>CM069148.1:25493793-26801293 GCA_035221665.1 Okamejei kenojei | reverse complement strand
GGACAGGCCATTTGGCCCACGGAGTCTGCACTGACCAGCGATCACCTGTACACCTGCACTAACACTCGCCTACACACATACATAGGGCGATTTACAATTTTTACCAAAGCCAATTAACCTACACACCTGTATGTCTGGGAGTAAACTGGAGCATCCGTCGAAAAGCCATGCGGTCCCAGGGGGAACGTACAAACTTTGTGCAGACAGCACCTGTAGTCAGGATTGAACCCGGGCCTCTGGCGCTGTAAGGCAGCAACTCTTCCACTGCACATCCCCTATGCAGTACTGTTCTACATTCTATGTTCCAATACTGGAAGCTAAAGTAAACTCTGAATCTTTGAATTAATTTGTTTGAGATTAATTTGGTGAAATATTCTGAAACTGATTTATTGCTTACATTTTTTTTTTTTCCTGAACCTGTGTCAGTCGGTTGATGGAAACTATTCTTGCTTGATATTCGAAAACAGACTGAGTTCATCAAAGACATTTGAACTGGTTCACAAAATGAAATCACTGCTTTATAAATAGATGTTTGTGAAACCAAAGGACATATGAGGTGACTCCTAGCACAGGCTTCATTATGTCCACACTCATTTGACATTTGTAAGGATTGAAAAATGTCTAACGTGATGTAAACATTTTTTCCAATG
This sequence comes from Okamejei kenojei, assembly GCA_035221665.1. Lineage (NCBI taxonomy): Eukaryota > Metazoa > Chordata > Chondrichthyes > Rajiformes > Rajidae > Okamejei > Okamejei kenojei. The sequence goes on along the minus strand of CM069148.1, from coordinate 26,800,643 downwards.
GTTTGAAATTTATGCCTGGTTTGCCCTGCCAGGGCTGGTGATGGAGGCAGATACGATAGTGGTGTTTAAGATAGAAGCCTTCAGATAGGTGATGATAGACACAAAGTGTTTATGTTTGTCCTGACCTGAAATGTCACCATATCATAGATGCTGCCTGCCTCGCTGAGTTACTCCAGCACTATGTATCTTTTTTTTCCTGACAAGGTGGATACAGCTGAGGCAGGTTTTCGATTGACAGATGGGTGGGCAAAGATTAGAGATGAAAAGGGTGACCAAAAGTGACAGAAAGGAGACCAAGACACAAAAGGTTTAGCTTAGCATCAATTAACAAAAATGAACTGCAGATGCTGGTTTATACACAATATTGACACAAAATGCTGGAGCAACTCAGCATGCCAAGTAGCATCTCTGGAGAAGAGTCCTGACTCGAAAAGTTGCCTATCGATTTTCTCCAGAGATGCCGCCTGACCTGCCGTGTTACTCCAACACTTTGTATCTAACCTATCATTATCTACAGCACGGACATTGTGAGCTGAAGGGCTTGTTCCTTTGCTGTACTATTCTATGTTCTAAATACAATTGCATTGATGCGGGTAAACTTGTAGCTGTTTCTGAAAAAGACCTCTCGTAACAAATCTTATGCTCCAATTTTGCTCCACTGGAGTATCAACTGCTCCACAGTTTTCTGATTTGTTCAGTAGACGTTGGCAGAAATGGGAGAAAGGTTACATTTAGTTTATTATTGTCAAGTGTCACTGGGGTACAGTGAAAAGATTACATTTAGTACAAGATAAAGTCCGATTAAAGATGATTCGAGGGTCACCGAGGTGGTAGACGAGAGGTCTTGACCACTCTCTAGTTGGTGAGAGGACAGTCCAGTTGCTTGATAACAGCTGGGAAGAAACTGTCCCTGAATCTGGAGGTGTTGAAGTTGTGGGATGTGATGATGGGAGGGGTAGGGAATGAAATGCCTTCTGTTCTCAAGGCTGAGTGAAGGGAATATCTCTAGATTTATCCTTGGTGTACCATGACCTGGAAATGATTGTCACTGAGTCCAGGGAACACATTGCAAAGGCTTACATTGCCTGTACAAAAATTGATCAGCTTTTTAAAAAAAACCCCCAACAAATTACACAGGGCTCAAAATTAAATTTCAACACGATTTATGTTCTGCAATTGGAGGCATGTTAATCCTTGGAAAGAATAAATAAAATAAATGAGAACAGTGCGAGAAATTCTTTGCATCTGCTTTGGAATACAATGCCAGCATTCTGACTCAAACCCAGAGCGTTGTAAGTCAAATATTAAACTGTGAAACGATCTCACCACAGATCAGATTGCACATGGATTAAAATTTCAGCAACATATTTCAACTGTGGACAATAGCAACATGAAAAAAAGGACCAAGACAATTTTCTTCTGTTTTATTTCTTTATCTCCCGAGGCTTCTGACAGACCTCTGAGCTCTGATGTTTAGCAGGAAGGAGTGTGTGGAGGGTCAGATAGTTTTTACATCCTGTTCTCCACTTCACTCCCCCTCTCCAAACATTAGAATCCCAACTGAATTAATTTCCCTCGTGACATTTCCAATGCAATTGTGGCATCTGAATCTGAGGTTCACTTGTCAGTTCCATTCCCTCCACAGATGCTGCCTGACCTGGTGGGTTACTCTGGCACTAAGAAGGAACCGCAGATGCTGGTTTACAAAAAGAGACGCAAAGTGCTGGAGTAACTCGGTGGGCTAGGCAACATTTCTGGAGAACATGGATAGGTGACCTTTTGGGTCAGGACCCTTTCTTCAGACTGTTCAGAATATCCATTTTCTCCAGGGATGTTGCCTGACATGTTGACTTACTCCAGCACACTGTTTTTTTACTCTGGCACTTTGTGTTTTGTTGCTAGGTTTAAGAGACAGGCTAGCTTTCAGGACTGAAGATAAGGAAATGGTGAGAAAATAAGTCCTATTGTCCGATTAACTCCATCAGCTGGGGTCCTGCCCAATTCACCTCTACCCCATTGCAGACATTGGACCTTGTCTCTGGAACAGATGCGCTACAATGCTGAGAACTATACTCTGCACTCTGTATCTTCCCCTTTGCTCTACCCATCGTACTTGGGCCTGATTTGATTATATCTGATTTGACTGGATTGCACGCTTTTCACTGTACCTCAGTAGACATGACAATAATAAAGCGAGACCTAAACTAAACTTGAAGGGGATTAGAATGGTTTGATGGAACAATCTGTAGATGAGAGTTGGAGGAAGAATGAAGATTAGATGACCAGGTTCACGGATCTGGGAAATACCTTGAAGCGTCACCTTTCCTCATCCTTTCCAACAACATCCTTTCCTCCAGAGATGCTGCCTGACCTGCTGAGTTACTCCAGCATTTTGTGTGTGAACCATCATCAATGGGGGTGGTTAGTGTGTGTGTGGGGGGGGGGGGGGGGGGGTCGTTAGTGTGTGTGTGACGCCACAGGCCACCAACCCCCCCCCCCCCCCCCTGCAGCCGTGCGTTGAAGGAACGGGACCCAATGGCTCCCACTTTGTCTAGTATCCCTCTAAACCTTTCCTATCCATGTACCTGTCCAGATGTTTTTTTTAATGTTGCAAAAGTACCTGGCTCAAATACCTCTGCAAGCAGCTCCTTATATACACCCCCACCATTTGTGTAAAAAAAAAAATGTACCCCTCTGGTTCCCATTGAATCTTTTCCCCCCATCACCGTAAACCTATGCCCTCTGGTTCTTGATTCTCCTACTGTGGGTAAACTACGCTGTGCTTTTACTGGATCTATTCTTCTCTTGATGTTGTACACCTTTCTATGTGTATTAGCCAGCCTCCTGAACTCCAAGGAATAAAGTCCAAGGTAAGCCTGCGAACATTCTGTTAAGATTGCTTAGAGGATCAAGTTATGTTGAGCTTCCAACTGAGAGGACAGATGGATCTGCAATTTATCATCTTAGCTGCAGATGGCATCAGCTATATTGCAGCATTCTCTCCGTGTTACAGTGGAACGCAAACCTGCTTATGAGCTCAAGTCTCTGGAGTGGAATGTGGACACACAAGTATTTTGACCTGGAGGTACACTCACAAACCAGAAATTTGATAGGTTGGAGTAGCACTGGTGCTCAGAAGGCTTTGGCAGCCTGAGGTCTCCTAGACCAACTTGCCCACCATTTAGGTCCTGACTACATCCTGTAGGCTCCATTGGACAGCTTCGTGCTTGCAAATCCAATAACGGACCCCCAAAGAAGACCCTCCCTTCTGAGCTCAGTCTTGGGAGAGATTATTGGGTGGACCAGAGAAGACGATTTACAAATGTGCTTAAACCCGCCTTTAAAATGGGCAATTCACTCTGTACCATGGCGGCTCCATCTTCTCCATTTGGACCAGTGTTGAGTACCATGTGTCCATATAATGGGAGCACACTCGCTGGGCCTGCACGCACTGGAGTGTAGAAGGATGAGGGGGGGACCTCATTGAAACTGACTGAATAGTGAAAGGCCCGGATACAGTGGATGTGGTGATGCTGTGTGATAGAGTCTAGGGCCAGAGGCCATGACCTCAGAATAAAGGGACGTACCTTTGGAAAGGAGTTAAGGAGGAATTTCATTGGTCAGATGGTGGTGAATCTGTGGAATTCATTGCCACAGATGGCTCAAGTCAATGGATATTTTTAAGGCGGGGTTTGACAGATTGTTGATTCTAGTACGGGTGTCAGGAGTTATGGGAAGAAGGCAGGAGAATAGGGTTGGGCGTGAAAGATGGATCAGCCATGATTGTGTGGCTGAGTAGACTTTTATGGTCTAATGGCCTAATTCTGCTCCTAGAACTTATGAACTCTTACTGAGATGATGTCTCCATACTGTAGCACACTGTATTGAGAACCATGACTCCAAACACTGTGAGGATACTCGCATTGAGAACCACAAGTCAACCATACTATGAGAGGACATGGAAGCTCTGCGTAAATGGTTCAAGGAGCTCACCACATCACCGACTGACCCTATTCAGGTACTTTGGTATGTGGGTGGTTGGTATTTGAAATGAGCTGTCAGAGGAGCTGGTTGAGGCAGGTACAATAACAAGATTTTAAAAAAACACTTGGACAGGTACAGTGCACAGGGCAGCACAGTGGCACAGCAGTGGAGTTGCTGCCTTACAGCGCAGGACACCCGAATTCGATCCTGACTATGAGTGCTGTCTGTACAGAGTTTGTCCGTTCTTCCTGTGACTGCATGCTATTTTCCGGGTACTCCAGTTTCCTCCCACACTCCAAAGATGTACAGATTTAGGTTAATTAGCTTCTGTAAGTTGTAAATTATCCCTAGTGTGTCGGATAGTGCTAGTGTACGGGGCGATTGCTGGTTGGCCCATACTCGGTGGGCCGAAGGGCCAGTTTCCATGCTGAATCTCTTTTTGTTTTAAAAGGTACAGAGATAGGAAAGGTTTAGAGGGATATGGGCCAAATGCGGGCAGGTGAGACTAGCTTCGATGGACATCTTGGTCAGCGTGGGCAAGTTGTGCCAAAGGGCCTGTCTCCATGTCCTATGACTCCATGATAATGAGTTCCCACATTAGCCTCAGAACCAACAAGAACTGAATGCAATCCTCGATCCTGAGGCACAGTCAAAGGAAAGGGAGGTGGTTGGCTCTCTCAGCTGGGCAGCCAGCATCAGCAGAGACCCACACCACCCTGGCCATGCTCTCATTTCACTCCTGCCATCGGTAAGAAGGTAAAGGAGCCTGAAAAATGTAACGTTCAGGAGCAGCTTCTTCTCTACAGCCATCAAGCTATTAAACAGTGAACCTCTGAATGGGGTTTGAAAAAGGGTTTTGACCCAAAACGTCACATTCCTTTTTTTCCAGAGATGCTGCCTGATCCACTGAGTTTCCCCAGCATTCTGGGTCTATCGGTGTAATCCAGCATCTGCAGTTCCTTCCTACACACTACAACCTCCAAATAAGGTCCAATCTGCAAAGACTTGTGGGCATAATTTTTGTCTTTGCACTAATATTGGTTGTTTTTAGGCTGGTTCTCTGGATGCTTTCAAGAGAGAGCTTGAAAAGGCTCTTAAAAATATGGGGAGGAACGGGGTACTGATTGGGGATGGTTAGCCATGATCACATTGAACGCTGGCTGAAAGGGCCAAAATGGCCTACTCCTGCACCTATTGTCTATTGACAACACTCTCGACTCTTGTCTCTTGACACAAAGTAGTTTGTGGAGAGGGAACTGTTGAAAGTAGGACAGAAGAGAGAGGAGACTGTAAAGTGGAGGTTAACTTGTCTAATTAGACATGTTCATTGTTCAAGCATTACTTTTGGAAAGTGGAAAATGTAAAATCGCAGAGATCTGTTATGTATCTATTTGGGCTGATATCATGCAATGAGATTTATGTTCTGGCTGTACTCTGTGGAATGCGACCTTTCGGATACAGTCGGTCCAACTATATTTAGGTGCATTATTGAAATACGGTATAAAATTTACCATCGGAAAAGATGCAACATGACCGGTGTGTTTGGAAATGACCTTCCTTTATAGATGAGACCCTGAGCCCTTGTGCTCTGTAGTCTACATGGAGTTATAACCTGTGAGGGAGCATTTTTCCTGTGTGGCCTCCTTACCTACTGCAGTGCGAGAGGTGTTGGAGTCATAGATTTGAGTCTAGTTGAGTTTATTGTCACGTGTACCGAGGTACAGTGAAAAGCTTGTGTTGCCTGTTAACCAGTCAGCATGAAGACTATACAGGATTACAATCAGGCTGTGTACAGTTACAGGATAAAGGGAATAACATTTAGTGCAAGATAAAGTCCGATTAACCTGTTCAGCGCCACCACCGAGTATACTCGGGTCATGGCCAAAGTGTAAATTGCCATTGAACAGATTAGAGATAGTCCGAAGGTCTCCAATGAGATGGATGGGAGGTCAGGACCGCTCTCTAGTTAATAGGATGGTTTAGTTGCCCGATAACGGCTTGGAAGAAACTGTCCCTGAATCTGGAGGTGTGTGTTTTCACACTTCTGTACCTCTTGCCTGATGGGGGAGGGGAGAAGAGGGAGTGACCGGGTGGGACTGGTGTATAGAGTGACACAGTGTGGAAACTGGCCCCTTGGCCCAACTTGCCTGCGCCAACCAACATGTCAGCACTAGTTCCACCTGTCCGTGCTCGGCCCGTTTCCCTCCAAACCTGTCCTATCCATGTACCTGTTCAGATGTCTCTTAAACATTACGATAGTATCTGCCTCAACTAACTCCTCGACAGCTCGTTCCATAAACCCATCAATCTTTATGTAAAAAAAAGGTGGCCCTACGATTTCTATTAAATCTTTCCCCCCTCACGTTAAACTTATGTCCTGTTCTGCTTGGTTCCCCTACTCAGCATAAAATGTGCAATTTACAGAAGCCAATTAACCTACAAACCTGCGGTTTGTGGGAGGATACCAGAGCTCCGTAGGAACCCCACGTGGTCACAGGGAGAACATACAGACTCCATACCGACAGCACCCGTAGTGAGGATCGAACCTGGGTCTCTGGTGCTGTAGGCAGCAACTCTACCGCTGCGCCTCTGTGTCGTCCCCAGCGAGATATGTGGAGACACATGAGATGCATGTGCATTAATAGCTCCATGTGTTACTGGCTGCCTGGTCTGGCACAGCGCCACAAGAACTGAGATGATTCCAGGCTTGAATCTCAGTGGAAGCTGAGTTAGTTAATTCAGGCCGGGTCAAAGTTGGAGTCTCGTAATTGTTAAGGACAGAATTACGAGAGAATGGACAAACGCTTCCTGCCCTCTGTCACCAGATAGCCAGTGACACAAGCCGGAGAATGCAAACGTATGAATGTTGATACCAGGGCATGATCTGGCTCCGATTTTATATGGTCAACAGTTAACCAGCCTGCTGACACACTATCAGACATCATGCTGGAAGAATGGCTGATTAGACAACATGGTGTAAGAGAGCCGCACCCCATGGGAATGTGAGGCGCAGAATATGGAAACTAATGAAGAGAATCAGTTGATCAGACCTTGGATCTGAGCAGAGTTTAGTTTAGTTTATTATTGTCACGTGTACCAAGGCACAGTGACAAACTTGCTACCCGGTCAGCGGAGAGACTATACATGAATACAATCATGCCATCCTCAGTGCTCAGATAAAGGATAAACAGTTCAGCATTTAGTGCAACGATATATCACATTGAAGTGAGAGAAAGTTCGATTAAATATCTCCAATGAGGTCACATAAGTTAGTGTATTGTTGATTCACTCCGGAAGCTAAAGGGCCCGTCCCACTCGTGGGACCTAATCCGCGAGTTCTGGCGAGTTTGCCCTCGACAGCATGGTCGACACGAGGTCGTAGGAGGTCTTCGTAACTCTGCTTCATGCTCGAGAGTGGTCTCCATGTACTCGAGGCCTCAGCTAGGTCGCAGCGTTTTTTCAATATGTTAAAATATGCCCTTGAGTTAAAAAAGGTGGCCATGGAAAAAATGGATACTTTTTTTTACTCGTAGGTTTAGTCGTAGTAGGTCGGCATGTTAGTCGTAGGTAATCGAAGGTAGTCGTAGATAGTCTGCATCATAGTCGAAGGAGATCGAACGAGGCCGTCTTCACTCTCCACTATTCGGTTTCCAATTTTCCCGAAGTTAGTCGTAGCTGGTCGAAGCTGGTCTTCTACATAGTCGAAGGAGGTCTTCAACATGTCATTTTTTTCAAACTCTAGAAAAAATTACTCAAACTCGCCAATTAGGTCGCCCAAGTGGGACAGCCCCTTAAGGTGCTGTCTGATTCACCTCTACCCCATTGCAGACATTGGGCTTTGTGGCTTTGGAACTGATGCGCTACAATGCTCAGAATTACATTCCTCACTCTGTATCTTCCCCATTACTCTACCTATTGTACTTCATTTTGACCTGATTGTATTTATGTATGGCATTATCTGATCTGACTGGACAGCATGCAAATCAATGCTTTGTCTCTGTACCGAGTTACATGTGACAATAAAGTATTATTGAAAAACATTTTGCAGTTATTAAAGAAGCTATATAAATGCACATTGTTCTTTCTATATAGGTTGACCTTAAAGAGGCAGTGCCGTGGTGCAGCTGCATTACAGCGCCAGGCACGTGGGTTTGATCCTGACCTTGAATGCTGTCTATGGGGTGTTTGCACTTTCTCTCCTGACCGTATGGGTTTTCTCCTGGTGCTCCGGTTTCTTCCCACATCCCAAAGGTATGTGGGTTTGTAGGTTAATTAGCATCTGTAAATTATCCCTAGTGCGTAGAGAGTGGATGAGAAAGTGGGATAATGTAGAACTAACTTGAACAGGTGATCGATGTTCGGCGTGGACTGAAGGGCTGGCTTCCATTCTAGATCTCTAAACTACTATTTAACAAGTTTACGATGAGGATGTTTCCAGGACTCAAGGGACGATAGGTGCAGGAGTAGGCCATTTGGCCCTTTGAGCCAGCACCGCCATTCACTGTGATCATGGCCGATCATCCACATTCAGTACCCCGTTTCTGCCTTCTCACCATATCCCCTGACTCCGCTATCTTTAAGAGGCCCTGATCTATAGGGAGAGGTTGAGCAGGCTTGGACTTTACGGCATGGAGCGCAGGAGGATCAGGTAAATGCACAGGAACCAACCCTCACGGTGCCAGACCTCGGGTACTGCCTGGTGTGGAATTTGCACGTTCTTCCTCCTGTGACCGTGTGGGTCTCCTTTGCCTGCTCCAGTTTCCTCCCACATCCCAAAGTTAGTAGGTTAATTGGACCTTTGTGCATTGCCCCTGATGTGTAGGGAGTGGATAAGAAAGTGGGATAGCATAGAACTAATGTTGATGGGTGACCGATGGCTGGTGTGGACACGGTGGGCTGAAGGGCCTATATACAGGCTGTATCTCCAAACTAAACAAACCTGAATAATATGATTTTAATTTTCCTGAATAAGACTACACAAGATAATATACTTTGTGCATAATAGAATTACATTTGGAGTGAAACTGCTTATGAGAGCTGCCTGAACTGAAGCTAGATCCCTGGAATGAAAGATTTGTCACAGCTGTATCTTGGCATTCTGAATCAATCCAAATGTCACATAGAACGCTGCCGAAATCTCTCCCAAGCAATGTTGTTGCTTTGTCTGCTTCCTCCTTCAACGCAAAACTTTAAACACAGATTTAACTATCTCCTCCTAATCCGAGATTGATGGAGCATGTATTTAGAGCACAGAGGCATCTGGGTTTAGCTTTCCAATGTAAAGTCTCCCAGGCACATAAACCTACGTCATGGAATGCTGGTGTATGATCACTTAATGCTGCTAGTCTCAAATTCTCCTCGCTGCTATTTTAGCAGTGGCTTTGGCCTGTTTACTGTATTTATTAAAGTAGCTGAGATAAGAAAACCATGCAAACTCCATTAAATGCACATCCTCACCCGCGCTGTGATTTCTTGCAGGTCAGAGCTACATTTTATTTGAGAGCAAACAAAAGGACACAAAGTGCTGGAGTAACTCAGCAGGTCAGGTGGCATCCCTGGAAAATATGGATAGGACATCTCGGATCGGGACCCTTCTTTGGACTGATTGTAAGTGGGGGGAAGAAAGCTGGGAGAGAGGAGGGCTAGGTCTAAGCGTGACAGGTAACAGGTGGACATAGGCGAAGGAGGATAATGATACACAGAAAGAACACAAAGTGCTGGAGTAATTCAGCAGGTCAAGCAGCATCTCTGGAGAACACGGATAGGTGATGTTTTGGGTCGGGACCCTTCATGGGCCTGATGGTGGGGGGGGGGGGGGGGGGGGGGGGGGGGGTGGGGAAAGAAGAAAGCTGCAAAAGGGGGGAGGCAGGCAAAGTGTGGCAGCTAATAGGTCGACAAAAGTGATGGGATTTTCTTTTTGCTGGCAGATAGTTGGAACAGAGGTCAGAGATAAGGACAGTAGGTTCGAGACGGGTTTGAAGAGTTACAGATTATGAAGCCAGAGGAAGAAAAGTAGTAGGGGGGAGGAAGGTGGGTTGGAGGGGAGAAATAGGTTTGAGTCCAGGTGGGGCCCAGGGGTGGGTGGTGGGGTTAACCTACAAATCTGTACGTCTTTGAAAACTGGAGCACACAGAGAAACCCCACGCAGGTCACAGGGAGAACGTACAAACTCCGTACAGACAGCACACATAGTCAGGATCGAATCTGGGTCTCTGGCATTGTAAGGCAGCTAACCTACCACTGCGCCACCCAAAGTATGCACTGCTGAAAATCTATTGGGATCCAATGCAGTACATGGTAGCTCAGCACCACTCTCTAGTTGGTTCAGTTGCCTGATAACAGCTGGGAAGAAACTGTCCTGAATCAGCAGTTGTGCGTTTTCACACTGTTGTGCGTTTTCACACTGTTTTCAGGAGTGGCTGGGTGAAACTGGTCCTTGATTATACTGGTGGCCTTGCTGAGGCAGCGTGAAGTGTAGATCGAGTCACTGGAAGGGAGGTTGGTTTGTGTGATGGTCTGGGCTGCGTCCACAATTCTCTGCAATTTCTTGCAGTCTTAGGACCAATGTAGATGGGACATGTTGCTCGGTGTGGGAAAGTTGGGCCTACGGTCCTGTTTCTGCACGTATGACTGTATGTGCAGTTCATGTCAAAGGCACAATGTATTGCTTTGAGTTGACACCATATTTGGGGAAACAAATTAAGTTATCCAAAAAAACAAGTAGTGGAATCTTCTGTCCCCAATTAATAATTTAATATTGACTCAAAGTACCTCAGGAGGGCCCCTCTTTGTGTTGCCAATGGAAGGTTTAGTGTGGCATTGACGTAGGCACGATTGTAAATGCAATGTGATGGGTTAATTAGGGAGCTCGTGTTCCACCCACATGGTCTGGGCCTGTACCCTGGCTGGATGACAACCCAGAACATAGACACATAGCTCTGGTCTCCACTCACCAGACCAGCAACAAGACACATGTCCCATGCCTTTTGACTCCGAGGTAGAATACCACAAGGGTCATTCTTCTGAAACAGATATTGATCCGTAGACCACAGTGACCGGTACATTTATAATAATATATCAAGTACCAACTTTCTTTTTGAAAAAAAACAATCATATTGTATTGAACAATACAACGTGCGGGCGTCACGGTTTTGCAGCTGGTAGCTGACTTTGGACTATGAATAATGGTGGTGCTCGCATGTGTAATATATGCAAAATGAATTTCACTGTATAGTGGGAAAGTTGGGCTGTTACATAGTTGTATATGTGACAAATAAAGCATTTTTGAACTATTGAGAGCTGCTGCCTCAGCGCCTGAGACCCGGGCTCGATCCTGACCTTGGGTGCTGTCTGTGTGGAGCTTGGACATTTAAGAGAACAGAAACACATGGGGGTGGTAAAATGGTGCAGCTGATAGATGTGCTGCCTCACAGCGCCAGAAACCCAGGTTTGATACTGACTACGGGTGCTGTCTGTGTGGAGCTTGCATGTTCCCACTGTGAATATATGTGCGTTTCCTCCTGGTGAGCGTATTCTGTGAAAGAGCCATTTCCAACAAATGGTATCCCTCGTATTTGCTTGTTTTTATCATTCGACATTGTCCTCGGCCCCTGCTTGTCCCCCCAGGACCAGAGAACCATAGAGGAGGATTGAGGGAGCTGCCGACAGCAGACTCAAGAACAATGGCGGCACTGTGGCACGGCGATAGAGTTGCTGGCGTGCAGCGCCGGAGACCCGGGTTCGATCCTAACTATGGATGCTGTCTGTACGGAGTTTGTACCTTGTCCCCGTGACCTGTGTGGGTTTTCTCCGAGATCCTCGGTTTCCTCCCACACTCCAAAGACGTACAGGTTTGTAGGTTAATCGGTTGGTAAATGTAAAAATTGTCCCTGGTGTGTGTAGGATAGTGTTAATATGCAGGGATCGCTGGTCGACGCAGACCCCGTGGACAAAGCTAAATGTGGCTGGGCAAGGAGAGGGACCACAGTTCGCTGGACGGAGGTGACGGCTGGAGGCCCTGCAGCAGCCTGGGGCTCGCCTGGATCGGGCCCCGCTCCAGGAGACCGAGAGCGTGGACCGGACAAGACTTTGAAAGTGGTGCCAAAACCTGGCCACTGTTGCATGCGGTGTCAGTGGACTATTTCTACAGACTTTGTGCTAATCGGGGATTGTGCTTAGGTGTGGCAATACGCTATTGAATTGTATTCAGTACATGTGATAACAAAAAACCATGGACCATTGGAAATAATTCTTCACGTCATTACAGACAGTAATAAAGATGAGGTGAGAATCATTTCCAGCACCAAAGGGGAATGATGCAATCAATCTTCTATTAGAGCCAGCACCTACTCCTAATTTTATGTTAGTCTTACTAAGTTGCATTCTGTAAACGTATCAAATTCTCCAAAATTGATTAGATACAGTTGTTGTAAACATAAATGAGGCAATGGAATGTGTGAGAACTGCAGCTTTTAAAACCTCAGCAAAATCATGACACGAGATATAAATAGAGGGCAGCAAGGAACTGCAGATGCTGGTTTATGAAAAAAGAAAAGAGACAGAGTGCTGGAGTAACTCAGCGGGTCAGGCAGCATCTCCGGCGAACATAGATAGGTGATGTTTCAGGTCGGGTCTGAAGAAGGGTCTCAACCTAAAACGTCACCTATCCATGCTCTCCAGAGATGCTGCCTGACCCGCTGAGTCACTCCAGCACCTTGTGTCTTTTTGGGGTATAAATATCCTTCTTTCAGCCTTTACTTTCTGCATTTTTCCCCAATTACCTTACATGTCCATATCCATCAACATGCTTTCCAGTTATCCATTCATTCGTCAATTGATGCTTTCCAGCTATTTTACAACATCAAGAGATAGAGTGATAAAGAAGGCATACGGTATATATGTCAGAGCGCTGAATATAAGAATCACAAAGTCATGATGTAGCCTTATCAGACTTGGTCAGGCCACATTTGGGGTATTGTGTGCAGTTCAGTTCTCCCCATTACACAAAGTATCTGGAGGCTTTGGAGAGGTTGCAGAAGAGGTTTACCAGAATGATGCCCGGGTTAGAGGGTATCAGCTACAAGGAAAGATTGGATAAACTTGGATTATTTTCTCTGGAGTGCGTGAGGTTGAGACCTGATAGAAGTACCTAAAATGTTTAGAGGCGTAGATAAGGTAGACAGTCAGAACATCCTGCCCATGGCGAAACGTCAGAGACTAGAGGGCATAGGTTTAAGAGCAGAAGAACAAATGTTAAAGAAGATGTGCAGGGTATGTTTTTTTAATACAGAGGGTGAGAGAGGATGCCTGGAACACACTGTTGTGGGTGGTGGTGAAAACAGATACTATAATGGCATTTAATAGGCTTTTAGGTAGGCACATGGATATGCAGGGAATGAGTGTTTATGGCTCGTGTGCAGGTAGATGAGATTAATTTAGTTCCAGTGTTGTATTGTTCTATGTTCTATAAATCAAGAGTCAAGAGAGTTTAGTTTATTATTGGTTATTATTGTCATGTGTACTGGCGTACAGTGAAAAGCTTTCACGTTGCGTGCTCTCCAGTCAGCGGAAGGACTGTACATGATCACAATCGAGCCGTCCACAGCGTGGATACACAATAAAGGGAATGACATTTAGTGCAAGGTAAAGTCCAGTAAAGTCCAATTACAAATCGTCCGAGGGTATCCAATGAGCTAAATGAGGTGTCAGGACCACTCTCTAGCTGGTGAGAGGATGCTTCAGTTGTGTGATAACAGTTCAAGTTCAAGTTCAAGTGAGTTTATTGTCATGTGTCCCTGATAGGACAATGAAATTCTTGCTTTGCTTCAGCACACAGAACATAGTAGGCATTGACTACAAAACAGATCAGTGTGTCCATATACCATTATATAAATATATACACACATATAATAAATAAACTGATAAAGTGCAAATAACAGATAATGGGTTATTAATGTTCAGAGTTTTGTCCGAGCCAGGTTTAATAGCCTGATGGCTGTGGGGAAGTAGCTATTCCTGAACCTGGCTGTTGCAGGAACCTGAAGGTAGCAGGGAGATGAGTGTGTGGCCAGGGTGGTGTGGGTCTTTGATGATGCTGCCAGCTTTTTTGAGGCAGCGACTGTGGTAGATCCCCTCGATGGAAGGAAGGTCAGAGCCGATGATGGACTGGGCAGTGCTTACTACTTTTTGTAGTCTTTTCCTCTCAAAGGCGCTCAAGTTGCCGAACCAAGCCACGATGCAACCGGTCAGCAAGCTCTCTGCTGTGCACCTGTAGAAGTTAGAGAGAGTCCTCCTTGACAAACCGACTCTCCGTAATCTTCTCAGGAAGTAGAGGCGCTGAAGTAGAACAGCTGGGAGGAAACTGTCCCTGAATCTGGAGGTTTTCACAGTTCTGTACCTTTTGCCTGATGGGGGAGGGGAGAAGTGTTTGTGGTGAGACTGGGCCTTGATTATCCTGCTGGCCTTTCCGTGGCAGTGTTCAATTGTCCTATGTACCAGCAACGGAACAATTATACTCTTACTTGCAGCAGCGTAACAGTAAATGAGATATGCATAAATATATGAAACAATCAAAACAAACATTTAATAAGTAAAAAACTGGGCAGCATCCACAACTCTTTGCAATTCTTTAGTTTGTTTTAGTCTAGTTTAGATATACAGCGGGGAAACAGGCCCTTCATACACGAGCACTATCCTACACATCAGGGACAATTTTTACCATTTTTGCCAAAGCCTATTAACCTACAAACCTGTACATCTTTGGAGTGTGGGAGGAAACAGTAGCAAACCCACGCGGTCACAGGGAGAATATATAAACTCCGTACAGCCAGCACTCGTAGTCAGCATTGAATCCGAGTCTCTGGCGCTGTAAGGCAGCACTGTGCCACAAGGGTTAACGGCCTGTTTTTTCCAACCTTGACACTCCCGTGTTAAATGTTCAGCCAGTTCTACCTATGCATTTTCTTCAAGATGCCCTTCTCCCTTCAAGGTGAAATATATTTCAGCAAGTAAATGGGATTGTGCAGGGAATCATCCCCAGTGTTGGGATTGAATAATCACATCAACAATGATGGGGGACCACATTGAAACATACAGAATAGTGAAGGGCTTGGATAGAATGGATGTGGAGATTCTAGGACTAGAGGTCATAGAATTAAAGGACGTTCTTTTAGGAAAGAGATGAGGAGAAATGTCTTTAGTCAGAGGGTGGTGAATCTGGAATTCTTTGCCATAGAAGTCTGTGGAGGCCAAGTCAGTGGATATTTTTAAGGCAGAGATAGAGAGATTCTTGATTAGTACACGTGTCAGAAGTTATGGGGAGAAGGCAGGAGAATGGGGTTAGGTAGGAGAGATAGATCAGTCAAGAATGAATGGCAGAGTAGACTAGATGGGCCAAATGCCCTAATTCTACTACTATTCCTTTTGACCTTATGACAATTGGAAATACAAGAGGGGAAAATGAGTTGATATTCTCCAATACAGCAAACCCATTGAAGATCACAGAGATATGGTGCAAATCTGATAACTCTGAGGAATGTAGATTTAGTTTGACAACTGCTATCGCGTAAACCTGCCTTGGTATGTTAATGTCAGCAAGTCAAAGGAACTAGTTATTGACTTTTGGAAGCCCGATGTACCTGCACCAATCAGCATAATTGGTGCTGCAGTGGAACTATTGAGAGCTTCAGGTTTCCACGTGTGAATGTCACCAACAATCAGTCCTGGACCAACCACATGAAAGCTACAGCCAAAAGAAAACACACCAACACCTCTACTTCCTCAGGAGACTGAGAACATTTCACATGTCTACAATGACTCGTACCAAATTCCCTCAATCCACTGTAGAAAGTATAATGTCGGGTTGCACCACAGCTTGGCTTGGGAACAGCTCTGCTCGAGACTACAAGACATTGCAGAGTGATGTGGTCCAGTGCATCACTCAGACCAGGCTCCCCACCGCTGACTTCGTTTACACTTCACACTGCCTTGAAAAGCAGCCAACATAGTCAAAGACTTGTCCCGCCCCGGTCATTCCTTCTTCTCCCTGCTCTCATCGGGCAGAAGATACAGAAGCGTGAAAGTGCACACCACCCGATTCTACCTCTCTGCTGTCAGGCTTCTGAATGGTTCCCCCATCAGCTTGGGTACAGTCCAGATTCTCCAACCTACCTCATTGCGGGCAGTGGATTTTACTCTGGAACTGTTATGCTACAATGCTGAGAATTATATTCTGCAGTCTGTATCTTTCTCTTTGCTTCACCTATCGTACTTGAATTTGGCTTGATGGTATTCAAGTATCGTATTATCCGATTTGACTGGATTGCATGCAAAGAAAGCTCCTCGCTGTAACTTGGTACAAGTGACAATAAGAATAAACCTAAACCTAAAAGACCGTCACAAAGTGCTGGAGTAACTCAGTGGGTCAGTCAGCATCTCTGGAAAACGTGAATAGGTGGCATTCAGGTCGAACTGAAGAAGGGTCCCGACCCGAAACATCACCGATCCATGTTCTCCTGATATACTGCCTGACTTGTTGAGTTACTCCAGCACTTTGTGTCTTTGTTTGTAAATCTGCAGTTCCTTGTGTCGCCAACTAAAAGGTGGTGTTGGTCATTGCAGGACGCGTAATGGATGGTGCCTGAAATGGGAAAACGCCTCCCTCTTGTAGTAGGAGTTGTCTTATGAATTGGATGCCAAGGTGCAGCACTGAAGCGGAAAGGGTTTTCATTTGGTCTAGTTTAGTTTAGAGATATAGTATGGAAATGGGCCCTTCAACCCACCGAGTCGGCGCTGACCAGCGATCCCCGTACACAAGCACTATCCTACACACTAGGGACAATTCACCTACAAACCTGTACGTCTTTGGAGTGTGGGAGGAAATCAGTGTACCTGGACAAAACCTACGTGGTCATGGGGAGAACGTACAAACTCCGTACTGACAGCACCCGACGTCAGGATCAAACCCGGGTCTCTGGCGCTGTAATGCAGCGATTCCACCACCGTGTCACCGCTATGGTACATTGAACAATAGACTATTCCCTCGTGCCTTGGAATGCACAAATGGATTATATTGTAAAGTGCAAATCTGGTGCTCATTTAACACCGTAAACGGAAAATTCTAAACGCGTGATTCCATTCCTTGTGACCTTATCCCCATTTCCTTTATTTTACTCAAGGTTATAGCCATTATCTGTAACATTTTTCCATCGTAATCTCCTCTGTGATGGCTGGTGATGAAATCTGATTAATAACTGTGCGGTCGGGCAGTCTGGAACAGCTAGCAGTGACAGTGGTGTGTGAGTTATGATTAGCCTCTCGAGTTGATGCAAATTGCATGGTAGACCATGACCATTCGACTTATGCCACATGTTCAGTATTTTATTGTATTTAATTTTTTACAGGGATTACAGCTGACTCCATTTCAGTGAATACCTGTTAACGGAATAGATATTCAAAACCCCAAAGCATTTCCTGTCTGCACCCCTTATGCTTATAGCAGCAATTGGATACTCTAAGCTTTTGAATGCAATGTTAAGCTCTCAGCCTCGGTCATACGTTTACCCTGTTCATGGTTTAAATTGCACCGAATGACATTTATGTGTTGGGGGTTTTATAACCGGGCTTTTCCTTCCTCCTCTCGTGAAGATGCTCATTCTGGATGGGATGCAAATCTACGCCACCCCGCTAAAATACAGCAACTGTCCCCTTCTGCAGACTATGGAAATATATGACAAAACACACTGGCACAGCTGGTAGACCCACTGCCTCAGTGCCAGAGACCCGGGTTCAACCCTGCCCTTGGGTGCCGTCCGTGCGTGTGTGGAGTTTGCATGTTCTCCCTGTGACCACGTGGGTTTCCTCCAGGTGCTCCAGTTTCCTCTCGCATCCCAAAGACGTGTGAGTTTGTAGATTAATTGACCCTCTGTAAATTTCCTCGAGGGAGCGGATGCATAGGTGGGATAGCATAGAACTAGTGTGAATGGGTAATCGATGATCAGAGTGGATTTGGTGGGCCAGCGAGCCTGTTTACACGCTGTATTGCTAAAATAAACTAAACACAAAGTGCAATTAACCTACAAACCCACAGGTATCTGCAATGTGGGAGGAAACCAGGGCACCCAAAGGAAAGCCATGCAGAACATGCAAACTCCACATCCATAGAGTGCCAGAGGTCAGGATTGGATCTGGGTCCCTGGTGCTGTGAGGCAGCACCTCTACCAGTTGTGCCACCATCCACTCGTAACTGTGATTATCTGTAAGTGATTATATGAGTGCAAGAAAAGATATGGAGTTTAACTGAGACCCCCAAAATGGACACCCGCAAAAGGAGTAATTCAAAAGATAATCCACGGCATCCACAACAATTGCTCAGGAAGGGCATCCTGGTCAGCATGAGCGAGTTGGGCCGAAGGGCCTGCTTCCATTTATTAAGATCACAGCGGGCCAATTTTGTCAATTATGTTAAATGAGGAATATTGGGAACAGTCACATTTTAAGCAGCGTGAAGGTAATGCGGAAAATCTGAGGAAGATATTTGGTAGATGTACTCATTTTGTCCATATTTCACACAGAAGTTTAAATCTTCCCCATTCAGTTCAATTCTTTAATTATTGAGTTTTAAAAACGTGAATATAATATTTTGGGTCGGCTCGGTGGTGCAATGGTAGATTTGCTGCCTTACAGCACCAGAGACCCGGGTTCCATCCTGACCGGGTGCTGTCTGTTCAGAGTTTGTATGTTCTCTCCGTGGGTTTTCTCTGGGCACTCCGATTTCCTCGCATGCTCCAAAGACGTGCAGGCTGGTAGGTTAATTTGGTGAAAATTGTAAAATTGTCCCCTGTGTGGAGGAAAATGTACGGGGTGATCGCTGGTCAGCATGAACTCAGTGGGCTGAAGGGCCTGTTTCTGCGCTGCATCTCTAAACTAAACTCAACTCAAACTAAACTGTAGCTGTATATCAGTGCATTCTTTTGCAATAGGTAATGCTGTGAGACTACAGTGGCTTGTCATGGTCTGTAATGAATCCGTTATGTACAGTAAAGCCTTCTACGCCATATCATGTATAAGGCACATTTTTTTTTGGAACGACTGATAAAAGCACATTAAGCGCCATGTCCAGTTGTGCTTTGAAGTACATTTTTCATTTTGTTGGCACGAATCAAGCAAATGGAAATCTTTCCAACGCTGGGAGAACCTAAATAATCCCAGTCAGTCCAATTTGTGTTCGGAAATTAGAAGCTTGTTTCCAATTGACAAAGTATGTGGGACCCCTTTCTCATTTCAATGCGCAAGTGTGTTAATTGAGCTTGAAGAAGCATTAAAAGCATTTGATGTCATAATCCCAAAACAATGAAACCGGACCCCACGATGTTTTATTTTAAAACTGTTTTAAATTTTTATCGAAACGGGGGGAAAAAAGGATTATTGGATCTAAGCCAAATTAACTATCTTTTCATTCATCAAGGACCCCTTTTTAATTATAATGTTGAGAAGTGGCTACGCGTTGGCAAGCACATCTGGTATAGCGATCAGCGTGCCTATATCATTTCCAACACATGCAGCTGTTTTGATGGCTACTTTGCACAATATCAGCAAATTTACTCTGCTGGTAAACTATTTTGATAATTCAACTCGGTTCATCGATTTTTGTTAATCGGTTTATCGCTATATACTGCGGGTAAACGGGCCCTTCGGCCCACAGAGTCAGCGCCATCCAGCGATCCCCGCACACTAACACTTGCCCACCTGCCTACACATTAGGGAGAATTTACAATTTTACCGAAGCCAATTAACCTGCAAACTGGAGTGTGGGAGGAAACTGGAGCTCCCGGAGAAAACCCAGGAAAGCATACAAGGAAAACATACAAACTCCGTAGAGACAGCACCCGTGGCCATGATCAAACCCGGGTGTGAGGCAGCAACTCTACCGCTGCGCCATCGTGCGCACTCACGTGCGTGCTGTACCTTTTTTTGGGGATTTAACATAAAGAGTTGGTGGTGCTGTGAATTGGTGTGTGCTATGCAAGGACCAGCTTGCCGTAGAATTCTGCTCACTTGCAGGCGATGCTGTTCCTTCGCCTTGAAATCTTAGTAAACATGTTTTGAGTTTTATAAGGAAAATCACAATGGAACAAAGGATTTACCATCTAAAAATGCAGCCACGTTATTACCAACCCAGTTACTTCTTGAACAGTGGTGGATTATAACAAGAATAAAATCCAGTCAATCTTTTGTTCCCTGTCATTTTCCTTGCAATGGTTCTTTGAATGCAACTCAAAGATTGAAAAAGTGGGATATTTATCAATTCATCACAAAGCCTTTAGATAGTTTAGAGATAAAGCGTGCAAATAGGCCCATCGGTCACCCGTTCACACTAGTTGTATATTATCCCACTTTCCCATCCTACACACCAGGGGCAATTTATAGAAACCAATTAACCTACAAACCTAACAGGAAGCCGGAGCACCCTGAGGAAACCCACGTGGTCACAGGGAGAACATACAAACTCCATACAAATATCTCCCGTAATCAGAATCGAATCCAGGTCTCTGACGCTGTGAACGTGTGGCTCCTGTGTTCATCATCCCAGTGTACACAAAAGGCTGGAGAAACTCAGCGGGTGCAGCATCATCTAAGGAGCGCAGGAGATAGGCGACGTTTCGGGTCGAGACCCTTCTTCAGACTTCATCATCCCAGTATTTGCTTTGGTGGATGTTCTGCAATATGCGTGCCTTTCTCACCTTTAGATACTCCCTCTGCTGGAGGTGAAAGGTTGATCTTTGTGAGCTGGGGTGTCTTGCAGGTTCCAAACAACTTGTAGCTACAGCTCCTTGCATGCCAGTTCAGTTGTGCAGCGGTAGAGTTGCTGCCTCGCAGCACCAGAGAATATTATTGTTGATCCTG
This sequence comes from Okamejei kenojei, assembly GCA_035221665.1. NCBI lineage: Eukaryota > Metazoa > Chordata > Chondrichthyes > Rajiformes > Rajidae > Okamejei > Okamejei kenojei. Next base: position 26,779,757 of record CM069148.1, on the reverse strand, counting down.
ACTATGGGTGCGGTCTGTAAGGAGTTTGCATGTTCTCCCTGTAACCACGTGCGTTTCCTCTGGGTGCTCCGGTTTTCTCCCACATCCCAAAGATGTGCTGATTTGTCAGTTAATTGGATTTAGTAAGTTGTAAAATTGACCTTGGAGTGGAGGACAGTGTTAGTGTACGGGATGATCGCTGGTGACTCAGTGAGCTGAAGGCCCTGTTTCCGCGCTGTATCTCTAAAGCCTGGCAAGTGGAGAGGGAAGACTGTTGAACAACTGAAGGCCTTTCAATGATAATCAAGAAGAAAACTATTGATTTGGGACTGAGTGTGTGCTGTTCCCCCAATGTGAAAGGCCTGCTGGATATACCGGTTGCCAACCATATTAACTCCCCTTCCCATTCCCGTGCTATCCTTTCTGTCCTGGGTCTCCTCCATTACCAGGGTGAGGCAACACGCAAACTGGAGGAACTGCACCTCAAATTCCACTTGGGTAGCGTACAACCCAAAGGTATGAACATTGAATTCTCCGATTCAAGATGACTCTACAAATATCCGCCCCCCCCCCTCTCCCCATCCATCACCTTGCTCCCTTCCCCACTCCCCTTCCCCGTGCCCCAAATGTGCACCTAAATTCACACCCACTTCTCCTCTCCCCTTTCCCTCTGTTCCCTTCCACTTATATTCCTTCCTCTGGCTTCACAATTTGCACCTCTTCGATCCTCTCACCAAATCCAATTAACCGACAAACCAGCACATCTTTGGGATGAGGGCGGAAACTGGAGCACCCGGAGGAAACCCATGTGGTCACAGGGAGAACGTGCAAACTCCATACAGACAGCACCCATAGTCAGGATCAACATTAATAGTCAGGGTCTCAGGTGCTGTGAGGCAGCAACTCTACTGCTGCACAACTGAACTGGCACACAAGGAGCTGTAGCTACAAGTTGTTTGGAACCTGCAAGACATCCCAGCTCACAAAGATCAACCTCTCACCTTTTGGTCTTTTCATTCAGTGGAGGTTTACCAGAATGCTACCCAGATTAGAGGGTTTTAGCTACAGGAGGAGGTTGGATAGACTTGGATTGTTTTCTCAGGAACTTCGGAGGTTGAGGAGAGAGGTAATAGAATTATAAGAGGCATTGATAGGGTCCTTTTTTCAGATCCTTTTTACCCAGGGTGGAAATGTCCAACACTAGAAGTCATAGATATAAGGTGAGAGGGGGAAAGTTTGAAGATGCTGCCTGACCTGCTGACACTTTGTGTCCTGTTTTGGAAATTATTATAGTTGACGTTTTACTTTCAACTGGAATACTGCTTCAGATAAATACTGCTGTTTTTATAACTAATGGGTGAGAAACCAAAAACTCTCTGAAATCTGGAGAGTTTAATAGCATTGGCTGGGGTGGGGGCGGGTGGGGGGAGGGGAAAAGCAGGTGGAGTGTGAGAAACTTTCTGCAGCAATTGTGCAAAATCCATTCTCAACCCACTCTCCTTTATATATCGGTTATTTTTCTCTCTCCCCTTGATATAACTCTCAAAGCGTGACATTTTTCCTGTCCACATTTTGCATCGTGCAGGCTCTCTGTGCTTTTCCATCCATCCAGTTCATAGCGGGGAGACCATTTATCAAAGGCCTGTTGGTTACTTGGATTTCATTCCTGTATCTAGCCCAAGACCAGTGACAGATCAGGAATGTTACAACAGTCGCTATGCATCCTCTGTTGGTTGAAACCTCCAGTTATACAAGTTATCCACCAAAGAACTAATATTTAAAAGCAACCAATAGTGAATACTGAACAGCCTGTGACATAGCTGTCATTGCATGTTGCTTAATTGTATAATTTAGCAGTTTCCTCACATTTCAGTCTTGGGCACTTAAGTGATATTGGCTATAGTATTTCAAAACCACCTCCCGAGCAGAACCAGAGTTAGATTGAAACCGTTCTTCATGGTGTAGCTTGAACATTGAATGCTTGGTTCTACACATGACCAAATTCAACTTCCTGCACACTTAATCTCCCAGTTCATCCCACCGCACCAGCCCTTCTCTGGGGCAAAGTTGTTGAAAAGTTTACATTTTCTCTCCCTCTTCTCAACAATTTCCCATGACGTGCAGGATAGTCAGATCCTGGGAGCAAAAGATTGGCATCCATCTCCTTCGCTTCTGTCAATACTTCTGAGCTGCCCATGAGAAAATGTCTGAGTATGTGTTGATGTTTCTCGAACACTTGGCTATTTCTTGTTTATCCATTTTGTTAGGAATGGTTTTCTATTGTTCTTGTGAAAATGTATGAACAAATGGAAATGTAGTTTAGAAGCATGAGGGGGGGGACCTCATTGAAACTTACTGAATAGTGAAAGGCCTGGATAGAATGGATGTGGAGAGGATGTTTCCACAAGTGGGAGGGACAAGAACCGGAGGCCTTAGGCTCATAATAAAAGGATGTAACTTTTACAAAGGAGATGAGGAGGAATTTCTTTAGTCAGAGGGTGGTGAATCTGTGTAGTTCATTGCCGCAGATGGCTGTGAAGGCCAAGTCAGTGGATATTTTATAGTTGGGGATTGACAGATTCTTGATTAGTAAGGGTGCCAAAGGTTATGGGGGGAAGGCCGGAGAATGGGCGGCACGGTGGCGCAGTGGTAGAATCTCTGCCTTACAGCGCTTGCAGCGCCAGAGACCTGGGTCCAATCCCGACTACGGGTGCTGTCAGTATGGAGTTTGTACTTTCTCCCCGTGACCTCGCTGGTTTTCTCCGCGATCTTCAGTTTCCTTCCACACTCCAAAGACGTACAGGTTTTTTATGCTAATTAGCTTGGTATAAGTGTAAATTGTCCCTAGTACATGTAGGTAGGACAGACTCGGTGGGCCAAAGGACCTGTGTCCGCGCTGTATCTCTAAACGGAACTAAAAAAAATTGGGTTGAGGGAAAGATTGATCAGCCATGATTGAATGGCGGAGCAGATTCGATGGGTCAAATGGCCAAATTCTGTTCCTAGAACTTATGAACTTATGAAATGACAGATAAGAGAAGACCAGCTGGTCCAGTGAGTTTGTCAAAGCGTACACAGTAGCTGGATGCACCATTACTAGATGCTTGCCTCTCACGCAGTTGGTAGAGTTGCTGCCTCACAGCACCAGAGACCCAGGTTTGATCCTGACCTCGGCTGCTGTCCGTGCGTGGAGTTTGCACGTTCTCCTTGTGACTGCATGGGTCACAGGGAGAATGTGCACTGAGATTTGCCGATGTTGTAGACTTCACCAAAATTCAGACAATCGCTTTCTTCCAAACTTGGATTGTTTTCTCTGGAATGCCAAAGATTCAGGAGAGAGCTGATAGAAGTATGTGGAATTATGAGAGAATATATTCTGTAGACCAGGGGCATATAACATAATATAACAGGATAAACATAAAGGGGTATATAACATAACATAACCAGGGGCATATAACATATACACAGCACATAGCAATGTTATATCACTTATTTATGACCAACTAATGATGAACAGGTATACCAGAACCAAACACAGTCAGTCAATGAGAAAAAATATGTACAAATCCAGAATCAACAAATCTACCCCCTGGGTAAGCAAAATTCACCCCCTGGGGGTAAATTTACCCTAGGTTGGGAACCCTTGCCGTAGACAGTCAGAACATTTTCCCCAGGAGTAGAAATGTCAAAGACTAGGTTAATAAGAAATCAAAGTTTAGTTTCCAGATATAGCACGGAAACAGGCCCTTCGGCCCACCAAGTCCAAGCCGACAATCGATCACTTTCACACTAGTTCCATGTTATCCCACTTTCTCATCCACCTCCTACACACTAGGGGCAATTTACAGAGGGCCAATTAACCTACAACCCTGCATGCCTTTGGGATGTGGGAGGAAACCAGAGCGCCTGGAGGAAACCCACGTGGTCATATGAAGAATGTGCAAACTTCACACGGACAGTGCCCGAGGTTATAATCCAACCCGGACCTCTAGTGCTGTGAGGCAGCTGCTCTACCACTATGCCACTGTGCAGCCCGTAGGCTCTTTACGGGTGTACAACCAAGCTGTGGGCCACCTCAGCATTTCTATTTCATGTTACATATTTACAGCATTGGTTATAGTATAATCTATACAACCTGTTTCTAGCTTATTGAGTATGGCTCTATGGTAGGAAAAGAAAGATTGAGGTTTAGGTTAATTACTGTCACTGAGGTACAGTGAAGAGCGTTGTTTTGCATGCTATCCACTTAGTGGTGTGGGCTCATTGCACCGAAGGGCCTGTTTCTGCGCTGTATCTCTAAACTGAATTAAATCTCAAAACTAAATTTAGGTTTATTATTGTCATGTGTACTGAGGTACAGTGCAAAGCATGCCATTCAAATAGATCGGATAATGCTATACATAAATACAATGAAGTCAAACTCAAGTACAATAGGTAGAGCAAAGGTGAAGATACAGAGTGGAAACAGGCCCTTTGGCACAACGGGTCCACACCGATCAGTGACCCCGCACATTAACACTATCCTACACACACTAGGGAGAATTTACACATACACCAAGTTGATTAACCTCCAAACCTGTATGTCTTTGGAGTGTGGGAGGAAACTGAAGATCTCAGAGAAACCAAACATCTCGGAGAAAACCCGCGCGGTCACGGGGAGAACATACAAACTCCATACAGACGGCTTCCGTAGTCAGGGTCGTACCCGGGTCTCCGGTGCTGCAAGCGCTGTAAGGCAGCAACTCTACCGCTGTGTCACCTGTGCAACCATTATAGTTCCCAGCTTTGTATCGTGTCAGTTCCAGAGACAAAGTCCAATGTCCGCAATGAGTTAGAGGTGGATCGGACAGTACTGACGATGCTTAATGTCCTGTCTAATCTGTTGCGTTCTTTAAACCGGCATAATGTGCGGACTTTTCTGCAAATTTGGATTCCCCACTCCATTTAGTGTGGACATTTACGACATTTGAATTGTGGCTTTCCTTTTCAATGTTCCAAAGATTTGCCACATTCCGGCACCACCCATTCCTTACCAAGAGGGGCAAGCACAAAATCCGGGCTGTGTGGATGTTGTGTGGATACGGGGAACCTGCTAATTGATATTTTAGACTAAAATAACTGGAGTGTAAATTATACCGCTGGATGTTTTATGGAACTGAACAAATTGGATTGTCAGGCTGCAAGAATGCAGTAATAAAATAGTGACCAGATTAGACTTGTCATCTTAAATACTGTCAAAGTGCAGATCTTGTGTAATTCTATGAGCTGGGCAGAAGAAACTGAACACTTATTGATTGCCAGAGGCACAGCAGTGGAGCTTGTGTCCCAAACAGGAGCTGTGTTTGGCATCGGTAACCGGGCCCTCCACCACCACCAGGCGAACCTGAATAACTAAACTCTGCTCGTACATCAGAGGTTCGCATTCCATCGTGACAGAAACCCAAAATGACCCACTGAGCGCTGGCCTGTTCTGTGCATCCAACCTCCCGTGTAAACACTTACTTTAAAGAAGAGCCTTAAAACAACACAAACACAGGGAACAAGGCAAGGCCACCCAAACGCAGAGGCAGAAGTGGCAGATGGGTTTAATTCCAGCTTTACAGAAGTGCTGGAGTAACTCGACAGGTCAGGCAGTATCTCTGGGTGCGTTAGGGCGACACGGTGGGACTACATCCTACAAACCTGCACGTCTTTGGGATGTCGGGGGAAACCGGAGCACCTGGAGGAAACCCACGCGGTCACAGGGAGAATGTGCAAACTCCACATAGACAGCACCTGATTTAAAGTGGTCTGGTTTAAAGTATGTTTAATTTTCATTTGTTCCAACACGGAACAGTGTAACAGCATAACAGTCTTGTAAAAACAATATTCTTCCCATATTCCAAAGACGTGCGGGTTTGTAAGTCATTTATCCTCTGTAAATTGCCCCTAATGTGTAGGGAGTGGATGCGAAAGTTGCATAACATAGAACTATTGTGAATGGGTGATCGATAGTCGGTGTGGACTCTGTGGGCCGAATGGCTTGTTTCCACGCTGCATCTTCCATTCAATAAAACAAAATATATCGACTATTCTTGCTGAGTAGGTACCTTAGTGAAAATTGCAAATTAGTCTGTGATCTATGGTGCTAATTTGGCTGTGGTGTGAAAAGGTTGCAGCTTGCAGGAGTGGTCTGCACTCTGTTGTTTTAGCAGTTTTGGTGATTTATATGTCAGATGGTTAACGTGTCACATTGACACCTGATATCAGTGGGCTGACATTACATTGCAGAATCACTTTGGACTTCCAAGTTCCAAGCTGTTTTCTTAAGTTACTCGGCACTCTGCTGAAGCGACACTATCAGGAATGTTCATCTTGCAAAGAGAGTAATAAGCAAGAACTCAAAGCTGCTTTGGACCAGATTTAACAAGTGAAACTGACAACTTGAGTAAGTGTCTTTCACACTTGCTGCATCTTTTGGAACATAGAACACAGAACATCGAACAGTACAGCACAGGAACAGGCTCATCAGCCCACAATGTCAGTGTTGAACAAGATGCCAAGACCAACTGTTATCTGCCTGCACATTATCCACATCCCTCTATTCCCTGCATATCCGTGTGCCCATCCGCAAGTCTCATAAATGCCGCTATGGTTATTTCCATCCACCACCACCCCTGGCAGGTAGACACAAAATGCTGGAGTAACTCAGCGGGACCGGCAGCATCTCTGGAGAGAAGGAGTGGGTGAGGTTTCGGGTCGACACCCTTCTTCAGACCGAATAAAGGGCCTCGACCCGAAACGTCACCCACTCCTTCTCTCCAGAGATGCTGCTTGTCCCGCTGAGTTAATCCAGCATTTTGCGTCTACCATCGATTTAAACCAGCATTTGCAGTTTTTTCTTACACACACCATCCCTGGCAGCATGTTGCAGGCACCCACCACCCTCTTTGCAAAAAAAAATACTTGCTCCATATATCTCCTTTAAAGTTTTCCCCTCTCGCCTTAAAGCTATGCTCTCTAGTATTTGATATTTCCATCCTGGGAAAATATTTCTGTCTCCCCTCTCTATGCCTTTCATAATTTGATATACTTCTATGTGGTCTTTGCCCAACTTCCACAGAGAAAACAATCAAATTCTGTCCAACTTCTCCCTGTAGCTAATACTCCCTAATCCCGGTATCATTCTGGTAAACCTCCTCTGCACCCATTCCAAAGCCTTCACATCCTTCCAGTAATGGGGCGACCAGAACTGCAGGCGATACTCCAAAAAACGGCCTAACCAAAGCCTATAAAAGCTGCACCATGACTTCCTGATGCCTTTACTCAATTCCCAAAGCGATGAAGACAACCATGCCAAAAAAGCCTTCTTTACCACTCTATCTACTTGCCTTGTCACATTCAGGGAGAAAAATTCCTATTTGCTGAAAGCAAAAATTGCTGTTTCCTCCCTCAAGTTTTATACACCAGCTTTCTAACTTCACACAGTGCAACTAATTACAATAAGCTTGTTTTATTTTATGTACTGTTACATTTATGTTTGCATTTAGATAGGCACAGCGAAAAGCTTTGTTTTGAAAGTACATTTTTTTGCCGGCCCTGATCTGTTCTGGCCTTTTCCTACCTCCAGACCACTCTCCCCCTCCTCCCCTCCACCCCACCCTACTCTCAGTGTGAAGAAGGGTTTCCGACCCAAAACGTCACCAATCCTTTTTCTCCAGAGATGTTGCCTGACCCCATGAGTTACTCCAGTACTTTATCTCCCATACAGAACACACTGACCGGTGAAGACAAGCACGTTATGTGGAACTAAGTTCCTGTACCTCCTAGATCTCTCTGTTCTATGACACTCTCCAGAGCCCCACCATTTACTGTACAAGTGTATCCATGGTTGGTCTTACCAAAGTAGAAAACCTTGCATTGATCTGTTAAATTAACCTTGCTTTTAGGTTATCTGCCGTTCCTCGGCCCATTGGCTCATTTGATGTAGACCTAGTCAACACAGAGTCGTGAAGTTCTCCCAAGTGTCCTGGTTAATCTTTCGACATCACTTAAAAACCAACTATTTGAAGAATGCCCCGCTGTTTCCTGAGGGCACTTTTTGGGCAGCACAGTGGTGCAGCTGGTACACCCACTGTCCCACAGCACCAGAAACCCGGTTCAACCCTGACCTTGGCTGCTGTCTGTGTGGAGTTTGCACGTTCTCCATGTAGGTTTCATCCGGATGCTCCGGTTTCTTCCCACTTCCCAAAGACGTGCTGGTTTGTGGGTTGACACAAAATGCTGGAGTAACTCAGTGGGACAGGCAGCATCGCTAGAGAGAAGGAATGGGTTTCTGCTGATGCAGAGATGCTGCCTGTCCCGCTGAATTACTCCAGCATTTTGTGTCTAACTTCGATTCAAACCAGCATCTGCAGTTCTTTCCTACACTGTAGGTCAATTGGCCTCTGTAAATTGCCCCTACTGTGCAGGGAATGGATGAGAAAATGGGATAACATAGAAGCAGTGTGAACGGGTGATTGATGGTCAGCATAGTTTTGGTGGGCCGAAGGGCCTATTTCAATGCTTTATCTCTAAATTAAACAAAATTGTCTTCTACTTTGCTTAAACTGGAACCAAAAATAACACTTCAGAGGTATTAATTGATTGAAGTTAGGCTTTAGACTTTAGAGATGCAGCGCAGAAATAGGCCCTGCGGCCTACCGAGTCTGTGTGGACCAGCAATCACTCCGTACACTAACACTATCCTACACTATGTCATCTAATTAAGTGGTCAGTGGTCAGGGGAGACCAGAGGAAGTTTGTTATAGTACTACTGAGCGGATTTAAGTAAAAATCTACAACAATAAGAGCACTGGATTATTTCCCATTATAAAAGATATGTAAGAATATATCCGATATGAATTAGGGACGATTTACAATTTTACCCCAAAGCCAAATAACCTACAAACCTGCACTGGAAGCTGGAACACTTGGAGAAAATCCACGCGGTCATATGGAGAACATCCAATCTCCGTAGCACCCGTAGTCAGGATCGAACTCGGGCCTCTGGCGCTGTGAGGCAGCAGGTCTGCCGCTGCGCCGCCATTGCGAGTAATGCCGGAGAGATTTGATTTGTTTCTGCTTCGTGAAATATGTGTGCCCTCACACAGCCTCGGCATGAGTCCCTTCTTAACCAACATGCTCAAAATTTCACATGTCAACACGTTAAAATTACACCAGTCCAGTATGTCATCTAATTATAGTGGTCAGTGGTCAGGAGAGACCAGAGGAAGTTTGTTATAGTACTACTGAGCGGATTTAAGTAAAAATCTACGACAATAAGAGCACTGGATTATTTCCCATTATAAAATATATCCGATATGAAAGAATTGTCCAAATTCCCCAGATTTGTAATTTTATAATGTCAAATTATAACAGATAATAATAAATTATATTTTGAACATTATTCTGTGCCATGACCACAAAATGTTGGAGTAACCCAGCCGGTCAGGCAGCATCTCGGGAGGACATTTCAGATAGGCGATGTATTGGGTCGGGACCCATTTTCAGGCTGATTGGTGTACTGGGAGCAAAAGATGGAAAAAAAAGGGCAGTTTCTGCCTCCTAGTACAATCGGTCTGAAGAAGGGTCCTCATCCGAAACCCTACCCATCCATGTCCTCCAAGCTGTAGGAAAGATGTTGTCAAACTGGAAAAGGTGCAGATGTGGCGACACCTGGCGGTGTCTTTGGGTAGTCAAACCCACGGATTGGCTGAACCAGTCACGTGGGCTGGGGTGGGGGGGAGACATTTGTGTGCTTTTTACCGAGTAATATCATTCTAGAGCCCCACTTGTGGAAGTAACATCGCGTTTTTGGCTGTCTTACCGACCTGAGTTTATTCGTTGCTTTACCGTTACAAAATAAAACCATTTGGATTCACTCACTGTCTCGACTCGCCAAATTGGTGACCCCGACGCTTCCACTCGTATATTGGACGCTCAGCAGAATGCCGTTGGCCTCAAGCTGCCCGTGTTCTGGGCCGAACAGCCACAGGTTTGGTTCGTCCAGGTAGAAGCGTAATTTCATCTCCGCACATCGTGGTGGACAGCGCAAAATACTTTCGCGTCGTCGGTGTCGGTACGTTCGGGCTCAGCCGCAGAGATCGCACGGCCCGCCTCATACACATGGACGCGTTGGGGATCGCAAGCCGACACCCTGATGGACGGCCACTGCCCGTGTCTGCTCTTCGAACAGGCGTTGTTAGAGCAGATGCCTGATGCTCCTCATGCTCGCCGGTGCCGATTTCGCTGACCCCATGCAGCTCGCTGAGAGGGCCGACGAACTCTGGCTAGCGAAGCAGCAAGATGGCGGCTCCATCAACCGAGTCTCCGCGCCAGCGCGCCAGTCGCCTTGGCGGGATCGCGGGAAAGTCCCGCCCACGGCTTCCATTGCAGAGCCACAGCCATGCTCTGGGGACCAGGGTAAGCACAAATGGTGCTTCCACCATCTCCGTTGGGGTGCTGAGGCTCGATGCTGCCGTCTACCCTGCTCGTTTCAGGGAAACGCCTTGGCCGATCATCTGTAGAGGCCATCGCGATTGGCCCAAACAACCGCCTCTACGTGCGTGACCGTCACTCCAGCAGGCGCCTCCTCGTTGACTCCGGGGCTATCGTTAGCATCCTCCCGCCAACCGGACGCGACACCCGTGCTGGTAAGTGGGCCCCTATGCTCACGGTCGTTAATAGGAGCACCATTTGCACTTACGGCATGCGGTCCCTCTCACTCTCTTTCGACTCCCGCCTGTATGAGTGGACTTTCATCATGGCTGACGTCACACAGCCGCTCCTGGGTGCAGACTTCCTGCGGGCTTTCTCCCTCCTAGTCAATGTGCAGGATGGGCGCACGATCCCAGCATCGGCCCTCGGCCCCGCAGCTTCAGCCTCCACCCAGTCCACAGCTCAGCGCCGTCGCCGAGGTCGATGGCCCCTATGCCTCCCTCCTCACTGATTTCCCTGAGCTCCTCACTCCCTGTTTCCGTGCGGCGGCCCCCAAGCATGGGGTCATCCATCACCACCGTGGGACCTGTGGTACATGCCCGGGTGTGCCGTCTTTCACCGGACCAGCTGCGCATCGCCCGGGAGGAGTTCCAGCTCATGGAGGACATGGGGATCGTCCGGCGCTCAGACATGGGCATCCCTGCTACACATGGTCCCCAAAGCATCTGGGGGTTGGAGACCATGTGGGGACTAACACCATGACAACTGCGGACCGCTACCCGGTGCTCCAAATCTGCCCACCTCGAGGGTGCCACCTTCTGCCCACCTCGAGGGTGCCGCCTTCTTCTCTAAAGTCCACATTGTCCGTGGCTATAATCAGATCCCAGTCCACCAGGACGACGTCCCAAAGACTGCGATGATCACCCCATTCGGGTTGTTCGAGTGGCTGCGTATGCCCTTTGGATTGAAGAACACTGCGCAGGCGTTCCAAAGGCTTATGGACTGGGTCGGGAGGGATCTGCGATTCGTCTTCATCTACCTCGATGACATCCTGGTCGCAAGCCCCACCCAGGACGAGCACATCGTGCGCCTGCGGACTCTCTTCCAGCTTCTCCTCGACCAAGGCCTCATAATCAACCCCGTCTATCTACGGTTTAAACCAGGATTTACAGTTCCTTCTACAGGGATTGCTGGCTAGGCTCAGTGAAGAGGATGCAGATCAGAGATGTGACTTTAGTCAAGAGTCAAGAGAATTTTATTGTCTTGTGTCCTAATCAATGGGATAATTACATTCCTATTCCAGCAGAACCACAGACATGTAAATGTAGTAGAATGTAAACTCCATAATAAACCACAAAAATAAGTTCAGTATATTAAAAAAACCAATAGTAGTGGTAAAAATAATGTCCCCAAGTCTATGTGGTTCAGAGCTCATTTGGATGTTGTGGTGTTTAATAGCCTGATGGTTGTAGGGAAGAGGATGTCCCTGAACCTAGACATAACATTTTCCAGGCTCCTGTACCTTCTTCCTGTTGGCAGGAGTGAAATGAGAGTGCGGCCAGGGTGGTGTGGGTCTCTGATGATGCTGGCTGCCTTTCTGAGGCAGCGCCTCCTGTAGATCCCTTCAATGGGGGGGAGGTCAGTACCCGTGATGGAGCAGGCAGTGCCCACCAGGTTTCTCCCAATCTTCTTCGTTTCTAGGCGTTGGAGTTGCCGAACCAGGAAATGATGGAATATTCTCAGTCAAAATGCCCTCTACTACATTTTTTCATTCCTGGGCGTTGGAGTTTAGTGGCAGATCATAGTCAGAGTGATAGAGTGTGGAAATAGGCCCTTCGGCCCTACTTGCCCACACCGGCCAACATGTCCCAGCTACACCAGTACCAGCTGCCTGCATTTGGTCCATGTGCCTTCAAACTTGCCAAACTTGGTCTTTTGATCTGTGCCCGCCCAGTGAAAATGGGGAGGCTTGGCGACGTAACAGATGGAGTGCACGGACACACACACACACACACAATGACAGTGGGGCAGCATCCCACCAGTGTCAGTCACGGGGAGGGTGGGAGGTGCTGTGACAGGGTTAACAGGTGTCACTGGGCTCCCTGAACCCTCGTCACATGAGTCTAGTCTGGGGGGGGGGCGGTTGAGTGGTCAGCCGCTCGAACTGCAGGTTGTAACACTGCTACTTCTGTGGGTGGTCCCGGTCTATTTTAGCAGGGCTGACAGCAGGACATCATTTTTCCTTTGAAGTCTAATCAACGTGTAAACACCATGGATCGTGTTTGCAAATATTAATTTGCTGTACTTGTTGCCACGGGATAAATAAACATGAGTATGACTTGCTTTTTCCACAGCCTGTGGTTACATCCTAACAAGCGTGCACAGTCAGAACAACCACCACCCTGCTGGGCACCAAATGCCGGAAAACCCCTGCACTCTGTCCTAACTTTCTCCTCTTCATGGTGGAGGCAGGGTGGTGAATACTTTGTCTCAACACACTGACACACAGTAGTTGATTCTCTTTGGCAGTGCCCACAGCCTTTGGTTTGGTTTGATTTGGTCTAGCAGTAGATAGGTTTAGTTTAGTTCTAGATTAGTCTTAGGTTAATTATAGCTATGGTTTAATTCGGTTTTAGTCTTAGATTAGATTTTATTTAGTTATAGATAGGTTCAGTTTTATTTTAGATTAGTTTATTATTTTCACATGTACCAAGGTGCAGTGAAAAGCTTTTGTTTGCGTGCTTCTTTGGAGAAAACACACACGGTCACAGGGCAAATGTACAAACTCTGTACAGACAGCACCCGGAGACAGCACCCGGAGACAGGATCAAACCCGGGTCTCCAGCACTGTGAGGCAGCAACTCTACCGCTGCGCCACTGTGCCACTCTAAAGTTAGTTTTATTTAATTGTTAAACTATAAGGTTTTGCTACTTCGCCAGTCCACATCTGGAGTATTGTGTACAGTTTTGGTCTCCTAATTTGAGGAGGGACATCCTTGTGATTGAGGCAGTGCAGCATAGATTCACGAGATTGATCCCTGGGATGGCGGGACTGTCATATGAGGAAAGATTGAAAAGACTAGGCTTGTATTCACTGGAGTTTAGAAGGATGAGGGGATATCTTATAGAAACATATAAAATTATAAAAGGACTGGTCAAGCTAGATGCAGGAAATATGTTCCCAATGTTGGGCGAGTCCAGGACCAGGGGCCACAGTCTTAGAATAAAGGGGAAGTCATTTAAGACTGAGGTGAGAAAAAACTTTTTCACCCAGAGAATTGTGAATTTATGGAATTCCCTGTCAAGTCACTGGATGGATTTAAGCGAGAGTTAGATAGAGCTCTAGGGGCTAGTGGAGAAAAGGGATATGGGGAGAAGGCAGGCACAGGTTATTGATAGGGAACGATCAGCCATGATCACAATGAATGGCGGTGCTGGCTCGAACAGCCGAATGGCCTCCTCCTGCACCTATCTTCTATGTTTCTATGTTTCTATGTTTCTGTATTGATGTTTTACAACAAACCTTTATACTTCTCATAATTTAAGCTAGATTGACAAAAAAAAATTAAGCATTCGTTTAGATGGTAAAGGTAGGTGCATTAACCATATAACCATATAACAATTACAGCACGGAAACAGGCCCTCTCGGCCCTTCCAGTCCGTGCCGACCATTTGTTTTCCCCTAGTCCCATCTACCTGCACTCAGACCATACCCCTCCATTCCCTTCCCTTCCATATACCTATCCACTTTACTTTTAAATGTTAAAATCGATCCTGCCTCCACCACTTCTGCTGGAAGCTCATTCCACACAGCCACCACCCTCTGAGTAAAGAAGTTCCCCCTCACGTTACCCCTAAACTTCTGTCCCTTAATTCGCATGTCATGCCCTCTTGTTTGAATCTTCCCTACCCTCAATGGGAAAAGCCTATCCACATCAACTCTGTCTATCCCTTTCATCATTTTAAAGACCTCAATCAAGTCCCCCCTTAACCTTCTGCGCTCCAAAGAATAAAGACCTAACTTGTTCAACCTTTCTCTGTAACATAGTTGCTGGAACCCAGGCAACATTCTAGTAAATCTCCTCTGTACTCTCTCTATTTTGTTGACATCCTTCCAATAATTAGGCGACCAAAATTGTACACCATACTTGAGAATTGGTCTTACCAATGCCTTGTACAATTTTAACATTACTTCCCTACTCCTATATTCAATGCTCTGATTTATAAAGGCCAGCACACCAAAGGCTTTCTTTACCACCCCATCTACATGCGATTCCACTTTCAGGGAACTATGCACAGTTATTCCTAGATCTCTCTGTTCCACAGCATTCCTCAATTCCCTACCATTTATCATGTACGTCCTATTTTGATTTGTCCTGCCAAGATGTAGCACTTCACACTTATCAGCATTAAACTCCATCTGCCATCTTTCAGCCCACTTTTCCATATGGCCCAAATCTCTCTGTAGACTTTGAAAATCTACTTCATTATCCACAACACCACCTATCTTAGTATCATCTGCATACTTACTTATCCAATTTTCCACCCCATCATCCAGATCATTGATGTACATGACAAACAACAGTGGACCCAACACAGATCTCTGAGGCACCCCACTGGTCACTGGCTTCCAACCTGACAAACAGCCATCCACCATTACTCTCTGACATCTCCCATTCAGCCACTGTTGAATCCATCTTGCTACTCCGCCATTAACACCCAAAGATTGAACCTTCTTAACCAACCTTCCATGGGGAACCTTGTCAAAGGCCTTACTGAAATCCATATAGACAACATCCACTGCTTTGCCCTCATCAATTTCCCTAGTAACCGCTTCAAAACATTCAAGAAGGTTTGTCAAACATGACCTTCCAGGCACAAGTCCATGTTGACTGTTCCTGATCAGACCCTGTTTATCCAGATGCTTATATATATTATCTCTAAGTATCCTTTCCATTAATTTGCCCACCACTGACGTCAAACTAACAGGTCTATAATTGCTAGGTTTATTCTTTGAACCCTTTTTAAACAATGGAACAACATGCGCAGTACGCCAATCCTCCGGCACTATTCCCGTTTCTAATGACATTTGAAATATTTCTGTCATAGCTCCTGCTATTTCTACACTAACTTCCCTCAATGTCCTAGGGAATATCCTGTCAGGACCTGGAGACTTATCCACTTTTATATTTTTCAAAAGTGTCAGAACTTCCTCCTCTTTGAATCTCATAGTTTCATAGTCTCATACTTTCAAGTGTCCAATTTCCCTTGAAAACCATGGCTCTTTCCAATTTTTTGCTATTTCCTTTCACCCTAACAGGGACATAAAGATTTAAAGAAGGAACTGCAGATGCTGGAGAATCGAGGGTACACAAAAAGCTGGAGAAACTCAGCGGGTGCAGCAGCATCTAAGGAGCGAAGGAGATAGGCGACGTTTCGGGTCGAGACCCTTCTTCAGCTGAATTGCCACAACATCATATTTCCAGGTGTCAATCCAGGCTCTAAGTTTATCCACCTTTCTTACAATGCTCCTAGCATTAAAATACACACATTTTATAAACCCACCATCCCTTATTCTCTGTCTATTATCTTTTTCCTCTTTCTCGCCTACATTTTGGGTCCAAGTGCTTCCCTTCTCTGCCTCACACCCTGTCCCCTAGCCCCCTCTACCCGAGTTCCTCCCCCCAGCCTTTCTAGTTTAAAGTCTCCCCAGTAGCCTTTGCAATGATTTTTCCTCACAATGTTCAGTTTGTGAGGAAAACTTTTTGTGAAATATAGTGTTCAGGATTTCCCTGCTTGGAGTGTGCTTGCCTCCTGGTGTAAATGACAATAAGCTAATCTGATTTCATCTAATCTAAGAAAATCCAATCAAATGCAGAAATATGATAAAAGGTACAAAGAAACTGAATGATGTCCAAGAACCCCAATCCACAACCTAGAAATGAACATGGCGTCAAAAGGCCTGGTGTACATGATTTCTAAAATAGATAAATGGGGAAGAAGCTGTCCTTAGTACAGGTTCACCACCTATTTTCCGGCACCCTTGGTTCCGGAGCATTGCCGTATCATCCTTTTTTCCGGACCAATAGAGATCCCGGCCTCATGGAGCAGCAAAGTCGACTGCAGTAGTTGGCTATGTGAGTGGATCTGCCGGCTCCAGCCAGCGCGTAAGTCCCGATAAGGCCGAGATCAGTTGCTTCACCCAGCATAGGTGCCACATTGGGGTGGATTTCAAGTGCGCTCTCATAATGTTATATTGAAGGAGGTGCCGGACCATCAGCTGCTGGAAAATCAGTAGTGTATCTGTCAAACTCCACCTTAAAAATATCCTTTGATTCAGCATCCACAGCCATCTGTGGCAATAAATGCCACAGATTCACCACCCTCTGACTAAAGAAATTCCTCCTCACCTCCTTTCTAAAAGTATGTAATTTTATTCTGAGGCTGCGCCCTCTGGTCCAAGACTCTCCCTCTAGTGGAAACATTCTCTCCACGTCCGCTTTGTCCAGGCTTTTCACCATTTGGTAAGTTTCAATAAGTTGCCCCACCTCATCCTTCTTACGTCCAGTGAGTACAGGCCAGAGCCATCAAACGCTCATCATATGTTAACCCAATCATCCCAGGGATCATTCTCGTAAACCTCCTCTGGATCCTCTCCAACGTCAGCACGTCCTTCAATGCAAGTCCAATGCAGGATGAAATCCTATCTGCCCAGGTGCAGTCTAGGGTCAGGCAATGGTTTAGAATCTCTTCTTACATACCACCCATCTTCCATTTTCCCCCTGGTCTGATTCTGGGTCATAAATTGCTTGGAGCGTTTGACAGAGTTTGCATTCTAGCTTCTAGCATACTTTGCTATTATGCTAGTAATAGATATAAGTACTGAGGATGTTAAATCTCCAACAACATAGACATGGTTAAGTATTGAAGACACGCACACAAAAGCTGGAGTAACTCAGCGGGTCAGGCAGCACCAGTCAGAAAAGGAACTCCTTTTCTCCAAACCCGCTGAGTTACTCCAGCTTTCTGTGTCTTTCTTTAGTTTAAACCAGCATCTGCAGTTCCTTCCTACGCATAGATAAGTATAGAGTGGATATAAGGAACTGCAGTCTGAAGAAGGGCCCCGACTCGACATGTCACATATCCATGTCCACCAGAGATGCTGCCTCACCCGCTGAGTTACTCCAGCACTTTTGGTGTCCTTTTTCTTAAAGGATATGTATTTGTTGTTCTACGAGAGGATCAATGTGTTCATGGCTGTCTCTCAATCCGTTTATAGCTGCTTCAAGAAAAAACAAGGGAACATTTACTATTGCGGTAGATTTTGGATCTATGAGTTTTCTGTGGGCATTTGATTAGGCTCCACAAAATAATCCCCAAATCAAATGGAAGGTAAAGATTAATGGAGCAGCGGCAGCATGGACATGACATTGGTAGGGACAGAAAGCAGAGACTGGGGAGGTAAAGCGAGATGCCTGGCTACTGGGGCTGCATGGTGGCGCAGCGGTAGAGTTCCTGCCTCACAGCGCCAGAGACCCGGGTTCAATCCTGACTATGGGTGCCATCTGTACAGAGTTTGTACATTCTCCCTGAGTTGAGTTAAGTTGAGTTGAATTTAGCTGAGAGCTGGTGTGGAAAGAGGCCCTTTGGCCCACCATGCCGGCCATCAATCTTCCATTTACACCAGTTTTACATTATCGCTCCTTATCCACTCACTCAGTTTAGAACCATGTAGCTGTCCAAATGCTGTTATGGTATCTGCCTCGCCTACCTCCTCTGCCAGCTCGTTCCAAATACCTACCACCCTCGGTAGAAATGTTGCCCCTCAGGATGGTATTAAATCTTGCCATTCTCACCTTAAGCCTATGTGCTCTCGTTTTTGATGCTCTACCCTGAGTAAAAGATAGATGACAAAACACAGTGAACATTGAATTCTCCAATTTTGGATAGCAAAGGTTTAGAGGCACAGCGGTAGAGCAGCAGCCATACAGCGCCAGCGACCTGTGTTGGATCTTGACAATGGGTGTTGTTTGTACGTAGTTTGAACGTTCTCCCTCTGACCACGTGGGCTTTCTCCGGGTGCTCCGGTTTCCTCCCACACTCCAAAGATGTACAGGTTTGTCGGTTAATTTGGCTTTGGTAATTTGTAATTTGTCCCTAGTTTGAGTTTTGGGTTCCGTTTATTGTCACGTGCAGCGAGGTTCAGTGAAAAGCTTTTGTTGCGTGCAGACCAGTCAGCAGAAAGACAATACATGATTACAATCGAGCCATCCACAGTGCACGGGTACATGATAAAGGGATGAACATGAATAATGTTCAGTGCAAGATAAAGTCCAGTAAAGTCCGATCAAAGATAGTCCGAGAGTCTCCAATGATAGTAGCTCAGGCCTGCAGTCTAAGATGTTGGTGGGATGGATCAGTTGCCTGATTTCATACGGTTTCACACTTTTGTACCTTTTGCCCAATGGCACAGGGGTGGGGTGAGACTCGACCTTGATTATGTAGTATAGTGCTCATGTATGGGGATCTCGGGTCAGTGCAGACTCGGTGGGCCAAAGGGCCTGTTTCCGTGCTCGATCTCCAAACTAAACTAAAGTAAAACAGTTTTGGTCTCCTAATTTGAGGAAGGACATCCTTGTGATTGAAGCAGTGCAGCGAAGGTCTTAGAATAAATGAGAGGTCATTTAAGACTGAGGTGAGAAAAAACTTTTTTACCCAGAGAGTTGTGAATTTATGGAATTCCCTGCCATAGAGGGCAGTGGAGGCCAAATCACTGGATGGATTTAAGAGAGAGTTGGATAGAGCTCTAGGGGCTAGTGGAGTCAAGGGATATGGGGAGAAGGCAGGCACGGGTTATTGATAGCGGACGATCAGCCATGATCACAATCAATGGCGGTGCTGGCTTGAAGGGCCGAATGGCCTCCTCCTGCACATATGTTCTATGTTTCTATTTTTCTATGTAAAACTGAAACAATTGCGATTTTTACATCAGCCACCAATCTACACCAATCCTAGGCATTCCTGCTTCGGCAGGTATCCTTAGCTTTGTAAATCTAAATCAGAATCTGCTCTGCATGGAATATGCCTTCAAAATGCTCGTACCAACACCATAAAGGTGAAAATGATCTTGGCTAGCTTGCTCAGACATTGCAGTGAGACCTTGGCACAGTGTCTAACCTGCTGGGGAATTAACTTGTGGCACCACCTGCCACATTTTGTCCTGCCTCTTCCCTTTCCAGCTTCATTCATTCTCCCATCCCTCCCCCTCCCACCTCCCACCTCCCACCCCCAGAATCAGTCTTAAGAAGCATCTTGACTCGAAACGTTACCTACCCAGGTTCCCCAGAGATGCTGCCTGACCTGGTGAGTTGCTCCAGCACTTTGTGTCATCTTAATCTTGTCTGGTTCCGCTGCTTGCAAAATGTCGCCACAGTTGTACAATTTGTTTGTGTTGGAAGGAACTGCAGATGCTGGTTTACACTGAAGATAGACACAAAATGTTCTGCAACTTCCTGATTAACTCGCCCCTTCCCACCCAAACCACCCCCTCCCCAGTTACTTTCCAAGGACAACCACAGGAGATGCAACACCTGTCCCAAACCACCCCCTCCCCAGTTACTTTCCAAGGACCATGACAGTCCTTTCAGGTGAGGCAGAGGTTCACTTGCACCTCCTCTACTGTGCCCGCTATTCCAGGTGTGGACTCCTGTATATCTTTGAGACCAAGCGCAGGCTTGCCGATCGTTTTGCTAAACACTTTAACTCCGCTTTAAATTCCCATACTGACGTTTCTGCCCTGGGCCTCTTCCACTCTCAGAGTGAGGCCCAATACAAAATGGAGGAACAGCTCCTTATATTTTGCTTGGGCAGCTTACAATCCAGTGGTATGATGGTTGATTTCTCAAAATTCAAGTAACCCTCGCTTTCCCTCTTTCTCCATTCCTCTCCCGTCCGAGATTGCCGGCTAATTTCACTGGCCTCCCGATTAGATTTTACTGATTGTGTGCCTCGTGGTCACCTTCCCCTCAGCTAACAATGAACCGTTCTACATTTTCCTTGAACATCGTCCCCTTTGATCTGTGTTTTCAGACCTTACCATTCCATTATCAGTCTGAAGAAGGGTTTCGGCCTGAAACGTTGCCGATTTCCTTCGCTCCATAGATGCTGCTGCACCCGCTGAGTTTCTCCAGCACTTTTGTCTACTTACCATTCCATATCTCTATGTCTCCCTCTCCCCTGACTCTCTCTGAAGAAGGGTCTCAACCCGAAACATCCCCCATTCTTTCTCTCCGGAGATGCTGTCTGTTCCGCTGCGTTACTCCAACATTTTGTGTCTATCTGATGTACAATTTGTTTATTCGATATTATCTGTGTCTGTACTGTGTTAACAGGCCTGTTAAGCTGCAGAAACGTAAGAATTTCATTGTTCCATTGTTGGTTCATATGACAATTAAACATCATTGCCTCTTGATGGTTTGTTGAGAGTGTAACTGTCGTTTCACAAACTCACCTTTCACAAACTCTAATTCTCTGGTTTAGAAAATCACTGAATTTTATCCAATGTGGCCCTCTGTTGGTCATTTTCCTTAAAAAGAGAAGTACCACAGACAAGAACAAATGTTCTTTTCGTTGTGTACACAGGGTTTGGTTTCACGTCAATGCAATGGATGGGACCCTGGTCTTGTGCCTTGGTCTCGGGTCAGTGAATCTGCAAAGTCCATTTTAATTGTAGTTAGTATACACGAGGAACTGCAGATGCTGGTTTACAAGAAAAAGACACAAAGTGCGGGAGTCCCGACAAAGGGTCTGGACCCGAAACGTCACCTGTCCATGTTCTTCAGAGAGGCAGCCAGTCCCACTGCGTTACTCCAGCACTAGAATACTAGAGGGCACAGCGTTATGGTGAGAGGGGCAAAGTTTAAAGATATGATGGGCTTTTTTTACCCAGAGGTTGGAGAGTGCCTGGAACTCCAGATGTTTTGGTGGGGACAGATACGACAGTGGCATTTTGGAGACTTTTGGATAGCGCATGGATATGCAGGGAATGGAGGAATATGGAGTATGTGCAGGCAAAGAAGAGTTGGTCTTGGTATCATGTTTGGGCCAAACAGTCTACACCCGAAACGTCATCTAGCCAGAGATGTTGCCTGACCTGCTGAGTTGCTCCAGCACTTTGTGTCCTGTTTTTGTGCTCTGCTCTTCTATGTTCTATGTCAACTTTGTGTCTTTTTTAAACAAAATTGTAGCTATCTAGTTTTCTGGAGAGAAGAACTCCATTTAGAGCACTTTTCTTTTAGAAAGATAATTCCAAGGTCATGGATAAATATTTATCCATTTTCCGTACAATTGTCAGCAGACTCATTTGTACTAGGAATTGGCCTCTACAAATGTTCTCTGGTGAGATAGAAATCGGGCGGCACAGCATTAGAGTTGCTGCATTACATCACCGGAGACCTGGGTTAGATCATGACTACGGGTGCTGTCTTTACGCAGTTTGTACGTTCTCCCTGTGACCAGTGTAGATTTCCTCCAGGTCCTCCGGTTTCCTCCCACACCCCCAAGATGTACAGGTTTGTAGGTTAAGTTGAGTTGAGTTCAGCTGAGAGATACAGCGGGGAAACAGGCCCTTCGGCCCAGCGAGTCCGCGCAGACCCGTAATCTCCGCACCATAAAACTACCCCATACACACTACAGACAATTTACATTTACACCAAGCTACCTACAAACCTGTACGTCTTTGGAGTGTGGGAGGTAACTGAAGATCTCTGATAAAACCCATGTGGTCAAGGGGGAAACTTCCTAACTCCATACAGATAGCCCCTGTAGTCGGGATGGAACCCAGGTCTCTGGTGCTGGAAGCACTGGAAGGCAGCAACGCTACTGCTGTGCCAACGTGCCATCCTTTTTAACAGGGCTTAGTAAAAATTATAAAATTGTCCATGGTATGTAGGATAGTGTTGGTGTTTGGGGTGATTGCTGGCCACCGCGGACTCTCTGGGCCAAAGGGCCTGTTTCCGCGCTGCATCTAGTGAAAACTAAAAAAAAACTAAACTAAAAAAATATGCTCAGGTTCACTGCTGTTTCTGACAAATCTGTGGTGTGTCTGGCAGAAGCAGGTCTTAAGCCTCATAAATCCTCAATTTAAAATAAAATGGTGTTGGGTCTTTGCAGGTGTAACCGAGGGCTGGTTGCTCGGCGATGAAGAGAGAGCTTACAGACTAAACCCTGTGATAGCTGGCATTGGCCAGGGAAAGAAAGGATGGAATAACTTGCATATATAACATGCCTTCCATTTCGCAGCAAATATCAACGCATGTCACAGCCAATGGGTCCTTCATTGTGGTGAAATACTGTTGCTATGCAGGAAATATGGTGGCCAGCTTCAGCAATGCAAAGTCCTGGATGTAGAACTGATAAATGATTGGATACATTTTAGTGTTAGGCACAAAGTGCTCACGTAATTCAGTGGGCCAGGCAGCATCTCTGGAGAAAAAGGATGGGGTCACGCTTCAAATGTTGCTCTCACCAGTGAGCAAAACATTTTAGAAAGTTGTTTGGGAAGAGGAAACTTTGGAGTCACTTCTTGCTATGGCGGGAGGTCAAAAGAATTATTCTCCATCTGACTGAAGGAGAGTCCCGACCTGAAATGTCACCTGTCCATTCCATCCGCAGATGCTGCCTGACCTGCTGAGTTCCTCCAGCACTTTGTGTTTTGCTCAAGAATCCTGCATCTGCAGTCTCCTGTGTCTCCATTCTAGATAGGAAATAGATAAAATATGTTGAGTTGAGTTAAGTTGAGTTGAGTTTAGCTGAGAGATAGTGTGGAAAGAGGCCCTTTGGCCCACCAAGTCCATGCCGGCCATCAATCATCCATTTACACCAGTTTTACATTATCGCTCCTTATCCACTCACTCAGTTTAGAACCATGTAGCTGTCCAAATGCATTTTAAATGCTGTTATGGTATCTGCCTCGCCTACCTCCTCTGCCAGCTCGTTCCAAATACCCACCACCCTCGGTAGAAATGTTGCCCCTCAGGATGGTATTAAATCTTGCCATTCTCACCTTAAGCCTATGTGCTCTCGTTTTTGATGCTCTACCCTGAGTGAAAGATAGACGACAAAACACAGTGAACATTGAATTCTCCAATTTTGGATAGCAAAGGTTTAGAGACACAGCGGTAGAGCAGCTGCCATACAGCGCCGGAGACCCATGTTGGATCTTGACAATGGGTGTTGTTTGTACGGAGTTTGAACGTTCTCCCTGTGACCGCGTGGGTTTTCTCCAGGTGCTCCGGTTTGCTCCCACATTGCAAAGACCCAAGGGTTTGTAGGTTATTTCACTTTGGTAAAATTGTACATTGTCCCCAGTATGTAGGAGAGTGCTAGAGTATGGGGTGATTGCTGGTTGGGGTGGACTCAGTTAGTCAAAGGGCACTGTATCTCTAAAGTAAAGTCTAAAGGGATATGGGCCAAACGCAGGCAGATGGGACTAATGTAGATGGGGCATGCTGGTCAATATGAGCAAGTTGAGCAGAAGGACCTGTTTCCGTGCTGAATGACTGTGTAGACTTTAAGCTCTTGTCCCTCTCTCTATATGGTTCAGTAACATACAAAGGATACACCTTCTCACAAAACCACAATAAATTGCAGAGAATTGTGGACACAGCTCAGACCATCACACAACCCAACCTCCCTTCCATTGACTCCATCTACACTTCACTCTGCCTCAGCAAGGCAATCAGCATTGTCAAGGACGGGTTTCACCCCGGTCACTCCTTCATCCCCCCTCCCTTTGTCCTTTGTCCCCAATCAGGCAAGAGGTACTGAAGTGTGAAAACGCACACCTCCAGATTCAGGGACCGTTTCTTCCCAGCTGCTGTCAGGCAACTGAAGCATCCTATCACCAACTAGATGGTGGTCCTACGCTACAATTTACATCCTTAGAGACCCTCAGCTATCTTTCATCAGACCTTATTGGACTTTATCTTGCACTAAATGTTATTCCCTTAATCATGGATCTGTGCACTGTGGACGGCTCGATTGTAATCATTTGATGATCTATATCGGTGAGACCAAGCGGAGGCTTGGCGATCGCTTCGCCGAACACCTCCGCTCGGTCCGCAATAACCAACCCGACCTCCCGGTGGCTCTGCACTTCAACTCCCCCTCCCATTCCACATCCGACCTCTCGGTCCTGGGCCTCCTCCACGGCCAGAGTGAGCAACACCGCAAGCTGGAGGAACAGCACCTCATATTCCGCTTGGGGAGTCTGCATCCTTTGGGCTTGAATATTGAATTTTCTCAATTCTGTTAACCCTTGCTGTCTCCTCCCCTTCCCACCTCTCCCTCAGCCCTCGGGCCCTGGCATTCCCTCTATCTCTATCTCCCTCCCCCACCCCAGTCGCACCAGCTTCTCATTTTCACACCACAAACAGCTTACAATGGCTTGTTCCCTTTATCACCGATACTTTTTTGCATATCTTTCACTCATTGTTCCTTATCTCTCCACATCACCGTCTATATCTCTCGTTTCCCTGATCCCTGACCAGTCTGAAGAAGGGTCTCGACCCGAAACGTCGCCTATCTCCTTCGCTCCTTAGATGCTGCTGCACCCGCTGAGTTTCTCCAGCTTTTTGTGTACCCTCGATTGTAATCATGTTTGGTCATGTTTGGTTAGCACGCAACAAAAGCTTTTCACTGTACCTCGGTACATGTGATAATGAACTAAACTAATCTAAACTATCTCTAGTTTCCCTCTCCCCTGACTCTTAGTCTGAAGGAGGGTCTCGACGCGAAACGTCAACTATCCCTTTTCTCCAGAGATGCCTCGGCAATTTGTGTCTTTCTTCTTAAACTAAACTAAACAAAGCAAAACATGGAAGTCAGTTCCTTCTGTTAGCATTAAAAAGGTTGTTCCTTTTTAACTAGTTGGCGGTGGTCACATAGCCCTGGTTATGAGTAGTTACACTCAGTTGTAGTAAATATTAATTTATGAATGGTGTTTTCAATACTTTTAAAATTTCTCCATTTGTTCACACAGCTGTGACCAAATATGGTCTATATTTCACAATGGTCATAAAAAACAACTGCCTTTCCATTAATATGCAGGATATACATTACTAAGCAACCCAATTCTTGGAGATGTTTGTCAAAGTTGTATCCAGGATAATGTTACTTATAAATTCCTGGTACGTGGCCGACAAGTATCAAACTGTAAAACGCCGCAACATTCTTTGTACACAACTAATTCAACAAACAATGCATGCGGCGTTTAGTTTATTTTAGTTTAGTTTAGATACAGTGTGGAAACAGGTGCAGTTTCTTGCGGTATTGGATGGAGATATTCCCAAACCCTGATGTGATACATCCTGATAGAATGCTTTCTATCTGAATGCATCACTGCTTTTGGGAACTGCTAAGGTTTTTTGAAATATTAATGTTCTGAGCCTTGGATGCACAGGGTATAATTTATGTCACATTATGGAATCATAGAGTCATACAGCACGGAAACTAACCCTTCGGCCCAACTTGTCCACGCTAACCAAGATATCCCATCTAAGCTCATCCTATTTGCCCATGTTTGTCCCATATCCCTCTAAACATTTCCTATCTATGTACCTGTCCAAATGTTGTTATGGTATCTGCCCCAACTACTTCCTTTGGCAGCTCGTTCCATATACCCACCACCCTCTATGTTGCCCCTCAGGATGGTATTAAATCTTTCCTCTCTCACCTTAAACCTGTGTCCTGGGTAAAAGATTCTGTTTGTCTGTTCCCCTCCGTTCCCCCCCGTTCCTCCAGCACTTTGTGTTTTGCTCAAGATTCCCCTTGTGATTTAATAACCCTCTATAAGATGACTCCTCAGCCTCTTGTACTCCAAGTATTACAGACCCCGCCTGCCCAACCTCTTCCTGTAGCTCAGGCCGTAGAGTCCTGGATATCCAAAAATTAGAAGTGTAAGAAACAGTAAAATGGTTGCAAATGACAGCAAGAACTAAAAGCATGGAGAATACCATGGCACTTAGAACTCAAAGCTGAGAAATGCTGTGTCAAATAGTGCTCAGAAGAATGAGGAGAGAGGAAGAGAGATAAACCGCAAATATTAAATCATAGAAGAGGCCGGGACAAATAGAGAAGAAAAATGCATGAGATCCTTGGTATCATCCTTGGTATCATATTGAACAGTGTAGCACAGGAACCAGAGGTCTCTGAATAAAAGGATGTACCTTTAGAAAAATGATGAGGAATTTCTTCAGTCAGAGGGTGGTGAATCTATGGAATTCATTGCCACAGAAGGCTGTGAAGGCCAAGTCAACTGATATATTTAAGGTGGAGATTGAGAGATTCTTGATTAGTAAGAGAGTCAAGGGTTATGAGAAGAAGGCATGAGAATGGGGTTGAGAAGGAAAGAAAGATCAGCCATGATTGAATGGCGGAGTAGACTTAATAGGCTGAATGGCCTAATTCAGCTCCTATACATTATGAACACATCCTTCCTGCAATGGAACGACCAGAACTGCACACAACACTCCAAATGTCTCTGCCTCCATCACCATCCCTGGCATCACTTTCCAGGCACCCACCATTCTCTGAGTGAAAACTTGATGAATTTGTTTCTTGTATCTAACAGTTCCTGGCTAGTTAGTGTATATTGGTTTCGCGCCCGAGGACTTCTCAAAGAGAAGAGCAATAAAAAGGCATGTGAACTCAGGGATGGACACAAAAAGCTGGAGTAACTCAATGGGACAGGCAGCATCTCTGGAGAGTCGAAATGGGTGACGTTTCGGGTTGAGACCGACCCGAAACGTTACCCATTCCTGCTCTCCAAAGTTTCTCCAGCTTTTTGTGTCTATCCGGTTTAAACCAGCATCTGCAGTTCCTTCTTACACATGTGAAAACAGGGGTTCAGGTTACATCAAAGTATATTCAACCACTTTATTACATGTTTGCTTTGACCTCTTTCAGACCAATGTTTAGTAAAATCTATTATTAATCACAGTATCTGTGGTGACAGGGGCTGGACATAGAAGAAAGAGGCTTAGATATGGGTAGCAGACTGAACAATATGTCATGTTGAATTGACCAGCGCTTTAAACAAAAATCTGAAGAAGGGTCCTGGTCCAAAACATCATCTTTCTGCTCCCTCCACAGATGCTGCCCAACATGCTGAGTTCCTCCAGCACTTTGTGTTTTGCTTCAAGATTCCAACATCTGTAGTTTCTTGTGTCCCTACTATTAAATATATAATTTTGGCCTAAGTTTAAGGTAGGCACTCAGACCTATTTGTCTCCAGAGTGGAAAGGTTAAAACTAGGGAGCGTAGCTTTAAGATGAGAGGTTCAAAGTTCAAAGGAGATGTACGAGGCATGTTTTTTTACACAGGTGGGTGCCTGGAACACGCTGCCTGGGATGGTGGTGGAGCCAGGTACTACAGTAGCATTTACTGGACTTTATTTTGCACTAAATGTTATTCCCTTTATCCTGTATGTACAGAGTTAATTGTGTGTGTGGACGGCTGGATTGTAATCACGTATAATCTTTTCGCAGACCAGATAACATGCAACAAAACGCTTTTCACTGTACCTTGACACACATCACAGTAAACTAAACTCAACTAAACTATGCAATCGTGGCATTTAAACATAGAAAATAGGTGCAGGACTATGTCATCCGGCCCTTCGAGCCAGCACCACCATTCAATATGATCATGGCTGATTATCCAAAATCAGTACCCCTGTTCCTGATTTCTCCACATATCCCTGGATTCCATTAGCCCAAAGAGCTAAATCTGACTCTCTCTTGAAAACATCCAGTGAATTAGCCTCCACTGCCTTCTGCAGCTGAAAATTGATGTATTTTTTAGTAAACCAACATCTACAGTTTCTTGTATTCACAATTGATTTTATCTCCATTTAAATGGATACTAATTTGGGCAAACTACTACAATGGCATTAGGCCCTCCTTGTCCAATTTTCTTTCACATGCTGAATTTGGTGAGGACACGTAAATGGGTTATTAGGAGACATCAATAAATGGGGTATTAGGTCAATTGAACTAGTGCGCTCCAATGCTGAGAATGTTTGTACATGCTTCCAATGCAAACACAAAGAAAAAAAGTTGAATCATTATATTCTGCTGCAACCAAAGCAATTTCAGTTACTCCCCTTTTAAAATTAACTATGGTCGTCTCCTCAGAGGGTAGCCTTAATAAAATGTGCAGCAAAATAGTCCTCGCAAACCATTTAATTTAATTGGAAGCATCTAATAATTTATAACTGGCTGCATGTTTTCGAAACCTCATCACATGAAGGAATAAAAAGGGATGGAACGATTTGTGCGAACTCTCCACAGGAAGGAATTGCATTAAAGGGGAAATACCACAAGCAATTAAGAGTTGCGGATGGAAGTCTGATATGGAGACTGTCAACACTTTAACAAGAGTTTTGAATAGCTTCATAAGTTCACAAGTAATAGGAGTAGAATTAGGCCATTCAGCCCATTCAATCATAGCTGATCTATCGCTCCCTCCTAGCCCCATTCTCTTGCCTTCTTACCATAACCCCTGACATCCGTAATCAAGAATCTACAATGAAATGCAGATGACAATGAATTCTACAGATTCACCACCCTTCTGCCTTCTCTCCTCATTTTTCTACTCTCCGACAAACAGGTTATGGATCGTGCCTGGAATGTGCCATCTGAAGTGCTGGTGGAGGAGGATGTGACAGTGGTATTTATGATGCTTTTGTCTAGGCACATGTATGCGTAGAGAATGGGTGGATATGGATCACATCCAGGTAGAGGAGGTGGCTTATCTTGACATCAAGTTTTGTGCAGACATTGTGGATCTAAGGTCCTATTTGTCAGCTATACTATTATAGGGAGAAATAAGGAAGAGCAGAGGCTTTTGGATAGGCACATGGATATGCAGTGATATGGAATGGAGAGATATGGAAGGATCCTGATCCGTAAAGTTGCCTATCCATGTCCGCCAGAGATGCTGCCTGACCTGCTGAGCTGGTGAAGGGACCCGACTCAGAATGTCACCTATGCACGTCCTCCAGAGATGCTGCCTGACCAGCTGAGTTACTTTGTGCACTTTGTGTCTTTAAAAAAAAAAAATCCCTTAGGAAAGATCCTGTGTTCCTTCAAGGAGCCGGTTAGGTTGTGAAATTAATCTGTGAGCCCCTGGTGATGTAAAAGATGAAGTATTGTTTTTAAGTAGAGCAGGCGCCATCCTGCCTGCATGCTGTTCGGAGTGGGCACGATGCCAGAGGCTCGCTGGCACCACACACAGAGACATGGGCAGGCTGGCCTCCGGGAGTGGAGCGGAGACAAAGAAAGCGAGGCGCGATGACAGATAGGAAGATTCTGCACCACGTACTTACATCTTGGTCGTTCAACTCAACGCTGCCAATTACTCGGGGCTACTAGTTAAAAGGTTTTGTTTTGCTCTGAACCTTGCCTCAGCTCGCAGCTGGGCCCAGAACGACTTAGCGGTGTGAGTGCCACTCCTTCCCTCACCTTTGACACCAGGATAGACCCGTGCTCATGTGAACTGACTTATAAAGCTCGATATACTGTAACTTCCCCAAAGAGGCTCATTCAATCCCATCTGTCACGCCACTTTCACACCTCGCTTTCCAGGCAATCGTAAAATCATTTTACACCGGATTAAGGATTTGTTGTGACAGCTTGTAAAACCGCTGCTGGTTGGTGGAAATCCAATCTTTCTTCTCGAAAAAAAGAGCTGGAGATTTGCGAAAAACAGACTTGCACAATTCAAGTTTAGCTCAAGAGTAACGGCATTGGCCTTGCCCTTTGGCACTCCTTCACAACTGTGCCCAGCACAACCAATACACACAGTCCCCACAGAACGTCTTTCAGCCAATGTTGTCATGAAACGAAACTATCTTCTGCAAAGGTGCGAATGATCTGTCTGTATTGTTCAGATTGAGCATCATTGATAGCTCCCCATTCCCCCGTAATCTCTTTAAACTACTGATATGATTGATAAATATGTGAATCAGGCATGGAATGAAACGTGAGCGGCTGCAGATAATATTTGACACCACTGCAAGCTGATTCCTGATTGGCCACTGGTAGTCCTTGCCCCTGTCGTTCAGAAAATTCCTTTCTCTAGGTTGTAATTCACTACTTCCCCAGCAACCTGTTACCCAGCCACATGTGGACGGAGGCACTGCCGATGCAGGTTTATACGCAAGATAGACACAAAATGCTGGTGTAAATCAGCGGGTCAGGCAGCATCTCTGGAAGAGATATACTGTGCACTGCGAATGGCTCGATTGTAATCATGTATCATCTTTCCACTGACTGATTATCACACAACAAAAACGTTTCACCGTACCTCGGTGACAATAGACTAACCTCAAAACTCAAACGCAAATGGAAGGCAGATGCTGATTTATACCGAATGCAGGAAGAAAATACAGAGCCTGAAGAAGGGTTCCAACACGAAACGTCACCTATTCTTTTTACTTTACATTAGCGACACAGAGCGGAAACAGGCCCTTCGGCCCACCGAGTCCGCGCTGTAAGTCAGCAACTCCACCGCTGTGTCTCTGTGCCGCCCTCTCGAGGGATGTTGCCTGATCCGATGAGTTACTCCGGCATTTTGTGTCTAACCAACCACATGGTTGTGCCAAGAGGCTGGAATAATTTGGAAAACACATTACAACTGTCTCTGTCCATTTTCCAAGTTTTTTTTCCCCGAATGATTCATTGTTGCATCTTCAAACCAGAATTCCCACGTTGCATATTAACTGAGTCAAAACCTGACAAAGTGCAAAAATTAAAAGGACGTGAGAAAGGTTCCCTGTTCACACGCCATGAAGTGATAGATTATTTATCCTTAGACCTGGTGCGATGGTACTTTATTGTCACAGGTACCGAGGTACAGCAAAATTCATTTTTGCATGCAATTCAGTACAAGTATTGCTTTCCATAAGCACATTTTGGATACAGTACAAGTGTGTAGAAAAACACTTATTAAATCGTTAAATTACTGTATCATGAAGGGAATTGATATGGTCAATGCATGTTGAGGATTGAAGGGACTAAACTACAGGGAGAGGTGGGGTAAGTAGGACTATTCCTTCGGGCACAAGAGGCTGTGGGTGATCTCATAGAGGTGTACAAGAGCATGAGGGGAATTGGTTCTACATGGTGAGTGCACAATCTTTTACCCAGGGTAGGGGAATCAAGAACCAGAGGACAGAGGCTTAAGATGCGAGGGAAAAGGTTTAATAGGAACCTGAGGGACACCTTTTTCACTCATAGGATGGTGATGATATGGAGCAAACTGCCAGAGGAAGTAGTTGAGGCAAATACTATGATAACATTTAAAAGACATTTGGACAGGTACATGGATAGGATAGGTTTAGAGGGGTAGGGGCCAAACGAAGGCAGGGACTAGATTAGATGGGGCATCCTTCGATGAGTTGGGTCGAAGGGTCTGGATCCATGCTGTATGTCTCTATGACTCGATATATTATTTCTCCTCTGAGGTTGAAGATTCTTTAAACTTTAGAGATACAGCGCGGAAACAGGCACTTTGGCCCAGCGTATCCACGCCAACCAGCAACCACCCCGTACACTTTCTCTATCCCACACAATAGGGACAATTTACAGAAGCCAATTAACCTACAAACATGTAAGTCTTTAGAGTGTGGGAGGAAACCGGAGCACCCGGAGAAAACCCAAGCGGTCAGAGGGCGATCGTACAAACTCCATACAGACAGAACCCAAGATCAGGATCAAACCCGCGTCTCTGGCGCTGTAAGGCAGCAACTCTACCGCTGCGCCACACGCTCTCAATACTGCCTACAAATAAATGGCCCACGCGACAACTGGTGATTCACTTCACAACAAGCTGACCTATTAATTTGCTGATTTCATACTGCATGCAACGTGGCATTTGGTTGAGTTGTTCTCGCCCTGGGCGATTACTTGAGTCATTTTGTGGCGTCGGGCTCACTGTCGGGAGGGCTGCCTGCAACTCCAGATGGACTACTTCATGGCTTTAACAGCTTCTTTCACCTCTTCCCTGAAGTCTCTCATTAGCAAGTGTGGCTCGAGAAGGGGGCGGAGGTGAATAAGTTAACATATTGACCTCCACTTACAAGAAGGAGGAAGAAAATGCTACTGTATTTCTTCATGGTGCATTTTAAAATTCCATCTATCTTCACGAATGGTAACTTTATCAGCACAAATCATCCTGCCAGCCCTTCCTCATGAAAGCTCTTTGTTTTTGTTCCATTTTTGCTGGGTCTAAGATGTCATTGTCTGAATATATTTCAAAACTAAATAAATGGAAGCATTTTCTGTTCATAACAACAGGCTTTAGACTTTAGAGGTACATCACCGAAACAGGTCCCACGGTCCACCGAGTCTGCACCGACTAGTGATGTATGTCTCTGTACGTCTTTGGAGTGTGGGAGGAAACCAGTGCACCCGTGCAGTCACAGGGATAACATACAAGCACCTAACATACAGCAGCCCTGGACAGGATCGTTGGTGCGGTAAGGCAGCGGCTACCAATGCACCACTGTGGCGCCTTTGTACATTGGAGCATTTATAACTACACCAACACTTTAACATTATTTTGAACGCAAGGACTAAACGGCAGTTTAATTGAATGAATAATTAAAATTCACATTTGCGTCATTCAACATGAGGAACTCGAGGGCCTGAGCTATCGGGAGAGGTTGGGCAGGCTAGGACTTTATTTGGAGCGCAGGAGGATGAGGGATGATCTTTAAGACTCAAGAGAGTTTATTGTCATATTGTCAAAACAGAACAATGACATTCTTACTTAGAGCAGTGTATAAAATCATGACTGGAATAGATAGGGTGAATTAGACTTCTACCCAGGAAAGGGGAAAAGAGAAGGGGAAGGGGACGAACCAGAGGACATAGGTTTGAGTTCAGAAGTGAAACATTTAATAGGAACCCATGAGGAGTAACATTTTCCCTTAGAGGTGGTGGGTGTATGGAACGTGTTGCTAGAAGAGGTAGTTGAGGCAGGTACTATAACAACAACAAAAGACACTTAGACTGGTTAATGGATTGGAAATGTTTAGAGGGATATGGGCCAAACACAGGAAGATGGGGCTAGCTTAGTTAGGGCATCTTGGTCAGCACGGACAGGGTGGGCCGAAGGGACTATATAAGGTCAAAAGGAATAGGAGTAGAATTAGGCCATTCGGTCCATCAAGTCTACTCCACTATTCAATCATGGCTGATCTATCTATCCCTCCTAACCCATTCTCCTGCTTTCTCCCCATAACCTCTGACACCCGTACTAATCAAGAATCTATCTCTCTCTGCCTTAAAAATATTCACTGACTTGGCCTCCACAGACTTCTGTGGCAAAGAATTACACAGATTCACCACCTCTGACTAAATACAAATTTCCTTATCTCCTTCCTAAAAGAACGTCCTTTAATTCTGAGGCTACCAGAAGTCTAGGATCTCCAGTCCTAGACTCTCCCATTAGTGGAAACATCCTCTCCGCATTCACTGTATCCAAACCTTTCACTATTCTGTATGTTTCAATTAGTTCACCCCTCATTCTTCTAAACTCCAGCGAGTACAAGCCCAGTGCTGACAAAAGCTCATCATAGGTTAACTCTATATGACTCTATGACATTCTTTATTCACCGCCAATTTGTACATTTACTTTGCTCTTCAAACTCCTAATGCCTCCATTGACCTTGGCAACGTATTGGTCCAATGCCGAATCATTGAAGACTAAAGGAAATCGTTGCCTAACCCATTTTTGATCCCATTGGAAATGCATATTTTCAAGCCGAGAGTTTGGAGTAGATGGGGCATCTTGGATGGCATCGATGAGTTGGGCTGAAGCGCATTTAAGAGGATCTTGAATAGGTATATGGACATGCAGAGAATGGAGCGGTATGGTTCACGTGTAGGCAGAGGAGATTATTTTGACTTGGCATCACATTGGGCATGGACATTGTGGGCTGAAGGGCCTGTTCCTGTGTTGTACTGTTCTATGTGCTGTGGCCAATTTTTATGTTTTATGGATAGGAAAGGTTTAGAGGGATAGAGGCCAAATACGGTCAGGTGGGACTCGCGTCGATGGAGAATCTTGGTTGGGCAAGTTAGGCTGAATAGCCTGTTTCCATGTTGTGCTCTGCTCTATGTTCAATGTTCCAACATCTGACCACTGATGAACCAGCTCTGAAATGACTTGACTGTCAACAAGATCCTTGTGCTGTTCTATGGTCTAAGCCAGTTTCCTTGCCGCATGATACCTAGGCGCCATGACTGTGGTCAGAAAGGTTGATTGTGTTCCGCTCTGGGCATCAGGTTGTTGGAAAGATGTGGTCAAGTTGGAAAGGGTGCAGAAAGGATTTACAAGGATGTTGCCAGGACTCGAGGGTCAGAGCTATGGGGAGAGGTTGAGCAGGCTAGGACCCTGTTCCCTGGAGCGCTGGAGGATGAGGGATGATCTTATAAAGGTGCATAAATCAGGAGAGGAATAGATCGGGTAGAGGCACAGAGTCACTTGCCCAGAGTAGGGGAATCGAGAACCAGAGGACATAGGTTTAAGGTGAAAGATGAAAGATTTTATAGGAGTCTGAGGGGTAACCTTTTCACACAAATGTGGATGGAATAAGCTGCCGGAGGAGGTTGTTGAGGCAGGTTCTATTGCAACATTTAAGAAGCCGTTAGACAGGTACTGGGTTAGGACAGGTTTGGAGGGATATGGGCCAAAAGCAGGCAAGTGGGACTAGTATGGATGGGACATATTGGTCGGTGTGGGCAGGTTGGGCCAAAGGCAAGTTGACACTGTATGACTCTATGATTCTAATTACAGTACAGTTTTTGCCTTACTGATCCTCACTGCAACAGATTGCCACTTTGGATTGAGCAGGGGTTTAAAACAAGAGTCCTACAGGATGTGAGGCAGAGCTGGCCAGGAGAGAACTCACTCACATAGAACATAGAACAGGACAGCACAGGACAGGCCCTTCGGCTCACAATGTGCATGCCGAACATGATGCCATATTAAAGTAATCTCATGCCTGCATGTGATCCATATCCTTCCATTCTCCGCATATCCATGTGCCTATATCAAACAATGCTGTCGTATCTGCCTCCACCATCAGCCTTGGCAGCCTGCCAGGTACACACCTGCCCCAGCCTGCCAGGTACACACCTGCCCCACACATCTCCTTTAAATTTTGTCCCCCTCTCCTTGAAGATACGCCCTCCAGTGCTTGACATTTCCTCCATGTGAAAAAGGTTCTAACAGTCTGGCCTATCTGCGCCTCTCATGATTTTATAGACTTCTATCAGCTTTCCCCTCATGCGCCAGAGAAAACAATCCAAGTTTGTCCAATATCCGCTTAAAGCTGTAATCACCCTCTAATCTAGGCAACGACGAAGCATTGGAGTTGCTGCCTTACAGCGCCAGAGACCCAGGTTCGACCCTGTCCACGGGTTGCTGTCTGAACAGAGTTTGCACGTTCTCCCTGTTACCACGTGGGTTTCCTTCGGGTGCTTTGGTTTCCTCCCATGTGGCAAAGATGTAGGTTCATAGACTTCTGTAAAGTGTCCTTGGTGTGCAGGATAAAGCTAGTGCATGGGGTGATCGCTGGTTGGTGTGGATACGGTGGGCTGAAGGGCCTGTTTCCACGATGTATCTTGAAACTAAACTAAGAACCTTTTCTGCACCATCTCCAAAGCATCTACGTCCACCCTGTAAATGGACGACTAGGACTTAATATGTTATTGGGAGAAATTTCTTCTCAAATATTCTTGCAATTTCACATTCATTCAAGTTACCACCAGCAACATGACATGTTCACCCTTCTCTCTCCCTTGGAGCAGTTTCCCTCTCCCATTTTTCACACAGAGAGTTGTGAGTCTGTGGAATTCTCTGCCTCAGAGGGCGGTGGAGACGGGTTCTCTGGATAGTTTAAAGAGAGAGCTTGATAGGGCTCTTAAAGATAGCAGAGTCAGGGGATGTGGGAAGAAGGCAGGAACGGGGTACTGGTTGTGGATCATCAGCCATGATCACATTGAATGGCGGTGCTGGCTCGAAGGGCCAAATGGCCTACTCCTGCACCTATTGTCTATTGTCTATTGACTCTTAGTCTGAAGAAGGGTTCCGACCCGAAACATCACCTATTCGTTTTCTCCAGAGATGCTGCCTGTCCCGCTGAGTTACTCCAGCATTCAGTGTAAACCAGCATCTGCAATTCCTTCGCAGAGGTTCACCCTTTCAACAGGTTGTTTTAATGTATATCTGTTTGCAGTTATTTGTTTACCTAGCTGCAGTTCTGGAAGTGCCAGCAGCTTCCTGATTTACCGCAAGGTTTGTGTGGATTTCTCACAGGTCAGCATTGGCAGGAAACCTGCTGAAATCCTGAGCAAAGCACACAAAGTGCGGGAGTGACTCAGTGGGTCAGGCAGCATCTGTGGAGGGAATGGATAACCGATGTTTTAGGTCATCACCCCTCTTCAGTCTGATTGCACAAGACATACACACAGACACATATACACACACACACCTACATACAGGCACACACACATACACACATATGCACACATATACATATACATACGGGCATGTTTTAGGGTGGCACGGTGGTGCAGCTGTAGAGTTGCTGCCTTACAGCTCCGAAGACCCTGGTTTGATCCTGACTACGGGTGAATTCTATACGGAGCTTGTACATTTTCCCTGTAACCTGTGTGGGTTTCCTCTGCGTGCTCCAGTTTCCTCCCACACTCCAAAGATGTGGAGGTTTGTAGGTTAATTGGCTTGGTAAAATTGTAAATTGTACCTAATGTGTAGGATAGAGTTGGTTTACGTTGTGGACTCGGTGGGCTGAAGTGCCTGTTTCCTCGCTGCATCTCTAAACTAAACTAAACTAAACATAGTGTGTAGGAAAGAACAGGAGATGCTGGTTTAAATCGAGGACATTTATTCTTAGAATAAAGGGGAGGTCATTTAAGACTGAGGTGAGAAAAAACTTTTTCTCCAGAGAGTTGTGAATTTATGGAATTCCCTGCCGCAGAGGGCAGTGGAGGCCAAGTCACTGGATGGATTTAAGAGAGAGTTAGATAGAGCTCTAGAGGCTAGTGGAGTCAAGGGATATGGGGAGAAGGCAGGCACGGGTTATTAGAAACATAGAAACATAGAAAATAGGTGCAGGAGTAGGCCATTCGGCCCTTCGAGCCTGCACCGCCATTCAATATGATCATGGCTGATCATCCAACTCAATATCCTGTACCTGCCTTCTCTCCATAGCCACAAGGTCCACATCTAACTCCCTCTTAAATATAGCCTTTGAACTGGCCTCAACTACCTTCTGTGGCAGAGAATTCCACAGATTCACCACTCTGTGTGAAAAATGTTTTTCTCATCTCAGTCCTAAAAGACCTCCCCCTTATCCTTAAACTGTGACCCCTTGTTCTGGACTTATTGATAGGGGACGATCAGCCATGATCACAATGAATGGCGATGCTGGCTCGAAGAGCCGATTGGCCTCCTCCTGCACCAATTTTCTATGTTTCTATGTTTCTAAAGATGTAGTCGGAGGAAGTAAGACTGGTGGGAGAACTGGGAAGGGAAAGGGATGCAGAGAGAGGGAGGGAAAGCAAGGGCTACTGGATGTTAGAGAAGTCAATGTTCATACCACTGGGGTGTAAGCTACCTAAGCAAAATATGAAGTGCGCTGGGCCTCACTCTGACAATGGAGGAGGCCCATGACAGAAAGGTCAGTGTGGGATTGGGAGGGGGAGTTAAAGTGTTGAGCAACTGGGAGATCAGTAGGTTTATACATACAAACACACACACACACACACACACACACACACACACACACACACACACACACACACAGCCAAACCTCTCATCAATTTTATTCTAACTTCGTCACCCTTGCTTTCTCTCTCTCTCCATCCCTCCTCCTTCGCAGTTCTCCGACCGGTCTGACTGTCCTTGTTTACATTTTATCTCTGCTTGCTTTGTTGCTACCTTCAACTAGCTGACAATGATATATTCTACATTGTCCTTGATCGCCGCCCCCTTTGTCTCATTTTCACACCTCACACTTCCTTATCTCTATACTGCCCTCTCCCCTGACTCGGTCTGGGGAAGGGTCTCGACCCGAAAAGTCACCCATTCCTTCTCTCCAGAGATGCGGCCCGGCCCGCTGAGTTACTCCAGCATTTTGTGTCTCTCAACCATGAATCTGGACAAGGCCCAGAGTTGAGAGGAATGTGTTTGAATGCTGTTCTACATGTCTCTCCATGGACGGGATTCCGTCCACAAGAACAGGTGTCAAGTTGTCTTCAGTAACGGAACAGTAATGTGTACACTCAGTGTTCCTTACAGCCTCTAAATTACAATTTTGCTTCCTGTGCCATGACCTCAGGTCCCTGACCCACAACTGTAACTTATTTTCTGTGACTAACAACTGTAATTCCCCAATTACCATGCTGTTCTACCACTGCTCTGCCCGGGGAGAAGCAGCCAACTTTCCTTCCCACCCCCCCCACCCACAGTTAGTTTATTTCTATGTTCCCCCGGTTTCTTTGGCAATCAGGTCTCGGAGGAGTTGGTGTTACGTGGGGTGTGGGGTAGGCAGGCAGAATTTTGGAACTTGATTTCTATTTCCCCTGAACCTCGCCCTTAATCCCGAGCTGTTTGTAAAAATATATTGCAGTCAGAATCCATGCACTTGAAACCAATACCATGACAAATGGGTTGCTCAAACTGAAGGGAAATTCTTCCATTTGCTGGAAATATTTTTCTCTTTAGGTAACCTCTTCTCCAGTTCTGGAAAATGATGGTTCTTCGACTGAACCAGCAGCCCAGGAGCAAAACACAAAGCGCTGGAGTAATGTTAAAATTGTACAAGGCATTGGTAAGACCAATTCTGGAGTATGGTGTACAATTTTGGTCGCCTAGTTATAGGAAGGATATCAACAAAATAGAGAGAGTACAGAGGAGATTTACTAGAATGTTGCCAGGGTTCCAGCAACTAAGTTACAGAGAAAGGTTGAACAAGTTAGGTCTTTATTCTTGGAGCGCAGAAGGTTAAGGGGGGACTTGATTGAGGTCTTTAAAATGATGAAAGGGATAGACAGAGTTGACGTGGATACGTTTTTCCCATTGAGGGTAGGGAAGATTCAAACAAGAGGGCATGACATGAGAATTAAGGGACAGAGGTTTCGGGGTAACGTGAGGGGTATGGTCTGAGTGCAGGTAGATGGGACTAGGGGAAAACAAATGGTCGGCACGGACTGGAAGGGCCGAGAGGGCCTGTTTCCGTGCTGTAATTGTTATATGGTTATATGGTTATATGGTTATATGGTTAACTCAGCCGGTCAGGCAGCATCTCTGAAGAACATGGATATAGGCGATGTTTCAGGTCGGGACCCTTCTTCAGACTGATTGGAGTAGGGAAGAGGAAGCTGGAAAAGAGAGGAGGGGGTAGGACAAAGACTGACAAGGGATCAGTCTGAAGAAGGGTCCCGACCCAAAACGTCACCAATTCATGCTGTCATGAGATGCTTCCTGTCCCGCTGAGTTACTCCAGCACGTTGTGTCCTCTACTGGCAAGTGATGGGTGGATACAGGTGAGGGGTAGAGGGGGGGGGGGGTGGGGGGGTTAGATTGGCAGATGGGTGTCGTGGGGATGGGCGATGAGTGTACGAAAGAGGAGAAAGAAACAGAGTAACCGGAGGAAAAGAGATATACAGCGTGAAATCAGGCCCTTTGGTCCAACTTGCCCACACCGAGCCATATGCCCCAACAACGCTGGTTCCACCGGCCCATATCCCTCTAAACCTTTCTTATCCCCGTACCCATCTAATTTCTCTTAAACAATGTGATAGTCACTGCCTCAACTGACTCATCCTGGCAGCTCATTCCATACACCCAGCACCCTCTATGTCCTCTGGTTCTCGATTTCCCCACTCTGGGTAAAAGACACTGTGCATCTACCTGCTCTAATCCTCTCATCATCTTGTACACTCATGGTGGGAGAAATGTGCGTGCAGCAGGGTGTGAGGGGGGCCTTGGGAATTAGAGACTGCTATTTAAAGTGTGTGGTACTCACTGAGTGCAGTATCATACGATGGAGAACCATGGTCGCTGTGAAAGGAGATCGCGTGGGACGGAATGGAGAGTGAACACTGTTCTCTCCGCACTCAGCAATAAGAAAGGAGAAGTGGTTTGCCGGGACTCTCTTTCCTATGATGAACAACGCACATGTCCTACCGAAGATGGACACAAAAAGCTGCCCTTCTCTCGACCCGAATCGTCACCCATTCCTAATCTCCAGAGATGCTGCCTGTCCCGCTGAGTTACTCCAGCTTTTTGTGTCTATCTTTGGTTTAAACCAGCATCTGCAGTCCTTCCTACACATGTCCTACCCCCTGCCCCCCCCTATCCTTGAATAAAGGTAACGTATAACGTATTCCCTTAAGCAGTAGATTTGTCTGAGACGCTATAATACTATAATAAAATAACTGGGCAAAGTCAATCCAAGTTTAATCTGCAGGATTTGCAATCAGTGCTGAGTAATACTGAAGTAGGGTCTCACCTGAAACGTCACCTACCCCTTTTTTCTCCACAGATGCTGCCTGATTCGCTGAATTACTCCACCATTTTGTGTCTATCTTATTGCGTAATACAAGTCTGAAAGGCAACACAATCAATAATATAATAAACAGGAATTGCAGATGCTAGTTTATTACCAAAGATAGACACAAAGTGCTGGCACCATCCCTGGAGAACATGGATAGGTGATGTTTAGGGTCCAGACACGATACATCACCTATCCATGTTCTCCGGAAATGCTGCCAAGCCAGCTGAGTTACTCCAGCACTTTGTGTCTATCTTAAGCAAAACAATCAGTCTGAAGAAAGGTCCCGACCTAAAACGTCATCTACCAATGTCCTCCAGAGATGCTGCGTGACCCGCTGAGTTACTCCAGCACTTTGAGTCCTTGTTTCTACATAGAATAGTATACTTTTCAAGAAAACTCATTTATTTCACCGTATGACAAATAATTCATAGAAACATAGAAACATAGAAAATAGGTGCAGGAGTAGGCCATTCGGTCCTTCGAGCCTGCACCGCCATTCAATATGATCATGGATGATCATCCAACTCAGTATCCTGTACCTGCCTTCTCTCCATACCCCCTGATCCCTTTAGCCACAAGGGCCACATCTAACTCCCTCTTAAATATAGCCTATGAACTGGCCTCAACTACCTTCTGTGGCAGAAAATGCCAGAGATTCACCACTCTCTGTGTGAAAAATGTTTTTCTCATCTCGGTCCTAAAAGATTCCCCCCTTATCCTTAAACTGTGACCCCTTGTCCTGGACTTCCCCAACATCAGGAACAATCTTCCTGTATCTAGCCTGTCCAACCCCTTAAGAATTTTGTAAGTTTCTATAAGATCCCCCCTCAATCTTCTAAATTCTAGCGAGTACAAGCCGAGTCTATCCAGTCATTTACTTAACCTCTGAAAAGGAAGCATAATATTTAACCTATTTTGAATTTGACGATTTGTATCCAAAATGGCATCATTTTCTTCCACCGTTTCCATGCAGGACTGCATAGGTTCAGTTTTAGTTTGGAGATACAGCATGGAATCAGGTCCTTCTGTCAGTCTGAAGAAGGGTCTCGACCCAAAATGTCACCCATTCCATCTCTCCAGAGATACGGCCTGTCCTGCTGAGTTACTCCATCATTTTGTGTCTACCTTTGTGGCCGGCTTGATTCTAATCATGTATAGTCTTTTTGCTGACTGGTCAGCACGTAACAAAAAGCTTTCCACTCTTCCACAGTACACATAAGGTCATAAGTGATAAGAGCAGAATTAGGCCATTTTAGGCTACTCGGCCATTAATCATGACTGATCTATCTCTCCCTCCTAACCCCATTCTTCCTGCCTTCTCCCCATAACCCCTGACACCTGTTCTAATCAAGAATCTATCTCTGTCTTAAAGATATACGTTGACAAATGAAAATATACATTGGCAAAGAATGCCACGGATTCACCAACCTCTGACTAAAGAAATTTCTCCTCATCTCCTTCCTAAACGAGTGTTCTTTAATTCTGAGGCTATGACCTCTCGTCCTAGACTCTCCTACTAGTGGAAACATCCTCTCCACATCCATTGTCTCCAAGCCTTTCACTGTTTGGCACATTTCAATGAGGTCCCGCGTCATCCTTCTAAACTCCAACGTGTGACAATCAACTCAACTAAAACTAAAAACAGAAATGTTCTGCTCACGCCAACCATCGACCGCCCGCTCACACTAGTTTTATGTTATCCCACTTACTCATCCACTCCCTAAACACCGGGGGCAATTTTACATGAGGGCCAATTAACCTACAAAACCGCATGTCTTTGGGATAATGGGAGGAAACCCACATGGTCTCAGGGAGAACGTGCAAACTCCACGCACAGACAGCACCCGAGGTCAGGATCGAACCCGGATCTCTGACGCTGTGAGGCAGCAGCTCTACCCGCTGTGCCACCCCGCTGCCCGCACATTTTTGATGCTGCGTTGCTTTGCTGCTCTTCGGGTCATCATTGGGAGGAAGAGTCATTGGAGTGTCATAGAGCGGAAACAGGCCCTTCAGCCCAATTTCCCCATGCTGATCAAGATGCCACATCTATCTAGTCCCACCTGCCTGTGTTTGGCCCATATCCCTCTAAATCTATCCTATCAAGGAAGAATGGGAGGAGAACACAGAACTGCAACATTCCGCAACGCTGGGCAGTCGAGCTGGGAAAGACTTCTTGAGAAGACGAGGAACATCTGACGATTGCTTTGGTGAAGCCATCCCTCATGCGAAGGGTAATGTTTTGTCCCTTCGGAGATGGTTGGAAATGTTCTCTGCCGGTGGAAAGATGAATCTCACTCCTGAACCACATCCATTCAGCCACAATAACACACACTTTGCCATTACAGTGCGATTTTATCTATGTCATGATTAGTCAAATCCTTTCCACAACGCTACGCAGCAACTGTTATTAGCAGGAATGGGAATGATTGTATTCACTGCTGGGGAAAGCCAGCAGGATACAGTCATACCAGAGATATTCAGGCTGTGTCTGCAAGGTTAGAGTTACTTCTAGGTATTTATATC
The DNA here is from genome assembly GCA_035221665.1 of Okamejei kenojei. NCBI lineage: Eukaryota > Metazoa > Chordata > Chondrichthyes > Rajiformes > Rajidae > Okamejei > Okamejei kenojei. Next base: position 26,736,145 of record CM069148.1, on the reverse strand, counting down.
CTTTACCACATGCATCTCTATTTTAGCTCTCTAGATTTTATAACTGTGCTGATTCCGATTCAAACACTGGCTGGGGCATCTCTATCTTGTCAAGTTCAATACCAGGGTCCAGATCATGGTAGGTTGTACTTAATGAAAAACACATTCAGCTCTTTATCTTGTGTGGGAAAGAACTGCAGATGCTGGTTTAAATCGAAGGTGGACACAAAATGCTGGAGTAACTCAGCGGGACAGGCTGCATCTCTGGAGAGAAGGAATGGATGACGTTTCTGGTCGAGACCCTTCTTCAGACTGGTGACGTCAGTCTGACGAAGGGTCTCGCCCCGAAATGTCACCCATTCCTTCTCTCCAGAGATGCTGCTTGTCCCGCTGAGTTACTCCAGCATTTTGTGTCTAGCTGTTCTTTATCTTTCTTCAGGCACCTGGGTTTGACTGCAAATACTGATGTTATTTGACGGATTCTGTTATCTTATAGCAGCGTGAACAGAAGCACAACATAGATTCACCTACCACTAGTGGCAGCAGAGTGGTGCAGCGGTAGAGTTGTTGCCTTTCAGCGCCAGAGACCCGGGTTCAATCCTGACTATGGGTGCCTGTCTGCACGGAGTTTTTATGTTCGCTCTGTGACCTGCATGAGTTTTCTCCATGTGCTCCTGTTTCCTCCCACATTCTAAAGACCTACAGGTTTGTGGGTTAATATGCTTGGGTAAAATTGTAAATTGCCCCTAGTCTGTGTAGGATACTGTTAGTGTGCTGGGATCGCTGGTTGGCACGGACTCAGTGCACCAAAGGGCCTGTTTCCACATTGTATCTCTAAACCTAGCTAAACTAAACTAGTGAACTGCCCTTCCATAAACTAGGGTGTAGTCCTGATCTTCCAACCTACCTCTTTGCAAACCTTACACTTTTTTTATCTGTACATTCTCTGTAATTGTAATGTTGTAATGCTACAGTGCTGTAATATAATATTGTAAATACTGTATATTGTAAAGGAAAGCTGGGATCTAACTGGATACATAGTTAGCTTTTTGGTCGGAAGCAGAGGGTGGTGGAGGGTTATTCCTTTCGAATTCCTTCCATGTGTTTGGGCAGACACTTCACTGTTTGAATCACCATGCCCTGCATACACCAGGGTAGACTGTTCAGTAATTGATGTCACAGTTTCAGGATTAGTCATTGCTTAATTGAAAGGCATAACGGGAAGCAATGTGTCACAAGCGGACTTGATGAGAATGAATGAGTCATGAGCACTGTTTAAAGTAACATTATCCTAATGAAGGTCCGGCAACCCATTACTTTCAACCAATCTGTCCCTGATATTTTCCTCTCGAATAAAATTTGAACAATATGTGAGTAAATGCTGATTTGATACAGCAGTCTCGTAAACTTTCTCCCGTGTTTTACAGCAAAAAATTACAACAATTCACGGGACAATATACAGAAAGTGAAATTAATTTCTGATTTAATTTAATGTTGACTAGAAGAGCAAACTTTGATTACAATCCCATTGTTTGAAAATTATCTGGCACATCTTTTCCCGTCAAATTCTATGTAGTCTCTATTTGGTGTTGTCCACTCTCTCGTGGCTCTTCAGCCCACCGAGTTTAGAGACGCAGCGTGGAAACAGGTTCCATGCCAACCCATGATCACCCGTACACTAGTTCTATCCTACACACGAGGGACAATTTACAGAAACCTGTACGTCTTTGGAACGTGTGAGGAAATTGAAGCACCTGGAGAAAACCCACGTGGTCACTGGAGGAACGTACTAGCTCCGTATAGAGAGCACTCGTAGTCAGGATCAAACCCGGGTCTCTGATGCTGTAAGGCAGCAACTCTACCACTGCACCAGCATGCTGCCACAATTCACCCGTATAACCTTGATGAATGTAAAGCCGTTAACTCTAAACTTCTTAGCTTATATGTCCTTCTTCACAGGTCCAAGGATAAACAGTATTGATCACTGGCAAATTGTCTTGTCATTGGGAAACTTAATTCCTGAATTTTCAACAAGATTTTAAGTTAATGTAGGACTTTTTCTCCATGTAAAGGTGCACCAAATGTTAAAAATGATGCCATGATACGCAAGATTGTCAATGCCACTGATCTAAAGAAAAATAACTTGCGTATTTATGTAGCCTTACAGCCCGCAATGTCCATGCCAAACTTGATGTCAAGTTGAACTAATCACCTGTCGTGCACAAGATCCATATCCCTCTATTCCCTGCACGTCTACAGGTATTGGCTTGTCCAAAAGCCTCTTAAACGCCACTATTATATCTGCCTCCACCACCAACCTGTATTTTCCGGGCACTCACCACCCACTGTGTTAAAAACAACTTGCCCTGCATATCTCCTTTGTCCTTTCGAAATCTTTGCCCTTCTCACCTTCAAGCCATGTCCTCTAGTCTTTGAGATTTCCAATCTTGGGGAAAAAATGTTCTGATTGTCTACATAATCTATGCCTCTAATAATTTAATATTTTCTTCTTAAATCGATCCCCTTTAAGATCTCATTTTAAACAGTATGTTCTCTTGTGTAGGAATGGCAGGGAATGGGTTACCCTTGCTATTTCCTAGAACTGTTTACATCCTTCCATCTTATTATGCCATGACATAATTTGAAAGGATTTTAACAATTTTCATGGCATGTTATGTAATTACACAGAAAAAGTGCAATGACATCATTCAAACTTCACGGTGCATTTAGTTTGTGTTCTGCCACAATACACAACCTTATTCTTCAGTTTAGTGAGGATCTGCTACCCATATGTGAGACTCCATGTCTTTATATGTCTGTGACTGATCTTATAGAGGTGCATTGATGTTGTAGAGGTGTACAAAATCACGAGAGGAATAGATTCGGTAGACTCACAGAGTCTCTTGCCCAGAGTAGGGGAATCGAGAACCATAGGTTCAAGGTAAGGGGGAAAAGATTTAATAGGAACCTGAGGGGTAACTATTTTACACAAAAAACGGTTGGTGTATGGAATGAGCTGCCGGAGGAGGTAGTTAAGGCAGGTACAAACGCAATGTTTAAGAAACATTTTGACAAGTACGTGGATAGGATAGGTTTATAGGGACATAGGCCAAATGCAAACAGGTGGGCGAAGTGTAGATGGGACATGTTGGACGGTGTGGCCAAGTTAGGCCTAAGGGCCTGTTTCCTTGCTGTAAGAATCTATGACTCTGACTTACGCTTGCCTGCACAAGGTTATGCACAAGGTACCAATTACAATACATCGATAGAATTTGGCACTGGCTGATGAAAGACAGAATACATTCCTGGACATGCAACAACCTGGAAGAACCATTGAAATAAAATGGGCAGCGCAATGTGAGTGACAACGTTTACTGCACTCTGCCCTGACACTGGGCAGAGTCCATGCCGACCATCGACCTCCATTACATTACTTTAAAGACACAGCGTGGAACTCTAACCCGGGTCTCTGGCGCTGTGAGGCAACAACTCTGGTACAGCGCGACTGTGCCGCCCACGTATTCTTCAGACTGAGAAATCTTCGATAATTACTTGATCTGACTAATGTAACCTTGGACTCCGACCCTCTTCACTATTGTTCCAAGTAGGGATAGTCAATAAATGCTGGCAATGTGCGCAATGAATGAATAAAAGAATTAGCATCAAATGATCATTCATATGCCATGCTTTTCTCAGCTTTAAACCCTTGTGAATTGAAACCCGAAAATTCTATGCATATGTTCGTGGCATAGGAGCAGCATTAGGCCATTCGGCTGATTGAGTCTACTCCACCATTCAACCATGAATGGTTGATCAATCATTCTCTCTCAACCTCATTCCCTTGCTCTACCTATAACCTTTGATACCCTTACTAGTCAAGAACCTATCAATCTCTGCTTTAAAAATGCCCACCCACCTACATTTGGCCTCCACCCACATCTGTGGCAATGAATTCCACAGATTTACCACCACCTGACTGCCAAAATTCCTCCTCATCTCCTTTCTAAAGGTACGTCCTTTTATTCTGAGGCTCTGGCCTCTGGTCTCGGACTATCCCACTAGTGGAAACATCCTCACCACATCTAATCTATCCAGGCCTTTCTCTATTTGGTAGGTTTCAATGAGATCCCCGTCTTCCTTCTAAGCTCCAGTGAGTACAGGCCCAGATCTGTCAAACACTCATCATACGTTAACCCAATCATCCCCGAATCATTGTGTAGGAAGGAACTGCAGATGCTGGTTTAAACTGAAGATAGACAAAAAGCTGGAGTAGCTCAGTGGGTCAGACAGCATCTCTGGAGAAAAGGAATAGGTGATGTTTCGGGTTGAGACCCTTCTTCAAGAGTCAAGCTCTTTAGAGTCTGAAGAAAGGTCTTGACCCGAAGCATCACCTATTCCTTTTCTCCAGAGATGCTGTCTGACCCACTGAGCTACTCCAGCTTTTTGTGTCCATCCCTGAAACTTTCTTGTAAATAAATATCCTCCAGACCCTCTCAAGAATGGCACATCCTTCCCCAGATGTGGGTCCCAAAACTGCCCATTCGGTCCCAGGAAGTATCTCAGCCTTGACATGAAGTTGCAATCAAATCATCCAGTATTTCTTACTTAAAATAAAAACAATTTTAGTGGAGGAAGTCTTTTGCCAGCACTGGTTTCATGTGACTGATATCTTTGATAGGTACGACAGCTGTACAAATGGTGGGTGTCCACATATAGAAATAGAATGAAATACATACCAGTGTTAACTAGTACACAACTTGCCCTCCCCTGCCAATATTGTTTTATAATTATCTCCTGCTCTTTGGACTTCCAAAATGCAGTCTTGTACAGTCACAGTTTTCATATTTAGATTTGTAAACAAATTATAATGCGTTGCGATAAATGTACCGGGGTAAGTTTGGCAGTATATATATAGTGAAGAAGGTGAATGCAGAGTCTTTACCCAGAGTGGGGGAATCAAGAACCAGAGGACATAGGTCTAAGGTCAGAGGGGAAAGATGTAAAATAGGAACCAAAGGGGCATTTTTTTTTCACACAGAGGGTGGTGGGTGTATGGAATGAGCTGCCAGAGAGGGTAGTTGAGGCAGGTATATTAGCAGCATTTAAAATACCCAGGTTTGATCTTTATTTCAGGCGCTGTCTATGTGGAGTTTGCATGTTCTCCCTCATGGGTTTCCTCTGGGTGCTTCAGTTTCCTCCCACATCCCAAAGACATGTGGATTTGTAGATTAATTTCCCTCTGTAAAAGTGCCCCCAGTGTGTAGGGAGTGGGATAACATAGAGCTACTGTGAAAGGGTAATGATGGTCGCCGTGGACTCAGTGGGCCCAAGGCCCTGTTTCCATGCTGTATCTCTAAACTTAAGGAACAAATGTTTTGATATTTCCAAGATTGTGGAATGCCGTGCAGGAGTAAGGTGGAGATGGTCTTACAATTGGAAACAAATTGGTCCTTTGGTCATGCTGTTGTTTAAATGGTTACCAGATCTGAAAGTTGCTCAACACATCAACAGCCTGTGGGATCCAGTTACAAGAGTTAGTGGTGAGAGAATAGGCATGGTCCCATTCCGGAGTTCTTCAACCCTGTCTCACACCTTTTGTTCTTATCTCTGGCCTTTGTTACAACCATCTGCCTATCTAAACCCCCCCCCCCCCCCTCACCAGTGTTGACTTATTACCGGCTGTGCTCTCCACTCTCCCAGATTTCTTCTCCCACTTCTACAACCAATAAGAAGAAAGGTCTCAAATCAAAATGTTACCTATCCATGCCCCGCAGTGATGCTGCCTGACCCACTGAGTTACTCCAGCACTTTGTTTGTAAAGTTTAAAGGAGACGTGCGGGCCAACTTTTTTTTTACATGCGACGGTGAGTCCCTGGAGCGTGTCGCCGGGGTGGCAGTTGAGGCAGATATGATAGGGATGCTTTAATGAGACTTTTAGATAGGCACATTGAGACCAGAGGGATATGGATTATGTGAAGGTCTTTGCACTTTTAATGTTTGCTCGTTTTTTTTTAAAAATACTACTTTGTTGCTGATTTTATGATGTTTCCAGAGCACTACATTTACATATCTGTTGTGATAACGCAAGAAAGAATTTCATTGTTCCGTTTCGGGACATATGACAATAAAACACGATAGACACACATAGCTGGAGTAACTCAGCGGGTCAGACAGCATCTCTGGAGAAAAGGAACAGGTGACATTTTGGGTCGAGACCTTTCCTCAGACACTCTTGACTTCACTCTTGAGATGGTCTTGGCATCATGTTTGGCACAGACACTGTGGGCTGAAGGGCCATTTCTTGTCCCGTACTGTTCTATGTTCTCTGTAATATTTACTGTAGACCCATGGATGTATAATGCAAGCCATGGAAGGACCAGCCCTAGCAATTACCTCTCTTGCCTCTCTCATAGAATCATAGAATCATAGAAAATAGGTGCAGGAGCAGGCCATTCGGCCCTTCGAGCCTCCACCGCCATTCAATATGATCACGGCTGATCATCCAACTCAGTGTCCTGTACCTGCCTTCTCTCCGTACCCCCTGATCCCTTTAGCCACAAGGGCCACATCTAGCTCCCTCTTAAATATAGCCAATGAACTGGCCTCAACTACCTTCTGTGGCAGAGAATTCCACAGACTCACCACTCTCTGTGTGAAAAAAGATCTTCTCTGTCCTAAAAGACTTCCCCCTTATCCTTAAACTGTGACCCCTTGTTCTGGAGTTCCCCAACATCAGGAACAATCTTCCTGCATCTAGCCTGTCCAACCCCTTAAGAATTTTGTAAGCCTCTATAAGATCCCCCCTCAATCTCCTAAATTCCAGCGAGTACAAGCTGAGTCTATCCAGTCTTTCTTCATATGGAAGTCCTTCCATCCCAGGAAGTCTGGTGAACCTTCTCTGTACTTCCTCTATGGCAAGAATGTCTTTCCTCAGATTAGGAGACCAAAACTGTACGCAATACTCCAGGTGTGGCCTCACCAAGACCCTGTACAACTGCAGTAGAATCTCCCTGCTCTTGTACTCAAATCCTTTTGCTATGAATGCCAACATACCATTTGCTTTCTTCACAGCCTGCTGCACCTGCATGCCTACTTTCAATGACTGGTGTACCATGACACCCAGGTCTCGTTGCATCTCCCCTTTTCCTAATCGGCCACCATTCAGATAATAATCTACCCTCCTGTTTTTGCCGCCAAAGTGGATAACCTCACATTTATCCACATTATACTGCATCTGCCATGCATTTGCCCACTCACCCAACCTATCCAAGTCACCTTGCAGCCTCCTAGCATCCTCCTCACAGCTAACACTGCCCCCCAGCTTCGTGTCATCCGCAAACTTGGAGATGTTGCATTTAATTCCCTCATCCAGATCATTAGTATATATTGTAAATAGCTGGGGTCCCAGCACTGAGCCTTGCAGTACCCCACTAGTCACTGCCTGCCATTCTGAAAATGACCTGTTTACTCCTACTCTTTGCCAGCCAGTTCTCTATCCACATCAATACTAATTAAGTTTGTATGCTAATCTCCTATGTGGGACCTTGTCAAAAGCCTTCTGAGAGTCCAGATATAACACATCCACAGGTTCTCCCTTATCCACTCTACTAGTTACATCCTCGAAACAATAACATCTCAATAAACAAGAATACAGATCCTGGGGTTTTTCACCACTTCAAAATTCTTCAACAGACCCAACCACACCTCCTTCTTGATATTAGGTCAGTCTATGAAATGTATTCTTAAATTTTAGGCAAATAATAATTCTGATAATGGCGGCAAAGGAAAAAAATTGGAATGGTAAATCTATATTGACTGTGTTATTTCTCTTGTAATCAAATAGTTGTCAGCACTTAATCAAGCAGCAATCACAATCATAAATCCCTCAGCATGAACCAAGTTACAGTCATAAAAGATGTTGGCGAGGCCGTATTTGGAGTATTGTGTTCAGTTTTGGTCACCCTGCTGTGGGTAGGATATCATCATCCATCACATTGGAAAGAGTGCAGAGAGGATTTACGAGGATGATGCCAGGAATCGAGGGACTGAACTACAGGGAGAGATTGGGCAAGCTAGGACTTTATTCCTGGGGCACAAGAGGCTGAGGGGTGAATATATAGAGGTGTATTAAAGCATGATTAGTACGGGTGTCAGGGGTTATGGGGTGAAGGCAGGAGAATAGTGTTGAGTGGGAAAGGTGGAGCAGCATGATTGAATCTTGGAGTAGACACGATGGGCCAAATGGCCTAATTCTGCTCCTATAACTTGAATTTATAAGGGGGTAGGATGAATGCACCCTATCTTTCACCCAGGGTAGGGGAATCAGAGGACATGGGTTTAAGGTGAGAGTGAGAAATTTAATAGGAACCTGAGGGGCACTTTTTCACACAGAGGATGGTGAACGAGCTGCCAGATGAGGTAGCTGGGGCAGGTACTGTAACACCATTTAAAAGACATATAGACGGTACATGGACAGGAAAGGTTTAGAGGTTTATGGGCCAAATGTAGGCAAGCAGGACTAGCGTAGATGGGACGTCTGCTTGTATGGATGAGTTGGGCTGAAGGGTCTAATTCTGTGGTGCATGGCTCTACGATGCCACTACTCATTTGAAGCAACATACAAAACCATGTATTTCATGGAATTTTAACATTCACTAGAAATGTGAACAAAACTCCCCATACATCGCACCACTGTAACGGGACGTGGACAGTTTCTGCCAACTAGCAAGTGAAACCTTCACTTCTAAATTGATGCCACTCATTTTCTTCAATCTTTTGTATTGAAACCAACAGCAATACACCATTCACCAATGAAGGTATGGTTCTAGACAAAAGACAGTTTTAAAAATCCAAGGAAAAATTACGATTAAATAAAAACAAAGCACGATGCCACAGGTCGAGCAGCTGCCTCACTGCGGCAGAGTTCCTGGTTCAATCCTGAACGCGAGTGCTGTCTGTGTGGAGTTTGCACGTTCTTCATGTGCCCGCATGGGTTTCACCCGGGTGCTCCACTTTTCTCCCACATCCCACACCCAGCGGGTTTGTAGGTTAATTGGCCCTCTGTAAATTGCCCCTAGTGTGTGGAGAGTGGGCATGAAAGTGAGATAATATAGAATTTGTGTCGTTGGCGTGAACTCACAAGGACCGATTTCCAGGCTTCTTCTTCTTTCGTGTGGCGTACACAGCCCAAAGTTGTTGGACAACATGTTCTATTTGATCTTCCGTTTGTGCACATCGAGTTGATTGCATTAGTCGAAACAGGGCGGACCACGTGAGGGTTGCAATCCTCCATCCCATTTCCAGGCTGTACCTCTAGATTAAACTAACTCTTCAGCACTCAAATAGTTAAACAAATGCATGCTCTTTATGAACAGCTGGACTTTTAATCAATCACTTTTCCTAGCCAGTTAAAATAACTTCAAGTATAAAGTTTTACTGCAATTTATGTCCTCAAACCTGCCTGTGTATCAGTCATTGTTGAAATTCTTTACAGGGTTATCTAATTACTTGTTCCTACATCTAAATAGTTTTATTTTCCAAAATTCTATACCAGTATGGTGAAGAAATGTAACACCACTCATATTTACTATCTGCGCAGATAAAAGTTGCATAAAAGGCATCACATTTCCATTTGTTTATATCAATAATATCACTGCAATCTGATTGAAATCTGTCAAACAAGCGTAAAAGGTTTGCAGTTGTGAATATCGCAATATCATATAATAGTTTTTCATGATTTTCTCTCAATTTAAGTTAAGACATAATTCATAATGTTTCTTTCGCAAACTGGCCACACACCCGAGTCAATATAATGACGGGTGATTCTGTGTGGTACGGTGGCGCAGTGGTAGAGCTGCTGCTTTTCAGTGATGGGGACCTGGGTACGATCCTGACTACGGGTGCTATTTGTACCGAGTTTATACATTTCCCCCAGTGACCACGTGGGTTTTTGCTCCGAGTGCTCCTGTTTCCTCCCACACTCCATTGTAAATTTGTAAATTGTAAATTGTCCCTAGCGGGCTGGTGTACAGGGATCGCTGGTCGGCGCAGATTCAGGGACTTCTCATGGAGTAGTTGGCTAAGTTAGTACTTTATTCCTTGGAGCGCAGGAGGATGAGGGTTAATCTTAAAGAGGTGTACAAAATCATGAGAGAAATAGATAGGGTAAATGCACAGTCTTTAGCCCAAAGTCGGGGAATAAAGAACCAGTAGGCATAGGTTTTTAGGTGAGGGGGGAAAGATTTAATAGGGGTAGCTTTTTTACACAAAGGATGCCGGGTATATGGAATGAGCTACTAGAAGTGTTAGTTGAGGCAGGTACTATCATAATATTTTGAGAGACACTCGGGCAGGTACATGGATAGGAAAGGTTTAGAGGGCTATGGTCCAAACGCAAGTGGGACTAGTGTAGATTTGGCATGTCAGTCAGCATGGGCAAGTTGGGCCGAAGGAGCTGTTTCCACAGTGTGTGAATCTATGACTCAATGAGATGCTGGATAACCCCCTGAGTTATTCCAGCACTTTGTGTTTTGGTAATAGTTTTTTATGACTGGATCATCGCATGCCAGTCTAATAACATCTGCAAGGCTATTGTTCTCTCCATAATACACTATGGTAGTCCACTTTGCTGATTTGATATATAGAAAACCTGCTCCTTTCATAATGGAGGGTGAGTTTCAAAACTGGCACCAACACAGGGATAGTGCACCAGTTCAAGTTTGTGAAGTTCAATATGATTTGAGCATTACTGAGGAATGTCAGTGCAGTAAATTGGGCATCTGCTGTGTATTGTGCCAGTAGATGACAGCTATCTAACATTTGCTCGAAGCATTTGAACTGCCTTGTATCATCGTCGCAGCTTCCTTTGTAAATTGTCCTGTATTATGAAAGAGACACGGGTAAGGGTTTTTCAAAGTTGTTAACATAACAACAAAGTGTGCAGCTGGTAGAGCTGCTGCCTCACAAAGCCAGGGGCCCAGGTTGAGTCCTGGCCTTGGGTGCTGTCTGTGTGTGGAGCTTGCACGTTCTCCCTGTGACCACGTGGGTTTCCTCCGGGTGCTCTGGTTTCCTCCCACATCCCAAAGATGTGCGGGTTTGTAGGTTGATTGTTTTTTGTAAAGTGCCTCTTGTGTGAAGGGAGCGGATGAGAAAGTGAGATAACGGAACTAGTGTGAACAGGTGATCAATGGCCGGCATGGCCTCAGTGGGCCGAGGGGCCCGTTTCCATGCTGTACCTCTAATCTAATCAAAACTATGTAAACAAAAATAAAATGACAGCGGCAAGTGACAATTTGGAGTTGTAACAATAGAGGATGGAAATAGCATGATGCTGCGGGATATCTTCCAGAATTGGTAGCCCATTGTGGATCGCGCACTTTTATCAACTATTGTAACAGTTGCAAAACTGTACCTCAATGAACTTCCATCCATCTGCTTTGTCTTCCTTCCCTTTTTGATCATTTCTCTGAACCACACGAGATTCTCAGGAAGGATGTTGAATGGTCACTGAGCACTATGGGATTCTGCCAAGTTTGATTGAAGAGATGTGTAGAAAGGAACTGCAGCTGCCGGTTTATTCCAAAGATAGACATAAAGTGTTGAAGTAAACCCCCTCCCCCCCAAGAGATGCTGCCTGCCCAGCACTTTGAGTCTATCTTAACTGAAGTGTTTATGGACTTTGGTAGAAAATGCAAAGATGAAGATCTGGCAAACTGTTACGGCATCTTGCAAATAAGTCTCGTGGGCACATCCGAAAGATTGCTAAAATGAACCATTATTATCCATGCCTTTGGAATTTAGTACGGGGTAAAATTGAATGGCTGTGGACTGGGAGTGAGAGATACAGGATACAGAATCTGTCAGAGTAAAACTGCATGTGATGGTGATTCATTGCTGTATGTTTCATTAGCCGGCAGAGTTTTTTTTCAGCAGGATTAGTAAGAGAATATCACACTGATGTACCACCAACCACCAGTACAATGGGGATTTGTGGCTTGGCTAATCCCCAATTCCACAGTGGATAGAATATTTCCAATGTAGAGTTTCCAAATAGCAATTATATGAAAAAAAATACTTGTTCTTACTCCATAAAATTCCTCTTTAATTAGTATCCTTTTTGTTTAACATTGATAGCATGCGGTTTCGTAATGGTCAATTACAGCCAATGTTAACATTTTTAACTGTTATATGGATAATAATTCAAAAGCTATAACAATAGAAATGTTGTATTTTTGAATACGTTGATTAAAAAGAATTGCAAAAAATTAATTGCTAATATCTGAAGGTATTTTACACACAAAATATACTTTGATTGCATGGTGTTACTGTTATGTGGATTGTTATATTCTGCTGATCTTCTATCTGATAGAGCTGCTGCCTCTCAGCACCAGAAACCCGGGTTCGATCCTGTCCTCGGGTGCTGCCTATTAGGAGTTTGTACGTTCTCCCTGTGACTGTCTGGGTTTCTCAAAGACGTACAGGTTTGTAGGTTAATTGGCTTCCCTCGTGTGTAGGATAGTGTTAGTGTACAAGGATCGCTGGTTGTCGCGGACATAATAGGCTGAAGGACCTGTTTCCATGCTGTATCTCTAAAATCTCTGAAGTCTAAGAGGTACTGACTTCCATACCACTGAAGGGATGTGCAGGAGACACACCGGCAAAAAGGTACCCAATATCATCCTATACCCAGCATGGTGGTGCAGCGCTAGAGTCGCTGCGTTGTTGCACCAAAGCCCTGGGTTCGATCCTGACTCTGGGTGCTGTCCGTACAGTGTTTGTACATTCTCGCTGTGACCACGTGGGTCTTCTCCGGGTGCTCCGGTTTCCTCCCACACCCCAAAGATGTGCAGGTTTGTAGGTTAATTGGCTTCTGTAAATTGTCCATAATGTTGGTCAGATGGTCAATGTTGGGCCTTACGTTGTATCCATAAACTAAACTAAACCCACACCACCCTGGCCACCCTCGCTCTCATTTCACTCCTACCTTTTGGGATGAAGGTACCAGAGCCTGAAAACTGTGACCATCAGGTTCAAGAATAGTTTCATCCCTGCAACCATCAGGCTCTTGAACACCACACAACACCAACCTCAGCAATGATAACATTCTTGACTGTCTCTTTGTATGCACTACAGACTTTCTCACAATTATGGTTAGCATGATTTTTATTTTTTGTTTATTATAAATTATCTGTGTGTATTGTGTTTACAGGCCTGTTAAGCTGCTGCGAGTGTGAATTTCATTGTTCAGTTTTCGTTATGTATTACAATTACATAATCTTGGTCAGCGTGAATATGTTGAACTGAAGGGCCTGTATCCATGCTGTACATAGAAACATAGAAACATAGAAATTAGGTGCAGGAGTAGGCCATTCAGCCCTTCGAGCCTGCACCGCCATTCAATATGATCATGGCTGATCATCCAACTCAGTATCCCGTACCTGCCTTCTCTCCATACCCTCTGATCCCCTTAGCCACAAGGGCCACATCCAACTCACTCTTAAATATAGCCAATGAACTGGCCTCAACTACCCTCTGTGGCAGAGAGTTCCAGAGACTCACCACTCTCTGTGTGAAGAAAGTCTTTCTCATCTCGGTCTTAAAGGATTTCCCCCTTATCCTTAAGCTGTGACCCCTTGTCCTGGACTTCCCCAACATCGGGAACAATCTTCCTGCATCTAGCCTGTCCAACCCCTTAAGAATTTTGTAAGTTTCTATAAGATCCCCTCTTAATCTCCTAAATTCCAGAGAGTATAAACCGAGTCTATCCAGTCTTTCCTCATAAGACAGTCCTGACATCCCAGGAATCAGTCTGGTGAACCTTCTCTGCACTCCCTCTATGGCAATAATGTCCTTCCTCAGATTTGGAGACCAAAACTGCACGCAATACTCCAGGTGTGGTCTCACCAAGACCCTGTACAACTGAAGTAGAACCTCCCTGCTCCTGTACTCAAATCCTTTTGCTATGAAAGCTAACATACCATTCGCTTTTTTCACTGCCTGCTGCACCTGCATGCCTACTTTCAATGACTGGTGTACCATGACACCCAGGTCTCGCTGCATCTCCCCTTTTCCCAATCGGCCACCATTTAAATAATAGTTCGCTTTCCTGTTTTTGCCACCAAAGTGGATAACCTCACATTTATCCACATTATACTGCATCTGCCAAACATTTGCCCACTCACCCAGCCTATCCAAGTCACCCTGCAGTCTCCTAGCATCCTCCTCACAGCGAACACTGCCCCCCAGCTTAGTGTCATCCGCAAACTTGGAGATATTGCCTTCAATTCCCTCATCCAGATCATTAATATATATTGTAAATAGCTGGGGTCCCAGCACTGAGCCCTGCGGTACCCCACTAGTTACTGCCTGCCATTGTGAAAAGGACCCGTTTACTCCTACTCTTTGCTTCCTGTTTGCCAGCCAGTTCTCTATCCACATCAATACTGAACCCCTAATACCGTATGCTTTAAGTTTGTATACTAATCTCTTATGTGGGACCTTGTCGAAAGCCTTCTGGAAGTCCAGATATACCACATCCACTGGTTCTCCCTTATCCACGCTACTAGTTACATCCTCGAAAAATTCCACAAGATTCGTCAGACATGATTTACCTTTTGTAAATCCATGCTGACTTTGTCCAATGATTTCACCACTTTCCAAATGTGCTGCTATCCCATCTTTAATAACTGACTCTAGCAGTTTCCCCACTACCGATGTTAGACTAACTGGTCTGTAATTCCCCGTTTTTCTCTCTCCCTCCCTTCTTAAAAAGAGGGGTTACATTTGCTACCCGCCAATCCTCAGGAACTACTCCAGAATCTAAAGAGTTTTGAAAGATTATCACTAATGCATCCACTATTTCCTGAGCTACTTCCTTAAGTACTCTGGGATGCAGCCTATCTGGCCCTGGGGATTTATCGGCCTTTAATCTATTCAATTTACCCAACACCACTTCCCGACTGACCTGGATTTCACTCAATTCCTCCTTTGACCCACAGTCCCCTGCTATTTCAGGCAGATTATTTATGTCTTCCTTAGTGAAGACGGAACCAAAGTAGTTATTCAATTGGTCCGCCATATCCTTGTTCCCCATGATCAACTCACCTGTTTCTGACTGCAAGGGACCTACATTTGTTTTAACTAACCTCTTTCTCTTCACATATCTATAAAAACTTTTGCAGTCAGTTTTTATGTTCCCTGCCAGTTTTCTTTCATAATCTATTTTTCCTTTCCTAATTAAGCCCTTTGTCCTCCTCTGCTGGTCTCTGAATTTCTCCCAGTCCTCTGGTATGCTGCTTTTTCTGGCTACTTTGTACGCATCATCCTTTGCTTTGATACTATCCCTGATTTCCCTTGTTATCCACGGATGCACTACCTTCCCCGATTTATTCTTTTGCCAAACTGGGATGAACAATTTTTGTAGTTCATCCATGCAGTCTTTAAATGTCTTCCATTGTATATCCACCGTCAACCCTTTTAGAATTAATTGCCAGTCAATCTTGGCCAATTCACGTCTCATACCCTCAAAGTTACCTTTCTTTAAGTTCAGAACCATTGTTTCTGAATTAACAATGTCACTCTCCATCCTAATGAAGAACTCAACCATATTATGGTCACTCTTGCCCAAGGGGGCACGTACAACAAGACGGCTAATTACCCCTTCCTCATTACTCAAAACCCAGTCTAAAATAGCCTGCTCTCTCGTTGGTTCCTCTACATGTTGATTTAGATAACTATCCCGCATACATTCCAAAAAATCCTCTTCCTCAGCACCCCTGCCAATTTGATTAACCCAATCTATATGTAGATTGAAGTCACCCATTATAACTGTTTTGCCTTTGTCGCACGCATTTCTAATTTCCCGTTTGATACCATCCCCAACTTCTCTGCTACTGTTAGGTGGCCTGTACACAACACCCACCAGCGTTTTCTGCCCCTTAGTGTTTTTGTAGCTCTACCCATACCGATTCCACATCCTCCAAGCTAATGTCCTTCCTTTCCATTGCTTTAATCTCCTCTCTAACCAGCAACGCTACCCCACCTCCTTTTCCTTTCTCTCTATCCCTCCTGAATATTGAATATCCCTGGATGTTCAGCTCCCAGCCTACGTCACCCTGGAGCCATGTCTCCGTGATCCCAACTATATCATAATCATTAATATCTATCTGCACGTTCAACTCGTCCACCTTAGTACGACACCAGATCACTTATAGAGCAGCTCGGAAATGACGTTTAGTTTAGTTTAGAGATACAGCTCGGAAACAAGCCCTTTGGCCCACCGAGTCCACAGTGATCTCTGCAAATTAACGCTCTCCTATAGACATTAGGGACAATTTACAATTATAGCGCAGCCAATTAACTTACAAACTTGTACGTCCTTGGAGTGTGGGAGGAAAGAGGAGCACCGAGAGAAGACCCACGCGAGCACAGAGAGAACATACAAACTCCGTACAGACAGCACCCATAGTCAGGATTGAATCCGGGTCTCTGGCGCTGTAAGGCAGCAACTCTACCGCTGCACCACCGTGCCAACTAGTTTCACAGCAAGATTTGACAGACAATAAAACTTTTGATCCAGACCTGTGTGGATGTTTTGCAGAATTTGCCGTTCTAAATGATTTGTGAGAAATAATTTTCACCACATTATTATGATTAACTGTCAGGCCTCAGTCAAAGGTTATGGAGGTCAAGCAGGAAGATGGAAGTCAAAAGCGCCGAGGCAAATAATAGGGCCCAGAAGATCAGATGACTGAAATTAGCTCAATTAGTTCAAGCTAGGGCTCTAAGCTGAGGGACTCTAGTTTTTGTACTGTACAGTCCTACATTGGGTAGATCCTGTAATCAGAAGTCTTTGTGTTTGTAGCTTTACATATCCCCTAAAATAAATCCACAAACTTATCAATATAATTCCCCAAAGTTATTAATATAATTCTTCTTTATCACAAGTTCACAAGTTTTTGGAGTAGAATTAGGCCATTCTGCCCATCGAGTGCACTCTGCCATTCAATCATGGCTGATCTCTGCCTCCTGATCCTACTTTCCTGCCTTCTCACCATAACCCTTGGCACCCGTTCTCATCAAGAATGTCGATCAAGCATGTTATCTTTGAACAGGTACATCAATAGGCAAGGTTTAGAGGGACATGGGCCAAACGCGAGCAGGTGAGACTAGTGTAGACGAGCATCTTGGTTGGCATGGGCAAGTTGGCTCTTTCTTTGATGTGTAACTCTATGATGTATCATTAATCTTCAAAAGATTTTGGTTAGGTTTAGGATTGCTGTCGTCACATGTATGGAGGTAGAGTGAAATGTTTTGATTTGCATGTTATCCAAACAGATCCGATATTCCATACAATCAATTCAAACTCAAGTACTCAAAACAATACTAACAATACAAAAGTTTCAATAATAGGACAATGGCACAGCCTTACAGCGCCAGAGACCCAGGTTCGATCCTGACTAAGGGTGCTGACTGTACGGAGTTTGTACGTTCCCCCCTGTGACCGTTTTTCTCTGGGTGCTCTGATTTGACCCCGCATTCCAAAGATGTCCAGCTTTGTAGGTTAATTTGGCTTCTGTAATTGTAAATTGTCCCTAGTGTGTAGGAGAGTGTTAGTGTACAGGGTGATCGCTGGTCGGTGTGGGCTCGGTGGGCCGAAGGGCCTGTTTCCGTGCTGTATCCATAAAGTCTGAAGTAAAAAGGATGCTAATGATTTTCTGGAGCCCAGTAATTGGTGTAAGGCATGTACGTGTATGACTAATGAGTAATCGTTGGATTAGATAAACAAGGGCTGGAGAGGATGTCTCCACCAGTTCACCACAAGGGCTTCGTCATGCCAATTGGACATATATGTGACTTGAGAACCGATACCCCACAATATAAGATAATATGGCGTCAGATTACCTGTCATTTTTGTATTGGGTTAATGTCATCTGCAGGCCTTACAGATTTGAAAAATGACCATGTGTTAAAATAACAGCTGCCCAATAAAAAGGCACCTAAAACAACCTGAACAGCAACAAGTCTGACAACATATGACCGGGTGATGAAGGAGAGGATAATAGTTAAACATACAGAAGCAGCCTGCTGTGTCAGTGTGGACAATATGTCATACGGAACACAGTCAGTCAGAGGCATGGAACCACACACGGACTTGTGTTCCAGAGGTAACCCAGGAGGTGCAAATATGTTGCAGCCTTAGTTGAACAGACACTTTAATCATTATCTCAATTAGAATGAGAACTGGGAAACCAAAACTGCATCATTAGGGCAGCTCAATGGCGCAGCGGCAGATCCACTGTCTGACAGCGCCAGAGACCCGGGTTCGATCCTGTCTACGGGTGCTGTCTGTATCAAGTTTGTACGTTCTCCCAGGGGCCGCGTCAGTTTCCCCCGGGTGCTCCGGTTTCCTCCCACATCCCAAAGACGTACATGTTTGTAGGTTAATTGGTTTTGGTACAATAGTAAGATTGTTCCCAACGTGTAGGATACTGTTAATATATGCCATGGCTACTGGTCGGAGCGGATTCGGTGGGTTCATGCTGTATCTCTAAAGTCTAAAGTAAAGTATTCTGAAGGCAACCAATTTCTATGTTAATATAAATCTACAGAAACATCTGGCACCCATGGGTGTAGACACATAGTGCTCAGTGTGTTAGGCAGCATCTATGGTTTGAGTTAAGAGGTACAGCATGGAAACAGGCCCTTCAACTCGCTGAGTCCACACCGACCATCGATCACCTGTTCACACTAGATCTATGTAATTCCATTTTCTTTTCCACTCCCATCTTAAAACTCCATTTATTTAGCCCACAGCTTTTTTTTTAATACTTTTATTGATAGTGCAAAAGAATATTAATATGAATACAATTGAGATGTTTAGTTTAGAGATACTGCACGGAAATGGGCCTTTATGTGACCCTACTTTCTCATCCACTCCCTGCACACTCGGGGCAATTTACAGAGGGCTGATTAACCTACAAACCCACACGTCTTTGGTATGTGGGAGGAAACCAGAAGAAACCCAAGTGGCCATGGGGAGAACGTGCAAACTCCACACACAGACAGTGCCCAAGGTTAGGATCTACTCAGGTTGCTGGCGCTGTGAGGCAGCGGCTTTACCGGCAACGCCACTGTGCCACCCTTAAATAGAGATGCGGTATTATTTCCTCTGTGGATCTCCATCTGGTTGGGTCCGGTGGCGATTGTTTACCCAAGAATAATGTAAGATTTAATGGTGAGAGACAAATGGTGAAATGAACCATGAGCAATGTTGATTGATGGTCTTAGAAAAAGAAATGAGAATTTTTATTTAATTTAGCACATGACAGTTTCACTGAAATGGGGTCTGAGTCTCCCACCAGGGATCAGTTGAGATTAGTCAACACCCATGCATTTCTGAGGCTGAAACTAAGCACGGAAGCCTGGCATTTGACACCTCCTCCCTTCTACTTCCATTTCCCCCTCTGCCTTTCCAATATCCTGTGGTTCTTCCCATAAGAGACAAAGGGAGGCAATTATATTTCTAAACAAGCAAGGGCTGCATGGTGGTGCAGCGATAGAGTTGCTGCCTCACAGCGCCAGATGCCCGCGTTCGATCCTGACTACGGGTGCTGTTTGTACATTCTCCCTGTGACGTGCATAGGTTTTCTCCGGGATCTCCGGTTTCCCCCCACACTCCAAAGACGTGCGCGTTTGTAGGTTTCTCCTTTAAATCCGACCATCTTAACATTATGATTGAGAGACTCTAGAGACCAGATGGAGATCCTGGGTAAAATTGACCAGGGGAGCAGTTAAAAGAAGGGTCTGAAGAAGGGTTTCGGTCCAAAACGTTCCCTATTTCCTTCGCTCCATATATGCTGCTGTACCCGCTGAGTTTCTCCAGTACTTTTGTCTACCTAAAATTGACCAGGCTTTTCCAAAGGTGCTGTAGCCCGTAGAACATGGAACATGCTGTATCTTTAAACTAAACTGTACTAGAGATCACACCTTCCCGAGCCACCAATGGACCTGTCAGGCAACACCCGCCTGAGGTCATTTGCGGCCGGCCCTGATTTTTCTTGAACCTCCAGCTCTTCACCCCCCTCACCACACTTTAAGTCTAAAGAAGGGCCCCCACCTGAAACGTCACCCATCCTTTTTCTCCAGAGATGCTGCCTGACCCGCTGAGTTACTCCAGTATTTTGTGTCTATCTGTAAATTGCATCTGCTTTCAGCTTAACAGTACATACTCATCTGTTTCAGTAGTATCATTAACAAGATTTTTGCAAAATGTTTTCATACCTTCAAACATTTCCAGTCATAGTTTGTTTTAAATACAGTTAAAAGATGATGGCACACAGAGGGGGTAGATTAAAAGAGGTTTACCTCCACAGTCACAGCCATGAATATCTGGTATACTTCAAAAATGGAAACAATCCTTTCAGGATTTTGTTTAATATCAAAGCGATTATTAGTTTAATTTTCACATTAGTGACAGTCCTTCTCTTTGACCCTTTAACTTATTTTAGCTTTATTTAGAACGACATAGAACATAGAAAAGTACAGTCTGAAGATGGATCTCGACCCGAAACGTCACCCATTCCTTCTCTCCAGAGATGCTGCCCGTCCCGCTGAGTAACTCCAGCATTTTGTCGTCTATCTTCGGTTTAAACCAGCATCTGCAGTTTCTTCCGGCACATGTAGAAACAAGGGACTGCAGATGCTGGTTTACAAAAAAGGACGCAAAGTGCTTGAGTAACTCAGTGGATCAGGCAGCATGTCCGGACAACATGGATAGGTGACATTTCGGGTCACTTAACACTGTAGAGATACAGCCCACAGACTAGCGATCACCCCATACACTAGCACTACCCTACACACTAGGGACAATTTCCAGAAGCCAATTAACCTACAAACCTGCACATCTTTGGAGTGTGGGAGGAAACCGGGCACCCAGAGAAAACCCACCCACTCACAGGGAGAGCGTGCAAACTCAGTACACACAGCACCCATAGTCAGAAACAAACCCTGGACTCTAAGGCAGCAACTCTATCACTGTGCCTTCTTCAGACTCAGACCTAACTCGAAATGTGACCTATCCATGTTCTCCAGAGAGGCTGCCTGACCTGCTGAGTTACTCCAGCACTTTGTGTCCTTTTTTTTATAGAAAGGTACAGCCAGTAAAAGCACAGGACTGCATGGGTTTCTGCTGCATGCTCTGGTTTCATAAAACGGAGAACAAGGACAGGCACAGGGACAGCCCTTCAGCACACAATGCCTGTACCCAGCTCGATGCAAGACGAACTAATCTCCTCTAGCTGCACATGATCCGTATTCCTCCATTCCCTGCACATCCATGTTATCGGAATAAGTCTATAAAATGATGGGAGGCAGAGATAGGTTAGACAATCGGAACCTTTTTACCAGGATTAAATTAAAATCAAATGAAGTCATCAAGTCTTTGGGAGAATTTGGGAAGAGGAAAAGTCACCCACAGAATGGGCAAAGGGATACATCGTGAAACTGCCAAAAAAAGAAAATGTGACAACTACTGAGGGATCATCCAGTAAAAATTCTCAACTGGGTCATCCTCAACCGTCTTCAGGAAGCTGTAGACAAGAGGCTACGGGACCAGCAAGCAGGATTCAGGAAGGATCGCTCATGCACAGACCACATAGCAACATTACGCATCATCATTGAGCAGTCTATTGAATGGAACACGTCCCTGTACATCAACTTCATCGACTTTGAGAAAGGGTTTGACAGCTTAGGCAGGACAACCCTATGGTGCCTAATGGACCACTGTGGAATTCCCACCAAGATCATAAACTTAATCAAGTACTCGTATGATGGAACCGCATGCAAAGTTATGCACGCAGGCCAGCTCTCTCAGAGCGTTAGTGTCAGGACGGACATCAAGCAGGGATGTCTATTGTCACCATTCCTGTTCCTCCTGGCAATTAACTGAAACATGATGGAGATAACGGAAGGGAAAATAAATGGAATTCCGTGGACAATGTGGGAGCAGCCAGATGATCTTGACTTTGCAGATGACATAGCTCTCCTTTCACACACACACAGATACAAATGCAGGAGTAGATGGACAGACTCTCACAAGCTGCAACAAGACTTGATCTTACACCCAATACAGCAAAGACACAGGTGATGAGGATCCACTCCAAAACCAGCAACCCTATCCTTATGCACAGCACTGCTCTAGAGGAGGTAGAAACAGTCACTTACCTAGGCAGTGTTGTGGACATCACCGGAGGGGCAGGGGCAGACATAAAAAGTAGAATCAATGAGGCTACGGTGGTGTTTAACATGCTCAGGAAGATCTGGAGCTCAAAACACATCTCAATCAACACCAAAATACACATCTTCAACTCAAATGTGAAACAGGTGATGCTGTCTGGATCAGAGACATGGAAAACAATAAAACACACTACAAACAGGCTCCAAACATTCATTAACACATGCCTTAGGAGAATATCTGGTGGAGAGACAAAGTAAGCAATGTGGACCTGTGGAAAAGAACAAGCCAGGAGCCCATTGACTTACAAATTTGAAGGAGATAATGGAGTTGGATTGGACCCACCCTCAGGAAACCTGCCACAAACATCACCCGGAAAGCCCTGAAATGGAAACCCCCAAGGAAAAAGGAAAAGAGGTCACCCCAAGAACAGCTGGAGAAGAGGAGTCCAGACAGAAATGTCTGAGAGTGGGCTCAACTGGGGAGACCTCGAAAGAACTGCCAACAACCGAGTGAGGTGGAGGACATTTGTCAATGGCATCTACTCCCTAGAGGAGCAAAGGGCTTACGAAGAAGAAGAAGGTCATACAGCACGGAAACAGGCCTTTCGGCCCATCTCGTCCTTGCCTACCAAGATGCCCCATCTAAGTGAATCCCATTTTCCTGCATTTGGTCCATATCCTTCTAAACGTTTCCTGACTATGTAACTGTCCAAGTGTTTTTTAAATGTCATTTTAACACCTGTCCCACCCACCTTCTCTAGCAGCTCGTACCCATCACCCACAGTGAAAAAGATGTCCCTCAGGTTCCTATTAAATATTTCCCCTCTCACCTTAAACCTCTTCTTGTTTGTGATTCCCCTATCCTGGCTAAAAGACTCTGTGCATTCACCCTATCCATTCCCCCATGATTTTATACACCTCTATAAGATCACCCTTCAGCCTCCTGTGGTCCAAGGACTAAAGTCCTAACCTACCCTACCTCTCCGTATAGCTCAGGCCCTTGACTCCTGGCAACATCCTTTAAATCTTCTCTGCACTATTTCTAGCCGTAGTCCTATAGCAGGTTGATGAAAACTGAACACAGTGCTCCAAATGTGGCCTCACCCACGTCTTGTACAACTGTAAGGTAACATCTGAGCTTCTGTAACATGATAAAAAAAAATCAGCAGATCTTCCATTTAATCCTCAGCAATAACAACAGAGATTTAGCAACACATTAGAAAGCTCCAGTATCAGATGGCAACCAAGAATGTCTGAAAAACACTTCATCAAGACATGGATCAATAACTGTCAAAGGGAGGTCCATGTTAAAGCCTGAAACTGGCCTAAAGATAGGTATGACAAGGTTAAATTTCTAACCAAACATTTAAAACCTATTCTGATATCTGGGACATTGGTTGTGTGACTCTTGCATGAACTGTGAACATAAAGTTTTTTATGTTATTGGGTAGTCCATTGAAATATCTGAAGAACTAAATTGCACAAAAATGGCGTCACGCACAAAACAACATGTCCACAATGAAGCTCATCCTCCAGACCAACCCAGCTGGCCAGGAATATAAAGAAGGAAAGTAAAAGCTTATGTTAAGGGAAAACGAGTAGCAAAGTCAAATGTGGGTCCCTTGAAGGCAGACATGGGTGAAATTATTATGGGGAACAAGGAAATTGCAGAAGAGTTGAACTGGTACTTCGGATCTATCTTCACTAAGGAAGACACAAACAATCTCCCAGAAGTACTGGAGGACAGAGGATCTAAGGGGGTAGAGTAACCGAAATAAATTTTCATTAGGCGAGAAATAGTATTAGGTAGGCTAATGGGATTGAAGGATGATAAATCTCCTGGGCCTGATGGTCTGCATCCCAGTGTCCTCAGGGAGGTGGCTCTAGAAATAGTGGATGCATTGGTGATCATTTTCCAATGTTCAATAGATTCAGGATCAGTTCCTGTGGATTGGAGAATAACTAATGTTATCCCACTTTTCAAGAAAGGAGCGAGAGAGAAAACGGGGAATTACAGACCAATTAGCCTGACTTTGGTGGTGGGAAAGATGCTGGATTCAATTATTAAAGAGGTAATAAGGGGGCATTTGTATAGCAGTAAAATGATTAGTCCAAGTCAGCATGGATTTATGAAAGGAAAATCATGCTTGACTAATCTTCTGGAATTTATTGAGGATGTGACAAATAAAATGGATGAACGGGAACCAGTGGATCTAGACTTTCAGAAAGCCTTTGATAAGGTCCCACACGGGAGATTAGTGACTAAAATTAGAGCACATGGTATTGGGGGTAGGGTGTTGACATGGATATAAAATTGGTTGGCAGACCGGAAGCAAAGAATAGGAGTGAACGGGTCCTTTTCAGAATGGCAGGCAGTGGCGAGTGGAGTGCCGCAAGGCTCAGTGTTGGGGCCGCAACTGTTTACCATATATATTAATGATTTGGAAGAGGGAATTAGGAGCAACACTAGCATGTTTGCGATGACACAAAGCTGGGTGGCAGTGTGAACTGTGAAGAGGTTGCAGCGTGACCTGGACAGGTTCAGTGAGTGGGCAGATGCGTGGCAGATGCAGTATAATATAGATAAATGTGAGGTTAAAATTGGCGGCAAAAACAAGGGGGCAGATTATTATCTCAATGGGGTTAGGTTTAGGTAAAGGGAAGGCACAGAGAGACCTGGGTGTCCTTGTACACCAGTCACTGAAAGTTGGCGTGCAGGTTCAGAAGGCAGTGAAGAAAGCTAATGGAATGTTCGCCTTCATAACAAGAGGATTTCAGTACAGGAGTAAAGAGTTTCATCTGCAGTTGTATAGGGCTCTGGTATAGGCTCTTGTGTACAGTTTTGGTCTCCTAATTTAAGGAAGGACATCCTTGTGATTGAGGCAGTGCATCGTAGGTTCACGAGATTGATCCCTGGGATGGCGGGACTGTCATATGAGGAAAGATTGAAAAGACTAGGCTTGTATTCACTGGAGTTTAGAAGGATGAGGGGGAATCTTATAGAAACATATAAAATTATAAAAGGACTGGACAAGCTAGATGCAGGAAAAATGTTCCCAATGTTGGGCGAGTCCAGAACCAGGGGCCACAGTCTTTGGATAAAGGGGAGGCCATGTAAGACTGAGGTGAGAAAAAACTTTTTCACCAAGAGAGTTAGTCTTCTTCTTCTGTCGTGTGGCGTGCGCAGCCTAAAGGTGTCGGACAACTTGTTCTATTTGATCTTCCGTTTGTGCACGTCGAGTTGATTGCATTGGTCGAAACAGGGCGGACCACGTGAAGGTTGCAATCTTCCACCCCAAAGAGAGTTGTGAATTTGTGGAATTCCCTGCCACAGAGGGCAGTGGAGGCCAAACCGCTGGATGGATTTAAGAGAGAGTTAGATAGAGCTCTGGGAGTTAGTGGAATCAAGGGATATGGGGAGAAGGCAGGCACGGGTTATTGATTGGGGACGATCAGCCACGATCACAATGAATGGCAGTGCTGGCTCAAAGGGCCGAATGGCCTCCTCCTGCACCTAATTTTTATGTTTCTATGTTTCTTTGTTTCTATGTAACCCAAACCAAACCAACCAAACCAACCAAAACCAACCAAAACCAACCCAAACCAACCAAAACAAACTTAACTAAACTGAACCTAAAAAAAAATAATTAAACAATCTTGACTTGACAGAAGTGAATCTGACCGCAGAGTGCAGAATTGTAGACAAAGCCCATTTTAACCATTACCTTCAGGAATGCCGATAAATATCTTTATAAGAATATGTGTGTGGCTCGGAAATTATGCATTCTAGAATATTGCAACCACGACTGTGGATAAAACTGAGCTCCTACCTCTTCATGGTTAAATCTTATTTCTGTGACTATAACTGTCAGTATCTCCTTTTTCTTTTTTCTCTTGCGTTTAGAAGCTGTGTGTGTTTTTTTTTCAAGTTCCATGGTGGTCTCACATTGACTTCACGGGTCACCTTGCTCACACCAGGATTCAAGGCGAAGATCTCCAATTGGTGAATTCCGTCACAGTGCATACATCATCTTAGGTTTTGCATTTGATTGATAGACCATAGTTAAATGTAACGTTGACCTTGAAATACTTTGGGATGCTGAACCTTTACGCAGGCATTTCACAAATCCTCGATTGGGAAATGTGATGTGTAACCCTTACATTCATCGTTTTATTGTTTTAATCACCCTTGCTAATAACTCCTTTTTTGGCAAGTTAACAGTGTGTGTCTGATTATCTTTCATGTTGCCTCTGAATTCTTAAGTACATGCAAGCCCAGGCTTAGCTTTAGGTTTATTATTGTCACATGTACTGAAGTACAGTTACAAGCTTTGTTTTGCACGCCATCCAACCAAATCCATTTATTTGAATGCCTATAAATATCTTTATCGGAATGTGTGTGTGGGGAAAGGTTTAATAGGAAACTGAGGGTCAACCTTTCCACACAGAAGGTGATGGTGTATGGAGCAAGCTGCCAGAGGAGGTAGTTGACACAGGTACAATAACAGCATTTAGAGTCGGAGTGTAACAGCATGGAAACAGACCCTTTGGCCCAACTTGCCCACGCTGACCATGATGTCCCATCGAAACCTCTCTCTTTCCCTCGCTTGGCCTATATCGCTCTAAACATTTCATAAGGAACAGGAATAGAATTAGGCCATTCGGCCCATCAAGTCTACTCCGCCATTCAATCATAGCTGATCTATCTCTCCCGCCTAACCCCATTCTCCTGCCTTCTCTCCATAATCAAAAATCTATCTATCTCTGCCTCGAAAATATTCACTGACTTGGCCTCTTCAGCCTTCCGTTGCAAAGGATTCCACAGATTCACCAACCTCTGACTAAATAAATTTCTCCTCATCTCCTTCCTAAAATAACGTCCTTTAATTCTGAGGCTATGACCTCTGGATCTAGACTCTCCCACTAGTGGAAACATCCTCTCCACATCAACTCTATCCAAGCCTTAACTATTCTGTATGTTTCAATGAGGTTGCACCTCATTCTTCTAAACTCCAGCGAGTACAGGCCCAGTGCCAACAAATGCTCATTATAGGTTAACTTACTAATTCCTGGAATTATTCTTGTAAACCTCCTCTGAACCATCTCCAGAGCCAGCATATCCTTCCTCAGATATGGTGCCCAGAATTGCTCACAATATTCTAAATGCGGCCTTACCAGCGCCCTTTGAGCCTCAACAGTGCATCCCTGTTTTTGTATACAAGCCCTCTTGAAGTAAATTCTTGCATTGAGTTTGCTTTCTTTACTACCGATTTCCTATCCACGTGCCCATCCAAATGTCTACAGAATGTTGCTATTGTATCTGCCTTAACTATCTACTCTGGCAGCTCGTTCCATATAACGAGCTGTGAAAAAAGCTACCCCTCAGGTTCTTATTACATCTTTCCCCTTTCACCATAAACCTATGTCTTCTAGTTCCTGATTGACCCTAGTCTGGGAAAAATGACTGTGCTTTTGCCCTATCTATTCCCCTCATGATTTTATACACTTCTACAAGATCACTCCTCATCCTCCTGCACTCTAAGGAATAAAGTCCTAGCCTGCCCAACCTCTCCCAATAGGACCGGCTCCTCGGGTCCTGGCAACATCCTCGTAGATATTCTCTGCACTCTTTGAAGCCAGAGGAAGGAATATAGGTTGAAGCAGATGGGGAAAGGGTGAAATGGGTGTGCGTCCAGGTGGGCACAGGGAAGAGAAGGTCATAGTCATAGAGTCTTACAGACTGGGAACAGGCCCTTCGGCCCAACTTGCCCACGTCAGCCATCTTGCCGCATCTACACGTCCCACCTGCCCATGTTTGGCCCCTTCTCCCCTCCACTCCTCCCCTATCCCCTTCCCCCTCTCAGCCCCCCTCTCTCCCTCTCTCTCTCCTTCTCCTCCCTCTCTCTCTCTCCTCCCATCTCTCTCTCTCTCCCCTCCTCTCCCCCACCCTCCCTCTCCTCCTCCCCTCCACCCCCCTCTCCCTCTGTCACTTGCCCTTTTGTCTCTGCCCCTCTCTCTGTCTCTCCCGATTCTCTCTCTGCCCTCACTCTCTAACCCCCCCCCCCCCCCTCTTTAGATGCGCCTGCGAGTTGCGGGCTATGCGTCAGTGGATAGGGCGGTTATGGGGTTAAAGGAGCAAATTAATAATTTTATAATAATATCAAGGGGGGTAGTTAGCATGTGTGCGGGGGGTAGCTAGCGTGTGTGGGGGGGTAGTTAGTGTGTGTGTGGGGGGGTAGTTAGCGTGTGTGCGGGGGGTAGTTAGCGTGTGTGGGGGGGTAGTTAGCGTGTGTGGGGGGGTAGTTAGTGTGTGTGTGGGGGGGTAGTTAGCATGTGTGCGGGGGGTAGTTAGCATGTGTGGGGGGGTAGTTAGCGTGTGCGGGGGGGTAGTTAGTGTGTGTGTGGGGGGGTAGTTAGCGTGTGTGCGGGGGGTAGTTAGCATGTGTGCGGGGGGGTAGTTAGTGTGTGTGGAGGTGGTTAGTGAGTGTGACGCCGCATGCCGCCCCCCTCTCCCCGCAACCGCCCGTTGGAGGTACAGACCCAACGGGTCTGCACTTGGTCTAGTATCTCTCTAAACCTATCCTATCCGTGTACCTGTCTAAATGTTTCTGAAATGTTTTGATAGTACCTGCCTCAACTACCTTGTCCGGGGGAAAAATAATAGATCAAAAATGGTAGAGGGGAATGTTTGCAGGTTAGTTACCTAAAAAAATTGGGGAATTCATAGATCATACCATAGAGGGAGCAAGCAATGCACAAAGTTAGGGGACCTAATGCGATAGTGTCTTTGGGCCAACTTGTGGAACTCCTTAACACTCTTGTCAGAATGATGATACGAGGTTAGTGATTTGCTGTGGGTAGCATGTGGACTAGAGAGACTGAATGGGAGATAAAATAAAAGTCCCGATTCCTTAACGTAGAAACAAAGAACTGCAGATGCTGGTTTGCACAAAAGGACACAAAGTGCTGGAGTAATTCTGCAGGACAAAGAATCATCTCTGGAAACATGGATAGGCAAAATGTCCGGTCAGCCTGAAGAAGGGTCCCGATCCAAAATGTCACCTATCCGTGTTTTCCAGAGATGGATGCCTGAGCAGCTGAGTTACTCCAGCACTTTGTGGCCTTTACAGATTCCTTAAAGCAAGTCACAACAAAGCTTCAAGATTTGAAAATAGATCACCAATGTTTTATTTGACTGCAATTTTACCATAGAGGGGTTACTGAAGCATTTTAGGGGCTACAGCACATTGCACCGTCTTGGTACAGAATTTATATTTGATCTTTAATCGTGTACAAAAAATAACTCCATCTGATCCTCATTAAGTCAATATTTTGGCTGTTGCTCCCAACTTTGGTTATCAAGAGTTTACCATCAAACACCGACTGGATTCCTTAATCCTCCTGACATGTAGTGAAGATCAAAGTGACTCTTGATAAAATGAAGTTGCGGATCTGGGGAAAAGAGATACCAGAGGAATTTTAATTGGATGTAAGAACTTTACACGGAAAGGTGGTAAAATTAAATAGAATTATTTGGGCTGCATCCATCATCAACGTGGCTAATTGCACCTCAAAGGAAATCCCTTAAGTGAGATGATCAAATAGGTATGCACAAAACAATCCCGGCCAGAATGATACTCTGCCGACAAAGCTCACACTGGAATTCAAAGAAGGCAGCCTCGGAGTGGCCAGTTGTGGAATGAAGTCCCAATGAGGCCCAATGTCAGCGACGTTAAACTGGATTGAATCATTTATGGAATGCTGAGCAATGAATACAGTGAAATATTCGTCCATTATCCAGAGGGGCGATACAGTAGCACAGCGGTGGAGTCGCTGCCTCACAGCGCCAGAGAACTTGGTTCAATCCTGACCGCAAGTGCTGTCAGTACGGAGTTTGTACGTCCCCCCCTGTGACCGTGTGGGTTTTCTCCGGGAGCTCCGGTTTCCTTCCACGCTCCAAAGCTGTACAGGTTTGTAGGTTAATTGGCTTTGGTAAAATTGTAACTAAATCCAGGAATTTGTTGATTCATTTTTGTTTCAATATTTTCCTTACCAAAGTTCCAAAAACGATAGATTATACAGTGGGGAAATGGACCACATAAATGAGAAATGGATGTGTGATTCTCCCTGCAATGGTTCTGGTGCAAGCAAATCTTTATCCTTGGGCTAAGAGAAAAATAGCCATTCCTTCTGATGGAGAAACAAGGCTTCTGCATGCATCAAAACTGCATTTGAACAACAGAAGTCATCTTTGTACTTTGGAGGAACAGTGCAGAAAATGACCCTTCAGCCCACCAAGTCCACATCGACCAGCGATCACTCCGCACACTAACCTTGTGTAAAAATATTGCTCCTCAGGTTCCTATTAAATCTTTCCCCTTATGTCCTCTGGTTGTTGATTCCCCTACTTGAAGAGTTTGAGGGGCCAGAGCACATTGCACATAACACTAAGTTGCTCACAGACCCGTTTACCTAAAACACACTAAACTCTCTACCATTGACTCCATCGATACCTCACGCTGCCTAAGAAAAGCAGCCAACATAATCAAAGACCTGCCCCACCCTGGTCATTCCTACTTCTCCCTGCTCCCCTCGGGCAGAAGATATAGAAGCTTGAAAGCAAGCTCCACCAGACTCAGGAGCAGTTTCTTCCCCTCTTCCTCTACAAAGCTCTTCACTGTACCTCGGTACATGTGACAATAATAAACCTAATCATAAACTTTGAATGAAATATAGTCAGAAGCTTGCCTCTGAAAAGTGTGGCCTGTCTGAATGAAAATCCCATTACATGATCTTTGACTCCCAATATTATTTTCCTTGGGACTTTGGAGATAAAGCGCAGAAACAGGCCCTTCAGCCCACCGGGTCCGTGCCGACCAGCGATCGCCCTGCGCGCCACCACTATCCTACACACTAGGGACAATTTACCATTGTTGCCAAAGCCAGTACAAACCAGTACGTCTTTGGAGCTGTGGGAGGAAACCGGAGCACCCGGAGAAAACCCACGCGGCCACAGAGAGAACGTAGGCAGGATCGAATTTGGGTTTCTGGCTCTGTGAGGCAGCAGCTCTACCGCTGCTTCACTGTGCTGCCCGAACAGCTTGTCATAACCTGGTATATTTTACCACGGCTGTTTTCTGGCCTGACCTGAAGGAAGTGAGGGTCAGGTCAGGCCAGGGAGCATCGTCGAACACAACTAGACAAGTGCAGCTTGTGGAGTAATCCTATCTGCTGCACTGGTTACTTCCCAGTGTGGTGACTTTGAGTCATCTGGGTGGTGAAGAAGCGTTCAATCTGTCAGAGGTCATTAAGCCTATGGATTTATGGAGGAGCAAGGACCGTAGCTCGAATTCGAGGGGAAAAGGTGACACTGCTGTAGACCCTTATCCGTACAGCTTTGCATGCCACAGAATTTATGTGTGTTTGCAGAGTGGTGTCAGTTACAGATCTGGAAGAAGCACTGTGTTTTACAGAATTATGACAGTGTATCTTTGAAAGAAAAGACAGCTTTGCTGTTGCAGTCGTTCCATGCTTTTTTTTAAATACAGAGAACATTATTTAAACGTACAAAATCCTGCAGGTTTTATTGAGAAATGCAGAAGCTGCAATGGAACCAAGGTGCTCAGACTCACGGTTTTTGAGTGGCACATGGCGCAGCCTCATAGGGCAAGAGACCCTGCTTCGATCCCGGCCTTGGGTGCAGTCTGTTTGGAGTTTTGGTGATCGATGGTCGGCATCGACTCAGTGGGCCAAAGGGCCTGGTTCCATACTGTACCTCTAAGCTAAACTGAACTGATGAGGGGAGACCTCACAGAAACGTAAGGGCCTCTCCCACTTAGGCTATGTTTTAGGTGACTACAGGCGACTAGGCTGTTGCCACATGGTCGCCGGGGAATCGCTTGGATGGTCGTGAGTGGTCTCCTCAGTTGCCCAAAGAGGAGTAGCGCCTTTCTGGTCGCCTCTGGATTTTCAACATGTTCAAACATTTTCGGCGACAGTAGGTTGACGCCAATGAGCGTAGCTTGACTTCTCCTGACGTAGATGCTGTCGTAGATTGTCTCCAGGTGACGTAGGTTGTTGCCGGTGCTGACTTTGGTGAATTCCATTGGCGACTACCTACGTCAACCGGCGACAGGTAAAAGCAACTAAGTTGTCTTCAGTTGTCGCCGACAGGGTGGTAGGTTGACTTTGGTTGTCGCCGACAGGGTGGTAGGTTGACTTTGGTTGTTGTAGGTTGTCGCCTGTGTGGTCATGGGTTGTCGTAGGTGTGGTCGTAGGCGGACGTCCTAATGGGTCGCCGGTTGTCGGTAGCTTGCAGTAGCTTGATGTCGACTAGGTGGTAGGTTGTTGTAGCTTGTCGCAGACACTGTCGTGGACGGGTCCAGCCGCCGGTTATCCGGCGACCTGCTACAACTATGACAGTCGCTGGCAATCGCCTAAAAAATCGCCTAAGTGGGACAGGCCTTTTACCGAATAGCCAAAGGCTTGGATAGAGTGGATGTGCAGAGGATGTTTCCACTTGTGGGCGAGTATAGGCCCAGTGGCCATAGCCTCAGAATTAAAGGACGTACCTTTAGAAAGGAGATGAGGAGGAATGTCAGAATGGTGAATCTGTGGAATTCATTGCCACAGACAGCTGTGGAGGCCAAGTCAATCGATATTTCTAATGTGGAGATTGAGTTTCTTGATTTGTACTGGTGTCAGGGGTTATAGAGAGTAGATAGGAGAAATGGGTTGAGAGGGAAAAATAGATCAGCCATGATTGAATGGCAGAGAAGACTCGATGGGCTGAATGGACTAATTCTGCTCTACTGAACATGAACTAAACTAAAGTTATAGAATAATCCATGGTCCATCAGGCAAGCATATGTTAGGATCTTGGGGTCCAAGTCCATAGCTCCCTGAAAGTGGCACCATAAGTAGATAGAGTGGTAAAGAAAGTGCATGGCATGTTTGTCTTCACTGGCTGATGCATTGAACATAAAAGTCTGGAAGTCATGTTCCACCCCTTTGGTTGGCTGTAGTTGGAGTATTGTGTTCAGTTCACTTTCCCGTTAACGGAAGTATGTGGAAGCTTCGGAAAGGGTGCATAGGCGGTTTACCAGACGCTGCCTGGGTTAGATGGTACTAGCTGTGAGGGGAGATTAGGTAAATTCAGATTGTTTTCTCTGGAACGCCAGAGGTTGAGGGGAGATCTGAAAGAACTACATAAAATGAGGAAGGTCATAGATAAGGTAGGCAGTTGGAACCTTTTTTCCCAGTGTGGAATGTCAAAAACTAGAAGGTATAGTTATAAGGTGAAAGGAATTAAGTTTCACAGAGATGTGCGGGGTAAATATTTTGCGGTGGATGCCTGGAACTGGTGGTGGTGGAGGCAGATTCATTGAAATGAATGGATGAATGAACGAATGAATGAATAAGTCTATTGGCCAAGTATTCACATACAAGGAATTTGCCTTGGTGCTCTGCCCGCAAGTGACAACTTGACATACAGTGACAGTTAGGAATGACACATTAAACATTAAACATTAATAATAAAACATTATTGATAAAACATGTGAATTAAATTAAATACCAGAGCAAAAGGAGGCAACAGATTAAAAAAAAAAAGAATGTAATTAAACACATTATAAAGGTTAGTTTTACATCACATTTTCCATTCATGAGGGCAAGTGATTGCAGTTAAGATGAGTGTTTGAACTCTTTGTCACACATAGATGTGAAAGCGATATTTTGATAAGCATAGGGATATGTAGAGAATGGAGGAGTATGGAAAATGTGCAAATGGAGAAGATGAGTTTATTTTAGGATTATGTTCAGCACAGATATTGTGGACTGAAGGGCCTGTTCCTGTGCTGTACTGTTCTATGTGTAGGAAAGAACTGCAGAAGCTGGTTTAAATCAAAGATACACACAAAGTGCTGGAGTAACTCAGTAGGACAGGCAGCATCCCTGGAGAGAAGGAATGTCACTGTCCCACTGAGTTACTCCAGCATTTTGTGTCTGTACTGTTATATGTTTTGTGAATGTGGGCGTACAAACCTTGTAAATAAAAGCCCACCTGCTGAAAAGTTCCTGTCACCCTCTCAGCACCTAAGATTATGAGATGTGAATACAAGAGAGAATGCAGGGATTGGAGGGATATGGATCACCTGCAGGCAGAGGAGCTTAGAGTAAGTTGGCATCGCGTTTGGCACAGACATTGTGGGCTGAAGGGCCTGTTCCTGTGCTGTACTGCTCTAGGTTGTAAACTGGGACTTCAGAGTCGTGGAGAGGTAAGTGATTGGCTCTATTGGCCATAATCTAACCTATAGGGAAGGGAAAGTTGAAAGGGGGGGCAAAGATTTAATAGGAATTTGAGGGACAAGATTTTACACGAAGGGTGGTGGGTGTATGGAATAAGCAGCCGGAGGTAGTTGAGGCAGGCACAATTGCAACGTTTAAAAAAACCCATTTGGACAGGTACATGGATAGGATAGGTTTGGAGGGATGTGGGCCAAACCCGCGGGCAAGTGGAACTAGTGTAGATGCGGCAGGTTGGTCGACGTGGGCAAGTTGGGCCGAAGGGATGTTTCCACGCTGTATGACTATTTCCTATCATCTTTTCGGGAAACTGTACAGAGATGGACATCAGAGGACAGACACAAAGTGCTGGAGAAACTCAGCAGGTCAGGCAGCATCCCTGGAGAAAAGGAATAGGTGAGGTATCAGGTCGAGACCCTTCTTCAGAGATCAGAGAAGTTCTTCACAATACCCTAAGAAAGGTCTGTGCTTTGAAGGATTGGGGAATAAAAAAAAGATTAAATTCTGGTATCACATCTTTATGATACAGAACTTTTAAACATTCTTCAGAGACCAAGATTAGCCTGTGCATCAAAGTTCTCAAATTCCTCACAATATTCTCAGCCTTTTCCATTCCAAGTGCCAAGCTTTCCCTTGTTGTGTCTGCAGAGCATGAAAATTGTTGAACATTTATTTAAATACACTATCGGGGTTCATTTTTACGCCATGTTTTCCAGTCACGAGGGCAAATGTTTATAGTTAAGTAGCAGGGTTTGAAAAAAATTGATGCACACAGATGTTAAGTCTCCACGTTTAAAAGCTGCAGAGAATATTTGTAATCCTACCTTTTCAGAGGCAAGGCAGGTGTTACGGTGCTTTACAAAAGTACAGAGGCATATCTGGTTTATGTCACTGGGATGCAGATCAGGTGGTAAATGTGAAACAGACTCCAGAGATGAAGAATCTCCTTTAAACATCACTTTATGTCGCTGCTGTAAATAATTAAATAGCAGGATTTCCAAAAGATCACTTCCCCTGTGAAAATCAGCTTCCAAAAAGACACAGAGTGCTGGAGTAACTCAATGAGTCAGGCAACATCTCTGGAGAACATGGATCTCCAGAGAAGCTACCAAACTTCCTGAGTTATTCCAGCACTTTGTGTCTTTTTTTTAAACCAGCATATGCAATTCCTTATCTCTCTCTCTCTCTCTTTGATGATGTTGAAACAAGGAAACGCATATGCGGGTTTACCAAAACAGACACAAAGTGCTGGAGTACTCAGCGGGCTAGGCAGCTTCTCTGGAGAACGTGGATAGGTGACGTTTCTGATCATTACACAGTTCTCTACTTTCATGTCATCACCTCTTTTCTCTTCAGCAACTCTCGACACTTCAAATTCGAACATTAGTATTATTTCAATTTACTGTGGCAGCTCTTTTAGCTTATAACCTTGAGGGCAATTTTCGATTCACAGCGTTTTTTGCTTCTCACTTTCACAGATATTATTCTGGTAAGTTGTCCAATTATTTATTCATCTTTCTTGTTGCAAAACTTCCATCTTTCTTCTTGTACCTTGACATTTTTTTAGAGTAAAGCAGCGCAACAGCCCGTTCGACCCAACTTGTCCATGCTAACCAAGATGGATGCCTCATCTACGCTAGCCCCACCTGGCCCCTTATGTACCTATCCAAATGTCTTTTAAATGGTGTTATACGACCTGCCTCAACTCCCTCCTCTGGCAGCTCGTCCCATAAACGCACCACCCTCTGTGTGAAGAGGTTTCCCCTCAGTTTCCTTTACACTTTTAGAGTTTAGAGTTGCAGTAACAGGCCCTTTGCCAACCCAGCCTGCACCAACCAGCTATCACCCCTTACACCAGCACTATCCTACACGTTAGGGATGATTTACAATTTTACCAAATCAAATTTACCTACAAACCTGTACATCTTTGGACAGTGGCAGAAAAACGGAGCGCCTGGAGAAAACCCATGCAGTCACAGGGAGAATGTGCAAACTCCATACAGACAGCACCGAGGTCAGGATCGAACCCGGGTCTCTGGGGCTGCAAGGCAGCAACTCCACCACTGCGCCACCATACTTGTTGTCTTCCAGTATTGGCAGCACTTTGTGGATTGTGCACTTGATAACAGGTTAATTCCCGAAAGATATTTTGACATTACCTGAAATTTAACAAGGGAATAACATGAACAAAATCACATTGTTTCAGTTCCATTGCAAAAGTTTGCCTAATTCCTAATGCTCTTTCTACTGCTGATGTCTACCATGAAATAATGGGAATGCTAATCATTTTCAGAATTATGGGGGAAGTTTTTTGCACTAAAATGAGCAATTCAGCCACAGTTATTCCAGGAACTTGGAAGTTCAACGGTGGTCAACTGAAATCTTAAATCTTACTTTTACATTTGGATATCTAACGTCAGCAAAGGCCAGCAGATTGTTTTCTCAGATGTCGAAGGAAACATATGCCAGTGCTAGAAACTGCTGAGGATTTTCTGCCCTTAAAGAGATTCCCTCTTAAACAGGGAAGCGTTGCCACTTGCTTTTCATTTATGTTGTTCTTCTCCTTGTGTGGGGTCAGCAAAGGTTAAGATGGAAGATGATGACCAAACAGAAGCGGGTTTCTGGTTTTATGCAGTCTGATCCTCGGGATGACTTTGTTGGAAGCACTTTCTCAGAGTGGAGGAGCAGGCAGTAATGTCATGCCCCCTCTTGGTCTCGTCACCTGCTCGATCACTTTCCCTCTTGCACAAGTCCTGCTGCTTTGTGCATTAGCTTGAAGCCACTAAAGGTTAAATTATTCACAAGTGGAAAGGTCATTCTAAAGGAGGAACGCCTCTATTAACAATTGAGGCTGCAACTCGTAAGATTGTAACCGCAATCGCTTTAAACGTATCGCGCAGTGAGTTAGCTGAGGAAACCGACCATTTAATGGAATCTTTCACAGATAAAGCTGAGGTTGTTTTATGCCACGACTAAATTCTGTTGGTTCTTTTCTCACTCTCTGTGTAGCTTTAATGACACATTTCCCCATGGTATTTGGAGAAAGGGATTGACAGATTCTTGTGTGGGAAGGAAATGCAGATGCTGGTTTACACCGACGATAGACACAGAATTCTGGAGTAACTCAGCAGGACAGGCAGAATCTCTGGGGAAAGGGAATATGTGACAGGTTCTTGTTGAATATATTGACAGATACTTGATTAGTAAGGGTGGCAGGGGTTATGGGGAGAATGCTGGAGAATGGGGTTGAGAGGGAAAGATAGACTAGCCATGATTGAATGGAGGTCACGATGGGCTGAATGGTGTAATTCTGCTCCTTTGGCTTATGAACTTATGAACTGATGTATTCAGTGGCTGTTTCAATGAGGGGAAGATTTATAGAGGGTGGTAAGGTGAAGGAGAAGACTTTACATCTGCTATCAACAGCAAATGCTGAATGTGGAGTTATTGAACTGGGCAATGCTGAGTTTGTGTTTGAGCATAGTTTATTGTCACATGTACCAAGGTACGTGATAAGCCTTTGTTGCGTGCTATCCAGTCAGCTGAAAGACAATGCACGATTACAATCCACCCGTCCACAATGTACAGACACACGATAAAGGGAAAAATGTCAGTCGCGTTTAGTGCAAGATAAAGCCAGTAGCGAGCTGGCGAAAGCTCAGATAAAATGGGTAAATAAAATTAATATCGAGATAGTTCTGGTAAAAGCTAATGAGTGAGACAGAACGAGGTAAGACCACGGATCTCCGGAGATGCTACCAGAACTCCTGAGTTATTCCAGTTTTTTTGTGTGTGTGGTTGTAAAAGAGGGTTTGCAAACTAATTGACCCCTGTGACTTCTGTAAAAAAATGATGGATTTGTCCAAACCAGGTGTGGAAGAAGGAAGGGGAAAAAATGGAACGCTATTGGCAATGTGCCTGCTACCAGCTGCTGCCGTTACTTTGCTGCTGTTGATTCAAGCTCCGGAATAAATCCACCGTTGATTTATTGATTTAATGAAAGATACAGCATAGAGACAGGCCCTTCGGCCCGCCACGTCTACGCCGATCACCCATTCACACTAGTTCTATGTTATCCCGCTTTCTCATTCGCTTACAGCACCCAGGGCAATTTTACAGAAGCCAATTAACCCACAAACCCGAAGAAAACCCACCCAATCACTGGAAGAGCATGCAAAGGACAGCACCCGAGGTCAGGATCGAACCCGGGTCTCTGCCGCTGTGAGGCAGGCAGCTCTGCCAGCTGCGCCACCGCGCCAAGCAAATCCATTGCTGTTGTGACATATAGCACAGTAAAGCACGGGAACAGGCCCTGTGGATCACTGTCTGAGCCAAACGTGATGCCAAAACCAACTCGTATCAGTCTGCATGTGATCCATATTCCTTCATTCCCTGCATATCCGTGTGCCTATCCGGAAGTCTCTTAAACGCCACTATCGTACCTGCATTCCCCACCACAGGGTGGCACCGTGGGTGCAGCAGTAGAGGAGCATCAGATAGCCCGGTTCAATCCTCCTCAGGTGCTGCCTGTATTGAGGTAGCATGTTCCCCCCGTGACCGCGTGGGTTTTTCCCGGGTGCTCCGGTTTCCTCCCACACTCCAAAGACGTACAGGTTTGTAGGTTAATTGGCTTTGGTAAAAACTGTAAATTATCATTAGTGTTTAGTATAGTGCTAGTGTACGAAGATCGCTGGTCGGTGCGGACTCGCACTGTTTCCGTGTCATATCTCTGAACTAAACTAAACGAAAATAAACTAAACCACTCCGGGCAGCACGTTCCAGGCACCCACCACCCTCTGATAATGAGGAAATACATTCCCTGTGGGTAATTGAGAGCCCAACAGTGGTGGCAGCTGGTGTAAGTAAGTAGGAGTCACAGGTGAAGCGTTGTGCCAGATCGGTTAGATCACAGCGTGGGGGTTGTGCTGAGCAGGTGACAATAGCAGGATGAAGTTGTCAGACGTAGCTGAGACGTAGCTTAAAATTACTTTGAATAGTTTATCTTTGAAATGGCTGCCGACTGCACTAGACTCTTACCGGGAGCCAAGTGGATTAGTATGGCCTCAGAATAACATAACGTTGATCATAGTTCTTGCTGGCTGGGAGGAAGTACTCAACCCACAATGTGTCCGCACTGGAATAACATCCACAGAGGCATTTGCACCAGGTCATCCACCATGTCTGCATTCAGTGGAAGGCTTTTGCTTTAGGATTGCAAGCTTCTATGACTGTAAGGCACTCTGATGATGTGATGAGTGGCGATGAGATTCCATCGAACTAGGAAAGGAAGTTAAGTAGATTGTACGACAATCCAACAAATGCAATGCTGGTGTGGACCCAAAAAAATATTTTGATCAACCATTATATATTGCTCGAGTCAAGAGTGTCCTACGCAAATGTGTATGTGTGTTTTATGCGTGTATATATATATATATATATATATATACACACATATATATATATATATATATATATATATATATACACACACATAAACATGTACATACTGAACTTTTATTTATATATAGGTATATTGCACTTTGTGTTGTTCATTATAGGTTTTATATACTAGACCAAGTGGGACCCGTTGGGTCCCTGTCACACAGGAGGCGTGGGCCCCTAACACAATATTCCACCACTCACCCATAGCCCCCAACTGCACAGGCGCAGCTCATTTCCCCTCATCCCTAGCACTCTCTTCACCCTCCGTCTTCTTTCCCCTCTCCTCCTCCCCTCTTCACCCTCCCTCACCTTTCTCTCCCTCTCATTTCCCCTACCCTCAGTCACTCCCTCCCTCCATAGCTCCTCTCCCTCCCCCACTCCTCTCCTCCCTCTATCTCCCCCACTATCCCTCCTCACCTCCCCCACTGCCCTCCTCTCCCTCTATTCCCCACTCCTTACCTCCCCACTCCCACCTCCTCTACCCCCCCATTCCCCCTCCTCCCCCACTTTCCCTCCTCATCTCATCCCTCTTCTTTTCCCTCTCCTCCTCCCCTCCCCACACCCTCCCTCACTTCTCTCTCCTCTCCTTTCCCCAACCCTCAGTCACTCCCTCGGAGGAAAGAGAAAACACGGGGGAAGAGCCATGGGGGAGGGGGCAGAGCCAGCGAGGGGGACCGCAGGGGAAGGGGCAGTTTGGGACTCACAGCGGCCGCTGGACGCTCTCCTCCACTGGGATCAGATTGACCGCTTTCCGTTTGGTGACATCGCCATGCCATTTCTGGTCCCTCCGAAAATTCTGCCCGGTTGAAAACCTCCGTCGGCCTCCCACAGCTTCAGTAAAGATGCGATGGCACAGGAAGGGGCAGACCGTCCCGGGGAGTGACAGGGGAAGAGACTAATCCGCACGGCGCTGACTGGCAGGAGAGGAGATCGATCTGCGCACACGCGGTTTGTATGATATTTAAACCTCGTTAACTTTTAGACTATACCACCGATCGGCACGAAACTTCTTGCAGCGCAGGAGAACGGTGAGTGAGCTGGCAAAAAATCATAGCACTATCACGTAGTTTTTTTGCGCAAATAAAAAAACGCGCAAACCGATAGAGCACAAGATCACCGCTTTAGTTATGTATAGATAGATAGACTATGTTTACATACCTGTTGTGCTACTGCAGGTAAGAATTTAATTGTTCCGTATAAGGACATATGTCACTGTCTGCAGTATATATATATATATATATATATGGTAGACACAAAATGCTGAAGTAACTCAGCAGGACAGGCAGCATCTCTGGATAGAAGGAATGGGTGACGTTTCGGGTCGAGACCCTTCTTCAGACTGATGTCAGGGGAGTGGGCGAGACAGAGATATAATGTAGTCGGAGACAGTAAGACTGGTGGGAGAATAGAGAATAGACAATATACACAATAGGTGCAGGAGTAGGCCACTCGGACCTTCGAGCCAGCACCGCTATTCACTGTGATCAAGGCTGATCAACCACGATCAGTACCCCGTTCCTGCCTTCTTGCCATATCCCTTGACTCTGCTATCTTTAAGAGCTCTCTATCTAACTCTGAACTGGAAAGGGGGAGGGGACGAAGAGAGAGGGAAAGCAAGGGCTACTTGAAGAATATTTATACTGAACTTATTTTTTTGTGTCCACACCGACCATCGATTACCTGTTCACACTAGTTTTATTTTATCCCACTTTCTCATCCACTCTCTACACACTGGGGGCAATTTACAGAGGGCCGATTAACCCGCAAAGTCGCAGGTCTCTGGGATTTGGGAGGAAACTGGAGCACCCGTAGGAAACCAACAGTCACAGGGAGTGCCTCCTGTATCATGCATAATTCTAATCATCATGTTACAGCAGAGATATGCAGACAGAAGGTAG
This sequence comes from Okamejei kenojei, assembly GCA_035221665.1. Taxonomy (NCBI): domain Eukaryota; kingdom Metazoa; phylum Chordata; class Chondrichthyes; order Rajiformes; family Rajidae; genus Okamejei; species Okamejei kenojei. The sequence goes on along the minus strand of CM069148.1, from coordinate 26,694,290 downwards.
CTCAGGAATCCCATCCATAACAGGAGGTTAGAGCACTTGGAACTGTGTTGGCTGGAGAGAAAAGGCCCGGGGAGATATTCAATCTCATAGCTTTGGTTAAATTTCATCCACAGTGCTGCCAGGTCCAAAACCAGAGGACAAAGCCTTAAGATTGAGCTTAGCAAGGGGAAGCTGTGCAGCCAGCTCAGAATTAACTGCACACAAGGTGGTGAATGCAAGGAATGTTCAGCCCAAAGAAAGCATAGAACCAAAGTCATGCAAATCCATAGCCACTGTAAATTGCTTCTAATGTGTAAGGGAGAGGTAGAATTTTACTGTGGAGTTCCTGTGACAATTCAACGCGCTTGACTCATCTATATTAATATTTGTCATCTATATCAATGATTTGGATGAGAACGTGCATGGCAAGATTAGCAAGTTTGCAGATTATACGAAAGTGGGTGTTATTACAGATAATAATAATAATAATAATAATAATAATAATAATAATAATAATAATAATTTTATTACAGACTCAAGGTCCAGACAAGGGGCAACATTACATTAAAAATGCATTGCATCTCAAATATCATAAATATATATAAAATCATGGTAAATCACATAAAAACATCATAATTTATATATTTTTAAAAAAAAACCCACAATACTTAAGTTAAAAATCCAGAGTAAAAAATGATCAATGTGGTACAACGAGACAACGATACCAGTGTCTCCACAACTGGGATTCGTAGCGTGTAGTGCTAACCCTTATGTTTGTCAAGGCCACAATAAGCACATTTTTAGAGTCATTTATCCTGCAAATGAATTTATACATGTGGTGTCTTAGGATAGCTTCTAGAGTACTGACTCCTGCAGCCACAAACATATTACTGGCACTACACCATCTTGGTTGCCTTAGCAGTGTTCTCATGGCATCGTTATATGCAACCTTTAGTCTCTGCATACTTGTCTTTAAATAGTTCGACCACAGGTGCGCAGTGTAGAGGGGTGTGCAGTATGCTCTAAATAGTGAAGATGGTTGTAAAAAACTCTTGATTGGTTGGCCAGGTGGGCTGAGGAATGGTTCATGGAATTTAATACAAATAAATATGATGCTTTGTATTTTGGAAAGTCTAACATGGGCAGGGCCTACACAGTGAATGGTAGGGCTCTGGGGAATGTTGTAGAGCAGATACACAGAGTGCAGGTACACAGTTCCTTGAAGGTGATATCACAGGTGATGCCTTCATTAGTCAGAGTATTGAGTATAGAAGTTGGAAGGTCATGTTATAGTTATATAAGACATTGGTGGGACTGCATTTAGAGCATTGTGTTCAATATTGGGCACCATGTTATAGGAAAGATATAAAGGGTACAGATAAGATTTACGAAGATGTTGATTAGATGTTGCAAGGACTCGAGGGCCTGAGCTATAGGGAGAGGTGTAGCTGGCTGGGACTCTAATCTTTGCAGCGCAGGAGGATGAGGGGTGATCTTATACTGTATAAAATCATGAGAGTCTCTTGCCCTGAGTAGGGTAATCGTGAACCAGAGGACATAGGTTTAAGGTGGGGGGGGGGGGGGGGGGGGGGAGAATTAATAGGAAGCTGAAGGATAGGGTGGTGAGCTAATTATTTAGCTCCTAACACTAATTCCAGTATTTCCCGAAATCTATTTCCTACCTTTGGTTGTGATCCAACAAATAAAATGACCAGCCCTTAGGCGTGCCGCAGTGGCAGAGACCTGGATTTGATCCTGAACTATGCGTGCTGTCTGTACAAAGTTTCTCCCTGTGACCTGGGTGACCAGGTTTGTAGGTTAATTGCTTCGGTAAAGATTGTAAATTGTCTCCAGTGTGTAGGATAGTGCTAGTTTACGGGGACCTCAGGTCGGTGTGGACTAGGTGGGTCGAAAGACCCGTTTCTGCACTGAGTGGACTAGGTGGGTCGAAAGACCCGTTTCTGCACTGAATCCCTAAACTAAGCTAAACTAAACGAAGCTAATTACGGGAGTGAAATTTCAGATTTTTTGCGATAATCCACTGTGAGAGGGCGGAGTGATAACATTAATCGTGTTGCCTCTGTCATCTAGCTCTAATTTCAACAGCAGTTAGAATAATTGCAAAGGCTGCTATTCACCTGCTTCACATTTGCCCAAGGTTGGAATGCTGAATGTGAAAGACTCAGTTGTCTACGCTAAGTTGCAAAGGTTTAGTTTAGAGATACAGCTCGGAAACAGGCCCTTCGGCCCACTGACCCCGCGCTGACCAGCGATCCCCGCACACTACCACTATCCTACATACACTGGGGACAATTTTCAATCTTTACCAATGCCCATTAGCCTACAAAGCTGGTCACAGGGTGAACGTACAAACTCCGTGCAGACAGCGCCCGTAGTCAGGATGGAACCCAGGTCTCTGGCGCAGTAAGGCAGCAACTCTACCGCGGGGCCACCCCTCAGCTCTGGTTATTTTATTAGTTGTGATACAACCTAAGGTCAGATATAGATATCTGAAAATACTGCCATTAGTGGCAGGAGCTAAACAATTAGAAGTTAGGTTTTAGCTGTGGCAGACCTCCTTAGTAAATAGAGACACAACGAACTGTAGAAGCTGATTTACCAAAAAAAAACCCACAAAGTGCTGGAGAAACTCAGCAGTCAGGCAACTATGGAGAACATGGGTAGGTGCTGTTTTGGGTGGGGATCCTTCTCCAGATTGAGGGAGTGTCTCAACCTGAAAAGTCAGTGTGTATTTGTCCACCAACATTCCTAAAATAAATTATGTTGTCATGTATCCTTTCTGTGGTCGAAATGCCTGCTGTGTCATCGCACGTTATCCTGAATTGCTGACTCACTGAGGACATAGAGTCTGTATATTTTGAGGAAAATTTGACCTCACGAGTAGAGATAAGGAACTGCAGATGCTGGCTTGCCAAGAAGGACGCAAAGTGCTGGAGTAACTCAGCGGGTCAGGCGGCACCTCTGGAGAGCATGGTTGATGTTTTGGTTCAAGACCCTTCTGCAGACTGAATGTTGGCGGGGGGCGGGGGAGTGAGGGTAGAAGCTGGAAGAGAGGAGCAGCAAGATTGTTCTATGAATCCTGTGATTTAAGATGTAGGTCCTTAGATCATAAGATCATAAGTGATAGGAGACGAATTAGGCCATTCGGCCCATCAGGGCGACTCCACCATTCAATCATGGCTGATCTATCTCTACCTCCTAACCCCATTCTCCTGCCTTCTCCCCATAACCTCTGACACCTGGACTAATCAAAAACCTATCTATCTCTGCCTTAAATATATTCTCTGACTTGGCCTCCACAGCCTTCTGTGGTAAAGAATTCCACAGATCCATCACCCTTTGACAAAATAAATTCCTCCTCATCTCCTTCCTAAAAGAATGTCCTTTAATTCTGAGGCTATGACCTCTAGTCCTAGACTCTGCCACAAGTGGGAACATCCTCTCCACATCCACTCTATCCAAGCCTTTCACTATTCGGTATGTTTCAATGAGGTCCCCCCTCATTCTTCGAAACTCCAGCCAGTACAGGCCCAGTGCCGACAAACGCTCATCATATGTTAACCTACTCATTCCTGGGATCATTCTTGTAAACCTCCTCTGGACCCTCTCCAGAGCCAGCACATCCTTCCTCAGATATCGTGCCCAGAATTGATCACATTAGCCATGAGAAGGTGATCAAAGAAGACCTTGGCAATGTGATGCAATGGTTGGAGCCAACTCTGAGGTTTCAGTGGATGGACTTGTCTCCTTGAGTAAAAGATGGTCACCATTATGTTAACTCCAAGGATCCCGGGAATGTTTGAGTCACAGATGTGGGCAATGAGGGTGTCGATTTGTTACTGATAGTCTTCACTGCCAGGCTTTCAGATTTCAGTGGAGGGACCATCCTCTCCTGAGCTCTGGTTGTTTTATTAGTTGGGATACAACCTACTTACCTTCTGGTCATTCAGATATGGCATCATAGGTGGCTCAGTTGGGTGGTGCGAGATGGAGGTGAGCCTTCAGGACAAGGACAGAATCGTACAATGTTCTCTACTCCCTGGAAGCACAAAGGAACTGAGGTTGATGCCCTCTCGTAAGGCAGCATTCCCGCACTGAAGCTCTACCCAAGCACAGTTGGCTAAAGCAAGTCAGACACTGGAATCTGAAGGAGATGGAGACACAAAGAACTTTACTTTAGACTTTAGACTTTTGAGATACAGCATGGAAACAGGCCCTTCAGCCCACCGAGTTCACACCAACCAGTGATCACCCCGTACACTAACACTATCCGACACACTAGGGACAATTTACAATTTTTACCAAACCCAATTAATCTACAAACCTGTATGTCTATGTGGTATGGGAGGAAACTAGAGCACCCAGGGAAAAGCCACGCGGTCACAGGGAGAACGTACAAACTCTGTATAGACAGCACCCGTAGTCAGGATTGAACCTGTAAGTGCTGTGAGGCAGCAACTCTACCCCTGCGCCACCGTGCTGCCCAACTTCAAATTGGAGAATTTGATATTCACAATAATGCTGTGAAAATGTTGGAAGAAGCACGACTTCGCAACAACGCCTGGTCTTGAAAACCACACGAAAGAAAACGAACATTATGGAGTTAAACATTTTCTGGAGTGTTGCAAAGAGGCATGTGCAAATAATTAATTTTCAAGTTTTCTGTACAATGTGTGATCTTGATTTTCACCAAAACAGCTGGTGTGAAAATTATTTTTGAATTGGAGCCTTTCCAAAATATCCCAATCACACGGTGCATTTTGTCTTGGCTTCAGGTTACTCGGGCATGCTTCGAAATTCCAACTGTGGCTAAAGTAACCCAGCCCATTTTAAACACCATGGATATCTGAGGGGCTTTTACAACAGGGCTACAAAATGGGATGTGGCAGAATGGTCTCACAATGCACCCCGATACATAAATAGTAGTAAAGATAGACACAAAGTGCTGGAGTAACACTCAGCGGGTCAGGCAGCATCTCTGGAGAGAAAGCTGTGGTGGGGAATGAATGGGGAAGTGGGTATCAACAAAGAAGGTATAGTTTTAAGATGAGAGGCAGGAGCTAAAGGGAATCTGAGTGGTAGGACTTAATATAAATGGGTGATTGATGGTCAGCTTAGACCCAGTGGGCCAAAGGGCCTGTTTGCAATGCTGTAAATTAACACACTAATTCTATGTTATCCCGCTTTCTCAACCATGACTTATATTCTAATATTTCTAATGAATTTAAAAACAAAATGCTGAAGTAACTTAGCAGGTCTGTATCTCTGGAGAAAAGGTATAGGTGACGTTTCAGGGAAACTAGAGAAAAAATGAATAAATTAATTTCTTATTTCTAATTAATTTATTGGTTATTGGATTGATAGATTGATAGATACAGCATGGCCCACCGAGTCCTCGCTGCCCACCGATCATCCGTTCACACTAGTTCTATGTTAGACCACTTTCACATCCACTCCCTACTCACTCAGGGCAATTTACAAATTATAGTCACAAAGTAGATTTGGTGCCAAGGACACGAAAGTAGTTGAACTGCAGATATTTGGAGATAGACACAAAGTGCTGGAGTAACTCAGCAGGACGGGCAGCATATGTGGAGAATTGGAACAGGTGGCGTTTGGGGTGGAGACCCTTCTTCAGACTGAGATTCAGGGGAGAGGGAAGCTAGAGGTACGACAAGATTCAGAACAAATCAGAGCCGGCACCAATGACCAAGGAAAGATAGAGCCGACAATGGTCCATAATTGGCAGCTATTTGAGTTAGTCTGAACATATAAACTACATAATTCTGATTTAATTCCCCCTCTGCCTTTACATGTCACGCCTCTTCACTCCTTATCTGACACAATTTTGTCTCCTTTTCATCTCTTGCCATCTGCCTGTCAAATGCCCCTCACCTGCATCCACCTATCTCTTGCCAGCTTCTTCCCGCCCCCACCACTCTTTTCTAGTGTTCTCCCCCACCCTTGCATTCTACAATCAGTGTGAAGAAGGGTCCTAACCCAAAACATCGCATTTCCATGTTCTCTAGAGATGCCTCGTTGACCCGTTGCGTTACTCCATCACTTTGTGTTTTCTTTGTAAACTTGCTTCTGCAGTTCCCTGTGTATCCATTTCTGATCTTTATTTCAGACTTCCAGCATCTGCAGTTTTTTTTGTTTTACCCTTTGTAACAGTAGTTGTATAAAATGGAATAAGACCTGGCCAGTACGGGCAAGCTGGGACACATGGCCTGTTTCTGTGCTGCACAGGCAACTCAACCAACTAGGGAGTGGTCCTGACCTTCCATCTACCTCATTGAAGACCCTCAGACTATCTTTATCTTTATCTTTTACTGGACTTCATCTTGCACTGAACATTATACACCTTATCCTGTATCTGATGGCTCGATTGTAATCAGGTATCGTCTTTCTGCTGACTGGATAGCACGCAGCAAAGAAGCTTTTCACTGTACCTTGGTACACGTGACAATAGTGAACTAAACTAAACCAAAGTAAGAGCAGAATAGATCTGTCACGCTCGCATCATGGCGCCTCAAACACGATTCTGTTTGAATGGACACGTTTCTCTCCCCCTGACCCCCTGGTAGAGGAATGGTGTTTACTGTCATTACACAGCTGGCTCTAGCGTTCTGGCATTTGAGTGCGTCGGACTCGCTTTGTTGCCTCGATCCAACTCGTTCCTGATTTGTGGCCTGCATCGTCACGTAAAGTGCAGCTGTCTGTGGGATGAAGAAGCCACTTTTGGGGTGCCAGCCAGTCTGACTGCCTGCGTTCTGAAAAAAACAAAAACTCCCTCTCGACCTTTGCACATAACACTCGTGAAAATCCCACTGCACGAGCGAGGCAGCACCCCCTGCAGGCAGGAGAGAAACAGTGCAAGCAGAGAGAGCCCTGTTGCAAGTTTCATTAAAGCAAATAGCAGTGGCTTTATACTTACAAAATATAACCCCTTTAATCATCAATTGTTATCCACTTTTTAATCAAATATAAAAATGAAATATTTCTAAATGTGATTAAAAGGTGGGATTTCAATAGCTGTTTATCCATAAAGACAAGGGGCAAAATACACTCCTGACCAACATCCACTACAAACCAACTGACTCCCACGGCTACCTGGACTACTCTTCCTCCCACCCTGCTTCCTGTAAGGACTCCATCCCCTATTCTCAATTCCTCCGTCTACGCCGCATCTGCTCCCAGGATGAGGTGTTCCACACCAGGTCATCACAAATGGCCTCATTCTTCAGAGAACGGGGATTCCCCTCCCCTACTATAGATGAGGCTCACACCAGGGTCTCCTCCATATCCCGCAACACTGCCCTCTCTCCCCATTCCCCCACTCGCAACAAGTGCAGAGTCCCCCTGGTCCTCACCTTTCACCCCACCAGCCGGCAAATACAACAAATAGTCCTCCGCCAGTTTCGCCACCTCCAACGTGACCCACTCGCCACATCTTCCCATCTCCCCCCCGTCTGCCTTCCGCAAAAACCGCTCCCTCTGCAACTCCCTTGTCAATCAAATGCTACACTTGTCCCTTCACCTCCCCCCTCCACTCCATTCAGGGACCCAAGCAGTCCTTCCAGGTCTGACAGAGGCTCACCTGCACCTCCTCCAACCTCATCTACTGCATCCGCTGCTCCAGATGCCAGATGATCTATATCAGTGAGACCAAGCGGAGGCTTGGCGATCGTTTCGCCGAACACCTCCACTCGGTCCGCAATAACCAACCCGACCTCCCGGTGGCTCAGCACTTCAACTCCCCCTCCCATTCTGTATCCGACCTCTCGGTCCTGGGCCTCCTCCACGGCCAGAGTGAGCAACACCGCAAGTTGGAGGAACAGCACCTCATATTCCGCTTGGGTATTCTGCATCCTCTGGGCTTGAACATTGAATTTTCTCAATTCTGTTAACCCTTGCTGTCTCCTCCCCTTCCCACCTCTCCCTCAGCCCTCGAGCCCTGGCATTCCCTCTCTCTCTATCTCTCTCCCCCACCCCAGTCGCACTAGCTTCTCATTTTCTCACCACAGACAGCTTACAATGGCCTGTTTCCTTTATCATCGATACTTTTTTGCATATCTTTCATTCGTTGTTCTTTATCTCTCCACATCACCGTCTATATCTCTCGTTTCCCTGTTCCCTGACCAGTCTGAAGACGGGTCTCGACCCGAAACGTCGCCTATCTCCTTCGCTCCTTAGATGCTGCTGCACCCGCTGAGTTTCTCCAGCCTTTTGTGTACCCATGATTCAAATAATCCAGTTTCAATCATAAAAATTGTAACTTCCCAATCAAATATTATTTTAGCTTTCCTTTTGAAAAAAGGTTTCAATTAATGTCTAGTTTAGTTTAATTTAGGGACACATCATGGAAACAGGCCCTTCGGCCCACCCAGTCCGTGCCGACACACTAGTTCACATGTTCTAAAAAACATGGCATCAGCCGAGATTCGCGTCTCTTGACGACGACTCTTCCGAGCATCATAAGATCGGGCATGATTTCAGTTTGGGCATTCCTGGTGTCTCCTCAAGGCCAACATAATACAATATTCTATTTGACTATGATCTAATTATTTTTTCAATGGTGGTAATATTCAAGAAAATGTTACTGGGATATTTTTAAATTGTATTCGAATTTAAGTTAGGCTTTCTTCTTTGTTATAGTTGGCTGATTTTTAGAAAAATACGTTGAGCCAAGAGCGTTTAATTGTCACATGTACTGACAGCAGAACAATGACATTTTCACTTGCAGCAACATAACAGGGCTTTAAACACAATACACAGAGAAAATATATAACAAATAACAAATTTCAATAAACTAATAAGCACAATACTCGTATGCAAACATCTGACGTCTTTAATGCAACCGAACATTGATGAGGCTGCATTTAGAGTATTGTCTTTCCCTTTGGGCATCATGTTATAGGAAAGATGTTGTCAAGCTGGAAAGGGTGCAGGGAAGATTTATGAGGATGTTGCCAGAAGTCAAGGGCCTAAGCTATAGGGGGAGGTTAGGCAGGCTCGCACTCCATTCCTTGGAGCGCAGGAGGATGAGGGTAATCTTAGAGAGGTGTACAAAATCATGAGAAGAATAGATTGGGTAGATGCACAGAGTCTCTTGCCCAAAGTAGGACAATCAAGATCCAGAGGACAGAGGTTTAAGATGAAGGAGGAAACATTTAATAGGAATATGAGGGGTAACTTTTTCACACAAAGGGTGGCAGGTATGTAACGAGCTGCCAGAGGAGGTAGTTGAGGCAGAGACTATTGCAATGTTTAAGAAACAACTCAACAGGCACATGGATAAGACAGGTTTGAGGGATATGGGCCAAACACAGGCAGGTGGCACTAGCGTAGATGGGCATGTTGGTCGGCGTGGGCAAGTTGGGCCGAAGGGCCTGTTTCCATGCTGTAAGGCTCTATGACTCAATGACTCAAAGATAGTGGGGATCGAGACAGTCTCTCTAAGAAAGGCTGCCAGTTAATTCAAGTTTGATTCTTGCTTGCATGGAGCTGGATTGAAAATTTCCCAAATATTACTGGCTTGGAATTTATACCAGGAATGCCTTAAAACCTCCACCCCAAAAAAAAACTGTGCTGGAAGGAAGTATTTTAGGATTATATCAGTTGTTTCCTGATTGTAGTAAAATAGTGGTTTGATGAAATGTTAGGTTCTGCACTAGTGTGCTGCATTTGTGTGGTTGATCACATAATGTTCTTGAAAGTGTCAGATTGTGCACTTACAACTTAAGTGCCGGATATTGCCTTACTAATGTATTGCTCATTCAATACATTTATCTTGCTCACATGGAAATTGTGTTGCTCATGAAACAGCGCGAAGAAAACTGGAGTTTTGTCTTAAACTTGAGCTGCCCTGAGATTACTTTCCATGTTTCCTGTTTTGAGTCCATCTGTGCCCGGATGCTCCTGCACAGGCACAGCACCATTCTTTAGTTTAGCTTAGAGATACAGCTCGCAATCAGCCCTCAGTCCACCGGGTCCGTGCCGACTGGCGATCACTCCGTACACCAACACTATCCTACACATTGGGGACAATTCACAATTTTACCAAAACCAATTAACTTAACTCATTGGTGTGTGGGAGGAAACCGGAGTACCTGAAGAAAACCCATGCCGTCACAGGGAGAAAGTACAAACTCTGTACAGACTGCACCCATCGTCAGGATCGAACCTGGGTCTCTGTCGCTGTAAGGCAGTAACTCTACTGTTGTGCCGCTGTGCCGGGTTAGAGCATGTACAATCTTTACCCTGATGATTTAGTGTCTCCTGATTTCAGATTGCAGCTGCTTTAAAAGCTGAATGATTCTTTATTTGAGTGGCTAGCCAGCTGTATGGCACTTTAGCTTATATTTACATATCAGGTTCACTCTAACGGTAGACGATAATGTAATTGGATGCAGTTGAAGTGGTTGGCTATTATTTTTAGTTTAGAAATACAGCGTGGAAACAGGCCCTTCAGCCCACTAAGTCCTCGCCGACCAATGATCATCCCGTACACTAAGACTATCATACACCATCGGGATAATTTTACTATTTTTACCAAAGCCAAATAACCTACAATTCTGTATGTCTTTGGGATGTGGGAGGAAAGTGGAGCCCCCGGAGAAAACCCACGTGGTCATGTGGAGAATGTACAAACTCCGTACAGTCAGCACCTTTAGTCAGGATCCAACCTGGATACCTGGGGCTTTAAGGCAGCAACTCTACCGCTGCGCCACCCGTGCCGTCCACCATCTTACTGACCTGAATCGTACCTTGCCACATCTTAAATGAACAATTAATTTTCGAGTACCCCAGAGATATAACATATATTTCCTGAATTCATCACATATAGTTTGCAAGTCGTAGACTTCATGAAGTTTGGTTAATTTTGTTATGCTGAATAGGGAGCAGAAAAGATTGACAAGGGTCTGAGCTATAGGGCGGGGTTGAGCAGGGAAGGACTTTATTCCTTGGAGCACAGGAGGATGAGGGGTGATCTTATATAGGCGTATAAGATCATGAAAGGAATAGATATGATAAATGCTCAATGTCCTTCACCCAGAGTAGGGGAATCAAGAACCAGAGGACAGAGGTTTAAGGTAAGAGGGGAAAAATTCAATAGGAAGCTGAGGGGCAACTTTTTTAAACAACGGTGGTGGGTGTATGGACCAATCTGCTGGAAGAGGTAGTTCAGGCAGGTACTATCACAACATACATAAAACATTTAGACAGGTACATGGTTAGAAGTTGCTTTGAGCTATATGAGCCAAATGCAGGCAGGGGGGACAGGTGTAGATGGGGCATGTTGATCGTGTGGGCAAGTTGGGCTGAAGGGGCTGTTTCCATGCTGTATAACTCTATGACGCTATGGTTCTAATTGAAGTTAATTGATTTATATGCAATAAAGTGAAACCAATTAGATCTAATACTTAATATAACAATGCACAGCCCACACATGAATGTTAGAGAGAGTGGAATGGTTGTTAGTTTTCCAATGATGAAAATTTACTCCTTGATATTTATTTTAAAGGGTTAGTCATTGATTCTCCCAAATCATTGTAGCTCCCAGTTCATGATCATCCCCTCTCCATCTGGAACCAAAATCATGTGCAATGTTACTGATCCTTTTCTTTGTGTAAAGTTATCTTTTTTTTCTGCAGAGGAGATGTGGACTCGGTGGGCCGATGGGTCTATTTCCACACAGTATCTCTAAATTAAACTAAACGAAACATCTTTCACAACTGTAACATAACATCCCAACTTCCCTACTCTTCCGGCTTCAGTTTGTTACAAGAATGTAAAAGCTTATCCATCGCTACCCAAGACCGCAATGTGGATTGAGGTGTTAGCCGTATTCAAAGTCATTGGAAGGGCGCAGTGGTAGCGTTGCTGCCTGACAGTGCCAGAGACCCGGGTTCGATCCTGACTACAGGTGTTGTCTGCACGGAGTTTGTACAATCTCACCATGGCCGCATGGGTTTTCTCCGGGTGCTCTGGTTTCCCCCCCCACACTCCAAAGACGTGTGGGTTTGTAGGTTAATTGGCTTTGGTAATATTGTAAGTTGTCCCTAGTTTGTAGGATATTGCTAGTGTACAGGGATCACTGGTCGGCGCTGACTCTGTGGGCCGAAGGGCCTGTTTCTGGGCTGTGTCTATAAACTAACCACCTTGCACGACTGTAACAGATCATCCCAACCACGCTACACTTCTGGCTTCAGCCCGTCGCAAGAATGTAAAAGCTTATCCATCGCGACCCAGGACTGCAATGTGGAATGTGGTCTTGAGCCTCATTCGAAGTAAATGAATCCTCAGCAGCATGTTGGTGCTTCGTTCAGCTATTGGTGTTGATCAGACAAAGGGATCCTTCAGTAGACTGTGGTTAAAGCTGCATCTCGTCCAACTGGTGAACGTGCCTGACTCGTTCTGCAAGACTTATTTACTTTTCCTTGGAGCCGGTGGCATTTGTAAAGCCTGACAGCTGAGGGCTGATATTTTGGCTTTTGGGTGAACAGGTTTACAACAACTCACCACACGTCTGGCAGCTCGAGGACTGAGATAAATGGAAATTTCAAAGAGCGTTAGCTCGAAAGACGAATAGACTCATTGTTTCGACAAGAACCCAGTTGTTTTGGTCTTGAATGTGGTTGGCTGCAGCATTACTACTCTCTCCGCAAATCCTTACTGCCATGAAGCTTCATATATAGCTTGGCCAAGCGGACAACAAATTAATCTCAGCTACGCGTAAGGAATTACATGTTTTTATTCTAAAATGTAGTGAAAGTGGTAGGAAGATTGTTGAAACACAGATTAGGTGATGTATTAGGTTTAATTTTAGTTTAGTTTAGTAGGTGCTATCGCAATGTTTAAGAAACATTTGGGCAGGTACATGGACAGGACAGGTTTAGAGGGATATGGGCCAAACGCAGCCAGGTGGTATAGTGTGGAATGAAAACGTTTGTCTGTGTGGGCAATGTTGGGCTGAAGGGCCTGTTTTCATTCTGTATGACTCTACTTTACCGTGCTTTACTTTAGAAATACAGCATGGAAACAGACCCTTTGACCCACCAAGTCCATGCTGACATTGATCGCCTGTTCATGCCAGTTAGAAACATAGAAACATAGAAAATAGGTGCAGGAGGAGGCCAATCGGCCCTTCGAGCCAGCACCACCATTCATTGTGATCACGGCTGATCGTCCCCAATCAATAACCCGTGCCGGCCTTCTCCCCATATCCCTTGATTCCACCAGCCCTTAGAGCTCTATCTATCTCTCTCTTAAGTCTGTTCTAAGTTATCCCACTTTCTCATCCACTCCTTAAACACAGACACCAATTAACCTACAAACCTGCACGTCTTTGGGACCTGGGAGGAAACCGGAGCACCCAGAGAAAACCCACTTGGTCACAGAGAGAACATGGCAAATTGCACACGCCGAGGCAGCACCCAAGGTCAGGATGGAACCCAGGTCTCTGTCGCTGTGAGGCAGCAGGTCTACCCGCTGCACTACTAAGCCACCCACTTAAGGAATTAAATGGGCTAGAAGCATGGCTCAATAGATTTGTTGTTTTCAAAACAATTGTTCTGGATCAGTGAAAGGTTCAATTTCAAACAGGAAATTGGTCCTAGTCCTCTCATTAGTCTGTTGTCTTTGGTTTTGTAAAGTAGTTTGATAATAGTAGTGTTGAGATGACAATTCATAAATGAGGGTTCCTAACCTGAAATTAAAACTGCAGCAAAGAAATTGTTACATTTAGTTTAGTTTAGTTTAGAGATACAGTGTGGAAACAAGCCTTTCAGCCCTCCAAGTCCGTGTCCACCAGCAATCACCCGTACCTGGTTCTACCCTGCACACTAGGGACAATTTTTACAGAAGCCAATTAAGCTACAAGCCTGCACGCCTTTGGAATGTGGGAGGAAACCACAACACCCGGAGACGTACAAACTCCATACAGACAGCACCCTTAGTCAGGATCGAACCGGGTCTCTTCGCCTGAAAAACCTTGAGCTGGATCGACCATTAGCGATGAAACCGCGAGCCGGATTGACCGTCTGCGCACACACACACACACACATCGCAAAGGCGGGGGCCAGGGAAAGCGGGGAAGCGCTGTCTGAATTCACACCCGCGATGAACAGGAAGGTAGAAGACGGCTGGCACAGTTACGGTAAGTCCTTTAGAGAGCGCGGGGGGGGGGGGGGGGGGGGGAGAGAGAGGGGAAGAGAAGGGGGAGAAGGGGGAGAAGGGGGAGAAGGGGGAGAGAAGGAGTGGAGACACTTTTAAGAAGCCAGACAACTTTTAATAAAGTTTAGTGGGTATTTTACATTACCAGTCGGTTTAGTTACCTTTTTTTTCTCAACAAGCTTTGCCTTCGACTTCCTTCTGTTACCTACGGTAGCATTACAACCTACTACGACCTACCTCGACTAAACCTACCAGTAAAAAAATATAATCATTTTTTTCCATGGCAACCTTTTTTCACTCGCGGACATTGTTTCAGCTTGTTGAAAAAAAAACGCCGTGACCTAACTGAGGCCTCGAGGACGCAGGGACTACTCTCGAGCATGAAGGAGAGTTACAAAGACCTCCTAAGACCTCGTGTCGACCATGCTGCGAGTATGAGTCGAGGGCAAACTCTTCTAAACTCGCCAATTAGGCCCCCGCAGTGGGACAGGCCCTTAAATCAGGAATTCGTGATCCTATACTTAAACTTTCATCAATCTAAGGACACACGATTGTAGATTGCAATGCATTTTGTAATATGAAAGTTTTCTATTTTTTCACTAGTTAACTGCACCTCATGAACTTTTATGTCCATTAAAATCATCCTCGTGTGTGAAAAGTTGCACCAGTCACTGGGGATCTAGCTGTGAATGGAGGTCTGAGGATAGAAAATAAATCACTACCCCACCCCTCTTCTCCTCCCCTTTCACTATATCCTCTGTGTATATTTCACTCCTCTTCTTACCTTATCTGACGTAATTTTGTCTCCTTTTCGCCTCTCGCCTTTGTCACTTACTCCATCCATCTGTCGATCAACCCCTCCCTCACCTGTATCCACCTATCACTTAGAAACAAGGAACCGCAGATGCTAGTTTACAAAAAAAACACACTAAATGCTGGCAGACAAGAAATGCTGGAGAAACTCAGCGGGGAACACCGCCAATTCCTCTCTCCATAGATGCTGCCTCATCCGTAGAATTCCTACAGCATTTTTTGTCAACCTTTGATTTTTCCAGCAGCTGCAGTTCTTTCTTAAACACTAAGTGCTGGGGTTACTCAATGGATCAGGCAGCATCTGTGTAGAACATGGATAGGTGACGTTTCAGGCCGGGACACTTCTTCAGATTAATTCCCACTACAATCAGACTGGAGAAGGGTCCTGACCCGAAACATCACCTATTCATGTTCTCCACAGATGCTGCCTGACTTGCTGAGTTACTCAGCATTTTGTGTCTTTGTGAAAGGTCGGAACCCTTCTTCTATCTCATGCTCATCTTCATCTGCCCTTTGTCCAGCCATCTCCCCATCAACCCCCCCCCCCCCCCCTCCCGCCCCCCCCACACCTGTATCCACCTCTCACTTGTGTAGGAAGGAACTGCAGATGCTGGTTTAAACCAAAGATAGATGCAAAATGTTGGAATAACTCAGCGGGACAGGAAGCATCTCTGGAGAGAAGGAATGGGTGACGTTTTGGGTCGAGACCCTTCTTCAGACACCTCAGTGGCCACACTTTGTCCTGCCCCTCCTCTCGTCCAGCTTTCATCCTCCACCACCACAATCAGTCTGAAGAAGGACCCAACCCAAAACCTCACCAATCCATGTTCCCCGGAGATGCAGTCTGCCCCACTCAGTTACTCTAACACATTGTGTATTTTTTAAAGGATGGCAGCTAGATTTGGATTTAGGTTTAAGTTTATTATTGTCACGTGTGCTGAGGTACAGTGCGAAGCTTTGATTTTCACGCTGACCAAATGGATCAGATACACCACACATAGATACAATCCAATCAAACTCAAGCGCAGTAGGTAAAACAAAGGGGAAGATACAGAGTGCAGAATATAGTTCTCAGCATTGTAGCGCATCAGTTCCAGAGACACAGTCCAATGTCTGCAATGGGGCAGAGGTGAATCGGACAGTACCCTAGCTTAGGAAAGGCATATTCTCTGTGATTTCCATTCATCTCACACTGCATTATTCACCGATGACATAAAAAACTTGTTGATGAATTATAGAAAGCAAATAGATTCATCTAGCTGCTTTATTAACCTTGACAACAGAGTGAGATCCCCCTGGGGATTTTCTGACCCTTTGAGTTGTCCGGGTCATGGCCATGTTTCTGTTGTGTATTCAGGAGAGAAGTGAATGCTGATTGACGGAGACGCCAGATGCGTGTTGAGTGTTCTCCGTTCGAGTCTTGCCCCTCCACCTGTTCTCTGCCAGCTCACTTCTGTCTCTGACCCGCCGACCAATTTACACTCCCCAGGGCATCTGAGTTCGCGCATCCTCACATGTATACTTTACTGAACATCTTTGACAGCCCCTCAATTACTCCAGCAAATTTGGGCTTTCCGTTCCCACCAATTTTCTCTGAATCAGTTATTAGTTTAGTTTAGTTTACTTTAGATTAGTTTACTTTAGTTTAATTTAGAGATACAGCGCGAAAACAGGCCCTTTAGCCCACTGAGTCCGTGCTGACCAGCGAACCCCGCGCACTAGCACTATCCTACACACAAGGGACTATTTCCAGAAGCCAATTAACTACAAACCTGTACGTCTTTGGAGTATAGGAGGAACTGGAGCACCTGGAGAAAACCCATGCAGGTCACGGGGAGAACATACAAAGTCGGCACTGACAGCACGCATAGTCAGGATCAAACCCAGATCTCTGGCGATGTAAGGCATCGTGCTGAATAAGTTATTCTTTTCTTTCTTATGGCCTTTTAGGGACAGTTTCTTCCCAGCTGTTATCAGGCATCTGAATCATCCTCTCACTAATTGGAGAGCGGTCCTGAGTTACTATCTACCTCATTGGAGACCCTCAGACTATCTTTGATCGGACTTTGCTGGACTTTATTTTGCACTAAACGTTATTCCCTTTATCATGTATCTGTACATTGTGTGTGGCTCAATTGTAATCATGTATAGAGCAAAGATCCTATAGCGAGCAAGATAGTGGACTCCTGCTAAAACCAATGGGCTGACGTGTAGCACGCAACGGAGCGGGACGTCAGCCTCTTTGTCGGCAATTTCAGTAAACCCGACCCGACTCACCTTTGTGTATCCCGCTCGCAGTGTAATCAGAGTTGCGGGGGAACAGTTTATATGTGTGATATAGTGTTAGATTCATGATTCATATGTCTGTTACTTTTTGTTAATGATTAATATGTTAATAAATTATAATTCTGTTAATTTTACTTTTTAATGTTTTGGATTCAAAGACCCGGGATTGGGATCGGACTGTGCAAGGGTGGAGGGGGCACTGAGGGCAAAGAGGCTGTGCCCACACGGCAGCGTAAAAGGGGAGACCTTTCCAATCCACACTTCCCTCTTTCTGTCTCCGATGTGCCATTTCAAAATTAGTTGTTTATTTTTTCTGCAAAAAGAGCAGACCGGCCCGGAGTTTGGGAGCCGGGCGGCGAGCGTGATGTGGGAAGAAACTGAAGGGCCGTCTGTTCTCAGCTTCGGATCTCATTCCCTGCCCTCTTTCCCCCCCATCAGTGAGTCTCTTTAACGGGGCAGAGAGAAAATGAGGAGAAGTTTTTACCAAAGATGTTTGATTTTGACGAGGATGTTTCCGTAACCGGTTTCTGTCTCACACTAGTATCTTTGCTCCGCTATGGCGGACAAGAATGGCGGAGACGGAAGCCAGTTACGGAAATGGGGCCGAAGATCACCCATGAACCCTCCCATGACCGTACTACGTCTTTTTCGTTGAGTACACTATCTTGCTTGCTATAGACTTTCCGCTAACTGGTCAGCACACAACTAAAGCTTTTCACTGTACCTCGGTTCACTTATCAATAAACTAAACTAAACTAAACTTCTTTCCCTTAGAGTCATAGAGTCATATTGCACCAAAACACGCCCTTTTGTCCAACATGTCCATGCCAACCAAGATGCCCCATCTAAGCTAGTCCCAACTGCTCATGTTCGGCCCATATCCCTCTAAACCTTTCCTATCCACAAACCAAGTGTCTTTTAAATGACATTATATTACCTCTTCCCTCTTTCTGTGATTGGAATTGAACAGATGCATAACCCAATGCAGTCTCCCGCTCATACTTCAAGAATGACCCTTGACAGCAATGGGAAGCTCTTATTACAGGAGGGATAGACAGGGTAGAGAGCCAGAACCTTTTTTCCAGGGTGGAAATTTCAAAGACTAGAGTGCATAACTTTAAGATGAGAGGGGCAAAGTTTAAAGGAGTTGTGCGGGGCAGGTTCTTTTTACACAGTGAATGATGGGAGCCTGGAACAGGCTGCCAGGAGTGGTAGTGGAGGCAGATATGATAGAGGGACACAAAGTGCTGGGGTAACTCAGCGGGTCAGGCAACATCTCTGGAGAAAAAAGGATTGGTGAAGTTTCAGGTTGGGACCCTTCATCAGACTGAAAGTAGGGAGCCAGGTATGCTGGTGGCACTCAAGAGGCTTTTAGATAGGCACATGGATATGCAGGGAATGCAGGGATATGGATCATGTGCAGGCTGAGGAGATTAGTTTAACTTTTTTTCTATCAATATCAACTCAGAACAGAAAGTATTCCTTTATTGCTCTTATCCGCAACTTCAAGAAGTGAATAGGTGCTCTTGGATGCTGTTGATGTTTCACTAACAAAGAAAAATAACTTGAAACAATTGCTCAATGCAATCTAATTTTTCTTGTTGCCAGCTAAGATTATGTTATTACCATCTCACTTAGATCCAGTTACATTAACCACAACTTAATTTACATTGTTTAAAGCTTGAAATTTAAGCCAGGATTGAACAGTTCACCAAAGATATACTACTCACTAATTAAACAATGGGGAGTTTCCAGTGCCAGAATGCATCCTTATATATTTTGGAAAAGAATGGCTAAAATCTAATGACATCTCGCAAAGGGAGATCCGATCTGTGAAGAACCATTTACTATTTTGGAATATTATAACCGTAACTTTCCAATTTATTGATATCAGAATAGTGCAAATTATTCCATTGTGAAAAGAACAGGAAACAAAATCTTTAGCCTGGTAAAGCCATAGAAATATTGGGATTTGCTCTTGAGAGACCATATATCACTTGGGACTTGCAGCTGAAGGATAACTACAGAGGGGATAATGCATTGACTGTTAAAATATTTCTGCATTTCGGTGAAATACGCAGTTTAAAGTTACATAACAACTCTCAAAGTTTACTAGCACTAATACTTTATCTGAACCAGACTTGTGAAGAAGGGGCTTTTAGTTGAAATGGACCTGAATATTCGAAGACACAAGTAATTACATCTTTATTATACCATTGCCATTTGCAAGGTTCATGTGAACTCTAATGAAGGTCAGTTAAATATCTATGACTATGGTTTAACTCAAGTCTTCATCTAGGAAGGAAGATTGTCTTTCTGGCTGCTGCAGTTGTCGTCTATTCAGCTCAAAGTCCTCTCACAAAGAAATATATAGGAAGCACATAATCAGCCTGAGTAATATTTTGCCATTTGACCTGCTACAGGGTTGATAATAGGCCTCCGTGAGCAGCAGAGTTTCTAGAAACAGTACATGGATAGTCCAACCTGAGATGAGAACAAACTGATCCTTGTGCTGGGAAATGAGCCTGGCCAGGTGACTGGTGTTTCAGTGGAAGAACATTTTGGGGATAGTGATCACAACTCCATATGTTTCAAGATTGTTTTGAATAGGGGAAAGGCTGGACCTTGCAGGAAATTATTAAACTGGTGTACGGTAAACTACAACTTTATTCGGCAGGAGTTTGGGAAAGTACAGGGGCCAGAATTGTCATGGGTTAAGTCTACCTCTGACATGTGGGAGTCGTTTAATGAGCAGTTGATCAAAGTTCAGAACCTGCATGGTCTGGTGCGGAGGAGGGATAAGGGTGGCAAAGCCAAGGAAACATAGATGCCCAAATACGTTGTAAATTTGGACAAATAGATTAATGGAAGCACGTGCAAGGATGGAATTACAGGAGCCTTGATAAAGATCGTTGTGTCTTCTCGAGCCACGTGCGAGATTCTGGATGACTGGAGAGTAGCTAATGGTGTTCCTTTACTTAAGAAGGGAAGTAGAGAGAATCCAGGGAATCCAAGGCTGGTGAGCCTCGCCTGCGTGGTAGAGAAGCTATTGGAGAGGATTCTGCAGGAAATGATTTAATCCCATTTGGAAGAGAGTGGGTTAATTAGGGAACAGTTAAAGTGGCCTTGTACATGGCAGGTTGTGTCTTGATTTTTTTTTAGGAGGTGACGAAGGGGATCGATGAGGCAGGGCAGTGGATATGTCTACATGGATTTTAATAAGGCATTTGATAAAGTCCCCCGTGGTAGGCTGATCCAGAGATAGTGCAGTGTACGGGGTGATCGCTGGTCGGTGTGGGCGATGGGCCGAAGGGCCTGTTTCTACGTTGTATCTCTAAAGTCATTCCAGTACTCTAGAACTATGACCACATTTTTCCTGTTTGAAACCAATTTGTCACATTTCATCATCGAGGGATTGTTCATTAATGACTATGTTACGACTGACACTCTGTCAATATTCTTCATCAATTTAACTGTACTTTACCTAGAAGAACATCCTTAATGTACAAGTGTGATATTTTAATTTTTCAGTTGAGTGAGGTTTGTAGTTTGTTGTAAAATTCTAGATGTCTTTTTCTAATTTGTTTCCATTCAGCCATCTAAAGAACTCAGCATCGTCTCTGTCCAAACACAAGGCGTAGCTATGGGCACACGCATGGGCCCCAGCTACGCTTGCCTCTTTGTCAGGTACGTCGAACGATCCTTGTTCTCGGCGTACTAGGGCCCCATCCCCGACCTCTACCTCTGTTACTTCGACGACTGCTTTGGAGTCACCTCCTGCACCCACACACAACTGACTGACTTCATCCATTTCACCACCGACTTCCATCCGTCACTCAAATACACTTGGACCATTTCCGGCCTTTCCCTACCCTTCCTTGACCTCACCATCTCTATTGCAGGTGATACGCTCCTGACCGACATCCACTACAAACCAGCTGACTCCACAGCTACCTGGACTACTCTTCCTCCCACCCTGCTTCCTGTAAGGACTCCATCCCCTATTCCCAATTCCTCCGTCTACGCCGCATCTGCTCCCAGGATGAGGTGTTCCACACCAGGTCATCACAAATGTCCTCATTCTTCAGAGAACGGGGATTCCCCTCCCCCACTATAGATGAGGCTCGCACCAGGGTCTCCTCCATACCCCGCAACACTGCCCTCTCTCCCCATTCCCCCACTCGCAACAAGGGCAAAGTCCCCCTGGTCCTCACCTTTCACCCCACCAGCCGGCACATGCAACACGTAGTCCTCCGCCAGTTTCGCCACCTCCAACATGACCCAGCCACTCGCCACATCTTCCCATCTCCCCCCCTGTCTGTCTTCCGCAAAAACCGCTCCCACCGCGACTCCCTTGTCAATTCTTCCCTTCCTTCCCGCTCCACCCTTCCCCGGGCACTTTCCCTTGCAACTGCAAGAAATGCTACACTTGTCCCTTCACATCCCCCCTCCACTCCTTTCAGGGACCCAAGCAGTCATTCCAGGTCCGACGGAGGTTCACCTGCGCCTCCTCCAACCTCATCTACTGCATCCGCTGCTCCAGATGCCAGCTGATCTATATCGATGAGACCAAGTGGAGGCTTGGCGATCGTTTCGCCGAACACCTCCGCTCGGTCCGCAAAAACCAACCCGACCTCCCGGTGGCTCAGCACTCAATTCCCCCTCCCATGCCGTATCCGACCTCTCGGTCCTGGGCCTCCTCCATGGCCAGAGTGAGCAACACCGCAAGTTGGAGGAACAGCACCTCATATTCCACTTGGGGAGTCTGCATCCTCTGGGCTTGAACATTGAATTTTCTCAATTCTGTTAACCCTTGCTGTCTCCTCCCCTTCCCACCTCTCCCTCAGCCCTCGGGCCCTGGCATTCCCTCTATCTCTATCTCCCTCCCCCACCCTAGTCGCACTAGCTTCTCATTTTCACACTACAAACAGCTTGTTTCCTTTATCATCGTTACTTTTTTGCATATCTTTCATTCATTGTTCTTTATCTCTCCACATCACCGTCTATATCTCTCGTTTCCCTGATCCCTAACCAGTCTGAAGAAGGGTCTCGACCCGAAACGTCGCCTATCTCCTTCTCTCCTTAGATGCTGCTGCACCCGCTGAGTTTCTCCAGCCTTTTGTGTACCATCGTCTCTGCTTAGTAAGGGTATCAAGGGTTTATGGCAGGAGATGGGCCGAGTGGCCTAATTCTACTCCTATGTGTTATGAACTTGTGAGCCAAGAGTTTAGTTTAGTTTAGAGCTACAGCAGGGAAACAGGCCCTTCGGCCCAACGACTCCATGCTGACCATCGATGACCTATTCACACCTTGGTCCAGTTTCCTCCCGCATCCCAGGTTTGTAGGACAACTTTCCTCTATAAAACTGCCCCTAGTGTGTAGGGAATGGATGAGAAAGTGGGATGACGTAGAACTAGTGTGAACGGGTGATCGATGGTCAGTCTGGACTCGATGGGCCAAAGGGCCTGATTTCATGCTGTAGCTTCCAATCCATCAATCAATCTCAATATTTCATCTGATTGCTTCAAGCATGACCATGTGTCTATCTAAACCATCTGTTCCATGTTCTCAAGGCAGCAGTTTAACATTTACGTGGATCAATTAATGCCTATTATGTGTCCTGGCGGAATTATCTTGAGCAATAAATTTGAAGGATTCCCAAGAACCACCTTAATAACAAGTACAATTTTTGGTTGCAATCCCATCGGTTAAGGAAAGATACCTCCCGAACTAATCAAAGGTCACACCTGATTACAATTGTTGATGGCAACAATTTAATTCTGTGAGGTAATTCTCCATCCACTGAATAGTGCTTTTTAAGGACAGGTGTTTTGTGTCAATGATATAACAGCCTTCAGGGAATTCATTTAAATTAAACTCTTCGTGACATTTCCTGTTGACTGGAACTTTTTTAAGGGTAAGCTTGCTCTGCTTTCTTGCTGTTTGCAAAGGTCTTTTTGTGGGTATTGGGGATATAATGTTAGCTCCACAGCAGAAAAGCCTTTCACTGTAGCTAGGTACATGTGACAATAATAAACTAAACTGAAGCAAAGGCAAACCTATGTTGGTTACAACGTCCTGGAATAACTCCGTAGGTCTGGCAGCATTCCTGGGGAACATGGATTGGAGATTTTTCAGATCAAAAACCTGTTGAGTTACTCTGGCACTTTGTGTCTTTTTGTGTGTTAACTAACATTCGCAGTTATTTGTTTCTAACTCTATGTTGGTCTTGGACACTGTTATGTGACATGCTAGAATGTATAACCACTTGCAATTTCTGGATGCAGAAACTGCCTACTTCTGGCAGGTAGAAGTTTGAAAGCATGCAACACTGGTCTTGGGAACAGCTTCTTCCCCTCTGTTATCAGGCATCTGAACTGTCCTTCCATTTGCTAGGGTACTGGCTACTAGGTACTGTCCGGTTCGATCTCATTGTGGACATTGGAATTTGTCTATGAAACTGATGCAATACGATGCTGAGAACTATATTCTGCACTCTGTATCTTCCCCTTTGCTCTACCTATTGTACTTGAGTTTGATTTTATGTATAGTATCCAATTTGATTGAAGCATCCTCTAAACAAGCTGAAGTGCGGTCCTGACCTCCCATCTACCTTTAATGGACGTTACTGGACTATCTTGCACTAAATGTTATTCCCTTCTGCATCTGTTCACTGTGGATGTAATCAAGTACAGTCTTTTTGTTGACTATATAGCACGTAACAAACTTTTCACTGTATCTCAGTGACATGTGGCAATGATAAACTAAACTAATAATAAAAAAAAGTTATACCAACACCTTTTTGTATACAAAAAAGCACTGCCAAAGAGTAAATTTCTGAAACATAAACTTTGCTCCCTTTTGAAATACTAGGTTTGATAATGTTTTTGGCTTTTGATGTTTTGGTCAGGTGCTTTTCCTGAAACATCTCAAGTAATCATATTCTTAAATTACTGACACATCAAGTGCATTGATATAGAGTGCATGTACTCTTTTCAATTGGTCATCTCTATTTATGCAAATTTAAAAGCAGTAGGCGGGAGCCAGATTTAGAAATGTTCCGCCCATTAACCCTAACCCTATTGGTCTGCTTGATCTAGAAAGCAAAGTTCTCTGCAAGAAAACAGTCGTCTATCTAAGAGTCAAGAATGTTTTATTGTCATATGTACCGAAATGGAACAGTCAAATTCTTACTTGCAGAGGCACAACAGGTTTGTAAACACAGTACTCAATAGATTATGTAATAAGCAAATTGAAAAAAAGGTTCAGGAAAAAAAAAAGTGTCAATCAAGGCAGTTAATGGTTGGGAGTTTAGTTGGAGTTGGTAACGTTCAATAGCCTGATGGCTGTTGGGAAGAAGCTGTTTCCGAATCTGGACATTACCATTTAAGACTCCTGTACCATCTTTCCAATGGCAGGAATGAAATGAGAGTGTGGCCAGGATGGTGTGGGTCTCTGATGCTGGCTGTCTTTTGAGGCAGGAACTCTTATAGATCCCTTTGATGGTGGGAAGGTCAGTACCCGTGATGGATCGGGCAGTGTTGACCACTTTTTGTAATTTCATTTATTCCTGGGCATGCAAGTTACCAAACAAGGCCATGATGCAACTTGTCAATATGCTCTCTAACGTACACCTGTAGAAACTCAAGAGAGTATTCATCGAAATACCAAATCTCTTCAATCTTCCACTGAGTTAGGCCAGCACTATCGTGTTTATGCTGCTCAAGATTCCAGCATCTGTAGTTCCTTGATTAGACTTCAGACTTTAGAGATACAGTGTAGAAACGGGCTTCATGGCCCACCCAGCCCTTGCCAACCAGCCATCACCAGGTACACTAACAATATGGCCAATTTACAATTTTTACTGAAGCCAATTAACCTACAAACCTGAAGGTTTTTGGAGTGTGTGAGGAAACCGGAACACTCAGAGAAAACCCATGTGGTCACAGGGAGAACGTGTAAACTCTGTATGGACCACGCCCATAGTCAGGATCAAACTCGGGTCTCTGGTGTTGTAAGGCAGTAACTCTACTGCTGTGCTATGGTGCTGCCCTTGTGTCTACATGTTGTGGGCCCCACAGTGGACGACTAACTGCCCCTTTTAAATGTCAAACTGCAGTTTCAAACTGTCCTGCTCTGAAATGCACGCCTATGCCCTCTATCATTTTGCATGCTATTACCAGATGGAAGACATTAGCTCTGCTGTACAATGCATTGGCACAGCCTTGCTGCTAACTAATGCAGACTGGATAAATCTGTCATTTAAGCAGCATGACTTTCTGTGGCCAATTCTGTAATCCATGGGCCATGCCATACTACACAAGGACTCGAGTGTTATCCAATGAGCCCTGCTCAAAAAATCTGTGTTTAGTGGAAATGCTGGCAAACGTCCTCACTTCATAGGTGCACTGTGAAACGGGAGCCAAAAATGCTATCTCATCCTACTCCGGACTACCTGTCCAATTTTATCATGCTGTTTCT
Organism: Okamejei kenojei; assembly: GCA_035221665.1. NCBI lineage: Eukaryota > Metazoa > Chordata > Chondrichthyes > Rajiformes > Rajidae > Okamejei > Okamejei kenojei. The sequence goes on along the minus strand of CM069148.1, from coordinate 26,668,532 downwards.
TGCTATTAATGCTCACACTGACTGACTCCCTCTTTGAATGCCCACTGTCTGTCTTTCAACTTGTTATCGAAAAAAAATTGAGGATGACATTATAAAGAGGCACCTGTTAAGAAACGGGGTTAACGTTGCCTCATCGCCTGTCCCCAACTCTGAAAGCTGATCTCTCATCAGGTTTTATGCAATTGTAAACAAGGTCTTTCCTGCACAGTACAGTTGTTGTCCTACTGTCACAAGTTGACAGCTTCTAGCTACTCTTTGTCTTGCTGGGTCATGCCTTTCAAATGGCCTGCACTAGGACAGCAAGGTACCTTGCAAAATGGCACCAACCCCCGTGGGGGGGGGGGGGGGGGGGGGGGTGTGTGGGGCGGTTGTTGAAGGTGGGGGGGGGGGAGGTGGTGGTGGTGTGGGGGGAGCGGGAACCTTCAAAACCTTCATAACTTTTATACTGTTTCACCGATCGGAACAAAACTTATTTGACTTGCGGCAGAGAATGGTGAGTAAGGTGACGAAAAATCGTAACGTTATAGGGGATCGTTTTTGCGCAAATTTAATTACAACGCAGACCAGAAGTGGTCAAGATGAGAGATTTATTAATAGTATAGAAGATAGGTAGATATTCTTCATTTTTTCTGTATAATCGGCTGGCAAGGTGATTATTTTGATTCAGTTTTTGCTGTCTGCTTGTGGTGGAATCTTTTACTGCTCCTAATTGCTGAACTTTGCTTTCATTCCACTGCAGTTATCAATGAAATCGGAAGGTGTGATGGATGATTGTAATTGATGGGCTGCTTTGAATATTACAAGGTATGTTGGTGAAACAATATTTTGTGATGTTGTAGACACGGTACTGCAGATGGTGGAATCTTGAGCAAAACATAAGGTACTGGAAGAAGGCAGTGGGTCAGGCAGCATCTGTGGAGGGAATGGACAGATGACGTTTCAGGTCGGGACCCTTCTTCCAAAGAATCAATTTCCTCCACTAAAGCTGTGGGGAGGGGGGGGGGGGGGGGGTGGGAGTTGTGGGGGGTGTTTTTGGTAGGGAGTTTTTGCATTTTTCAGCTTGAAATTGTGCAATCTGGTGCATACTGTTGCAAGTCTTTTAACTTACACTTGAATGCAACATTTATGCTTCAAATTGGATTAGGTATGATTAAGGTTAGGCTAAATTACATTCCTAACTACATGCCATAGTAGAGCCAGGCTCTGATAACCAGGTGCAGCACATGAATGACCTTAGTATATTCATGTATGGAAATCAGATTATAATTCATGCTGTTATGCATAGATATAGATATAGATATAGATATAGATATAGATATAGATATAGATATAGATATAGATATAGATATAGATATAGATATAGATATAGATATAGATATAGATATAGATATAGATATAGATGAGAGAGAGAAACACAAAACCTAGAAACAAGGCAAGAGGAGTTGGAATTCCATCACAGTTCTGCACAAATAAATCAATAAACCTTACCCTTTGACTATAGAAACAAGACAAAAGTAATGCTACATATTCAACCGTATATGGTTCAATGAAATTAAGATTATATATATAAAACATATATATGGAAACAGGCCCTTCGGCCCACCGAGTCCACACCGACCAGCAATCTATCATACTCTGTTGTATCCTACACGCCACGGACAATTTACAGAAGCCAATTAACCTACAAACCTGCACTTCTTTCGTATGTGGGAGAAACAGGAATATCCAGAGAAAACCATGTGGTCATAAGGAGACTGTACAGACAGCACCCGGAGTCAGGATCAGATCTGGGTGTGTGGTGCTGCAAGCAGCAACTCTACCGCTGCACCACCGTGCCACCCCATTACATTATTTTTTCTGTAATATATTTATTATGGTGTCACATCAATAAAGATGAACACATGATTATAATTTCTGCCCTTAGTTGGATAACACACATCTCCAGTCATTGTGTTTTCTGGCTGGTTTTCAACCTCTTCAGTCTGAAGGTCTCGACCCGAAACATCACTTATTCTTTCTCTCCAGAGATGCTGCCTGTCCTGCTGAGTTATTCCAGCTTTTAGTGTCTATCTTCAGTTTAAGCCAGCATCTGCAGTTCCTTCTTACAGTCTTTGTTAAGCGAAACAGGTCCTATTCTCATAATATTATTCACCTCAGCTAAGTATTTTCTTCACCTCCGTTGCTACAGAGAATACAATCCCAGTTATCAAATCTTTCTTCAAAGTGAAAACAAAATTTCAGCCCTGCCAATATGTTCATGAATCGCCCCTGGATCCTCTCCAGAGCAATTGCAGCCTTTCTACAGTGTGTCACAGTCTTACAGCATGGAAACAGGCCCTTCATCCCAACTTGTCCATGCAGATCAAGATGCCCCATCTAAACTAGTCCCATTTATCCGCATTTGGCCCATATCCATTTAAACCTTGTGCGTGTAAGTGTGTGTGAGGGTGTGTGTTAGGTTGTGTGTGAGTGTGTGTTAGGTTGTGTGTGAGAGTGTGTGTTAGGTTGTGTGTGAGAGTGTGTGTTAGGTTGTGTGTGAGTGTGTGTTAGGTTGTGTGTGAGAGTGTGGGTCAGTGAAGCGGCGACAACACCCGGAGTGAGCGGAGACTTGGCGATGTCCTGGGAGCATTTCCCTCTCTCCCTCCCTCCCTGGGAATGCGGGCCGGCCCAGGTGCTCTGTGTCCAGCTGGGGTCCGGGGGAGGTGTGGGTCGGTGATCCGGTGGTCCGGGGGAGGTGAGGGACAGAGACCCGGGGGTTGGGCATCGGAGCAGAGCTATAGGCCGAGATTCATCCCCGCGGCTCCGGAGACGGCACCGACACCCCCACTCACCCGGTTCGCTCCCGGCAACTCCATGCGGTGTGGACAGAGCGGCCGACGGCCACAGAGCCGCCGCAGGTGAGGGTGGGAGGTGTGAGCGGTGCCTCAGGGGGGTGTCGGTGCTGGGACCACAGCCGTGTCTCACCTCTCACACCATCTGCACGGGAATGAGAATGCGGGTGAGGCAGCATCTATACAGCGGTAGACAAAAATGCTGGAGAAATGCTTGAGTGTGAAGAAGGGTCGAACTCGGACATAGATGCTGCCTCACCCGCTGAGTTTCTCCAGCATTGTTGTCTACGTTGCCATTTTAAATAGTGTGCGATTGGCTTAAGCTCGTTCTTTACGGGGAATCCGCCGACAAAACACGATTCCCATTGGTGAGTGTGACTTTATTTATTCATATATTTAAAAAAATATTTTTTTGAGTGTGAGAACTTCTGTTATCAGCGTGAGGGCCTGAGAATTTCCTCAAATGCGTTAGTCTCACGCTCAACGCGTGAGAGTTGGCAGCCCTGAATTTGTTGTGTATGCTGGTGCAAAGTGTTGCCTTGAGGCCACAAAGTTTGCAACTGATTGAATTGTTGTTTCTCCTTTTTAAAAAAAAGATATAATTGGAATAAGGTCAAATTAGTACCTAGATATTCCATCACTGATGCTTTGGATCGCTTTTCCAATATGCAATGTAAGTTAATGATCGTTTTGTTATAAGATGCAGCTGGTGCTGAAAAAAACTAAGTGTGACAGATTAGGACTTGACACTAAATGATCATTTGTTAATATAATTTCAAATGGGCCACAGTCTGAGAAGGTGCATTTGTTTATATTCAACATAGATAAGATGAAATGAGCAGTTTGAAGTTTGATCTTTATATGAGGAGTTACGATGAGGGATTATGTGAAGTAGCCCGCCAGCCCGCATGCGTGTCAACCTTCAAAGCAGCGTGTGAAATCACAGACAACAGTTGTTGAACTGAATATAGGAAGATTCTACCAGCTGACCTTTATGAGAGAGGGTTGGGAAGAGGAGGACACGTAATCCCTCATCGTAACTCCTCATAAAATAAAGATCAAACTTCGGTAAATTCTCGTTTAATCTTACTATTTTACTTCGGAGTCACCTGAGTGACTACGTGAAGATTTTCAAAGCTCTGTGATTTCATGCCATGAACACACATTGCGTCAGTTGACCTAGGGAGTGAAATTAATAATGCATTCAGACATGACATAGATTTAAAACGTGCTGATGCTTTTTAATGAAAAAATGAAACCAATAGTGACACCTCTCATCCAGGAGGAAACTATTAAAATAGAGTTGGCAAATACCCCCGGTCTGGCAATGGGTTTGTTATAAAACATTTGGAAAGTTTGTTCATTTGACCATCCTGCTGCCGCTAGGAGTCCAGTGGAACGTCCTTAACCCTCGCTGCTGATGTTGTTGCAGCCCTGAGATTTGAAAACATCAGTGTCCACTCCTGCACAAGCCAGAACCCGTTTTAACCACCTGGAGATGGTCTGTACTGATACCTTCTTATGAGGTTTTTTGTAACCAACAAACATTACTAGTTCAGAGCCTCTAAGGCTCTTGGTGACCTTAATGTACTATTGTAGATTTGTGACCACACACAACCGAAGGTCCATGGGGTATGCCATGAAAACTACTTTGAGACCGGACAGACCATAAACATAAAATGTTATGTTATTTGCAGATGTACCATCCTGTCCAGTCGCAACGACTGGACCCATTGCGCCATGAGCATAAGCACTTTGTAAGTGCTTTTGACCAAGGACAGAGATGTAGCTGGAAAGCAGCGTCAGCACCACGTTAACATCCCATATCTCCGAGTACCTGGGCCTGGGGGGGATTTGAGTTGAAGATACCCTTCATAAACCTGGGTGAGACCCGACAGAGTGGTGTCCCGATGCAACAAGTATGACGACAAGGCACTTCTGGCACAATTTATAGCACTATAACTCCATCTCTTGTGAAAATATAGCTCTGAGAGGAATTCCAAGACATCTATTATACGTGCCGTGTCATACGATATGTTGGACTGTAAACAGAACACTTCCCATTTCTTGATATAGGACATGTACTGTTTCTTGGTATTATCTCTCTAGGCCGCAGTGATCACATCCACCGTACGATCTGACAGTCCGAGCTCCAGGAAAGGTCTTTCAGAGTCTGCAAACCAACAAGTTGATTCGCTCATGCAGTGGATGGTTCTCCCCAGTCACGGGTGTGAACCAGCAGATTTCTGCATTTGGGAACAGCCATAATAGACTCTGTTATCATTCCCAATAGTATGAGTGGGAACCATGGCTGTGAAGACAAGTCAGGCACTACTAAAATGCATGAGGCGGAGTCTTGCTGGATCTTAAGCAAGCACCGACTGATGAGGCAAAATGGGGGGAATGCATAGAAGAACATTCCTCCCCAGTGTAGCGAGAATGCATCTACCGCCACTGTCCCTGGGTCTGGTTCCCATGCAACATACTTTGGAAACTGGTGATCGAGTCTGAATGCAAACAAATCGATATCTGGTATTCCATACCGAGCGACAATGTCGTTAAACACTTTATGATTCAACATCCATTCTGTGTTGTCATTGAATTTCTGTGACCTGGTGTCCGGCACCATGTTAAATCTACCTGGTAAGTAGGTAGCTGAAACCCAAATGTTTCTTGCAATACACCAGTGCCAAATAAGGTTAGCCAATTTATCACAGGATACTGACTTGATTCCACCCATGTGATTAATGTAGGCCACAGCTGTAGTGTTGTCAATCTGAAGATGAACATGCAGATGATGCATATTCCCACAATAAGCCTTCAACCCATAGAGTGCTCCCAGCAATTCTGAATAGTTAATACCATGTAACTGAAGAATTGCCGACTTGTGCACATTCCATCTGCCACCGCAGCTAGAGATGGTATTAGTAGCTCCCCATCCTAGAGCACTAGCATCAGTTTGTAATATAACTGACGGTTTGTTGACCAAAATGTTACAGGAGCAATGCCGAATATTAGTCATCCACCATTGTAATTTAGAAATGGCTTCAGCTGGTAATCGCATAGGTCTGTTAAAGTGACCTGCATGGAATTTGAGTGCCTGCTCCTTTGCACATTGTAAAATTTGATAATGCAAAGGCCCAAACTGTGCAGCTGGAAAAGCAGCCACTAATCTGCCAATTATACTAGCTACTTGTCGAATAGAAGGTTGCTCCTTAACAATAAGATTGTTACAGGCTTCTATTAATTCTAATCTCTTGCCCCAAGGCAGAGTCACAGATATGTGAATAGAGTTAATGGTAAATCCCAAATAATCAAGAACCGAATAGTATGCATCTTTGAGATCGATGCATGCCATATAACATCCTTTGGAAACCAGTTGTTTGGCAGTAACAAGTCAAATCAAGGATGATTCGGCATCCTCCATCCTTCTTTTGTCTTGTAAATATATTAGAAACAAATTGGTGAGGTTCATGACACGGCTTCTCAATCACCCCTTTTTTGTATAACGATTGAATTTCAGCTTGTACCTCCAAACCTTCCTGTTCTGAATGAACAAATGTCTGGTTTGGTGTATGCTGTGTGGGTGGAAATGAATTGGGAAGGAATTCGATTTGGAAACCTTGTATACTGTGCAGTATAAACGGATCTGATGTTATCCAACGCCGTTCATTCAAAAACAAGGGTAATCTCCCACCAACTTGTAACTGATCCATACACCCTATGTTCCGGAAAGAATCAGACCCACCTACCTCCATGGTTACCGGCTCCATAAAGGCTCCATGAAGCTTTGCTTGTCGATGGAGCCTTTATCAGCCCGGCAGCTTTCGCTTCCTCGTCCAGGTCCTTGACCTGCTTAGGCAGATCTTCTCGGAACAAAAAATTTGGCGGCTGTACATTGCTGGCTCTGCAAACTTGGGGTTCAGGGCAGGTCGGATGGCATTTTTACGAAAACAGTTAATTTCAAAATGTGCGTTGCACATTAATGCCAGGGCATCCTGTTGCACATCAGACAAGGGACCCCCATCCACAGACCTGGCAAAGGCCGTGATGCCTGAAGCAAGCAATTTTACGATTCTCTGGAGCTTTCTCTTGGGCTTTGATTCCCCCTCCGATGTAACCCCAGATGGTGCTGTTAACAGCCGGCATGTTTTGTGAAGCACAATTAGCAGGTGTGTGGTACTTGGCGGCTTTACATTGCTGGCCCTGCACAGTCCCACAAACTTGGGGTTCAGGGCAGGTCGGATGGCATTTTTACGAAAACAGTTAATTTCAAAATGTAGCAGCCTGTCTGTCTTTTTTTATTTTTTTGTCTAGTTAAATGTAGTTGTTCATGGTTTTTTTGTACTGTTTCTAACTGTGTATATGGGGGGTGGGGGAGGGGGAAACTTTTCAAATCTCTTCCCTGCACGGGAGACCCGACTTTTTCCCTGTCGGGTCTCCGTTGTCATTGGGGCCTAGTACCGTGGAGCGGCCTCCGACGACCTGAGGGCTCCAATCACAGAGCCTGCGGAGCTGCGGACTTACCATCGTGGGGCTGGTTGGCCTCGGAGCGTGGGGAGCGGTGGTGGCTCGCCGCTGCGGCCCGACTCCGGAGCTCCAGCTCCAGCTGCGGCCCGACTCCGGAGCTCCAGCTCCAGATTACTACCGGTGGACTGTCGGGATATCGGGAGCTCGTGGGTCCGGGTGGGAGACCGCTCTCCGGAGCTCCACAGGACAACTTCTCCAGCCTGTGTCGCGGGGTTGGAACGACCCGGTGCGGGGCCGTATATCACCCGGCGCGGCTTTAATGGCCGCGGGACATTCCAGCACCTGCCGGGGGTCCAACATTGTGACTTTTGGGCCTAGAGCGGGGCCGTACATCGCCCGGCGTGGCCTTTTTTTTTTTTTTTTTTTTATATTTCAAAATATACTTTATTCGAATGATAAATATATACAATACATTAACCTTGCGGAAAATCCATCCGACATTTTCGGAGGCTGTACAATAGATCAATACAGTTTAGACATTTCTTTTCCCCAAGTTTCCACAAATCAGTCCCCCACTCGTGCCACAATGGCGTGGGATACCTTCCCTTATATTGAGGGGCGTCTCCACCATACCGTACCCCCCATGTCCAGCAGCGGAAGGACCTTAGATTGTGGCCCTCCCCCACCGAGCCTTGGCGTTGGCTGCACCGAGCTTCAGTGCGTCCCTCAGCACGTACTCCTGCAGTCTGCAGCGGGCCAGTCGGCAACATTCCCTGATGGACATCTCGCTCTGCTGGGTGGTGAACAATGCTCGGGCAGACCAAAGGGCGTCTTTTACCGAGTTGATGACCCTCCAGCAGCACGCAATGTCAGCCTCTGAATGTGTCCCTGGGAACAGTCCGTAAATCACCGAGTCCTCTGTGACGGAGCTGTTCGGGATAAAGCGTACCAGGGACCCTTGCATTTTTCTCCAGACTCTTTTAGCAAACCCACACTCTGTGAAGAGGTGGGCAACCGTCTCCTCGCCATAGCAGCCGTCCCGAGGGCAGCGTGCGCTGGCAGTGAGGTTCCGACGGTGCAGGAAGGATCTGACTGGGAGGGCTCCCCTCACCGCCAGCCAAGCCAGGTCTTGGTGCTTGTTGGTGAGTTCTGGCGATGAGGCATTTTGCCAGACAAGCTGGGCAGTCTGCTCAGGGAACCACGCCACCGGGTCCATAGAGTCCTTTCCCTGCAGTGCCTGCAGGACATTCTGTGCTGACCACTGCCCGATGGACATGTGGTCAAAGGTGTTGGTCTGGAAGAACCCTTCCACCGACGACAGATGGGGCGGCAATGTCCAGCTGACTGGCACATTGCGTGGCACCTGCGCCAGGCCCATCCTTCTCAACACCAGGGACAGGTAGAACCTCAGCAGGTAGTGACACTTGGTGCCCACGTGCCTTGGCTCTACACTCCGCCTGATGCAGCCACACACGAAGGTGGCCATCAGAATGAGGGCGACGTTGGGCACGCTTTTATCCCCGTTGTCTGCCGACTTGTACATTGTGGCCCGTCGCACCCGGTCCATCCTCGACCCCCAGATGAACTGGAAGATGGCCCGGGTGATCCCTGTGGCGTATGAGGGAGGGACAGGCCACACTTGTGCCTTTGAAAACGACACCAAAACCTGGCACCTCTTGCATGCGGGCTCAGTGGACTATTTCTGTACACTTTGCTAATTGGGGATTGTGCTTGGGTATGGCAATAGTGTACTGGACTGTATGTGAGAAAATAATTTGACTGTGCGTTTGCACGTGGGACAATAAAAGCACAATTCAACCAGTGATCAAATGCACCTCACTTTCTACAGGACGCCCCTGTTTTAATACAACACTGAAGTGTCAACCAAGATTATGTGATCAAGTCTCAAGTGGCACTTGACCCCACAGCCTTCTGACTCATAATTGGGAGTGCTGCCATGAAATTGTAGTGTGGGTGTGTGTGTGAGCACAGTAACGTAGAGAGCGGGGGCAACAATAAAATGGGTGACAAAGTGTGAGGGAGGTCTCTGGGTGAGAAGAGAAGGCAGCCAATACAGCTGTATTGTAGCAAGTAGACGGGTCCATCTTCCTGCAATTAGGGGAACATGCTCTGTGACTCCTTAAGAGTAGGGACACATGAACATCCAACAGTACAGCATGGAAACAGGCACTTCAGCCCACAATATCTGTGCTGAACATAATTCCAAGAAACTAATGGCCTCTGCCTGCATGTGATCCATATCACTCCGTTCCCTGCATATTCATGTGCCTATGTAAAAACTTCTTAAACACCATTATTTTTCTGCCTCCACCACCACCCCTGGTATCCACCGCTCTCTGTGTAAAATGATGAATTAACGCAAGTCTGCCAAGCAGGTCCCACTACCTTTCCATTTACGGCCCACCACACAGACCATGACATGTCACGTGCTGGCAACTACAGTACATCACTAATTTGTCTCATCCCATCACACATATCTCCTTCGTTCCACCAGCTCTCCCCCCACCTTTTCTCCAACTGGAAACTAACAAGCATCTCTCTACTTTAGTATTTTAGTACATTACCTAGGGATACAGTGTGGAAATAAGCCCTTCAGTCCGCACCTGCCAGTGAGTACCCCTTCACTAATTCTATCCAACACACTAGGTGCAATTTACAGAAGCCAATTAATCTGCAGACCCGCACGTCTTTGGAATGGGGGAAGAAACTGAAGCATCTGGAGAAAACCTATGCCGTCACAGGGAGAACAGACAAAACCTATAGTCAGGAACAAAGCCGGGACTCTGGTGCTGAACGACAGCAACTCTACCTTGCATTTAGATTTTCGTTTAAAAGCTAGGAACTCAATAGATAGTTTTAAGAAGCTGTCTCTGATACTGTTATGCTACGATTCTATACTCTGTATCTTCCCCTGTGCTCTACCTAATGTGCGTGAGTTTGACTTGATTATACTCATGTATAGTATTTAAGTGTTTAATTGTCATATGTACCGATAACGGAGCAATTAAATTCTTACTTGCTGCAGCAAACCAAGCCTGTAAAATCAATACACATTGATGATATATAATTAACAAAAATATTCAATATATTAATAACCACAATACTAGTGGGGAAAAAACCCCAAAGTTCTGAGTGCAAAGACAGTCCATTGCGGTTCACAGTTGGGCAGAAGACGTGTGTGGACGTGGCGTAGAAGGATGAGAAGCCAAAGCAAAGAAGTGGAAGCCAATTAACCGAACGGGAAAAAAAGCCGAAACGCCAACTAACCGAAAGGCTGCGTCGCCTAAAAGCAAACTCACCGAATGGCCGCTCAGCCGAAAAGTCAAATAAGACATGACATCGCCGGGGAGAGCGGGACTTATCAACAATTGGTCCAGACCCTCGTGTCCATCACATCATTGGCCGATGGAGACGGGAGGGTTGGGGCCATTTTCCCACACAAGCCATAGGTGACTGGGCACTCTGAACCCAAGCAGCAAGTTGTAAGCGGTCGAAGGAGCGCATCCCTCGGGACAGCCCCCACTCTCCCACGGCCAGGGTCGCCCTCCGCCGCCCCCCTCCCCCCGACGACGTCATGTCTGTTATTTGACTTTTCGGCTGAGCGGCCATTCAGTGAGTTTGCTTTTAGGCAACGCAGCCTTTCGGTTTGTTTGCATTTAGACGTCCCACCCTTTCGGTTAGTTAGAGTTTCGGCTTCGTACGCTTTCGGTTATTTGGCGTTTCGGCTTTTTTTCCGTTCGGTTATTTGGGTTCCAGTTCTTTGCTTTGGCTTCTCGACCTTCGACGCCATGTCTGGGTACCGGCAGAAGATACATGACCTTGACAAGACGCACCACCAGACTCAGGAACAGCTTCATCTCTGAATGGTGCTTCCATAAGCTCGGGTGCAGTCTGATTCACCTCTACCCCATTGCGGACATTGGACTTTGTCTGTGGAACTGATGCGCTACAATGCTGAGAACTATATTCTGCACTCTGTATCTTCCCCTTTGCTCCACCTATTGTACCTGAGATTAATTTGATTGTGTTTATGTATAGTATTATCTGATCTGATTGGATAGCATGCTACACAAAGCGTTTCACTGTACCTCAGTACACATGACAATAATAAACCTACACATCGGTTGTTACATTTGATTATTTGTATTAAGTTCCCCGATACAACCTTCAGATTATAATGGCCAGCCAGAAGAAGGTGCTGCCAGATGAGGTGGTAGAGGCAAAGGCTTTGCACAGGAGAATTAAATACAAATCAAATGTATCCTCTGATGCTACAAATTCCACACACACTGGATTATCTTAAACACTCACTCGTGTGGAGTTTGCACGTTCCACCTGAGACCACGTGGGTTTTCCTCAGGGTGTTCCAGTTTCCTTCAACATCCCAAAGACTTGCGGGTTTGTAGGTTAACGTGTTTGCCCCTAGTGTGCAGGGTGAACAAGTGAGAACGTGCAAACTTCACACATACAGCATCCGAGGTCAGGTTGGAACCTGGGTCTTTGGTGCTGAGAGGCAGCGGCTGCCCTCAAAACCTGCAGCAGCCCAACAGGCATGTAAACATAGTATTCCGTAAATACCATAATAAACCATATAACCATATAACAATTACAGCACGGAGACAGGCCCTCTCGGCCCTTCCAGTCCGTACCGACCATTTGTTCTCCCCAAGTCCCATCTACCTGCACTCAGACCATACCCCTCCATTCCCTTCCCATCCATATTCCTATCCATTTTACTTTTAAATGTTAAAATCGATCCTGCCTCCACCACTTCTGCTGGAAGCTCAATCCACACAGCCATCACCCTCTGAGTAAAGAAGTTCCCCCTCACGTTACCCCTAAACTTCTGTCCCTTAATTCTCATGTCATGCCCTCTTGTTTGAATCTTCCCTACCCTCAATGGGAAAAGCTTATCCACGTCAACTCTGTCTATCCCTTTCATCATTTTAAAGATCTCAATCAAGTCCCCCCTTAACCTTCTGCGCTCCAAAGAATAAAGACCTAACTTGTTCAACCTAATAAACAAATATAGTACAAAATATTACAATAATAAAACAATATAGTACAAAAAACAATATAGGAATCACCTGCATTTAACTCCCTTAGTACTAAGGGCAGTTTAAATACCAATCCATTCTAAGATAATTCTTAATTAGACAAAGAACAGGACAGCCCAAGAACAGGGCCTTAGGCCCACAATGACTATGCTAAACATGATGCCAAGACCATCTCTTATCCATGCACATGATCCATATCCATCCATTTCCTGCATATCTATGTGTCTATCCAAAAGCCTCTTAAATGCCTCTCAAAAGCCTCTTGTATATTCCTCAACCACCACCCTCTGTGTCAAAAACAAATGGTGCTTCATACATCTCCTTTAAACTTTGCCCCTCTCACCTTAACTCTGCCCTCTAGTATTGTTTAACTAACCAGCTGTTGTGTGGATGTTACTTGATTTACGAGGCAGGACATTGCTTCCTATGAATTGTCTTCATTTTAAGTAAAAATGCCTGGTGCATAGCTTTCATTTTACACTCGGTGACGGTGGCAGTATGTAGTGCTGTGCCACCTGTCCTTTTTATGAAATTACTTATTTGGAGGATGAATGAGGCGAAATACCTTCTCGACAGCTGCCAAAGTAATTTGCCTGGCCATTCGCTAAGCTACAAGCATCTGTTTTGAGAGAAGAGGGCTCTCGGTAACCCCCCTCCCCCCCCCACCAACCCCCACTACCAGCACCCCAGCTCAGATTGAGCGATCACCTGTTCCCCATTATCTCACCAGCAATGCACTGCCCTGGTTTAGTTGTGAAATATAATTCTTCATGCCTCCCTCAATATTGCCGTCTTTCCACTTATTGTTGAGTACAATGGATCCAAGCTTTAACCTCCCTTTCCCAGTCGGACTAATAGGACAACGTGGATTATGACTCGAGGTGCTTCTAGTATTCCAGCTAGGCCTAGTGCCTGAGTCTCAATAAAAGTAGTGGAACTAGTGTGGAGTTTGCACATTCTCCCTGTGATGGTGTGGGTTTCCACCAGATGCTCCGGTTTCCTCCCACATCCCCAAGACAAAAAGGTTTGTTGGTAAATTGCTCTCTGTGAATTGCCCCTAGTGTGCAGGGCGTGGATGCCAAAGTGGGATAACGTAGAACTGGTGTTGGGGTGAACAATGGTCGGCATGGACACGGGCTAAAACTACTCCCTACACAATAGGGGTAATTTTACAGAGGCCAATTAAACTACAAAGCCATACATCTTGGGTGTGCGAGAGGAAACCAGAGCACCCGGAGGAAACCCACGCGGTCACAGGAAGAACGTGCAAACTCTACACGTCGGGATTGAACCCAGGCCACTGCCGCTGTGAGGCCGCCACTTTGCCCGCAGTGCCATTGTGCCACCACTAAACGCTAAAAGAAACTCTGACCTACACACCACCATTCAACATACAGAAAGTACCACAAGTAGCTTCATTTGCAGTGAGCTGCCAGAGAAAGTAGTTGATTAAAGTAACAACATTTAAAATCAACTTGGACAGATATATGGTTATCTTCCTGCTTCACTCAGTCCAGATGCAGGATCACATTCCAACATCTGTAATGCCTCGTGCCTCTATCTGTTGTTGTACTGGTATGGGAAGAACAAATCCAAAACAAATTGGTGCAGTGGCAGAGTTGCTGTCTTACAGCTGTCTGCATGGAGTTTGTACGTTTTCCCTGGTTTCCCCGGGTGCTCCGGTTTCCTCCCATGCTCCGAAGACAAATAGACTTGAAGGTTAACTGACTTCGGTAAGTTGCAAAAAAAAATATCCCTAGTGTGTAGGATAGTGTTAATGAATGGGGTGATCACTGGTCGATGAGGACTCGGTGGGCCGAAGGGTCTGTTTATGTGCTGTATCTAAAGTAAAGCCTAAAGCAATGTCAAAGATTAAAGGGCATTTATTTCAGGTGAGAGGGGCAAAACTTAAAGGAGATATGTGGGGCAAGATATACCTGGAACACGCTGGCAAGGGTGGTGGTGGAGGCATGTAAGAGGATTTTAGATGGGCACATGGAAGTTCAGGGAATGGAGGAATATGCATCATGTACAGGCAAAGGAGATTAGATTAACCCGTCACCATGTTCGGCATGGACATTGTAGGCAGAAGGGCCTGTTCCTGTGCTGTACTGTTCTCTGTTATCACTGATTCAGATTGTCCACATCTTATTTTGATTCACTGTATCTGGAACTGATCCGCTACAATGCTGTGAACAATGTTCTGCACACTTTGCTCTACCTATTTTCTTGGAGTGTGAACTAATTGCATGTATATGTGGTATATCTGTTCTGATTTGATAGCATGCAAAATTCCTCTCAACAGCTAGAGTGTATGGTCCTGACCTCCCATCTTGTTAGCTGATTCTCATTGGAGACCTGTGAACAATCTTTAATGTTATCGTCAATGTTATCTCTTGCACTAAATATTGTGCCCTTTATTAATTACCTGTGCACTACGGGCAGTTTGATTGCATTCATGTCTAGTCTTTTCTTTGACTGGATAGCAGACTTTTCCCTGTACCTCAGCACAGTGACGCAGCAGTAGACTTGCCACCTCACAGTGCCGGAGACCAAGGGTCGCTCCTGTCTGTATGGAGTTTGTATATTCTCCCTGTGACTGGGTGGGCTTTAGACAATAGACAAAAGGTACAGGAGTAGGCCATTTGGCCCTTTCAGCCAGCACCGCCATTCAATATGATCACGGCTGATCATCCACAATCAGTACCGTTCCTGCCTTCTCACCATATCCCCTGACTCCTGCTATCTTTAAGAGCTCTATCTAACTCTCTCCTGAAGACATCCAGAGAGTTGGCCTCCACTGCCTTCTGAGGCAGATAATTCCACAGATTCACAGCCGTCTGTGTGAAAAAGGTTTTCCTCATCTCTGTTCTAAATGGCTTACCCTTTATTCTTAAACTGTAGCCCCTGGTTCTGGACTCCCCCAACATCAGGAACATGTTTATTGCCTCTAGCATGTCCAAACCCTTAATAATCTTATATGTTTCAATAAGATCCCCTCTCATCCTTCTAAATTCCAGCGTATACAAGCCCAGCCGCTCCATTCTCTCAGCATATGACAGTCCCGCCTTCCCGGGAATTAACCTTGTGAACCTACCCTGTACTTGTCCAAGACTGTCCTTCCTCAAATTTGGAGACCAAAACTGCACACAATACTCCAGGTGTGCTCTCACTATGGTCCTTACAACTGCAGAAGGACCTCTTCGTTCCTATACTCTACTCCTCTTGTTATGAAGGCCAACATGCCATTCACTTTCTTCACTGCCTGCTGTACCTGCATGCTTACTTTCAGTGACTGATGAACAACAACCCCCAGATCTCATTGTACTTCCCCTTTTCCCAACTTGACACCATTTAGATAATAATCTGCCTTCCTGGTTTTGCCACCAAAGTGGATAACCTCACATTTATCCACATTAAACTGCCTCTGCCACGCATCTGCCCACTCATCCAACCTGTTCAAGTCACCCTTCATCCTCATAGCATCCTCCTCACAGTTCACACTGCCACCCAGCTTTGTGTCATCTGCAAATTTGCTAATGTTACTTTTAATCCCTTCATCTAGATGCTCCAGGTGCTCCAGTTTCCTCCCACGTGCAGGTTTATAGGTTAATTGGCTTCTATAAGATTGTCCCAAGTGTGCAGGATAGAACTAGTGTATGGGGTGATCATTGGCTGGTGTGGACTTGTTGGACCAAAGGGCCTGTTTCCATGCTGTATCTCAACTAAACTAAATGTAACTCATAATAAACTAAATTAAGCTAAACCTTGGTACATGTGACCATAATAAAACTAAACGTAAACATCACCAATAGACCCTTCTATTTTGTGCATTTTTTTAACTACTTTCACTTTTTGAAATTCATTGCAACTAAGTAACTGAGTGGTCCTTGGTTGAAATGAGATTTTTTGATGGGATTTTCAGCATAACGTGTTAAAGAATTGTTGCAACTTCATGCCACTTGCTGGACTCCATAAAGAGTCCAACGTTGAACAGTATTTGGTGAAGAAGACATTGGCTGCTCCGGTTTCCTCCCACACTCCAAAGATCTACAGGTTTGTAGGTTAATTGGCCTGTTAAAATTGTAAATTGTCCCTGGTGTGTAGGATAGTGTTAGTGTGCGGGGATCGCTGGTTGGCGCAGGCTTGGTGGGCAGGAGGGCCTGTCTCCGCGTTGTATCTCTAAACTAAACTAAGCTCAAAGTCAGCAAACTTTGGGCTTTTACATTTACACAATCGTCTGTGATGTCTGATTTATTAGTTTTATTAGTGTTGACAACATCACTGAGGAAGGTCCTGCTGAAAACAAGCGCTTTTTCCCTCACGTAAAGCTATTAATGAATGCTTTGTGTGTGAAAGCTTTAATTAATGGATACATTCCATCTGATGATGGACAGAACAGTTTGAAGAAGCAACAGCACGTTAGCTGGTCCTCTGGGAAGAGTTTGCTCGACTCATTGAGTCTTAAGGTCACACCAACAGCGCGCACAAGGCTTCATATTTTGACCATTCAGCTTATATTTTTGCTCAGTCTTCATCAGTAGGGCTGCTGGTTCCTCGACAGAGGAATAAGATAATTGGGCTCCCAGAAGACTTAGAGTTGGATTCCTCGTGCCTAACGGCAGACTTCAACATTATAATGTGTTGCCGTTTCTTGCATCAGAACTGCTTTACTCTTAACCAGTCTTTTGAAGTTGTCTGGACTTCTTTGCCACAACCATCAGGCTATTAAACACTACAAACACCAGCTAAAAAACACACGGTGTGCTGAAGCAACTTAGTAGGTCATGGAACATCTCTAAAGAATAGAGTACATGGATAGGTGACGTTTCAGGTTGGGACCCTTCTTCAGACACCAACTAAACTTTGAACTATAAACTGCCTTGGTTGCACTTGGACTTAGAGTTTTTGTTTTGCTTTGTACTAATGGTGTTTTTACATTTTATTTAACTAGTTTTTTGTTTGTTATGTTATCTATTGAATACTGTGTTAAGTTCGCTTTAAGTGGGATAGCATAGGACTAGTATGAATGGTTGATTGATGGTCGGTGTGGACTCGATGGGCCGAAGAGCCTGTTTCCATGCTGTGTATGTGAGAAATGGATTCAGAAATGCATTGATGGCGATGAATTTCAACATCTTGGTCTGGACTCTTCACTAGACGAGAGACACTTCAGAAGTCTCGTGATTTTCCATTTTTTGTTAAATATTTTTATTAGACGTAAGTACATATTGATAGAATATACTTCTCACATACATTTGTAATATTATTAATATTAACAATTATGTCATATATTTCTATACTTTTTTGCAGCCATTTTGACCCTTTAGATATTCAATAAATGGAGACCATATTCCTCTGAAAAGATCCAACTTGTCCAATAGGACAAGCCTTAATCTTTCCAGATGATGTGTCTCCGACATTCCTGTTATCCACATTTTGAGTGTGGGGGATGTAGGATCTTTCCAAAATTTCAATATTAATTTTTTCCCAATTATTAAACTGTAATCAATAAAAATTATTTGATTTATTGTTATTACTTGATCTGTTCCCAGTATTATTAACTTTGAGTCAGGGATCAGATTCATATTAAAAACATTTGAAATTATCTTAAATATTTTTGTCCAAAATTTAGCAATTTTTGCACAATTTGTAAATGAGTGCATAGGACTAGCATGAATGGTTGATTGATGGTCGGTGTGGACTCGATGGGCCGAAGAGCCTGTTTCCATGCTGTGTATTTGAGAAATGGATTGAGAAATGCATTGATGGCGATGAATTTCAACATCTTGGCCTGGAGTCTTCACTAGACGAGGGACACTTCAGAAGTCTCGTGATTTTCCATTTTAAGTGAAAGAGATTTGCTTTTTGTTTGTCAGTGTCCCACCATGCCTCCCCTCTTTGCTTCCAAGGGAAGCTCTGCAAACAGCATGATAGTAAAAATGTAGTAACAAGGAAATACAGATGCTGGTTTACCAAAGAAAGACATATCTCTTTTCCAGTTTTCTCCCCCCTACTCCATCAGTCTGAAGAAGGGGCTCAATCTGAAAAATCACCTGCCCATGTTCCCCAGAGATGCTGCCTGACCTGTTGAGTTACTCCAGCACTTTGTGCTTTGCTCAAGGTTGCAGCATCTGCAGTTCCCTGTGTCTCCATAAGAAGTTTGACACCTAACTCTCTAATCAGACTGCTAACTTTAACAGAATACATTGGAAACACTGATAATTTCATTATCTCTGAATGCAATTTGGGTCTTATTGTATCTTATGCTGTTTAGTGTAATTTCTCCATTAGATAGCATTCCATTTCTTCTTCTGCAAATAGCTTTACTTATATGCATGTAAATAGCTCCCCCACCATTACTGCCTTGCTAAAGAATGACGCAAAGTGCCGGTGTAACTCAGCGGGTCAGGCAGAACAAGGTCAGGCAGCAGGTCTGTAGAACCAGGATATGTGACATTTCGAGTCGTGACCCTTCATCAGACTGAGAAATCTTATTCTGGTGTCTGGTAGTAAAAGTCCCGACCCGAAATGTCACATATCCATGTTTTCCAGAGATGCTGCCTGACCCACTGAGTTACTCCAGCACTCTGTCCCTTTGTGCAATAACCAGCATCTGCAGTCCCTTGTTTCTACTAAGCCATGTTCAGGTGCCTGAACAAAAGTCACAACCCAAACTGTCACCAAAATGTCCGGGTGCATTCTGTGTGGAGTTTGCACGTTCTCCCTCTGACCGCATGGGTTTCCTCTGGGTGCTCCCGTTTCCTCCCACTTTCCAGAGACATGCAGGTTTGCAGGTTAATTGGCTTTAGTAAATTGATCCTAGTGTGTAGGGAGTGGATAAGAAAGTGGGATAACATAGAACTAGTGTTAACAGGTGATCGATGGTCGGCATGGACTCGGGTCGAAGGGCCTGTTTCCATGCTGTCTAAACAATAAACAATATGCTTTCTTTACCACTCCATCTATTAGTTTTGCCACTTTCTGGGTGTTATGGACTTGGACACCAAGATCCCTCTGAGCACCAATGCTATTTATGGTAGAAACAAAGAATTACAGATGCTAGTTAATACACAAAAGGACCCAGTGTTGGAATGACTCAACGGGCCAGGCAACATCTCGAGAGACCATGGATAGGTGATGTTTCATGTCAAGACCCTCCTTCAGAACTTTGTGGCCCACAATGCTGTTAAGGGTCTTGCCATTCATTGTACATTTTCCTCCCTACACACTTTGTGTCAAAAGTTCATAAGTTCTAGGAACAGAATGAGGCCATTCAGCCCATCAAATCTACTCCACCATTCAATCACAGCTGATCTATCTTCCGCTCTCAACCCCATTCTCCTGCCTTCTCCCCATAACCTCTGACACCCATACTAATGAAGAATCTGTCAATCTCCTCCTTAAAAATATCCATTGACTTGCCCTTCACAGCCATCTGTGCCCTTTACTGCTATTAAGGGTCTTGCCATTAATTGTATATGTTCCCCATTATATTCACTTTCATATACCCGCTTTCCCTCCTTCTCCCTCACTTCCTCTTATATTTCTACTCAGCGACACGCAGTGGCACTTTCAGAGACAAAACAAAAGATTGCGGACTGGATAACCTCATAGTTTTGCGAGGTATACCGAATGGCTTGAGGTCAGGAGGGTGTTTGGCACGTGTGGGTTCAATGCAGATCAAAACACTTTAACAGCCAATTATTTGTCACTTTAAAGGACCCCTTAAAATGTTTACAATAGGAAAAAGGGGGGAAGATGAAGTACGCTGCTGGTGTGGCTACCATTAGTCCAGTGAAGCCGCTGCTTCATTAATTAGTGCTGTCTGTTACACGATGAGGCACTTGCTGTATGCATGCCAACAAACTAGCGGGGGTACTCATATTTCAAAGGTGGCTCTATCGTGCCAGCTGCCTCTGAAGGTTCTGACAAATTTTAGGGATATAATTCTGGGCCCTTTTGAAATAAAAGCCGAGCTTGACTAGAAGAGATCAATGTGCTGGAGGGAGGGAGAAAAAAAATGTCGCGAGTTTGATACGCAGCAGATGTCAGCCCTGGGTTTTTTTTTCTGAGTTAGAGTTTGAGTCTAGTTTCTTGTGCCGTTGACAGTTACTGAGGCACGGCATCTTGACTTTTTCACGGCTAATCCCCCATCAGTGAGGCTTTGGAACAACAAGGCCTTAAACAAAAGTTTTGATAAGTTTGAATTTTACTTTTGTTGCGGAGAAGGGAGGCCAGATGGAGTCAAACAAGTCAACACTCATGGGGGAAGCGCACATTACACGATGCCTTCAAGGTCAGTTATGTGAGGGATTTCAAGACTTTTCCATTGTCCTTTTAGTTCAGGCCCATTAAACTCCCATTCGTTTGTGGTTGCTCTTTGTACGCTTTGTGCTGGCTTTGCTGTATCCAATTAGCTATTGTAACTCTACGCTTGAAATCCAAAGCCAATGGTGATTGCATTGGCAGCAAACGTTCTCGGCAGTAATCCTTCCTGCTCTGTCATTCCTTCCATGGATGACCTTATGATGTACATATGGTTGGAAGCAGTAGGCAGAACAAAATCTCAGAGGTTTATAAGATCAAGAGAGGAATAGATAGGATAAACGTACAGCCACTTTTACCCAGTGTCGAGGAATCAAGAACCAGAAGACATAGGTTTAAGGTAAGGAGGGAAAGATTTAATAGGAACCTGAAAGGCAAAATTTCTTTACACACAGGCTAGTGGGACTATGGAACGAGCTACCGGAGGAGGTAGTTGAGGGAGGTACTACATTTGGGCAAGTACATGGATAGGATAGGTTTAAGAGGGTTACCAGCTAATCATGGACAGGTGGGACTAGTGAAGTTTGGAGAAGTTGGCAGGTGTGGGCAAGATGGGCTGAAGGGCCTGTTTCCACGCTATACGACTATGACTCAGAAAGGTGCCAATATGCACAATTAACTAACATACACAATCAACTGGCCAGTAAAAATGAAATAATGACACTTTATTTTATTTTGAGATGCCAGCACACCATATCACAGAACATAAAACAGTACAGCACAAGAATAGGCCCTTCTGCCCACAATATCAGTGCCGATGAAATCAACAAAAGACACAAGGTGTTGGAGTAACTCAGCGGGTCAGGCAACATCTCTGGAGAACATGGATAGGTGACGTTTCGAGTCGGGATCCACTCTGAATAAGGGCCTTGACCAGAAACGTCACCTATCCATGTTCTCCAGAGTTGCTGCCTGATCCATCAAGTTACTCCAGCATTTTGTGTCTCTCTTTGGTAAACCAGCATCTGCAGTTCTTTGTTCCATGACGCTGAGACCACCTCTTATTTGCCTGCACGTGATCCATATCCCTCCATCCCCTGCATATCCATGTGCCTATCTAAGAGCCTCTTCAATGCCTCTTGACTGTTGTATTTGCCTCCACCACCAATCCTGGCAGCAATTTTCAGGCATTCACCACCGTCTGTTTCTAGAAATATCTTGCCCGCACATCTCCTTTAAACGTTGGCTCTCTCGTCGTAAACTTATGTTTTCTCGTATTTGATTTTTCCACTGTGGGGAAAAAAGGTTCTGACTGGCTACCCTATCTGGCCTGACTGTCTTGCTGAACTGGAGGTTCTGACTGTCTACCGTACCCTATTCTGACTGTAGACCTTATGTTGGTGTGTGTCATCACAACAAAAAGCACTTGTTTCTGCCTGTGTGAAAGGTATTCTTTAAAATGCAGATAAATTATCAAATGATATGGTCCCTGGTCAATTTGTCCCTTCCCACCCAAACCACCCCCTCCCCTGGTACTGTCCCTTGCAACCACAGGAAATGCAACACTTGTCGCTTTACCTCCCTCCTCGACTCCATCCAAGGACCCAAGCAGTCTTTCCAGGTGAGCCAGAGATTCACCTGCACCTCCTCCAACCTCATCTATTGCATCCGCTGCTCTAGGTGTCAGCTGCTCTACATCGGTGAGACCAAGCGCAGGCTTAGCGATCGCTTCGCCCAACACCTCCGATCAGTTTGCAATAACCAACCTGATCTCCCGGTGGCTCAGCACTTCAACTCCCCCCTCCCATTCCAAATCCAACCTTTCTGTCCTGTTCCTCCTTCATGGCCATAGTGAGTCCCACTGTAAATTGGAGGAGCAGTACCTCATATTTCGCTTGGGTAGTTTATACCCCAGCGGTATGAACATTGACTTCTCCAATTCCAGGTAGTCCTTGCTTTCTCCCTCTTTTCCCTCCCCTTCCCAGCTCTCCCACAGCCCACTGTCTCCGCCTCTTCCTTCTTCCTGCCCCCACCACCCCACATCAGTCTGAAGAATGGTCTCGACCCGAAACGTTGTCTATTTCCTTCGCTCCATAAATGCTGCCTCACCCGCTGAGCTTCTCCAGCATTTATATCTACCAAATGATATATCATTTGGTAGATATAAGCAGTTTTGGGTGTTTACGTGACTTTGTTGCTTGGATAACAACTCTTCACTGCCAGTTCAGCTTCCCATCCCATGGATCAATTTCCTTGCTGGATAACGCGTTACATAAATACGTCTGTCCCAGTATTAAAATTGTGGTCCAGACTTTTTAGATGCTGCGCGGAAGCAGCCCCTTCGGCCCACCGAGTCCACGCCGACCAGAGATCACCCCGTACACTAACCTACACACGCTAGGGACAATTTTTACAACTTACCAAAGCCAATTAGCCTACTGACATGTATGTCTTTGGAGTGTGGATGAAGACTGGAGCACCCTGTGAAAACCCACGCGATCATGGGGAGAATGCACAAACTCCACCCAGACAGCGTCTGTAGTCTGGATGGAAACCGTGTCTGTGGTGCTGTGAGGCAGCAACCTTACCGCTGTGTCACTGTGTCACCCCCTACTTTGGAGAGGAAGGCCTGCGCATGTTAGCACGCAACAAAAGCGTTTCACTGTACCTCGGTACACGAGACAATAAACTAAACTAAGCTCAAAACTTGGTACAAAACACAAAGTGTAAGAGGTGCTCCATGTGTCACGCTCAGTTAGTTTAGGTTTATTATTGTCACGTGTATCGAAGTACAGTCAAAAGCTTTGTTTTGAATGTTATCCAATCAGTCAAAAAATTCAACCCATTCAAAAGAGTACAATATAGGTAGATCAAAGGGGAAGATACAGAAGGCCTTACATGGGCCACATGGTGGCGCAGCGGTAGAGTTGCTGCCTTACATCATTTGCAGCGCCAGAGACCCGGGTTCGATCCCGACTACGGGAGCAGGACAAAGCCTGGCAAGTGATAGGTGGAGGAAACATGTTGGAAGGAAGTGTAGATGCTATTTATAATGACGATAGACACAAAATGTTGGAGTAAGGCGGGTCAGGCAACATCTCTGTAGAAAAAGAATAGGTGACGTTTTCGGGTTGGAATCCTTCTTCAGACAGAAAGTAGAGGTGGGGCAAGGGGTGGACAACTAAACTGAGTTGGACTACAGTCAATATATTTCCAAACTTTCTTTCACATTTTTTCTGTGATTGAGATTTAGCACAATCCTTCCACAAGTCTACATTGGGTATTGACTATGATGGATCTCAACCGGATAATGCTTTTTGATAATTATGCAAAGCAACGCTAAAGCCTATGAATAATTAGTGATAATCCCGATTTATCTGAGATGTGGTTGCCACTGAAACAATATAGAAAGCCTAATGTGAATGAACTTTGTGAATTAACAGAGTCACACAAGACATTGGTGGATTGCAAAGGATGTTGGTGGGGTACCTTTTGGAGTATTGTGTTCAGTTTTGGTCACCCTGCTCTGGGGAAGAAAGTTGTTTAGCTGCAAAGTATGCAGAAAAAAACACGAGGATGTTGCCAGGACTCGAGGGCCTGAGCTAAAGGGAGATGAGCAAGAGGCAGGTTACGACTTTATTCCTTGGAACAAGGGAGGCTGAGGGGTGATCTTATAGAGGTGCATAGAAGCATGAGGGGTATAGATAGGGTGAACGCATGGAGTATTTTACCCAAGGACGGGGAATCAAAAACCAGAGGACATAGGTGCAAGGTGAGAGGGAAAAGATTTAATAGGATCCCGAGGGTCAACTTTTCACTCAGAGGTTGGTGGGTATGTGGAACGTGCTGCCAGAGGAGGTTCCTGAGGGAGGTATTATACCATCATTTAAAAGACAGTTGGACAGGTACATGGTATAGGAATGGTTTAGAGGGATATGGACCAAATGAGATCAGCTTCGATGGGGTATTTTGGTCGGCATGGCCAAGTTTAGTTTACGTTATTGTCACATGTACCGAGGTACAGTGAAATGCTTTTGTTGTGTGCTAGCCAGTCAGTGGAAAGGCTATAGATGATTACAATTGAACCAGCCATCCACTGTGTACAGATACATGATGAAGGGAATAATGTTTAGTGCAAGATGAAGTCCAGTAAAGTCAACTTAGAGATAATCTGAGGGTCTCCAATGAGGTAGATAATAGCTCAGGACCACTCTCTAGTTATTGATAGGATGGTTTAGTTTTCTGAAAACAACTATCCCCGAATCTGGAGGTGTGTTTTTTCACACTTCTGTACCTCGTGCTGATGGGAGAGGGGAGATGTGGGAATGACCGGCGTGAGGCTGGTCCTTGATTATGCTGGTGACCTTGCCGAGGCAGCGTGAAGTGTAGATGGAGTCAGTGGCAAGGTGGATGGTTTGTGTGGTGGTCTGGGCTAGGCTGAAGGGCCTGTTTCCATGCTGTATGTGTCTAGTGCAATCCATTTGCATTCACCGACCCATGTCACTGATACTGATTTTGAGCGGGCACACAAGGTTGATAACTCCTCTTCATAGGTGGTATTGAAGGGGCCATTGGCTTTGCCCTAAAACCCTGCATTTTCCCTTAATCTTCGAGCCTGTTGAGTGATCATTCACAATCTTATCCAAATGAAAGACCCACTGATTCTTAACACAGTCATATACATTAGATTTTGATCGGGGTCAACTTCAAAGAGGAGACGGAATGACATATGAGTTATGTTGCACCTCAGAGAATACTCTAGTAAATATTTTCAATAATTGGTTTCAGCAGAATAAAAGAAAGAAGTTATTTTAATATTGAACTTTCTTTTATCTTGAAAAGGGAAGCACTTTTCTTGGCATTATAAAGGAATATATTAATCCTATTGGCAAAGTGGAAGCAATTTTGAAAATGATCTCCCAATGGGATTATAAAGTAATAATGAAATTTGGGAAAGGATGTGACTAATAATGATTTTTTTCATGACGTTAATCCAAGACATCTGTGATTACCCATTGGGTAATATTTACAATTAATTATCAGTTATATCAGTCTTTTTATTTCATGAGAATGAATTCTAGTGTGTTTTTCTTTTATCTGCCTTCGCGTATCACTTACATTTCCCACAGATTCTTTTACAAAACTACATTGTCCCGCTCGATTGTAAAAGCGTTATTTCAGCGCCTAATCTTTATTTACTCAGAAGTTGGTAATTCAGATACAATCAAAATAAACAGTTCTAATTCCTCTTAACCAACATTATTTTAATGGATTCAGGTAAATTCTTAAGTTAAGAGCCGTGTCAATTTTCACTCGATCTGAATCCATTGGGAATTGTCTTTGAAGGGATCAGTGAGGGAGTTTTAGTTTTGGACATACAGCATGGAAACGTGCTCTTCCGCCCACTGAGTCCATGCCGACCAGTGATCACGCGTGCACGAGTTCCATCCTACACACTAGCGTCAATTTGTGGGAGGAAACCAGAGCACCCAGAAGAAGCCCCATGTGGTCACAGGGAGAACGTACAAACTCTGTACAGACAGCACCCGTAGTCAGGATCGAACACGGGTCTCTGGCGCTGTGAGGCAGCGACTCTATCGCTGCGCCACCGTACCGCCTGGCATAGGGAGGGGCAATTGACAAAGGGGTCTGGTGGCGGAGAGGAGGGTGGTGATCGAAGAGGAGAAATTGGAGAACTAAACGTTCATGACTGGGTTGTAGGCTCCCCAGACAGAATAAAGGGCCTGCCCCACTGTACGAGCTAATTCAAGAGCTCTCCCGAGTTTAAAAAAAAATCAAACTCTTGGTAAGCACGTAGAATGTACGTAGCGGGTTTGTCGGAGCTCGCGGACGTCTCTTAGTGGCTCGTAACGCTAACGTCAGGTACTCGGGAAACGGGGTAAGCTCGTGAAGACTCGCGAAGATTTTTCAACATGTTGAAAAATGTCCACAAGAGCCCCGAGTACCTACGGGCGGCTATTACTGTAATTCTCCGAGTTCGAATCAGGGGAAACTCGGGAGAACTCTTGAATTAGCTCGTACAGTGGGACAACCCCTTAAGACTCCAGCTCTTCTGCTGCGCCACTGTGCCACTAAGGGTTCCGAATTGAGCCGGCAAGCGGTTTCAGGTTTAGTTTCTGGGTTCTGTTTGTTCAGGAGGCTGGAGCTGTTATCTATCAATCAAAATGATAGGGGGTATGGGGAGAAGGCAGGTACAGGATACTGAGTTGAATGATCAGCCATCATCATATTGAATGGCAGCGCAGGCTCGAAGGGCCGAATGGCCTACTCCTGCACCTATTTTCTATGTTTCTATGAAATAGTTGTGGAATTGTCTTTTAAGGGATCAGTGATGGTGTTTTAGTTTTGGACATACAGCATGGAAACATGTTCCAGATTTAGTGAGTTTATTCCCAACTGTTATCAGGCAACTAGAGACCATTCCTGATTTTCCACCTACCTCATTGGAGACCTTTGAACTATCTTTAATTGGACTTTACTGAATTATCTTGCAGTAAGCATTATATTCTTTATCCTGTATCTGCACACTCTGGACCAGTAACCAATTAACCTACAAACCGGCACGTCTTTGGAATGTGGGTGGAAACCGGAGCACCTGGAGAAAACCCATGTGGTCACGGGGAGAAAGTACAAACTCTGTACAGCCAGCACCCATAGTCAGGATTGAACCCGGGTCTCTGACGCTGTAAGGCAGCAACTCTACCGCTGCGCCACTGTGCCGCCCATACTTGTAAACAACTTTGACAACCAACAAGTAGGAAGTGTGATTCAAGGTGCTGCTTTGACCTGGCCTGCCGACATCCTCACACCTGTTGTGGGTGATCAGTAGTAAAATGCAGGATTTACACGCCAGGGTCAAACTGTCTGCCTTTCCTATCCCTCCTGAGGTGAAATATCCATCAGCCTGTTGGAAAAGTGCAAAAATCCCCTTGGCATTCAAAGAATTGGCAGTTGCATGGTTGGAATTTAAGACTTACAGCTTTCTAGTTTGAGCCACCATTTGAGTCTGCAGTGTCGAAAATCTTCAAAACAGAATGGATAAGCATGGATAAACCCGACCGAGACCGGTTTAGATCAGGACGAATCTCTGTCTTTTGCCTAAGGTAATCTAGGATGATTATTTTTGTTATGAGTTTATCTATAACTATTTTGTTCTTCTAAATCTGCAAAATTAATATCTCATATCTATAATATCCTATTAGACATTGAGGCACCAACGATGGAAATATATAGGCAAACATGGGAAAACGAACTAGGCCAGCCAATAATGAAAGAAATTTGGGACAATAGCTTACAACATATACATCAATGCTCATTAAATGCCAGACACTCTCTAGTACAATTTAAAGTATTACATAGATTACATTACTCAAAAACAAAATTAAATAGAATCTTCCCACATATATCTCCTATCTGCGAAAAATGTCAGCATTTAGAGGCTAACTTAACTCAAACATTTGTAAATTGTATAAAAATTAAAAACTTGTGGACGGAAATTTTAATGATAATTTCGGAAGTTGTCAACACCCAATTGGACCCCGACTCAAAACTAATAATATTAGGAATATTAGAACAAAGTCAAACACTTACTACAAGCCAAATAAACGTTATCGACTATAGTATAATAATTGGGAAAAAATGATTATTAAAATTTTGGAAAGGTCCTATAACCCCCACAATTAAAATGTGTATTATGGAAATGTCGGAGACCCTACATTTGGAAAGAATCAGACTTGTCTTATTGGACAAACAAGGACTTTGTATCAGAATATGGTCTCCATTTATTGATTATCTGACGGGGCAAACTGGTTCGGCATGAGAACCTGACTGAAGCTCGAATTAAGGATTGTTTGAAGAGTTATACTTTATAATTTACGAACATATCTCCAATGATGTATTATTAGTAAATTATTCCATTATTTTTTATTACACCTTGTTTTTTTTTTTCTCTCTTTCCTTATTATTTTCTATCTATATAATAATTTTTTTAATTATTTTTAAAATAAAAAAATCTGTAAATCTGCAAGATGGTATTCTCTTTGCTCTAGACCTCCCCGTCCACACTATTGAAATTCAGATCTAATCAATAAGTTTGTAATCTTATAAACTCCAAACAACCACTCCTCTCCCTTTTGTCCCCCTTCTCTTCCCTGTGCCCCACCTGGATTTGCACCCATTTCTCCCCGTCTCACCGTTCTCCCCCTCATCTGTATCACTTGTCAGACTTCGTCCTGTCCCCACCTCTCTCCCCCTATTGCAATTACAGGGCCCCAACCTGAAACATCGCCCATCCATGTTCTCCAGATATGCTGACTGACCTGTTGCGTTACTCCAGCACTTTGTGTCTTCAACAGTCTAATGAATTGTTTCCTTCATTCTCCAGGGTTAAAGATCTAAAACTCTACAACATCCTTTAATCTTTAACAACCTATTAAGTTTCATAAAACCCTGCCAACTGCACAGTAGTGCAGCCGGTAGAGAAGCACCCGCGACCCGGGTTCAATCCTGACTTTGGGTGCTGTCTGTGTGGAGTTTGCACATTCGCCCTCTGTAAATTGGCCCTGTCAACAGTGTGTAGGGAGTGGATGAGAAGGTGGGTTAACATAGACCTAATGTGTACGGGTGATCGATGGTTAACGTGAATTCGGTGGGCTGAAGGGCCTGTTTCCATGCGGTATCTCAAACTCAAACTAATTTAGATCACTACTTTTTAATCTAACTGTTACTTTGGAAAGGTCTTTGAATCACCCGACTTCTCAATCCTTCTGTTTAGTACCATACCTCTTTTATGTATAGAGCACCCAATTACTTTTGAAAATATAAATGTGTCTTGTTTTAATGGGCAAGATGTGTGAATCCAAATATCAACAAAGTTTGCAGAGTTTAATAAGATACCTCAAGGCACTAAAACTATCTAATCAATACTGAAATGTGTCCACACTGCAAACATTGCTATGATAGAACACAGTGTGCTGGAGTAACTCAGTGGGCCAGGCAGCATCTCTGGAGAACTTGGAGGTGACGTTTCGGGTTGAGACCCTTCTTCAGACTCAAGATGTATTAAGACAGGTCTCGACCTGGAACGTCACCTATCCATGTCCTCCAGAGACGCACCCTGACCTGCTGAGTTACTCCAGCACTGTGTTCTATGCAAGATTCCAACATGTAAAGTTGCTTGTGCTTTTGTAATGTTACTGTTTGGTGTACCACAGGTCGCATTCTGGGATCATACCCCAAAGAGAATTCTATTGTTTTAAAAATTGCTGAACCTATATTCGAAAAGCCAGGAAAAACAGGAAAGATTTATTTGGGATGTGGGAGGAAACTGGAGCACCCAGGGGAAACCCATGCGGCCACAAGGGGAACTTGCAAACTCCACACAGACAGCACTCGAGGTCAAAATCGTGTTTTAGTTTAGTTTATAAATACAGCGCGGAAACAGATCCTTCAGCCCACCTAGTCCACACAGACCAGTGATCACCAGTTCACTCTAGTTCCGTAATCCCACTTTCTCATCCACTCCCTCCATGCTAGGGGGGATTTACAGAGGACAATTAACCTACAAACACACACCTCTTTGGAATAACTTTGAAGGATCTTTGATTTATAAAGTTTCAATACATTTTGCCTTGCATTGATAAAGGTGCATGGGATTGAAACATCAGCCAGAAAGTGATTTATTTTCCACCAGATGGAGCACTATTACCAAATGGAGAATATCTCCCAACACTTCTAATGGCAGCCAAAGGCATGAGGACTCAGACTTCAATTGTAGCGTGAGCTTTGTACAGACACGACAAGCAAAAGGAGGTATAACATCTATCACGAATAGTGATTGCAACTTCTAAGAAACAGTATTTACATGGAGACACAAGGAACTGCAGATGTTGAGAACCTTAAGCAAAGCACAAAGTGCTTCATCTGACCAATTTCTCATCTCGGAGGAATAGATGGGAGCACTGAACAGTTCAGCACAGGAATAGGCCCTTCGGCCCACAATGTCAGCCCCGATCATGATGCCAACTTAGATTAATCTTCCCTACACGTGATCCTTATCCCTCCATTCCTTGCGTATCCATGTGGCTATCCTCTTAAACGTCACCATCGTACCTGCCTCCACCACTTCACCGGGAAGTGCATTCCAAGTACCCACCACTTAAAGAAAAATTTGCCCTGCACACCACCTTTACATTTTTGCCCCTCTCACCTTAAAGCTATACCCTCTACTCTTTGAAAGGCATTCACAGAGTGAATGTGTAGAGAATGTTTCCACTAGTGCGAGAGTCTAGAACCAGAAGGCACAACCTCAGAATGAAAGGATGTACCTTTAGAAAGGAAATGAAAAGGAATTTATTTTGTCAGAGGGTGGTGAATCTGGAAGTCATTGCCACAGACGGCTGTGCAGGCATATTACTGGGTACTTTTAAGGCGGAGACTGACAGATACTTGATTGGTAACGGTGTCAAGGGTTACGGAGAGAAGGCAGTAGAATGGGGTTGTGCGGGACAGATAGGACTCGAAGGGCCAAATGGGCTACTTCTGCTCCGATAACTTACGAACTTATGAACTTGACATTTCCACCCTGGGGGAACAAGGTTCTGACTGTCTAGCCTAACTATGCCTCTAATAATTTTATATACTTCTATCAGATCTCCGCTCAGCATCTGAAGTTCCAGTGAAAACAATCCAAGTTTGTCCAACCTTTCCTTGGATAGTTAGTTAACTATCCACCCTCTGAGTCACGCCAACACTTTGGTCACATCGCCAGGTAGAGTCATAGAATCATTCAGCGTGGGAGCAGACCTTTCCACACTTACCAACATATCCCATCTACACTAGTCTAATCTGCCTGCGTTTGGAACATATCCCTTTAAACCTATCCATGTACCTGTCCAAATGCTTCTTAAACATTTTTATTGTATCTGCCTCAACTACCTCCTTCAGCAGCTTGTTCCACACCCACCACCCTCTACGTGGGAAAGTTACCCCTCAGGTTCCTATTAAATATTCCCCCCCCCCCTCATCTTAAACTTATCTCCTCCGGTTCTCGATCCCCTACTCTGGGCGAGAGACTCTGTGCGTCTACCCGATCTATTCCTCTCATGATCTTGTACACTAGGTAGTTATAAGGTTCTGAAGTGTGACTCTGATGAAGGGAACACCAGTCTCTTCTGCAGAAATGATCACCTACGACCTCTGACTTTTCTGCCCATATTGTTTAAAAAAAAAAGTTATACTATTAGTCCCCGAAACAGTGCACTCTTTGCTACTCTGCTCTATTTTGGGCAGAGTTGAAGGTGAGACAGAGATTACTTGGAGGACAGATGAGAGGAGGCAGCTAACGTGTAATATATCATCCTTAACAAGTGTGTTCAGCAAATCCTATGCACACAATCCTAGCTCTATTTAAAACCAGAGCAGTCATTTATCCAACAGTCAATCCTCTTTTTGGGCTTGAATTTAGTAGTAGATAACAGTCAAAAAAGCTGGATCAGAAAGTCTACTATTTTTCTTTACATGTTTTGAAAATCACTTTTAGCAGTAACAAAATCCAATCATATGTTGAATAAAAAGTTATCTTGCCACCCCAGAAAAACTCATAATGCTTGATTTGTCAAGTAAACACTTCTTCATCCATCCTGAATAATAATATTTCTTGCTCAAGAAGAAGTGTGTAGAGTTTTCCCGAACGGAAACGTCACCTATCTGTCTGATCTTCTTCTTCTTCTGTCGTGTGGCATGCACAGTCTAAAGTTGTAGGACAACTTGTTCTATTTGATCTTCCGTTTGTGCATGTCGAGTTGATTGCATTAGTCGAAACAGGGTGGACCACGTGAAGGTTGCAATCTTTCACCCCATCTGTCTGATGTAACCTGTCGATGTTCTCCACAGATGCTGCCTGACCCGCTGAGTTACTCCAGCATTTAGTGACCTTTTGTGTAAACCGGTATCTGCAGTTCTTTGTTTCCGTTGAACATAGGACATAGGTCAGTGCAGCCCAGGGAAGAACCTGTCAGCGGCAGCCCACAATCAGTGCTATGCATGATGCCCAGACCCACACTTACCTGCCTGCACATAATCCATATCCCTCCATTCCCTGCATATCCATGTGCTTAACCAAAGGTTTGTTAAGCAGCACTATCATATCTGCCTCCACCACCACTCCTGGCAATGTGTTCCAGGCACTCACTACACTCTGTAGTTAAAAAGTTATATATCTGGATTAGGTGTTTGAAGAGCTACAACCCACAGGGCGAAACGACTGAAGAGTAGGAAGTAGGCTGTCACTGCCATGATATCTTAATGGTGGCTGGGTGACAGTGACTTGCACAACTCCTATCGCACAGAGGGGAGCGATAGTTGTACAATTTTTCTGATTCTATGGACAATCCTCAGCAGGATAGCGCAGTGGTAGAGTTGCTGCCTTACTGTGCCAGTGACCAGGGTTCAATCCTGACTGCGGATGCTGTCTGCACAGAGTTTGCACGTTCTCCCTGTGACTGTGCGGGCTTTCTCCCGGTGCTCGGGTTTCCTCCTACCTACCAAAGACGTGTACATTTGTAGGTTAATTGGCTTTGGTAAAATTGTAACTTGTCCCTAGTGTGTAGGATAGTGCTAGTGTACGGGATGATCGCTGGTCGGCACAGACTCGGTTTCCAAAGGCCCTGTTTCTGCGCTGTATTTCTAAATTAAAGTCTAAAGCAGTTGCAGTCCAACTGAAATCTGAGCAAGGTAAATAGTAAAATGATCCGGTGTATCAGTCTCACATGAGTCAGTGAGGGTGAGCTCTGACCGTACCAAATATATCACGACAGTGGATTGTACAAGCTGTGTGGTAACGTAGTTATGGAGACAACAAGTTCCCCCTTGATTTCACGTTCTTCAGAGATGCTGCTTCACCCACTGAGTTACTTCAAACCTTATACATACAGTGCAGAAACCGGCCCTACAGTCCACCGAGTGCGTGCCGACCAGCGATCACCCCATACACTACTATCCTGCACACTCGGGGCAATTTATAACTTTACCAAAGCCAATTAACCTACAAACCTGTATATCTTTGGAGTGTGGAAGGAAACAGAAAGAAGCACCCAGAGAAAACCCATGTGATCACAGGGAGCACGTACAATCTCCATATTCACCTTTTAATCTTCGTTATTCACCTTTTCTGCAAAAAAGTCACATCAAGGGGGTGAAATATTATGGTGTTAAGCTCAGCTTAGGGATACAACATGGAAACAGGCTCTTCAGTCCACTGAGTCCAAACCGACCATCGTTCACCCGTTCGCACTCGTTCTATTTAATTCCACTTTCGGATCCTACACACCCAGGGCAATTTACAGAAGACAATTAACCTACAAACATTCATGTGTATGGAATGTGGGAGGAAACCGGAGCGCCCGGAGGAAACCCATGCGGTCACAGGGAGAACATACAATCTCCATACAGACAGCACCCGTAGTCAGGATTGAACCTGCGTCTCTGGCTCTGGTTTGTAGGTTAATTGGCTTAGGTTTAAGGTTAGAGGGGAAATATTAAATAGGAAGCTGAGGGGCAACCTCTTCACACTGAGGGTAGTGCATATATGAAACAAGCTGCCATAGGAGGTAGTTGAGACAGGTGCAATCACACATTTTAAAACATATTTGGATAGGTATATGAGTAGAAAAGGTTTAGAGGGATATGGGTAAAGTGTGGGCACTAGTGTAGATGGGGCATCGTGGTCAGTGTGGGCAAGCTGGAATGAAGGGCCTGTTTCCACACTGTATGATTCTATAACTTGATTAAGTCCTTGTGAGGTTTGGTTATAGAGTCATAGCGCATGGATACAGGCCCTCTGGCCCAACTTGCCCAAGCCTGCCATTTACTTCTTTTGGTCCATATCCCTCTAAACCTACCATACATAGGTACATGTTGCGATAGTATCTGCTTCAACTACCTCCTCCAGCAGCTTGTTCCATACACCCACCACCCTCAGTGTAACAAAAGTTACCCTCATCTTCCCATTATATCTCCCCCCCCCCCCCTCACCTTAAACCTTTGTCCTCTGGTTCTCGATTCCCCTTCTCTGGGCAAGAGACTGCGTTTACCCGATATATTCCTCTCATGATTTTATGCACCTCTATGAGATCACCCCTCATTCTCCTGCACTCCAAGGAGGGAGTTTGTCTAAGGATGAAGCTTATTTGAGGGCGATGGTGATTTTACTTCCTGTTATTCTACTCGAGGGAAGGGCTGACCTTGGCCGGTTTCACTGTTAGCGCACAGAGCACATTTCCAGATCCAAACGACCTCTTTAATGTACTCCCGCAAATTCTCCAAATGATGACACCTGCCAATGGCATTATCGGGTTTCTCTCTGCATTCTTGCTGGCGAAATGATTCTGAGCAGTCATCTAAACCATCTCTTGTAAAGCCCAGACAGCTCAATAAACAAGAGCTGGTACAAAGAGTGCAGAGCACATTCACCAGGATGTTGTCACGTATCGAGGGCCTGAGCTACAGGGAGAGGTTGAGCAGGCTATGAGGGGTGATAGTATAACGCTGGACAAAATCAATAGGGGAATAGATAGGGTGAACGCTCTAGTAATTCATGGCAAGTGTATTTTACCCAGGGTGGAGGAATCAAGAACCTGACATAGGTTTAAGATGTGATTTAATAGGAACCTAGCAATAACTTTGCCACAGAGGGTTGTGGGATGTGGAACGAGCTGCCAGAGGGGTAGCGCCACCAGCACAATCCAGGACGAGTCGCACCCCACCACTCTCCCTTGTTCCCCCTCCCATCAGGCAAGAGGGTACCGAAGACAGAAAATGCATACATTAAGATTCAAGTTTCTTCTTCTAGTTGCTATCAGGCAACTGAACCATCCTATAAACAACTAGAGAGCGCTCCTGAATTACTATCTACCTCATTGGAGACGCTCGGACTATCTTTAATCGGTCTTTACTGGACTTTATCTTGCACTAAACATTATTCCCTTTATCCTGTATCTGTACACTGTGGACGGCTCAACTGTAATCACTTATAGTCTTTCCACTGACTGATTAGTATGCAACACAAGCTCTTCACTGTACCTCAGTACACATGGCAGTAAACTAAATTAAACTAAATTAATGTGGATGTAGATAGACACAATATGCTGGAGTAACTCAGCGGGACAGGCAGCATCTCTGGATAGAAGGAATGGGTGACGTTTTGGGTCGAGATCCTTCTTCATGGAACAGTTGCTGCAACATTTAACTTCCAACAAATTATTTTATACCAGCAGTAGGACAAGGAGCCTTTTTCATTTGACCTGGCGGGGTTATTGTCTTTGTAATGTGTTTGTTTATTTGCAGCCCCGAGCATTCAATTCCAGAATGAAGCCCCTAATCCCCAAGAACGTCTTGTGCATCTTTTGTCCCAGTAGTCCCTGCCTGCGACTGTAAGACAAGCCTTTGGGTTAGCTAAGCTCGCAGGGGAGCTGATGCTATTTTCGGAGGTTGGGCCTGATACCGGAGGAGTGAAGTCTGAAGCGCAAATAGCTCAGAAACCAGAGAACGGCTGACTGGATGACAGAAGTATGTTAATTAGTTTTCAACACGTTAGTCATTGGCGACATAAGGAGGACCTTGCCAATTTGTTTGTCTAGCTAGAATCTCTAGTCAATGCAAGGGGTATTAACAATAATTGGTGGGTCGCACTGAGAGGGGCAACATTTTGACTTTAAGTTTAGGTTTATCATTGCCGCATGTTGACTGTTGGCAGACCAATTATGACTGTTGGCAGACCAATTTCCCTCCAGGGATAAATAAAGTTGTATTGTATTGTATCGTAAGGAGGTACAGTGAAAAGTCTTGTTTTGCATGCTTTCTAAGATCAGATAATTCTCTATTTGAATACAATCTGTTCAAACTCAAGTAGAATGGACACCACATTGTAAAATGATTGATAGCAAATTAAATTTTTGCAAGTGAGAATTTCATTGTGAATTTCATCGTTTTGGGAGTCTGCCAGTCTGAAGAAGAGTCTCGACCCAAAACATCACCCATTCCTTCTCTCCAGAGATGCTGCCTGCCCCGCTGAGTTACTCCAGCTTTTTGTGTCTGTCTTTGGTTTAAAGCAGCATCTGCAGTTCCTTCCTACACTCTTGACTCTCTTGACCTGATAGAGCAGTGGGATGTGGTTTAGATTTAGATTTATTATTGTCACTTGCATCAATGTACAGTGTTGTTTTGCATGCTATCCAAACAGATAATACGATACATAAATACAACCAATTCAAACTCAAGTATAATAGATATCTCATTATAAAATGGCTGATAGCAAGTTGGTTGCTAATTCCATCTTTTTAAAATCTTTATTTCTATTGATATGCAAGTAAGAATTTCATTGTTCTATTTCAAGACATATGACAATAAAACACTCTTGATTCTTCACCCTCTTGACTCAGTAGAATTACTTTTGGTTTAGGTTTATTATTGTCACGTGTACCAAGGCACAGTGAAAAAGCTTTGTTTTGCCTGCTATCCAAACAGATCACATAATACTACATCAATACAACTAAGCCAAACTCAAGTACAGCAGGTAGAGTGAAGGGAGAGATACAGAGATAGTTCTCAGCATTGTAATGCATCAGTTTCATAGACAAAGTCCAATGTCCACAAAGGTGAATCGCACAGTAGCCTAGCTATTGGAAGTTCATGTACTGATAAGTCGTGGCTGGTCCCCACATTCCCTAAATGAAGCTATATATATAAAATATATTAAAACATGCAGCACAAATTTATATTTTGTAATGAGGGATTTAAGAAACTTTCAAATTGCTGTTGAACAAAATTACAATTTTTATATTATACATTTATATTTTCTGAAGATCAATGGAAATTTTACCATTGGGAGTTTGAATACAGTGGAGGTGGTTGCAATACAGAAATGGACACAAAGTGTTGAGGTAACTCAACAGGTCAGGCAGCATCTCTGGAGGACATGGATAGGTGGCGTTTCTGAGGGGGATGTTTTGACAGGTAGATGGTTGGGACAAGGGCCAGAGATAAGAAAAGAAGGTGTGAGACAGGTTTGAAGAGTTTGAGATTGTGAAGCCAGCGGGAGGAAAGTAGCAGGGGAATGGGAAAAGGGAGATGGAGGCTGGAGGGGAGAAATAGCTTGCAATGCAGCATATTTACTAATCGAGTGTCTGAATGTCTCTTAAATTTGGTGATAGTATCTGATTCCACTATCTCATCAGCTAGTGGATTCCAAATATCCCCAACACTCCATATATATAAACAAAGCTTTCCTCAAGATCCCCTTTAAACCTCTCAGCTCTCACCTTAATCCCATACCCTCTTGTTTCTGATCCCCTTACCATGGAAATAGGGATTCTGACTGTCTGCCCTATCTGTGCCTCTCATAATTTCTTATACTTGGATCAGGTCGTTGCTCACAAGGATGTTGCCAGAACTTTCATGATGATGTTGCCAGGTTAAGGGCCTGGGCTATAGGGAGAGGTTGAGCAGGCTAGGACTTTATTCTTGGAGAGGCAGGAAGTATAGAGGTGTATAAGATCATGAGAGCAATGTGTATAGTGTGTGTGTGTGTGTGTGGGCAAGCGCATGTGTATGTAGCGCATGTGTATGTGTAGTGTGTCTGTATGTGTGCGGTGTGTGTATGTGTTGTGTGTGTGTGTGTGCAGTGAGTGTGTATTGTGTGTGTGTATATGTAGTGCGTGTGCAAGCTCCATTTGAAGAAAAGTGCATATTTTAACTCTTTCCCCACAGATAGACAATAGTTGCAGTAGGCCATTCGGCCCTACGAGCCAGCACCGCCATTCAATATGATAATGGCTGAACATCCACAATCAGTACCCCTTTCCTGCCTTCTCGCCATATCCCCTGACTCAGCAATCTTTATGAGCTCCATCTAACTCTCTCTTGGAAGCATCCAGAGAATTGGCCTCCACTGCCTTCTGAGGCATAGAATATTGTGAATAGTTTTGAACCCCATGGCTGAGGAACGATGTGCTACGGCCCTTATGCACTAGCAGTAATCCTACACACTGGGGACGATTTACAAATGTAACAAAGCAAATTATCCTACAAATGCACATGCACGTATGTGCTTGTGTTCACTTGGAATTATGAAATAGGACAGCACTCATACAAAACAAATTGATGTGGCATTAAAGTCAATGTCCTATTTATTTAGCTTGGTTTACATGGGGAAAGGTATTTGTTGTGTCCCTCAGAGCTCCAGCACAGTGCTCCCTCAAACCATTCAGCTGCTCGACATTCTGTAATTTGAGGCAACTTTTCCCTAACGTGCCGTCTGACTACATAAAGTGTGCTAGAGATGACATTTACCAGAAAGTTTACATTTTGAAGGGTGGTTGTGCATACCAAAAATGGTTAATTGTAAAGGACGAACATCATGAGGATTATTCCTAATATAATTGGGTTTATCATCGCCATTTGAATTCCTTTCTTCCCTGTGATGTTGGTTCTCATTTATCATTGCGCACCCTGTCAAAACAACAACAGTTGGGCGCAGAGTTCTGGGGGAAGGTATCTCGAGTTTCAAGAATAAAATTGATGTCTTTTCAAATATCTTGGGAGCTGCACTTGAAATCATCTGATCTGCTGATAAAAGATAGGAATTTGTCCTGTGTGGAATGCCTGTAGTACTGCCGACTTCAGAACTCTGCAAAGCCAGCTTCAACAGAATCGCATTCCAATGGTCCCTGTAGTGCAAGCTGTTGTATGGTCAAAAACTTTTCCTGATGAAGGCAGATAGTGAGGGAACTACCTGAAATGTTTCTGAACTTGAAGTCAATTGGTTGGCATGGCAGAACATATTCATTGTGTTGTAACCATTTTGTTTAGGGTTATTGTTGTCACGTGTACCAACATGCGGTGAATAGCATTGTTTTTGTATGCTATCCAAGCAGACCACAGTGCTCTCCGAGTGGCACAGTGGTGCAGCTGGTAGAGCTGCTGCCTCACAACACCAGAGACCCAGGTTCGATCCTGACTTTAGATTCTATCTGTGTGTGGAGGTTGCAGGTTCTCCCTGTCACCCTGTGGGTTTCCTCCCATATCCCAAAGAAGTGCATAATCCGGAAGACGCAGGATCATTTCATTCCAAAAAGGAAGAAAGATTCTAAGGGGAGTAGGAGGCAATCATGGCTGACAAGAGAAGTTAGGGATAGAATAAAACTAAAATAAAAGATGTATAATACAGCAAAGAGTAGCCGGTAGCCAGAGGATTGGGAAACTTTCATAGGACAACAGAAGGAAACAAAACGGGCAATACAGGCTGAAAAGATAAAGTACGAGGGGAAGCTAGCCAGGAATATAAAGAAGGACAGTAAAAGCTTCTTTAGATATGTTAAGGGAAAAAGAGTAGCAGTCAAATGTGGGTGCCTTGAAGGCAGACACGTGTGAAATTATTATGGGTAACAAGGAAATGGCAGAAGAGTTGAACAGATACGTCGGATCTGACTTCACTGAGGAAGACACAAACAATCTCCCAGATGTACTGGAGGACAGAGGATCTAAGGGGATAGAGGAACTGAAATAAATTTTCATTAGGCGAGAAATAGTATTGGGTAGGCTAATGGGATTGAAGGATGATAAAACCCCTGGGCCAGATGGTCTGCATCCCAGGGTCCTCAGGGAGATGGCTCTAGAAATATTGGTGATATCTAGACGCATTGGTGATCATTTTCCAATGTTCAATAGATTCAGGACCAGTTCCTGTGGATTGAAGGATAGCTGATGTTATCCCATTTTTCAAGAAAGGATCGAGAGAGAAAACGGGGAATTACAGACCAGTTAGCCTGACTTTGGTGGTGGGAAAGATGCTGGAGTCAATTATTAAAGAGGTAATAATGGGGCATTTGGATAGAAGTAAAAGGATTAGTCCAAGTCAACATGGATTTATGAAAAGGAAATCATGCTTGACTAATCTTCTGGAATTTTTTGAGGATGTGACAAGTAAAATGGATGAAGGGGAGCCAGTAGATGTAGTGTATCTAGACTTTCAGAAAGCCTTTGATAAGGTCCCACATGGGAGACTGGTAACTAAAATTAGAGCACATGGTATTGGGGGTAGGGTGTTGACATGGATAGAAAATTGGTTGGCAGACAGGAAGCAAAGAGTAGGAGTGAACGGGTCCTTTTCAGAATGGCAGACAGTGGCGAGTGGAGTGCCGCAAGGCTCGGTGTTGGGGCCGCAACTGTTTACCATATATA
Organism: Okamejei kenojei; assembly: GCA_035221665.1. Classification (NCBI taxonomy): domain Eukaryota; kingdom Metazoa; phylum Chordata; class Chondrichthyes; order Rajiformes; family Rajidae; genus Okamejei; species Okamejei kenojei. Next base: position 26,627,629 of record CM069148.1, on the reverse strand, counting down.
TTAATGATTTGGAAGAGGGAATTAGGAGCAACACTAGCATGTTTGCGGATGACACAAAGCTGGGTGGCAGTGTGAACTGTGAAGAGGATGTTAGGAGGTTGCAAGGTGACCTGGACAGGTTGAGTGAGTGGGCAGATGCGTGGCAGATGCAGTATAATATAGATAAATGTGAGGTTATCCACTTTGGCTGCAAAAACAAGGGGGCAGATTATTATCTCAATCTGGTTGGTAACGGGGAGGTATAGAGAGACCTGGGTGTCCTTGTACACCAGTCACTGAAGGTTGGCGTGCAGGTACAGCAGTCAGTGAAGAAAGCTAATGGAATGTTGGCCTTAATAACAAAAGGATTTCAGTATAGGAGTAAAGAGGTAGTTCTGCAGTTGTATAGGGCTCTGGTAAGACCACATCTGGAGTATTGTGTACAGTTTTGGTCTCCTAATTTGAGGAAGGACATCCTTGTGATTGAGGCAGTGCAGCGTAGGTTCACGAGATTGATCCCTGGGATGGTAGGACTGTCATATGAGGAAAGATTGAAAAAACTAAGCTTGTATTCACTGGAGTTTAGAAGGATGAGGGGGAATCTTATAGAAACATATAAAATTCTAAAAGGACTGGACAAGCTAGATGCAGGAAAAATGTTCCCAATGTTGGGCGAGTCCAGAACCAGGGGCCACAGTCTTAGAATAAAGGGGAGGCCATTTAAGACTGAGGTGAGAAAACACGTTTTCACCCAGTGAGTTGTGAGTTTGTGGAATTCCCTGCCACAGAGGCCAAATCACTGGATGGATTTAAGAAAGAGTTAGATAGAGCTCTAGCGGCTAGTGGAATCAAGGGATGTGGGGAGAAGGCAGGCACGGGTTATTGATTGGGGACGATCAGCCATTATCACAATGAATGGCGGTGATGGCTCGAATGGGCTGAATGGCCTCCTCCTGCACCTATTTTCTATGTTTCTATGTTTCTAAGTGCCTGTTTCCATGCTGTATCACCAAAAAAAACAGATAATACTGTACATAAATACAATCAAGCCAAACTCAAGAATAATAGGTAGAGCACAGAGAAATATACATATTGACTCAGTCTCTCCAAATATTTCAGTCTAAAGAACGATCGCAACTCAAAATATTACCTGTCCATGTACTTCAGAGATGCTGCCTGGCCCATTGAGCTAATCCAGAACTTTGTGTCTTTTTGTTTACTTCCAATTTGATGGAACAGGTGTGCAAAGACTGGAACATTTTTTTTGCACTTGCTTGAAAAGATTTAAAACAAAATCATGAAATATTTAAAAAGATGGAGCAAGAAGACAATATCTGCAGTGTTACAGGGAATGGGTAAAGGACTGGGACCGATGAGGAAAATTAGATGTAGATACAAGGAACTGCAGATGCTGGAATCCTGAGCAAAACACAAAACAGCTGGAGGAACTCAGTGGGTCAGGCAGCATCTGTGGAAGGACTGCACAAATGAAGTTTCGGTTTGGGACCTTTCTTCAGTCTGAGGAAAGATCCCGACTTGAAACGTTATCTGTCCACTCCCTCTGCTGCGGCTGTATGAAAAACATTTGAAATTCAGTCACTGTTGTAATATTAAGATTTCTTTATGCAGAACATAGAATAGGATAGCGCAGGAACTGACCCTTCAGCCCACAATGCTTGTGCCGAACATGATGCAAAGTTTAACTTATCTGCCTGCACATGAGCCATATCTCCCCATTCCCTACATATACATGTGCCTATCTAAAAGCCACTTAAATGCCACTATCGTATCTGCCTCCACCACCACCACCACCCCTGGCAACGCATTGCAGGCCCCATCTCTGTGTAGAAATAACTTCCCCGCACATCTCCATTAAGCTTTCCCCATCTCACCTTATAGCTATGCCCTCTAGTGTTGGACATTTCCATCCTGGGACAAAGGTTCTGCCTAGCCTATCTATGCCTCACAATTGTTTTATGCATAGAAATATTTTTTAAATGTATTGAATTTATCCCTTTCTTCGAAACTGTTATAGCTTCCTCCTGATACCAGAATCTGGATCTCTTCACGTATCACTCACTTGTTTTCTTTAAATGGTAAATGGGCTCACTAAAATAAATGTTTGTAGGAACATTTCTGCAAGCAGCTTGAGGTTCAGAATACACTGATAATAATCAGGACAAAACGTTCACAGATAACAAAGTACTAATTTGGATTATAGCGATGCATTTGAATATTTGTGATCCAAAATTGTCATCATCACAAGTGCTCCATAGTGACCCAGTAATAAATTTGATTTCCTTGTGAAAGTTTATAAGTCTTTAGACTTCACTTTAGAGATGCAGCGCAGAAACAGGTCCTTCGGCCCACCGAGTCTGCACCGACCAGCAATCACCCCGTACACTCACACTATCCCATTCACTAGGGTGTGATCTCAAGAGAAACAATGTGGAGAACTGTGGAACTAGTAATATGATGCGGGAAGAGGAAGGGGGCAAAGAAGTGGAGGGGAGGGGAGTGTGAGATTAAGTTCCTTAAAATTGGAGAATTCATTGTTCATACCGCTGGGTTGTATGAGGTGCTGTTCCCCCCAATCTGCGTGTGGCCTCACTCTGGCAATGGAGGAGGCCCTGGATAGAAAGGTCAGTCTGAAAACGGGAAGGGGAGTTGAAATGTTTGGCAGCCGGGAAATCCTGCAGGCTTTGCCGGACCGAGGTAATGGGCCTGTCCCACTTAGGCGACTGCCGGAGACTTTGCAGTCGCCACATGGTCGCCACATGTTCGTTGGTGGTTGCCGGGGAGTCGCCTTCATGGTCGTGAGGAGTTCCCACATTTTGGGAACTAGTCGCGGCCTCGGTATGGTCGCCGAGAATTTATCAACATGTTGAAAAATTAGCGGCGACTAGAATGAAGTCGCCATGGAGATTAGCGAGAATTCTCGAGCCGTAGGTGGGTCGCATGGCGGCTCTAGTGGGTTGCCAGGAGGTCGAAGGTTCTCGTAGGTTGTAGCCGGTGCTGACCGGTGAATTTCATTGGCTCATTGGGGGAAAAAAAAAGGTAAGCAGTAGTTTTCAGAACCAAGGAACCGACCGGTAATGTTAAATGTCTGCCGAACTTCACAGCCGTGCATATCTGGCTTCTTAAAAGTTGTCTCTACTTCTCCCTCCTCCCTCCTTCTCCTCCCATCTCCCCCTTCTCCCCCCCCCCCCCTTTTAAAGGACTTACCATACACTGTGCTTTTGCTGTCTTAGTTACAGCGCCAACCTTCCTGTTTATCGCAGTGTGTGTCTGTAACACCTTGGCTTTTCACCATGGGAATTTTTTAGACAGCACTCGCCCGATTGCCCTGGCCCCAGCCTTTGCGATGTGTTTGTGTGTGTGTTCGCACTGACAGTCCCTGTTTTTTCAGGCGACTACCGGCAACCTGACAGTTGCCGGAAGTCCCCTGAAAAATTCGCCGAAGTGGGATAGGCCATAAGTGTTCACCAAAATGGTTGCCGAGTCTACGTCTGGTCTCGCCGATATTCAGCAGCCCACATTGGGAATACCGGATGCAGTAGATGAGGTTAGAGGAGGTATATGCTAACATCTGTCTAACCAGAAAGGACTGTCGGAGTCCCTGGATGGAGTCGGGCGAGAAGGTGTAAGGGCAGACTTGGACAAGTTGGTCCAAAGAGCCTGTTTCCATGCTATATGAGTCTTTCACTCATTATTATTGTGGTGACAGGGGTTATGGGGAGAAGGCAGGAGAATGGGGTTAAGAGGGAAAGATAAATCAGTCATGATTGAATGGGCCGAATGGCCTCATTCTGCTCCTATAACTGTTTAGTTTAGAGATGCAGCATGGACCACGGACTCCAGGCCGACCAGCGATCCCCGCAAGCTAACACTATCCTACACACTAGCCTAGAAACCTGTACGTCTTTGCAGTGTGGGAGGAAACTGGAAATACCAGAGAAAAGCACACAGTTCACGGGGAGAGCGTACAAACTCCATGCAGACAGCACCAGCAGTCAGGATCGAACCCAGGTCTCTGGGGCTGTAAGGCAGCAACTCTACTGTTGTGCCACTGTGCCACAACTTATTACCATTTCATCACTAACTTCTATTGCTTATGTCCATTGAAAATGTTTATTTTGTTTTTAAACCTTTAGATCCCAGTATTGTCTGGGGAAATCTCAAACACACACCACTTCCAGGAGCATATTCAAAACAGACCAAAGGGCTTGCCAAGTGGAAATGCATATCCTTGAGCTCCTTAATCTCAGTGGCCATATATGAACGTTCGATCTGAATGGTAATCCCTGCAGATCACAACTGAATATCATTGAAATAAAATCAGCAGACAGAGTGGCACAAATAAATAGCTTTGATCAAAATTCTTCTGCCATTTCTTCTGCACTTCAATAGAAAAACAGGGATGTAATGCTGACGCTTTACAAGGCACTGGTCCGACGACAATTGGAGTATTGTGAGCAGTTTTAGCCCCATATCTGAGGGAGGATGTGCTGGCATTGGAGAGGGTCCCGAGAAGGTTTATGAGGATGATCACAGGGGTGATTGGGTTAATGTATGTTGACCATTTGAAGGCACTGGGCTGGGGTTTAGAAGGATGAGGTGGAGGAAACTTACCGAATAGTGGAAGGCCTGGATCGAGTGGATGTAGAGAAGATATTTGCACTAGTGGGAGTGTCTAGGACCAGAAGCCATAGCCTCAGAATAAAGGACTTATCTCAAAAAAGTAGATGTGGAGGAATTTCTTTATTTGGTGGGTGATAAATCTGTGGAATTCATTGCCACACAAGGCTGTGGCGGCCAAGCCAATGGATAATTTTAAAGGCGGAGATTGATAGATTCTTGATTAGTAAGAGTATCAGGAGTTATAGGTAGAAGGCAGGAGAATGAGATAGATCAGTCATGATTGAACGGCAGAGTAAATTTGATGGGCCGAATGGTCTAATCCTGCTCCTATAATTTATGAAGTTACGAAGTCTAATCGGTACAAATATGGGCTACACACACATACTATATAATGCAATATATTTCACCATGTTAGTCTAAATAGCTTCAGTCTGGATATTAATGGAAAAAAACAGTTCCCTCTGACAAGGGCTGATGACTTTATCTGGAGGTTGACATTTGGTGAAGCTTAGGAATTTTCAATGTTATGCTTTAAAAGTAATTTCCACATGAATACATTTAAAATACAAATACATTTATTTGACATCACCCTGCCCTTGTGATTGACATTATATGATACAATTTTCAGAGCAAAATGGTGATAAAGATATCCAAAGATGTAGTCATTTGTTTGGCACACACAATTGTGCTTTATTGCCACGTGTGCTTTGTGCAAATGCACAGTGAAATTATTTTCTTACATATTTCCTGCAGCATTTAATCTTTAGAGGGGTCTCAACCCAAAACGTCACCTATCCATGTTCTCTAGAGGTGCTGCCTGACCCGCTGAGTTACTCTAGCATTTTGTGTGTCCTTTTCAATAATAGGCCAAAAATGCTTCAGATCCAATGAAATATTATTTGGTTGGAAACCGGACAGCCACTTTGCGAACGGCAAAAGTCTCACAAACAACAAGAATGTTCAGTTTTGCTGATGTGTAGGAAAGAACTGCAGATGCTGGTTTAAATCGAAGGTAGACACAAAATGCTGGATCAGTCTGAAGAAGGGTCTCGACCCAAAATGTCACCTGTTCCTTCTCTCCAGAGATGCTGCCTGTTCCACTGAGCTACTCCAACATTTTGTGCCTCCCTTAGTTTTGCTGATGTCGGGATAAAAATAAATCTTCTGATCTTCATTGAAGTCATGCCATGAGATCATTGGTGACTAGCTGCAGATACACGTGGATAGCACTAGCTTCCCGGTTGAAAGCAGACACCACTGTAAATTGAGTATGTCTTCAGTACAGGACAGACGTTTCGTGCTGCATTTTTCTAAAATGTATTAGAGGAGCCACAGGTCTTTCTATCTCCCACTTTCCAAGGGCCGTACAGATTTATAAATCATCTCAAGGATGGTTGTGCAATGCTGGTGGGGCTCTGATATACCTGCGATCAATATAGAGGTCGTAGGGTCATACAGCACGGAAACAGGCCCTTCGGCCCAACTTATTCATGCTGCCCAGAAGCTCCAATTATGCTCATCCCACCTGCCCGCGGTGGACCCATGGCCCTCTAAACCTTTCTAATCCATGTCCCATCAACAAACATCCAAATCAACAAACCAGATGTTTTTTAAATGCTATTATATTAATAAGCTCTCAACTACATAGATTTGGTGGCATTATTTTTGTCTTTGCGCTATTATTATTTGTTTATACTGTATATATAAAAAATATATTATTTTTATATATAATATATATGTACAATATATATTACATAAACTATAATAATACATATACCCACACATATACTGTGTATATATATATATATATATATATATACATACAGATTTTATTATTGTTTATTATAGAGTTTACAGAATACTATGTTTACATGTCTGCGGCGCTGCTATAAGTAAGAATTTCCGTTTTGGGACATATGACAATAAAACACCCTTGACTCTAAGAAGCATCAGGCTCTTGATTCTGCACAGATGTAGGATGGATTATATCAATCCCCGAATCCAAGTTTCCACATGTGCATTAAAAGCATCATTTTTAAATGGATTATCAGCAGTGCTGCGCTGGTGCTATGCATTTAGAACACTGACAAGATAAGTCTTCTCGGTCACGATATATGAAAGTTATATTGAAAGAAGCAGCAGCTAGCGATGGCATTGGCTTTAGGAACAGCCTGTGCTGTTCTGTGGCACTGGGTCCACCATGCACACAGACTCGATCGATGAAGTAGGAAGTAACTGCAGATGCTGGTTTACACCGAAGTTAGACACAAAATGTTGGAGTAACTCAGCGGGAGATGCAGCATCTCCGGATAGAAGGAACGGGTGACGTTTCGGGTCGAGAAACAGCATACAGTCTGAAGATGGGTCTCGACCCAAAACATCACCCATTCCTTCTATCCAGAGATGCTGCTTGTCCTGCTGAGTTACTCCTACATTTTGTGTCTATACTCGATCAAATAAAGTTGGTACAAGGAACTGCGTTACAAAATAACTCAGTGGCTTCAGCAGCAGAAGGACACAACATGCTGGAGGAGCTCAGCAGGTCAAGCAGCATCTCTGAAGTACACGGATTGGTGATATTTCAGATCAGGATCCAGTCGGAAGACGGGTCCCAGCTCAAAACACCCAGCACTTTGTGTTTTTTTTTGTCAAATAACGTTCAATCCATATCAAGAAATGCCCCAAACAGAACAATGAAATTCTTACTTGTGAACAGAAGGTAAACGCATACCCACTGTTCAGAATTGGCACTCTTCACTTTTGCTCATTCTAGCAAGCGTAGGGAGTGGATGAGAAATAGGGATAAGAGAACTAGTGTGAACGGGTGAATGATGGTCGGCCTGGACCCGGTGGGCTAAAGGGCCTGTTTCCATCCTCTGTCCATAAACTAAACTAAAATTAAATGTGTCTCTAAACTAAACCAAAACTAATTCACGACTTCATTGTCCATTGCATACAAGCGACCATAGATAACTATCCACCCCAAAGGAGTTACTGTTCTGTAATTTCAATAAAAAATCAATAATTTATTCAGTTTAGGATTTACAGACATTGCAAGTAATATGATGGTAGCAATTGTAGTATTGTGGTTATAGAGTCATACAATGTGGAAACAGGCCTTCCGGCCAATTTGCCCACACCAGCCAACATGTCCCCTTTACATTAGTCCCACGTGCCTGCATTTGCCCCATATATCCCCTAAACCTATCTGACCCACATACCTGTCTAAATCTTTCTTAAATGTTGCTATAGTACCTGCCTCAACTACCTCCTCAGGCAGCTTGTTCCATACATACTTTGTGTAAAAAAATAATCCCTTGGGCTCCTATTAAATCTATCCCCCCTCCCCTTAAACCTATGTCCTCTGGTTCTCAATTCCCCTTCTCTGGGCAAGAGACTTTGTGTGTTTACCCAACCTATTCCTCTGATGTTTTGTACACCTCTATAATATCAACCCCTCATCCCCCTGTGCTGCAAGGAATAAGTGATGTATACAAAATATTCATTTTGGATGAAAGGCATGTCAATCCTATATCCATGTGGACCATAATTTTGAAGCTCCTTATTTGGTATTAGGTAGGAAGACTCTAGAAAGAGATGGATACAGTTCCAGCTTGAAGTCCACTTCGCCGCCCCTCCATGCCTGAGGTTAGGGATGTAGCAGTGTGGTGTGACCTCGAGAATTCAAGTCCGAATATAACCCAGATTGATGGAATCAAATTCTTTTGTCTTTGGCAGCTGTAAAGGCTTTGCAAGTCTGACCAAACCAAACTTAGTGTTAGCAACAGCAGTATCACTTATCTAACATCACGTTGGCTAGAGCAGTTTATTTCTGTGGTATGCATATGATGACAACAGCTATGAGATCAATGACAAAGGAAATCACTTTGTTTAGTTCCATTTATTGTCACTGAGGTACAGTGAAAAGCTTTTGTTGCGTGCTAACCAGTCAGCGGAAAGACAATACAGTGCGCTCCGTAACGTTTGGGACAGGCCTATCATTTATGTATTTGCCTCTGTGCTGCTCCACAATTTAAGATTTGTAATAGAAAAATCACATGGTTAAAGTGCACATTGTCATATTTTAATAAAAGCCATTTTTATACATTTTTGTTTCACCATGTAGAAATCACAGCAGTGTTTATACATAGTCCCCTCCATTTCAAGGCACCATAATGTTTGGGACACAGCAATGTCATGTAAATGAAAGTAGTCATGTTTAGTATTTTGGTGCATATCCTTTGCCTACAATGACTGCTTGAAGTCTGCGATTCATGGGCATCACCAGTTGCTGGGTGTCTTCTCTGGTGATGCTCTGCCAGGCCTGTATTGCAGCCATCTTTAGCTTATGCTTGTTTTGGGGGCTAGTCCCCTTCAGTTTTCTCTTCAGCATATAAAAGGAAAGCTCAATTGAGTTCAGATCGGGTGATTGACAATGGCCAAGAATTGACCATTTTTTAGCTTTGTAAAACTGTTGCTTGAGCAGTATGTTTGGGATCATTGTCTTGCTATAGAATGAACCGACAGCCAATCAGTTTTGAGGCATTTGTTTGAACTTGAGCAGATATGTCTATACACTTCAGAATTCATTATGCTATAACCATCAGCAGTTGTATCATCAATCAAGATAAGTGAGCCAGTAGCTTCAGCAGCCATACATGCCCAGGCCATAACACCCCCACCACCGTGTTTCATAGATGAGGTGGTATGCTTTGGATCTTGGGCAGTTCCTTCTCTCCTGATATACTCTGATATGTTAATCTTCGTCTCATCTGTCCACAAGACCTTTTTTTCAGAACTGTAGTTGCTCTTTTAAGTACTTCTTGGCAAACTGTAACCTGGCCATCCTATTTCCAGTGGTTCGCATCTTGCAGTGTAGCTTCTATTTCTGTTCATGAAGTCTTCTGCGTAAAGTGGTCATTGACAAATCCACATCTGACTCCTGAAGAGTGTTTCTGGTCTGTCGGACAGGTGTTTGTGGATTTTTCTTTATTATAGAGAGAATTCTTCTGTCATCAGCTGTGGAGGTCTTCCTTGGCCTGTCAGCCCCTTTGCAATTAGTGAGTTCACCTGTGCTCCCGTTCTTCTTAATGATGTTCCAAACAGTTGATTTTGCTAAGCCTAAATTTTGGATGATGTCTCTAACAGTTTTATTCTTGTTTCTCAATCTCATAATGGCTTCTTTTTTTCTCATTTCATGTTGGTCCTCATGTTGATAAACAGCAATAAAAGTTTCCAAAGATGATGAAAAGACTGGAGGAAAGAGTAGGTGCTGAGAGCTCTCTTGTACCTGCATTAAGGAGACATTTAAACACAATTGAGCAATTTCAAACGCCTGTGAAGCCATGTGTCCCAAACATTATGGTGCCCTGAAATGGTGGGGACTATGTATAAACACAGCTTTAATTTCTACATGGTGAAACCAAAATGTATAAAAATGGCCTTTAACTAAATCTGACAATGTGCACTTTGACCACATGTGATTTTTTTTTCGATTGATGAATAGAGAAAACCCACACAGTCACAGGTAGAAAGTACAAACTCCATGCAAACAACGCCCATTGTTGGGATCGAACCTGGGTCTCTGGCGCTGAAAGGCAGCAACTCTACCGCTGCTCCTCTGTGCCGTTTTGGGTAGTTGGTTAATACATTTGCTTTATAAAATAATATTTAGCAACAGTTCGAAGTGTATTGCCATCATATTGGGCATTTCACTACTTTTAATAATATTCAAGTTGTTCATATTTTGCCAAGAGTTGCTCGCAAAATGGTGACATAGTACTGTGCAATTTCTTACTTTCTAAAAACTATTAAAACATTTTTAGATAATAGGTTTTTTAAAGATAATTTTTTAAGATTGTACTTTGTCTTCGAAAAATATCATGAATTGAATGTTATTCAAACATTGAAAGACAATGTTTTTTTTTGTCATTCAACTTTCATCCTTTAAAAGCTTGGTTCCGCTCCTTATATTATGATGCAGCTTTATAGGACTTTGGTCAGGCCACATTTGGAGTGTAGCGTGCAGTTCTGGTCGCCCCATTACAGGATAGATGTGGAGGCTTTGGAAAGGGTGCAAAGGAGATTTACCAGAATAATGGTTGGATTAGGGTGAATTAGCTACAGGGAGAGGTTGGACAGGCTTGGATTGTCTTCTCTAGAATGTCAGTGGTTGTAGGGAGACCTGATAAAAGGATATACAATTATGAGAGGCATAGATAAGGTAGAGAGTCAGAACCTTTTTCCCAGGATGGAAAAAAATCAAATATTAGAGGGCATTATTTGAAGGTGAGAGGGGAGAAATTTGAAGGAGATGAGTGGGACATGTTTTTCACACAGAGGTTGGTGGGTGCCTGGAATACACTGCCAGGGGTGGTGGTGGAGGCAGATACGACAGTGGCGTTTAAGAGACTTTTGGATCGGCACATGAATATATAGGGAATGGAGGGATATGGATTATGTTGAGGCAGAAAAGAGTTGGACTTGGCATCATGTTCAGTGCATACATTGTGGGCTGAAGGGCCTGTTCTTGTTCTATAATCATGCTCATATCATTAACGTAAAACCTGAGGGAGAGCGAGAAAGAGAGAGAGAAACAGGGAGAAAGGAGAAAGCGAGAGAGAAGCAGACAGACACAGAGAGAGACAGACACAGAGAGAGACTCACAGAGAGACAGACACACACAGAGACAGACACACAGAGAGACAGACAGAGAGAGAAAGTCACAGAGAGAGAGACAGACAGAGAGAGAGAGAGAGAGAGAGAGAGAGAGAGAGACAGACAGTGGGAGAGACAGAGAGAGAGAGACAAACAGAAATAGAGGAAATAGTTGGTAAAAGAAGCAAAATAAATTGCTGTATACCAGCTTTGCAAAAGTCTTTACAGTTTATCTTTTCCCTTAATTCTCTGCAGCTGTGCAGTTTTAAACTGATAAAGCCAACACTGGGAGGACTGTAAATGCAGATTGGGGGTAACACTGAATCACTTTTTCATTGCTTTGCTTTCTGCATGTAATCCTTTTCAGTGGCAAGAATGGTCTGCATAGCCCATGACAACAGATGTTAGTAACTGATACAGCCAGTAATTGTGTCCACTTAATGAGTCGGGATAATAGCAGGATAAGGACCTGACCTAGCTGACTGGCTCAAACCAGCTGCTGGATATTTTTTTTTAAAGATAAATGTTGAATGAACAAAAGAATACAAACTTTTTAAGTACAACACAAGTATTCACTCACTTACATTTATGATGCCGTAACCATTAATAACAGAATAGTCTGTACAATATTTTTACAAACTGAAGCTTGTGTGAGTAGAATAACTAAATGTTAGAATCACAGAGTCATACAGGCTGGAAACAGGCCCTTCGGCCCAACTTGTCTATGCCAACCAACATGCCCCATTTACACCAGTCCCACCTGCCCCAGTTTGGCCCTCCCTATCCTTTCCTATCCATGTACCTGTCCAAATGTCCTTTAAATGTAAATAAAATATGAAATAAATGTAGAAGTAAAAATTAAAAAAATGTTAATGTAGAAATGTGAAATTGTACCAGAATTTCCAAAAAGCTTTAGATAAAACACCATTTAAACTAGTCTGAAGAAGTGTCCCGACCTGAAACGTCACCGATCCATGTTCTCCAGAGATGCTGCCTGGCCCACTGAGTTAGACTTTAGTCACTACTTTAGACTTTAAAGATACAGCGTGAAAATAGGCCCATCGGCCCATGGAGTCCACGCCGACCAGCGATCATCCGGTACATTAGCACTACTCTACACAGTGGGGACAAATTACAATATTACTGAAGCCAATTAACCTACAAACCTGTAGGTCTTTGGAGTGTGGCTGGAAACCAGAGCACCCGGAGTCAGGATCGAACCCAGGTCTCTGGCGCTGTAAGGCAGCAACTCGGGGTGGGAGATTGCAACCTTCACGTGGTCCGCCCTGTTTCGACGAATGCAATCAACCTGGCGTGCACAATTAAATAAGATCAAATAGAACAAGTTGTCCAACTTTAGGCTGTGCACGCCATACGCAAGAAGAAGGCAGCAACGCTACCACTGCGCTGCCCCGTACTCCAGCACTTTGTGACCATTTTAGCAGACTACTTTACAAACCAAAGTCAATATTTCTGAAAGGTAAGACGGGAGTACATAAGGAACTACAGATGCTGGTTTACCAAAGAAAGACAAAATGTTGGAGTAACTCAGCGGGTCTGTCTGAAGAAGGGTCTTGACCAGAAACGTTACCTATCCATGTTCGCCAGGGTTGCTTCCTAGCCCACCAAGTTACGCCAGCACTTTGTGTCTTTGGTTGGAGTGTAAAAGGACAAAGCACGACAAGGCTAATTAGATCATGTTGGAAGAGGCATTGGGTTAAGTGTCTTTGCTGCGTGAGCGTAAATCATCTGGAAACACATTCTCGGGACAGGATCACAATATTTTCAGATGATGTCAAGTGACACGTGTTTTAGTCTTGTTGGAGCCAGGAAAGAGGGCTCATCAAGATTGATTCCAAACTGACCAATGGAAGATGTAATCCTCCCTGGATGGGATATGGTTCACCAAGGAGAAATGTAATCGATAATAGAAACTGTTTTCAATTGACTACTTGTCATATATACTTTACTTTTAGACTTTAGAGATACAGTGTGGGACTTTGGGGATACCAGTCGGCCCACGCTGGTCAGTACTGACCAGCGATCACCCTATACACTAACACTATCCTACACACTCGGGACAATTTACAATTTTACCAAAGCCAATTAACCTACAAGCCTGCACGTCTTTAGAAAGTGGGAGGAAACCGGAGCACGCGGTTACAGGAGAACATACAAACTCCATACAGACAGCACCTGTGGTCAGGATCGAACCCGGGTCTCTGCCGCTGTAAGGCAGCAACTCTACCACTGTGCCATCCTCATTCAGATATTATTCAGATTATATTTGTAAACTCCATATCTGGTGTTTACTATAATTAAGTCACATGGAACTGCAGATGTTGGAATCTTGAACAAAACACAAAGTGCTGGAGGAACTCAGTGAGTCAGGAAGCATCTGTGAGCAGAATGCGCAAATGTTTTGGTTCAGGATCCCTCTTCAGATTGATGGAAGGGTCCGAAACGTCATCTGTCCATTCCCTCCACAGATGCTGCCTGGCCCGCTGAGTTCCTCCAACACTTTGTGTTTTGCTCTCATTAAAGTAAGACCCAGTCAGTGAGATTTGTATTGTATTTGGTGAAATCATTGGACAAAGTCAGCATGGATTTATGAAAGGTAAATCATGTCTGACGAATCTTGTGGAATTTTTCGAGGATGTAACTATAGCGTGGATAAGGAGAACCAGTGGATGTGGTATATCTGGACTTCCAGAAGGCTTTCGACAAGGTCCCACATAAGAGATTAGTATACAAACTTAAAGCATACGGTATTAGGGGTTCAGTATTGATGTGGATAGAGAACTGGCTGGCAAACAGGAAGCAAAGAGTAGGAGTAAACGGGTCCTTTTCACAATGGCAGGCAGTGACTAGTGGGGTACCGCAGGGCTCAGTGCTGGGACCCCAGCTATTTACAATATATATTAATGATCTGGATGAGGGAATTGAAGGCAATATCTCCAAGTTTGCGGATGACACTAAGCTGGGGGGCAGTGTTAGCTGTGAGGAGCATGCTAGGAGACTGCAAGGTGACTTGGATAGGCTGGGTGAATGGGCAAATGTTTGGCAGATGCAGTATAATGTGGATAAATGTGAGGTTATCCACTTTGGTGGAAAAAACAGGAAAGCAGACTATTATTTAAATGGTGGCCGATTAGGAAAAGGGGAGATGCAGCGAGACCTGGGTGTCATGGTACACCAGTCATTGAAAGTAGGCATGCAGGTGCAGCAGGCAGTGAAAAAAGCGAATGGTATGTTAGCTTTCATAGCAAAAGGATTTGAGTACAGGAGCAGGGAGGTTCTACTTCAGTTGTACAGGGTCTTGGTGAGACCACACCTGGAGTATTGCGTACAGTTTTTGTCTCCAAATCTGAGGAAGGACATTATTGCCATAGAGGGAGTGCAGAGAAGGTTCACCAGACTGATTCCTGGGATGTCAGGACTGTCTTATGAAGAAAGACTGGATAGACTCGGTTTATACTCTCTGGAATTTAGGAGATTGAGAGGGGATCTTATAGAAACTTACAAAATTCTTAAGGGTTTGGAGGCTAGATGCAGGAAGATTGTTCCCGATGTTGGGGAAGTCCAGGACAAGGGGTCACAGCTTAAGGATAAGGGGGAAATCCTTTAAGACCGAGATGAGAAAGACTTTTTTCACACAGAGAGTGGTGAGTCTCTGGAACTCTCTGCCACAGAGGGTAGTTGAGGCCTCATTGGCTATATTTAAGAGTGAGTTGGATGTGGCCCTTGTGGCTAAGGGGATCAGAGGGTATGGAGAGAAGGCAGGTAGGGGATACATGATCAGCCATGATCATATTGAATGGCGGTGCAGGCTCGAAGGGCTGAATGGCCTACTCCTGCACCTAATTTCTATGTTTCTATGTTTCTATGTTTCTATTTCCAATTATTCAATTATGGACCTTCCATATCTCAGAAGGAAGGCAGCTAATGTGATTAGTTATTGAAAGCTGTGAAGAATAATTGTAAATGACAGTTAGAATTTATAGTTTGTTTCTTGAAAGGCCAGACTTCCCACCAGTGACTCTATCTATCTCAAGCCGAGCCACAAGCAGCCAACATAATCAAAGACTTGTCCCACCTCAATCATTCCTCCGTTTCCCCACTCCCGTCCAGTAGAAAGTACAGAAAGTGCGGGCCACCAGACTCACGATCAGCTTCTTCCCTTCTGTTATCAGACTTCTAAACGCTCCTTCCATAAGCGAGGGTACTGTCCGATTCACCTCTTCCCCATTGTGGACTTTGGACTTTGTCTACGGAACTGATGCGCTGCAATGCTGAGACTATTTTCTGCACTTTGTATCTTCCCCTTTGCTGCACCTATTGTACTTTTGTTTGACCTTTTTTCTATTTAAGCATGCTATATCTGAACTGTCTGGATAGCAAGCAAAACAAAGCTCTTCCCTGTACCTCGGGTACATGTGACAATAACAAACCTGAACCTAAATTAAACAAGTTTGGTCACTTCTCCCCTCTCCATTCTCCCTTCAGGCAATAGGTATAGAATTGCGAAAATGCACACTTCCAGATTCAGGGACTGTTTCTTCCCAGCTGTTATCATGCAACTAAGCCATCCTATCACCAACTAGAGAGTGGTTCTGACCTTCCATTCACCTTTTTGGAGATCCTTGGACTATCTTTAATTGGACGTTACCGGACTTTATCTTCATGCCCTTTACCTTCTATCTGCACACAGCGGACAACTCGATTGTAAACATGCGTAGGCTTTTTGCTGACTGGATAGTACGCAACAAAAATGCTTTTTGCTGTACCTCAGTACATGTGACAATAATAAGTAACTAAAGTTATGATTTAACGACAAAATGTTGAACTGCACAGGGCAAATTTGGTATTGATATTTAGTTTAGAGAGAAACAGTGTGCAAGAGGCCTTTCAGCCCACTGAGTCCACACCTTTGTGATGCGGGAGGAAACCAGCGCACCCAGAGAAACGGGGAGAAATGTACAAACTCCGTACAGACAGCACCCGTAGTCAGGATCAAACCCGGATATCTGCCGCTGTAAGGCAGCAACTCTACCGCTATGCCACCGTGCCACCCAACATCTGGAAGAATGTTTGTTGTAAATCAATGGCAAAAACATGATTAGAAGTGAGTACTTATGTTCAGCACCTATTCTGCCCTTATCTTTATTTGAACTTAAAAATATTTGTAATGCCTCATCACTTGCTATTTGCTATTTTCCAAACTCGAGCCTCTGTTCTGGTCATATCAAGGTACTCTGGCACTGATGCCATACTATTGGCAAGTTCATAAGTCATAGGAGCAGAGGTAAGCTATTCAGCCCATCAAGTCCACTCCATTATTCAATCTTGACTGATCTATCTTTCTCTCTGAATCCCATTCTCCTGCCTTCTCCCCATAACCCCTGACACCCTCACTAATCAAGTATCCTGTCAATCTCTGCCTTAAAAATACCCATTGACTTGGCCTCCACAGACGTCTGTGGCAATGCTTTCCACAAATTCACCACTTTCTTACTGAAGAAATTCCTCCTCTTCTCCTTTCTAATGTTACGTCTTTTTTTCCTTTTGATGTGACTTGGTGTATTAATGACTTTGTAAATTAACATGTTTTTTTCCTAAAACATCAAAGAAGTAATGTTTTTGAATGTCTGCCTTCTCCTATTTATCCTTGTATTTAATCCCTAAGGAAACATGTTTTTTTGTTGCTGCCTATTCAGTTTCTGTTGTAGAATCAGTGGAATACCTTGGGGTCATTTGGTGTGTCCTGTTTCCCTTGCCACCCGAATTTCATGTTGTCTTACTTCCACATCATGTCACAGCTGTACAGCACAGAAATAGGCCCTTCGGCCTACCTTGTCCATACTGAATAAGTTGGCATACTGGGCTCGTCCCATTTGCCTGCATTTGGTCCATTGCATTCTAAACCCTTTCTACCCTTGTATCTGTCCAAATGTCTTTCAGTCATAAAATGTATCCGCTACAAAAAATGTACAGCTTTGTCTTTTGAGCTCACTGGTGTGTAGGGTAGCGCTAGTGTATGTGGTGATTGCTGGTCAATGTAGACTTGGTGGGTCAGTTTCTGTGGTGTATCTCTAAAGTAAAGTCCAAAGGTTCAGTGGTGCTTTTATTATCACATGTGCAAATGCACAGAAATAGTCCACTGAGCCCGCATGCGTGTGTTGGCACCATTTTCCAATGTCCAGTCTGCGTTCTAGTTGTCATGAGTGGTGCCCGATCAGGCAAGCCCCAGGCTGCAGCAGGGCCTCTAGCCATCGCCTATCTTGGACACGATGTCTAGGGTTGCCAACTTTCTCACTCCCAAATAAGGGACAAAAGGTCAAAATAAGGGACAAATTCCTGACAGGAATTCATTGACCGACTCGGCCGTGGCTGGGTGGATGATGAGCTGGCCCGGGTGCACACAAAGTCCGGCCAGCGGGACAGCTGAGGAGTTTTGGCCCGGTCCGGCACCCCATCCAACTCATGAACTGATGAACGGCCATGAGAAGGAGGGGTGGTGGTGTCGGCGGTAAGAGAAAGGTCAGAAGGTCAGACAGCTCTGTGAAGAACGGGTGAGGCGCTGCTGCTACATTCCATGGGCTGCACTATGTCAGAACGGGTGAGGCGGGGCCGGACGCGGCGCTCTGACCCGACAGTCCCGTCGACCCGAGTAGTAGCAGTCAAATACGGGGCAAGGGGGGCCCCATATGGGATAAACCAATTTAGCCCAATATACAGGATGTCCCGGCTGATACAGGACAGTTGGCAACCCTAGTGAGCAGGGGCCGGCTTGTCATTTTCTCTGCTCAACAACCCATGTACCTGCGGCGCGATTCAAATTGGCATCTTGCAGAGTGCTTTGTTACTCAATACTTATCTGATGACATATCTTTCCCCTCCTCTTGTCACTTTCCACCTATACTCCTTTCCCTAGCTTCACAATTTGCACCTCTTCTATCCTTATCTCCTTATCTCAACTTTGTGTCGTTTCATCTCTGGCCTTTGACCAACCATCTGAAAATCAGAATCCCCTCTCACCTGTATCCCCTTCTCATCTGTATTCACCTCTCTTCCAGCTTCCACTGCCACCATAATCAGTGTGAAGAAGGGTCCATACCCGAAACATCACTTATCCAAGTTCTCCAGAGACGCAACCTGACCTGCTGAGTTACTCCAGCACTTTTTGTTCTTTTTCTTGTAAATCAGCATCTGCGGATCCTTGTGTCTTCATTACCTTCCTACTTTCCTAGTTCGTAGTCTTTACAATACACACTGATTGATTACATCCCTTCCCATTTCCTTCGCATTTTCCTCTGTGCATCTTCTCTGATTCATGTCACAACATCTTCTGTGATTTGGCTTTTTACCTTCATCAGCTCTGTTAAATTCTAAAACAGGTCCACCACTGCTTTTCCGGCAGCTTTGGTTCCAGAGCCTTTCTGGATTATCCGTTTTGCCGGACCAACAGAGGTTACGGCCTTGGGGGACCGAGATACCAACCTGCAAAGTCGGCTATAGGAATGGATCAGTCGGCTCCGGCCAGGCCGGAGTTCCAAAGCCCCGGCCGCAGGGGGCAAATTCGACCCGCCGAACAACAGCGGAAGTCCCAAGGAGGTTGAGATTGGCCGCCCCTCCCGGCCATGGTGGCACATTTTCGGAGGGACTTCTGGGGGAGCTCTCATAATTTTTACCGGTTTAAATGAGGTGCTGGACAACCAGTTACCGAAACATTGGTGGTGGACCTGTATTGCTCTTTCTTCTGTGGCTTCTGGTGAACTATTGTCTACTCGCCTTCAGTCCTGACTTACCACGAGATCCTGGTTACCACGCGGACCTTTGGATTTTGATAGTCCATCACCAATTGCTGGCAGCCACTCCATTGTGCTAGTGGTTGCCTCCTATTACAATTAAGAGGTGTGTTAACAAGTGGCTTCTTGTGTACTGATCTCATAAGCAGTCCCTGTTCCTTAAAGTTAATCACAGGGGAAAATGAGGTTGGATATGTAGATGTGGCAATCATCAGCACTTTGGCCGTGTCAGTAGAGGTTTCTATTCACAAGTCAACAAGTTTCATCTCAATAGGGAACCGGCCTCAATCAAGCGGTGCTGAGATACAGACGGCAGGGATGGTAGTGGAGGCAGATAGTGGTATTTAGCAGACTTTGGATAGGCACATGGACATGCAGGGACTAGAGGGGTAAGGATTAGAGCCATAGTCATACAGCACGGAAACAGGCTCTTCAGCTGAACTCGCCCACACCGACCAATTTACATTAGTCCCAACTACCCGTGTTTAGCCCATATCCCTATAAACCTCTCCTATCCATGTACCTGTCGAAATGCCTTTCAAATATTGTACAGTACCTGCCTCGACTGCCTCCTCTGGCTGCTCGTTCCAAATACCCACCACCTTCTGAGTGGAAAAGGTTTCCCAGATTCCTATTAAATCTTCTCCCTCTTACCGTAAAATTATATCCTCTGGTTCTCAATTCCCCTACTCTGGATAAAGAACTCTGCACATTCACCATATCTATTCCTCTCATGATTTTATACACCTCTATAAGATCACCCTTCATCCTCTTACTCTTCAAGGAATTAAATCCTCACCTGCCCAAACTCTCCTCACTGCTCTGGCCCTCGAGTGCTGGTAACAACCTTCTTAGGTGCAGGAAGATAACAGTTGGTTTTGGCATTATGTTTAGCCCAGACATTGAGGGCCAAAGGGCCTGTTCTTGTGCTGTGCTGTGTTGCGCGTTCAAATATTTTGGAACTTACCATTTGCCCAAATTTCCTTTTAAAAAATTTAAGTAGTTTCCTTCCATAAATTTAGAGTATGACCCAATAATTTTCAGCGCTGTTATTTGTTTCATTGTGTTATAGATTATATTTGGTTTTATATGTTCCATTTTGTGTGTCATTCCTTATGCTGCTGAAGATGAGTTGCGTACAACTTTGCCACATTCAATGCCACGCATGTAATTCTGAAGAAACTGACTGTTGCTAAGGAATAGTCTTACCTGCATTGCAAACTCTCCATGTAACCATTATTCTTTAAGTAATCTTAAAGTATTGGTTTAGATTTAGGATTAGGTTTATTATTGTCATGTGTACTGAGGCACAGTGAAAAGCTATGTTTTGTGTGTTATCCAAACAGATCAAATAATACCATAATATCATAAATACAATCGTCATACTCAAGTAGAGCAAAGGGGAAGATACAAAGTGCAGAATATAGTTCTCCAGCATTGTAGCGCACCAGTTTCAAAGTCCGATGTTCACAGTGGGGTAGGGGTGAATCGGACTGTACCCTAGCTTATGGAATGGCCATTCAAAAGTCAGATAACAGAGGGGAAGAAGCTGCTCCTGAGTCTGGTGGTGCGCCCTTTCCAGTTGCTGTACCATCTGCGGGACAGGAGTTGGGAGAAGAGGGAATGACCGGAGTTTGTATATTCGCCCCGTGACCATGTGGGTTTTCTCCGGGTCCTTCAGTTTCCTCTCACACTCTGTACTCACTCTATACTCATGACTGCGTAGCCGGTCATAGTGCGAACTCCATCATCAAGTTCGCTGACGACACCACAGTTGTGGGACGTATCACTGATGGGGATGAGTCGGAGTACAGAAGAGAGATCGAGCGACTGTCCATATGGTGCCAGCACAATAACCTGGCCCTCAACACCAGCAAAACCAAGGAACTGATTGTGGACTTTGGAAGGAGTAGGATGGGGACCCACAGTCCCGTTTATATATGGTTGAAAGGGTCAAGAGCTTCAAATTCCTGGGCGTGCACATCTGTGAAGATCTTTCCTGGTCCGAGAACACTGATGCAATTATCAAGAAAGCGCCTCTACTTCCTGAGAAGATTACGGAGAGTTGGTCTGTCAAGGAGGACTCTCTCTAACTTCTACAGGTGCACAGTAGAGCGCATGCTGACTGGTTGCATCGTGGCTTGGTTCGGCAACTCGAGTGCCCTGGAGCGGAAAAGACTACAAAAAGTAGTAAACACTGCCCAGTCCATCATCGGCTCTGACCTTCCTTCCATCGAGGGGATTTATCGCAGTCGCTGCCTCAAAAAGGCTGGTAGTATCATCAAAGACCCACACCATCCTGGCCACACACTCATCTCCCTGCTACCTTCAGGTAGAAGGTACAGGAGCCCTGAGGACTGCAACGACCAGGTTCAGGAATAGCTACTTCCCCACAGCCATCAGGCTATTAAACTCGGCTCGGGCAAAACTCTGAACATTAATAGCCCATTATCTGTTATTTGCAATCAGTTTATTTATTCATGTGTGTATATATTTATATAATGGTATATGGACACACTGATCTGTTTTGTAGTCAATGCCTACTATGTTCTGTGTGCTGAAGCAAAGCAAGAATTTCATTGTCCTATCAGGGACACATGACAATAAACTCACTTGAACTCGAACACTCCATAGACATGCAGGTTTGTAGGTTAATTGGCTCCTGTAAATTGCCCCTAGTTTCTAGAATAGAACTAGTGTATGGGTGATCGCTGGTCCCGACCTGAAACATCACGCTGTGTTTCTCCAGAGATGCTGCCTGATCTACTGTGTTTGTCTAGAGATACTGCCTGATCTGCTGTGTTTGTCTAGAGATGCTGCCTGACACATTGAGTTACTCCAACACATTTTGTCTTTTTACGCTTACTTGTAAACTATCATGTGGGTCGCTGTGAAGCGGCCAAGCTGTGCATAGAGATGACCTCATTCAAGTTTGAATAATCGTTTGTTGAACCATACTGAAGCAAGTGAGGGGGGTCCGCCTCGCTGCGAGCCCTGCTTAATTCAGGGACATTCCTCTAACACCACTGGCATGATGCTTCCACTTGGCTCTAAGCCCCTTTCAAATAGTTTGTCTTCAGCCTGCACGTCCACACTGAGCGAGGCTGAAGGCTGCGGTTTAAACATCTTGTTTCTTCATTTGTTCTGGACATTTGTCGGTGCAGCTGACCCCACGCGGGACAATTTGCCTGTGTTCCATCGACGGACAGCTGCACCGCAAACTATTCCCCAGCCTTGCTCCAGGGATTATAACTGCCCCCTGCCCACTGCATGCAAGGACAGAGGCACACTCTCAGTGCAACAAGCTGCACTCAGACAGTGTTGCTGCACTGCCGTGTATCGCCTTTCAACAATCACACTAAAAGCTCCATGACGGGCACAATTCAGTGCGCTTAAACCTCCAACTCAAACCGTTGCACGGCAGTGCAGATATTGACTGAATAACTGTTCGACAGGAAGACGCTTAAGCAGAAACAAAAATCATTTTTGAAACCGAAAACGCTGGCTAAGGAAATAGAATCGTGCCACAAAATTCAAGAATTCTTGCGTATATTTGTGTTGAAGATGCTTTAGCCGTTTGATTCAGTTTTCTTTACGTATCTTTGTCTTCTGTCTCTTCTGAAAGTCTCAACTTCAGTGGCGGAGTGTAGGAGGTTCCAGAGACATAAGGAACCGTGCATGCTGGTTTACAGAATAAAGATACAAAGTGCTGGAGTGTCTCAGGGGGCCAGGCAGCATCTCGGGATAGGTGGCATGTCGGGTCAGGATTGACGAAGGATCCCGACCAGAAATATTACCTGTGTGGGGAAATAAAGAGGATCAATGAGCAGTCTTTAACTCAGAGTAGGGGAGCCAAGAACCAGAGGGCATCAGTTTAAGGTGAGAGGGGCATGATTTAATAGCAACCTGTGGGGGCAAGTCTTTCAGACAGAGCGTGGTGGGTGTATGGAACAAGCTGCCAGAGGAGGTAGTTGAGGCAGGTACTATAACAGCATTTAATGACACTTGGACAGATACATGGATAGGAAAGGTTTAGAGGGATATGGGCCAAATGTGGGCTAATGGGGCCAGCTTAGATGGGGTATCTTGGACGGCATGGACAAGTTGGGCTGAAGGGCGTTTCCATGCAGTAAGACTATATGACTATTAATTAGCCTTCAGAGGAAATGCTGACCTACAGTCAGTAAAGTTGTAATTGCAACACTTGGGCAGTTTACCACTCAACCATACGAGCAGAGAAATATAAAGGAACTGCAAATGGTTGTCTGAAAAAGGGTCCTGACCCGAAACATCACCTATCTATTTTTCCCAGGGATATTGCCTAACTTTAGGTTTTAGAGATACACAGCGCGGAAACGGACCCTTGGGCCCACCGAGTCCGCTCCGACCAGCGATCACCCCGTACACCAGCTCTACCCTACACACTAGGCACAATTTACAAGTTTACCAAAGCCAATTACCCTACAAACCTGTATGTCTGGAGTGTGGGAGGAAACCAGAGCACCCGGAGAAAAGCCACGTGATTACAAGGAGAACGTGCAAACTCCGTATGGACAGCGGCCGTAGTCAGGATCTAACGCGGGTTGTGAGGTAGCGATGCTACTGCTGCGCCGCTGTTCTGCAGATGTTCCGCTGAGTTACTCCAGCATTTTATGTCTATCTCTGGTGTGAACATTGAATTCCCAAACTACAATTAACAATCCCCTCAACAACTCTGTTACTTCGAAAGTACCTTCTTTTGCAGTGGGGGGGGGGAGGCCATTTTAAAACACTGGAGATGCTTTCTACGGCCAGTGTGTGTTTGAATATCTGTATTTTCCCAAAATAATCAGGAAATCGCAGCTCGTAATCAAAAGGATTAGAGGTCACGCCTTCTGTAGGGAACATGGTTTTATTATAAGCTATCCAGTGTATCTGTCGAGAAGGCTAACACGCCTGTAACATGTGGGTTGTGTGCTCCAGGTCTTGTGCACTGCACTGCATAATTATGTCGTGCGTTGAAGGTTAGACAAGGTCATGCATGGGAACAAGAAACAGAACCATTTTTACTCTGTGTCTGCCATTATGCTTCCAGTTCATTCATAGCGCCAAATGAAATGTGTTATACCTAAATATTACGGAAGGAACTGCAGATGCTAGTTTAAACCGAAGATAGACACAACAATTATTGGTAACACAAGGAAGTGCAGATGCTGGGATCTTGCAAGGAACACAAAAGCTAGAACAGAGGTGGGAGTGGGACAAAGTCTGGCAAGTGACAGGTGGACACAAGGAACCGCTGATGCTGATTTTCAACAAGAAAAACACAAAGTAAAAACACAAAGTAACTCAGTGGATCAGGCAGCATCTCTGGAGAACATGGATAGGTGACGTTTCAGGTCGGACCCCTTCTTCAGACTGATTGTAGTGGGGAGGAAGCTGCAAAAGAGAAGTAGGCAAAGCTTGGCAAGTGATAGGTGGATACAGGTGAGGGGAGGTTTGGTTGGCAGATGGGTGGACAAGAGCTAGAGATGAAAAGGAGACAAAATGGAGTTGGATAAGGAGAAAAGAGGAGGAGTGAAATGTAAAGCCCGAGGAAGGGACATAGGTGAGGGTGTGGAGTGATAGTGAGAGAAATATGTGCGCACCAGGGTGGGGTGACATTGGAAAGAGATGGGGGGGGGGGGGGGGAGGAGGGGTACCTAAAATTGGAACCCATCAAACAGAGGAAGGGGAGGGGAAGAAAGAAGAGGGGTTGTGTATTTTTGTGTTTTGGGCGAATAGGTTATCTACCCTAACCACACTGTCAAATAGTTACAGGCATTATGGATGACTTTGCAAGATTCATGTGTTTTCATAAATGGAGGCAATTTAGACAACATATAATTTAGGTAAGGGGCAACACAGTGACACAGCGGTAGAGCCAGAGACTAAGGTTCGATTCTGATCAAGGGTGCTCTCTGTGTGTGGAGTTTGCGTGTTCTCCCTGTGACTATGTGGGTTTCCTCCGGGCGCTCCGGTTTTCTTTCGCACCCCATTAGCGGGTTTGTAGGCTAATTGGCCCTCTGTAAATTTCCCCTCGTATATAGGGAGTGGATGAGAGTGTGTGATAACATAGGACTAGTGTGAATGGTTGATTGATTGTTGGTGTGGACTCAGTGGGCCAAAGGGCCTGCTTCCATGCTGTATCCCTAAGCTAAACCATTTAATTAAAGTGTCTAATTAAGCTTTGGACAAGATCGCCCTCCACAGGATTTATTATCTAGTATGTGAGTGGTTCATTAGCACAGTAGAGCTGCCGCCTTACAGCACCAGAGATCTGGATTCGATTCCGACTACGGGTGCTGACTGTAAGGAGTTTGTACGTTCTCTCTTTGACCTCGTGAGTGTTTTCTGGGTACTCCAGTTTCCTCCCACGCCCCAAAGACGTGTGGGTTTGCAAGTTAGTCGGCCAGCTGTAAATTGCCCCTAACATGTAGGGCGTGGATGAGAAAGTGGGATAACATAGTCAGAGGGTGGTGAATCTATGGAACTCATTGGAATTCTTTGCCTTTCGGTCTGAGTGAAATTTCGTTGCCTGCAGTCATACATATAGTACATAACAAAACACACAATAAACACATATTTAACATCCACCACAGTGAGTTCACCAAACACCTCCTCACTGTGATGGAAGGCAAAAATCTTAAGTCTTTGTCTCTTCCCTTCTTGTTCTTCCTCGTCCTCTGCGCTGAGGCGACCCGGGCCTCCGCTGTTGTGACCGCACCGGGTGATGTAAATAAGTCCCGCGGGTGAACCGCGCTCCGCGAGCGGGCCGGGGCGGTCGAAGCTGCCGCCCTCCAGTCCAACGGATGCAGCTGTTGCCGCGGGAGCTCTGGAAAAACAGATCACCAACCTGTGACCTGCGAGCTCCCGACGGTGTCGTTCACTGGGCCCGCGGCCGAACCTCATTGGGTATTTTTTAAAGCAGATATTTTTAAGGTGGAGAATGACAAATTCTTGATTAGTAAGGGCGTCAAAGGTTACAGGGAAAAGGCATGAGAATGGGGTTGAGACGGAAATATAGATCTGCTCTGATCAAATGGCGGAGCTGGCTCGATGGGCCGAATGACCTCATTCTACTCCTATGTCTTATGGACCTGAAATGTCTTATATGCATTCCCTCCACAGACGCTGCCTGACCAATTGAGTTCCTCCAGCACTTTGTCTTTTGATTAATAAGGAAATGAGCACCGTGACAGCCCAGTTAATATTATTTGGCGGGCTGAACTGAGTCTTATGGTTTGAGAATGTCCTAGGTTATAATAGTGCCTGTGTTGAATATAAAGCGAGAATGTTACAATTGCATCATTAATTTCAGCGCAACAGCTGTCTGCATAGCTCCAATGAAACAATGGGACACACTATCTCTGAAATAGCGTTGTTCTTAGCAGTTTATCCTTTACAATAATTGTAAAAGAATGACCATTTCGGATAGAACAGGTTTATCATTATCTATGTAGACCCGCTGTGTTACTAATCATTAAACATCATATCTTTGAGATCAAATCTGCCAAATATATTTTTTTAATAGATGGTTTAAGTGGGGTTGCAAATTACTAGAGCCACGTTTAGTGTAAAGTTCATCTTGGTGTTGTGACCTCAGCCTAGCCAGAGATGCAGGGGAGCCTTGGGGAGAAACTTGGTTGATCCTATGTTGTAATCTGTGAAATATTCGGCTTGAAAGCCCCCTCAATAAATCTCTCAATGTGTCTTTGTGAATGGGATTCAGCAGTAGATCCTCAGCATGTGTTCTGCGGAGTTTCAGGCCAACGCCGCTGCCAGGATTTGCCTTGTACAAACGTACTCTAGCGATCGTGCTATCTTTAAACTTCAGAGATATAGCACAGAAACAGGCCATTCAGCCCATGGAGTCCACACCGACCGGTGTTCACCCCGTACACTAGCAGTGTCCTACACACTAGGGAACATTTGCAGGAGCCAATTAACCTACAAACCTGCACATCATTGGGACGTGGGAGGAAACTGGAGGACCTGGAGAAAACCCACTTGGTCACAGGGATGACGTACAAACTCCACACAGACAGCTCCCCTTAGTCAGGATCTGAAAGTAATAAACACTAAAAGTAAAAACTAAAATCTAAAACTAAAAACGAAACTAAATTAAACATCACGGACCAGAGGAAGAGTTTAATGAAAATAAATCCTCTATTCTGATTGGCTTCACGTTTCTGTGAACCAATTAATAATATAGTTTAATACAATTCATTTAAATCTTGCACAACAAATATCAGAGGGAATGTTTAGTGGAAAGAAATGGTTAATACGTTCCTGCATGAAATATGATGTGAATAATCCCAGTAGTTTCAATAGCTTACTATCTGAGGCCAAATATTAGATTCCACCTGCCAGCCCAGCTGTGATCAAGTAATTCATCACAGAGCAGACAGCAAATTAGAACCTTCTGGCTCCATGGCTCAATATTATAACAGGCAACGCATTTATTTATTTAGTAAAAAATTGCCTGATATGGTGATTGTGTGTGATTGCAAGCATGTCTGGATGTTCCCAGGTCATCGAACACTGGGAATAAAAAGTTGATATATTTTGCAATGGTATTGCTGCATTGGTTTTGGAATTCCTCTCCCTGCTTTCTTTTGTCTTTAAACTTTTGACTTTAGAGGTACAGGGTCGAAACAAGCCCCAGACTTTAGAAGTACACGAGTGGAAACAAGCCCCTCAGCCCACCGAGTCCATGCTGACCATCGATCACCCCCATACACGAGCACTTTCCTGCACGCTAGGTACAATTTGCAATTGTTAAAGAAGCCAATTAACCTACAAATCTGTTTGTCTTTGGGATGCGGGAGAAAAGGGGAGGACCCGGAGGAAACCATCGCGGTCACAGGGAGAATGTACTAGCTTCGTACAGACAGTACCCGTAGTCAGGATGGAACCCGGGTCTCTGGCGCTGTGAGGTAGCAACTCTACCACTGCCGCACGATACTGACCGCATTCATATATTTTTTAAAAAGGCTACGTGTTTGTAGACGATACCAAGATTGCTGGGGTCAGAGACTCTGAGGAAGGATGTCAAGATATAACGTGAGATATAGATCACCTGGAGAAATGTAGGGGGAACTGGTACATAGAGTGTGTAGTGTTGCACTTTGTGGGGTTGGGGCTTGAATATAAGGGGAAAGTATACAGTTAATGGCAAGACCCTTAATAGCATCGATGTACAGAGGATTTTGGGATCCAAGTCCATAACTCACTCAAACTAGAAACACAGTCGAGTGGCAAACAAGGCATATGGTCTGCTTACCTCATTGATTGGGGTGTTGCGTATAAGTGTCTAGAAGTTATAGTGCGTCTTTATAAGACTTTGGAATATTGCATGCAGTTCTGGTCACCCCATTAGGATGTGGAGATTTTGGAGGTGGTGCAGAAAAAGTTGACCTGAATGCTGCCTGGATCAGGGGATATTAGCTACAGGGAGAGGTTGGACCTGGATTGTTTTCTCTGGAATGCTGGTAGTAGTATATAAGATTATGAGACAGTCGGAACCTGCATGGGGTGGTGGTGGGGGCAGGTACGATTGTAACATTTAAGGGACTTTTGGATAGGCACATGGACACGCAGAGAGTGGAGGGATATGGATTATGTGCAGGCTGATAAGAGTTGGTCTTGGGCCGAAGGGCTTTTTTTGTGTGAAATTGAACTTTTCTTTAAAAAGTGACCTCAGTTATGGTAGAGGTTGGCACCACTGAGTTCACTGTCACCTTCCCCAAGGCTGTGCTTTAGCCCAGTTTCTAACAGAAAACCCAGTCAATGAAATGCTAAAATTTAAGGTCTCATTTTATCCTTAAGTAATTTAATTCTCATCTCAAATCTGAATCTGTTTATTAACCCAGAATCATTCATTTTGCAGTTAATACTGCAATCCTCCCCCAAAGCATTAGTTAAGAGCATTTCAAACAGCAGCTGTACTAATATGTTCTTTAGACTCTCCATGAAGTTGAGGGCAGTGGCGCAGCAGTAGAGTTGCTGCCTTACAGCACCAGAGACCTGGGTTCAATCCTGATTACGGGTGCTGTCTGTATGAATTTGTACGTTCTCCCTGTGACCGCGTGCCCCGCTTTCCTCCCACATCCCAAAGATGTGCGGGTTTGCAGGTTAATTGTTAATTTTTTTATGAGCGTCTAGGATAGAACTTGTGTGCAGGGATCGCTGGTCGGCGCGGACATGGTGGGCCGAGTGCTTGTTTCCACGCTGTATCTCTAAAACTCAACTAAAATGTGGAAAGCTTCTATTAAGCAGCCAAAATTGCCGTTGACAAGTCTTCCCAAACCCTCACCTTTGTAGGCTTGGTTACCTGATATCCTCACTCCCCTAATTTCTAAGCCATTTAAAAATTATTTTCTTTGTCACATAAAAATCACCAATAATTTAAGGCAGTGTCCCATGGTGGAGACATCAATAACCAGGGCCCACAAGATTAAAGTCATTGGCTAAGGAAACGTGAGTCAAGATGTGGGTAAGCACTCTTGTCCACCACAGAATAAATACGCTATTATTTTCTGGAAGCAGTGAACTCATCACAGGAAAAAACAATCCAGTTTGGCCGATGTTTTGAGAGTTTACACAAAGGGTTTCAGGTTTCAAATTAGTTGCTTCAAAGGCGATTAGAATGAGTTGAAACATTCGGAAGCAAGGCTGCAATAAGGGTCGTCAAACAAATTATTTTTCCAAGCGGCGGAATGACAGGTAGGCAGCTTACAGCTCAAAATCGATGCCCAAGTTAAACAGCGCAAGGTCCAATGGGGTAGAGGGGAATTGGACAGAACCATAGTTTATGGAAGGACCATTCAGAAGCCTGATGGCTCGCACTTTCAAGCTTCTGTACCTCTCACCTGAGGGGAGGGGGTCGGAGATTGCAACCTTCACGTGGTCCGCCCTGTTTTAACAAATGCAATCAACCTGGCATTCACAAACAAATAGAACAAGTTGTCCTTCAACTTTAGGCTGTGCACACTATACGCAAGAAGGAATGACCAGGGTGGGGCGAGTCTTTGATTATGCTTTCCCAAGGCAGAGTGTAGTGTTATACACAGGAAAGCCCTTGTACACCTGCAGGACATCTAAGCCACCTCCTGCATTGTGTTTGCCATCAATTTAACTCTGCCACAATTGCACTTCATTGATTGCGATTCGTGTTTACTTATCCACCTTCCTGGCAATGTTAACATTTCTTTGGCTGAAGTATGCAAGAAACATTTATCAGGTTCCTCAGGAGAGGTGCAACACTGGTCTTGCCCAGGTGTCTGCATCCTTTCACTTTCCATGTTCTTGGAACTGTTTTTATTATTTCTCATACGAGACTGGATGAAAGAGTTCACTAATGAGACCCTCTTGACTTAAGAACGCTTTAAAGCTAAAATGGTCACTAAGGACCAGAGATCATTTCCCCTTAATTTAATTATTTCCCCCCAAACAGTCAGTTAAGATGGCAATTCTGGGGCTCAGCTGCTTTGAACTTCGCAGGGAAAGGATAGATCAGAAGATGACAGCAGGGATTTGTTTAAGATAAACGGATAAGAATTGCTTCCGATGTCAATCTCTGGTTCACATGTGTCTTGGCCTTCACAGCTCTTAGCGCAAGTTTGTGCATTCTTTAAGCAATTTATCTCATTATTTTCAAGATCCAAATATCCACATCTCTCAATGAAATCTCTAGAGATACAGTGTGAAAACAGGCCCTTTGGCCCACCGAGTCCGCGCTGACCAGCGATCCCCATACACTAACACTATCCTACTCACCAGGAAACATTAAACAATTTACCAAAGCCCATTAACCTACAAGTCTGCACGTCTATGGAGTGTGGGGGGGAAACCAGAGCACCAAAAGATGGAAGCCACTGCTTCAGATTTCTGGGCAGCACAGTGGCCAGCAGTAGAGTTGCTGCTTCACAGCGCCTGAGACCCAGGTTCGATCCTGACCTTGGGTGCTGTCTGTATGGAGTGTGACTGTAGGCTTCTGTAAATTGTCCCTGGGATGTAGGATAGAACTAGTGTACGGGTGATTGCTAGTTGGTGGGCCAAAAGGCCTGTTTCCTGTATCTATAAACTAAACAAAGCATAACAAAAGAGCATTTTTTTTCTAATGCTGGACTACACGTGCACTGGATACATACTTAAAAAGCACAGACATGTGGATTAAAATTCTTGGTCCACTTATTTTGAATCTTTATTTATATAATTAGAATTATCACAAACACCCATATCAATTGGAGATCAGCATAATCTGTGAATATATCACTAGAAAACTACACACACATGTATGATAAAAAAATAATCACTCATTTCACAACAATTTTGACTAAACATCAGATGTCCACAAATATGGGAAAAGGTGGTTCTGTTTTATTTGTTTTAATGTTTAAATAAAGTGCACCAAAATATACAGAATCCAATTATCTGTAATGTATCTACTACATATCTATGTCAAAACCTACCCTTAAATTTTCTAATCAAAGTTTAATGTAAATCATTAAACAAAAATAAGACATTGAAATATTTTGAGAAAAAGATCAGTGAGTAAACTCAACTTAAAAGTAACAGAATAAAAAAAAAACATTCAAGGCGTTTTACTAAATCTATTGGCAATACCAGGCAATAGTTCTGTACAAAAATGTTTCAAAAGATAACATTTAATTAAAAATGGATAATTAAGATAATTGTGTGATTAATATATAGAAATTTTAGGTAATATATTTTGTGTGAGGTCGGTTTGCTTTTAAGTGAGGGAATGAGGGCCAGGAAATCGAACTATTTCCACTTGGGCATTCAAATATCTCTGGCCAGTAGACAAAGTTTAAAGGAGATGTGCCGGGCAACTTTGGTTTTTACAGAAAGCATTTAAGAGCCTTTTAGATAGGCACATGGATGAGCAAGGAATGGACAGATATGGATCATGCGCAGGTAGATAAGAGATGATTATCCATGTTTACACTCATTTACACTAGTGGGAGAGTTTGGAACCAGAGGCCATAGCCTCAGTATAAAAGGATGTACTTTTAAAAAAGAAATGAGGAGGAATTTCTTCAGTCAGAGGGTGGTGAATCTGTGGAATTCATTGCCATGGATGCCAAGTCAATGGATATTTTTAAGGTGGAAATTGACAGATCGTTGATTAGTAATGGTGTCACGGGTTAGGGGAGAAAGCATTCGAATGGGGTCGGGAGAGAAAGATGGATAAGCCGTGATTGGCCGAATGAAGCTGCCGGCATCATGTTCAACATAAACATTGTGGGTCGAAGGGCCTGTTCTTGTGCTGTACTGCTCCATGTTGTAAACCGCTAGCTCACTTGCAGTGAAACAATTTGAGGTAAACTCTCAGAATAGCACAAGAGATACTCCAGTTTGCTGGATTTCTTTGGTGACCGTAAGCAGCTAGGAGGCAGAGTTTTCTTTTGCGAGTTAAATTAATGAACTGTTTCAGGCAGTGTTGTAGAGAGTGGTGAAGGAGTAAGAAATAAAGGATCGTCAGTAAAATGTCAAACTAAAATAATAATAAAAATTCCTAAATATAGATCGGGATAAATTGGAACAGACTGCATGTGGCACCATACTACAGATTGTCAAAAACCTTTTGTTTCACAGGTGAGACAGTAGTGGTTGTTTCTTGTTCGATTCTGCCCGTCAAACTCTAGGACCACAGGCAGGAGCAGTCTGTCGGTTCTTGAATGGGGTAGTTGACCCAGGTTGTGTTGCTGCTGCAGTAGAGCTGCACCATGCGTTTCTGCAGCCCAATTTCCCTGCAACACTTGCAGAACCTGGCGTGCGTGTTAATGCTGTAGTTGTATATACTTGCTGAGGGACACTTTCCATCACATGACACTATGTTTACCTGGAAAACAGTGCAACGTGTTAATATTTGGAAACTCATAGTCAGGCAGCATCTCTGGAGAAAAAGGATAGGTGATGTTTTGGGGCAGGATCCTTCTTCAGACTGAAAGTAATATGCTTGTTAGGCTGGGAGGCCAGTACCTACTCTGTATTCTATTCTATATAATGACATGTTAGTTCTGGTGATCTTGCTTTAGGCAAGATCTGGAAAGAGTGTAGAGAAGATTCACGAGGACACTGCCAGGACTTGGGTGCCTGAGCGACAGGGAGAGGTTGGGCAGGCTGGGAATTTATTTGTTGGAGTTCAGGAGGTTGAGGGGGTGATCTTATTGAAGTGTATAAGATCGTTAAGGGAATGTAATAGTGTGAATGCACACAGTTTTTTTTACCCAGAGTAGGGGAATCAAGAACCAGAGGACATAGCTTTAAGGTGAGAGGGGAATAATTTAATACAAACCGGAGGGGCAATTTTTTAAACAAAGTGGTTGGTGAGTATATGGTACGAGCTGCCAGAACAGGTAGTTGAGCCAGGTACAAAAACATTTAAAAGACATTTGGACAGGTTCATGGATAGGAAAGGTTCAGTGGGATATGGGCCAAACGTGGTAAATGAGATGTGCTTCGATGGGCACCATGGGTAAGTTGGGCTGAAGGGCCTGCCTCCATGCTGCATGTTTCCAAAGAAGATGACAGCTAGTTTGACGGTGAGTATGAGTACAAGAAGCATATAGAACCATTAATAAAACATAGGAGTAGGCCATTCGGCCCTTCAAGCAAGCACCACTATTCAATATGATCATGGCTGATCATCCAGAATCAGTACCATGTTCTTGCTTTTTCCCCATATGCCTTGATTCTGTTAGCCTTAAGAGCTATAATCTAACTTCTTCTCTTGAATACATCCAGTGAATTGGCCTCCACTGCCTTCTGTGGCAGAGAATGCCGCAGATTCACAATTCTCTGAGTGAAAACATTTTACCTCATCCCAGTCCTAAATGGCCTCCCCCTTGTTAATTTCATTTGTTACTCACAGGTCTGTTACTTCGGCAATCGTTCTTTCGAATGGTCATCCTCACCACCACCTTCTGACATGACTTTACATCCTCTTTACCTGTAAATATATCATTCATTACCAATAAAATATATCAGTGTGCATTTCCAAACCTTTCAATGCGAGTTGGACACAATTTGTTTTTTTTTAAAGAATAGTGCATTTCTTAAGATGTAATTCATCTTTCTGTTAAGTTGTGAAGTGATTTGAAAAGTTTCCAACTTTCATTCGCAGTTGAAATTATATTCTTGTATAGTTCTGTGGAGTTTGTGTGTTCTCCCTGTGTAGGTTTTCACTGGGTGCTCTGGATTCCCCCACATCTCAAAGATGTGGGGATTTATAGGTTAATTGGCCCTCTGTACACTGCCTCTAGTGTATAGGGAGTGGATGAGAAAGTGGGATAACAGAACTATTGTGAACGGGTGATCAATGGTCAGCATACAACTGTTTCCATTCCCTTCATTGTATTGTGCTGAACCGAATCATTCAATTCAATTCACTATTATAAAATAGCCTGTATTTTAGGAGTTTTATATTTTTGTGTTGTGATAATTATAAATATTTCAGTTTGTGAAATAATTATTG
Organism: Okamejei kenojei; assembly: GCA_035221665.1. Taxonomy (NCBI): domain Eukaryota; kingdom Metazoa; phylum Chordata; class Chondrichthyes; order Rajiformes; family Rajidae; genus Okamejei; species Okamejei kenojei. The sequence goes on along the minus strand of CM069148.1, from coordinate 26,593,021 downwards.
CCTTTAAAGGAATTATAGAAATCATGACTTCTATGTGAATGTTACCATTTTGCTGGTGGGCATATGGAACGAGCTGCTAGAGGAGGCAGGTGCTATGGCTCAATTTAAAACACACAGATATATGGATGGAAAGATTTAGAGCAGGGGTCGGCAACCTTGTTCTGCATAGGGGCCAGGACACATGTCTGTGAGCAGATGGCGGGCACATTTATCACATGTACACATGGATCCTGCCCTGGATGGCTGGCATCAAATCATGTGTTCACAGAAGGTAGACAAAAATGCTATCCATGCCTCGTGCAATCCTTGCATGTCTCACCAGCATTTTTGTCTACCTTAGATTTTTCCAGCATCTGCAGTTCTTTCTTAAATGTGTTCACAGAAGATGCGAGGCCATGCCAGCGGCTTTGCGCAGGATGTGGTACAGCCAGAGCTTGTCGGACCAGATGATTTCAGGTTACGGGCCCCATTCGGCCCGGGGGCCATAGTTTGCTGAAGCCTGGCTTAGAGGGCAATGGGCCATACACGGGTAGGTGGGACTAGTGAAGATGGGGCATTTTTTACTGCATGGATGAGTTGGGGTGAAGGGCCTGTTTCCGTGCTGTTGATTATTTTAATGAATTGCTGATCACTGCTCGATTCAGAATGGTCTCAGTTAAATGATTACTCACAACTTTGACAGCAGCCATCCATGTATGTTATAACAGATCCTCCAATCTGAGGGAGAAAAGCTTTAATTATTATAGTGGCAACAAAGTTGAACAATGCACATCAAAATCAAATCAAAAGTTGAGACATCATGATTCAGCTCTACAAACTACATTTGGACTACTGTGTGTGGTTCTGATCGCACGTCTATAGGAAGGATGTCATTAAGTTGTAATGGGTGCAGAAGAGATTCGCCAGGTAGTTACCTGGGCTTGTGTTAGAGGGACAGGTAGTCAAAGGTTATGGGGAGAAGGCAGGAGAATGGGATTAGGAGGGAGAGATAGATCAGCCACGATTGAATGGCGGAGTAGACTTGATGGGCCAAATTCTATTCCCATCCCTTATGACCTTGTAACTTTATTCTTTGCAGCATGAAAAAATGAGGGGTGACCTTATTGTGGTGTACAGGATCATGAGGGGATGCATAAACACTCACAGCCTTTTTCCCAGGGTAGAGGATTCTAAAACTGGAGGGATAGGCTTAAGATGAGAGGGAGTGATTTAAGAAGGCAGCAGGCGCAACTTTTTCCACTCGGAGTAATCCATATCTGGAACGATTTTACTTAAAGGACATTTGAACAGATAGATAGATAGATAGATAGGAGTTTTTTGGAGGTCTATGGGCTAATAGGGACTAGCCCAGTAATGCTAATTTGTTTGTCATGGACACAGTGGGCTAAAGAGCCTATTTCCTTGCTATACAAATCTGTGATATCAAATGATCTTGAACTACATAAATAATACATCAAACCAGGCAGAGGATTATTATTAACCGGTGAACATCACAAGAGCTCTGTAAAGTAGGTTGATGAAGATTCATGGTAGATGCCCAACCTTCCGTTTTGGTGAACAACATATCTACCAGATAGAAGGTACACAAAAGGCTGGAGAAACTCAGCGGGTGCAGCAGCATCTAAGGAGCGAAGGAGATAGGCGACGTTTCGGGTCGAGACCCTTCTTCAGACTGGTCAGGGATCAGGGAAACGAGAGATATAGACGGTGATGTCGAGAGATAAAGAACAATGAATGAAAGATATGCAAAAAAGTATCAATGATAAAGGGAACAAGCCATTGTAAGCTGTTTGTGGTGTGAAAATGAGAAGCTGGTGCGACTAGGGTGGGGGGGGAGAGAGAGAGGGAATGCCAGGGCCCGAGGGCTGAGGGAGAGGTGGGAAGGGGAGGAGACAGCAAGGGTTAACAGAATTGAGAAAATTCAATGTTCAAGCCCAGAGGATGCAGACTCCCCAAGCAGAACAGGAGGTGCTGTTCCTCCAACTTGCGGTGTTGCTCACTCTGGCCGTGGTGGAGGCCCAGGACCGAGAGGTCGGATACGGAATGGGAGGGGGAGTTGAAGTGCTGAGCCACCGGGAGGTCGGGTTGGTTAATGCGGACCGAGCGGAGGTGTTCGGCGAAACGATCGCCAAGCCTCCGCTTGGTCTCTACTCCACTACCAGATAGAAGGCCTAGAATTCACCAATAAAATTAGTAGCTAGTCTCAGAAGGGCTATATTAAAGAAGTGAGACACAAGGAACTGCAGATGCTGGTTTACAAAAAAAGACACAAAGTGCTCGAGTAAGTCAGTGGGTCGAGCAGCATCTATGGAGAACATTGATAAGAACCTTTCCATATTCTCCAAAGATGCTGCCTGACCTGCTGAGATACTCCAGCACTGTGTCCTTTTTTTGATATTAAAGAACAGTATCTTGCAGAGTTATTTATATGGTTATCCAGAAATGATATTGCTCCTTTGATACGCAGAGGCCTAGACATACACATTGCTTTAAGGATATTGACTTCCACTTTGAAATAATTTGAATTGGGTCTTCAATTACCTTGACCAAATGCTTAGTATTCTGTCTACAACATGTTTGAGAATAAATCCTCAATTAAACCATATTGAACACATGATATGTGACTCACTGACCTTCAAACACGCGGTTTTGTTGAAAGGCGGGCAAATGATGTTTGAAGCGATCAAGACAGGTCCCGAAACAGTGTCAGTACAATCGTATCTGACGCAGTTGGACACCCACGATGTTCCAGGCTATTGAAAGAAAATGAAATATAATAAGATAGAGTTTGCAGACAAGAATAGCTTATAAACACTGTGTAACACTTTCCTCACAATCGAGTAAAATTGGTGATTTAATTTTCCAATACTTAGGGTACTGAGGTAAATCGTCATGTTTAGTTAGTTCACATACAGTGTGGAAACTGATTATCATGAGTATCACCACCGATCAGCAATCAATCACACGTGCACCAGTTCTACCCTACACAATGGGGACGATTTACGGAAGCCAATTAACCTACAAACCTACACTTCTTTGGATGGTGGGAGGAAACTGGAGAACCCGGAAGAAAGTCACGCAGTCACGGAGAGAACGTACAAACTCCGTACATGTGCTCATCATTCTAGAGGCAATCCACTAAACCAGCATGAGGTGCTTGAACTGGTGTCTCTGGGAAAGTATCAAGTTAAACCAGAGCTAAAAATGAGACAACACCCAACCTACGTCATAGAGGACCTTGGACTCGTTCTCTATAATGCTATAGTGTTGTAACCCTGTACAGTCCCCCCTCGTTATTACAGACCTCTTTATAATGGATTTTCATTGTAGCAGACAGCGCAACACCACTATCTCTTTAAGTACACAGCGGGAGGCCATAGACATTGACAAGCAATTGCTTTGATCGACATTAGTACACTGGTAATCTATTCAACAAACAGCCTTTAATATTATTTGCTAATAAGAAAAGTACATTTTTAGCTGTTAAAAATAACTTTGTATTTGAAAACAACCCGTTGTTTCATGGAGTGACTGCTAGGTGGATGGAACGAATCCGTTACTCGGTTATAGCAGACAATCTGCAACAACAGACACTATATTTCTGCCCGATGGTCCGTTACGCTGAGGGTTATCTGTCTTCTGCACATGCAGTCCCAATCTTCCAACCTACCTCATTACGGACATTGGACCTTTTCTCTGAAACTGTAACACTGCAAAGTTGCAAAACTGTATTCTGTCCTCTCTCACTTTGTACAACCTGTTGTAACTTGTGTAGGCTTGATTGTACTTATGTATGGTATGATTGGACTGGATGGCTTTTCCCTGTATCTTGATACATATGAGAATCCTAAACCAATACCAATAAACATAGACCATTGGGATCATTTAACCACAATAGTTGTATCATACAACAATAACTTTTACAGTTTAACAGTTACAGTACTGTGGTGGTGTACAGATTAACATTCAACTGCTACCATTGTTTATTTTCCAGCCTCAGGCTTATTTTTGAGTTGAAAGACATTTTATATTACAAAGAGGCAGATGCATGGAACACCTCAAATGGTTATCATGCAATCAATGACCTGATCACCTTCTCTGGTAGGTAGTACACGGCATGCAAAATTTTAATTATTGACTATTGCATTCTCTTTCTAACATTCCTTCTCACCTTGTGAAAGGTTGTATTTTCATTTTCCAAGTTATCTAGACAGGATACATTCTTGCAAACACCACAACACGTTGTCGGGTCATCAGGAGGAATGTAAACCTGGTTCTGTATGTTAATAGAAGGCAACCGTTAAAGTGTCTCACATGCTGTAGAGCATGTTGCTAAACCATAACATTAAAATTACCACAAGTTACATATTGTACCAATTGTTTAGTAATTATATGATAATCACAGTATATTGTTCTAAGCTTACAAATAAAGTAATGGCTTTTCTGGTTTACTGAAAGTAAATTTTCATCTATTATCTACCTCAATTATCTCCTATCTACTTCATTGGAGACCCTCGCACTATCTTTACTGGACCCTATCTTGTACTAATCATTATTCCCTTTATCCTGTAGCTGTACGCTATGGATGACGATTGTAATCATATATTGTCTTTCCGCTGACTGGTTAGCACGCAGAAAAGGCTTTTCACTGTATCTCGGTACATGTGACAACAAACTAAGTTAAGTTGCATTGTAAAAGGCTGCAAAGTGACAGATAGTGGCAATGCATAGGGCCTTCACTCTCCGCCACACCTGGTGGCTAGAATGCTTTACATTTTGCACATCTTTTTTCACATCACTCTCCTCCACTCACTGTATTTGGGGGAAGGGGCAGGGAACTTTAATCTGGTTTTATTGGGATGGGTTGCTGGCATCTCTACTTCCTTCGCTTAACTTAGAAATACAGCATGGAAACAGGCCGACCATCAATCACCCATTTGTACTAGAACTGTTAATCCACTTTCACATCCACTCCTTACACACTCGGGGCAATTCACAGAAGGCCGATTAACCTACAGAGAGTTGTCCCTCAGATTCTTATTGAATCTTGCCTATATTACCTTAGACCTTTGTTCACTGTTTTTTGGGTTTCCTCCCACAACCCAAAGACATGCAGGTTTGTAGGTTAATTGGCCTCTGTAAAATCCCCCCTAGTATGTTGGGAGTAGATGAGAAAGTGGGATAACATAGAACTAGTGTGAGAGGGTGATCGATGGCTGGCATGGACTCACTGGACTGAAGAGCCTGTTTCCATGCTGTATATTTCCATTCAATTCAACATCCTCATATAACTTCACTGCACTCTTTCCAGCTTAAATGGCTTAGCAAGGATTGATGCAGAATTAAATAATGGTGAAGCTTCACTACTCAAGAATTATTACCATTTCACATTGTGCCGAGCAGTTAACCATGTTGACGAGCAGGCTGTAGATGCCAGTTTGATTGTCCAGGTTGTGTGTGCACTGTGTGGTGTAACACAGCCCATCTGTGGTATGCTCCACAATGACTTGACCAGGGCGCAATGTACCTCTCTCTCCATCAATGCACACTTTGTCATTTACTGCAACCAAAACAAACACATGAAAATAATGTATCTGAGTTCAAAAAACACATTTCCAAAGTAGAATAAAACAAGCTCATTCAACAGTGTAGGCACAAAGTTCTGGAGTAATTCAGTGGGTCAGGCTGCATCTCTGGAGAACATCGATAGGTGACGTTTTAGGTCGGGACCCTTCTTCAGTCTGACCCAAATGGCTGATATTTTAATTTTCATCCCTTTCCAAACTCAATTAAATTTGCCTGCAACAATTTGAATGTTTTAATATCTCGCGTTATTTATAGACTTGCATTTAATTCTCATTTGGGTCGTGGGGTAGACTGACTCCCCTTCCCCCTCCTCAATCTTTGCACATCCCCAATCCTGAACTTTCCACTCGTCACTTTAATGTCATGTGTCTTGTTGTGTTTTATGACAGTGAGGAGACCAATTTCCCTCCTGGGATAAATAAAGTTCTATCCTATGGTATCATATTGTATTTGAAATTGGACAACCGGAGTGATGAATATGAGCTTACCACATTTGTATTCCGGGCACGCACATGGATTGGCTGTGGTATTTCCAAATTGTTGTTCATTTACCAACAGCTCTCCCTAAAATAATCAAACAACAGAATAGTTGAAAGTCTTCGGACTGAGGTAAAAAAAAAACAGTATATCAAAATATAACAACGTGTCTCTCACCAATTTGCACTGAGGTTTAGGAAATGTCTCACAGGAGCATTCTGCAAAATAAAAAAAGGAAATATATAAAATGAAGCCTAATTGCTTAAGTCATGCAAGTTGTTCAAATTTTTAGAAATGCAAAATAAAGTCCGCATACCACAGGAATGAACTGGGCAGCATCGATCCGGACTCCATGCATGGAGTTCCTGCATTCCCGTAGGACACTGAAACTTTGGACATCGATTTATTTCACAAACTAGGAGAAGTAAACCAGATATGATTCATGAGGATAAAGTATGCGATTCTCCGAAATGAAATGTGGCAAAAAATCAGCGTGAATCTCCTAACTTTGATGTCTAATGGTATATTAAAATACAGTGCTGATTCAAGATGGTTAAACACACCCAGCAAAATCAGGGCGGCCTATCGTAAGCAATATCTGTGCACCATACTTGTATAGTGTTCATGAGACTCATCACAAAACTCAAGATGTTTTGATGCCTGATATCACGACCACATTAAGCTACAAAAGCTTGAAAGCGTGTACCACCAGACTCAGGAACAACTTCCCCTCTGATTTCTGAACAGTCCTTCCATAAGCCAGGGTTTAATCCTGATCTTCCAACCAACCTCATTGCAATCTTGGACTTTTTCTCTGGAACTGCTACGCTACAATGCTGTAAAGTATTCTGCGCTGTGGTATTTTTTTCTTTGCACTACCTGATCTACTGGTGTATTGCACTCATGTATAGAGTGATCTAATTGAATTGGATAGCTCATAAACAAAATATTTTCACTGTATCTCAGTCCAATTTCTCAGCAATGTTTACATATTCAGTTGTGCTGCGGCAAGTAATAATTTCAATGTTCTGTTTGGGACATATGGGAGGAAACCGGAGAATCCGTAGAAAACCCACGCGGTCACAGGGAGAACGTGCAAACCCACAAATCCTTAGTCAGGATCGAATGCGGGTCTCTGGCGCGGTGAGGCAGCAGCTTGACCGCAGCCCCACTGTGCCGCCCTATACTACTTGGTAATAGATCTTTTAGAAATTGAACTACAACCTGACTACTGCAGTAGACACAAAATGCTGGAGTAACTCAGCGGGACAGGCAGCATTTCTGGAGAGAAGGAATGGGTGACATTTCAAGTCGAGATCCTGCTTCAGACTGCAGTGTGCTGCATTTCTTTTTGTACAGCTAGAAATGATTGCGATGGATTGAACGACAAAGCATCATGCTCACCACACTGGTAGTTTGGACAACACATCTCCATTGTGTTGTTGTCCACTGTGATCATCTCTCCTTCCGAGCAGGTGGGTATCTGGTCCGAGCAAGCACCGCACACTGAATACAAGGAGAAGCAAAGTATTATCATATTGGTCAATGGACACAGAGAGTCAGAGTCCTACAGCACGGAACAATGTCCTTGGGCCCAACTCGTCCACGACGAACAAGATGCCCATCCCTGCTTGTTCCATTTCCATATGGAACGGGCTGCGGAGGAGGTAGTTGAGGCTAGTTTACAACGTGTTATTACTCACTATTCTTGAGTTAATGATCATTGTATGAAATATAACTCAACTGCTTTGGAAGCACTGAATTAGACTGCAGCAAACAGCATTCATTTCCATTAATCTTGCCATAATCCTTCAGGATAGGGTATACTTATCACCCTACTATCATAGTGTTTAAGAAATATTTGGACAGGGACATGGATGAGAAAGATTTGGAGGGATATAGGCCAAACGCAGGCAGGTGGGACCAGTGTGATGGGGCTGAAGGGCCTGTTTCCACACTGTATGACTATGAACTCTCAGGAATAAACTTTTACTGAATGTTCAGGTACCAGTTAGTCATTTTGAATCAATATTTATGTGTGTAACTTACTGCAGATGTATGCCAAACAGCAACTGCCATCAGCTCGAGTAGCAATCAATGTCTGGTCCTCTCGACAAATCGGGATATCAGACCCACACTTCTCTGGATCGCATTCTGTAGAAAATGAACAGTCTTTCAATTAAAGTAGCTAATGGATCACATAGAAACCACGGGAACTCCCAATGTCCAAGTCAAATATAATGTCAAGATAAACTAATCTCATCTGCCTGCCTCCTCTGATCCATATCCCTCCATTCTCCATGTCTGAAGAAGGGTTCTGATTCAAAATGTCATCTATCCATGTTCTCTGCCTGAATCGCTCCAGCGCTTTGTGTCATTTCCCATCTGAAACCCTGTTAAACGCCACTATCGTATCTGCCTCAACCACCATCCCAGGCAGCGTATTCTAGACATCCACCACCCTCCTTTTAAAGATCTTACCCCATACATTTCATTTAAACTTTTCCCCTCTCACCTTATAGCTATGCCCCCTTGTGTTTGACATTACCTCGCTCGGGAAAAAAAAAAGATTTTGACTGCTTCCCCTATCTATCTATTTCAACGTTAATCTTTTATATCTACATAAATATTTAATTACTCTGAAAGCATATGCCATGTATGATAAATTTAATGAAATTATACTTCTTTTCTTTTCTTTTTCTCTGATCCAAAACACATTCAGCTTGAACGTTGCCGTCGCAGCATATTAGCAGATTGCAGACGGTGCACAACAAACTGATTATTCTCCCCATGGAGGTATGGAAGTCTGTTCGGTTTTAGTTTTAGACTTTAGAGATACAGCGTGGAAACAAGCCCTTTGGCTCACCGAGTCCACACCAAACATTACTCACCAGTATGTTCGTTCTATTTTATCCCACCTGTTATGCACCTATTCTGTGGTCATTCATGCATGAAGTACAGTAGGTGCTATACTGGAATGTGTTTCCGGGGGTGGTGGTGCAGGCAGATGTGACAGTTGTGTTTAAGAGGCCTTTAGATAGGCACATGTTCGACCAGGGATAGGGATCATGTGCGGGCAGAGGAGATAAACTTATCTTTGCATTATCTGTAGCACAGACATTAGGGGCCAAAAGGCCTGTTCCTTTAGACTTTAGAGAAACAGCACAGAAAAAGGTCCTTCGACCCGCCAAGACCAGCGATCATGCTGTACACTAACACCATTCAACATAGACTGGACAGACTCGGCTTGGACTCGCTAGAATTTAGAAGACCGAGGGGGGATCTTATAGAAACCTACAAAATTCTTAAGGGGTTGGACTGGCTAGATGCAGGAAGATTGTTCCTGATGTTGGGGAAGTCCAGAACAAAGGGTCACAGTTTAAGGATAAGGGGGAAGTCTTTTAGGACAGAGAAGATCTTTTCACACAGAGAGTGGTGAATCTGTGGAATTCTCTGCAACAGAAGGTAGTTCATTGGCTATATTTAAGAGGGAGTTAGTTGTGGCTCTTGCGGCTAAAGGAATCGGGGTATGGAGAGAAGGCAGGTAAAGGATACAGAGTTGGATGATCAGCCATGATCATATTGAATGGCAGTGCAGGCTCGAAGGGCCAAATGGCCTACTCCTGCACCTATTTTCTATGTTTCTATGTTTCTATACTAGGGACAAATTTGCGACTTACCAAAGCCAATTAACCTACGAACCCACACGTCTTTGGAGTGTGGGAGGAAACCGGAGCACCCGGAGAAAACCCACGCTGTCATGAGGAGAACATACAAACGACGTATATACAGCACCAGTGGTCAGGTTCAAACCAATGTCTCTGGCGCTGTGAGACAGGAGCTCTACCGCTGTGCCCTGTTCCGTTGCTATACATTTCTAAGGTGTGTTTTATGAAGTAAATTTATGAAAGCCACAATGGCATTAAATGTTAAATATTCCTGGCATGGCCACTCATTACCCACGATAATACCAAGACTGGAAATATACATCGTTCCTTTTAAGAAGTGCACATTGGATCATTACCTCCAGATTTCTCTCCGGGAGGAATTTTCTGTAATAACGTATATCCTTACCGCAAAAGTAGTCTGGACAGCAGAAGTCTGGTTTGTAAAGGGTAATAAGTCGCTCTCCATATGAACACTGAGGGGCAAAACTCGTGCAGACTGTTTGGTTGCAAGCTGAAAATAGAATAAAATATTAATGCAAACCACACTGACCAGGCAGTATTCTGGTAACAATGTTGCACAGTATAAAACTTGGTCAGACTTCACTTGGAGTGCCAAAGACAGACACAACGTGCTGGAGAAACTCAGCAGGTCAGTCAGCTTCTCCGGAGAACATGCATAGGTGACGTTTTGGATCGGGACCGAATTAGGGTCTGAAGAAGGATCCCAACCTGAAACGTCACCTATCCTTGTTCTCCAGAGATGTTGCTTGACCCGCTGAGTTATTCCAGCATTTTGTGTTCATCTGTGGTATCAACCAGCATCTGCAGCTCATTGTTTTGACTCACTTGGAGTACTGTGTCACCGCACTAGCAAAATCCCCAGCATAATCAAGGATGAGTTACACTCCCTCTTCCCCCCTCTCGCATCAGGCAAGAGGTACAGAAGTGTGAAAACGCTCACCTCCAGATTCAGGGATAACAGTTTCTTCCCAGCTGTTATCAGTCAACTAGAGAGTGGACCTAACTCCCATCTACCTCATTGGAGACCCTCGGACAATTTTTAATCAGACTTTACTGGACTTTATCCTGCACTAAACGTTATTCCCTTTATCCAGTATCTGTTCACTGTGGATGGCTCAGTTGTAATCATGTATAGTGTTTCCACTGATGGAACAGCACAAAACAAAAAGCTTTTCACTTTACTTTGGTACACATGACGATAAACTAAACGCAAAAGGATGTGGTAGTAGTGGAAAGTGTGTGGAAGAGATTCACTGGATGTTGCTTGGAAGGAAGGCTATGCTTATAGACAAACGCACCAACATCAGCGTTTTGGAGGAAGCCAACATGACCAGCATCACCTCCACAATAATGCAACACCAACTTCGATGGACTGGCCGTGTCATCCACATGTCCAACCCACGTCTCCCTAAACGGATTCTGTATTCTCAACTGAAGGAAGGTCGGCGAGCCCCCGGCGGGCCAAAGAAACGTTTCAAGGACAACATCAAGAACAGTCTGAAGAAATTCCACATCACATCGAGCAACTGGGAGCACATTGCACTGGACAGGTGCTCCTGGAGGAAATCCGCGCAGGTCACGAAATGGAATCACGCCGTGTCACAGAGACAAAGCGACAGCACCATAAGGAGAGAAGGGAGCTCGATAACTACCAACCACCGCCAGTCTCCACTGCCCACGTTGCACCAAGATGTGTGGATCGCAGATCAGCCTCTACAGACATCTGCAGACCTACAAGTAGACGACCCTATGGCGAGGAGATGACAGTCATACTCGTTTCGAGTGACCGTCGATGATGATGATGCTTATAAGCAGAGATTGGATTTTTTTCATGTTCTATTTTTGATAAAAAACCACAAAGAGGTAAACATTATTTTAGCAGGATTAATGATCGCTGAACAGAATTCAACACTTACCACATATTTTTTCAGGACAGCAGCTCTGGTCGCCAGCTAGATTGACCACTACTTCCCCAGAGCCACGACAAACTGGTTCTGGGACAGCTGAACAGTCGTGGTCAACGGTAACAATGGTCCCGTTCTCCAGACACTGATACATGCAACAGCCGTCCACTGATGCATTCCACATATCGCCACCAGCATGCGGAAGCCCCCAGCTATCAGTGCAAGCTGAAGAGTACAAAATACACTCCATGACCTTAAACAATAAGTATGTGGAATTACCAGTACTATGCTATAGTATACAGTGTGTGCCTATGGTATGCAGGCCTACATCGGTCAGGGCAATGAGTGCAAGCGTCAGGATGTCATGTTACAGGCGAAAGGTCTCGACCCAAAACGTCACCCATTCCTTTTCTCCAGAGATGTTGCCTGTCCCGCTGAGTTACTCCAGCTTTTTGTTTCTATCTACAGTTCTGTAGGACTTTGGTTAGGCCACATTTGGATATGGTTGAGCCGCTGCCTCGCCGTGCCAGAGATCTGGGTTGGATCCTGACCTCGGGTGCTACCTGTGCAATGTTTGCATGTTCTTTCAATGATCACGTGGGTTTCATCCGGGTGCTCCGGTTTCCTCCCGCATCGCATTGACATGTGGGGTTGTAGGTTAATTGGCCCTCTGTAAATTACCCCTAGAGTGTAGGGGGTGGGTGCAAAAGAGGGATAATATAAAACTAGTGTGAATGGGTGATCGATGGTCAGCATGGACTCAGTAGGATGAAGGGCCTGTTTCTGTGCTGTGCCTCTGGACTAGACTAAAGGCCCTGTCCCACGATGCGAGTTTACCAAAGAGCTCTCTCGAGTTTAAAAAAAAAATCAAACTCGTGGTAAGTACGTGGAATGTACGTAGCGGGTGTGTCGGAGCTCGTGGATGTCACGTAGCAGCTCGTAATGCTAACGGCAGCTACTCGGAAAACGCGGTAACTCGTGAAGTTTTTTCAACCGTGTGAAAGATTTCCAAGAGTAAAAAAATACTCGTGATGAAGAACCACAAGTTTGATTTTTTTGTTTTAAACTCGGGAGAGTTCTTGGGTAAACTCGCATTGTGGGACAGGGGCTTTAAGATATTGTGTGGGACTCTGCCACGTACCACATTTTGCCTCGGGAATGCACAGGGTGGAGTCAAGGCGGTGGAGAATGGATCCATCCGGACAGACACATCCTTCACTTATGGTGGGACAAGAGGTGTCTTCTGATGGGAAGAAAATTCTGTTCTGGCAGGTCTTTGCTTCACAGGTCAGCATGCAAGCTTGGTATATCATGTTCGGAGGACACGTGAAAGCTGAAATAAAAATAGCAGATAAAAACCCACCAAATATAATTACATTTAGTTGCTTTATGTATCCTAATGATTATGAACAGGGCTGCCAGTTCTATCTTGTGGCAAGAATATTAGTGACTTTTGTACATTCACTCTGCTTTCTGCTCAACTTTGCAGGTACTAATGTAAATCACACGGCAAGGTTTGGGAACAACTCCATCCAAGGAAATTCCACCGGGTTGTTGACACAGCCCAGGCCATCACATAAACCAACCTCCCTTCCATTGACTCCATCTACACTTCACGCTGCCTCAGCAAGGCCACCAGCATACTCAAGGAATAGTCTCACCCCTCTTCTCACCTCTCCCATTAGGCAAGAAGTACAGAATTGTGAAAACACATCTCCAGATCCAGGCACAGTTTCTTCCCAGCTGTTATCAGGCAACTGAACCATTTTATCAACAACTGGAGAATGATCCTGACCTCTCATCTACTTCTTTGGATACCTTGGGACCATCATTTACCATTTCCTACACATTATATCCTTTATCATGTATTTGTACACTGGAGACGGCTCAACTGTAATCTAGTCTTTTTACTAAAGCATGCAAAAAGCAGCTACACACTGTTCCCTGGTACAAACGACAATAAACTAAACTAAATATTTACAAACAGCATTAAATGCACTTCCATCTAAAAGTAAAAATGAGTTTAATTTTTTTCTCCCAATTTGCAGAGGAAATAAGATGTAATGGGAAGAGATCCAATTCATATCATGTCATGAGGTGAAGAGCGTTTCATTGTCAGATGTACCGACAACGGAACAATTAATTTCTTACATGCAGCGGCATAACAGGCCTGTAAACACAATACACATTGATAATATATAATAAACAAAAACATTCAATAAATTAATAACCACAATACTAGTGGAAAAAACCCTCTAAAGTTCTTGATGCAACCAAAGACAGTCCATAGCAGTTCATAGTCAGGCAGAAAGCGCGCACCACCAAACTCAGGGACAGCTTCTTCCCATCTGTTACCAGGCTTCTGAACGATCCTTCCATAAGCCAGGGTACTGCCCAATTCACCTCCACCCCATTGTGGACCTTGGACTTTGTCAATGGAATTGATGCACTAGAATGCCGAGAACTGTGGGTGTTGTGTACAGGCCACCTAACAGTAGTAGTGAAGTTGGGGATGGTATCAAACAGGAAATTAGAAATGCGTGCGACAAAGGCAAAACAGTTATAATGGGTGACTTCAATCTACATATAGAGTGGGTGAATCAAATTGGCAGGGGCGCTGAGGAAGAGGATTTTTTGGAATGTATGCGGGATAGTTATCTAAACCAACATGTAGAAGAACCAACTAGAGAGCAGGCTATTTTAGACTGGGTATTGACTAATGAGGAAGGGTTAGTTAGCAGTCTTGTTGTACGTGCCCCCTTGGGCAAGAGTGATCATAATATGGTCGAGTTCTTCATTAGGATGGAGAGTGACATTGTTAATTCAGAAACAATGGTTCTGAACTTAAAGAAAGGTAACGTTGAGGGTATGAGACGTGAATTGGCCAAGATTGACTGGCAATCAATTCTAAAAGGGTTGACGGTGGATACGCAATGGAAGACATTTAAAGACTGCATGGATGAACTACAAAAATTGTTCCTCCCAGTTTGGCAAAAGAATAAATCAGGGAAGGTAGTGCATCCGTGGATAACAAGGGAAATCAGGGATAGTATCAAAGCAAAGGATGATGAGTACAAAGTAGCCAGAAAAAGCAGCATACCAGAGGACTGGGAGAAATTCAGAGACCAGCAGAGGAGGACAAAGGGCTTAATTAGGAAAGGAAAAATAGATTATGAAAGAAAACTGGCAGGGAACATAAAAACTGACTGCAAAAGTTTTTATAGATATGTGAAGAGAAAGAGATTATTTAAAACAAATGTAGGTCCCTTGCAGTCAGAAACAGGTGAGTTGATCATGGGGAACAAGGATATGGCGGACCAATTGAATAATTACTTTGGTTCCGTCTTCACTAAGGAAGACATAAATAATCTGTCGGAAATAGCACGGGACCGCGGGTCAAAGGAGGAAATGAGTGAAATGTAGGTTAGTCAGGAAGTGGTGTTGGGTAAATTGAATGGATTAAAGGTCGATAAATCCCCAGGGCCAGATCGGCTGCATCCCAGAGTACTTAAGGAAGTAGCTCCGGAAATAGTGGATGCATTAGTGATAATCTTTCAAAACTCTTTAGATTCTGGAGTAGTTCCTGAGGATTGGCGGGTAGCAAACGTAACCCCTCTTTTTAAGAAGGGAGGGAGAGAGAAAACGGGGAATTACAGACCAGTTAGTCTAACATCGGTAGCGGGAAACTGCTAGTCAGTTATTAAAGATGGGATAGCAGCACATTTGGAAAGTGGTGAAATCATTGGACAAAGTCAGCATGGATTTACGAATGATAAATCATGTCTGATGAATCTTGTGGAATTTTTCGAGGATGTAACTAGTAGCGTGGATAGGGGAGAACCAGTGGATGTGGTGTATCTGGACTTCCAGAAGGCTTTCGACTAGATCCCACATAAGAGATTAGTACACAAACTTAAAGCACATGGTATTGGGGGTTCAGTATTGATGTGGATAGAGAACTGGCTGGCAAACAGGAAGCAAAGAGTAGGAGTAAACGGGTCATTTTCACAATGGCAGGCAGTGACTAGTGGGGTACCGCAAGGCTCAGTGCTGGGACCCCAGCTATTTACAATATATATTAATGATCTGGATGAGGGAATTGAAGGCAATATCTCCAAGTTTGTGGATGACACTAAGCTGGGGGGCAGTGTTAGCTGTGAGGGGGATGCTAGGAGACTACAAGGTGACTTGGATAGGCTGGGTGAGTGGGCAAATGTTTGGCAGATGCAGTATAATGTGGATAAATGTGAGGTTATCCACTTTGGTGGCAACAACAGGAAAGCAGACTATTATCTAAATGGTGGCCGATTAGGAAAAGGGGAGATGCAGCGAGACCTGGGTGTCATGGTACACCAGTCATTGAAAGTAGGCATGCAGGTGCAGCAGGCAGTGAAGAAAGCGAATGGTATGTTAGCTTTCAAGCAAAAGGATTTGAGTATAGGAGCAGGGAGGTTCTACTGCAGTTGTATAGGGTCTTGGTGAGACCACACCTGGAGTATTGCGTACAGTACTAGTCTCCAAATCTGAGGAAGGATATTATTGCCATAGAGGGAGTGCAGAGAAGGTTCACCAGACTAATTCCTGGGATGTCAGGACTGTCTTACGAAGAAAGACTGGATAAACTCGGTTTATACTCTCTAGAATTTAGGAGATTGAGAGCGGATCTTATAGAAACTTACAAAATTCTTAAGGGGTTGGACAGGCTAGATGCAGGAAGATTGTTCCCGATGTTGGGGAAGTCCAGGACAAGGGGTCACAGCTTAAGGATAAGGGGGAAATCCTTTAAAACCGAGATGAGAAAGACTTTGTTCACACAGAGAGTGGCGAGTCTCTGCCACAGAGGGTAGTTGAGGCCAGTTCATTGGCTATATTTAAGAGAGAGTTAGATGTGGCCCTTGTGGCTAAGGGGATCAGAGGGTATGGAGAGAAGGCAGGTACAGGATACTGAGTTGGATGATCAGCCATGATCATATTGAATGGCGGTGCAGGCTCGAAGGGCCGAATGGCCTACTCCTGCACCTAATTTCTATGTTTCTAACTATAATCTGCTCCTCTGTATCTTCCCCTTTGCTCTACCTAAATCTAATTCTGGTTAGTTTTGTGCAGTATTCAAAAGCCTAATGGTTGTTGGGGGGAAAAAGCTGTCCTTGAACCTGATGGCTTGAACCTGAATGTATGGAGTTTTCAGACTCCTTACAAGCAGAGATGTAGACACAAGGAACTGCAGACGCAGGTTTACAAAAAACGGCACAAAGTGCTGGAGTAACTCAGTGGGTCAGCACCTCTGCAGAACATGGACAGGTGATATTTCAGGTCGGGACCCTTCATCGGGCTGATTGTAGTGTGGGAGAAAAAGATGGAAAAGAGAGATGGGGCAGGACAAAGCCGGGCAAGTGAGAGGTTTTATGCCAGTTTTGTCCTGCCCCTCCTCTCTTCCAGCTTTCTTCCCTGTGCCCCGCCCCCCCCCACATTCAGTCTGACAAAGGGTCCCGACCCAAGACGTCATCCATCTGTGTTCTCCAGAGCTGATTCAGGCTTGTTATTTAGGCAGATTACAGTGATTTTGCCCGCCATTGAATCTGTTCCCTTGGCCAAGCAGCAACTACACGTCAACTTGCTTAACAGTGCTACTTACCACAATAGTCTGGCCTCCTCCAGTCAAGGCAAATACTGAACTTATTACACAGCGCCACATACGCCCCCAGCGCCGAGCAAGGGTTGTGTACAAACAGCGAGTCTCGGATCCAGAGTTCACAAAACATCTCTGGAGAAACCTACCATCAAAATAGGAGTTAAATCTTTTTCAATGCATATTAAGATCTGTAACATTCTCGAACACAGAACAGTGCAGCACAGGAACAGGCCCTGCATCCCACACTGATACATACAACACCTGTCCACTGATGCCATTCTGAACAGGCCCTTCAGTCCACATTGTTCATGCCTAACATGATGCCAAGTGTAACTGATCTCATCTGCCTGTACATGATCCACATCCCTCTCTTCCCTGCACTTCCATATGCCTAGCTTAAAGCCTCTTAAACGCCACTATTGCATCTGCCTCCTCCACCACCCTTGGCAATGCATTCCAGGCCGCCACTACTCCCTGTGTGAAATGAATTTGCCCCACATCTCCATTAAATGTGTTTCCCTTCTCACCTTACAGCTGTACCCTCTTGTGTTGAGGTGAGTTGCCAAGATAAACTAATCTCATCTGCCTGCATGTGATTCAGATCCCTCCATTTCCTTGTGTCCATCTAAAAGCCCCTTAAAGGCCACTAACATATCTGCCTCCCCCACCATCTGTGGCAGTACGTTCCAGTCCCCAGCACTCTCCCGTACATCTCCATTAAACTTTAACTCCTCACCATATAGCCATGCCCTCCAGCGTTGGGCATTTCCATCCTGGGAGAAAGGTTCTGACTGTCTACACTATCTACCCCTCTCATAATTTTCTATACTTCTACCAAGTCTCCCCCTCAGCCTTCAATGTTCCAGAGAAAACAATGTAAGGTTGGATAAACCTCTCCCTGCGGCCGAACCCCTCTAAACCAGGCAGATATTAGACAACAAAACACAGGATGAACACAAGATCTTCAAATGTAAACAAAACACCACATTTGTTATATCAATGCCCTCAGATTTTTTCTATTTTCTTCAATTTGTAAATACATTGTATTTCCAATACAAATACAAAAATAGAGTGTAACAAATGAGACTATTTTGGCTGTGGGGAGGATATTTCCAGTAGTGGGAGTGTCTAGGACCAGAGGGCACAGCCTCATAATAAAAGGAGGAATTTATTTAGCTAGAGGGCGGTGAATCTGTGGAATTCATTGTCACAGGAGGCCAAGTCATTGGGTATTTTTAAAACAGAGATTGATAGGTTCTTGATTAATAAGGGCTTCTTCAAAGGTTATAGGGAGAAGGCAGGAGAATGGGGTTCAGAGGGATAGATAGATCAGCCATGATTGAATGGCAGAGCAGACTCAATGGGCTGAATGGTCAGGAACACTCAGAGATTCTCAATTTGAAAGTGATGGGATACCTGATAAGGCTGATGAATTTGATATCCTTGGGCTTAAAGACGGCAGTCATTTCAAAGAAACAAAGCATGAAGCATATTTCATAGGGTTACACAAAAGGCTGGAGAAACTCAGCGGGTGCAGCAGCATCTAAGGAGCGAAGGAGATAGGCAACGTTTCGGGTCGAGACCCTTCGCTCCTTAGATGCTGCTGCACCCGCTGAGTTTCTCCAGCCTTTTGTGTAACCCTTGATTCTCCAGCATCTGCAGTTCCTTCTTTAACACAAGCATATTTCATAAATGACTTGCAGAATGGGATGAAACAAGCCAGATATGATTGATGGCAAAGAAGTTTGAAATGATAGGTTGGAAACAAGAGAGGCAATGTGAAATGAATGAAGACCCAAGGATATGCAGATGCTCGTTTACAAAAAAATGACTCAGTGCTGAACTGTGGCAATGAATTCCACAGATTCACCACCCTCTTGATTCTTGATTCGTACGGGTGTCAGAAGTTATGGGGAGAAGGCAGGAGAATGGGGTTAGAAGGGAGATCAGCTGTGATTGAATGGCGGAGTAGACTTGATGGGCCGAATGTTACTCCTATGTCCTGACCTCTGTCAAAAGAAATTCCTCCTCATCTCCATTCTAAAGGCAAGTCCTGTTATTGAGGCTGTGCCCTCTGGCCCTAGACGTCAGTGAGTCAGGCAGCATCCCTATATGTATCATTCATAAGTGGCGTTGAATAGGGAATGAGGGTTGACCTTTGGGAAATTGACTAATTTATCAGGTACTTACTTGTGCATGGCAGGGGGCAAAGGTTTCGCTCTGGAGCATTTTGAAGCACTCGGAGCAGTTGCCAGTCGAACAATTCATCTCATGTTGCCGAATCATTTTTATTCCAGTCTCCGTGCTGGCCACTGTCCATTCCTCCGCAAAGATGCCTGGATCAACATCCTTGCCAAGAACTGTGCCATTTTTAAAAGTCAAGTCATTTGTTGGGTTTCCATCACAAAAGCCTGCAAATATGTTGGAAAATACAGATTCAGGGCAGTGATTTAAACAACAAGATTTTTAAACTACAAGAAATTGCAAAGAGTTGTGGACGAAGCCCAGACCATCACGCAAACCAACCTCCCTTCCACTGAATTCATCAACATTTCACGCTGCCTCAGCAAGGCCACCAGCATAATCAAGGACCAGCCTCACCCCGGGCACTCCCTCTTCTGCCCTCTCCCATCAGGCAAGAGGTATAGAAGTGTGAAAAACACAACTCTAGATTCAGGGACAGTTTCTGCCCAGCCATTTTCAAAGTCAAGTCAATTCAAAAGAGTTTATTGTCATGTGTCCCTGACAGGACAATGAAATTCTTTCTTTGCATAGCACAACAGAACATAGTAGGCATTGACTACAATTATATACGTAAATACACACATTAATTAATTAATTAATAAAGTGCAAATAACAGATGGAGGGGTATTAATGTTCAGAGTTTTGTCCGAGCCAGGTTTAATAGCCTGATGGCTGTGGGGAAGTAGCAATTCCTGAACCGGGTTGTTGCAGTTCTCAGGCTCCTGTACCTTCTACCCGAAGGTAGCAGGGAGATGAGTGTGTGGCCAGGGTGGTGTGGGTCCTTGATGATGCTGCCAGCCTTTTTGAGGCAGCGACTGTGGTAGATCCCCTCGATGGAAGGCAGGTCAGAGCCGATGATGGACTGGGCAGTGTTTACTACTTATTGTAGTCTTTTCCTCTCCAGGGCGCTCAAGTTGCCGAACCAAGCCACGATGCAACCGGTCAGCAAGCTCTCTACTGTGCACCTGTAGAAGTTAGAGAGAGTCCTCCTTGACAGACCGACTCTCCGTAATCTTCTCAGGAAGTAGAGGCGCTGATGAGCTTTCTTAATAATTGCATCTGTGTTCTCGGACCAGGAAAGATCTTCGCAGATGTGCACGCCCAGGAATTTGAAGCTCTTGACCCTTTCAACCATCGACCCGTTGATATGAGGCAACTGAACTGCCCCATCAACAACTAGAGAACGGTCCTGACCTCCCATCTTCCTCATTGGAGGCCCTCAGACAGATGCCAACATTTTTCATGCCCAGTTCAAATTTCGCGTACATCGTGATTATTCTTTAAAAACGCTTCAGTTTTCAGGTCCCAGCCAGCTGCAGCCGTACTCTGGCGGCAGGCCTGAATCCCCCGCCACGGAACTGGGAAAGGGAAGCCGCCGAGCCAGGCTTCTGCTGGAGACTGGGAACCTGAGAGGATGTGTGGGGAGTCGGTGGCGGATGCTGGACAAGGGATGGTAGGAAGCACCATTCGCGGCCTCCAGTTTTGCTGTGGTAGGCGAGCCCGGGGCACGAAAGCTGAAGGTGGCCGGGCGAGGAGAGGGACGACAGTTTGAGGGACAATCGTACAGAGGTGATGGCTGCAACAGGCCTTTATGGCCAGCTGCTGTTGGGATGGTGAAACGCCACCAAAAGCTGGTGGTTCTTGCAAATGGACACCGTGGGCTGTTTCTTTGCATTAGGTACTAAACTGGGGATTGTACTTTTGTATGGCAATAATCTTACTGATCTGTTGCACAACAGAATCCCACTGTATCTTGGCTTGGATTAAATGGTGATAATGAAGAAACCATTGAACCTTTATGGAAATGTAATTAAATATTTTTACTCTGCTGGCCATTATCTGAGAGAATCTGCTTTAAAACATGTAAAGGAAACATTTGTTCACGTACCACATAGTCCCAAAGTAGCGAGCTTTTTACTGGGTGTTCCAGTGCTGATGACCATAATCCTGGTGCTGTGAAACCACTGTATGGTTATACCCGCTGGAGTCACAATGGTGTACATGCTCCCAGTATCGACAATCTCAAAACCAAATCTTCGGAATGGAGTGTAGGCCAACTTTGAATTAACGTTCAACTGCAACAAACAAAACAGTCATGCGTTGGGCGGCACAGTGGCACTGCGGTAGAGTTGCTGCCGTAGAGCGCCAGAGACCCAGGTTCGATCCTGACTACAGGTGCTGTCGGTACTGAGCTTCTACATTCTCCCTGTGACTGCATGGGTTTTTTCCAGGTGCTCTGGTTTCCTCCCACACTCTAAAGACATGTGGGTTTGTAGGTTAATTGGCTTTGGTTAAAAATTGTAAATTGTCCCTCGTGCTAGTGTATGGGCTGATTATATTTATAATTAATTTTTGATTGGTTTTATCACAAATTTGAATTGATACAGCAATGTTAATTTCTTAAGAACTGGGAAAAAAAGATGAAGAAATTCAGGGGAGTCAAGAGGGTGATTTGTAAATGATAGATAATGACCTTACCGTTCTCCTTTGCTGATCGATAATGACAATATTCGACCCGTGAGTTACATTAAGCTTCGTTAGGCAGATGTAGGTGGAGTTCACTTGTGGTTGCATCATTGTGGTCTGATTAGAAAGAAACATGGAGGTTAACTATAATCCTTTTCCAAACCAATCTGTATTGCACATGGTCCGAAGGTACTTTTGGCACATGGACAGTAAAATAGTTTTTATTGCACAAAAATTCAATAAAAATCTTGGTCAGTAAAAATCTTCAATATAAATCTTCAGTAAAAACCTTGCCAGATATTGGCAGAATCGTACTTAACTACAAGAGTGTAGGTTAGTAGATTACACTGAGGCAGTGCCCAAGAGTCGCCACGTTTCCGCCGCCATCTTGTACTCTGATCACATAAACAATTTCAATTAGCAGTCAGTATGTATTTCCTTAATAGATGTATTCGGTCTGAGGAGCAAAAACTAAGGTAAATTCCAAATCTTGAAATGCAGGCACTCCTCGACTAACCCAAGGGTTATGTTCTGTGGAAGCTTGCGCATGTCATATTTTACACAAGTCGGTGTCACCACCAACACCCACGAAATAACTCACCAAGTCTGAAGAAGGGTTTTGACCTGAAACGTTGCGTACCCATGTTCTCCAGAGATGCTGAGTTACTCCAGCACTTTGTGTCCGTCACTGAGAGTATGGACTGTGGGTGGCACAGCAGCCCAGCAATAGAGTTGCTGCCTTACAATGGCAATGATCCGGGTTTGATCCTGACTACAGGTGCTGTCTGTACGGAGTTTGTACGTTCTCCCTGTAACTGTGTGGGTTTTCTCCAGGTGCTCAGGTTTCCACCCACACTCCAAAACATACAGGTTTGTTGGTTAATTGGCTTTGTTAAAATTGTAAATTGTCCCTAGCGTGTATGATAGAGCTAATGTATGAGTGGTCGCCGAAGAGTCTGTTTCTGCGCTGTATCTCTGAAGTCTAAAGTCAACCAGATGCTGTTCTTTTTACAATTCTTATCTCTCCCGCATGTAATCCATATCCATCCATTCCCTGCATATCCATATGCCTATAAAAAGTCTCTTACGGTAAATGCCCAAATCGTATCCTACTCCAAAACCTCCCCAGCAGCACCTTCCAGGCAGTCACCACACTCTGTGTAAAAGAAAGTTGCCCCGCACATCTCCTTTAAACTTCGTCCCACTCACCTTAAAGCTATACCCTCCAGTCTTTGATATTCCCACTCTGTGAAATAGGTTCTGACCTATAGGTTCTACCCTATCTATGCCTCAAGTGATAAATGCATTGAGTGAAACTGCTGGAACTTGCTGTAAGTTACAGGCCTCAGGGTCATACAGCATGGAAACAGGCCAGTCTGCCCACCTTGCCCATGTCGACCAAGCCACCCCATCTATACGAGTCCCATCTGCCCATGTTTGGCCCATATTTCTCTAAACCTTTCCCGTCCATTAACTTG
Organism: Okamejei kenojei; assembly: GCA_035221665.1. Classification (NCBI taxonomy): domain Eukaryota; kingdom Metazoa; phylum Chordata; class Chondrichthyes; order Rajiformes; family Rajidae; genus Okamejei; species Okamejei kenojei. Next base: position 26,569,545 of record CM069148.1, on the reverse strand, counting down.
TCTTAGTTAAAGAGAAGACAAAGTGTACAGGGAGGAACTGCAGATGCTGGTTTATACTGAAGAGAGACACGCAAAATGCTGGAGTAACTCAGCGGGTCAGGCAGCATCTCTGGAGAAAAGGAAGAGATGACGTTTCGGGTCGGAACCCTTCTTCAGACTCAAGTCTCTAGCCTGACCCTCTGAGTTACTCCAGCACTTTGTGTTCTACGCAAGATTCCGGCATCTGCAGTTCCTTGTGTCTCCATGGTACAATTTCACTTGAATTGTAAAAATATGTGGTACCAAGACAAAATAGAAGGAGGAGGATAATAGTAGCAGATAGTTTAAACAAAATACGAAGCATACATAATAAACTATGTGGATGTATACGACTCACTCACAGGCTTCACATTTTTTCTCATGACCGAGTATCAAACATCCTGTCCTTTTCCACAAATATTTTTAATAGATGCATTTTAATAATCTGGACCCCTTCTAACAGTTTTGATATATTATATCGATGTAGCAAAGATATTTAGTAACAGCCAATTAAGGACGCATGTGTTCCGTGGACCAGGTGTCCTTGATAAGTAAACACATAATTAATGATCCGATGATTGGATTAGTGTGGATTGGCTCAGGTCTGGTCACATCAGGACCCGAACTTCTTTCAAAATATCCAGTGAACTCAACTCTCTGAGACACTATGTATTAAAGAGTTATTGTTTGGAAATTTGGCCATTTTAGAGTCACAGAGTCACACAGCATGGAAGCAGGCCCTTTGGCCCAACTCGTCCATACCGACCATGATGCCCACATTTGGCCCATTCCTTTAGACTTTACTTTAGAGATACAGTGTGGGAGCAAGCCCCTCGGCCCACCCTGTCCACGCCAGCACTACCCTACACACTAGGGATAATTAACAATTTACAGAACCCACTAATCTACAAACCTGTACGTCTTAGCAGTGTGGGAGGAAAGCGGAGCATCCAGAGAAAACCAACAGTGTCACAGGGAGAGCGTACAAACTCCATACAGACAGCACCCATCGTCAGGATCGAACCCGGGTCTCTGGCGTTGTAAGGCAGCAACTCTACTGTTGCACCAAGTGTGCCACAGGCCCATCAACTCTGCTGTGGTATTTGACAAGACAGTGACTAAATTACAACACTTCAAGGTTGAAGTAGCCGATTCTTGCTCTCAACTATCTTTCTTCATCCTCCTGTTCATATATCCAAAAACGTTAGCAATTTCTCTCTGAACATACCATTTGTCAATTCCTCCACCACCTGCTGGAGTTCTCAACCTTCCAAGTGAAGACATTTCTCCTCAACTTGGTCATAGAAAAACATGGAAACAGATCCTTTGGCCAAACTTGTCCATGCCGACCAAGATGCCCCTTCTAAGCTAGGCCCATATGTCTGCGTTTGACCCACACCCTCTAAACCTTTCCTATCTACAGGGCCTGTTTCCATGCTATATCTCTAAACTCTTAACAAACATGCTGTGAATATTGTGCTTAAGTATGCAAGGATATTGACTGAGAGAAGATTACAGATAAGCTCTGATGTTTTTCACAGTCGTGAAGCCAGCCAGCACACAATGTCTCGGTTACTGGGCAAAGAACGTTCAAATGTTCAAAGAACATTTGTACAAGACATTGGTGAGGCCACGTTTAGAGTATTACGTTTAGTTATGGTCACCCTGTTATAGGATTGATGTCGTCAAGCTGGAAAAGGTGCAGCGAATATTTACGAGGATTTTGCCAGAACTCAAACGTCTGAGCCATAGGGAGAGGTTGAGCAGGCTTTATTCCTTGGAGCGCAGGGGGATGTGGGGTGATCTTATAGAGGTGTATAAGAACATGAGAGGAATACATAAGGTGAATGCGGAGTCTTTCACCCAGAGTTGGGGCAATCAAGAACCAGAGGACTTTGGATTAAAGTTGGGGGGAAAGATTTAATAGGAACCCGAGGGGCAAATGTATTTTTTACACAAAATGTAATAGGTATATGGAATGGAATGAACTGCCGGAGGAGGCAATTGAGACAGGTATACACTAAATTGATGAGTGGCGGCACATTGGCACAGCAGTAGAGTTGCTGCCTTACAGCGTCAGAGACCCGGATTCGATCCTGATTATGGATGGTGTCTCTAAGGAGTTTGCACGCTCTCCGTGTGACTGCGTGTGTTTTCTCCGGGTGCTGTGATCTCCTCACGCATTCCAAAGACGTGCAAGTTTGTAGGTTCATTGGCTTAGGTAAAAATTGTAAAATTGTCCAAAATGTGTAGAATAGTGTTAGTGTACAGGGATGGCTGGTCAGCACAAACCTGGTGGGCAGAAGGGCCTGTTTCAGTGCTGTATCTCTAAACTAAACTAAAGGTACTATCATAATGTTTAAGAATTGGTACATGAATAGGATAGGTTTAGAGGGATATGGGCAAAAGGCAGGCAGGTGGGGCATGTTGGTTGGCATGGGCAAGTTGGGCCGAGGGGCCTGTTTTCACAATGTATGACTCCATGACTCTAAATTAGTTGGGTATAGCTGAGTCTCCAGTGTACATGGGAATGTTTCACTGCAAGTGTCATCACCCAGAGAAATAGGGAACTATTTGCCAAAAAGACTGAATGCCAGTTTCTCCAATAGTTATGAAGATCATAAAACAAACTATAAACATTGCAGAAAGTTTAAAATGAACCAGCTGCAAATTACCTCCTAGTAGAGCAAATGGATTACATTCAAGTCCGTGTTATTTCTTATAACAAATACCATTGTGGTAACACAGCCCTGAAATGTTAAAATTGATGCTGAAGAATTCATCTAATTGAACTTGGCTTGCAAACGCTCTTGATTAAAAGTTAGATAATTGTGTTGAATGATGCAGGATAATTAATAATTAGAAAGATGTAGCAGTTCAGACAACCTTGTACTCTACGTTGCGAAGTGACATGGAATCTCAAGGGTTTACATTATCGTGAACACTTACCATCTGGTTGTTGAGACATTCGCTGATTCCTACGGTAATAGTCTCATTTGCTGTTGAAGCAATAATGTATGAGGCTGCTCCAGAAATGCCAAAGCCGTATCCATCAGAAGTAATGATGTGCAGATTGGCAAGAATGGAACATCGACCTGCAAACGTTAGATGGCTCACATTGTAATTTAAACTGCTCTCCAAAGATCTGTAAAGGAGCTTCAAAGGAGAAGATTGGAACTCGACATCCTCTTACTTTCAGAGACAATTGGACAGGTACATGGATAGGATGGGTTTAGAGGTTTATGGGTCAAAGCTGGTGGGGTCCTATTATAGGAAAGATGGAAAGGGTGCAGAGAAGATTTACGGGAGAGGTTGGGATGCAGGAGGATGAGGGGGTGATCTTACAAAGGTGAATAAGATCATGAGAGGAACAGATAGGGTGAATGCACAGACTCGTTTACCCAGAGTAGGAGAATCAAGAACCAACGGACATAGTTGTAAGGTGAGGTGGGAAATATTTACTGGGAACTTGAAGGGCAACTTTTTTTTAAAGCACAAAGGATGGTGAATATATGGAGCCAGCAGTCAGAGGAGGTATTTAAGGCGGGAACTATCACAATGTTTAAGAAACATCTAGACAGGTACATGGATAGGATAGGTTTAGATGGATATGGGCCAAACGCAAGCAGGTGGGACTAGTGGAGATGGGGCATGTTGGTCGGTGTGGGCAAGTTGGGCCGAAGGGCCTGTTTCCACACTGTATGTCTCTATGACTATATCAATAGTAGAAACAAGGAACTGCAGATGCTTGTCTACACAAAAGTACACAAGGAGTTGCAGTAAAATTGCTTCACAAGACACCATGAGGCATCAACTGTAATGCTGCGCCACTGTGCTGTCCGTGTGGAGTTTGCATGTTCTCTCTGCGACTGCGTGGGTTTCTTTCGGGTGCTCCGGTGTCCTCCCACATCCCAAAGACTTGCAACACTGTAGGTCAATAGACCTCTGTAAATTGCCCCCAGTGTGTAGGATGTGAAAGTGGGATAACATAGAACTAGTGTGTAGGTGATCGTTGGTCGGCGCGGATTCGGTGGGCCGTAGGACCCGTTTCCACACTCTATCTCTAAACTAAACTAAAAGATGAGGAATTTACATTCATTGTTCAATGCTCAACAAAAGTTTAAATATCAATCACCAAATTAATATGAGTCGGAGGCCCCTGACTGCCAGGTGGTCTTGTGAGACAATTATTACAGTCTCCTCATAGCCTCTGTTTATTTTATACTTTGCCAAGTAATTTGGTGCATTTCCAAATAATCTTTTTAACTACAAAAACTAACTAGGGACTTCATTGCTGTTTCATTCCTTTGTTTGCAGCGTGGAGAAATTTATTTTACGCAGTTTACAATAAAAGTAATTCGGTGGAAATTTGTATTCATCTTATCGTTCAATTGCTTTTTCCTCAGAAATCATAAGCATAGAAGTGCAAGTAAAGTAAGTTCTTCTTTCCATTTCAATGATTTATGTTTAACATGGCGGTGAGCTTCAAAAGATTAATAAAGCATTAATATATTTTGTGTTTGGTTCGTATGCAATAAATAGAGGGCGGCACAGTGGCACAGCAGTGGGGTTGCTGCCTCAGTGTGCCAGAGACTAGTGCCTCTCCGATCCTGACTTTGGATGTTGTCTGTGTGGAGATTGCTCGATCTGCAGGTCAGGCAGCACCTCTGGAGCACACGGATAGGCAAAGTTTTGGGTCATGACTGTTTTGATTTATTTCAGGGGGGGAGGGGGGTGGGTGAGGGTGAGGGGAAGCTGGAAGAGAGCTGGAAGGGCAGGACCAAGCCTGGAAAGTGATTGGTGGAAAAACTACAGATGCTGGTTTACAAAAAAAGGACACAAAGTGCTGGAGTAACTAAGTGGTTCAGGCAACATCTCTGGAGAACAAGGATAGGTTTGTTTTGGGTCAGTCTGAGGTAGTATACTGGCCAAAAAGTTGTCTATCCATGTTCTCCAGAGATGTTGCCTGACTCGCTGAGGTACTCCAGCACTTTGCGTCCTTATGCGATAGGGGGATATAGGTGAGGTGGGTTTTGATTATAGATTCGTGGACAATGGCCAGAGAAGAAAAGCAGACAAAAGGCCATGAGATAAGGAGAGAAGAGAAGTACTAGGACAAATCATTATAGACTCTGAGGAGCAGCAGCCAGGCACCAACAAAGTCAGTGCATATGAAATCATAACCATTTTAATGTACAACACGGGCACAAAGCTAAATATCTTACACGGACATTCCCACTGCGGACAACACTTGTCAGTGTTCACCTGCACGGCAAAACCACGGAACTCACAGCTCGGTGGAATGACGATCTGGGGACAATGATGTGATCGATTGATTTGCATTACTTGCCCTTCCACGCAGATCTGTGTGACACATTCATCTACATCCTGTGGAAATGGGATCTGCAAAACATAAGTTCATGAGTTATAGGAGCAGAGGTACGGCATCAAGTCTACTCCGCCATTCAATCATGGCTGCTCCATTTTCCCCTCTCAACCCCCATTCTCCTGCTTTCTTTCCATAACCCGACACCCGTATTGATCCAGAATTTCCGCATTAAAAATACCCATTGACTCCACGTGACCTCTACAGCCGTCCGCGGCAGTGAATTCCACAGATTCACCACCCTCTTGACTAAAAAAAAATCCCTCCTCATCTCCTTTCTAAAGGTGCGTCCTTTTATTCTGAGACTGTGGCCTCTGGTCCTAGATTTTCCCACCAGTGGAAACATCCTCTCCACTCTATCCAGACCGTTCACTATTCTGTAAGTTTCAATGAGGTCCCCCCCCCCCTCATCCTTTTAAACTCCAGCGAGGACAGGCCCAGTGCCGTCAAACACTCATCATATGTTAACTCAATCATCCCTTGGATCATTGTTGTAAACCTCCTCCGCAACCTCTCCAACGCCAGCACATCCTTCCTCATATGGGGACCACAACTTCTCACGGTACTCCAGATACTGTCTGACCAGTGCCTTATCAAGCATCAAATATTTGAAAGCAAGCAGATTATGATGCATGGAAAGTAATATTACAGCTGTTTTCATTTAGAGATGCAGCACAGATGTGTGCCCTTCGGCGCAGCTAGTCAATGCCAATCATCAATCACCCATTGATGCTATTTCTATGTGATCCCACTTTCTCACCCATTCCCTACACATTAGGTGTGGGAAGGAAGAGATTGAACTTTTTTTCACCTTCCATCACAGTGGGGAATGTGGAGTCTCTGTGGTGGATGGTTATGTTAAAATGTGTTGTGTGTTCTGTTGCTTTTTATTTATAACAAGAGGAATCAAATATAGGAGCAAAGACATCCTTCTGCAGTTGTACAGAGCCCTAGTGAGACCACACCTGGAGTAGTGTGTGCAGTTTTGGTCCCCTAATTTGAGGAAGGACATTCTTGCTATTGAGTGAGTGCAGCATAGGTTTACAAGGTTAATTCCCGGAATGGTGGGACTGTCATATGCTGAGAGAATGGAGCAGCTGGGCTTGTACACTCTGGAGTTTAGAAGGAGGAGAGGTTATCCCATTGAAGCATATAAGATTGTTAAGGGCTTGGACACACTAGAGGCAGGAAACATGGCCTACTCTTGCACCTATTGTCTATTGTATGACTGACTTGCCAAATTAAATTCTTCGTATGTTGCAAAACATACTTGACTAATAAAGTATTATTGTGCTGGAGAAACTCAGCGGGTGCAGCAGCATCTATGGAGCAAGGGAGATAGGCAACGCTTCGGGCCGAAACCCTTCCGAAACATTGCCTAAACGCTTGAATAAACTGGAGGGGCGAAAGGGCTAGAACAAATCAGGGCCAGCAATAGATGACCTAAGGTAGGGTGTTGCCCATCATGGCCCATAGTTGGCTGGGGAAGGTGTGATAACAGGACGGATACAAGGATGTGACCAGCGTTCACAGATGCCAATTAACCTATAAACCTTTGGGATGGGGAAGGAAACCCATGTGGTCACAGGAAGAACGTGCAAACTCCACACACAGACAGCACCCGAGGTCAAGATCAAAACCGGGTCTCTGGCGCTGTGTTGCCTCAAGTCCTTCCACTGAAAAAGCTTTGGCTGAAGTTTTTCACTCAAGATTCCAGCATCTGCAGTTCCTTGCGCCTTTAGTGAAGATTAGATATTTTATTTTATTTTACTTTATTTCACTGATATTTTACTTACAGTGCAATGACTGGTTGGTGCGACGGTCAGACCTGTGGAGGAGGCAGTTGTTGTGAAGACTGTTGGGCCAGCGACTGATTCCAATACCCCAGCAGAAGTAACTGTCAATGAGGTGACATTGGATAAGGTAGATGGTGGTGATTCCGAGGCAGTTGATGACTGTGTAGTTGTAGATTCATATTTAACTGAAGTTACTTTCGACGTAGTGGGAAGAGTTCCATTCAAACCCACAGACACAGTTTCCACAGTACTCATCAGTCGTGGAGATGGTGCTGTTTTTCCAACATCTTTCTCAGTTTCAGTAGCAGGTCTTGTAGATGTAGCAGGCGATGCCGTTGTCTTGTTAACTCCCGCGGATGTAGCAGACGCTTCATGCACTGAAACTGCTGATGTCTCCGTCGCTAATGGTGTTTTAAACAGGACCGTCGTAGGCTTAGTTCCATCTATGTCTAACGGCAGAGTGGTTACGCTTGCAGTGGTGGTTCTGGGGGCTGAAGTTGGTGTCGTTGCTGTGGAAAGTGAAAAGGCGGTTACGGTCGCATTTATTGCACGCACGGTTTCTGTTGTTTCAGACGTGACCTCTGCAGCAACAGTGGAGGATTCAGCTGAGGTTCTTGCAAGCAACGTGGGCAAGACCGTGGTTGTTCCGAGTTGGGTGGTTACAGTGGTTGTTTTCAGTGTTGACGTCGGACGAGACACACGTGGTGTGGAAGTGGGGATCGCGGTGGTGGATGTTATTAATGGCTGCAAGGATGACGTTTCAAACTGGGTGGTTGTGTGAGTAGTTGTGAATCTCATTGCGGTGGTTGGTTGCGGTGAGATCGAGGTACCGCTTGAGTGTAGTTCTGCTGTCGAACTGGCCGTCATTTCTGTGCTCTGTCGAGTTGACGTCGCCTGGAATCTTTCCACAGTTGGACCACTTTCTGGACGTTTCGTGGACGGTGATGGATAGGACTGCTCCAGATACCACGCAGTTGTCATATTTGGAAAAGCCACAGGCATCGATGTTTCGAGAGCTGTGGTTTTTGAGGACACTGTAGTGGAGGCTGTTGAATGCAAAGTGGTAGTTGATGTGGGGGAAACCTCTTTTGTTGTTGTACGCAATGTAGTTAAACCTAGATCGGTCGCAGGTGGAGTTGTTGTTGGGTGTATTCTTGTGCTCAGAGGGAAAGTTATAGTCCTGTTCACTCACACTTGGTGTGGTGGTCTTATATGTTTCTGTTATTAAAATTGTTGAAGGTGTCGTTAATTCTTTAGTCGATGGACGGAAGGCCTGTACTGTCGTTGCTGACAATTTATAGGCTCCGAGAGTCGATGATGATTTTGTCTTTTCTGTCGTCAAGGACACTGTTGCAGTGGACCAAGGATACACCGTGATGTGGGGAGAACGGGGACTAGTAGACTTTGCGGTCGTCGCACTGAGCGTGGGAGGAACAGTTGGCTGCAATTCTTTGGAGGTTGGATATGTCGATGTTGTTTCTAAAGTTTGAGGAGCTGAGGTAGTTTGAATGGTTGACGTTTTCTCTGTGGGTGGATGTGCTACAAGCGTGGAGTGGGAAGTCTTCTCTGGCGACGGTTCCGTCTGCGAAGGAATTGTCTTGGTTGTGGTGGGCCGCCATGCTGTTGGCAATGTTACCCCTGTGGTGGTTGTCGAAGGCGCCCTCGTGGTGACAGTGCGTCGGGGTTCAATGGTTGCGGACGGCAAATGCGACTCGGTTAGTAACTGGGTTGGTTTTGTGGCTTCTGTTGGCGTCGACATTTCAAGCACAGTCGTTGCTTTGGTGGTTATTATTCTCGCCGAAACGCCTAGCGTGGACGTGGGTGACATGTGCGATGTTGTGGATGGAACTAAAGCTTGTTCTGTGGTGAGTGTTGTCCGCGACGTGGTCTCGTGAGCAGACGTCACGGCCTCCACCGAGGATGGGGCCGGAGCCGGGCCTGCGGGCAAAGCCGAGCCACTTGTTGCCAGCTGGGTTACTGGGGGGGTCTTTACTGTCGACGCGGGAACAGAGACCTTTGTGGTGCTTGAGGTTGTCGGAGAGCTGGCGGCTTGGCCTAATTCAGCCACTGTAATGGAAGTCAGTGGATGGACAGAAGCATTAAAGGCTGGAGTGGTGGGCACTCCAGGCAATGCTGATGTGGATTTGGAAGGTTGAATATAAAGGGCTGGCCTGATGCCTAGTTGAAGAAATGAGAAATAAATAGACATTAAGACTTGACGTCTACTTCTTCAATTGTGCACTTTAGTTACGGTAGTTTATTTTATTGACACGTGTACCGAGGTACAGTGAAAAGCTTCGTCATATGCAAACCAGTCAGCAGAAAAACATGATTACAATCGAGCCATTCACAGTGCACGCAAAACACAGTTGTATGCAAAACTAAAAACAATAACTTTGGATAGGCGAAGAGCAAATTTTATAATAGAAATACATTATGTCTTGCTATCAGACGTTCAACTTTATCCTCCCCACCTTGAGTGTTTCATTGTAAAGCGGTACGTGGATAGGAAAGGTTTAGAGGGATAGGGGCCAAACGCAGGCAGGTGGGACTGGTGTAGATGGGGTGAGGGGAGGTTGTTAGAGGTTACCTAAAATTGGACAATTCAATGTTCATACCGTTGGGTTGTAAGCTACGCAAGTGGAATGTGAGCTATTGTTCCTCCTATTTGCATGTGGCCTCGCTCTGCCAATGGAGGAGATCCAGGGCAGATTGGTCAGTATAGGAATGGGGAAAGAGAGTGAAAATAGGTCGCAGTTGGGAGATCCAGTTAGCCTTAGCGGATGAAGCGCAAGCGTTCAATGAAATGGTCACCGAGTCTGTGCGGAGACACAAAGTGCTGGAGTAACTCAGAGGGTCAGGCAGCACCTCTGGAGAACATGGATACGTGATGTTTCAGGTCAGGGCTCTTCTTCAGAATGGCTGTGGTTGGGTGGGGAGAAAGCTGGAAGAGAAGTAATCTCTGATCAGCATGAAGAAGGGTTCCAACCCGAAATGTTGTCTATCCATATTCTCCAGGGATGCTGCCTGGACCGCTTAGTTTAGTTTAGTTTTGTTTAGTGATACAATGTCCCTGGAGAACATGAATAGGTGACGTTTCCTTCGTGTAAAAGGCCCGTCGGCTCACTAAGTCCATGCCAACCACTGATCGCCCACACGGTTCCTTGCATCCCAATATTGGTTAAGAAGTTGGTTAAAGAATAAAATGGTTAAATGAACAAAACAATGCCCTTCCCTTACTAATTTTACCCTTGATATCTATAAGTAATAGGAATCTAACTGAGGAATAGTAAATGCACCGTGTCTTTTACCCAGAGTAAGGGAATCGAGAACCAGAGAACATAGGTTTAAGATATGGAGGGAAATATTTAATGGGAAACTGAGTGGCAACATCTTTACACAAAGGATGGTTGGCGTATGGAATGAGCTGCCGGAGGAAGTAGTTGAGGTGGGGACTATTACAACATTTAAGAAACATTTGGACAGGTACATGGATAGGATGGGTTTGGAGAGATACGGATCCAACGCAGGCAGGTGGGACTAGTGTAGATGAGGCATGCTGCTCAGCATGGGCTAGTTGGGCCGAAGGGCATATTCCCTCGTTGTATGACTCTATATCTCTAGTCTGTCCTGTGGACGAGCACCTTCACATCCACGCCCTACACACTAGGAGGTAATTAACAAGAGGGACTTTTAACCAAATAAAATTGCATGTCTTTGGAGTCACACGTGGTACTCCAGCACTTTGTCTCTCTTTTTCAATTAAACTTCTTCCTCTTCTGAATACTGTTTACAGAATTGCTTGTTCTTTGTGTTTAACTTACCAGGGACTAATTTACTGTTGTGTTGTGTCTTTATCTCACCAGGGACTAATTTACTGTTGTGTTGTGTTTTTTTTAATTTAATTTTTCTAAAATGTAAATACAGGTTCAGTTCTGTTGTTCTATTGTATTTGCACAATCCGCAGGCATTGCCACTTTCATTTCACTGCACATCTTGTATGTGTAAGTGACAAATAAACTTGACTTGACTTGAACTCTGAGATTGATTTTCAAAGCCTGAGCTACTTCCATTTGCCAAGGGTGAGCTCACTTGGCTATATTCAACTGCCGGTCTGTACAGGAAAGTAAAAAGTCAGGCGATCACTTACAGTCCTGTGGATACACGCATCTCTGCGTATCTTCATCAAACAGCATATCCATCGGACAACGAGGCATACAGCCTTCCACACTGAGGAATAAAATAAAACGTTAAATCTGCGATTCATCTGCAATTGTCATTGATGCCCCAGGACAGACTAGAGACATAGAGTCATACACATGGGAATATGCCCTTCAGCCCAACTAGCTCATGCTGAGCAGCATGCCCCATCGACACTAGTCCCAACTGCCTGCGTTGGATCCGTATCTCTCCAAACCCATCCTATCCATGTACCTGTCCAAATGTTTCTTAAATGTTGTAATAGTCCCCGCCTCAACTACTTCCTCCGGCAGCTCATTCCATACGCCAACCATCCTTTGTGTAAAGATGTTGTCACTCAGTTTCCCATTAAATATTTCCCTCCATATCTTAAACCTATGTTCTCTGGTTCTCGATTCCCGTACTCTGGGTAAAAGACACGGTGCATTTACTATTCCTCAGTTAGATTCCTATTACTTATAGATATCAAGGGTAAAATCAGTAAAGAAAGGGCATTGTTTTGTTCATTTAACCATTTTATTCTATAACCTACTTCTTAACCAAACCCAAGACACAAGGAACTACAGATGCTGGAATCTTGAGCAAAACACAAAGTACTGGAGGGAATCAGGCAGCATCTGTGGAGTCCCATGGACCTCTTCATCCTCCGCCAGTTCCAAGCCTTTAACCAGCGTTTCTTCCACCGTATCCCCAGCTTGTCACTGAGTCTGAAGAAGGGTCCTGACCTGAAACATCTTCTGTCTATTCTCTCCACAGATGCTGCCGTTGACCCGCTGAGTTACTCCAGCTCTTTGTGTTTTGCTCTTAACCAAATTGTTGTTTTAACCTGTGCTCATAGTCGATTCATAAAATGGCAACTTTATCTGTCTAATCAGGCATGGACTTCTCGATTAAAAAACCCTAACAATTATTGTGATGGCTTGAAACTATAGAAATCAGTACTTGGAATGTGTTAGGACATAGAACAGTACAGCACAGGAACAATGTCTGAGCCAAACCAAGCTAAACTAATCTCTTCTGCCTGAACATGATCCATATCCCGCCATTCCCGATATATCCATGTGCCTATCTAAAAGCTTCTTAAACACCATTATCGTATCTGCCTCCACAATCGCTCCCCGCAGTGCATTCCAGGCACCCACCACCCTCAGTGTAAAAATAAACTTGCCCCGCACATACCGTTCAAACCTTGGCCCTCTCACCTTAATGCCTTGCCCTCTCGTATTTGACATTTCCACCCCGGGTGTAAAGTTCTTTTGGAGCATATTACTTTTGATCTGTAATGGGCACTTCTAGATCTCTGCCTTTTAATGACCTTCACGTTTGTGATAGGTGGAGATTCATCCCCACTTCATAAACATTGAATCATTGGAAGATTCAAGTTACTGTGTTTCAGGTCAAATATAGGTCTTTTTGAGTGAATGCCATACTGGTTTACACCCAGCAAAGGTAAATATATTGGCCAGTTTCCCCAATACTGAATAGAATAGTTTATTGTCACGTGACAAGTCGCAGTAATTCTTTGCATGCATATCTCGCCATCCACTCACAGTGGTTCCCCCACCATCACAGCAGTCTCCCCATGCTGGGACCCCATTGTCCAGTGTTCTGCCCCCCCCCCCCTCACAGCGGCCCCCAAGCCAGGTCCCCATTTTCCATTTATTTTCACGACAGTCCCCCCAACGCCGGGTCCCAAAGGTGGTCCCCATTGTCCATTGTTCTACCCCCCCCCTCACGGTGGCCCCCCACGCCAGGTCCTCATTGTCCATTTTACATCTCAGCGCCCCCCCCACGCCGGGTCCCCATTGTTCAATTTCCCCCACCGGCTGAGTTCGCCTTTGCTCCTTCCCTATTTAAATAGATTTTGCTGAACTATGGTCATTGAACAAGGTCAGAATGAGCTCATCGTGGTGCAGGCTCTCAGTGCTAATTTTCCCAGAGCAACGGCAACTGGGACAAATGATGTCCATATGTAGACAAAGCTTGCAGATGATGATATATCTTTTGTCCAATAATTTTGCACTGAAACCTTCTCTGCTTAGGTAGTGAGAATAAATAGTCTCAGATACAAGTATTTCTAACTATCCAATGGCCATTTTCAATCAATATATTCCTGTTTCTGTGATATTTTGGCAAAATAATTTCAATATCGCTACATTTATCTTTGGTTTACACATGTATCCATTTCCACTCATATAACTCTATCGACTTAAATTTCTCTCTCTTGTTAAGGTTCATTATTGTTGCATGTGCAGAGGTACAATGACAGTCTTTGTTTTACCACAAATAAATCAAATCAAGGCAAACTCAAATAGAGCAAATGGGAAGCTGCAGAACATAATTCTTATTGCATTGTACCAGTTGGAGAGACAAAGTCCAATGTCTGCAATGGGGAAGAGATGAATCGAACAGTTCCCTCACTTATGGACTTTGTCATAGAGTCATATGGCATGGAAACATTCAGGCCACCCATCCATGCCAATCAGGAGGCCCCCTCTAAGCTAGTCCCACCTGCCTGCATTTGGCCCATATCCTCTGGCAGCTCGTATCATACTCCCACCACCTTCCGAGTGAAAACGTTGCCACTCAGGTTTGCCGCTGAAATCTTTCCCCTCTCTCCTTTAACCTATGTTCTCTGGTAAAGCCCTACTCTGGGTATGAGGCATTATTTTTGCAAAATATTTTCAATTTCCTGAAACTTATTGTGGTTGTAGATTTGTGTACAAATGTACTCATCTCCACTTATATAATTCCATTGTCTTGAATGTTTCTCTCTTACTTAGGTTTAGGTTTATTATTGTCACGTGTACCGAGGTACAGTCAAAGCCTTGTCTTGCATGCCATCCAATCAAATCAGATAATACTATACCTAAATACATTCATGCAAAACTCAAGGGTAATAGGTAGAGCAAAGGGGAAGATACAGAGTGCAGAATATAGTTCTCAGCATTGTAGCGCATCTGTTCCATAGACAAAGTCCAATATCTGCAATGGGGTAGAGGTGAATCAGACAGCACCCGAGCTTACTAGTACAGTACCGGGCGTCACGATGGTGCAGTGGTGGAGTAGCTGCCTTACAGACCCGGGTTCGATCCTGATTACCGGTGCTGTCTGTACGGAGTTTGTACGTTTTCCCCGTGACCTGCGTGGGTTTTCTTCGAGATCATCGGTTTCCTCCCACACTCCAAAGGCGTACGGGTTTGTAGGTTAATTGGTAAATGTAAAAAATTGTCCCCAGTGGGTGTAGGATAGTGTTAATGTGTGCGGATCGCTGGTCGGCGCAGACCCGGTGGGACGAAGGGCCTGTTTCCGCGCTGTATCTCTAAGCTAAACTAAACTTATGAAAGTTCATGTAAACTTATTACACTCTAAACTTATGAAAGTTCATGTAATGATAAGTTGTAGCCGTACCCAACATTCCCTAAATGTAGCTATATAAAATATATAATAAAAAGTGCAACAGAAATTTAAACTTTGTAGTGGTATGTAGGGAAGAAGTGCAGATGCTAGTTTAAACCGAGGATAGACGCAAAATACTGGAATATCTCAGCAGGACAGGCAGCATCTCTGGATAAAAGGAAAGGGTAATGTTTTGGGTCTCAACCCTTCTTCAGTCTGAAGGGTCTTGACCAGAAACATCACCCATTTGTTCTATCCAGAGAAGCTGCCCGTCCTGCTGAGGTGCTCCAGCATTTTGTGTCTATCTTAAATTTTGTAATGATAGATTTACGAAGTTGTATAAAATTACTATTTGTATATGATTTATTTATATTTTCTGAAGATCATTGTAAATCCTACCATTGGGAGTTTGAATATTGCACAAGTGGTTACAATGCAGAGCAGGACACAAAGCGGTGAAGTCACTCAGCAGGTCAGACCATAGGTAGAGCAAATGGGCAGATACAGAGTGCAGAATATGGGTCTCAGCATTGTAATGCATCAGTTCCACAGACAATTCCAATGCCCGCAATGGGGTAGATAGAGGTGAATCGGACAGCACTCTAGCTTATGGTCTTCGCAGAAGTGAGCACTGCATTTACAGGAGGCATCACAGTGGCATGTCAACTATGTTGTATTTTCAGATTTAGAGAGAGATTTACTTTACAAATATGTCACAGCGAGGCACAAAACTACAGTTGGCTAATCTGCTGGCTTCAGCCACTGAACCTTCATCCCTAAATTTAGCAACGTCTAACAATGAGGTATTGAATGTGGCATTCTTCAACAATACCAGAACTAAGTTACCTATAAATATTAGCTTTGATCTAGACAAAACTATTAATCAACAATGTGGATCTGTTCCATGATTGCATTACTACCTCTGGTAGTTTAGCTAGTTTAGTTTAATTTAGTTATACAGCAAGGAAACAGGCCCTTCTGCCCACCAATTCCACACCGACCATCGATCACCTGCTCACACTAGTTCCATATTATCCCACTTTATCATCCACACCCTACACACTAGGGAGGGCCAATTAACCCGCAAACCCGCATGTCTTTGGGATGTGGGAGGAAACCGGAGCACCAAAGGGAACTCCACAGACAGACAGCACCCAAGGTCAGGCTCGAACCTGGATCTCTGGTGCTGTGAGGCAGCAGCTCTACTCGCTGTGTTACAGTGTCCCCCTAAAGCAGTAGTAAAAGCAAATAGGACCATTTATAACGAAGCTTTCAGTAAAATGGCCGGATAAAACCCAGCATCCTTGATGGAAATTCTACCTTCTGAGGCAGAGGGAAAAATGTTGAAATTATTGAGTGCAAATCGAGGTGGAGCACAGGCAAGAGAGGGGGAGAGAGTAGGGGGTGGGGGGCAGAGGAGAGAAGAAGGGGTTACAGAATTGGTTTACGAACAGGGTGTTTGTAATTTAGGCTGTAGACAGTATGGGCCAAGTATGTCTGTCTGTCTCTATCTGTCCGTCTCCCTCTCTCTCCGTCCCTCCCTCCCACAGTCCATCCCTCTCTGTCTGCCCCTCTCCGTCTGCCCCTCTCCGTCTGCCCCTCTCCGTCTGCGTCTGTCTCTCTCTGTCAGTGTGTCTCTCTCTGCGCCTGCATCTGTCTCTCCCCGTCTGTGTGTCTCCCTCTCCATCTGCATCTGTCTCTCTCCATCTGTGTCTCTCTCTCTCCATCTGCATCCGTCTCTCTTCGTCTGCCTCTCTCTCTGCATCTGTCTCTCTCTCTCCGTCTGTGTCTGCCCTCTCCGTCCATGTCTGTCTCTCTCCGTCCACGTCTGTCTCTCTCTTCGCCTGTGTCCGTCCCTCTCTCCATCTGTGTCTGTCCCTCTGAGTCTGTGTCTGTCTAACTAGCTGAAAGACACTCTCCAGACTCACGTACAAGAAATGCAAATTGATGAACAGTTGTGAATTCACAGTGGAGGCTGCTTACTCTCTGGAAATTGAACACCAGCCCGGACCAATGCATCTGCAAAATTCTCTCGGTGGGTGAAACCAGGAAGAAATTCATATGATGAAAATAGTTTTCTGTTTGGGATTCGTACAAAAATTTATATAAATCACCAACATTTTATAAAGCAACATCTTAATTTTCAGAATAAAAATTGAGTGACTTTTGACATGAAATACAAGGGACACATGCTGAGGATATCAAAAGCTAAAATGATCAGTCAGTTGTCAAAAGCTTACATTACTTAGTGCGAGCCCAGAATAGCCAAATAAATAGTGATACGAGAATGAAACCCTGTGAACGTGCACAGATGTATTTAGATCACGGCTCTGCCTCTGAAAGAAAACTTATCCTTAAATTCTTAGACATAGCAGATGCATGCATTGCATGCCTGCGGATTTGTGTATCATTTTTTGATATGTTGAAAATCAGACCTCACACAGAGGTTAATGTGGATAGATTATTTTGTGATAGAATGGAGAAGGCAGGAATATTATTTTGTTTATTGAGTAGCCATTCAGTAACATTAACAGTGTAGCAAAATTCCGAAAGCCTACAGGACAGTGGCTTTGCATCTGCAGCTCTACCCCCTGACTTAAATGAAGGTAACTTTCTGAGAACCCTTACGTTAGTTGTATTTTACGCAAGTCAGAATCATCGACTGCGTCTGTCATTGAGAGTATTAGCAGGGCACTTTCTGCAGCGCACGGCCTTCTGGGTAATCACCATCACCATTGCCGGCTTGTTTCCGGTGTAAACTTGAGTGAATGCACAGTGTTGTGGAAATTATAAACAGCCTTGATTGCTGTAGGGACTGAGTACAGAATTGTTTACATAAGTGAGAGTCTACACAGGGGCGCAGTGGTAGAGCTGCTGCCTTACTGCATCAGACACCCGGTTCAATCCTGACTATGGGTGCAGTCTGTATGGAGTTTGCATGTTCTCCCTGTGACCACATGGGTTTTCTCCGGATGCTCTGGTTTCCTCCCACACTCCAAAGATAGTCACTAATTATTAGATGTATAGGTTTGTACGTTAATAGGCTTCGGTAAATTTGTAAATTGTCCCTCTGTGGGATAGTGCTAGTGTGCGGGGATCGCCAGGCAGTGCAGACTCGATGGGCCGAAGGGTCTGTTTTCGCACTGTATCTCTAAACATTATTTAGGCAGAGTTGATTAGCTGAACCTGGCATCATGTTCAGCATGGATATTGTGACCGACCAGCTCAGTTATTCCAGCATTTTTGATAGAATGGAGAAAGCAGGAATACCATTTTGTTTCCTAAGGGCGGCACAGTGGCACAGAGACCAAGGTTCGATCCTGACCTCTGACGCTCTGTCTGTGTGTGGAGTTTGCATGTTCTCCCTGTGGCCATGTGGGTTTCCTCACATTTCCTCCCACTGTGTTTGTAGGTTAATTTGCTTTGCAAAAATTGTAAATTGTCCGTGTGGGATAGTGCCAGTGAACGGGGTGCTCGCTGGTCGGTGCGGACCCCCCCCCCCCCCCCGGGCCAAAGGGCCTGTTTTCACGCCGTATCTCTAAAGTTTTGAGTCTAAACATTATTCCCTTGATCCGGTATCTGTGCACTGTGGACAGTTTGATTGTAATCAGGTATAGACTTTACGCTGTTCGGATACCACGCAAACAAAGGCTTTTCACTGTACCTCGGTACACGAGACAATAGTAAATGAAACTAAACTAGACGATGAGAAAGTGTGAGGCAAAAGGAATGAAGAGTTAACTAACATCATCAGCTAATAGTACGGCAGAATAGTCAAAGTACTTGCAGGTGAGTTTTCAATCTCTTGCAGGAGAACACGATGTATTATTAGCAGAAGCACTTGGTCAGAAAGTTAAACCCGTGTTTACAGCCTGGAGATAAAGGTGTTGACAATTATTGATGCTGCTCCCTGTAAATCAGTGGACAATAGCAGCACACAGATCATTTAAGTTTACGGTCTCCTTGCATCTAACCCTCCCTCTCACATCACACTTCATCACATGCTGGCAACCCCTAGCCGTAAACCTCAAGCTATTTCAAAAAAAGTTGTTGTTGTTGAAAAATAAAATCAATCTTTCATTCATAAACTGCTTCATAGAACGGAGAACCGTGCAACAAAGTGCTGGAGTAATTCAGCAGGACAGCTAGCATCTAAGGAGGGAGTGGACAGATGACGTTTTGGGTCGGGACACTTCTTCAGAAATGTCGTCTGTCCATTCCTTCCAAAGATGCCGCCTGAAGCATTGAGCACCTTGTGTCTTGCTCAACATTACAGCATCTGCAGATACCCATGTCTCCATAGAACAGTACAACGTAAGAACAGATCTTGCAGCCCGCAAGCTAAACATGATGCCAAGTTAAACTAACCTCCTCTGCCTGCATATGATCCATATCCAACTAAATGTCTCTTTAAGTGCCACCATCTATTCTATTCTGCCTCCAACGCCACTCCTGGCAGTGCACTCACCACCATGCACTGCCATGTGTAAAAAAAAAATGTCCTATACATCGCCTTCAAACTTTGCCCTTTTCATCTTAAAGCTATGCCCTCTCACCCTTAACATTTCCAACCTGGGGTAAAAAGGTTCTGATAATTGTTAGAGAAATATTGCATCTTCATTCATCAGGCTGTGCAGAAGGGCAGTGGAGATTTCATGTTTCTGGATGTGTCCACATTTACCTTGGTAAATCTTGACAGACGTCGCCTGTAGGATCTCTGCAGGTTCTGATACAAGGGTTGACACAAGTCTCATACCGCCACTCACAGGTAGAATAAACTGGAGACAAGACCTCAGCATCTGTACAAATACACAAACACACGTTTCATTTGGGAGTCCCTACATACAACAGCGTGAAACATCTGGAATCACATCCAGCAGAAACAAGGAATTGCAGATGTTGGTTAATTCACAAAAGGACACAAAGTGTAGAAACAAAGAACTGCAGATGCTGGTTTACACCAAAGATAGACACAAAGTGCTGGAGTAACTCAGTGGGTCAGGCAGCATCTCTGGAGAAAAAGAATGGGTGATGTTTCGGGTCGGGCAGTGGGACACAAGATTTTGCAACTTGTGGAGCTGCCACTTGACAGCTTCAGCAACCCGAGGTCAATCCTGACCTCAGGTGCTGTCGGTGTGGAGTTTGCACGTTCTTGCTGTGACTACAGTATGTGAGTTTCTTCCCACCTACCTCCAGATTCAGGGACAATTTCTTCCTAGCTGTTATCAGGCAACTGAACCATCCTATCAACAACTAGAGAGCGGCCCCATCCTCCCATCTACCTCATGCGAGACTCTCGGACTACCTTTCATTGGACTTTACTGGACGTTATCTTGCACTAAACGTTATTCCCTTTATCCTGTGTCTGTACACTGTGGACAGCTTAATTGTAATAGTCTTTTCTTTGACTGGATAGCTTTGCACTGTACCTCGGTACACGTGACAATAAAAATAATAAACGGAAAAAACTTTTACGTAAGTCGGGGAGTGCATGTACAATTTATTGAGGAATTTCTGATGTGTCTGCCCTCAACCAGCTCCAGTTGGGCAATATTCTGGTTTCGTTCAAAGAACTCTGATGAGATTAAAATTTTTGTTACTCAGTAACTTGGGATTAATGTTCGCCAAACGACTCCACAGCTGGAGTGTCGAGATATTTATCTGAAATCGCACTGGTGAAAAAGAGCAGCACCTGTTGGAAAAAGGCTCTTATTACAGATTATGAAAATAATTAAGCCTGTTTTATGCACTTCAATTCTTAATTCAGAAGAGGCATTACAATATAAAATACCACAGAACATTATGGTATCAACCATTTTCAGACATAAATGAAAACCTTCAATACTGGAATTATTAAATTTAAAACCCGGTTTATTATAGAATACTGGTCGATCATTATTTGACGCATAGAAATGTTATAATGGTGGATCTTAGTTTAATTTATTGTCATGTGTATTAAGGTACAGTGGGAATCTTTTTTTTTGCATGCAAACATACCTGACTACATGTGCTCCAGAGATGCTGCCTGACTCGCTGAGTTACCACAACACTTTGTGCCTATCTTCAGTGTAAAGCAGCATCTACAGTTCCTCCCTGCACATACATGATTATAATCAAGGGGTCGATAGTGTACAGATACATGATTAAGGGAATAATGTTTAGTGCAAGATAAAGTTGGGTAAAGTCCGATTAAAGATAGTCCGAGGATCTCCAAGATGGTAGACGGTAGGTTTGGACCACTCTCTAGTTGGTGATAGGATGGTTCTGTTATCTGATAGCAGTTGGGAAGAAATTGTCTCAGCTTGCTGTTTAGATGTTTCAAGGAAATAATGTCACATTCTAAGCATTTGCTTCTTACCACCTATGCTTCTGCTAAAACAGGAATGAAACAATTGCATTTTACTGTGCGCAACACTTTTTGGTGTTGCCTCTATGTAATGGTGCAATTGTTAAAGAGCAACTCAGCAATAAAAAAAAAACATGGAGATACACCGAACTGCAGCTGCTGAAATCTTGAGCAAAAAAAGTGCTGGAGTAATTCAGCAGATCAGGCGGCATCTCTGGTGAACATGGACATATGACGTTTCGGGCCAGGACCTTCCTTCGGAGTGATTGAGAGTGGGGGGGGGGGGGGGGGGTAGAAAACTGGAAGAGAGGTGAGAGTGGGACAAAGACTGGCAAGTAATAGGTGGATACAGGTGAGAGGGTTAATTAGGTGGCAGATGGGTGGACAAAGACTAGAGATGAAAAGGTTAAAAAATGAGAGATAAAGAGCGAAGAGGTGTGAATTGTGAAGCTGGAGGAAGAGAGGAAGGTGGCAGGGGAGGGGGGTTTGGGGGGGGGGGGAGAAAGAGGGGCAGGATAATGGGTGAAATGGATGCACGCCCAGGTGGGGTACAGGGAAGAGAGGAGAGAGAAATAAAAAAGAGGTTGCGGTCTGTTGAGGTGCCTTTGAAATGTTGTTACAGTACTCACCTTAACTACCTCCTCTAGCAATACGTTCCATAAATCCACAACCCTTCAGTGATACAGTTGTCCTCCTTATTCCCATTAAATATTTCCCCTATATTTCCCCTAAATGCAGATCAATGGTATATAAAATAAAGCATAAATATTTACTTTTCATTGGACCTATTTTTCAGCTGGAAGGCAGGAAGGACCAGCTCTGAGAAACATGTTTCTCATACAATGGAAGATCGTCTCTCTGAATTGTTGGTGAGGCCACTTTTGGAATATTGTGTTCAGGTTTGGTCACCCTGCTATAAGAAGGATGTCATTAAGCTGGAAAGAGTGCAGAGAAGATTTAAGAGGATGTTGCCAGGACTTAAGGGCCTGAGCTACAGGGATGGGTTGGCCAGGCTAGCACTTTACTCCCTGGATGAGGGACGATCTTATTGAGGTGTACAAAATCATGAGGGGAAATAGACAGGGTGAATGGACAGATTATTTTACCCAAGGTTGCAGAATCAAGAACCAGCAGCAATAGATTTAAGGTATAGGGAATAGGGGCAAGATTTAATAGAAACCTGAGGGGCAACGTTTTCCACACAGAGGGTGATGGGTATATGGAATGATGGGGGGTTGGGGCAGGGGGGTGTTGTGGGGGGGGGGGTGTGGAGGCGGGGTTGCGGGGGGGGGGGGGGGTGAGTGAGCTCGGAGATAAGACGGGGAAGAGCCATGGGGGAGAGGTGGGCATCACGGGGGAGGAGTCAACAAGTGGGACCAGCGGGGTCGTGGCTGGTATTGGTGGTGCGATGGGGACTCACAGCGGCTGCTGGTCGCTGGTCATTGTTCTCCTACGCCGGTATCCGAGTCTCCGCTTTCTGTTTGGCGACATCTCTGACTCCGGGCTGGATAGGGTCACCGACGCTGGACTGCTGCTTGGGGCGGGGCTGCTTCGGGTCCCTCCTAAAGTCCGGTTGAAAACTTCCACCGGCCATCCTCAGCTCCAGTAAAGACGTGCTGGCGCAGGAAGGGGCGGACCGTCCCGGGGAGTGACGGGGGAGTGACTAATCTGTGCGGCGCTGACTGGCAGAGGAGATCGATCTGCGCACGCGCGGTTTTTAGATTTTTAAACCTCGCTAACATTTACGACATTGAACCGATTGGAACGAAACTTGTTGCAATCGCAGAGCAGGAACTGATGAGTGAACTGGCGGAAAATCGTAGCACTATCGCAAATCATTTTTGCGCAAATAGAAAGACTGCCAAACCCGAAGATAACAAGATCAGAGTTTTAGTTATGTATAGATGGGCCAACACGTTCAATTTGGCTCACTAAAATATTTAGCTGGCAAAATTCCTGAACTCAAATGTGCCAAAGAAAATTCCGCAGATTGAATCGTGAGATGTAGGGGTCACTCCATGAGGAAGCTTTGAGTAAGATTGCATTGTATTCACTGGAAGAATGAGAGGTGATCTCAACAAAACCCGTTAGGTATTTAGGACTGAGATAAAGTAAAGTACTTATAATTTGTGCATCGTTGTAATTTTCTACACAAGATGCTCAATCTACGAGTACCAGATCAAGATGAGGGGAGATCTGATCAAAGTATATAAAATTATGAGGGGGCAAAGATAGGATAGACTGTCAGAAACTTTTTTCCCAGGGTGTAAATGTCAGAGACTAGAGGGCATAGCTTTAAGACTAGAGGGCAGAGCTTTAAAGCGAGAGTGGCAAAGTTTCAAGGAGATGTGTGAGGAGCAAGTTTTTTTTTAAACACAGGGAGTGGTAAGGAGTTTACCAACAGAGAGGATATCGGTTGCTGGTCGATCAAGGAGGACACTGACCTTCCCACCACACACACCGCCCGGTCATTCATCTACAGGAGTCGCTGCCTCAGAAAGGCAGACAGTATCATCAGAGACCCACACCACCCTGGCCACACTCTCATTTCACTCCTGACATCGGGAAGATGGTACAGGAGCCTGAAAACTGTAATGTCCAGGTTCAGGAGCAGCTTCTTCCCTACAACCATCAGACTATTGAATGTCACAAACTCTGGCCAGGCTCTGAATGACAAACTACCTGGGTTGCATGAGGGACTTGGGAGCTTTGTGTTTGGTTCTGCACTCTATCGGGTGTTTGTGTTCTATTAAACTTCTTTTTGTGGTTCAGTAGGGTGTCTACCGCATACTGAATACTATGTTTCTATACCTGCTGCTTCATTGTTCCGTTTTGGGACATATGGCAACGAAACACTCTTAACTCTTGGCTTTGACAGATGATCAAACATGAGCATTGTAACTACTCCAAAACACAAATGCTGCCACCTACTGCCGGCAATGCCACACCCCCGATACACTGATAAAATATATTAACATGTAAGACTATTAGCTGCATGATGGTATGAGATAGTACGATAACATTAAACATACTCTACACTCGCTGTTGAATAGTGAATTGAAACTAAATAAAACCATCACACAAATTATTGCTAAGAGCTCGTACAATCCTCGTCTTGCATAAACTAGGAGTCTGATCTTTATGCTCAATTGTGCTGGGTATTATCCCCTCAGTGTAGCTGGCTCAAAATTAGCAAAAGTCTAATGCAACAGATTATGGGTTTTTAAATATATTTTACTTTTGATACAGATTTAACATCAGAAGCTGGTAAATTATTTGGTGTAGGATGGAACTGAAATGCTGGGTTATACCGAAGAGAGACACAAAATGCTGGAGTAACTCAGCAGGTCAGGCAGCATCTC
Source organism: Okamejei kenojei (assembly GCA_035221665.1). Classification (NCBI taxonomy): domain Eukaryota; kingdom Metazoa; phylum Chordata; class Chondrichthyes; order Rajiformes; family Rajidae; genus Okamejei; species Okamejei kenojei. Next base: position 26,545,038 of record CM069148.1, on the reverse strand, counting down.
TGGAGAAAAGGAACAGGTTAATTTAATTTAGAGATACAATGCGGAAACTGGCTCTTCTAGGATTCTAGAGTTTGAGGGTCGTAAGGTCATAGCTCATAAGTAATAGGAGCAGAATTAGGCAATTCGGCCCATCAAGTCTACTCCGCCATTCAATCATGACTGATCTATCTCTCCCTCCTAACCCCATTCGCCTGCCTTCTCCCCATAACCCCTGACACCCGTACTAATCCAGAATCTGTCAATCCCCACCTTTAAAATCTCTAATGACAGCTTCCACAGCCTTCTGTGGCAATGAATTCCAGATTCACCAGCCTCTGACTAAAGAAATTCTTCCTCATCTCCTTTAATTTTGGGGCTATGACCTCTAGTCTTAGACTCTCCCACTAGTGGAAATATTCTCTCCATATCCACTCGATCCAAGCCTTTCACTATTCTGTATGTTTCAATGAGGTCCCCCTTCATTCTTCTAAACTCCAGCGAGTACAAGCCCAGCGCCATCAAATGCTCACCATAGGCTAACCTACTAATTCCTGTGATCATTCTTCTAACTTCCTCTGGACCCTCTGCAGAGCCAGCACATCCTTCCTCAGATATGGTGCCCAAAATTGTTCTCAATACTCCAAATGCGGCCTGACCAGCGCCTTATAGAGCCTCAGCATTACATCCCTGTTTTTGCATTCTAGATGTCTTGAAGTAAAGGCTGGCATTGCGTGTGCAGGCGTTGGGAATCCTGCACCAGCACTCCCAAGTACCTTTGCACCTCCCCATTTAGAAAATAGTCTTTTCCTTTATTCCTACTAACAAAATGCACAACTCCACACTTTGCTACACTATATTCCATCTGCCACTTCTCTGCCCACTCTCCCAACCCGTCCAAGTCATTTTGCAGAGTTTGTGCTTTCTCTACACGACCAGCCTCTACACCTATTTTCGTATCATCCGCAAACTTGACCACAAAGCCTTCAATCCCTTCATCCAAATCATTAATATACAACGTGAAGAGTAGCGGCCCCAGCACTGACCCCTTTGAAACTCCGCTAGTCACTGAGAAACCAGAAAAAGCCCCCTTTATAGCCGCTCTTTGCCTTCTGCCATCCAACCAACCTGCTATCCATGCTAGTACCTATCCTTTGATACCGTGGGCTCTCATCTCACTCAACAGGCTCATGTGTGGCACCTTATCAGAGGCTCTCTGTAAATCTGTCCTGCTGCAAATAGCTGTCCTGCTATTTACTTCTTCAAAGAATTCCACACACTAACACCATCCAACATGCACCACACCATGGACAAGTTACAATGTTACCAAGCCAATTAGCGAACAGAGCTCATCTCTAAACTTCTGGAAAAAGAGGCACAACGTGCTGGGGTAACACAACGGGACCGGCAGCATCTCTGGAGAACGTGGATCCGTGATGTTTCGGGTCGGGGCCCTTCTTCAGACAATATTCAATTGAAGGTATCAAGTACAAATCCATTTATAGAACTGGCTTTTTGAACATTTTGTCTGATCATCTGCCAAAATAAAACACACCCTCCACCTATATCCACCTATCACTCACCAGGCTTTGTCCCGCCCCATCCCCCAGCTCTATTCTAGCTTCCACCCCCCCCCCCACTACAATAAGTCTGAAGAAATGTTCCAACCCTTCTAAATTCCAGAGTATACTAGCCCAGCCGCTCCATTCTATCAACATATGACAGTCCAGTCATCCAGGGAATTAACCTTGTGAACCTACGCTGTACTCCCTCAATAGCAAGAATGTCCTTACTCAAATTAGGGGACCAAAACTGCACACAATACTCCAGGTGTGGTCTCACTAGGGCTCTGAACAACTGCAGAAGGATCTATTTTCTCCTATACTCAACTCCTCTTGTTATGAAGGCCAACCTGCCATTCGCTTTCTTCACTGCCTGCTGTACTTGCATGCTTACTTTCAGTGACTGATGAACAAGGACCCCCAGATCTTGTTGATAACAATTACAGCATGGAAAACACTTCCAGTCCATGCCGACCATTTGTTTTCTAGTCCCATCTACCTGCACTGACCCCCTCCATACCCTTGCTTAAATGTTAAATCGATCCTTCAGTGTGATGAATCTTCCCTACTCTCAATGGGAAAAACGTATCCACTACAACTCTGTCTATCCCTTTCATCATTTTAAAGACCTCAATCAAGTCTCCCCCTTAACCTTCTGCGCTACTTCCCCTTTTCCCAACTTGACACAATAGACAATAGGTGCAGGAGTAGGCCATTTGGCCCTTCGAGCCAGTACCACCATTCAATATGTTCATGGCTGATCATCCCCAATCAGTATCCCGTTCCTGCCTTCTCCCCATATCCCCTGACTCCGCTATTTTTAAGAGCCCTATCTAGCTCTCTCTTCAAAGCATCCAGAGAAGCCGCCTCCACCACCCTCTGAGGCAGAGAATTCCACAGACTCACCACTCTCTGTGAGAAAAAGTGTTTCCTCGTCTCCGTTCTAAATGGCTTACTCCTTATTCTTAAACTGTGGCCCCTGGTTCTGGGCTCCCCAAAATGTTTCCTGCCTCTAATGTGTCCAAGCCCTTAACAATCTTATATGTTTCAATGAAATCCCCTCTCATCCTTCTAAACTCCAGAGTGTACAAGCCCAGTTGCTCCATTATATCAGCATATGACAGTCCCGCCATCCCGGGAATTAACCTTGTAAACCTACGCTGCACTCTCTCAATAGCAAGAATGTCCTTCCTCAAATTAGGGGACCAAAACTGCACACAATATTCCAGGAGTGGTCTCGCTAGGGCTCTGTACAACTGCAGAAGGACCTCTTTGCTCCTATATTCAATCCCCTTGTTATAAAGACCAACATGCCATTTGCTTTCTTCACTGCCTGCTGTACCTGCATGCTTACTTTCATAGACAGATGTACAAGGACCACCAGATCCCGTTGTACTTCCCCTTTTCCCAACTTGACACCATTTAGATAGTAATCTGCCTTCCTGTTTTTGCTACCAAAGTGGATAACCTCACAGTTATCTGCATTAAACTTCATCTGCCATGCATCTGCCCACTCCCCCAACCTGTCCAAGTCACCCTGCATTCTCATAGCATCCCCCTCACAGTTCACACTGCCACCCAGCTTTATGTCATCTGCAAATTAGCTAATGTTACTTTGAACCCATTCAACCAAATCATTGATGTATATTGTAAATAGCTGCGGTCCCAGCACCGAGCTTTGCGGTACCCCACGTCACTGCCTGCCATTCTGAAAGGGATCCGTTAATCCCTACTCTTTGTTTCCTGTCTGCCAACCACTTCTCTATCCATGTCAGCACTCTACCCCCAATACCATGTGCCCTAATTTTGCCTACTAATCTCCTATGTGGGACTTATCAAATGCTTTCTGTACATTTATCCACTGGTTCTCCCTTGCATTTTCCTAGTTACATCTTCAAAAAATTCCAGAAGATTAGTCAAGCATGATTTACCCTTCGTAAATCCATGCTGACTCGGACCGATCCTGTTACTGCTATCCAAATGTGCAGCTATCTCATCTTTTATAATTGACTCCAGCATCTTCCCCACCACCGATGTCAGGCTAACTGGTCTATAATTCCCCGTTTTCTCTCTCCTGCCTTTCTTAAAAAGTGGGATAACATTAACTACCCTCCAATCCACAGGAACTGATCGTGAGTCTATAGAACATTGGAAAATTATCACCAATGCATCCACAATTTCTAGACCCACTTCCTTAAGTACCCTGGGATGCAGACCATCAGGCCTTGGGGATTTATCAGCCTTCAGTCCAATCAGTCTATCCAACACCATTTCCTACCTAATGTGGATTTCCTTCAGTTCCTCTGTCACCCCAGATCCTCTGGCCACTACTATATCAGGAAGATTGTTTGTGTCCTCCTTAGTCAAGACAGATCCAAAGTACTTGTTCAACTCATCTGTCATTTCCTTGTTCCCATAATAAATTATCCTTTTTCAGTCTTCAAGGGTCCAACTTTGGTCTTAACTATTCTTTTCCTCTTCACCTAAATAAGCTTGTACTATACTTCTTTTTATTCTTGGCTAGCTTACCTTCGTACCTCATCTTTTCTCCCCGTATTGTCTTTTTTGTTATCTTCTGTTTGTCTTTAAACATTACCCAATCCTCTTGCTTCCCGCTCATCTTTGCTACGTTGTACTTCTTCGCTTTAATTTTTATACTGTCCCTGACGTCCCTTGTCAGCCATGGTCGTCCCTTTCTCCCCTTGGAATGTTTCTTCCTCCTAGGAATGAACTGATCCTTCACCGTCTGCATTATTCCAAGAAATATCTGCCATTTTTGTTGCACTGTCATCCCTGCTCGTGTATCTCTCCAATCAACTTTGGCCAGCTCCTCCCTCATGGCCCCATAGTCCCCTTAACTGCAACACTGACACCTCCGATCTACCCTTCTCCCTCTCCAGTTGTAGATGAAACCTGACCATGTTATGGTCGCTGCCTCCTAATGGCTCATTAACCTAAAGGTCCTTTATCAAATCTGGTTCATTACATAACACTAAATCCAGAATTGCCTTCTACCTGGTAGGCTCCAATACAAGCTGTTCAAAAAATCCAACACAAAGGCACTCTCTAAAGTCCCTTTCTTGGGGTCCAGTAACAACCTGATTTTCCCAGTCTAGCTGCATGTTGAAATCTCCCATAACAACCACAGCATTACTTTTACTCCATGCCAATTTTAACTCCTGATTCAACTTGCGCCCTATGTCCTGGCTACTGTTTGGGGGCCTATAGATTAGTCCCATAAGGGTATTTTTACCTTTACAATTCCTTAGTTCTATCCATACTGACTCCACATCTCCTTTTTTAATGTCACCCCTTGCAAGGAACTGAATTTCATTCCTCACCAACAGGGCAACCCCACCCCCTCTGCCCACCTGTCTGTCTTTTCGATAGGAGGTATACCCTTGAATATTCAGTTCCCAGTCCTGGCCCTCTTGCAGCCATGTCTCAGTAATTCCCACATCATACTTGCCTGTTTCTAACTGAGCCTCAAGCTCGTCCTTGTACTTTACAGCATTCCTTATTCACTCGCAATTCTGACCACTCTGTTGTCCCTGCATCTTTTGTAATTTTTTGTAACCACTTCCCTTCACTCCATCTTTATACTCCAATTTGTTAGTTTAAATCACGTGTAGCCCTAGCAAACCTGCCTGCCAGAATGTCGGTCCACCTCCAGTTAAGGTGCAACCTGTCCCTTTTGTACAGGTCATCCCTACCCCAGAAGAGATCCCAGTGGTCTATAAATCTAAATCGTTGCTCCCTGCACCAGCCCCTCATCCACATATTCAGATTTCCTATCTCCTTGTTCCTGTCCTCACTAGCACGTGGTACTGGAAGCAATCCAGTGATAACCACCCTAGAAGTTCGGCTTTTCAGTCTTCTTCCCAACTCTCTGAAGTCATGTTGGAGAACCTCCTTCCTCTTCTTCCCGATGTCGCTTGTGCCCACGTGCACAACTTCTGCCGGCTGTTCACCTTCTCTCTCGAGGATGTTCAGAATTCGGCTCGTGACATCCTGAACCCTGGCACCAGGGAGGCAACAGACCATCCTCGCATCTCGTCTGCTGCCACAGAATCTCCTGTCCACTCCTCGGACAATGGAGTCACCCACCACCAGGGCTCTGCCCGTCGTCGGTCTCGCCGGTCGAGTCCCATCTCCAGGATTGGAGCCACAGACGTGTCCACCGCTCGGACTGGAAACATCGTCTCCCCGGACAGTTCCCAAGAGGGCGTACCTGTTTTCATTAGGCACAGCCACCCGGGTCTTCTGCACTCCACGATTACCACCCTTTCTCTCCGTCACACACCTTGGTTCTTCCCGTAACCTCGGCATGACTACCTCACTGTAGGTCCTGCCCAGGAAACTCTCGTTTTCCTGGATGGCCCGGAGATTAAGAACTGAAGCTGGACGCACTTGCCACAGTTGTAGCAGCCAGAGACTCCATCTGTGTCCCTGGGCTCCCACATTCTGCAAGCCTCACACTGTCTCAACTGCCCCGACATGTGTTCACCGCGTTCCGTCCTCTCGAGCTTTATACGTAGCCTCCTCTCCTCACCGAAGACTCCCGAGCCAAAGGCTCACACTTTTCTCACATGGCCGCTCCCTCACTGCCGCTCCCTAAGAGCCGTCTTGCTTATATTGACTGATAAATTGCCTAATTTACCAATTTACAAACCAAATTCCTCAGTTTTAGATAATTCAGACACAATTTTAAACACAATTCAGATAATAATCTGCTTTCCTGTTTTTGCCACCAATGTGGATAACCTCACATTTATCCAAATTAAACTGCATCTGCCATGCATTTGCCCACTCACCCAACCTGTCCAAGTCACCCTGTATCCTCATAGTAATCTCCTCAAAGTTCACACTGCCATCCAACTTTGTGTCATCTACAATTTTGCTAATAATTCAGACACAATTTTGTTAATCCCTTCATCTAAATCATTAATGTATATTGTAAAAAGCTGCGGTCCCAGCACCGAGTCTTGTGGTACCCCACTAGTCACTGCCTGCATTCTGAAAGGGACCCGTTTATCCCTACTCTTTGTTTCTTGTCTGCCAAACAATTTTCTATACATGTCAGTACCCTACCTCCAATACCATGTGCTCTAATTTTGCCCACTAATCTCCTATGCTTTAACCTTATCAAATGCTTTCTGAAAGTCCAGGTACACTACATCTGCTGGCTCTCCCTTGTCCATTTTCCACATTACATCCTCAACAAAGTCTGTGCCGTCCAGCGATTGCCCGGTACACTAGCACTATCCTACACACTAGGGACAATTTACAATTTTACCGAAGCCAATTAACCTACAAACCTGCACGTCTTTGAAGTATGGGAGGAAACCGGAGCACCCGGGGGAAACCCATGCAGTCACAAGAAGAACGTACAAACTCCGTACCGACAGCACCCGTAGTCAGGATCAAAGCCAGGTCTCGTGCACTGTGAGGCAACACCTCTACCACTGCGCCACTGTGGCCGCACTCTAGTTCCTCTAGCACTTTGTCTTTTGCTCAAGATTCTAGCCTCAGCATTTCCTTGTATCTGCACATTATTCCTATTTGGATATACTTTGCCAATCATTCAATCTGATTGTGTTTCAGTTCCACCGGTCACTACTTGAAAACGTGACAGAAACTATGAAAAGCAATGGTGCAAAAAGACAAATTGGAACCACGAGTGCGGGGGAAAGTGAGTGGCCATTTTATTGGCCTCTTTAACAAATATCCTATAAAATAATAACATAAACTGTCAAATGCCTGGATTAAAGGGTTTCAGCTACAGCAAGAGGTTGAATAGACAGATTGTTTTCTCTGGAAAACCTAAGGTGGAGGGGAGACGATACAAGTATATAAAGTTATGAGAGGCATAGATAGGGTAGACAGTCAGAACCTCTCTCGGGGTGGAAATGTCCATCACCAGTGGGCATGGGTATAAGGTGAGAGGGGGAAAGTTTGATGAAGATGTGTGAGGCAACTTTTCTTTTCCACAGAGAGTGGTGGGGTCCTGAACGCATTGCCAGGGGTGGTGGTGAAGGCAGATGGCTTAAGAAGCTTTTAGATGGACACATGGACGTGCATGACATCAATTAAGCTGGGCATCATATTTGGGCCATTGTGGGCCAAAGCGGCCGCTATTGTGCTGTGCTGTACTGTTCTATGGCAGTCACCTTAAGAGATCTCAGCAGATTAAGTCATGTAGTTTAGTTTAGTTAATTATTGCCATGTGTACAGAGAAAAGCTATTTGGTGTGTGCAGTCGGCATACGGACTATACGTGATTACAATCAAGGCGCCCACAGTGTACAGATATAGGAAAAAGGGAGTAATGTTTACTTCAAGATAAAATCCAGTGAAGTCTGATTAAAAATAGTGTGAGGGTCTCCAATGAGATAGATCAAGACCGCTCTCTAGTTGGTGATGGGACGGTTCAGTTACCTGATAACAGCTGGGGAAAAAAAAGTCCCCGAATCTGGAGGTGTACGTTTCCACACTTCTGTGGAATTGTGCCTGATGGGAGAGGGGAGAAGAGGGAGTGATCAGAGGGAGACTGGCCCTTGATTATGCTGGTGGCCTTGCTGAGGTAGCATGAAATGTAGATAAATAAAATCATATTTTATACAGTGTTTGATATGCGTGAGTTTGTGAACAATTTTATATATATGACTAATTAGTGCTTTTATATATATATATATTTATTGCTGCTTTTATAGAATCGTAGAACATGGAAGCAGGCCCTCTGTCTAACTCATCCATGCCAACCAAGATGCCCCATCTAAGCTAGCCCCATTTGCCCGTATTTGGCCCATATCCCTCTAAACCTTTCCTACCCATGCACCTGTCCTAGTGTATTTTAAATGCTGTCATAGTACCTGCCTCAACTACCTCCTCTGGCAGCTCGTTCCATATACCCACCACCATAAAATAATGATATTTCCAAGGTAAGCTTATATATATATATCATCAAGCAAGAAATGAATTCTGGTTTGGATAGGAAAGGTTTGATGATATATATGCTTACCTTGGAAGGGAGAGAGGTAAATTTGGAAAATTCAACGTTCATATCATTCTGATGTGAGCTGCTGAGCGGAATATGAGGTGCTGTTCCTCCAGTTTGTGTGTGCTCTCGCTCTGGCAATGTAGGAGTCCCAGGACAGAAAGGTCAGGTGGGAATGATTTTGTGCAAGTACAAGTTGATTTATTTAAACAAATGAACTGTGAAATGATGAGAGGTGGCACAGTGGTGCAAAGGTAGAGTTATTGCCGTACAGCACCAGAGACCCAGGTTCCATCCTGACTATGAGTGCTGTCTGCATGAAGTTGGTACATTGTCCCCATGACCCGTGTGGGTTTTCTCTGGTTTCCTCCCCGACTCCAAAGATGTACAGGTTTACGTACAGGTTAATCATGTATTGTCTTTCCGCTGACTGGTTTGCACGCAACAAAAGCTTTTCACTGTACCCCGGTACACGGGACAATAAACACGTGACAATAAACTAACGTTTGAAGATCAATTGGCTTTGGCAAAATTGCAAATTGCCCCTAGTGTGTAGGCTAGTGTTAGTGTACGGGGTGACCACTGGTCGGTGCGGACACAGTGGGCCTCGGGGCCTGTCTCCCTTAAATCTAAAGTAAAGTACATTAATTAAAATTAAAATCATAATGTCGTCAATTCAACAAAATTTAATTTTTAATTCTCTGCAAAATAGGGTTTTAGCCCATTAACAATATTCTTATTATTCTTTTCCTTTCATTTTGGTTTCTTCTGAATTTTGATTCCCCCAGTTGGACATGATCTCTGATCTAATATGCCAGGCATGTAGAATAGTCAGCATGAAACTTAATCTGCCTTTGCCTCTCCACTCTGTAGCTGCTGTAACTTTTCCATTAACCTAAACAAACGGTGCTGTATTTATAGAGCGTGCACTAGTACCGCCTCAGCATGTTAGACCGAGACTGCGCCGAAGAAATGCGCTGGGCAAATGAACCAACTGCAACAGTGCTTTGCTTATATAAATGCTGATACCCGATTCCGTGAATGCAGTGATTTATGAAATCATTCGATCTGATCCCATCGCTGAGGTAAACTGTTTCAGGTTTCCACTGGCATAGGATAGATCAGCAGCTTTGAGAGCAAGATCCTCGCATTTTAAAAAGATAATGCAAATAAAGACAAATGGTACCTCCAGCATATTTGTAGAGATGGAACATGCTCTTTTCCCTTAGAGTCATAGAGAATCATAGTCACACAGCTTGGAAACTTCGGCCCAACTTTCCCAAACTGGCCAACATGCCCCATCTACCCTAGTCCCACCTGCCTGCATTTGGCCCATATCCCTGTAAACATTGGCTCTTCGTGTAAACATGACATTCCTCACCGTAATTTTGAGCAAAACAGAGCTCCACCAACTCCTGTCTTTCAACAAACGTCTTTTTATTTTAGATAACAGCGTGGAAACAGGTCCTTCGGCCCACCGATGCAGCACCAACCAGTAATCACCCCGTACGCTAGCATTATCTTACTGGGGACGATTTATAATTTTACCAAAGCCAATTAACCTAAAACCTGCATGTCTTTGGAGTGGGTGAGGAAACTGGAGCACCCAGAGACAACCCACATGGTCACAGGGAGAACGTACAAACGTCACCCTATAGTACCCGTGGTCAGAATCAAAGCTGGGTCTCTGGCACTATAAGGCAGCAACTCTACCACTTCGCCACTGTGCTGCCATAAATAACAAATTAGCCTACCACTGCTTTTGTTTCTTATCTTCTACTGAAGGACATTACGATCCAGTTGCCTCATGATTACCACTTCTGATGCTGGCTTTTTACTCCAGCATTTAGTTTAATTAATTGAATTCAAATTCCTCAGTCGTGCCAATCAGATTCAAATCCACGTCTGCAAATTAGTCCAGGACCTTGGATATGAGTCATAGAGTCATACTGCAGGGAAACAGGCTCTTCGGCCCAACACGCCCATGCTGACCAAGGTGCTTCATCTAAGCTAGTAGGAAAGAACTGCAGATGCTAGTTTAAATTGAAGGTAGAATCAAGTCTGAAGCAGGGTCTCGACCCGAAACGTCCCCCATTCCTTCTCTCCAGAGATGCTGTCTGGAGCAGCTTACCTGTTCTCCAGGTTCATTAAAACTCTGAGCAAGCATATGAACCCTTACATAGAAGATATTCTGAACAGAATACAAGATTTGCTGGTGCTTTCACCTTGCGAGAACGGTTTTCAGCCACTGTTGAGCAGCGATGATCACTATTTATTTATTAATCGGCAGGCATGCTAATTGTGAATAGCGGATACTCTCCAGAGATGCTGTCTGACCCGTGAAGTTACTCCAGTATTTTGTGTCCACCATCTAAGCTAGTCCCAAGTTTGGTCCACATCCCTCTAAACCTTTCCCTACCATGTACCTGTCCAAATGTTTCCTAAACGTTGTATTACTACCTGCCTCAATTACCTCCTCTAGCAGCTTGTTCCATACACCCACCACCTTCTGTGTGAAAAAGTTACCCCTCGGGTTCCTATCAAATTTCCCCCCCCCCTCACCTTAAACCTGTGTCCTCTGGTTCTCGATTCCCACATTCTGGGCGTATTTGAACAATCCAATAACTTAATCACCAAGGTGCAAGCCACGATAAAGGTGAGGTAAACCTGGATTATTATTGCAGCAAGCGTATTTAAAAATGTTTAAAATAGTTTCAATATTTTAAACATATATTAAATTAGGTGCAGCAAATATATTTAACCTGATGAAAATAGGTGCAGCAGTAGGTCATTTGGCCCTTCGAGTCAGCAACGCCATTCAATATGATCATGACTGATCAGCTAAAATCAGTAATCTGTTCCTGCTTTTTCCCCACATCCCTTGATTCCTTCAGCCCTAAGAGCCAAATCTAACTATCTCTTGAAATTGGACTGTGTCTTTATTCTTCCTTGATAATCATGTTCTTTAGCGTTCAGGTCTATCCTGTGTTTGAAAACTAGCTGAATCAGAACATGACTTTTGTTGTTACTTTCCCATGCGATTACAAGGTTCCTAAGTGAGAATCAGTGTGAAAATAAGGCTTTGCCCATTAACATCTTCGGAATACAAGACTTGGCAACTCTTTCCCAATTGTATGAACATTGAATTCTCCAATTCTATGTAACACCGCTCCCCCCTATTTATTCCCCCCATTTCTTTCCTGTGCACCCCAATATGCACCCATTTCTCCCACTCTACCACCCCACTTTCTTCATCTTTCGTCTCCTATCTACTTCCACCCAAGTTCCTCCCCAACTTTATATCTCACTCCATTTCTCAATCTTACAACCTTCTGTCTCCTTTTCTTCTCTCATTTTTGTCCACCCAACTGCCAGTGATACCCTCTCCCCTGTATCCACCTATCACTTGCTTTGTCCCGCTCCCAACTCCATTTTCCAGCTCCCCCTTCCAACACCCACCTCCACTACAATCAGTCTGAAGGGTCCCGGCCAGAAACGCCGCCTGTCCACGTTCTCCAGAGATGCTGCCTGATTCCCTGAGTTCCTTTAGCACTTGGTGACACTTGGTGACCTGGGATGACACGACTTCCATATGAAGAAAGACTGGATAGACTTGGCTTGTACTCGCTGGAATTTAGAAGATTGAGGGGTGATCTCATAGAGACTTACAAAATTCTTAAAGGGTTGGACAGGCTAGATGCAGGAAGATTGTTCCCGATGTTGGGGAAGTCCAGGACAAGGGGTCACAGTTTAAGGATAAGGGGGAAGTCTTTTAGGACCGAAATGAGAAAATCGTTTTTCACACAGAGAGTGGTGAATCTGTGGAATTCTCTGCCACAGAAGGTAGTTGAGGCCAGTTCGTTGGCCATATTTAAGAGGGAGTTGGATGTGGCCCTTGTGGCTGAAGGGATCATGGGGTATGGAGAGAAGGCAGGTACAGGATACTGAGTTGGATGATCAGCCATGATCATATTGAATGGCGGTGCAGGCACCTAATTTCTATGTTTCTATGTTTCTATGTTTTTTATCATAAACCCACCTCGTCTGTATCCACCTATGGCTTATCAGGCTTTGTCTTGCCCCTCCTCTCGTCCAGCGTTCTTCCCCCACCCTAATCAATCTGAAGAAGAGCCCCATCCAAAACATCACCTATCCATGAGCTCCAGAGATGCTGCCTGACCCTTTGAGTTCCTCCAGCACTTTGAGTTCCATGGAAGACTCCAGCATCTGCAGTTCCTTGGGTTTTCAGAATGTATTTAATGGATTATGACCGTTGGTTCCAACTTTAAGGATTTGTTCATTAACAACCAACCTATTTAACTTTTTGTTAAAGCAAAGAAATCATTTACTCACCTTGAAGCTGGAAGAGTGTAGCACGTCTGAAACCCTGGGAGTGATTGTATTTCAACAGATGGAGGGTAGAACTTGCAAGATGAATATAAAATCCATGTCTTGAGTAGGATTCAAAGGCGTTATATCCCCAGACCCACGCGTCCTTGTGGAATTTAAACGTTGCCTCTTTTCGAAACGTTGCACTGAATTCCCATTTACTTATGTGCAGACTGCCATCAAATCGAGCCCGAAGAAAATAATTTGGTTTGTCAGCTACTTCCAGGGAGACTAGTGACACGTCTGTTGTAAACAAATAGAAGATTAAAAAAAATATATATATATATATAAGAAAAGTGGGACATCACTTTACTGCTGGAGACAATTACTAATCTACATAAATGTCATGAGTGAAGTATCATGACTGAATAGTGGAGAGGTTTGCTTTAAATGAAAAATAATTAAATGATTAGGGGTGGCACAGCGGGAGAGGTGCTACCTTACAGCACCAGAGACCCAGGCTCGATCCTGACTACAATCTATATCCATTCTTTTCAATAATATGTGAAGATGCCATATGTAAATCAAAGCAACCAATGACCGGAGTAACAACAGACATGGTAAAAGAACAGAGTTGAGGGTGTCACGGGAGTGCAGCGGTAGAGTTGCTGCCTTACAGCGCCAGAGACCTGGATTTGATCCCGAGTGCGGGTGCTGGCGGTATGGAATTTGTATGTTCTCCCTGTGATGGTGTGGGTTTTCTCCGGGTGCTCTGGTTTCCTCCTACATTCCAAAGCCTTGCTGGTGTGTAGGTTAATTGGCTTCTGCAAATACCCCTCGTGTGTGGGATAGAACAAGTGTACGGGTGATCGCTGGTCGGCGTGAACTCGGTGGGTCGAAGTTCCTGTTTCCACACTGTATCTCTAAAACTATAGATATTATTAATTTATACTATTTTCTACTTTCCTGGTTTTTATTGTTTTGGAACAGGAAACTTTAAGAAGCTGTGAAAAAAAAACAAATATGTAGAGAATGTTTTAATTGCTTGTTTTTTTTTACATTCAGCTCTTGATGTTTGTGGCTTTTGAACGTGAAAACAATGACGAGATATTTCTAGGGTGCAAACTGTTGCTAGTTATAATGTTGCGTTTTGGCAAATATACAGAGATGGATGCGTAGAAACTGCCAAGTGTGTCAGACTTGGACCTGCTTACCATGTGGCTTGGGCAAGTGAAGACCTGGAGTCAGCATAAAAAGCGTCACCACTCCTGGAATGGAAATTGCTCTCGTAGCTGGGAAAACAGTCCCGCTCAACAAATCCGCGGCCACCACTGTACCTGCGTCCAAGTAAGTGACCAGCGAGTACGGCCCCTTCCCCAGCACTGTAGAGCAGAAGAGAGATTCACTTTGTCACATTTAAAAAATTCACATATGCACACAAACATCAACTGCATTGGGTTGACTTTTGGCTTCAGAGATACAGTGAGGCCCAACGGATCCATGCCGACCAGCAATTAACCCACAAGCTTGTGCGGCTTTGGAGTGTTGGAGGGAACCGGAGCATCCGGAGTAAACCCACGCTGTCACGGGGAGAATGTGCAAACTCGGTGCAGATAGCACCCGAGGTCAGGATCGAACCTGGCTGCCTGGCAGTGAGGCAGCTCCATCACAGTGCCGGTAGAATCAACAGTGGGTTCCTAATGCAAATATATTTGTGGCTCCAGTCCCCCAACGTAACATGACACTGTCGATCCAAGTTCATAACCACTTAATCAAAGCTGCAGATTGATTGAATGATCGGCAGATTAAAAGATTCAGCACGGAATGGGCTCACAACCTGACAGCAGGTCACCGCACTATCCAACAGTTGCCACAGTGAGAGAAATATTCATGTGGAAATTAAAGATCATTGATTGAAAGATACAGCATGGAAACAGGCCCTTTGTCCCACCCAGTTCATGCTGGCCATCAATTATCTGATCTCCCGTTCACACTAGTTCTAGGTAATCCCACTTCCTCATCCACACTAGGGGCAATTCACCGAGACCAATTAACCTAGAAACCTGCAGGTCTTTGGGATGTGGGCGGAAACTGGAGCACCCAGAAGAAATCCCAGCGGTCACAGGGAGAACGGACAAACACCACACACAGACAGCACCAGTGGTCAGGATCAAACCCGGGTCTCTGGTGCCGTGAGGCAGCAGCTCCACCAACTGCACGCCTGTGCTACTCAAATAAATAGTTGATTTTTTTTTTTTTTTTAAATCATCTGTGGCTATGCCTTTTAAAGCTTTTCCTTCCATCAGTGCTTCAGGCATCTTGTACATGAGCACATGCTTGAATTGGGAGGATGATGCCAGGATAAATTGTTTAAAAATGTTTTATAAAAGGGCCGAACTGTGGTTTCATAAAACTGCAAGGAGCTCAACACATAACAGAGAAGTATAGCACAGGAACAGGCCCTTCAGCCCACAATGCTTCCAAATATAATGCCAGGATAAATTAATCCCCTCTGCCTGTACATGAACCATATCCCTCTGTTCCCTGCATATTCATGTGCCTGTCTAAAAGCCACCGATCCACTACCTAAAAACCACCATTGTACCTGCCTCCACCACCACCCCCTGGCAGTGAGTTCCAGGCACTCACCACAATCTGTGTAAAAAATAACTTGCTCTGCACATCTCCTTTAAACTTTGCCCCTCTCACCTTAATGCTATGCCCTCTCGTCTTTGACATTTCCACCCTGGGAAAAGGGGCTGACTATAGAAACATAGAAACATAGAAAATAGGTGCAGGAGGAGGCCATTCGGCCCTTCGAGCCAGCACCGCCATTCATTCTGATCGTCCGCTATCAATAACCCGTGCCTGCCTTCTCCCCATATCCCTTGACTCCACTAGCCCCTAGAGCTCTATCCAACTCTCTCTTAAATCCATCTAGTAATTTGGCCTCCACTGCCCTCTGTGGCAGGGAATTCCATAAATTCACAACTCTCTGGGTAATTTTTTTTTTTCTCAGCTCAGTCTTAAATGACCTCCCCTTTATTCTAAGACTGTGGCCCCTGGTTCTGGACTCACCCAACATTGGGAACATTTTTCCTGCATCTAGCTTGTCCAGTCCTTTTATAACTTTATATGTTTCTATAAGATCCCCCTCATCCTTCTAAACTCCAGTGAATACAAGCCTAGTCTTTTCAATCTTTCCTCATATGACAGTCCCGCCATCCCAGGGATCAATCTCGTGAACCTACGCTGCACTGCCTCAATCACAAGGATGTCCTTCCTCAAATTAGGAGACCAAAACTGTACACAATACTCCAGATGTGGTCTCACCAGAGCCCTATACAACTGCAGAGGAACCTCTTTACTCCTATACTGAAATCCTCTTGTTATGAAGATCTTGTCTGTAAAAGTTTGAAAAGGTTAACACTGTTGAATCAATTTTTGAAAACTATTTTTTCAGTCACCTTAAGAATCATTTGTTGTCTTAAAAATATAAAAGATCTACATGATGAGATATTCTATTCAACAGCTTTCCAGATACAGTAAACTCTTAGCACCCTCTAGGGGGAAAACTGTTGATGATTCAGTAGCTTCACTACATGGAGATTCCAGATTGAGTTGTTCCACCCTATTCTTCAAACAATGTTCCCTCGTTTTCACATTTGACAGTCATACCACCGGGTGGCACAGTGGTGCAGCAGTAGAGTTGATGCCTTACAGCACCAGATTACGAGTGCTGTCTGTACGGAGTTTGTACGTTCTCCTTGTGACTGCATGTGTTTTCACCGGGGCCCTCCCACACTCCAAAGATGACCAGGTTTGTAGGTTAATTGGCTTCGGTAAAGATTGTAAATTGCCCTTTGTATAATGGTAGAATACGGGCTGATCACTGGTCGGTGCTGACTCGGTGGGCCAAAAGGCCGATATCTCTAAACTCTTACGCGATAAGCAACTGAGGAATTTTAAGAAATAGGTATGTTTGGTCTGCATGCACAGAACTATTATTTTGCTCTGTACTTTAACTTAGTTAAATAATTTCTCTGTTGAACTGAAGCCCCCAGAAAATGCAGTATAATTTATTCCAAATTTTAACGGCTTGTGTGATTAAGCATAATAATTGCTTGGCCAAACCATTGGTCCCCTTTTTCACCCAGCAAGTCTTATAAATGCAAACCACACAATGTTCTGTTTTACAGATATTATAAATCTTACCTTTGTTGTAATATTCACAGTCATAAGCTGAAATGAAGAAGAGAAGTCATTAAAATTATGTTTTTTTTGCCATTTAGAGAATTCAAAATTCAAATAAATGAATACAATGTCAATGCACATTCAAATATAAATTCAAATAAATGAGTGTGTGGAGTTTGCACGTTCTCCCTGTGTCCGCGTGGGTGCTCCAGTTTCCTCCCACATCCCAAAGACATGCTGATGAGTAGGATAATTATTTTCTGCAATATTGCCCCTGGTGTGTAGGAAGTGGATGTGAAAGTGGGATAATATAGAACTAGTGTTGGGTGACCATTGGTCGGCACAGAAGACTATAAACTAAAACTCTAAACTAAAATTCCACGTCCTCTGTGCTAAAGGGATAATAAGACTGGAGGTGTAGGAAGGAACTGCAGGTACTGGTTTATACTGACGATAGACACAGAGTGCTGGAGTAACTCAGTGCGTCAGGCAGAATAGGTGACATTTTAGGTCGGGATCCTTCTTCAGAGTCTGAAAAAGACTGGCGGCCTTGGGTCACTGCTTAAGAACCATTCTCTAGCCGTGAGCAATCCAACGTTTCTTTCTGCAGTTTCTATACTTACGGCAGATGGTGGGAGTTCTCCAGTCAATTGCAACCCCATGTTGACAGCATGTCTGAGCATATGCCAGCACACTGGTGCAGAAACACTCACAGTCCCCACCTCTGTTACATGCACACGTGTCAGCCAAACAGTTGGAATAAAACCAGGTGACGTCAACCTGTATAACAAAGAGAATAGAACGCAGTGACCATAAGAACACAATTAGGCCATTCGGCCCATCACATCTATTCCACCATTAGATCTATTCTTCCCTCTCAACCCCATTCTCTGGCCTTCATCCCAAAACCTTTGACACCCCAACTAATCAAAAACCTGTCATTCTCCGCTTTAAAAATACTGAATGACAGTCTCCACTGAATTCGGCAATGAATTCCACAGATTCATCACCCTCTGGCTGAAGAAATTCCTACAAATCTCCATTCTAAAGGTACGTTCTTTTATCCTGAGGCTGTGCCCTCAGGTCCTAGGCTCACCCACCACTGGAAACATCCTTTCCACATCCATTCTCCGGTTGGTTTCAATGAGATTCCTTCTCGTCAGTTTTGTTTTGCAAAATATGCCTCAAATCAAGTCGGGCAAGTCAATTAATAAAACAACATAAATTAATTTAGATCTGCTCACTTTTGGTAAAAGTGCCACAGCACGAAAACAGGCCTTTCAACCTAACTCATCCTTACCGACCCATTCTAAGCTTGTCACCATTTGCCCGCATTTGATCCATATCCCTCTAAATTTTTCTTATGCACGTACCTGTCCAAATGTCTTTTAAATGTTGTGCTAGCAACTTTAACTAGCAACTTTAACTAGCAACTTTAACTAGCAACTTTAACTAGCAACTTTCCATAGATCCAGAAACCTCCTCTCCAAAATCTACAACAAACTTTGTAAAGTGCATTTTCACAGAAGAAGTTAACCAATTAAAAGAAACTTAGAAGGGAATTTGAGTTGTTTGACATAACAAAGGAAATGCACATGTCTAATGTTTGAGCAAGCATGTGAAAGCGTGCCTCTTTCCCCTGCTTTGTGAATGAATAGGTTAGGTTTATTATTCTCAAGTGTACTGAGGTACAGTGTAAAGCTTTGCTTTGCATGCAATCCGATCACATCAGGTAATACTATACACAGATACAATTAAGCCAAACTCAAGTACAGCATGTAGAGCAAAGGGGAAGATACAGAGTGAAGAATATAGTTCTCCAGCATAGTAGAATTAAGTTCATAGTAGAACTATAGTAGTTCCAGAGACAAAGTCCAATGTCCTTAATGGGGTAGAGATGAATCAGACAGTACCCTGGCTTATGGAAAGATCATTTGGAAGCCTGATAACAGAGGGGAACAAGCTGTTCCAGAGTCTGGGGGTGCGCACATTTTAGCTTCTGTATCTTCTGCCCGATGGGAGCGGGGAGAAGGAGGAATGACCGGGGTGACACAGGTCTCTGATTACATTTTCCGATTATGCCAGTTTCCAAGGCAACATGAATTATAGATGGAGTCAATTGAGGGGAGTCTGTTCTGTGTGACAGACTGGGCTACATCCACGGCTCTCTGCAATTTCTTGCGGTCTGGGGCAAGCATAGGTTTTAAGGTGAGGGACGATAGATTTAATAGGACCCTGAGGGATATTTTTTATTTATTCTGAGGGTGTCAGAGGAGGTAGTTGAGGCAGATATTTCCACAATGTTTAAAAAACATTTGGACAAGTACATGAATAGGAAAGGGTTAGAGGGATATGGGCCAAACATCGGCAGGTGGGACTAGTATGGACGGGCAGGTTGGTCAGTGTGTGCAGGTTGGGCCGAAGGGCCTGTTTCCATGCTGTAATACTCTATGAGTCAGTGGGGAAGAACGTCAGACGTGGGGGGAGAGCATCTGTGAACCAGGAACTGTAACCACCCCATTCAAAGGCCTGTGGTTTGAGGTGAGACCAGGTACTATGAATCAAAGCTGAGGAGAAACGGCCAGTGTTAAGATCGGCACTCACCACCGCATGGCAGGGCTCGAACACATCGCACAACAATATCCCACATTCCTTCTTTGCAAACGGCTCTCGCAGTGGGTTCAGGTGGCATGGATTACGCACATCAGGGCTGCTTGCACACTGCGAAAGATTATGTCACTGATATGCATGTAAATAAGGTAATACTTTTAATTTTGGTCTGGCCGATCTATAGGAGCCAACACTAGATACAACACAGAAACAGGCCCTTCAGAGATACAGCGCAGAGTTACAGCGCAGAGATACAGCGCAGAGACACAGCGCAGAGACACAGCGCAGAGACACAGCGCAGAGACACAGCGCAGAGACACAGCGCAGAGACACAGCGCAGAGTTACAGCGCAGAGTTACAGCGCAGAGTTACAGCGCAGAGACACAGCGCAGAGATACAGCGCAGAGACACAGCGCAGAGACACAGCGCAGAGACACAGCGCAGAGATACAGCGCAGAGTTACAGCGCAGAGACACAGCGCAGAGACACAGCGCAGAGACACAGCGCAGAGTTACAGCGCAGAGACACAGCGCAGAGACACAGCGCAGAGATACAGCGCAGAGTTACAGCGCAGAGATACAGCGCAGAGACACAGCGCAGAGACACAGCGCAGAGATACAGCGCAGAGTTACAGCGCAGAGACACAGCGCAGAGTTACAGCGCAGAGACACAGCGCAGAGATACGGCGCAGAGACACGGCGCAGAGATACGGCGCACAGAGACACAGCGCAGAGACACAGCGCAGAGACACAGCGCAGAGACACAGCGCAGAGACACAGCGCAGAGACACAGCGCAGAGACACAGCGCAGAGACACAGCGCAGAGATACAGCGCAGAGACACAGCGCAGAGATACGGCGCAGAGACACGGCGCAGAGACACGGCGCAGAGACACGGCGCAGAGACACGGCGCAGAGACACAGCGCAGAGACACAGCGCAGAGACACAGCGCAGAGATACAGCGCAGAGACACAGCGCAGAGACACAGCGCAGAGACACAGCGCAGAGACACAGCGCAGAGATACAGCGCAGAGACACAGCGCAGAGACACAGCGCAGAGACACAGCGCAGAGACACAGCGCAGAGTTACAGCGCAGAGATACAGCGCAGAGACACAGCGCAGAGACACAGCGCAGAGATACAGCGCAGAGATACAGCGCAGAGATACAGCGCAGAGATACAGCGCAGAGACACAGCGCAGAGATACAGCGCAGAGACACAGCGCAGAGACACAGCGCAGAGTTACAGCGCAGAGACACAGCGCAGAGATACAGCGCAGAGACACAGCGCAGAGACACAGCGCAGAGATACAGCGCAGAGATACAGCGCAGAGACACAGCGCAGAGACACAGCGCAGAGATACAGCGCAGAGATACAGCGCAGAGACACAGCGCAGAGTTACAGCGCAGAGTTACAGCGCAGAGACACAGCGCAGAGTTACAGCGCAGAGACACAGCGCAGAGACACAGCGCAGAGATACAGCGCAGAAACAGGCCTTTTCGGCCCACTGTGTCTGTGCCAACCAGTGATCACCCCGTTACACTAGCACTAACCCACACACTAGGGACATTTTTCAATTTTACAAAAGTAAATTGACCTACAAACCCACAAGGGTCACAGGGCGAACGTACAAACTCCGTACAGACAGCACCCGTAGTCAGGATTGAACCCGGGTCACTGTGGCAGTAAGGCAGTGCACCACCGTGCCACTCCCATAGTCAGTTTAAATCAGGGGGAAGGGATCTCTAATCTGCACCTGTGATTTATCCCCATTGTTAAGATTACAATTCCCATGTTGTCATGATCCATACTCATCCTCCGACCATCACCACACCCCATTCTCTTTCCCCAATTCGGGAATTTAATCCTTCACTTAAATGGCATAAGGAGTAGATGGCACTCTAATTTATAAGCAGAACAATGGATCCACTTGCAAGTTCCATGGATATCAACCTTGCGCCTGTCCTTATACCTCCCCCCTTGGCTTCATCCAGGGAACCCGACAGTCTTTGCAGGTGAGGCAGAGGTGCACCTCCTCCAACCTCTTCTACTGTATCCAGTGCCCCGGGTGTGGGCTCCTATAGATCAACCAGACCAAGGGCAGACTTGGCGATCGTTTCACTGAACACCTACGCTCAGTCCACCTTGCCCTACATGATCTCCCGGTTGCCAAACATTTCAACTCCCCTTCCCGGTCTGACCTTTCTGTCCTGGGCTTCCTCCACTGTCAGAGTGAGGCCGTACACAAATTGGAGGAACAGCAGCTCACATTTCGCTTGGGCAACTTACATCCCAGCAGTATGAACATTGATTTCTCTAATTTCAATTAATTCATGCATTTCTTTTCACCCCGCTGACTAAGCCACCCCCCCCCCCCCCCTCCCCCTTCCCCACCATAGTTGTCTTACTAGGTCCATGATTCGCATCCTTGTACCTGTGTCGTTAGCTCATCTTCCCCGCCCAACAATGGGCCATTATGGACTACACCGCTCCTGAGGTCATCCATTGCCGGCCCTATTGTGCTCTGGCCTTCTCTATCTGTCAGTCTGAAGAAGGGTTAGGGTCATAGGGTCATACAGCATGGAAATAGGCCCATCGGCCCAACTTGCCAACACCGACTAGAAACGTCACCTACTCCTTTTCTCCCGGGATACTGCCTGAGCCGCTGAGTTACTCCAGCATTTTGTGTCTATACTTTCAGCCAGACCTATCTCTGAATCGCACTCAACAGCCAGATACCCTCCCATTCCCACAATCAAGCTAAGCCTTTAATGTCTTGAACGTTTAGATACCTCCATGGCTGTCCAGCTGGTCCCAAACTCTTGTGGATTAGGCGCTTCCATCTGGTCTGGAGTCCTCATTTCATTGACAGTTTTCAAGTCAAAGTTTCCACACAACCCAGAGAGTTTACCCTGCAAGAGAGAGAGGGGGAGAGAGGGAGAGAGGGAGAGAGGGGGAGAGGGGGAGAAGGGGAGAGGGTTAGAGAGAGACATGGATAGGGTAAACAGTCAGAACCTTTTCCCCCAGGGAGGAAATGTCAAGGACTAGAGGGCATAGCTTTAAGGTGAGAGGGGCAAAGTTTAAAGGAGATATGTGGGACAAGAATTTTTTTGTACACAGAGGGTGGTGGGTACCTAGAGCACACTCCCAGCTGTAGCATGGACCAAGATACAATAGTGGCATTTAATAGACTTTAAGAAATGTTTGTGGATATGCAGGGGATGGAGGGATATGGATCATGAGCAGGCGGAGGAGATTAACCTGGCATCATGTTTAAAAAAATCACAAAGCACTGAAATAACTCAACAGGTCAGGCAGCATCTATGGGGAATCTTCCACAGATGGTACCTGACCCGCTGAGTTCCTCCAGTGCTTTGTGTCTTTTGCACAAGGTTCCAGCTTTCACACTTCCTTGTGTCTAACTCGGCATCATGTTCAGCACTAGCATCGCGGGCCGAAGGGCCTGTCTCTGTGCTGTGTTGCTCCATTTTCTGCAGTTGATAAATATGCAGCTGATTACTGTCATAGGTTCATAAGTCATTGGAGCAGAATTTGGCGATTGAGAATACTCTGCCATTCAATCATGGCTGATCTATCTTTCCCTCCTAACCCCAACCTCCTGCATTCTTCCTTAACCTTTGAGACTCCAACTAATCAAGTACCTGTCTGTCTCAGTTTTAATAATACCCGCTGACTTGGTCTCCACTGCTGCCTGTGGCAATGAATTCCACAGATTCACCACCTTCTGTCTAAAGAAATTCCGCCTCATCTCCTTTCTAAAGGTACGTCCTTTTATTCTCACGAGGAAAAGCCACGTTGCGTGGAACCTCTTTAATCTAAACATGATACGAAGATTTTCACAGCAAGAGGTTAGATGCTGCATTGAATGGTGTGTACCTACCTGCCACCTGGGCCCAACCTGGATGTGTGTTGTTGTCCTTTCATCCCAGAGTATGGAAATATCCTCAGCAGGGAAATGTATCATGGTAAAAAGTCCCGCTTTCCATATCTGTATCGTCTGTTTTGTGTCCATGAAGCTGGAAGGACTCTGAGAAGATTCATGAACATTATTTGCTGAATGGTATAAAAGATTGCCATATTTAATCTAGATGTGACACAAAGCACTAGGGTAACTCGTCGGGTCAGGCAGCATCTCTGGAGCACATAGTTAAGCGACGTTTCCATAAGAAAGGTTTCCATAGGAGCAGAATCAGGCCATTCAGCCGATCGAGTCCACTCTGCCATGTAATCAGGGCTTACCCTCTCAACCCTATTCTCCTGCCTTCTGCCCGTAAGCTTTGACACCCTCACTAATCAGGAATCTGTTCATCTCTGCTATAAAAATACCCAATGACTTGGCCTCCACCGCCATCATTGGCAATGAATTCCACAGGTTCACCACCCTCTGGCTAAATCCTTAAGTCACTCCTTATCTCCTTTCTAAATGTCAATCTGAGGCTGTGTCCTCTGGTCCCAGACTCTCCCAGGGACCCTTCTTCAGTCGTCTTTGTCTTTCTTTTACCCAGCATCTGCAGTTCCTTGTGTCTTCGTCCAGATATGATTGGTCTCCAATACAGAAACAGTCACTTGAGTAATGTAATTTGCGTCACTCAACAAATATTTGAAACTTAGCATCAGGCACAGGCATTCCATCAATTCTGGAGATAATTTTAATGATCTCCCACAGTCAATAAGATTCCACTGCCAGACACGTCTTTCCTTCCCCTTTCTGCTTTTCAAAATGACTTTTTCACAACTTCCAGCTCTAGCATCTCCAAAAACCTATTTGAACTCCAACTGAACAATGAATTCTCCATTTTTAGGTAGCAACCCTCTTTTCCCCCCTCATTCCCCTCCTGCAGCCCCATTCCAGTGAGTATAGTTTCTTCCCAAGTGTCAGGTGTTCTGGGGAGAAATGGGGTTAGAGAGGGAAAGATAGACCAGCCATGATTGAATGGTGGAGTAGACCTGATGGACCGCATGGCCTAATTCTGCACTTATAACTTATGAACTCCCACTATCTTGTCCCCTTCTGCCTCCATCCCCCCTTCTGACTTTACATTTTACTCTTCTCTCCTTACCCAACACCCTTTGTTCCTCCTTGTCCCCTTTTGACACCCTTCTCATCTCTTGCTTTGGTCCACCCTTCTGTTAATCAACCACTCCCCCCTCACCTGCATCCACCCATCTCTTGCTCGTCTTTGTCCCGCTGCCACCTCTCTTTTCCAGCTTTCTCCCCCGCCTACAATTAGCCTGAAGAAGGGTCCTGACCCAGAACGTCGACGATCCCACCCATCCACCCCCTGCAACTGCAATCAGTCCAGAGAAGAGTCCTGACCCAGAACGTCACCCATCCATGTTCTCCAAAGATGCAGCCTGACCCGCTGAAATCCTCCAGCACTCTGTGTTTTCTTGAACACGGAATGTCCCCTTAATTCAAGGGCTCCTCATAGACTGCGTTACAAACTTTGTTGCAGCAAGAGAGGCAGTTATCACATTACAACATCCTTAAAGAAGTAACAGCCTTAAAGCAACAATCAGTCCTTACTAATATTATTGGGAGCATAGAGGTAAATGTGGATTTCCGTCAGGCATGGGCGGCACAGTAGCACACAGGTGGAGTTGCTGCCTCACTGCTGCCTCCAGAGACCGAGGTTCGATCCTGACTACGGGTGCTGTCTGTGCATAGTTTGTACTTTCTCCCCGTGACCGTGTGGTTTTCTCCAGGTGCTCTGGTTTCCTCCCACACTCCAAAGACGTACAGTGTTGTAGGTTAATCGACCACTAAAGATTGTAAATTGTCCCTAGCATGTAGGATAGTGCTAATGTATGGGGACCACTGGCCAGCGCAAACTCGGTGGGTCGAAGGGCCTGTTTCCGTGCTGTATCTCTAAACTAAGCTAAACCAAAATGCTTATAGCTGGTTTCTAGCATCTGCAGTTCCTTGTATCTTCAACAACCATTTCCCCATCTCAGTGCATTTTCTTGCATAACTCCAGCATTTGGCCTTCACAATACGGTTTCTTCTTCATTAGATTGGTGACTACTTTGCAGGATACCAATATTCACTCTGTTGGTGTACCTGAAAATCCTCTGGACTACCAACTTTAATTCTCCCATCCTGCTTTTCATAACTTCCTGTTCCATTATTTTGTGTTCACTTTAATTGTTCCCATTAATACATTAACCAGTTTTCAGGTTATTCCCATGACAACCCTGACTTCACTTTAGAGATAATCTGCTTGCCCAGTGCATCCTTTTCCCATCCTTTATACAACCTCACACAATTTGCATTCTCCTTCTTTTCTCATGAAAGTTCTTCAATTCCGGTTTCTACATTGATGCTACCATTCCAGCATGTTTGCTTCCATGATATAATTTTTAAATCTTGATTGATTGAAATGCTTATTGGTAAAATGTCCTGCAGCAAGGAAATAGGCCCTTTGGCCCACCGAGTCTACGCCGATCATCGATCACCCACTCACACTAGTTCTATGTTTCTCTCCCACTTTCTCATCAACTTCCTACACACTGGGGGCAATTTACAGAGGGCCAATTAACCTACCAACCCATATGCCTTTGGGATGTGGGAGGAAACTTGAGCACCTGGAGGAAACCCACACAGTCACAGAGACAAAGTGCAAACTCCACGCACAGACAGCACCCGAGGTCATAATCGAAGCTGGGTCTCTGGTGTTGTGGGCAGCGACTTTAACAAAGGTGCTGCCCTCATATTAAGCAACTATATAAAATAAACAGATAATGTTATTGACGGCGACATTACTGTGAATTACAAAGCAAATAGCCAAGCTGAATAACTTGTAAGTAAGCATGTCTTTGCTAATTGTTAAATGCAGTAATGGAAATTGCTTTGGTTAACTGTGATCAGCTTACCAGCTTTCCGCTATCGTCATCAAAGACCAAGGAACTATTTCCAACCAAGATGCTCAGGGTTTTCCTACAAACAGCACCACTCCCGTAACAATCAATATTCTCAGCAGTAATGGACAGGTTTAAACTCCCATGACTCTGCCAGGAAGAAAAAAAATATTTTGTAGTTAGAGATTTACCATAAATTTCTTAGCAATCAAGTAAAATGTTGTTGCTTGCAGGTTTCAGATTCGGCACATGCAATGAGCGACTCCAACGAGAGGATAATAATGTTTTAACGTAGGTGATGTTTTGGGCCGGTTAGTTTTGTTTTTAGTTTTGAGATACAATATGGAAACAGGCCTTTCAGCTCACCAAATTCACACTGACCATCAACCACTCGTTCACACTAGTTCTATGTCATCCCACTTCCTCATCAATTCTCTATATACTGGCGGCAATTTACAGAGGCCAATTAACCTACTAACCTGCACTTCTTTGGGATGTGGGAGGAAACCGGAGCACCCAGCGGAAACCCACACGGTCACAGGGAGAAGGTACAAACTCCATACGGACAGCACCCGAGGTCAGGATCGAACCCGGGTCCTTCCATTGTGAGGCAGCAACTCTCCCACTGTATCACCATGCCGCTGGATATACACTTATCTGTACTTGTCTATGTTTTCCTAAACCAATGAGATTGCAATGAAAGAAAGCTCTTACCTTGACAAGGTAAACCTCGCAGTTACTCATGAAGTCATAATGGACTCCATCAAAGGTCTTGAAATGGCGGTCCCCATAGGCTGTGCACACGGAAGGGCAGGGTTGGAACGTGCACTGGAACATCCCCCGCTGGCAAACACTACAGGAGATTTTACCAATAAAGATACACAAACGTCAGTTATGAAGCAAATTACTTTCACTGCCTTAACTAAAATTCCTTTTTATCTACCAATAAACACTCTTTAACATTGGGTTTATTAAAACAATGTGTACCAGGCTGCTAAATGCTATGATGCTGAGACTTAAGGGTTATGTACAATATCTGAGAATTCTGCATATCAAGGCACATTTTTATCAGGAGGTTTTATATTTGGAAATATCCATACTGAATGGAAATTACCACTCTTGCTGCTGTCAGCTACCAATCTCTCCAGATCACAACAGCTTTACATTTATAAGAGTTTTGCATGACCTTCCAAAACCCCTCTTCTCAAAATTTGAAACTTGCAAATGAATGAAATTGGCTAAATCCACTTTTTTTTAAACAAATGTTCTATTTTACAATATTCTTTGGGCTTTTTAAAATTATGCATGGCAGAAAGATTGGATTGTCTTTATGGGGAAAGTGAGCAGCCCAGAGTGTTTTATTGTCATATGTTCCAAATCAGATCAATGATATTACAGTAGCACAACTGATATGTAAACATATTACTCTGTAAACACCATAATAAACAACAAAAGTTCAGTATATATAATTAAAAAAACAAGTAAATAAATAGACAATAATAGTGCAGAGTTAAAAATTATGTCCCAAGTCTACGTAGCTCAGAATCTATTTGGAGGTTGTAGTGTTTACATAGACTAATGGTTGTAAGGAAGAAGCTGCTGCTGAACCTGGACATTACAGATTTCAGACTCTACCTTCTTCCCGATGGCAGGAGTGAAATGAGAGTGTGGCCAGGGTGGTGTGGGTCTCTGATGATGCTGGCCGCCTTTTTGAGGCAGCAACTCCTGTAGATCACGTTTATTACATCTAAATTCTATCACTATTTGTAATACAGAAATGCACAGTTACAAATGCTACACACTAAAGACCTCAAGGGTTCAGGAAAGGAAGAGGATTTGTAGTGACGTGAGAAAATAAGCAGAAAGAGTTTCCAATTGAAATAACAGAGGCTGTTCACATGAACACCAGAAGATGGCTCACTCACCAGATGTAACATGGGGATTTTACTAGATCACCCGGAAAATACTCCTTTCCTTTCCAAAGACAGGGACATTCTTCAGGCTTAAAGCATTCATCTTCATGCTTCACAAGGCTAGTAAAAAGCACAGATGTTATTTACTGATGAATGAACTTTTACCAAAACTAAATTATGGTCCGACCCCAACCTGCATACAGCATATTTCTCTTTTATTTAATGTATTTACTCAATTTAGTTTAGTTTAGTTTAGAGATACAGCACAGAAACAGGCCCTTTGGCCCACCAAGTCCACACCGACCAGCAATCGCTGTGCACTAGCACTATCCTACACTCTAGGGACAATTACATTTTTTATCAAAACCACTTAACCTGCAAACCTGTATGTCTTTGTAGTGCGGCAAGAATTCAGCGGTCCCAGAGAAAATCCACGCAGTCACGGGGAGAACGTACTAACTCCGTACAAACAGCACCAAACCCGGCTCTCTGACGCTGTAAGGCAGCAGCTCCTCCGTGCGCCACAGTGCAGAGTGCACCGTTCATTAATATTTAATTCCAGTAGATAGAATCATACAGCACAGAGACAGGCTCGCACACTTTAACTCCCCTCCCATTCCCACACTGACCTTTCTGTTCTGGGTGTCCTCCATTGTCAGAGTGAGGCCCAGCACAAATTGGAGGAACAGCACTTTATTTTTCACTTGGGTAGCTTACACCCCAGCGGTCTGAACATTGACTTCTCTAACTCCAAATAGCCCTTGCTTTCCATCACTCTCCATCCCCCTACCCGTCAGTTCTTCCACCAGTCTTACTGTCTTTGACTACATTTTACTTCTGTACTGCCCACTCCCCTGACATCAGTCTGAAGAAGGGTCTCGACTTGAAACCATTCTTTCTCTCCAGAGATGCTGTCTGTCCTGCTGAGTTACTCCAGCATTTTGTGTCTATCTATGATTTAAACCAGCATCTGCACATGGAGACAGGCTCTTCAGCCCAACTCATCCCAGCCAACCGCGATGCAGTAAGCAGGTCCCATTTCCCCACATTTGGTCCATATCCCTCTAAACCTTTCTTATTCATGTACCTGTCTAATTGTCTTTTAAATGTTGTTATAGTACTACCTCCTCCAGCATCTCATTCCATATCCCCACCACCCTATGGGTGAAAAGGTTGCCCCTCAGGTTCCTATTAAAACTTGCTCCTCTCACCTGAAATCCATGTCCCCTGGTTGTTGATTCCCCTATCCTGGGTAAAATACTATGTTTTCATCCTATCTATCAAACTTATAATTTTATATAATTATTACAAATGCAAACATTTAAAAGATATTCTACAGCAAATGAGAACACAAATAGGACTGTACACTAAGAATTGAAGATGTTAAATTTAGTTCAATTAATACATTGGATGTGGATTAATTCACAAGCATCTATTTAATGCTTTATTCTGCACAATTTAAATGATCTTAAAAAATCATGAGATAAATAAACAGGGTGAGTGTACAGAATCTTTTACCCAGGGTGGGAAAATCAAGAACCAGAGGACAGGTTTAAGGTGAGAGGGGAATGATTTAATAGGAATCTGAGGGGTACACTTTTCCATATCAGGGGAGGATGGTGGATATATGGATGAGCTGCCAGAGGAGGTAGTTGAGGCAGATACGAGAACAGCATTTAAAAGACGCTTGGACAGGTACATGGATACGAATGGTTTCAAGGTATATTGGACAAACGCAGACAAATGGGACTAGCTTCGAGGGGGCATCTTGATCAGCATGGACAAGTTGGGCCAAATGGCCTGTTTCCATGTTTGATGATTCTACAAATGGACACGCTGCTGATCTTGAGAAGCCCGACTGCGTAGCTTCAGAACTCTTTAGACTGCCTAAACATCCGTCTTAAGAAGGGTCCCGACCTGAAACGTCACCGATCAATGTTCTCCAGAGATGCTGCCTGACCCACTCAGTTACTCCAGCACTTTGTGCTGTTTGCTCGAGATTCCTGCATGTGCAGTTCCTTGTGTCTACCGTCCATATGTCTTCATAGCTTCACCGAGAATGCTGAACATAATAATTAATTTGACAGAGTTTGATGGCATTTGGCCTCTACTCGCTGGAGTTTAGGATAAGGGGGAACCTCGTTGAAACTTACCAAATAGTGAATGGCCTGGATAGAGTGGATGTGGAGAGGATGTTTCCACTAGTGAGTGAGTCTAGAATCAGAGGGCAGCCGCAGAATAAAAAGACGTGCCTTTATAAAGGAGATGAGGAAATATTTATTTACCCAGAGGGTGGCGAATCTGTTGAGTTCATTGCCACAGGCGATGGTGGGGGCCAAGTTATTGGGTATTTTTAAGGTGGATTGACAGATGTATATTGACGGATAATTGATTAGTAAAGGTGTCAAGGGCTTATGGGGAGAAGGCAGGAGAATGGGGTTGAGAGAGAAAGATCGAATAGTCATGATTGGATGGCAGAACAGACTCCTTTGACTGAATGGCCTACTTCTGCCTTTATGACGCATGAATAATTTATCCAGCATTTAGCTGGTGAATTTGTCATTGATTCATTGATTGATGGATGAATGAAGTAGAAGAAAATAACAGCACTTCATTCCCACTGCGTTCAAAATTAAATACACCACAATCTGTGAGCTGCAGAAGCCAAGTGTTTCATCTGTGTTACGTTACATTACAGATAGTGCAGATGTTAACAGATTATTTTAACAGCGAGCCAAGAAGATATTAATTTCTGTCATCAAAGGATTTTATACAATCCACCATTCATCCTCTCTTAGAGGAGCAGATTAAACACTTTCTAGAAAGCAGTGAACATTAAATTGCAGATTCGTATCAAACAGAACTGATTTGTCAATCAAAAGAAAATCTATGATTTCCTAAAATTGTTTATTTTGACAAAAATTAACATCAGTTACACAGACATCTTTGCCAGTTGCTTTCCATCCTAATTTGTTGTTCATAAATTAATGGAGAATAATTAGGCTATTCAGCTCATCAAGTATACTCTGCCATTCAATCATGGCTGATCTGTGTTTTCCTCTCAACCCCATTCTCCTGCTTTCTTCCCATAATCCCATACTAATCAAGAACCTTTCAATCTCTGCCTTAAAAATATCCATTGATTTGGCCTCCACAGCCGCCTGTGGTAATGAATTCCGCAGATTCACCACCGTCTGACTAAAGAAATTCCTCATCATCTTAATTCAAAAGGCAAGTCCTTTTATTCTATGGCATCTGGTCCTAGACTCTCCCACTTGTGAGAACATCCTCTCCACATCCACTCTATCCAAGCCTGGACAAGAATGATATCCCACAGAACAAAAGCAATGACTGAAGTATTTCAGATGGGATCGTCTAAAGATCAATATCTCTTCTTGTGACCGTACGGGTCTGTAGGTTAATTGGCCTCTGTAAATTGTCCCTAGTGTGTGGGGAGTGGATGCAAAAGTGGGATAACATGGAACTAGTGTGAACGGGTGATCGATGGCCATCAATGAGCCGAAGAGCCTATTTCCATG
Source organism: Okamejei kenojei (assembly GCA_035221665.1). Taxonomy (NCBI): domain Eukaryota; kingdom Metazoa; phylum Chordata; class Chondrichthyes; order Rajiformes; family Rajidae; genus Okamejei; species Okamejei kenojei. The sequence goes on along the minus strand of CM069148.1, from coordinate 26,513,041 downwards.
CAGTTTCTCTAAATTAAATGGAAAAACAACTTTTAACTAACTACTGAAAAGTGAGTAGAGCCATTTTAGAAATTATTTTAAATAAATTCTTATCAGTGTTAGGTCCACATAATCATGTCCCTTCAATATAGAATACATTTATTAGCCTGTAATAATTACTGAAAAGGTTAAAAGTGGGGGTAAATCAATTTTAAGAAAGATGTTCACATAGATTGACAAGAACAAGCTGCATTACAAGGTTCAATGTGTTAAAGAAGGAACTGCAGATGCTGGAGATTCAATGTTCAAGGTTCAATGTTCTGCTTCTACCACAGGTTTACTTATCTTTTTGCTTTATTATTTGATTAAAAACAATTGCCACATGATTAAATACCATAAAAATCAGTTCAAAGTGACTGCATTGAAGCATAATCATGCCAATACTTTTGGCTGTTAGCCACTGTGAAAAGATTTGTTTTGCTTGCTATCGAAACAGCTCAGATAATACTATACATAAATACAATCAAGTCAAACTCAAGTTCAATAGGGAGAGCGAAGGGGAAGACACAGAGTACAGAATATAGTTCTCAGCATTGTGGTGCATCAGTTCCATAGACAAAGTCCAATGGGATGAAAATGAATTGGACAGTGCCCTAGCAATACGTTCTAAATGGAGCAGAGGTGCTCTGTATGCAAATAAAATCACAATTTCAAACTAATAAACCTTGTTTATAGTAAAGCATTTTTAAATTTAACATTTAAAATAACCTTAAAAAGTTTATTGCAATTGCATTATGCACATAGCCAAAAAATAAACTATTGTTGGCAAAGTTGCAACCTTATGTTATATTAAGATTCCAATCTGGCTTAATGAAATAGTGCTGAGATCTTGTCTGTTCTAACATTCTGTTAAGCTTCTTAGAGGGTATCTGATCTGCTTGGCACATTCTTTTGCATCTAAATAAGACGTAAAAACCTTTAATCAGGGTAAATGACATTGGTAGACAGGGATGGGTTGAAATACCATTCACTGCTGCTGAAATACCAGAGTTTGCATGCTCACTCTCGCACTCTCTCTCACGCACACACATTGCGCCAGCGTGTGCATCCATGTGCGCGTGATCTGTGTACTCCGAAGACAAAGAACTGCAAATTCTGGTTTCCAAAGACGGATCCCGACCCAAAACCTCACCTATCCATATTCCCAGAGATGCTGCCTGACCCACTGAGCTTCTCCAGCACATTGTGTCTATATCATGTACTGTAAAAGTATAATTTGGTTTTGGCTGAGTTTTAAACCCTGAATCAAATATTTACTTCAATAGAATACAAAACAGCCGATTCAGCCCAAATGATTCAGATTAATGTTTATGTTTCACACAAACAAATCTATACTAAGAGTGGAATGGCCTATATTATTGATGAATTCTAGTTCTGGGTATAGATGGAGACTTAGCAGAAGAAAGTTGCTTTTATTTTGTAATATTTTGAGTGATTGGAAGTAATCTTGCTTGAACTTCTACTAGAGATTTTATTCGTATTTGAATACTAAATAAAACTTCTATTTTATTAGATTTGCTTTGTTTTTAGTTTCTCCATGGACCTGCCGGAGAGATAGAGTCATCCCCGCTCTTCCAATCATCTAGGTCATCCCCTGCACAGATGCTGCCTGACCCGCTGAGTTCCTCCAGCACTTTGTGTTTTACTCAAAATTCCGGCATCTGCAGTTCCTTGCGCCTCCATTTTAGTGATCCACGGCAAAACATCCTCAAAGTATGCCTGCTTTACAGAGGGAACTGCAGATGCTGGAAAATCGAAGGTAGACAAAAATGCTGGAGAAACTCAGTGGGTGAGGCAGCATCTATGGTGCAAAGGAAATAGGCAACGTTGCCTATTTCCTTCGCTCCATAGATGCTGCCTTACCCGCTGAGTTTCACCAGCATTTTTGTCTACCTACTTTACAGAGGTGATCCCCATTATCTCCAGAGATGGGACCACAGGGTCTTGGGTTTATTTAGGTTCATTACTGTTATGTATACAGAGGTACAGTGACAAGCGTTGTTTTACATGTTATTCAACCAGACCACATAATACTACACATATAATGAAGTCAAACTCAAGTACAACATTTTATGTTAAAATAAGTGGTTTCAGGATACAGACCTACAGTCTTTCAAAATAATGTGTTCCATTTTATATTAATAAGCTAGGTTTTGCTCATGATCATTGGATAATTTAGCCAACATTTTCTCCATGTGCTCCGGTTTCCTCCAACACTGCAAAGACATATAGGTTTGTAGGTTTAATTGACTTTGGCAAAACTATAAATTGGCTCTGGTGTGTAGGATAGTGCTGGTGATCACTGGTCAGCGCAGACTCGGTGGGCCAAAGGACCTGTTTCCACGCTGTATCAATAAAGTCTAAAGATGCTGCCTGACCTTCTAAGTTGCTCCAGCATTTTGTGTTTTATTCAAGATTCCACAATTTGCAGTTCCTTGTGTCTCCACTGATCAGTCACATTGATTTTTTTTCATCATCATTATCTTCCCCCTTTAGTTTCAAAACATTTCAGCCTTTTAATTTAATTTACCTCAACTTCCAAAAGACAATTAAAATTTATAAGCAAGGTTATAATTTTAATGCAAAGCTGTTATCAGACACCTGAACCATCCTATCACCAACTAGAGAGCGGTCCTGACCTGCCATCCACCTCAATGGAGTCCTTCGGACTAGCTTGAATCGGACTTTATCTTGAACTAAACATCCTGTAGATGTACGCTGTGGGTGGCTTGAATGTAATCATGTATTATCGTTCTGCTGACTGGATAGCATGCAATAAAAAGCTTTTCACTGTGCCCCAGTGCATGTGACAATAAACTACCCTAAAATAGATAGAGTACGAATTAGCAGATCAGGTGCATGTGACAGCATAATTTTATAAAATTTGATTATCAGCCACTTATTTATGTTTTTGTGGAAACATTTAAATATCAATTGATTCTGAAGATGGTTCACATTTATTACAATTGAAATTACTGAAAAAACGATACATTGATCACACTGCCACCATGAGAAAGCAACCACACAAAAGCCTTGTCACACCCCTGCCATTCCTTCATCTTCAGACTTTACTTTAGACTTTCGAGGTACAGCGAGGAAACAGGCCCTTCAGCCCCCTTAGTCTGTGCCAACTGGGGCAACACGGTGGCGCAGCGGTAGAGTTGCTGCCTTAGACCGCTTACAGCGCCAGAGACCCGGGTTCCATCCCGACTACGGGTGCTGTCTGTACAGAGTTTGTACATTCTCCACGTGGGTTTTCTCCGAGATCTTCAGTTTCCTCCCGCAACCCAAAGACGTACAGGTTTGTAGATTAATTGGCTTGAGTTTGTATACTTGGTATAAATGTAAATCCCTAGTGCGTGTAGGCTTGTGATAATGTGTGGGGATCACTGTTCGGTGCACACTCAGTGAACCAAAGGGCCTGTTTCCACGCTGTATCTCTAAACTCAACTAAACCTTTGATCATCCCATACACTAACGCTATCCTACACACTAGGAACAATCTACAATTTTTTTTTACTGAAGCTAATTGACCTACTGATGTACGACTTTGGAGAGTGGAAGGACACTGGAGCACCTGGAGAAAATCCACACTGGTCACAGGGAGAACGAACAAAGTCCATACAGACAGCACCCATAGTCAGGATCGAACCTGGGTCTACGGTGCTGTAAGGCAGCAACTCTATCGATACGCCACTGAGCCACCCCGTCCATTCTCCCGGCCAGAAGAATATACAGAAGCTTGAAAGTGCATAGCACCAGCCTCAGAAACAGCCTCTTTCCCTTTGTTTTCAGGCTTCTAAACAGTTATTTCATAAGCTATGGTACTGTCCGATTCGCCTCTACCCCATTGCGGACATTGGACTTTGTCTCTGGCACTAAGGCACTACAGTGCTAAGAACTATATTCTGCACTCTGTATTTTCCCTTTGCTCTACCTATTGTGCCTATGTACTTGATTGTGTCTCTGCATAGTATTATCTGATCCGATTGAATAGCATGCAAAACAAAGCTTTTCACTGTACCCCAGTACGTGACAATAATAAACCTAAACCTAATTAATCCAAAGCAAAAATTCTGAACGTTTCAAAAGTCAATTTCTAAAATAAGAGGTCCATTGTTGTTCTCCGAATCATTCAGAAGATAGAATGCTGTTTTGCTGCCAACTGCACAGTGTAATAAGAAGAGCAACCAACAAAATCTTCAGGAAAAAATGCAATTTAAAGTTTCAGAAAGCAAGTGCTGAACCAATGCACGAAAGGTATTTTGGAAAACTGAAGTATATGATATGACACCATTACCTACACCAAGTTACATTACATAGGTCAAAGGTGCTTTTAAATTGCTGCAACAAAAAATCTGGAAGATTACACTGAAACAAAACCCCTCACACAGCTAGATGGTTGTGACATTACCAACATAATCTCTGTTATACTGTTGAAACCAGTACAGGGTATTTAGTAATGTGCTTCATGCCACGTGTCAAACAAATTGCCGAGTCATTAAAAAGGAATTAAAAGAAAAAGAAAAACGAAGGTTCCATTTCTCAGTGTAAATCAATTACTTGTTCCATGTGCTTTTAGAAGATCAAAGTTTTTTTACTTACAGAAGTCAAAGTTTGTAAAAAAAAAAAATGAATTTCTCTATTGGCCAAATAAATTTGTTGGAGGGTCGAGGAAAAGTGAATTAATCTGGGTTGGATTTCAGCAACAGTCTTAAAACAAAAGTCCGTCTGTTTGTTAACCAGTGAAGAGAGACAAACTGCAAAATGAATCCACAGCGAACGGAGGCCTCCTTAACGGTATCACATTGACCAGCCATTTGCCAAACACATAAATATAAGCAGTCATTCCAATAATTCCTTACATTTGTCCAATGCTTATCTTTATTGTCCTACTGAAGGCACGGTAGTGCAGCGGGTAGAGCTGCTGCCTCGCAGAGCCAAAATCCAGGGTTTGATCCTGACCTCGGTTGCTGTCTATGTGGAGTTTGCATGTTCTCCCTGTTATCACGTGGATTTCCTCTCGGTGCTCTGGTTTCCTCCCACATCCCAAAGACGTGCAGGTTTGCAAGTTAATTGACTTCTGTAAATTGCCCCTAGTGTGTCGGGCGTGGGCAAGAATGTGGAATAACATAGAACTAGTGTGAACGGGTGATCGATGGCTGGCATGCACTAGGTGGCAGAAGGGCCCGTTTCCATGCTGTATATTAAAAAAACTAAAGTAATGAAATGTGTAGGAAGGAACTGCAGATGCAGGTTTACACTGAAGGTAAACACAAAATTATGGAATTACCCTGCGGATCAGGCAGCATCTTTGAAGAAAAATGGGTGATATTTCGGGTCGAGACCCTTCTTCAGAAAAGGAAATCATTTCATTATTGTTTTGAATAAGGATGCTGGTGCGAGTCATATTTCAGAAATCTACAGACCACTTATTACAATGATAAAATACAAATGTTATCTGTTTTGATTGAAATTTCATTAAAATGTAGAATTGCATTACTTATTGATCATGTAATTGTTTTTGTTAATGTTCACGTTGACACATTATAGGAGTAGAATTAGGCCATTCGGCCCATTGAGTCTATTCTGCCATTCAATCATGGCTGATCTCTGCCTCCTAATCCCATTTTCCTGCCTTCTCCCCATAACCCTTGACACCCATTCTAATCAAGAATTTCCCTAACTCTGCATTAAAAATATTCATTGACTTGGCCTCCACAGCCCTCTGTGGCAATGAGTTCCACAGATTAACTACCCTCCGACTAAAGAAGTTCCTGCTCACATCCGTTCTAAAAGAGCGCCCTTTAATTCTGAGGCTGTGACCTCTGGTCCTAGACTCTCCCTCCAGTGGAAACGTCATGTACATTATATAGTTTTAAAGAAGGAACTGCAGATGCTGGAGAATCGAGGGTACACAAAAAGCTGGAGAAACAGCGGGTGCAGCAGCATCTAAGGAGCGAAGGAGATAGGCGACGTTTCGGGTCGAGACCCTTCTTCAGACTGGTCAGGGATCAGGGAAACGAGAGATATAGACGGTGATGTGGAGAGATAAGGAACAATGAGTGAAAGATATGCAAAAAAGTATCGGTGATAAAGGGAACAAGCCATTGTAAGCTGTTTGTGGTGTGAAAATGAGAAGCTAGTGCGACTGGGGTGGGGGAGGGAGATAGAGATAGAGGGAATGTCAGGGCCCGAGGGCTGAGGGAGAGGTGGGAAGGGGAGGAGACAGCAAGGGTTAACAGAATTGAGAAAATTCAATATTCAAGCCCAAAGGATGCAGACTCCCCAAGCGGAATATGAGGTGCTGTTCCTCCAGCTTGCGGTGTTGCTCACTCTGGCCGTGGAGGAGGCCCAGGACCGAGAGGTCGGATGTGGAATGGGAGGGGGAGTTGAAGTGCTGAGCCACCGGGAGGTCGGGTTGGTTATTGCGGACCGAGCGGAGGTGTTCGGCGAAGCGATCGCCAAGCCTCCGCTTGGTCTCACCGATATAGATCATCTGGCATCTGGAGCAGCGGATGCAGTAGATGAGGTTGGAGGAGGTGCAGGTGAACCTCTGTCGGACCTGGAAGGACTGCTTGGGTCCCTGAAAGGAGTGGAGGGGGGAGGTGAAGGGACAAGTGTTGCATTTCTTGCGGTTGCAAGGGAAAGTGCCCGGGGAAGGGGTAGAGTGGGAGGGGAGGGAAGAATGGACAAGGGAGTTGCGGAGGGAGCGGTCTTTGCGGAAGGCAGACAGGGGAGGAGATGGGAAGATGTGGCGGGTGGAGGGGTCACGTTGGAGGTGGCGAAACTGGCGGAGGACTATATGTTGTATTTGCCGGCTGGTGGGGTGAAAGGTGAGGACCAGGGGGACTCTGCCCTGTTTGCGAGTGGGGGAATGGGGAGCGAGGGCAGTGTTGCGGGGTATGGAGGAGACCCTGGTGCGAGCCTCATCAATAGTGGGGGAGGGGAATCCCCGTTCTCTGAAGAATGAGGCCATTTGTGATGACCTGGTGTGGAACACCTCATCCTGGGAGCAGATGCGGCGTAGACGGAGGAATTGGGAATAGGGGATGGAGTCCTTACAGGAAGCAGGGTGGGAGGAAGAGTATTATATCTTACTGTTTGTTATGTGTGCATCTATTAATGTCACATGCAATGAGGTACAGCAACACACTTTGTTTTGCATGAGATCCAACCAAACACTACACATAAATACAACCAAGCCTAACTCAAGTACAACGTTTTATGTCAAAATAGGGAGTTTCAGGATACAGACCTGCAATCTTTCAAATTGATGTGCTCCACTTTATATTAAGCTAGGTTTTGCACATGGTCCTTGGATAGTTTAGCTCACATTCCCCCTTTAAAAATACATTCTTTACAGGTATCATTTGGAAATCTAATAACCAGCGTAATGAGACAGTGCAATTGTGTGCTAATCCTATTTTACTTCGGAGTCACACGAGTTATTCCGTGAAGAAGCCCCGCCAGTGCGCATGCACGTCATTACGTCAGACGCATGGCGCACTGACGGGCTGGAGAGCGCAGCTCCACCAGCGGTAAGTTATAAACCCGCAGGCAAGTGCTTTAAAACTTTACTGCGGTTTAGTTAGGTTCTGTAAGGCTGGTTGCAGGAACCAGCAGGAACGATCCAAATGGAAAAAATAACAAAAAGTAAGGCGAGAGATGCCGCTGTTAGGAGTAAAAAACTTACCCGCGGGACCGCAGTCAGCGAGCATACGCCAGCTTCAGAGATGCCGGTTCCAGAAACGCCGACTTCCGAGCTGCCGGCAGTTCAGCCAGCGGCAGCAACTCCGGTGCCTCAGAGCACTGTGGCCACTGCTGTTGGGAGGAAGGCCAATAGAAACTCATCCAGGGCCGTCGGCTCTGATGAGTCAGGCCGGGAAGACTCCCCTCCTTCCAATAAAAAGGTTTGGGGACGTCTGGACAAGACGGAACACCTCATAGAAAAAATGCTTAACCATGAGGTGTTCCAGCCGGGGTATCATACCCCCAGGGTTCCCCAGCCGCTCTCAGCAGCAACCTCTGGCAGAGGTCCGTATAACAAAGAGCTGTACAGGCAGGAAGAACCATATGCCTACGAGTCTGCATGGGGACCCATAACAGCAGCTCCTTTTCAAGGGCTGCATGATACCTCCTTTGAGCATGAGCCGGGAGAGCCAGGGCAGTATGACTCTGACCCTGAAGTTGGTGGTACTGCAGAAGAGCATGCACCAAAGCACATGAGCTATGCTCCAGGTGTGCCGGATGTGGCGAGCAAATTTGCCATACTGGCTGGAACTGGTGAAGAGATGGATGAAAACCCGGCCAGCAATGTTAACTATATGGCCTCTCACCAGCTCCAGGACTCCATAATGGAGGAAACTTCACAGAGGTATCAGACACCTGTTAACTGTGCGTCGCTCCAAGTGCCCACAGTGAACCGGGCCATCTGGGGGCAAATGAGCGCATCCAAGTCGGGCGCAAGAGTTGAGGCTACAAAAAGTCCTCAAACTGGTTGGAGCAGGAATAACAGCGTTTGGGCAGATGGTACAAGGGGCACCACTATCAAATACACAGCAGGATATGCTGGCCCCGCTGTGCAATGCTCATTTTGAGATTACTTGCATACGGAAGGTAGCCATCAAGCCGACACTCAACCCACGCTTCGCGGCCTTGTGCAGATCCTCTAATGTCCAGACACCAAACTTGCTATTTGGGGAGGATCTGGCAAAGCACGTGAAAGACCTGGATGAGGAGGCTAAAACAATCGGCCTCATCAAAACTCATCCCTCGGGCAGGATGCCGCCTCGCAAGCCATACCCTTTCAGACGGGCTACAGGCGCTGGAGCAGGTCAAGGACCAAGTCGGGGGTTTCCAGCTGCACGCCACTGACATGCACCAATGTACACTCCCAACAGGGCTAGGGGACCGAGGAATCCAGCAAGCATGGAGGTACAAGTAACTGGACTAGTCCAGGATATATCCTCTAGCGATCAGTCACCGGTCGGGGGTAGGTTGCAATTGTTCTATGATGAATGGTGCTGCATAACATCAGATCTATTCATACTGGACAGTATCCGGGGGTCTCGAATCGAGTTTATCTCGGAAATACATCCACCCAAACAAAATACACCTAGACGGGTATTGGTTTTTTCAAGACCAGAAACTCTACAGGTGAATGATGAGATTGGAATTTTACTCCAAAAAGGGGTAATTGAAAGGACAGCATATCAGCCTCAACAATTTGTGTCCAATATATTCCCCAGGCAAAAGAAGGATGGTGGGTGTCGAGTCATTCTGGACCTGACCCGACTTAACTCTTATGTCCAGTATAAACATTTTAAAATGGAAACTTTCAGTACTGCTAAGTAGCTGGTATCAAAAGGGTGTTATATGGCAACCATAGATCTGAAAGATGCATATTATTCAGTACCAATTCATCACCAATACTGTAGATACTTGAAATTTAGTTGGTTGAGACAGCTGTGGCAATTTAAAGCTTTGCCCATTGGGTTAATCTCAGCCCCTGGGTTATTTACAAAATTGTTGAAACCAGTATTAGGGCTACTCTGTGCTCAGAATCACATTGTAATGGCATACTTGGATGATGTTCTGATCATAGGCAAAACTCAGGAAGCAGCTGAGGAATTTGTTTGAGTTACCAAACACTTGTTTGAGAGGTTAGGTTTCCTCATCCATCCAACTAAATCCAAATTAGTACCATCTAGAATGATTGACTATTTGGGGTTCATCATTGATTCAACTAACATGTTAGTGACTTTGCCTACGGCCAAAGCTGTAGAAATTATGGAGGCCAGTAGCAATCTGGTAGATGAACAACAACCCTCTATCTGATGAGTAGCCAGTGTTATTGGTAAATTAGTGGTGGCTTTGACTGGAGTGCAGTTCAGACCTCTGCACTATCAGAATGTGCAACGAGCTAAAGAACAAGCACTAACAGAACATGCAGGTCATTTCAATAGACCAATGCAATTGTCAGCCGAAGCTATCGCCAAGTTGCAATGGTGGATAACTAATGTCTCACGATGTACTAGAGACATTCTGACCCAACAACCTTCAGTTATTTTACAAACTGATACAAGTGCTTTGCGATGCATACCGAGTCTAGCTGTGGTGGCAGATGGAGTGTGCAAGAGGCATTAATCCTGCAGAGGCATGGGATAAACTACTTAGAATTGCTGAGTGCATTCTATGGCCTTAAAGCATATTGCTCAACAATGCAAGATTTACATGTTCAGCTTCAGATTGACAATACCACAGCTGTTCCATATATCAATCACATGGGTGGAATTAGGTAATTATCATGTGACAATCTGGCTAACCTCATCTGGCACTGGTGCATTACGAGAAACATCTGGGTCTCAGCTATCTACCTACCAGGTAGAGATAACGTGGTGGCAGACACCAGGTCACGTAAATTTAATGACAACATAGAATGGATGCTGAATCCAAAAGTTTTCAAAATGATTGTCACCCAGTATGGATTGTCAGACATAGATCTGTTGCATCCAGGTGAAATCACCAGGTACCTAAATATGTCTCATGGGAACAAGATCCAGGGGCAGTAGCAGTGGATGCATTCTCGCTACATTGTGGATGTATGTTCTTTTATGCTTTTCCCCCATTCTGCCTCATCAGAGGTTCACCCTGTGACAGGAGAGAGTCACCCTTTACATGATCATATTAATCTGTTGATTTGCAGATTCTGACCAGACCGTTCCAGGGGCTCGGACTATCAAGTAGGACAATGGATGTGATTACTGCGGCCTGGTGAGATAGTACCAAAAAACAATATGTATCTCATATTAAGAAATGGGAGATGTCCTGTTTACAGTCAAATATATCTTATCATACTGCAGGCATACCGGATGTATTGGAGTTCCTTGCTACATTGCATTTGGACGAGCAATTGAGCTATAGTGCCATTAATAGTGCTCGAAGTGCTTTGTCCTCCTATTTAGGGCAAGGGTCGGGACAACTCTCTGTCAGTTCTCATCCTTTGGTGTCCCGATTCATGAGAGGTATTTTTAACAAAAACCCTCCCAGACCTAGATATACGGAAATCTCGGATGTGAGCATAGTTCTCACACTGCTTCGGCAATGGGCTCCAATTACATCTCTGTCTTTCCAGACATTAACGCTCAAAATGGTCATGCTCATGGCACTAGTGTCACTGCAACATTGCAAAAGCTAGACTGGATAGCATGCATTCTTCTGTCGATAATATTACGTTTTATGTATATGATCTAATCAAACAAAGCAGGCCAGGGACGGCTGGAACCAAATCAAGCTTTAAAGCATACCCCATTGACCTGAGGCTATGTGTAGTTACGCACCTGAGTCAATATACCAAGAGTCTCAGAGGCTCTGAAACAGCGATGCTCATCAGCCACAAAAAAAACTCATAGAATGGTGTCAGTACAAACTATTTCTAGGTGGCTGAAACAGGTTTAGCCAGGCTGGAGTAGACACTGATGTGTTTAAATCTCACTCCACCAGGTCAGCGTCAACATCCGCAGTGAAGGTGCAGGACGTGCCTTTAGACCAAATCCTCGGGGCCGCAGGATGGTCTAGCGAAGGAACCTTTTCACGATTTAATGATAAACCTGTCCTTGCAATGGAAGGATTTGGGCATGCTGTTTTGGGTTCTGTTTTGAGTTCTCCTTTGTAATTTCCCCTGGGAGAGAGGGGTTATTACTGTTCTTTTATTATTAAAAACGTTCATTGTATAATTTAAACAATGTTCAATACATTATTTGTTTATCCTGTGTCAACTGAAGCAGTGTGTCGTATGGAACTTGATCTATGGCATGAAATCACAGAGCTTTGAAATCTTCACGGAATCACTCACATGACTCCGAAGTAAAATATAGTAAGATTAAACGAGAACTTACCAGTTTCAAGTTTGATCTTTATTTTATGAGGAGTTAGGCGAGCGATTACGTGCCCTCCGCTCCCGGCCCTCATAATCGCAAAGATCATCTGGTATTTCTAGTCTTCTGAGTCTTACTATATCACTTCGACTGTAGTTACTGTGATTTCATGCCGCTGAAAATTGATGCGCATGTGCACTGGTGGGGCTTCTTCATGTAATCGCTCACCGTAACTCCTCATAAAATAAAGATCAAACTTCAAACTGGTAAGTTCTTGTTTAATCTTACTATTTCATAGGGTTAACACATCTATTTATAAATTGGCTGTAGTTAACATATAGTACAACACAAGGCCTTTCTGCCCACAATGTCTGTGCCAACCATAATTCCAAGACCAACATTTATCTGCCTGCATATAACCCATATATCCCCCATTCCCTGCATATGCATGTGCCTATCCAAAAGTATTTTAAATGCCACTAATGTATCTGCTTCCACCACCAACCCCTGGCAGTACATGCCAGCCACCCACAATCCTCTGTGTAAAAACTTGTCCTACACACCTCCTTTAAACTTTGCCTCCATCATCTGCTCTAGTATTTGATTTTACCAATCTGTGGAAAAAGGTTCTGATTGTCTACCCTGTCTATGCCTCTCATAATTTAATACACTTGTGTCAGCTCTCCCCGCAACCTTCATCATTCCAGAGAAGTTAAACTGAACAACAAAGACAATTTGTTGAAATTTGTTGACAATTTAGACGTGAATACAAAATGTTTCTTCAAATGTCTGGGTAAATTAAAGTCTGTGAACATTCTGATCAGCAGTGATTGTTATTTGAAGAAGAAACAAGATTGTTATTTGAATGAACCTGCTGCCTATTCATAGTTTTTACATACTCCGGGATTATATGCTGACTCTGTCATTTAAAATTCCACACTGAAATGTGCTCATCAACTGGCAAAGGAACTGGTGTTTAATTAGAATTTTTTAATTAAAAATTGGATCTTGGGCGTATTTGGCACGTTCTAAGGCATCCCCAAACTCAGTACAAGGTTGACAGCATTAAAGACTCTACCTCCGCAAGAGACATTTTGTAGCTGGGATCATATGCACCATCGTAAGAACAATGAATCAACTATAATCCACTCACTGAAAGCAGAGACAGACACAGCCAGAAGCTTTTTTTCCCCCCAGGATGGATAAATCAAATACTAAAGGGTACAGCTTCGAGGTGCGAAGGGCAAAGTTTAAAGGAGATGTGCGGGTCAAGATTTTTTTCACCTACCGAGGGTGGTGGATGCCTGGAACGCGTTGCCAGGGATGGTGGTGGAAGTAAATACGGATGTGGCAGGCACGTGCCGTCAGGGTGGGCAAGGTAGGCAGTGCCTACCCTGACTAAAATTATAAAATAGTAATTATTTTATATATAAATATAATATATATAAAATATATATAAAACATATATAAAATGGTCATAAATAGTAAAGTCACGGGAGAATTATGCCTCCCTAAGAGATTGATCTCTTAGGGAGGCATAATTCTCCCGTGCCTTTCATCAGCAGTACGTTTTAAACGCGGAGGTATGAGGTACTCACGTGCCGTCGACGCTGCTTCAAGCCATCAGTGGGAACAGTCCGTAAAGGCAGCTGAAACTCTGCCTTTACACCGCGGACTGCGTGCATGTGCTGCGTTGCGCACTGCGCATGCGCACCAGCCTACTGCGCATGCGCATGCGCAAGTTTCTTAGCGGGATTTTCAAGGGTGGATAGCGATTACCTGAAGCGTTTCACGAAGCAACCTTATGGATATTTTTGCTGCAGAATGGATTTTGTGCACAAATAATATGGAAAGTAATTTTTTTTGAGCTATATGTTTTTAAATACTTTATTAAGGGATAGGACCTATTGAAAACAAATTACATGATAAAAGTCGAGAGAACAATGTGCGCATGCGCAGTTTCCACGATTTAAAAATAGCCGAATGACAGTTCACCGGTGAGGGAACAATGTGCGCATGCGCGGTTTTCAAGATTAAAAAAATGCCGACCGGCAGTTTACCGGGGAGGGAACAATGTGCGCATGCGCAGTTTCAAGATTTAAAAAAAGCCGACTGACAGCTCACCGGGGAGCGAATAATCTGCGCATGCGCGGTTTTCAAGATTTTTAAAAGCCACTGCCTACCCTGGCTGATTACTCACGGCACGTGCCTGGGATGTGGGCCTTTTGGATAGGCACATGGGTATGCAGGGAATGGAGGGATATGGATTATGTGCGGGCAGATAAGTGATGGTCTTGGCATCATGGTCGGCACAGACATTGTGGACCAAATGGCCTGTCTTGTGTTGTTTAAAGGTGATGAGTTTCAGCCTCTGCACCTCGGGAGGCAGTGAGCTCCAGAACTTAAGAATTGGACAAGAATTTTGCTCATGTCCTTTCTTATCTCTACTGCGCATGGTACACTTGCCTTCATTGGACTGTAAGAGTCAGGGAGTCATGTTGAAGCTTGACTGGACTTTGGTCAGGCCGCATTTAGATGGTCGCCCCATTACAGGAGAGGATTTAGAGAGGATGCAGAAGAGGATTACCAGAATGACGCTTGAATTTGTGCTGTTTTATGGATACAGCAAGGAAACAGCCCTTCAGCCCACGCCAACCAGCGATCCGCATACACTCGTTCTAACCTACACACACACTGGGGACAAATTACAGAGGCCAATTAACCTACAAACCTGCATGTCTTTCGAACGTGGGAGGAAACCGGAGCACCCGGAGAAAACCCATGAGGTCTTTGGGAGGATGTACAAACTCTGTACAAACAGCACCCATAGTCAGGATCGAACCTGGTTCTCTGGGACTGTAAGGCAACAACTGTACCACTGCACTACTGTGCCACACCAATTAGAGGATATTAGCTTTAAGGAGAGGTTATATAAACTTGGATTACTGTCTCTGGAGCATCGGAGATCTGATGGAAGTATATAAAGGATTGTATCCTGTGATGTAGTTCAATCACTTTATCAACATTTAAGGATTTACTTTTGGAGATCTTTGCACAAATATTTCAAAGTCCCTCTGTTCCTCTACACGTTTCACATACTAAATCTGGGACTCACTGACTGCTACATCACAGGTAGCTGGTGCGAAGATGTTATATAAGTGGTACTAAAGAACATATTAAAAGTTATAATTGTTTTTGGAAGAGAACCTTTATTCTCCGGAGGCTGAAATCTGATTTGGTTCTCATGAAACCAATATGAAATATCAGTTTTTTCAATTCTGTTACTCAAAACCACTCAAAAATGAATAGATTTTTTTTTGGAGAGATGAGTTGGCAGATATCTGAAATACTTTCTCACAAGCAACCACTGTCCTTCACAAAGGACAGATTGTGTTCCGGAACAAAATTAAATAAAAGTTCTTTAATGAACTTCTGAATAATTGCAGCAAACTTCCAGCCTTTACTTAATTAATTGGTGATTGCAGTTTGATAAAAACTAATTCCGTCCAGGCCCTTTGCATTTCATCACCACAATTTATGCCTCTGTAAAACACGAAAATCATTTGCGTTGGCAAGTTGGTGATATCATGATTAAGAATTGTCAGCTGCTGAATCACAGAGACATACAGAAACAGGCCCTTCGGCCCATCTTGTCCACACAATAAGCCCCATCTACACTACTCCAACCTGCCCACAATTGGCCCAAATCCCTCTAAACATTTCCTTTTTGGCTTTGGAGATGCAGCGTGGAAACAGGCCTGTTGGTACATTGCCTGCACCTATCAGGAATCAGCCCGTACACAACCAATATCCTACACACTAGGGACAATTTGCAATTTTACCGAAGACAATTAACCTGCAAAGCTGCACTTCTTTAGAGTGTGGGAGGAAACCGGAGCGCCCATAGAAAACCCACGTGGTCACAGGTAAAATGTACGAAATCTGTATAGACAACACCTGTAATCAAGATGGAACCTGGGTCTCTGGCGTTGTAAGGTACCCAATCCACCGTTGCACCCCTGTGCCGCCCGTTTCCTATCCATGTACCTAGAAAGCATACTAGTACCTCTACTTCCTTAGAAGGCCTAGGAAGTTCAGTATGTCCCCAACAACCCTCGCCAACTTCTACAAACAAGCCGTAGCAAGTATTTTATTGGGATGCATCATTGCATGGTTTGGGAACAACTCCATCCAAGACCGCAAGAAATTGCAGGTTGTGGACGTAGCCCAAACCATCACGCAAACACTTCCATTGACGCCATCTACACCTCATGCTGCCTCGGCAAGGCCACCAGCATAATCAAAGACAAGTCTCACCCAATCACTCCCTCTTCTTCCCTCTCCCATCAGGCAAGAGTTACAGAAGTTTGAAAACACATATCTCCAAATTCAGGGACAGTTTCTTCCCAGCTGTCATCAGGCAACTGAATGGCCCTCTCATCAGTTAGAGTGCGAACCTGAGTTACTATCTACCTCATTGGATACCTTTGAATGGAACAACAAACCTAGCTTATCCAATCTCTCCCCATAATTAAAGACATGAAATCTAAACAACGTCCTGGTGCATCCTCTGCACTCTGTAACGCAACTACATCCTTCCTGTAATGCCTTTTATTTTAGACTTTAGAGAAATAACATGGAAAGGTGTCCTTCATCCCACCAAGTCCACGCTGACCAGCTTACATTAATGCTACCCATGTACTAGAGACATTTTACAATTTTACTAAAGCCAATTAACCTACAAACCTGCACGACTTTGGAGTGTGGGAGGAAACCGGAGCACCCAGAGAAAAGCCATGCTGTCGCAGGGAGAACGTACAAACTCCATACAGACTGCACCCTAAGTCAGTCTCAAACCCAGGTCTCAGGCGCTGCAAGTCACCAACTCTACCACTGCCCTGCCCCTTAGTGCGATGACCAGAACTGCACACAATGCTCCAAAAGTCCCAATTAGAACCGCGGAGGCATATTTAGTTGCAGCACATTTGCCCTACCCCCTCTTTGGCTTTCCAAAATGCGTCACCTCACACTTGCCGGTGTTAAGTTGCATCTGCCACTGGCCCGCCCAACATTCTGCCCGACCTATATCCTGCTGTAGCCTTAAGCAATCCTCCACTTTCCCAAACATTGTGCAATTTGTAAACTTAACCATCGCTCATAAACTCACACCCAATATATTCATAAATATCACAAACAAAATTCCCAGCACTGGTTCCTGTGGTACACCGTTGTAATTTAGCTTTACGGTTTGTTCGCCACAGTCGGCGATCTCTCAGTTCTAGTTTATAATAAACAACAGTCAATACAGGGATTGATAACTAACTATGACAGTTTTATCACCATGTATTTTAACCCATATTAATGAAGTCTGGGAATATAGAATTACTGTGCAAGGGATAAGAAAGATTACTAAAAGAGATAGAAAATGGTGGACCTTGGATGATCAAGTGAAGAGTCAACTCACTAAAAGCATTTGGACAGGATATGTGGATCTGAGAGGTTTAGATGGATATTGTGCACAAAAAAAGGTTGGTGGGACGAATGTTGATGGGGCATCTTGGTCGGCATGGGTAAGTTGGTCCAAAGGGCCTGTTTCGTACTGTACGTCCCTATCTCTAACCAAATTGTGCTTAAAATGAACGCAACATTATCAGTGACACTATTGATAATCCATTAAAAACACTAGAAATACAAAGAAAGCAGGAAAGAACACAAGCAGGGAATTAGGAGGGATAGAGGGGGCCATGACATTTCATTGGCAAGTCAGATCAAGGAGATTTCAAAGGCTTTTGAATTGCATACATTAAAAACAAGAGCATAACTAAGGGCCACTCAAGGATAAATCAAGACATTTATGGTTGGAGTGAGAGGATGTAGGTGAGGTACAAAATGAGTACTTTGTATTGGTACCTACCCAGGAGAAGGACATGGAGGACAGTGAGATCAGTGCGGGGTATACAAATACACATGGGCATTTTGAGTTCAACAAAGAGATGACGTTGAGTTTCTTGAAGAACATTATGGTAGATAAATCCCCAGGACCTGCTGAGATCTACCCCAGGAGAGATCTTGAGATCTATCAAGAGAGGCATGAGAGGAGATCGCAAGGGCCTTGCTGGAGATCTTTGCTTCTTCTCCAGCTACAGGCAAGGTCCCAGAGGACTGGCGAGTAGCCATTGTTGTTCCTCTGGTTAAGAGAAATAATGACAATCCCAGGAACTATGTACTGGTAATCCTTACAGGAAGCTATGGAAATGATCCATCGGGATGAATCATTCACATTTGGAAGAAAATTAGCTTATTAGCAACAGATGCATGGCTTTGTATAAGGAATTCATTTTTTTTTTTAAATGAAGGGGCAAAAATGATTGATGAGGGTAGGGCAGTGGGTGTTGTCCACGTGGATTTCAGTAAGGCATTTGAGAAAGTGCCTCATGACAGGCAGATCCAGAAGATCAAGATGCATGGGGTCCACAATGACTTGATAGTTTGGATTCAGGACTGCCTTACCCATAAAAGACAGAGGGTATTGGTGGAAGGGTGTTATTCTGCCTGGAGGTCTTTGACCTTTGTTACTTGTGATATATGTTAAGGACTTGGACAAAAATGGAGATAAGTCAGTTAGTACGTTTGCAGATAACGGCAACATTTGTGGAGTTGTTGACAGTAAAGATGGCTGTCAAACGGTGCAGCGGGAGATGGATAAATTATAGACATGGGTGAGGAAATGGCAGACGAAGTTTAAGTGTGAGATGTTTTGGAAGGCTAATGAAAGGGAGGGAGGGAGAGGGTGTTTGGGGAAGGATACAGTTAATGGGAGGATTGCTTAAGGCTACAGCATTGGTGTACAAAGGAATTTTATGTCCAAGTCTATAACTCCTCAAAAGTAATCACACATATAGAATAAAGAAGGCGTATGGAATGCTTACGTTCATTGGTCAAGGCATTGAGAGGTTGGGGCAGGAAATCATATTGCACCTTTATAAATCATTGGGGTTAGACTGCATTTGGAGTAATTTGAGCATTTCTGGTCGTCCCACCACAGGAAGGATATGGCGGCTTCCGGAGAAGATGCAGAAGAGGTTTACCACCCTGGATTAGAGGGTATTAGCCACTCAAAGAGGTTGGACAAACTTGAATTATTTTCTCTGGAGTGCCGGAGGCAGAGGAGAGACGTGATGGATGCATGTATATCAAATATTGTGGGTTTGATAGAGTAGACAATCAGAATCCTTTTTCCCCAGGATGAAAATGGCAAGTACTAGATGGCTTACCATTAAGGTGAAAGGGGAAAATTTAAAGGAGATGTGTGCGGCTAAGTATATTTTTGGAAGCAGATAAAATAGTGGTTTTTAGATTAGCGCGTGGATATGTAGGGAATGGATCATATGCAGACAGAGGAGGTTAGTTTAACTTGGCATCATGTTTAGCATAGCCATTGTGAGCCGAAGGGCCTGTTCCTGTGCTATACTATTGTATGTTCTAAAGCCAACTCTGCATCAACTTCCACAATAACATAAATTCACAAGTTATAGGAGCAGAATTAGGCAATTCGGCCCATCAAGTCTACTCCGCCATTCAAACATGGCTGATCTATCTTTCCCTCTCATCCCCATTCTCCTGCCTTCTCCCATAGCCCATGACTCCCATACTAATCAAGAATCCATCTATCTCCGCCTTAAATACACAAGTGATAATAACTCTATAAATCATCATCTGAATATTTCTTCTCAATTTAAATTGTCAAGAAAACTGATTGATTGTTGTGAAAAAAACTTATGTCACATTTTAAATATTTTATGTGGTTTGTTCTATGTGACAAAAGTGAAACAACAGGTTGAAAATAGGTAGAATTTGAAAATATTACACTGACCACAGTGAGAAAGTAAACATGGTGCGATTGTTATATTGTTTCACTTTGTACATCAGGCTAGTTTTCAAACAGACACATTGCAGGCAGGGATTTGGTACAAGGCCAAGGTCAGTTTATATCACTAGCCTTGAATACTTCACTGTTGACCCGCGAGTATTGTATTCACGAGACCACTCCCGCAAACTCCAGAACTGACGTTCATGCATCGAATGGAAACTCTAATGTCCTTACTGTATATCAAGTCTGGATCCATTCTTACATCACCCTAATCCCTCGCCTTGGAACCAGCATTTTACAATGTGTATTTTGTTACTTTAATTAAAAAGTAGTGACTGACAACTTCACGATTCTTGGGCAATCACTGGTGCATGTCAGGTGCATGTGGGGCAGCAAGGTGCCGCAGCGGTAGAGTTGCTGCCTTACAGCGCCAGGGACCAGGGTTCAATCCAGACCACGGGTGCTTTCAGTACGGAGTTTGTACGTTCTCTCTGTGACCTGCATTGGTGCTCTCCTGGTGCTCCAGTTTCCTCCCACTTTCCAAAGACGTGCACGTTTGTAGGTTAATTGGCTTCAGTAAAATTATAAATTGCCCTTAGAGTGTAGGGCACTGCAAGTTGCAAGGATTACTGGACAGCCTGGACTTGGTGGGCCGGAGGGCCTATTTCCACGCTGTTCCTCTAAACTAGAACAGTACAGCACAGGAACAGGCCCTTCAGCCCACAATGACTCTAAAAGATGAGAAATTTGAACCCTGCTTCTTATCCCAGGTAAACTTAAATACAAGCAAGTAATTGTGCTGCATTGCATTAGTTATTCCTCTCTGCAGTAGTGTACAGGTGTAACATGACTAAACTGCAAGACACAACAAAGCCTATGAGCAGAAATGTTCTCTGATAATTATGTGTAATTTCAAAGCCATAGGTGTAACTTGATTGTCTGTGTCTAAGAAGATAGACCATTAGACACAGCGACTCAGCACCAACAGATCACAAACCCAAAGCACCAGAGATATGGAGACACAAGGAACTGCAGGAAATTTTGATCAAGACAGAGTGCCGGAATGTAGAACAGATGCTGGTTAATACACAAATAGGACACAAAGTGCTGGAGTAACTCAGCGGGTCAGGCAGCATTTCTGGAGAACATGGATAGGTGACATTTTGGATCGGGACCATTCCTCAGCAGGCTGGGCAGCATCTGTAGTGGACAGACGATGTTGCAGGTCAAATCTGACGGATCCCAACCCAAAACGTCGCCTTCTACATGTTCTCCAGAGATGCAGCCAGACTCGCTGTGTTACTATAGCGTGTCGTTTTTATTGGTAAACCTGCATCTCCCTGCGTCTCCATAGATTCAGGAATGTTGGCTAAACTTCACATTTACTGACATCTGTCTTTAGACAATATCGCAGAATCGTAGAGTCATAGACCACAGTAACATTATTAATGCCATCTTTTGCCTTGTTACATTATCGTGCTGCACTACTTAATGCAACTTGACACTTACCCATCCGGGCAAACACATCCTGAAAGACACGGCATTGTTTCAGGGCAGGCCACATTTAAGAGTAGATTTTCACAAGTCTTTCTGCATCCTACACCAATTTTGGTCTCAAGGCCACTCACAGGATTACTGCAGTTAAAGTATGTTTGACCAGGTCCACATTGGGTATCTGTTGAATTAGGAACATGGTTAACCATCGTCTTCTGCAGTTTAATTGAAATAACAATTTTTTTAATGAATAAATGCCGGAGAATAAGTGCAATATGACTTTGAAATATACAGCATGGAAACAGGCCCTTCGGCTCACAGAGTCAACGCTGCCCATCGATCGCCTGTTCACACTAGTTCCTTGTTGTACCTCTTTCACACCCACTCCCTACACACTAGGGGCAATTTACAAAATTGCACGTCTTTGGGATATGGGAGGAAACCAGAGCACCCAAAGGAAACCCACGTGGTCACAGAGAGAACGTACAAAGTCCACACACAGACATTACCCGAGGTCAGGATCAAACCCAGGTCCCTGGTGCTCTGAGGCAGCACCTGTGCCACCATACTTCTCTGGTGCTCTGTTAGGCTGCATTTAGGTTATTGTGCACAGTTCTGATCACCCCATTTCAGGAAGGATGAGGAGGCTTTGGAGCGGGTGCAGAGGCGATTTACCAGAATGCTGCCAGGATTAGAGGGTATATTAGCTATAAGGAGACATTGACAAACGGATTGCTCTCTAATGCTTCAGAGAAAGTATGAGGAGGCCCCATAGAAGCATATAAAATTACTAGAGACATAGATAGGATAGACAGTCAGAACCTTTCTCCCTCCCCCCATCAATTGGAAATGTTAAAGATTAGAAGGCGAGAGAGCCAAAGTTTAAAGGAGGTGTGTGGAGCTTTTGTTTTTAAACAATGCCGAGTGGCGGGTGCCTGGAACGTGTTGCCACAGCTGGTGGTGGAGGCAAATACGATAGTGGTGTTTAAGAAGCTTTGAGACAGGCACATGGATATGTGGGGAATGGATGGATATGGATCATGTGCAGGCAGGTGAGATTACTTTATCATGGTATTACGTGGAGCATAGACCTTGTGGGCTGAAGGGCCAGTTCCTGTGCTGTACAATTCTACGTTTTATGTGTGTTACATGTCGAAAAATCAACGACTTACCGGTTTCTTGCCTCTGGAACTGCATGGTGCCTTCAGAACAGATCCTGACAATGAGAACAAAGCCGTTACTTCTGAATGCTCAATATTGTTATAAACATCTTCAGTTCATTACATATTTCCCAATTTTTTTTTTTACTTTTTAAATTGGCATTATGATGTGTCGCGGAGTATGAGCAACCATCGACTTTTCTCTGCAGGATTAGTGTCCCTTGTGTGTAAACTGTTAAACATATCCCAGTGGAGCAAGTATATATGGAATTAGCAAAATTAGATACACAAATTATTTACCTTAACCACGTAATTTATTGGGTTAACGACAACTTTTATGGGGCTTTCTGCCTGAAAAACGGCAGCAACTATTAACAGCACTCTGAAAAGGGAAAGAGGCTTCTAAAAAACTAAAACGAGCTGAAAGTTGTCAAACAGCCATTCCTAAAGGACTTGAATAACCCACATCAGCTACAAGGAGCATCGATGTGATCGATGGTCAGCATAGACTCGGGGGGCTGAAGAGCCTGTTTCCACACTGTATCTCTAAACTAAACTGTGAAACAGGTTTTCTGAAACTGAATGCTACTTAAAGCAAAATATTTGCTAGGGTGAAGAAAATTAAAAACAATTTAGAGAGGGAGATATTATTCTTTAATTTGTTGTACGAAAACAAAGTGTTTGTGAGGGCAAGTACTTTAAGTAGCATTCAATTTCAAAAAACCTGTTTCACTGTTTAGTTTCATTTAGAGATGCAGCATGGAGACCGGCCCTTTAGCCCACCGAATCTGCACCGACCCGCGATCACCCGTTCACCACTAGTTCTACATTATCCCACCTTCACATCCACTCCCAACACACAAAGGGCAATTTACAGAGGCCAATTAACTTACAACCCTGCATGGATTTGGGATGCGAGAGGAAACTGGAGCACCCGGAGGAAACCCCCACGCATCACAGGGAGAACGTGCAAACTCCGCACAGACAGCACCAGAGGTCAGGGTCACCGCCGAGTCTCTGGCACTGCGAGGTATCAGCTCTACCCGCAGCTCCACTGTGCCACCCTACAACCCACTGGTGTGAGATGAATAGAAAAATGCGGTTACGACTCACCACATTCCTGTGGAACTAATTGCCATTTCTCCAGGTGAATACTCTGTACCCATAAAATAACAAGGACATTCATTTCTGTAAAAGTCAATTACATAATTTCAAACTTTGTTTTTACCTAAAGTTATAGCCTAGTTAAAACACAAGATCTAAAAAAATAAGAACATTTGAAAACGTTAATGAACATCTTATTTACAAAGTTAGGTATCGCCTAGTTTTAGATTGGTAGTATTGGAGATACCGTATGGAAACATGCCCTTCGGCCCACCGACTCCACACCGACCAGTGAACACCTGTGCACATTCTATCCTACACAATAGGAACAATTTACAGAGGGCCATTTAACCAATAAAACCATACATCTTAGGGATGTTGGAGGAAACCAGAGCATCAGGAGAAAACCCACACTGTCAAAGGGAGAACCCATAATCAAGATCAAACATGGGTCTGTAGTGTCTTTATTTAAAGTCAACATTTTGGTAATTATTTGGCTTATCATTCAATGAAATAAAATTATGTGGTGGGACATATCCAATACAATTCCAAAAGGGGTTGTATGATGCAGGAATATATATTTTAGATCATGGAAGTTCCTATTGAATTGACAGTAATGACATTTTATTGGATTTAAATAATGTCACCATCAGGCTATGCAGTATAATCTATCGACAAGCTAATTGTCAACTTGTTTCCAATTTATTTTGCAAGAAATTGAAAGTTAGAGCAAGGATCATTCTTAGTTATCACAGTTAAACAGTTACAGATTAAATCTATCAACAATTAAGATGAGAAGGAATTACTTTAGTCAGAGGGTGGTGAATCTGTGGAATTCATTGCCACAGACGGCTGTGGAGGCCAAGTCAATTCGTATCTACACAATCGTGTAGATTGACAGATGCTTGATTAGTAAGGGTGTCAGGGGTTATGGGGAGAATGAGGTTGAGAGGGAGAGATAGATCAGCCATGATGGAATTAGCCAATTGGTCTAATTCTATTCGTACAACTTATGAATTACAAATACTGTTTAGATTCCTATGTAAACAGGGTGAGAAGATACTTTACGGTGCAGAGTGCATTTAGTTCCGCAACCTATTGGCTTTAACCAAATTTTGCTTATCATCATATAATTTAAAATGTTTTGTTAAAGAAAACAGCAGTTGAATGTTAAGCTGGCAACTGGAGGCTATTTTTTAAAGAAAGGAATTGATGTTGTAGAATTAATGCTACACCCTACAGTAATTTCTTGTAGAAACCAGGAACTGCAGATGCTGGTTAATACACAAAGGGACACAAAGTGCTGGAGTAACTCAGCATGGCGGGCAGCATCTCTGGAGAACATGGATAGGTGACGTTTCGGGTAGGGACCCTTCTTCAGACAATGCAATTTCTTGCATTCCACAATCAGAATGATATTACATTACACCTGGCAATGCTTTCAAAAACGAAGAGCTTATTAGCTCAATTAACTGCACCAAAGCATCTGAAGCAATGTTTACCTGTGTAGGAGTGCAAATAGCACCTTGATTAACCAGCACGGAAGTATTAAAGTTACGGTAACATGACACTGTTAGTAACTAATTAGCCCACTGGCTAAAATAATATCTTTAGCATCTAAGTCCATAGGTTTACAAATATCAGGAATACCACATTAATGCAAACGATTGAAGCCATTATTATATCTAATCCAAAGATATGTTGTGGTTAATCTAAATATAGTTTGAATGCACAGTGTCTTTTAACTAGAGTAGGGGAATCAAGAACCAGAGGACATAAGTTCCAGGTAAGAGAGTAAAGATTTGATAGGAACCTGAGGGGAACCTTTTCCATAGAGATAGGGCGGTAAGTATCTGGAACAACCTCCCAGAGTAGAAAGTTGAAGAAGGTACAATTGACAACATTTAAATGGACGTGGATAGGAAAGGTTTAAAGGGATATGGGCCAAATGGGCAGGTGTAGAGGGGGCATCTACAAATGGGACCAGTGTAGAGGGGGCATCTGGGACAGCATGGGCAAGTTGGGCCGAAGAGCCTGCTCTATGGTGTAAGACTCTATGAAATTACAGTTTAGTTTTCGGATACAGCATCGGAAAAAGGTCCTTCCGACCATCGATCACCCAGTCACACATGTTCTGTTATTCCCGTTTCACATCCACTCCCCACACACTAAGGACAATTTGCTAAGACAAGTTAACCTACAAACCCGCACGTCTTTAGGATGTGGGAGGAAACCAGAGAATAGGAAACCTACGTGATCACAGGGAAAACGTGCAAATTCCGTACGGACAACACCCAAGGTCTGGAAAGAACCTGGGTTTCTGGTGCCGTGAGGCAGCAGCTCTACCAGTGGCACCACCATGCTGCCCATTCAGTTCAACTTTAGTTTTGTTACAAGGAATGGGAAAGATGTATCTTTTAAACATTTGAAACTGGTATGGTTTCATAAGATAAGATTAATAAAAACATAAAGTTATGATAGGCATAAACGTAGACAGTCAGAACCTTTATGTTTTCATGGAGTAGAAATGCCAAATACTAGAGGGCATAGCTGTAAGGTGCGAGGGGCAAAGTTTCAAGGGGATGTGCAGAACAACTCGAGGGTGGTGGGTGCCTGGTTCATGCTGTTGGGGGTGGTGGAGGCTGGTGTTTAAGAGGTTTATGGACAGGCACATGGATATGCAGGGAATGGAGGGATATGGATTATGTACAGGCAGATGAGAGCCAGTCTTGGCATCACGTTGGGAGAGACTTTGTGGGCCGAAGGACCTGTTCCTGTGCTGTTCTATGTTTAGTTTAGTTTTATTCATGTCACGAGTACTGAGGTACAGTGATGTGATTTTCTGATGCGTGCTATCCAGTTAGCGAACAGACTATACATGGTTACAATCAAGCCATCCAGATGCAGAATGAGGATACACCGTTTAGTACAAGATAAAGTCCAGTAAAGTCCGATTAAAGATAGTCCATGGGTCTCCAATGAGTTAGATGCGAGATCAGGACTGCTCTCTAGTTGGCGATAGGATGGTTCAATTGCCTGATAACAGCTGGGAAGAAACTGTCCCTGAATCTGAAGTACAGGCACAGGAGATTAGTTCATCTTGGCCTGTTCCAGTGCTGTACTGTTCTACGTTAAGAAGAAAATAATTGCAGCATTGGACATTGCTTAGGACATATAAGGTGGATGGGGAGAAGGCAGGAACTAGATACTGATTGTGGCTGATCAGGCATGATCACATTGAATGGCGGTGCTGCCTCGAAGGGCCGAATCCTGCCCCTATTGTCTATGTATCTATGCATACTTCGGAGGTAAACTTTGAGAGGAGAGCATTTCGAAAGAATTTTTATTTCATCATTGGCACTTACTTCTTGACACACAGGTGTGTTTTGGTGTTGTAATAGGTGCCGACAGGGCAAGCACATCCTTCAGTGCACTCTTTGGAACAAACTTCTGGCACAGACAGTGACTGGCACTTCCGATTGCAGAATGACATACAGGGGCCATATATCATCGTGTGGGGGCACTGAATGGCTACACAGATTAAAAACAGGCAGTGAGAATACAATTCATCATCAGAGAATTAACATTCCTGGAAGTTACTTCATGACACATGGAAGTTGCTGTTCAGTGAAGCATAATCAATATTCTGGAATGTCAGAGGTTATACTGGACTTTATCTTGCACTCAACTTTATTCCCTTCATCATGTATCTGTATATTGATTTCTCTAATTTCCATTGCATCCCCCGTCTCTCCATCCCTCCTCCCCCAAGCCGTACTAGCTTCAAAGTCGTCTTGTTGAGTCTCATTGTCTGTAACTAGTTTTCACCTAGCTCACAGTTAACAATGGCATGTTTCCTTTATCATCGTTACTTTTTTGCATATCTTTAATTCATTTGTTCTATAGCTCTACAATATCCCGATTGGCAAGGTGTAATGAATGTTGTGCCATTGAGATTGATATTGGGCACCCACCAGCCTTTGTATGAAAAGTAATTTGCCCCACACATCTCCTTTAAACTTTCCTCCTCCTCCCCCTTTTGTGGATTCAGCGCAGACGTTCACACAAACCAACCTCCCTTCCGTGGGCCCCATCTACATTTCATGCTGCCTCGGCAAGTTTCACCCCGGTCACACCCTCCTCTCCCCTGCCCCATCAGGCAAGAGGTACAGAAGTGTGAAAATGCACACCTCCAGATTCTGAGAAGGGGAGGAGAAAGCAGGGACCACCTGAAATTCCTGGTTTCTCTTCCCCTTCTCAGCTCTCCCTCTCCCCACAGTCTCCGCCTCTTCCTTTCTTCTTCCCGCCCCTCCCCCCACCCTCACATCAGTCTGAAGAAGAGTCACGACCCGAAACGTTGCCTGTTTCCTTCGCTCCATCGATGCCGCCTCACCCGCTGAGTTTCTCCAGCACTTTTGTCTACCTTTGATTTTCCAGCATCTGCAGTTCCTTCTTAAACCTCCAGATTCTGGGACAATTGCATCCCAGCTGTTATCAGGAAACTGACCCACCCCCATCACCAATTCAAAAGCGGTCCTGAGCTCCCAGCGACCTCATTGTAGACTTGGACTTTCTTTAATCGGACTTTACCTTACACTAAATGTTATTGCAAGTATCCTGTATCTGTACACCATGGATGCCTTGATTGTAATCATGTATAGTCTTTCCACTGACTCGATCGCTCGCAACAAAAACGCTTTTCACTGTATCTCGGTATATATGACAATAATAAACTAAACTAGTTTAGTTAAGTTTATTGTCACATGCACCGAGTTACAGTGAAAAACTTTTGTTTTGTGCTAACCAGTCAACAGAAAGACAATATATGACTACAATCTATCCGTCCACAGTGTACCGCAACAGGTGCAGATACATGTTTGTAGGGAAGAACTGCAGATGATTGTTTAAACCCAAGATAGACAGAAATAGCTGGAGTAACTCAGCAGGTCACACAGCATCACTGGTGAAAAGGAATAGGTGATGTTTTGAATCTAGACCCTTCTTCAGACTGAGAGTTAAGGGAAAGGGAAAACGATGTGACGTTTTGGATGTGATCTCTGATGAAGCCTGAAGAAGGGTCCCGACCCGAAATGTCACCAATCCGTGTTCTCCAGTGAAGCTGCCTGACCTGCTGAGTTACTCCAGTACTTTGTGTCTTTAAAAAAAATGTAACCTAGCACCTTTACCTTTGATATGAGGAACAATGTTGGATAAACTAGGATGACTCCATGTTGAAACAAAACACTGTTGATGCTGTTAAATACAAATACACAAAAGGACAAAGTACGGTCTGAAGAAGGGTCTCCACCCAAAACATTATCCATCCCACCTATTCTGATAGAAGTATATAAAATGATGAGAGGCATCGACAGTCTAGGGTAGACAGTTAGTTCCCTGTAGCTACAAGATAAACTATCTCTACTGAATATTGAAAGTGTTGGAATTGTCCTGTTTGTTGAGAATGTAAATGTGCGTTCATCAATGTGTCACTCACCACACTCTGAGACATTGGCCCGGAAGTCGACCAAAATGTCGAAGTTTCCACACAGCCGTGCATAATGTGCAATGGCAGAGCACATGCAAGCCTCGCCGCATTTGCAGGTGTCAGTTCTGCATTGTTCTTGATACAGGTCTGGACTTAGATACTGATGGCACAATGCAAAAAGATAGCCACTGATAACGCTACACTTCTCAGTAGCATAGGAGGCTGAAAATGAAAATTAAAAAAACTGGATTGAGGACATATTTTCATTATTTACATTATTCTGCAGCAAACCACACTGTTCACTTTCTCCTTTACCTTAGATTACCTTTAGGCTTTACTTTAGAGATACAGCACAGAACCAGGCCCTGCGACCCTCCATGTCCACACTGACCAGCGATCATCCTATACAACAGCACCACCCTACACACTAGAGTCAAGTTACAATTTACAATATAAAATTGTTAAGGGATTGGACAGGCTAGATGCAGAAAAAAATGTTCCCGATGTTGGGAGAGTCCAGAAACCAGGGGTAACAGTTTAAGAATAAGGGGTAGGCCATTTAGGACTGAGATGAGAAAAAAAATGTTTTCACCCAGAGAGTTGTGAATCTGTGGAATTTTACTTCTGAGTCACATGAGAGACTACGTGTAGAACTCGCCAGCACACATGCGTGTCGTTACGTTGACGCATGGCGCATCGCTGACTGGCAGGCACGCTGCTCATGCCAGCGGTAAGTTTAAACCTGAAGGTAAGTTTTTTAAACTTTCCTGGTTATGTTTCTATTGCAGGAATCTCTTCTTACAGAGTTTCCTGCTGGATTTTGGGGCGAAGTCGGGACGGGCCGTGGGGAAACCCTTATGGACCGCGTCCCAGTCACGGACCATGGAGAATCCCGGTCACGACCTCGGAGAATCCCGGCCACGGACCACGGGGAAAGCGCTACGGAGACCGCGGAAGTGCGGGTAGCGGCGGCGGTCAAATTCGCCTTCAGAGCCGCTGGCGGTGGAGCCAGCATCTTCAGGCTGCTGCCGGCAGCACCTAGGCAAACCCGCTTGGAGGGCAGCCACGGAGAAAGTCCCGTTGACTCAAACGAGTCGGGCCAGGGGGATTCCTGATGGAGAGGATCCCTTCCTTCAATGGGTAACGTTCTTCGGATGTCAAACCCACATGGAGCACCGAATGGAGAGGTGCTCCACAATGGTATGCTCCAAGGAGGGAGTTATATCACCGCGGGTCTCTGCGGGGCCTGCGGCCACAGCACCTGTGTACAGGGCTGCACACTGTCTCCCTCTCTGAGGAGGGGAGCAGTCGGGGTCAGTTCTGTCTGACTCGGAGTTCGGAGGTGTTGCCAGGAGCATACCACGAGGCACGAAGGATATGGTCCGTGGAGGGGCCACATCAGCGCAGGTCTCATCGGGGCCTGCAGCAACAGCACCAGTGTACAGGGCTGCACACTGTCTCCCTCTCTGAGCAGGGGAGCAGTCGGGGTCAGTGTGTAACTGACTCCAAATTCAGAAGTATGTCCGTGGCACATACTGGAGTTCCTGAAAGTGCCGGCAGTGAACAGCGCTATCAGGGGTGACGTTGGAGGGGTGACGTTGGAGGGGCATGGTACTCCAGGAAACCAGCCACCGTATCTGCTATTCAGGTAAACCTATTCAACAGGTGAGACCTGCATGAGGGAGCTAAAGCTGTCGAACTACAAGTACAGCCTCATTGTTTCGGCGACAATACACCCCACGCTTCCATCGGCAGTAAGCGGTTCACTGACGCTGGTGGCAGCCAGCAAGGCCCAAGCTGGTCTCAGGAAAGATATGGAATCCACCAGTCCTACTCTCCAATCAAGGACGGAAATAGAACCCGCATCAAGGGCCTTTGGGCTTACCATAAGACCACCAGTAACCATGAAGGTAGGTGGGTCTGGTTCTTTCCGAAACATGGGGTATGTGGACCATTTACAAGTTGGAAACACTTGTAAAAGCCTGTAACAACCTTGTTGTTATGAAGCAGCCTCTGTTCATCAAGAGTAATTGGCAATATAGTGGCACTGTTTTCAGCTGTGCATTTGGACCTTTGCATTATCAGAACTTATAATGTACAAAGGAGTAACGTCTTCAGTGCCATGTGGGTCGTTATTAACAGACCTATCCTATTACCAGCTGAAGCTGTCAAAGTCACAATGGTGGACGAACTATATTCTACATTGCTCTTGTACTTTTGCTCAGTAACTTCTTCAGTTATATTACAACTGATACTAGTACTCAAAGATGAAAAATTACGAATACCATCTCTAGTTACGGAGGCGGATGTGCTTTGCATGCTCAACTCCAAGTTGATACACTATGGTGGGGGCATTTGACGCTGGTGTATCACCACGTAAAATCTATGACAACACAGTATGGATGTTGTATCACAATGTATTTAATGACATTGTGGTTCGATGGAACACCGAATATCAATATGTTTGCACCCAGGCTCTATCACCATTGCAAAAATATGTGGCACAGTGGCAATAGATGTATTCTCGCTACACTGAGGAGGAATGGTCTTTATGTCTTTCCTCCATTTTGCCTCATCAGTCGGGTCTTGCACAAAATCCAGCAAGATCTCGCCTCAGGCATTTCGTACTGCCTGACTGGCCAATGCAGTCATGGTTCCTGCTAAATGTTGGGAATGATTATAGGACCTTATATGGTTATCCTAAACACAAAAATTTGGTGGTTCACCCCGTGACTGAGGAAACCATCCTCTGCATGATAAAATCAATTTATAGACTTGGAGTCTCTGGGAAGACCATTCGGCGGCACGGGTTGCCAGACCAATCTATGTACGTGCTCACTGCAGAGTGCAGGGATAGCACCGAGAAAGCAGCACATTTTTTCCTCATGAGGAGATGAGAAGTGTTTTGTTTTTAATGCCAATGTTCCATATAATACGGCATGGATAACTAACGTCTCGGAGTTCATTTTCAGATGGGTCTTTGACAATTAATTAAGTTAAAGTACCAATAACTGTGACACGTGCTTTCTCATCATAGTTGCTGCAGTGATCGGGACCCACTCTGTTGGGTCTCACTCTCTGATATCCAGATGTATAAGGATATCTTTAACATAATTCTCCCAGGCCCAGGTACTCGGAGATATGGGATGTTAGCATTGTTCTTAAACTGCTTCACCAGTAGGGCCCAGCTACATCTCTATCCCTGGTCAAACTCACTTACAAAGTGGTTATGCTCATGGCACTAGTCTCAGCGCAACTGGTCCAGCCACTACTTACATTACGACTGGACAGGATCGTTACATCTGCTAATATAATATTTTATGTTTACGATGTAGTTAAGCAGAGCAGACCAGGGGTGTCAGGTCCCAAACTATTTCTCATGGCATACCCCATGGACCTTTGGTTGTCTGTAGTCACTCATTTACAACAATACGTCAAGGTCACCAAGAGCCTTAGAGGATCTGCACTAGCAATGTTTGTTAGTTACTAAAAGCCTCATAAAAGGTATCTATCCAGACCATCTCTAGGTGGTCAAACAGGTTTTGGCTTATGCAGAAGTAGATACTATATTTTCTATCTCACTACACTAGGGCTGCTACTACATTAGCAGCAAGGGTCATGTACGCTCCACTGGACCACACCCTAGCGGCTGCAGGATGGTCAAACTATTGAACTTTCCAACATTTTATAATAACCCATTGCCAGACCGGGGATATTTGCCAAATTCCATTTATAATTTGTTTCACAGTTTCCCCCAGGATGGGAGGAGTCACTATTATTCTCCTTTGATGATTAAAGCATCAGCACTTTTAACAAACTATGTCATGGCTGAATGCATTAATCTTTTTCACTCATCCATGGTCAATTGACGCAGTGTGTGACACCTGGACTCGTATCCGGCATGAAATCAAAGAGCTTCAAAGTCTTCACGTAGTCACTCGCGTGACTCCGATGTGAAATAGTAAGATTAAACAAGAACTTACCAGTTTGAAGTTTGATCTGTATTTGATGAGGAGTTACGATGAGGGATTACGTGCCCTCTCGCATAAAGGTCAGCTGGGAGTTCTAGTTTCTCGAATCTTACTATCTTCAGTTCAACAACTGTTATCTGTGATTTCACACTGTTGCTTTGAAGATTGACGCGCATGCAGGCTGGCGGGTTCTTCACGTAGTCCCTCATCGTAACTCCTCATAAAATAAAGATCAAACTTCAAACGGGGAAGTTGTCGTTTAATCTTACTATTCTCTGCCACAGAAGGCAGTGGATGCCAATTCACTGGATGTTTTAAAGAGCGAGTTAGATTTAGCTCTTAGGGCTAACAGAATCAAGGGATATGAGGAAAAAGCAGGAATGGGATACTGATTTTGGATGATCAGCCATGATCATATTGAATGGCAGTGCTGGCTCGAAGGGCCGAATGGCCTACTCCTACACCTATTTTTTGTATGTTTCAGACAGCATCTGCAGCTTGGATCAAACCCAGGTCTCTGGCACTGTGAGGCAGCAACTCTACAGCTACACCACTCTGCCGCCAAATTATTTAATTTAATATTAGATATGAGAAACAATCAGTTGGATCAAGTAGGATTATTCCCTGTAGAAACAAAGAACTGCAGATGCGGATAAATACACAAAGGGACACAATGTGCAGGCTGAAGAAGGGTCACGACCCGATACCCGGACGGTCCATCGAAGGACGAGGAGCCGAAGTCAAGAAGTGGAAGCCAAGATACTGAACGGACACAATGGCGAAAAGCCAAGATACCGAACGGACATGGCGCCAAAAGGATATGAGGTCGAACGTACACGACGCCGAACTGAAACGAAGCCGAACGGACACCATGTCCAACGGACAAGACGCAGAACGGACATGACGTCGAAAAACCACCGAACAGACACGACGTCTCCGGGGACGGGATTTATCCAAGACCTCGTCAGCGATTGGTCCAGACCCCCGCGTCCATCACATCATTGGCCGGGGAGGAGACGGGAGGGTGGGGGGAGCTTGAGCTTGCGTTTGTAAAATGGTGGCAGGGTCTCTAAGCTGCTGCGATTGTCACAGAGGCTTTTCAACGTCATATTCATTGCCCATCAGATTTTAAGCCAAAAAACAATCTGACGCACATGAAGCCAAAATGATAAATAGGTATGAAGCACTGAAACACTTTTAAAAAATCTATATTTGCTGCAAGAATACACAAACAATTTAACTATTTTAAAATATAACAAGGTACAACAACTTAACTATTTATGAACATGACGTCGAAAAGCCTCTGTGGCAGTCGCAGCAACTTGGAGTCACTGCCACCATTTTACAAAAGCAAGCTCAAGCTTCCCCCCTCCCCTCCCATCTCCCCCCCGGCCAGGGATGGATGCGGGGGTCTGGACCAATTGCTGACAAGGTGTTGGAAAAATCCCGTTCAGCGCTTTTCGATGTCATGTCCATTCCGCATCTTGTCCTTTCAGCATGGTGTCCGTTCTGCTTCGTGTCCTTTCGGTGTGGTGTCCGTTCTGCTTCGTGTCCTTTCGGTGTGGTGCCCGTTCGGTATCTTGGCTTTTCGGTGTGATGTTCCTTCGGCATTTTGCCTCCCACTTCTTGTCTTCGGCTTCTCGTCCTTCGACGTCCTGTCCGCACACAATGGATCACGCGTAGGCAGAGGAGATCAGTTTAACTTGGTATCGGGTTCGGCACAAACATTGCGGGCTGAAGGGCTGTACTTTATCACGTGCTGTACTGTTCTACGTTCTGTCTGGATCATTGAACTGAGCACTACTCACCGTATTGCTGGTGTGTGTCACATGGATCCACCTCCGGAATGTTGGCACCGCGGTTACACGCTGTGGAGACTCTCCAGGAATTGGCAAAGACCTGCGGTGTGCTTTCAATCATTCCCCCCGGGGACCTGGGCAAATAACAAGGAGAAATTGAGAAGTCTGTACTCAACATCAATGGAAACAAGTTTCAGATGGAGACCAAAACAGACCCGTTCTCCGATCCTCACCAGGTAAATTTACAACCCACAACAATTGTCTTGTTTCAGAATCTAAAAGTCATATAGAGTCATACAGTGGAAACAGGTCCTTCGGCCTAACGTACCCATGCCGACCAACATGCCCCATCCAGTTCAAACTGCCTGCATTCGGCCCATATCCTTCTAAACCTATCCTATCCATGCACATGTCCAAATATTTCTTAAACGTTATGATAGTCCCTGCCTCAACTACCTCCTCACCACAGGAGAAGACCGCATGTTTTTCCTCTGGGTGCTCCGGTTTCCTCCCACATCCCAAAGACTTGCGGGTTTGTAGATTAATCGGCTTCTGTAAAGTGCCCCTAAGGTGTAGAGAGCGAATAGTCCGAGGGTCTTCAATGAGGCAGTTGTGAGGTCAGGACCGCTCTCTAGTTGGCGATAGGATGGTTCAGTTGCCTGATAACAGCTGGGAAGGAACTGTCCCGGAATCTGGAAGTGCGCGCTTTTTTATTTTTGATGAATATTTTTATTAATTGTAAATACATATTAATAGAAAATACTTCTTCACATACATTCATAATATTATTAATATTAACATTTAAGACTTATTTATATTTCTATACATTTTTTTATGTAAGAAAAGATAGAGAAAAATAATATAGAGATAAGAAATCAAAAATAAAGAAGTGAATGGAGTATTAAAAAGTTATCCATCGTTGGAGATATATCCATGATTTGTTACACGTATTTCTTCATCTATTCCATTATTCAGGTTTCAATCAGGCTCTCGCACCGAGCCATTTTGACCCTTTAGATATTCAATGTATGGAGACCATATTCCTCTGAAAAGATCCAACCTGTCCATTAGGACAAGCCTCAATCTTTCCAGATGGAGTGTCTCCGACATTCCTGTAATCCACATTTTGATTGTGGGGGATGTAGGACCTTTCCAGAATTTTAAAGTGCGCGCCTTTTCAGTGGAGACTTGATTGAAATATACAAAATTATGAGAAGCATAGATAGGGTAGACCATCAAAACCATTTACTCCTGGGTGGAAATGTCAAAGACTAGAGGGCCAGAGCTTTAAGGTGGGAAGGGGAAAGATTTAAGAGATGTGCAGGGAAAGCTTTTTTTTATATAGAGACTGGTTGGTGCCCATTAACGATCTCCATGGCACAACACATGCCAATCAGGAAGTTACATCTTGCCGATCAGCTAAACAACATATTTAGTCAAAACAAGGAACAACAAATGCTGGTTTATGGCAGATGAGAAACAAAGTGCTGAAATAACTCAGTGGGTCAGGCAGCATCTCTGGAGAACATGGATGGGTGATGTTTTGGGTCAGGACCCTTCTTCAGACTGAATAAGCAATTCATTTATGAGAAAGAGGGATAACATAGAACTAGTGCGAATGGTTGGTGTGGACGGTGGGCTGAAGGACCTGGATCCACGCTGTATCTTTCAATCAATTACATATATTTCAACTGTTTTTACATTTCTATTCATTAGAAATAGCGAGACAAAGTTATAGAGTCATGGAACGTGGAAACAGGCTCTTCTTCTCATGCCCATACCCACCAACATGTTCCATGTAAACTAGTCTCATTTGTCTGCATTTGGCCCAATCCCTCTAAACATCTTCTCCATGTACCTGTCAAAATGTTTCTTAAACGTTGCGATTGTACCGGCCTCAACTACCTCCTCCGACAGCTTGTTCCATACACCCACCACCCATTGTGTGATAAAGTTACCCCTCAGATTGCTTTTAATTTCTCTCCTCTCACCTTAAACTTATATCCTCTGGTTCTCGATTCCCCTACTCTGGGCAAGAGACTGTGCGTCTACCCGATCTATTCTTCGCATGATTCTGTACACATCTTTTGTTGAAAAGATATTTGAAAGAATGGCCTGTTAAAATGCCCTCAACGTTATCCGGAAGCAAGGCCGCAGCCTGAGGCTTGTTTATGGGACCCTCTGCTTCATGGGAGAGCATAGCAGCAAGACTTATGGCTTTGTAGCTCCCAACATCCTCAAGATAAGTGCAACTAAGAGAAACACTCATTTAGTTTAATAAAAAGGAACTGCAGATGCGGGTTTGTACTGAAGTTAGACACAAAATGCTGAAGTAACTCAGCAGGTCAGACAGCATCTCTGGAGTGGATGGGAAGATAGTAAGATGGATAAGTGATTTTGTGATAAGTGACTCATTTAGTTTAGTCCAGTTCAGTGATACAGCATGGAAACAGGCTCTTTGGCCCCCCTGTCCATACCAGCCATTGACCCATTCACACTAGTTCTACGTTATCCCACTTTCTCCCCTGTCCCTACACACAAGGGGGGCAATTGACCGAGGGCCAATTAACCTATAAACCCCACACGTCTTTGGGATATAGGAGGAAAAGGGAGCACCCGGAGGAATCCAGCGTGGTCACAGGGAGAATGTCTGAATCAAAGCCAATTAGTTTCCATCCATGACAAATACTTACAAGAAATCATCCTGAACATTGTTGTTGAATGTGCCACAAAGTCCAACGGTGTCCCCCTTCCATCTTGCATCCACTTGCAGGTAGAGCCTCCTCCCCTCCCTGTCATACTGCAGACGCACTCCAAAGTTGGTTTTAATTTGTACAAACATGGACGTAAGTTCAGTAACTTCAAACAATTCTGTTAAACGATAAGAGAAAGTACCAGTGACCATATAGTTTGAAATTTCTTATCGTCTGAGATAGAGGAACTGCAGATGCTGGTTTACATAAAAGGACACAGAGTGCTGGAGTAACTCAGTGGGTTAGGCAGCATCTCCGGGGAACATGGATAGGTGACGTTTCGGATCTTCATGAGAAGGGTCCCAAACCGAAACGTCACATATCCATGTTCTCCAGTGATGCTGCTAAGTTACTCCAGCACCTGGGGTCCTTTTTTTTCCAAATAATGTAGTTTGATGAAGGACACTGGAAAATGTGATCTGTACCCCCATGCACATTTGACTCTGTCTACTTGCACCTGGTTTGGGAAGGTGTTTATATGGGGACCAGTCTGCAGATTCAATCGTTACAAAGGATCTGATCATCCATCCCTACATCCATCAATCTTCTTCTTCGACTATATCAAAACACATTCTACATAACAATCTAACACATCTAAGCAAGGATTGCACAGCGGGAGAGTCAGTGGGAGAGACAGCCAAAGACCCGGTTCGATGCTGGCAACGGGTGCTGTCTGTACAGAGTTTGTACGTTCTCCCCGTGACCGTGAGGGGGGGGGAGTGAGGAGGAGCTTCAGGCGGGGACCAAATGGGCATCATGAGCTTATTGTTTACATGAGTGCGAGTTTAAGTAAATCACCTGTTACGCAAGTTGGGGAATACTTGTAGTTACTGTAAATTATCAGGTGCAATAAGCCAGCAATGCAATAGAGTTGAAAATGATTCAGCAAGCATTTACTTAAAGATTTTTTAAAAAGCATACTAACGAGCACGTTCAAAGCTTAGCAAACTGTAATGCAGCAAGTAGTGTTTCGTACCGTCTTTGTACGGCAGACTAATCCTGTACTGATTGCAATGGTACACCTCTCCTGAGTGAGTCAGTGTCACTTGCTTCTTCACATCTTCATCAACAACAATACTCACCGACTGGATACAAGCACCATTCAGATTCTAGGGAAAGGAGAGACAGAGCTTAATCCTTAAAGTGGTTCAGAATGAATGCCCACTGTACTTTTAAGGATGCATTAGGATTACACTTCACACTGCCTCAGCGAGGTGACCAGCATGATCAAGGACGTGTCTCACCCCGGTCACTCCCTCTTCTCCCCTCTCACATCAGGCAAGAGGTACAGAAGTGTGAAAATGCAGAAGTCTAGATTCGGGGACAGTTTCTTCCCAGATGTTATCGGGCAACTGAACCGTCCTATCGCCTACTAGAGAGGGGTCGTCCTGAGCTAATATCTACCTCATTGGTAGGTCCTTGGACTATCTTTAATTGGACTATCTCGGACTACTGGGTGGCATGCTGGCACAGTGATAGATTGCCGCCTTACAGCGCTTTCGGCGCCAGAGATGCGGGTTCGACCCCAACTATTGGTGCTGTCTGTATGGGTTTTGCACGTTCTCCCCGTGACCATGTGGGTTTTCTCCAAGATCTTCGCTGTCCTCCCTCACTCCAAAGACGTCCAGGTTTGTAAGTTAATTGGCTTAGTATAAAAATGTAAATTGTCCCTAGTGTGTGTATACGATAGTGCTAATGTACGGGGATCGTTGGTAGGTGGGGACTCGGTGGAACGAAGGGCCCATTTCCACGCTGTATCTCTAAACTAAACTAAAACTACTGGACTTTATCTTGCACTATACGTTATTCCCTTTATCCTGTATCAGTACACTGTGGATGGTTTAATTGTAATCCTGTATATTCTTTTTGCTGACTGGAGAGCATACAACAAAACAAGTTTTTCACTGTACCTCGGTACATGTGACAATAAACTAAACTGATAAAGAGCTCTATTGACTTAATTGTGTCAAGCCAATATCTCTTGGGACAAATATTGTGACAGGTTGACTTTTAGTTTTTTTTAAAATTGTGTTTAAACTATTTTTCCTTGAATAAGGCATGGCACATGCAAATGCCACCAAAAGGCAAATAAGAAATAAAATTCTTATTACTCCCAAAATATCCACTATTTAGAAAGGATATTTTAAGTAAGTGCAAAATACAAAGACGGAGACCTGAAAATGGAAAGAAATTCAAGCTAACAATAATTCTCTGTTCCGAGTGAATTGTCTCTTTGATAACTTTACATCAATCCACATTCAGCAGGTGTTCTTATATCAACTGCTGTCTCTTTCACCGGCCACTTTACAGACTTCTTTCATCTTGGCTCAGTCTTATCCTCAACACCATCAAAGACTTTGATATTTCAACGGGAACACAGATAAGGTTCCTTCAAGTTAAATGCTTGTCCAATTTATTGTCATAAATGTGTCTGCAAGTTTCACATGATTCTTAAATCGACATGGCCCTGCTGAATATCGCTTTCATTAAACTCACTGGCACCACAGGATTGCTGGCTTTGTGGTCAAAGGATTAGAGACCTTACAGTGTTTCTTTCAGGTAAACCGTGATGGTCCTTGACTGTCTCCTGTTAGGTAAAGACAAACTGAGTCTTTTCTCTAAGAACAGATGTGGACAAAATTTCAGTGATGTAAATAGTTAAGCAGGATAGAAACAGGCCCAAAATTTATGTGCCAAACATGATTCCAAGCCCGTCACTTATCAAGATTCAAGAGAGTTTATTGTCATGTGTCCTTGATAGGACAATGAAATTATTGCTTTGCTTCAGCACAACATGATAGGCATGACTACAGAACAGATCAGTGTGTCCATATACCATTATATAAATATATACACACATGAATAAATAAACTGATAAAGTGCAAATAAACAGATAATGGGGTATTAATGTTCAGAGTTTTGTCCGAGCCGAGTTTAATAGCCTGATGGCTGTGGGGAAGTAGCTATTCCTGAACCTGGTCGTTGCAGTCTTCAGGCTCCTGTACCGTCTACCTGAAGGTAGCAGGGAGATGAGTGCATGGCCAGGATGGTGTGGGTCTTTGATGATACTGCCATCCTTTTTGAGGCAGCGACTGCGATAGATCCCCTGGATGGAAGGGAGGTCAGAGCCGATGATGGACTGGGCAGTGTTTACTACATTTTGTAGTATTTTCCGCTCCAGGGCGCTCAAGTTGCCGAACCAAGCCACGATGCAACTGGTCAGCATGCGCTCTACTGTGCACCTGTAGAAGTTAGTGAGAGTCCTCCTTGACAGACCGACTCTCCGTAATCTTCTCAGGAAGGAGAGGCGCTGCATGTAACCCATACTGCTCACCTCCAAACCTTTCCTGTCCATGCACCCATCCAAATGCATTTTAAATATTATCAATTTTGTTAAAAAAATAAAAAAACCTTTGTTCAAACTTATACCTTAATCTCAGTTTAATCTGTGTAAACAAATGTTGTTTCTTACTGTGCCACACTGAGTGTTCTGGAGGCTGATGGTAAACTTTCCAGAATGGTGACTCTTTGCCAAGATGTACTGACATATAGCATGGAAGGAATACTGCTGTTCGTCAAACGTCTTGAAGTGAATATCTCCAGTTACAGAGCACTCCACTAAAAGATTGAAAAACAAAACAAAATCTTTATCAGGATACGTAATTGTGCCTGCTCAGGCATAAACCCGAGCCAGATCTTGCTCACCTAAGCTAGTTCCACCTGCCCATGTTTGGCCCATATCCATCATATATCTATCTAAAAGCCTCTTAAATTCCACTATTGCATCTGTCCTCTTACACATTCATTATTCACCTCTGGTCATCACGAACAAGCAAGTAAAAGTTCAATAGACTACAAA
The DNA here is from genome assembly GCA_035221665.1 of Okamejei kenojei. Lineage (NCBI taxonomy): Eukaryota > Metazoa > Chordata > Chondrichthyes > Rajiformes > Rajidae > Okamejei > Okamejei kenojei. The sequence continues at coordinate 26,471,628 of CM069148.1, read as the reverse complement.
TTCAAAATTTAAATAGTTTTTCATCAAGGAGAAATTGTTTAATAGTGGGAAAACACATGACCACACCATGACTAGGCCTGGTCACTACTGAATTCAACAGTAGCTACCTTAAGAAAACCAATTAGGTCTCTTAAGGCGATTTAGAACATAGAACAGTACAACACAAGAACAAAATGTTTGTTCCATAATCAGACATAGGAGCAGAATTGGGCCATTCGGCCCATTGAGTCTGCTTCACCATTCGATCATGGCTGATCTATTTTTCCCTCTCCACCCCATTCTCCAGCCTTCTCCCCATAGTCTTTGATGCCCTTAATAATCGAGAACCTCTCGGCCACCACTTTAAAAATACCCAATGGCTTGGCCTCCACCTGTCTTTAAAAAAGCTAATGTGAAAGGCAAACATGCCTCTAGACTGCTATGTTGAGTGGCTATTGCAATGTTATGCCTCCTTACCCCCACAATTCGAAACAAAATCAGAAACAAACATTACCTGGACACTTGTGTTCTGTACAGTTCCAGATACCTCCAGCACAAATACTGAAATTAGAATAAAGTATTCAAGAATAAAATTTAATGTAGCTAAAATTGTAAATTTTTAATTTGTGGAAGTAGATTGCAATTTCACATAAAAAGAAAATTGAGGCCAACAAATGAGCAAAATAAAATCATTGGAAATCCACCGAATAATGAAAGGTGTAGATAGTGTGGATATGGAGAAAATGTCTCCAGTAGTGGGAGAGTCCAGGACCAGTGGGCACATCTTCAGAATAAAAGGACATGCCTTTAAAATGGAGACGAGGAGGAATTTATTTAGCCAGAAGATGGTGAACGGAGAGCTACGGATGACTGTGGAGGCCAAGTCATCGGGTATTTTCCAAGATTGATAAGTTCTTGATTAGTAAGGGTGTCAAAGGTTTGGGAAAAGGCAGGAGAATGTGGTTAAAAGGGAAAAAAATATCAGCCATGTTTGAATGGCTGGGCAGAGTTGATGGGCCGAATGGCCTAATTCTACTCTGCCTTATGAGCTTGGATCTAGACCAGGGGTCAAAGCGTAGTAAAGGTTCTTATCCACGGAGTGAGACGGTTCTCATGAACCCGTGTTGACCTGGGAATGGAGATGGGAGATACAATCACACACAAGATAAAGGAACTAAATATGTGGAAGTACAGACGGCGACTGAAACTCAAGTACGTTTGGTGCGGCTGGCCAAAGAGAAATTTCTCTCTCCATCGTAATTGCACATTTAATAAAGATGTGCACAAGAAATTTAAATTTCCTTTGGGCCACATGCTATCACGTGCGCCGTATCGTGGTCTAGAGTCAGTGCCACTATGGGGTCAATTTCCATAGCAATGATTCTTATTACATTGGCTAAGTTGATAAGGAAATTGTAAAGTCACATTTATGCAAAGTCACTTACCAGGTGCTGCAGTGTTTCTGAATTACAGAGCCAGGCATGTGGGGAGTACCTTGAAAAACACACGGACACTCTGCAGATTTCAGACAGGTCCCATTTTCATGAATCAAACCTGTTGGAAGATGTTACATTTCATTAAATAATATGACTTTATTTAAGAATACCATGCAGATAATTGTATCAGAAAGCTGCTCGTCTTAAAATTGCAGGCAGGTCCAAGAAATGGTCCGGAACTTGCTATCAAATGTCAAGATGTCAGGAGTGTTTACCAAAAACGGAACAATGACTGAGTCTGAAGAAGGGTCTCGACCCGAAACGCCACCCATTCCTTCTCTCCAGAGATGCTGCTTGCCCCGCTGAGTTACTCCAGCATTTTGTGTCTATATCCGTTTTAAACTAGCATTTGCAGTTCCTTCCTACACAATGACATTCTTCCTTTGTGCCAATATTTCTGACAGAACTACCACCATTTATTCATTTAATAAAAGGAAGTCCAATACTGTGGAATTATCAGATCATAAAATGCCTTGTGGAATTATTCCTTCGGTTCTGCCTGTGTCCATGCTGACCATCGATCACCCGTTCACACTAGATCTATGTTATCCCACTTTCGCATCCTCTCCCTATACACTAGGAGCAATTTTACAGAGGACCAATTAATTTATAATCCCATTCATCTTTGGGATGTGGGAGGAAACGGGAGGAAACGGGAGCATCCGGGGGAAACCCACGTGGTCACAGAGAAAACGTGCAAACTCCACACAGACAGCACCCGAGGTCAAGATCGAACCCGGGTCTCTGGCACTGCAGGTCTGTGGCACTACCCACTGCACCACCGTGCCGTTCATCGCTCATGATTCCAGCATCTGCAGTTCCTTCTGTTCCTGTATGTGTGTTGCTGCTCCAACAGAAACAGTTTCCAAAATGTCAAAACGGGAAAGGGTGATAGAGCGCAGACAATGTCATCGTAGGTTAAATATTCCAAGCAATGCGTCTACCTTCAGGGCAGTAGCATCCGTCCAGACACTGAAAATCAGTGTCGATGCATTCTTGCTGAACACGACACGATACAGGGCAGCATTCTACACATTCACGATGCACAAATTCACCATCACAAACTGATGCTGTGGAGAAAGAGTCAGCAACATTACAGATTAAGATTCCCGGTCATGATAAACTAACATCACAAAATCATTAGAGGAATAGATTGGGTTAACGCATAGAGTCTCTTGCCCGGAGTAGAGGAATCAAGAACCAGAAGACCACAGGTTTAAGGTGGGGGGGGGGGGGGGGGGATTTAATGGGAGCCAGAGGGGCATTTTGTTTTTACGGAACAAGCTGCCCGAAGAGGTAGTTTAAGCAGGTACCAGCACGACGTTTAAGAATTATTTAGACAGGTAAATGGATAGGATAGGTTTAGTGGGATGTGGGGCAAATGCAGGTAGGTGGGACTATTGTAGATGGGACATGTGGTCAGTGTGGGGAAGTTGGGCCGAAGGGCCTGTTTCAATGCTGTATAGTTTATATACAAGATAGCTTCTGTCAATGAGACACAAAGAACAGCAGATGCTAGTTCACAAAATGTTCAAGCTTTTTCCTGCCCCTCCTCACTCCCAGCTTTCTTCCATCCCCAAATCCGTCTGAAGGATGCCAAACTGAAATGTCGCCGAAACGTGTTCCCAAGAGATGCCGCCTGACCTGCTAAGCTACTCCAACACGTTGAATATTTTGGTGTAAACAAGTATCTGCACTTCATTGTTTCTACATCGTATACATGGGTTTGTTACACAAATTCATGTCAAAATCATTTCACTTTTATGCATTCTGTGTACAGGTCCACCACCAATTTTCTGGAACCCTTGGATTATCCATTTTGCCAGCCCAAGGTCACGGCCTCCGAGAGGAGTCCAGCATTACCAAAACATTCCACCTAGGCCGTCAGGGAGGAGAGATACCGGCCCGAAAGGTCAGCCTCAGAAGTAGGCTCAGGGAATGGACCACCCTTGGTTCTGGAGATCTGCCCACAGGCGGCATATTTGACCCGCCTGTGGGTCACTGAAGCCCCAATGAAGCTGAAATTGCCGCTTCACCCAGCCAGGGCACTACTTTTTTGGTGGGAACCTCTGGGGGGGTTAATGCACTCTCATAATTTTGTCTTATGATTGCCGGACCATCAGTTGTTGGAAAATCAGTGGTGGACCAGTTCTAATAAAACTGGGTCACATGTCCGTTTTCATTATACTGTACCACACTGGTTGAACAGCTGCCTCCATTCATTCAGTGGTCTATTTGCGTGAGCACAGGATCTTGCGTACTCAGTCAAAACCCCACACAGTGTTGCATTATCATCAGGTCCGTACCTGATAGAATAAAGAAAAGCACAATACAGACCAATAATCAAACATCAAGATCCATCTTCTTTACTTAATCAATAATCTTCTTTGATCCCCGACGTCTGGCAATCACAAATGAATCAGACTTTAATATCAGTCCAATTTATTATTAATAGCTCCACAACTGAAAAAAAATATGGTCTTATCTTGATTAATAAGGGAGTCAAAGGTTACAGGGAGAATAGGGTTGAGAAGGGAAAGTAGATCAATCATGATCGCATGGCGGTGATGACTCGATGGGCCGATAGCATCTATATCTTATGGAGAATACACTTCTGCAGTACACTTGTAAATAAAAGACATTTTAAGACTAGAAATGTTTCAATGCAGAGCATTATTTGCTTGATTGTAATCATGTATAGTCTTTTCGTTGACTAGATAGCACGCGACAAAAAAGTACCTGTACACGTGACATTAAACTAAACTAAACAGGTGCAATATAGACACAAACTGCACAGTATGGGGCGGCACAGAGGCACAGCTGGTAGAGCTGCTGCCTCACAGCGCCAAAGACCCAGGTTTGATCCTGGCCTCGTGCGTGGGTTTCCTCCAGGTACTCCGGTTTCCTCCCACATCCCAAAGATGTGTGGGTTTGCAAATTAATTTGTCTCCAGAGATGCTGCCTAAGTTACTCCAGCACTTTGTGTCATTCTTTGTACACCCAGTATCTGCAATTCCTTGTATCTACATTTTGACTGCCCCGCTGTGATATTCCCTCAAGATGTTTCTACTTTGAACTCCAGCGATGCTGCCTGAACCGCTGAGTTACGCCAGCACTCTTTGTCCTTCTTTGTACGGTATTGACTAATGTAAATTGTTGCCAATGTGTAACAAATGTGGGATAACATAGAACTACTGTGAACAGATGATCGAAGGACTCAGTGGGCCAAAGGGTTGTTTCCATGCTGCATCTCTAAACTAAAATTTAAAAGTTAAGCTAATTAGTATTTGGCGTATACTCACGTGCAGAGGTCATTCATACAACTGGCCACAAATGGATCGGGTGATACATCATGATGGCAGAGGGTAAATGGATAACCCAGGAGTACAGAGCACAAACTTCTTATTTGCTGCAAAATACATGACAACATTAGTACTTTCATCATCATTAAACCATAACTTAAACTTACACCATACATTTTGATGGAACCACAAACTAGCATTATCCTTACAATCAGACATTAATCAGAAATAAATCTTTACTAGGCTCAATAATTTCACAGAAACATGTTTAACATGCATGCAGACAGAAAATTCTGAAGTAACTCAGTGGGCCATGCAGCATCTCTGGAGAAAATGGATAGGTGACGTTTTGGGTCAGAACCCTTCAGACTGATTTTACTTCGGAGTCACGAATGCCTGGCGCATGCTCGGCATTTCGTCGACACATGTGAAGCTCCGACAGGGTGGAGAGCGCAGCTCCCACCAGCGTAAGTTTAACCCGCAGGTAAGTCGCTGTTGAACTTTCTTGCTAGTGGGTTTAAACTCTGTAAGTCTGCAGAGCCAGCTAGAGTGCTGATGTATTTTGAAAATGTTTTTAAAACTCTGTAACTGGCTCGAAATACGGAGCTAGCTAGAGTGAATGTATTTTTAAACTGCGGTAATTGAATAGAACGCGCCGGAACCACAGTTTCCGATTTAGATCGGATTGGGAGATAAGGGCTGCTAAAAAGCCAGCTCCCGCTATTTACCGCTATTTAGATTGGGTTTGGAGATAACGGCTGCGCTAAATGCCGGCTCCAAATACCCAGTAATTGTTAAATAAAGTCTGCTCTGAGTATATGTTACCAGATGCAGTTTCTTTATGGAAATGTATATAACCTTGTGTGATACTGAGGTTAATACAAATATTATGCAAGCAGAATGTGCCTGTTAGAATTACAATTTTAAACATATATGGTTTATGCATAAATACAAAATAGTAAAGAAGTAACTCTCCTCCAAGGGAGGACAAGAATGTGGGGGAGGCTGGAAATGGAGAAAATGCTCCACACTTGACTTAGTCAAGGGTTCTTGATCCAAGTATGTCTTCCTGTTAGGCAGGCTCCAAAGGAGTTTCCATACGCTGAGTATGGTGCCTATGAAAATGGGATTCTGATTCTCCAGTACCTTGGTTAGGTCTGGATGAGATCCCTAGAGCAAGATAAAATGCTCCAAATTCTAATCAGTCAAGGGTTCTAAAGACCCATGAGATTCTAAGGCAGGCTCCGAAGGAGTTTCCATACACTGAGTATGGTGCCTATAAAGAATGAGAATCTCGTTCACCAGTGCCTTACACAGGTCTGGATGAAGTATTTAGAGCAAGATAAAATGCTCAAAATTCTAAACAATCAAGGGTTTTAAGACCCATGAGATTCTAAGGCAGGCTCCGAAAGGAGTTTCCATACACTGAGTATGGTGCCTATGAAAAATGAGAATCTCATTCACCAGTGCCTTGTTTAGGTCTGGATGAAGTCTCCTAGAACAAAGACTCGGGAGTACCAGGGCAGGATGAAACTGACCCTGAAGCTGGTGTCCCTACTTATGTGTATACACCAGAGCACAATAGAAACGCTCCGGGTGTTCCTGATGTAGCACCAAGTTTTGCTATATCGGTATGGACTGGTGAGGCTATGGATGAACCTGGCGGCCAACATTATTTGGTTTCTCACCTACTCTAAGAAACTGTTATGACTGAAACAGTAAAAAAATATATAAAACACCCGTCTATTGTGCCTCGCTCAGGGTGCCAACAGTAACTCAGTAATTGGGCACCCATGAGTGTAACAATGCGAGGACAGGAAATGTGTTCCAGCATGTCCTCTAGCTGATATTCAGTTGGCATCACTGCATTTGGGGAAGACATACATGGGTCGATAATGTCCAATACTTTTAAGACATGCTTGCGTTACTCTGCGATGCATATTCAAACCCAATTGTATGATGAAAATTGCCATTTGGATAACATTATACCCAAAAATGCAGGATTATGTGGGCAAGCTATAACCAGATTTATGATTGATGAAAAACTGCCCAAACAATTAAGGATATTTGCCTTATAAAACTTCTCATCCCTGCTTTGAGAAAACAAACAGGTTGAATCCGAACCCATATATTAAGAGAAGGAGATCTTATGGTGCATTTATGAAAGTACATAAACGTCATTCCATCACACATGGAATTTCTGGAAAACAACCTCTGGTCGGTTGTAAGATTACAATTGTTTTGTAATTCTGCATTAAATCTGATCGGCTTGGTGTTTGAATGTACCAGGAACTCATCAGGTAGAGATAATATATCCCAGACACAAGTATGGGGGTTGCAGAGTCATTCTGGGACTCACAAACTTAAATTTATAGTTCAGTATAGGCAATTTTAAAAAAGTACACTTCAACACTGTAACAAAGTTGTTATCACAAGGCTGCTATATGGCTATTATTAGACCTACAAAAGATGCCTTATTATTCAGGTACTTAAATTAATTGGATGGGTCAGCTGAAGGAATTACCTAATGGGTTAAATTCAGCCCTCAGATTGCTCACACAATTATTGAAACCAGCACTGGTGTTAATGAGGGCTCACAGAATCACATTGTAATGACTTATCTAGAGGAAATGTTAATTGTAAATGGGAGACAGCTGAAGAACTGGGTTCAGCAACCATAAGCCTATTGAAAGGCTAAGGTTCTGTACATCCAAACAACATGTAAGTTACAGGCATCCCAAACAATTGATTATTTGGGGTTTGTCATTAATACAGTTGATATGTCAGTAACTTTACCAACAATAAAGGTTGGGGATGTTACAAATGCCTGTACTTGTCTTGGTAAAAAAAACATTATCCCACCATCCAAGAAGTAGCTACGGTTACTGGTAAAGTGATAGTGGTAAAGTAAAGTCATCAAAGTCTGCAAAGACCAGAGAATAAGCGTAAAAAGCATGCAGGTCATTGATTAGGTCCATGCAGCTACCAACTAAAAAGGTTGAGCTGAATTGCAATGATGGATTCACAATGTTGCACAAGTTACTAGAAGTAAAAATGTGCTTGTTCAGTAGTCTTCAGTGGTATTACAGACTGATGGGCGTGCTCTCGGATGGGGAGCCAAGGACAGCGACACCAATTGTGGTGGTCGATGAACTGTCCAAGATGATTTATTTCTCCAAACACATGGTATGAATCATTTGGAGTTATTGGGAGTAGACAATACCACAGCTGTGGGAGAAGACAATATTGTGGTAAGACAACAGATCACGAAAGTTCAATGACAATACAGAATGAATGTTAAAATTCAAAAAGTTTAAAAAAAGATTGTCAGACAGTATGAGTACCAAATGTTGATCTGTTGTGTCAGGATTAAATCTCCAGTGGTCTAAATGTGTGTCATGGGAGCCAGACCCAGGAGCATTAGCGGTGGATTCATTCTCGCTACATTGGGGAAGTATAGTCTTTTATGTTTTCGCCATTTTGCCTGATTAAGCAATGTGTCACCAAAATAGAGCAAGTCTCCGCCGCAGGCGTTTGGTGGTTCCAAACTGGTATTGCTTCTCGGCCTGTTGGCTAAGATCAAGTGTAGTATCTGTTCTTATCAGTTCAATATCTGATACGTCCCTTATCTAGGGACCATTACTACACAGCCATTGTTCCCATTGGTGCTCAGAATGATGATTCAGACATTCATGACAAATCCCAGGTGCAGTAATTGTTGGTACATCCAGTAACAGCAGAAGTCATCCATTACATGATGGTATTAATTGTTAATCTGCAGGTTCTGATGGAATGTCAGATAGGACCATGAATGTCATAACTGCAGCTTGAAGATATAGCACTAAGAAACAATATATGTTTCATATAAGGAATGGGAAATCTTTTGTATCCAGTCAGATATATTTTTTATCATACTGCAAACATATCGGATGTATTGGAGTTCCTTGCTATGTTGCACCTGAGTTATAGTACCATTAAATGGAGCTCAGAGTGCTTTGTCCTCCTATTTAGGACAATTTTCAGAACGACAATTTATCGGGTCTCATCCGTTAATATCCCAATTTATGAGAGGAATTTTAATAAAATCCTACCAAACCCAGATATACAGAAATCTGGGATGTCAGTATAGTTCTCACATTGCTTCAGCAATGGACTCCAATTACATCACTGTCTTTTCAGAAGTTAATATTTAAAGTGGTTATGCTGATGACATTAATATCAGCACAATGAGCACAAACATTACAAATGTTACGGTTACATTGTAAGCATTTGTCTGTAGATAAAATGACGCTTTATGTCAATGATTTAAGCAAGCAAAGCAAGCCAAGAAAGGCTGGAACCAATGTAATCTTTAAGACATACTCTGTCAACTAAACATTGTGTGTGGTTAAGCATCTGATTTAATATACATTTAATTAAGAGTCTCCAAGATTGTGAAACACCAATGTTCATTACCCACAAGAAACATATAAAAAAAGTGACAGTACAAACTATTTCTAGATGGATAAACAGGTTCTGGATTAACTGGAGTAGACACTGATGTGTTTAAATCTCACTCCACAAGGGCGGTATCAATGTCTGCGACAAATTCTGGAGACCGCAGGATGGTCTAAAGAGGAACTTTTCTAGATTTTAAGATAAACCTGTTGTCACAGTGCCAGAGTTGCACATGCTGTGTTGGGTTCTGTTCAAATTGTTTGCTTTGTTGCATATCATTTGTTGTAATTTCCCTAGGGATAGAGGGGTTATTACTTTTCTTTTTATTATTATTATTAAAATATTAAAATATTAATTGCATAATTTCAAGCAATATATATTATTTACTCACTACTGTGTAAACTCAAGCAGTGTGTCGTATGGAATGATCTACGGCATGAAAATCACAGAGCTTCAAAATATTTACGTAGTCACTCATGTGACTCCGAAGTAAAATAGTAAGATTAAACGAGAACTTACCAGTTTGAAGTTTGATCGTTATTTTATGAGGAGTTACAATGAGGGATTACGTGCCCTCCACTCCCAACCCTCATAATATAAATGATCATCTGGTAGTTCTAGTCTATGTAAGCCTTACTATCTTACTCCGGCTATTGGTTCTGTGTTTTTCACGCCACTGCTTTGAAGTATGCCGAGCATGTGCCAGGCGGGGCTTCTTCACGTAATCCCTCATCGTAACTCCTCATAAAATAACGATCAAACTTCAAACTGGTAAGTTCGCGTTTAATCTTACTATTATTATTGTATTATCAAGCATGCTAATGGATAAACAACACCCTCATTAAAAAGTTTAACTCTGGCTTTCGCTGGCCATTACTGCTAGCCCTCTGCCTTTTAGATGCCCAGATTCCCAGTCTATAATATGCAAGTTTGAATCCTTGAAATATCTTTCTGTTTTGCTAAAAGGTGAAAAGGAGGACCGTCTAGGCATGTATCCTACCCCTGCATCAAGACTGGCCAAGGCCTAGAGAGAACATTATTGCAGCAATATGTGCGAATTGGTGGAACAGCATCTCATATTTTGCTTGGACAACATACAACCCAGCGGTATGAACATTGGTTGCTCTAATTTCGTAAACCCTGCATTTCCTATCATCCTCCCCCTCCTCCCATTATCCTGCCAGTTCCACTTTTTGCATCATTGTATCCTTTCATTACTAAATCTTCCCCAGCCAATGATGGGCCATGATGGACTCCACCCCTTCTATTGCCTGCCCTGCTTTGTCCGACCTTTTCCTATCTCTAGTTCCCCCCACCCCTTCCCCGCTACTCTCAGTCGTTATCAGGCAATTGAATCAAATAGAGAGCCGCTCTGACCTCCCATCTACCTCATTGGAGACCATCGGACTATCTTACACTAAACGTTATTCCCTTTAAAACGCATCTGTACACTGTGGACAGCTTGAGTGTAATCATGTATAGTCTTTCCACTGACTGGATAGCACGCAACAAAAAGTGTTTCCTTGAACCTCAGTACACGTGACAATAAACTAAGCTTTTGGTAAGGGGGAGAAAAGTGGGGATAAGATGGCAGAATTGCAGGGAAGAAAGTTGTCATGGTGATCGGACCAGACAAGCATACAGATGTTGGCGGAAAGCTCAGAGGGATTTAGACAGAAAGAAAATGTTGATTATTGATTATTAAGGCAGGTCACATTCCATTAAACCCACCATAGATATTAGCATTCATTTTTGTTTTAGCCAAAATGGGTATTTTTAAAACAAAGATTGATAGATTCAAGGCAGGAGAATGGGGTTGAGAGGGAAAGATAGATCGGCCATGATGATTGGCGGAGTTGATTTGATTGGCCGGATGGCCTAATTCTGCTCCCATGACTTACAAACATAAACATATAAACAAACCTGTGACCAATTTATTTTTATATCATGTGAACAGTATTTTTTTTGTAATTACTCAGTGCTAAAAATGAACGTAGTTTATCACTGACCACATTTACACTTTGGTCTAGTCCAGAACAAGGTGGTGGGTAGTTGATTGGAGTAACGTGGCAAGGCTCCACATCTGGGATATCCTCTGTCCAGCTGTTACCGAAAATGGCTAATTCCTCTGTAAAGAAACCTGAGAAAACAAAAGGATATGGAGGTTTAAAATCGGGAATTGAAGGAACCAAATTCTTGAAGTGTGAGTTGCCACAGAAAGTCAGAGTCACAGAGAGTCATGGTCATACAATGTGGAAACTGGTCCTTCAGCCCAACATCATGCCAAGATAAAGCAATCTAATGTGCCCGCACATCTGCGCATGATTCATATCTCTCCATTCCCTGCATAAATGCCACCATTGGATCTGCCTCTGGCAGTGTGTTCCTAAAAAATGGCTATTATTTGGCAAAAACATTTTCTATACTTACGTTTGGTCAGAATTATATTTTGCACAACTAAATCAGATTATTATTATTTGTTTTAGTTTAGTTTAGAGATGGAATGAAAACAGGCTCTTCAGCCCACCAAGTCCGTGCTGACTATTGATCACCTGTACACACAACTTCTATGTTATCCCATTTTCTCATCTCATCGCTACACACTTGGGCAATTCACAGAGGCCAATTAACCTACAAACCTGCACATCTTTAGGATGTGGAAGGAAACTGGTGCACCCAAAGAAAATCAAGCGGTCACAGGTACACTATGCAAACTCTACACCCTCAACAAGACATTTAGACAGGTACATGGATAGAATAAGTTTAGAGGGATATGGGCCAAACGCAGGCAGGTGGGGCTAGTGTTGATCCGAAGGACCTGTTTCAACGCTGTATGAAGACCGAAGGTTAGGATTGAACCCGGGTCTTTGGCGCTGTGAGGTAGCAGCTCCATCAGCTGTGCCCTGCGCTTATCAAAACCATTGCTTCAATATAATTACCATAGCTGGTGTTTAAATCATCATGCAGATTTCCATTGAAGTTGCCACATAGACCGCACAGTTTCCCAACATACACAACGCTCATCTTTATGTAGACTCCAGAACTACCATCCCAGGCCAAGGAAAAGCCGTGGTGATGCTTGACCAGAATGTATCCAGCAACTTGTTCAAACTTCAAGTTGCCAATAGTGTGAGGTAGCTGAACACTAGGAGACAAGTGGAGAAATATAAAGATGTATTTTTAAAAACTTTTGCGATTCATTAAATTCAGCCATTCGTTCACTTAATAAGGTATGTGCATAATTAACAAAAAGTATACATCATATACCATCATAGCAATGGCTAAGTAATTAGTTCAATCACAGACACAAAGTGCTGGAGTAACTCAGCGGATTAGGCAACATCTCTGGAGAACATGGATAGGTGACGTTTCAGGTCGGGACCTCACTTTCAAAAAGTTCTTCAAAAGAAGGATCCTGATCCGAAATTTCACCAATCCATGTTCTCCAGGGTTGCTGCCTGACCCAATCACATTATTTATCTATCTGTCTGTCTGTCTGCCTGTCGGCCAGTCTATCCATAACTAAAACTCTGATCTTGTGCTCTTCCGATTTGCGTTATTTTTACATTTGATCAAAAACGGTACCCGATAGCGCTACGCTTTTTCGCCACCTTACTCGCCATTCTCCTGTGCTGCAAGTGCAACATGTTCTGTTCCGATCGGTGGTATAATACAAAAGCTATTGAGGTTTAGAAATCATAAAAACCGCACATGTGCAGAGTGGTCAGTCAGTGCCACTCAGATTGGTCTCCGCTCCCGTCACTCAACCGGGGCGGCAATGCCCCTTCCTGCACTGCGCCCTCTGCCACCTCACTCACAAACTCCTCTCTCCCCTCCTCACAGTAACTTGACTACCGTATCCCGGGGGGAAGGGCGAGGGGGGAAAGAGGGGAGAGGAAGGGGTGAGGAGGGAAGGGCGAGGAGGGGGGGGAAATCAGTGATGTCACAACTGGAACCCATCAGCCGCATCTGCGCAGTTGGAGGCTATGGGTAAGTGATGGAATATTGCGTTGGGGGAATGGGACCCAACGGGTCCCACTTAGTCTAGTGTTACTTTTTATTCCTTCATCTAAATCAGGGGTGTCAAACTCATTTTAACAAATTTTAGGTCACGGGAAAAATGCGACTTCGTGCACGTCGGATCGCTCCGTGCACTCGCGAACGCAGTCCGATCTGGCACCGCGGACAGCTGCAGCCCTTCTCTGGCATCGGGGACATCATCCCGCGGGTCACGTGTTTGACACCCCTGATCTAAATCATTAATATATATTGTAAATAGCTGCGATCCCAGCACCGAGCCTTGCGGCACCCCACTAGTCACTGCCTGCCATTCTGAAAGGGACCTGTTAATCCTTACTTTTTGTTTCCTGTCTGCCATCCAATTTTCTATCCATGTCAATACCCTACCCCCAATACCTTGTGCTCTAATGTTGCCCACTAATCTCCTGTGTGAGACATCCATGGTAAAGATGAGGTTATGGGGGCCAGAGATGCTGCTTGACCTGCTGAGCCACTCCATCAGATCCTTGAAAGGTAGACTGGAACAGCACTGTACTCATTTCCAATTAAGATCTATCTTATTACTGACCCTCTATAGAAAGATCAGCACAGCACTGAAGACTTTGTAGAAACAAAGAACTGTAGATGCTGATTTATCAAGGAAAGACACAAAGTGCTGGAGTAACTCAGCCGGTCAAGCGGCATCTCTGAAGAACATAAATAGGCGATGTTTCGGATCAGGACCCATCTTCAGACTTGCAGTACTAGGGGGCAACTTATTTGACTAGTTTTATTAAAGTCAACATCAATAATAAATTCAACCTGGTCAAGTTTATTTGATAGTCCTCATGAAGTAAAAAGCATTATGTGAAGCAACATATCTGTTGCAATGGGTGCTGAAATTTTATAGATTGAAACAAATATTTACTCCATTAAAAATAACAAAAATGAAAATAGCAAAATTACAAATGCTAATCAGATAGCTTGACTTTGTTCACCAATCTAATGGTTGTCAAGGTCCATATTACCTGTGATTGGAGGTCAATCTATCCCTACATTTCTCCAGCTCGAATGGGTGACCATATAGTGCTGGAGAAACTCAGCGGGTCGGACAGCATCTGTTGAGGGAGGGAACAGACAGCCGATGTTTTGGGTCTAGATCCCTCTTCAGACTGATTGGAGTAGGGTTAAGGTCCATCCGTCTAAGGACGGGTCCAGACCCAAAATGCTATCTGTCCATTCCTTCCACAGATGCTGTCTGACCCATTGAGTTCCTCCAACACTATGTGCTTTCTCATGTGCAGCTCCTGGACCACCAATTAAAGGACAAGTAGTTTCGGAGTCAATTTTGATTTGGTAACATGATGTGGAATGGAGGGCTTCAAACTCTCTAATAACAGCCGCTTGTATTCGTGGGAAATGGCTGTGTATCTGTAAATGCAAAGGTGAAGTCTGTGCGAAGGTCTGGTAGATCTTTCCAATACCTTTGTTGATCTTGAAATATAGCAGGCAATGTTTACCAAAGAAGAGTCTCAACTCGAAATGCCACCTATCCGTGTTCTCTAGAGATGCTACCCGGTCCACTGAGTTACTCCAGCACTAGGTGTCCACACTACCACTTCTGGCAGCTCGTTCCATATACCCACAACCTTGTGTGAAAATTTACCCCTCAGGTTCCTATTAAATCTTTTCCTCTCTCATCTTGTTCCTCTTGTTCTTAACTCCTCCACTCTGGGTTAAGAACTCTGCATTTACCCTATCTATTTCCCTCATGATTCTATACACCTCTATAAGATCACCCCACAGCCTTCTGCACTCCAAGGTATAGAGTCCCCGCCTGCCCCACTTCTCCCTGTAGCTCAGACCCTCGGGTCCTGACAACCTCCTCGTAAATCTTCTCTGTACTGGGTCTGATATTGAATTTAGAGAGACGAGAATGTTCCTTGTCATCATAAATACAACTCCCATTTCTAAATGTAGCATTGAAATCTTCCTACCAGTGTGCAGTTATAGGATGCAGAATTATTTACAAGTTGTGGCATTCAAAATATTCTATTTCAATTGATATTTTAGTTTAGGCATACAGTGCAGAAACAGACCCTTCGGCCCACCGGGTCCGCGCCAACCAGCAATCCCCGCTTATTAACATTAGGCTACACACACTAGGGACAATTTTTAAATTTACCAAGCCAATTAACCTACAAACCTGTACGTCTTTGATGTAAGCACAAAGGCAAAACGTTGCAAGGGCGGAAATAAAGTTTGATCCAATTAATCAATTATTTGGCACCTTATGAATCTGAGACTTAATCAGTAAAAATAACAACCTTTTCCCATGATGGATGACTTCATGATTTTGCAGAATGATTTCTCCTTCATATGCAAAGAATAAACTGACCGACCGTTGGCAAGAATATGGAGAGGAATTGCAGTCGGGATCATTGTGGATCTGCAGAACAAGAAATATAATGGGAACAGATCAAAAGACTTGGAAATAATTTTGGTTTAGCAATACACCAGGGGAGAGCAAATAAATCTGCTCCCTCTCCATTACTTCTGGAAACTGAAAACCAAATCCAATTTGGCGAAAGAAGATTTTTTTTTCCCACTTTTATCGTCAAAGGATTAAATATCACAAATAACTTGTGATGTCTCAAAACCTCCAAATGACAATAACATTATAAAACCCACATAATTTTAACCAACCTTTCAGAACCATTTCAAAATGTTATTTTAGGAGTTGTAAAATATAAATAAACACTTAAGGAAACCCACATAGTCACAGGGAGAACGTGCAAACTCCACACAGCCAACACCCAAGGTCAGGATCGAACCCGGGTTTATGGCGCTGTGAGGTAGCATCGCTACCACTGTGCCATCCAATGAGTGTACCAGAAGTCAAAATCAATCTTGCCTTATTGGCCAACAGACATATTGTTGGAAGAAAATACAAGTTAGCACAAAGTAAGATGATCAACGAGGTGCAAAACAGTGTCAAAAACAACTTATACAATAAACAGTTAGCTATATACACTGTCAACTGACTACACAGCAAGGGAAACCTTGAACAGAAATAGAAGAAACTGACCTGTAGACTATCAAAGGACATCAATGAATTAAAATCCATGTACTGAGAAGCCAATACATAAAAATGAAAATGAGCTTTGGCAACCAAATACTATTAACTTCGAACAGTACAGTGCAAGGACAGCTTCTCTGGCCCACAATGCCTGTGTTGAACATGATTTCAAGATCATCACTTATCTACCTGCACAGAACCCATATCCCTCTACTCCCTGCATATCCACGTGTCCATCCAAAGTCTTTTAAATGCCACTACCATATCTGCTTCCACCAGCACCCCCAGCAGCACGTCCCAGGCACCCTCTCTGTGTAAAAACCTTTTGCTCAGGTAGAGAGAATGGGACTCTAGGTGTGGAAGAAGTCTCATTTAAGATGGTAGCCAAATAAATAATTACCTGAATCAATAAACGTTGCTGACTCTGTTCACATTCTCTCACCAGTGTATATGTGCAATTTCCCGGGTAATAATAGTAAAGACCATCAAAGGTTTCATAGTTGTACTGGCCCCAGGTTCGACAGATTAAATCACGATTATTGCCTTGACTGAGAACTAAAAAAAGTCCAGACATATTATTATCAACTTGGTTTAAGACCCAAAATAAATTAATTATGGTTAATGCTGACAGTCAATATTAAAGTGCATTTTCTACATCAAATTAATTTATCATTATTCCCAATAGTATCAAATTCTAAAAAGCCAAACAGGTTCCAAATCATTCTTTCTTAAGAACAAAAGTAGGTGATTTCATCTTGATTATATCCCATAATTTGGACATTTTTACTCATCACTCATCTGATCAGAGTAGTTACCTGCTTGACACCGAGTGTCATGTGCCCCAAACTCACTACAATCACACTGCTCGGCATTCACACAAAGACCTGTATATAGACATGGGAGTGAACATAGACCTAAAGGGAGCAAATAACAGTTCAATATTAATGGTAATTATTCAGATATCTTCAGTGGCAGAATCAATTATTAATAAAAGATCACAAAGAGGTAGATGGGAGGTTAGGACCACTCTCTAGCCAAAGAGAGGATGGTTCAGTTGCCTGACAACAGCTGGGAAGAAACTGTCCCTGAATCTGAAGTTTGAAAACGCATACCTCCAGTTTCATTTTTTGACTATTTTTGACAAGTTCTCCATTTATGGTTGGTGCCTGTTCGCAAGGACAACTTAATATCACATCTCGATTACATATACAGTCATATCCCCCTCCATCATTCTAATTTTTATTCCTAATGCTTAAATGTCTTCATGGTCTACCTGTGCAATATTCTCTAGCATTACAACATGTTCATAAGTTCTCGGAGCAGAATTAGGCCATTCAGCCCATCAAGTCTACTCCGCCATTCAATCACGGCTGATCTATCTTTCCCTCTCAACCCCATTCTCCTGCCTTCACCCCATAACCCCTGACACCCTCACTAATTAAACTTACTTACACGTACTACAATCTTACTATATCACTGCCCCCTTCCTCTCAGTCACACATAATTTATTTCCTCATTGGCGACCTTCCTTTAAGACTCTTGGGCCCACACTAGGAACTTTCTCCACAAATCCCTAAATTCCTGTGTTAATAACATTCATTGAAGCCTATTTCCTTGAGCAGAATATTCTTTACCTCTCTTAATCTTCTCTAGACCAATAATGACAAATTAAGGTGTTTAAAGACATTAGAAAATATAAATTATTGCTATCCGGATGACCAATTATTTTGATGGAGTTACACCATCATAAAGTAATTATATGTATTAAATGCACATTGTAAAATTCAATAGTCAAGTGAAGAGTGGTTTATTGTCATATGTTCTGAAACAGAACAAATAAATTCTTACTTGAAGCAGCACAACAGATGGAAACCCCATAATAAACACAAAAAAATCAGTATATATAAAAAAAATCTGAAGTGATTAAGATATTAATTGTACTTTTAAGTTATGCCTTCTATTAATGATTAGCAGTATGTTGGACATCTAGAAACTTTAAAAGCTCCAATTTGTGCTGATTAATGAGAGTACGGAAGGACATGAGTTTACATAACAGCAGCAAGGTGTTCAGTCCAATCAGTTCACACTAGCATTTGCTCAACTATGCAAAGCAAAAGTTGCAATCACATATGCCTGCCCCATTTATATTTTCACCAAAACATTTTCTACAATTCATCCACCCATCCAAGATTATCTTGACCAACAACTAATTGCAACTGATAAAGTTCTCTGGGAATTTATACATTTGCGAATTGGATCAAAAAAAGACACAAAGTGCTGGAGTAACTCAGTGGGCCAGGCAGCATATCTGGAGAACATGGATAGGTTACATTTCGGGTCTGGATCCTTCTTCACACTGTGATTAAATCTAGATGTGTCCATGCACCGATCATCCCAAGAGTTTATTTTTAATTGGTCAATGAGGAGATTTAACCATAGAACAGTACAGCACAAGAACAGGCCCTTCGGCCCCCGATATCTGTGCTGCACATGATGCCAAGACCATCTCTTGCGCACAATCCATATTGCTCCATTCCCTAAATATCCATGTGCCTATCCAAAAGCCTCTCAAAGCCACAATGGTATCTGCCTCAACCACCAACCCCAGCAGCGCGTTCCAGGCATCCACCACCCTCTGTGTAAAACAATTTGTCTCGCACATCTCTTTTAAACTTTGCCCCCGCTCACTTTAAAACCATGCCCTTTAGTATTTGATCTCTCCATCCTGAGAAAAAGGTTCTGACTGTCTACCCTGTCTATGCCTCACATAGCTTTACATACTTCCATCGGGTTTAACTTAGTTTACATCAGAGATAGTGAGGAAACAGGCCCTTCGGCCCATCGAGCCCGTGCCCGGCCACCAATCGCCCCGTACACTAGTTCTATCTTATACACCCTAGGGACAATTTAGAGAAGCCAATTAGCCTACAAACCTGCACGTCTTTGGGAAGTGGGAGGAAACCGGAGCACTCAGACAAAACCCACGCAGTCGCAGAGAGAACGCGCAAACTCCGTACAGGCAGCACCCGTAGTCAAGTTTGAAACCGGGACCCCAGTGCTGTCAGGCAGCAACTCTACTGCAAGCCATCATGCTGCCCAAAAGATCTCCACACTAGCACAAATATTCTAGAGAAAACAATCCAAGTCTGTTCAACCCCTCGCTGTAGCTATTACTCCCCAATCCAGGCAGCAGTCTGGCAAAATAAATAACTTTCACTATCTTCACTTACCTTTTGGTCCATCTAATAACGGTGCCAGAGATGTGGCTTCAAGAAGGGACAAAGAAACATCAGGTGGTTGCAATATCTGAAATATAAATTTCAAAAGAAGCTTCAAGTGTGACATTTGATCAGCATTCCGTGAATTTAGACTGAGGCGTTGTATACAACTGTTAAGTTTATCTATGATGAACACTTGTAAATTCTGCCATTACCGACATGTGTACATACTGTAAAATCCACTAAAGGAAAAACAATTTAGTTTATACTTCATTCACAAATTTAGCTTCAACTCAGTCAACAGAATCATACAGTAGGGAAACAGGCCCTTCGGCCCAACTTGTCCATGCCGACCAACATGCCCTACCTACACTTGTCCCACCTGCTTGCGTTTGGCCCATACCCCTCCAAACCTGTCCCATTCATATATATACCTGTCCAAATGTTTTTTAAGCATTGTTGATAGAAACTGTCTCAACTAGCTCTGTGCAATTGCTGTGTTAGTTTGAATCTGAGCATCTGATTCTGAATGTATCTTCACATACTATGGGAATTTGCGGGTGGAAATGGTGTTTCAGACACGGGGAGGTTATTCAATTCAATGGGGATATTTTGGACACAATTCAATTAGTTTCCGAAGACCAAAACACCAAGTAAAATCTGTGGGATTTGGAAGCTTTTAATTCCACTGGAAAGTGTCGGTCTCGTTGTTTTAGGGGGAACTAAATCGAATGCTGGTCAGATGAAAAGAGAGAGGAAAACGGAAGCATTGTTAATATTCTCAAGTGTGGGACGCCTCGCACGTTTTCACCGTCGTCTCAACGGTTCTTCTCAATTCCCGATGCCGGGATTGATTTCGCGGCACGATGTCGGGCAAATCTCTGCAAACTGGCATTAAACTCACAACCCCTTTCCTTAAAAACTCTGTGTTAGCGACAAGTGTTGTTTCAATTATTACTTCTTTTTTTTAAAAGAGTAAATGATTTCTATTGTTCCGAAAGACGGGCAATAATTTGTAGGTGGACAAAAGTGCAGGAGAAACTCAGCGGACGAGGCAGCGTCTATGGAGCGAAGGAAATAGGCAACGTTTCGGGCCGGTTGGCTGGCTGATGGTGCGGGCACCTGTTAGATTATTTTTTTTAAGACACAAGAGGCTGAAATCTTCAGCAAAACACAAAGTGTTGGAGGAAGGTGGACACGAAGATGCTGGAGTAACTCAGCGGGACAGGCAGCGTCTCTGGATACTAGTGAATGGGTGAGTTGTGGGGTCGAGACCCTTCTTCAGACTGATGTGAGGATCTCAGCGGGTCGGGCAGCGTGTGTGGAGGGAATGAACACAACACCCCCGGGTCCATTCGGGCCGGGACCCTTCTTCAGACTCCATTTATATTTGTATTTACTAATCAATATTCCGTTGTGTAAAGATATATCCCCCCATCATCCTACTGCGTGTTTGTATTTATCAGCTCATCTACTTTGAACAATAAGCTTCCGAGAACCACAATTTAATGTTTTTAATCCCTTCGTTGCATTGAATATACACGAGGAAAGTAAAGCACCAAAAAGGATACAATATCGTTGTTTTATCCTTTGTTTTTTTACACAGGAAAACGAGTTTCTTTCCCACGAGTTTAGTTTATTGTAAAACTATGCAACATCGTTTATTTTTAAACCTTTGTTTTTATATACATTGACGAAGTAAAACGCTATAGAGAGTACAATATATTTGTATTCCTTTATTATTTTTTATATCTGGGAAGTTGAGTAAAGTAAATGCCAGAATGGTCCCGACCCGTAACGTCACCTATCCATGTTCTCCAGAGATGTTGCCCGACCCGCTGACTGAGTTACTCCAGCATTTTGCGTCTATTTTTCGTATAAATCGACACCTGCGGTTCCTTTTTGTTTATTACATGCCAACGACTGTAGTATGGCCGAGGCGGTGTAGCTATTTAAACCCTACAATGTTGGACTACTTTCGTTCAATCTCTTAGAAAAAGTTATTTTTACTGTTTTTAAATTTGTGAACGAAAAAAACGTGCCCCAATGCACATTTACAAATCTGAAGCAGCCACTCCATTTCCAAACGCGCTTGCCGTCTTAATATGTAAGGCCGCCCGCTACCGGTTGCGTTCCACTGTAACTCATGTTTCAGGCGATTGGGAGGGTTGCAGGGGTGAAGGAGACGCTACCTGCTCTGCCTGGGAAACGATACCGCCTTGCTGTGTTGTACGGCTGCCGTTCCTGGAGGGGGAGAGAGAGAAAGGGAGAGAACAAGGATAGGTTTGTTCTTTGCAGGTAAACTGCACCTTAACCGCTGCGTTACTGCACAGGAATGCACCAATAGAAACCTGGACGATTAATACAAAATAGTGGACACTATACAGTAAATTATCAGTCATATTTGATAAAACATTTCCATTGCATCGTTCACTCAAATATTTCCAGCGAATCCCCCACCCCCCACCGAGCTCAGTTTTATTTTAGAGGAAAAACATGAACTAATTGATTATTAATGCTTCCTCGGGTCGACGACATTCCACTTACTTCCCTGAAGACTCCTCGGTGGATGGCCGCTCGTTGTCTGCATTCCGCGAAACCCACACTGCGAAAGAAAAGACGAATGCACCAATAATGTCTGTCTTCCAACACCAACTCCAAAGCAAAAAACAAAAAACTCCCTACTCAGTCACGAAAAAACAATTCGTTAACTCAGATATTTAAGACGTTAACGAATAATCAGCGACAAAGCACCTTGTTTCAATACCTGTACCGCTGCCTTTTGCAAGATGGTTGGAAATGTTTTTTAAAATCTTACCTTGGGACGCTAATATCACCAGATAGTACAAATTCGAATAAAAGTTCTTCTTTAATCTGCTCTGGGATGCGAGCTCCATAAGTGCAAATTCCAACGCAAAGTTACTTCAATATTCAGGTAAGATTCCCAGTGCAGGATGCTGGGTGTGTTAGTAGTTCATGGCTTCTCAGTATCTGAGCCGTGCCTCTATCTGCCAACTCGTTAAGAGGTGGTGCGTATGCAAATCACAGTAATTCCCTGGCACAAAGAAATACAGTAGTTGCAACGAATGAATTCATTACCCGTGCAATCTTAAAATAGATCTACACCCTGTTATTTCAACCTTCACTTGCAGAAACCAGAGCAATGTGACTTTGCAAGTTCGTCAGTACTTTAATCAGTTTTAAATTCCAATTGCTCAATTGTGCAAAAGACAGCCCACGTTTAGTTTTGGATTAATGCTCGAGTCTTAGGTAGAACACAAAATGCTGGAGGAACTCAGCAGGTCAGACAACATCTGTGGAGGTAGTGAGGGGATTGGGAAGATTGGCCCAGTTGGCCAAATCTCCATGTGCACATCTGTCAGACTGTTTTTTGGCAGAGACTGGGCAATCATTCGGATAGAGTGGGTAACCTCCTAGTCATAGAATCCTACAGCAGAAACAGGCCCCTTGGCCCAACTTGCACATACCAACCAACATGCCCCGGGTAAACTAGTCCCACCTGCCTGCATTTGGCCCATATCCCTCTAAACCTGTCCTATCCAGGTTTTGTAAATTATTGTAGAAACAAGGAACTTTAAATGCTGGATTACAAAAAAAAAGACACAAAGTGCTGCAGTAACTCAGCAGGCCAGGCGGCATCTCTGGGGAACATGGAGAAGATACATTTAGGGTGGAGATCCTACTTCAGACTGATTGTGGGGAGGGAGAAGGAAAGCTGGATGAGAGGCAGGACCACGCCTGGCAAGTAATAGGTGGATACAGTTGAGTTTTATTTTTGATGGGCAGATGGTTGGACAAAGGCCAGAGATGAAAAGACCGAATATGTAAGAAAATGATTGAAGTGTTGCAAACTGAAGCTAGAGGAAGGAATGTAGGTGGCAGAGGAGAGCAGAAATAGGTGCGAGTCCAGGTGGAGCATGGGAGGGGAGGAGTTATCGTTACCTGGAATTGGAGCATTCAACGTACATTCATTGTAGGCCAACTCATTTTGGCCACAGACTGGTCAGTTTGGGAATGGTAAGACGAGTAAAATTGGTTAACAACCAGGAGATCCATTAGGCCTCGGTGGGCTGAGTAAAAGTATTCAACGAAATGGTTGTCGAGTCTATGCTCAGTCTTGCTGATGTATTGGAGGCCACATCAAGAATTCTAAATGCAGTACATGAGGTTAGAGAAGGTATACGTGAAGCTCTGTTTCACCTGGAAAGGCTGCTGCAGTCCCGGGGTGGATGATAGGGAGGGGGTATAGGGATGGGTTTCAAGGAAAAGTACTTAGGGAGGGGTTAATTTGCGTGAGAAAGGATGTGAATCAAAGAGTTGTGGAGGGAGTGGTCTCTGGAAAGGGGTGGTGGGATCATGTTGGAGGTAGGTGACAAAAATGTCGGAGAATGATGTGTTGGATGTGGTGGCTGGTTGGGAGGAAGATGAGGAACCAGGGAGCTCAATCCTTATTCACCAATTAAACATTTGGAGTTAAATCTAAGTTTATTCTTACATGTAGCTGTCTAATTGTTTCTTAAACGTTGCAATAGAACCTGCCTCAACTACCTTCTCTGGCAGCTCAATTCCATACACCCAGCACCCTTTGTGTGAAAAAGTTACCCCTCAGACTCCTATTAAATCTTTCCCCCTTCACCTTAAACCTGAGTCCTCTGGTTCTGGGTTCCCATATTCTGGGCATCTACCAGATGTATTCCTCATGATTTTATATACCTCTCTAAAATCATCCCTCATCCTCCTGCGCTCCAAGGAACAGAGTCCGCACCTGCTCAACCTCTCCCTTTATTTTTTTTAATGGATATATGGAAACCTCATTTCTTCTATGTAAAGCACTTTGGTTTCAACACGAGTTGATTTAAACGTGCTATATAAATAAAAATTACTTACTTAAGATCAGACCCTCTAGTCCTGGCAACATCCTCTTAAAGCTTCTCTGTAATCTTTCCAACTTGACAACATGTTTCCTATAACATGGCACCCAGAACTGAACACAATAATCCAAATGTGGCCTCACCAATGTCTTTACAACAGCAACATGACCAATCAACGTCGATACAATACTCTGAGTGATGAACCCTCTACCAGTTACAGATGAATCTGAAGATTATTAACAATGCACCTTATGATAGTTGGATCAGAAAGCCTCCAGAAGCCATTCCAAATGTAATGATGGAGATACAAGAGACTGCAGAAGAGGAATCTTGAGCAAAAAACACAAAGTGCCGGAGGAACGCAGCAGGTCGGGCAGCATCTATGGAGGGAATACACAGGTGACATTTTGGGTTGTGACCCTTGTAATACTTTGTATCATTTGGATCCGTCTAATACTTTGATGTTATTTGATACTATGTACATCATAATGATTTTGCACTAAATAATGAGTGCAATATTGATCACTGCTGCGTGGTGTAGCAAGTGATTTTTTTAAGTAAGTTTATTGGCCAAGTATTCACATACAAGGAATTTGCCTTAGTGCTCCGCCCACAAGTAACAACATGACATACAGTGACAGTTACGAATGACTCAGAAAACACTAAACATTATTAATAATAATAAAACATTCATGATAAAACACCATTCCTTTCTTGTTAGTTCTATTGCACCATAAATGTGTTCTCATATTCCCAAGCGGGATGGTAAATAGGGCGGCAGAGTGGCCCAGCAGTAGAGTTGCTGCTTTATAGCGGCAGACACCCAGGTTTGATCCTGACTAGGGGTGCTGTCTGCACAGAGTTCTCCCTGTGTCCACATGAGTTGTTTTCCAGGTGTTCTGGTTTCCTCCCACACTCGAATGTACAGGTTTGTAGGTTAATTAGCATAATTTAAAAAATTTGTAAAGTATCCCTTGTGTGGGGAAAGTACGGGTGATCTCCAAACTAAACATCCCCGTGCCACAGACAAGAAATGCGCAGAAAAAAAAGTTTAATTTAGTTTAGTTTATTGCTCCATGTACTGAGGCACAGCGAAAAACATTTTTGTTGCGTCCAGTCAGCAGAAAATCTATACATGATTACAATCAAACCCACTGTGTACTGATACAGGATAAACGGAATAATGTTTAGTGCAGAATGAAGTCCAATTAAAGATCAGAGAAGAACAGCTGGAATGATCATATTGGATTATTATTCGGGGAGGTTGGGGTTAGATGCAACTGTTGTGTGAAGAAAGGTCCAGACTGGAAACATCACCTATTCATTCCCTCCACAGATGCCGCCTGACAACTGAGTTCCTCCAGCACTTTGTCATAGAGTCATACAAGGTCCTTTGGCCCAACTTGTTCACACGATCAAGATGCCCCATCTACACTCGTTTCACACACCTGCATTTATCCGATAACCCTATAAACCTTTCCTATCCAGTTACCTGTCCAAATGTCTAATAAATGTTGTGAAAGTACACCTCAGGTTCCTGTTAAATCTTCCCCCTTTCACCTTAAAGCGACGCCTTCTGGTTCTCTGAAGAAGGGTCTCGGCCCGAAACGTCACCTATTCCTTCGCTCCATAGATGCTGCCCAAACCCGCTGAGTTTCTCCGGCATTTTTGTCCACCCTCTGGTTCTTGTGTTTTTGGTTTGTGTGTGTGGTTTATTTTTTGTAAACCTGCATCTGCAGTTTCTTGTGACTTTATATTTACTCAGTTGGAAACCCTTTGTGGATTTTACTTGAAGTAAAGAACATCAAATAAAGTTCTTGTACTAAAGTTG
Source organism: Okamejei kenojei (assembly GCA_035221665.1). Lineage (NCBI taxonomy): Eukaryota > Metazoa > Chordata > Chondrichthyes > Rajiformes > Rajidae > Okamejei > Okamejei kenojei. Next base: position 26,445,395 of record CM069148.1, on the reverse strand, counting down.
GGACATTGTGATGCAGCTGTACAAATGGTGGGCGAGACCACACTTGGAGTGCTGTATGCTGTTCTGGTCACCCAGCTACAGGAAGGATATCATTAAAAAAAGGCACACAATACTGGAGTAACTCAGTGGGTCAGGCAGCATTTCCGGAGAACATGGATAGGTGATGTTTTGGATCAGGACCCTTCTTCCGACTGATTGAAGGGGGAGTGAAGGGAAGAAATCTGGAAGGGGTGGGGGGGGGGCAGGATAAAACCTGGCAGATAATAGTTGGATACAGATGAGGGGGGGGAGGTTTCATAGGAATATGGTTAGACAAGGCAGAGATTAAAAGACAGACGGTGAGAGACAAAAGGATTGAAGCGTAGCAAATTGTGACGCTAGAGGAGGGAATGTAAGTGGAAATGTAGGGGGAGGGGAGAAATAGGTGCCCGGTGCAGGTAGGGCACAGGAAACATGGATGGGGGGGGGGGGGGGGGATTATGTAGTTACCTCAGATAGTTGAGCAAAGGTCAGAGATGAAAAGGGGGGAATGAGGGAAGAGAAGGGAGGGTAGTGAAGTTCCTTGTGTCCAGGATGGCATTAAGTTGAAATGGGCACAGAAGTGATTCACCAGGATGTTCCCTGGGCTTGGGCTTGAGTTAGAGTGAGAGTTTGGATAGGCGGGCCTTTCTTTCTGGAGCATAGGAGGCCGACGGGGCTGACTTTAATGAGGTGTACAAAATCATGAATGGCATGGGTAACGCTCATGCTCATAGCAATTTTTTCCACTGAGAGGAAAAAAAAATATATATATATATATATATACATACATACATAAAAGAAACAAATAAACAATGGAAGGATTGATAGATACAAAAAGCTGGAGTAACTCAGCAGGACAGGCAGCATCTCTGGAGAGAAGGAATGGGTGACGTTCCCTGAAGGCTATTGGCCAAATGAAAATCAGCTATCCTGGCTTCACCAAGTTATTAAATAAATTGCGTACTGAATCTAAATCTATGGCTGAATCTATGTGGGAGCAAGCGTTTTGCTCTTTCTTCAGTGGCTGAATGCAACCAAACTTTCCTTGGTTCTACAAAAACAACATTTCTTCTGGCTGTGGGTCAAACAGATTGCCTGTGGCTCCTTGCAACCTTTAGAATGGCACAAGTAACGAGTCAATACCCCAAGGGAATGCTTTGATCACCTATCAAATCCCCCCCACCTGCAGCACAGCCAATTCCAGAATCCATCACATTTCATATTGCATTGAGATGGCAGACTTCAATTTGGCTCAATAACCAACTCATCATGCTCAATGGACATTATTAGTTGGGACAGACAGATTCAATAGATCAGTGTTAATACAGTAGATACAATGAGAACTGCAGTTGCTGGCTTACCAAAAAAAAGACACTACAGTAACTCAGTGGGTCAGGCAGCATCTCTGGAGAACATGGATAGGCGATGTTTCTTGATTTGTAGATCGTAATAGTTTTATGCAGCTCTTCAAAGTCATATCCAAGCTCAAAATCAAATCTCATTGTCTTAAATGGAAAATCAAAGCAAGACCTTGACATCGAACATAAAACACTACAGCACAGGAACAGGCATAGGAAAGGCCCTTCCGCCCACCAAGTCCACACCGAACTGCGATCACCCCGTATGCTAACCTACACGCACTAGGGACAATGTTACAACTTACTGAAGCCAATTAATCTACAAACCTGTACGTCTTTGGAGTGTGTGAGGAAACCAGAGCACCCGGATAAAACGATCACGGGGAGAATGAACAACCTCTGTGCAGACAGCACCCAAGGTCAAGATCTCTGGTGCTGTCAGGCAGCAACTCTATCCCTGTGCCGCCCGTTATATTTCCTCTCACGTTATGACAAACGTTTGCTAAATCCCACATTAAAAGGTGTATAAATAATTGCCATAAAGTACTATGTTATTGGAATGCATCAGGTGGAGTTTGTGAATTTCCTCTGGGTGCCCGGTTTTTCCACACATCCCAAATTTGTGCAGGTTTGCAAGTTAATTAGCCCTCTGTAAATTGCCCCATGTGTGTAGAGAGTGGGCGTAAAAATGGGATAACATAGAACTAGTGTCAACGGGTGATCGATGGACGGCCTGGACCCGGTGGGCCAAAGGGCCCGCTTCCATGCTGCATCTTGCATCTTCCCACCAGGAATGACATTCAAACGATTATTAAAAGATTCGGGAACAGTTTCTTCCAGATGTTATCAGGCAACTGAACAATCCGATCACTAACTAGAGAATGGTCCTAACTTCCCATTACCTCATTGAAGCCCCTCAGACTATCTTTAATCTGGCTTAATATTGCACTGAACTTTATTCCCTTTATCCTGTATCTATACACTGTGGTTATCTCCATTGTAATCCTGTATCGGCCTTCCGCTAACCTGTTAGCACACAACAAAAGCTAACTGTCGGTACATGTGACAATAAACTAAACAAACACTAAATTAAGGAATCAATTCCTCCAGCAATTGTTGCCCTAGTGTTCCTTAATGATGATCATATACTTAATGATGAATGTCCTTATTGTAGTGATAGATTAAATGTGTGGTTCCTAACAAATGGCAATTCCTTAAAGTAATATTAATGTTTTAACTTGTTGGAGAAGCTGTGCACAGATTACTAAAACAGTTTGAGAGATACCAAGAAATTGTTTATCAAAACATCAAGACTCAACCTACATGTCTTCTTCTTCTGTCGTGTGGCGTGCACAGCATAAAGTTGTAGGCAACATGTTCTATTTGATCTTCCGTTTGTGCACGTCGAGTTGATTGCATTAGTCGAAACAGAGCGGACCACGTGAAGGTTGTAATTTTCCACCCCAACCTACATGTTATAGAGTTATACAGCATGGAAACAGGCCCTTCAGCCCAAATTGTCCATGCTGACCAAGGTGTCCCATCTAAGCTAGTCCTGTTTGCCTCTAAACTTTACTTGAGACTTTACTTTAGAGATACAGTGTTGAAAGAGGTCCATCGGCCTGTTGCACCAACATGCAAATACCCGCACTAATAATGTGCATTATCTACGCGTTAGGGACAATTTACAATTTTTACCAAAGCCAATTAACCTACAAACCTGTACGTCTTTGGAGTGTGGGAGGAAATCGGAGCACCCGGAGAAAACCCACGCGGTCACAGGGAGAACGTGCAAGCTCCATACAGACAGCACCCGCAGTCAGGATCGTACCTGGGTCTCTGGTGCTGTAAAGCAGCAACTCTACCATTGCATCACTGTACCACTCCCCTCCCCTCCCCTCCCTTCCCTCCCTCCCTCCCCTCTCCATCTCCCTAAACCTTTCCTATCCATGTACCAGTCCAAATGTCCATTAAATGCTGTTACATTACCTGCCTCAACTATCTCCTCTGGCAGCTCATTGCATACATCCTCCTCCCTCTATGTGAAAACATTGCCCCTCAGGTTCCAACTAAGTCTTGCCCTCTCACCTTAATTCATTATTGATCCAGAAAGAAAAAGTGTTACGGTGATTTACCTTCCTGAGAGTGATGGGAGTCACCAGGAGAGAGTAGTTGATGATCATCGACTCTGAAAAAGTGTTCCAACTGATTTATTTGAGGCTAGAGGAGGATTTGAGATAATTTAGGGTAACAGCAGCATCTGTGAGGAAGAGGAGAGTAACGAGGATATTGAGCAAAAACTGGACAGGTGAATTAGAACCTCCAAGCAAGTTGGCAACCAGCAATTCGAGTTTAATATTGCACTAAAATCAAACATTCAAACAGGTGTGCCTTATTGACAAAACTTTCACACCAGTTTTTATTTTGTCATTAAAGTAATTATGTCTGCCCTTTTCTTAACATGTACATTTTGAATGCCGTAACAATTTCAGAGGGAAATGTATATAATAATTAACACTCTTGGAATATTTAATCCAATTTCATGCTGTATTTCAATACGCAACGTTAAAATCAATGCAGGGAATTACATTTAGTTTAGCTCAGTTTATCTTTAGTTTAGAGATAGCGCCGAAAGTCAGGATCGAACCCAGGTTTGATGCAGCAGCTCTACCACTCGCACCACTGTGATGTTTTAATTTGTAAATATTATATTGTTCTGTTATATTTCCTATTACATCATGATGTAATAGGAAATATACATCAAATATATAATACATAATATACACTCATATTTTCATATAACATGTTTGTAGTAATGTGCTGTTTCCTATTAACTAGATCAGTTGGGACCACAAACTTAGATTGTGTTCTCTACAACGCTGGAGGTTGAGGGGGATCTGATAGAAGTATATAAAGTTCAGAGTGGCATAGATAAGGTAGACATTCAGAATCTTCTTCTCAGGGTAGAACTGTCAAAGACTAGAAGGAATAAGGTGAGGGGGGAAAGCTATTTTACACAGGGTGGTGAGTGCTTGGGGCACACTCCCGTGGTGGAGGCAGATTGGATAATGGCATTTAAGAGATTTTTGGACAGGCACATGGATATGTAGGGAAAGGAGGAATATGGATCACATGCAGGCAGAGGAGATTAGTTATCTTAGAAACATGTTCAGCATGGGCATTGTGGGCCGAAGGACCTGTTCCAGTGCTGCATGCTCTATATGAAACAAAACTGCTGCAGAAAATTAAGCAAACCAGGTAGCATGGAAAAATTCACATGATATTTCAGGTCCGGACTCTACTTCAGACTGACCCAAAAATGGTGTCTGTCCATTTTCACCTGCAGATGCTGTGTGATCCGTTGAGTTCCTCCAGCACTTTGTTTCTTTGTTCAAGATTACAGCATCTGCAGTCTCTTATGTCTTCACTTGTAACACGTCTTCTGATCCTGCATTATAATCGGAACAATTTAAATTCCACAAATTGGAATACTGGCGGTGCAAAATAATCTGGGATGGTTGTAGGAAGAAACTGAAGAAGGGTCTCCACCATAAACGTCACCCATTCCTTCTATCCAGAAATGCAGCCTGTCCCGCTCAGTTACGCCAGCATTTTGTGTCTATAATCTGGATGGGTTTATTTTATTGCTAAACATCCTGGACCAGTTTTGATGGTCCCTCTAGGAAATCGGATCAACCCAGACGTCTGACGAAAGGGTCCTGACCCGAATCGCCACCTGTCCATGTTCCCCAGTAATGCTGCCCGCTGAGTTAGCTTAGTTTATTGTCACGTGTACCAAGGTACAGTAAAAAGCTTTTTGTTGCGTGCTATCCAGTCAATGGAGAGACTACACACAATAACAATTTTGATGTCCACAGTGTACAGATTCATGAGAATAATGTTTAGTGCAAGACAAAGTCGACTAAAGTTTAATTAAAAATAATCCAAGAGTCTCCAATGTGGTAGATGCAGTTACTCCAGCACTTTGTGACTTTTCTTGTAAACCAGCATCTGCTGTTCCTTGTTCCTGCCAACGAGAAGTTTTACTTGAACATGTAATAGGACCTCATTTGTTATAATGTTCTCCACAATAATTTATCTATACTTTTCCTACTTTTAGATGTAGTGCCTACCCCAGCTATTCATTATTAGCATGAGAAATATAAATATATGAATCTCCAAATGATGTTAAATACATATTAATTAAATTACACACACATCTCTGCTTTATCTAATCAATGATGCAAAGCGACAGTATGGTTAGTAATTGTATTACTCTGAGCAAATAAAATAACCATAGACATAGTAGCACAGTGGTGCAGCTGGTAGATCTGCTGCCTCACAGCACCAGAGACCCAGGTTCAATCCTGATCTCAGGTGCTGTTTGTGTGGAGTTTACATGTTCTCCCTATGACCGTGTAGGTTTCCCCTGGGTGCTCCAGTTTCCCCCCACATCCCAAAGACGTGCGTGTTTGTCGGTTGTAGGAAAGAACTGCAGATTCTGGTTTAAATCCAAGGTAGACACAAAATGCTGGAGTAACTCAGCGGGTCAGGCAGCATCCCTCGAGACCCCCACCTCATACTGATGTCAGGGGAGTGGGCGGGACAGAAATACAATGTAGTTGGAGACAGTAAGGCTGGTGGGAGAACTGGGAAAGGGGAGGGGATGGAGAGAGAGGGAAAAGAGGGCTATTTGAAGTTAGAGAAGTCAATGTTCATACCACTGGGGTGTAAGCTACCCAAGCGAAATATGAGGTGCTGTTCCTCCAATTTGCGCTGGGCCTCACTCTGACAATGGAGGAGGCCCAGGACAAAAAGGTCAGATTGGGAATGGGGGGGGGGAAGTTAAAATGCTGAGCAGCCAGGAGATCAGGTAGGTTAAGGCGAACTGGGCGGAGGTGTTTAGCGAAATGTTTGCTGAGCCTGCGCTTGGTCTCGCCGATCGTTTTGCGATCCCTTCCCTCTTCCCAGTTCTCCCACCGGTCTTACTGCCTCCGACTACATTCTATCTCTGTCCCGCCCATTCCCCTGACATCAGTCTGAGGAAGTGTGTCGACCCGAAACGTCACCCATTCCTTCCCCTCAGAGAAATACTCCAGCATTTTTTGTCTATCTTCGTGTTTGTAGGTTAATTTACATCTGTAAAAAAAAAAAAAGTGCCCCTGGTATGTTGGGAGTTGACGAGAAAGTGGGATAGCACAGAACTAGCGTAGATACAGGAATGCATGGCTGATCCGCTGATTTACTCCAGCATTTTGTGTCTTTCCATAGAACTAGTGTGATAGGGTGTTCGATGGTCAGTATGGACTTGGTGGGCCGACACGCATGTTTCATGCTGTATTTCTAAACCAAACTAAAGATATCCACAATATGTAAACAACTTTAGAAGTAACTTTAAATGTACATGGTCATATTAAATTATCTCCATAAAATAAAACCTATTCCAGAATTATCAAACAAATTTGCAATTGTCCTGGATCTGTGTCAACACGATAAGGTCCTGTCTTTTGTGCAGGGCAAGGGGGCATGATAAGTAACTTTTGTGTGGAAAATAAAGGTTAAATTTAAAGATTTGAGCAGTAGATTTGTTAACAATATGATATTATTTGTGAAGAAAAACAAACTATCATTGTTATGGTTCTAATAAACAAAAAAAATCCCCGTTTTTTTAATACCAACTTCCTTACGAGATCCTTTTAAACATGCGGTTAATTGTAACTGTGATCAGCATATGTAGAAAGGGCACTAGTGGTGTGTATAACATGCAACTAAGAGATTGTTATTAAAAGAAACCCGAGATGATCACTGGCTCAGAAGATACACTTAGAAAATTCCACTTTAAACTGACAAACTGTGCAAGATTAAATCCGATTGAATTCTTGAAAAGATAATAATATTGAAAGGAGCACAGTGCCGCAGCAGTAGAGGTGCTGTCCGTGTTTGTAAATTCACCCTGTGACCACGTGGGCTTTCTCTGGGTGTTCTGGTTTCCTCGCAAGTTCCAAGTAACATACAGGTTTGTAGGTTAATTGACATTTGTAACATTCTAAATTGTCCCTAGTGTGTGTTGTAGGACTGTGCTAGTGTGCAGGGTGATCGCTGTTCAACGTGGTCTCGATGGACCGAAGGGCCTGTTTCCACCCTCTAAAGTCTAAAGTTTGAAGTGAAGCACATTCCATTTTACTTTAGTTAACAAACTGTTAACTTGAACCGGGCACGTGCCGTTAGGGTGGGCAAGGTAGGCACTGCCTACCCTGACTAAAATTATGAAATGGTAATTATTAAATATAAATAGTAAAGGCACGGGCGAATTATGCCTATCTAGGTGATCGATTTCCTAGGTAGGCATAATTCTCCGTGCCTTTCAACCGCAGCGCTTGCAACACGTGAAGGTCTGTGCTGCCCACGTGCCGTCGGCGCTGCTTCAAGCCGTCACTGACAAGCGGGGCTGAAGGCAGCTGACATTCTGCTTTGCTGTACTGCGCATGCGCAGCGCTAGTTTCTTGGCGGGTTTTTCAAATATGGATTGTCATTATTTTATGAGTATCTTAGGAAACAAAGAGAGAAGAATGGAGTTTGTGTACCGATAATGTGGTAAGTACATTTCTTGGTGCTATATGTTTTTAAATACCGTATTTCCCGGGGTGAGGGGAGAACTCCTTTCACAGTGTTTGTGGAGTCTGGCCCAGAGTAAGTTGCAGGAGGGCAGGAGCGTTGTGAAGGAGGGGATCGGGGACAGTAACCCACTTGCGACGCTCCGGGCACGGAGCCACCGCATTGTGGCCGGGGAGTGAATTAGCTTGGGTGGCTGCGAGTTGCCGCTGGGACCGGACAACCCCTTCTGCTGGTCCCCGCTCACCTCTGGCAGTGCTCTCCATCTGAAAACCCCTCTCCTGCCGCTCGCCGGCCTCACTCATGTCAGCTGCTTCCCGCAAATCCTTAAATTCTGACAGCGCGCTCAAGGGACCAATTGAGGTTACTCGGCTGTGGGAATTTAAGGATTTGCGGGAAGCGGCTGACATGAGCGAAGCCGGCGAGCGGCAGGTGAGAGATGTTTAGACGGAGAGCACTGCCAGAGGTGAGAGGGCTGGCAGAAGGCGCTGAAGTGGCAGCCAGTCTGTTGTCCGGTGCCGAGGCCGCTCGCAGTCACCCGAGCTGCTTCCTTACCCGGAAGTGGCGGCCAGTTCTGTTGTCCGTGCCCGGAGCGCTGTGGCAGGGGTGAGTGAGTTACTGACATGATCTCCGACCCCCTCCTTCTCAACACTCCTGCCCTCCCCGCATCTTTAACCCCTGGCACAGATTCTCCACACGCTGTGAAAGCAATTCTCCCTCCAATTGGTCCCTTGAATTAGTATTGTCATTCAATAAGATGACAACTGATTCAACTTGTCCCGTTTTTCTCTCCATCTCTCCACCTGCCTTCATCCTCCGTCCCCCACCCATTCAGTAGTTAAAAAATGAAGGAGATTTAGAAGCCTTGTGCAAATTGAATTGTTACTTATTTTTATTATTTATTTTTTCAAAGAGAACAATCTGCGCATGCGCGGATTAAGATTTTTTTTTAAAGCCGACTGACTGCCTACCCTGAGTAATTCCTCACGGCACGTGCCTGATTTGAACGTGTATCTGCCAGTAGGTGACTGATTTTTAAATCACAAAATCTTGTACGTTTAACAGGAGTGATTTAAACTGGAGGAATATCTTCCTTGTATGCCTGTGGCAAGTATATTAATGTGACATCCAAGAATGTTTCAAATAACATTCATGTCATTAAATACAATTGTAAGATTATATTTAAGCTTTCACTAAGGAGAATCCTTATGTCCTAATAATAAAAACTTGAAGTACTTTTATATTTCAGAGAATTAATTTTTAGTTTAGTCTGGAAATACAGCATGGAAATAGGCCCTTCGGCCCACCGAGTCCACGATGACCATCGATCACCCATAAAATCGTTTTATCCGACCCACTAGGGACAATTTACAGAAGCCAATTAACCTACAAATCTGCATGTTTTAGGGATGTGGGAGGAAACCGGAGAACCCGGAGAAAACCCATGCGGTCACAGGGAGAAAGTGCAAACTCCACAAAGACAGCAGCTGTAGTCAGGATCAAACCCGGGTCTCTGGCGCTGTCAGGCAGCAATTCTACCACTGCGCCGCTCTAAGTTCTTGAATAAAATACATGAAATTGCGTGAAATCCAGTCTTTGTGAATTCCCAAAGGCTGAGCTGTTGCCTGAAGAAGACAGACTGCAATAAGTCAGGATAGACAACAAAACATTCTCCACAATAATTCCCAACACCAGTGGCACACTAGGTTATGTCCTCCTTTGCTATCCTTACTTTACAGCCACTCCTGCCAAATTCTGGTCGAACGCCATCTACAAGGTGTGTAGGAAAGAACTGCAGATGCTGGTTTAAATCAAAGATAGACAAAAAATGCTGGAGTAACTCAGCGGGACAGGCAGTATCTCTGGAGAGAAGGTATGGGTGACGTAACGGGTCCAAACCCTTCTTCAGGCTGTCCATCTACACGTTTGCAGATGATACCATAGTAGTGGGCCAGATCGCGAACAATGACGAGAGGGTACAGGGAAGAGATCAAGAGCTTAATAACATGGTGTCATGACGACAATCTCTCCCTCAATGTCAGGAAGGGAAAGGAACTGGTCATCGACTTCAGGCGTTTCGGTTTCCTCCTACATTCCAAAGATGTGCGGATTTGTAGATTAATTGGCCTCTGTAAATTTCAATAATAATAATAATATCTTTTATTGTCATTACACATAAGTGCAACGAGATTTGGTTTGCAACTTCCATCCGATGTCATAACTTAAACGACTAATAAAATTTAGGTTTAGATACCCTGAGAACAAGGTTTGTAAAACGAACAGCAGACCAGTAAAAGTCAAAACAGACTAAAGTGCAGATGTGTCTGTGCGACGTGACCATCCGAGGGAGACAGTCCATGGGGGTGGGGGGCACTCAGCAGGGCCGGTTCAGAGCCGCTATAGCTCTGGGAATGAAGCTGTTCCTGAGTCTGGAGGTGCGGGCGTAGAAGGCCTTGTAACGTCTGCCGGAAGGGAGTAGTTCGAACAGTCCATCGCAAGGGTGAGAGGAGTCTTTATGGATGCTGACGGCCTTCCAAAGGCACTGTGTGTGGTAGATGCCCTCCAAGGCTGGTAGCTGTGTCCCAATAATTTTTTGCGCTCTGTGGATGACGCGCTGAAGAGCTCTCCTCTCTGCCTCCGTGCAGCTGAGATACCACACAGAGATGCCATACGTTAGTATGCTCTGTTTTGTTTGTTTATTTGTTTATTTATTTGCACCATGTTTTAAAAAAAGACCAACGATCAATTTATAATACCATACAGTGCTGGGAGGGAAGGGAAGCCCAGAGGGCTTATACAAAGTCCGCTCCCATCTGAAAATGAGCGTTAATGGCAAATCAGGGGGTAGGAGAAATTAAAAAGACAATAATAAACAATAATACAGTTTAAAAATGAAAATTAAAAATATGAAATTAAAAATATGAAAATAAATAAAATAATAAGGTATAGTATGAGATAAGAGTCAACAGAAGTAGTTTCAGCTCATAAATAGCATTACAAAAGGCTGGAGGTCAGAACTCAGGACATGATGAGAAACTTTTTAAGCTCAATCTTAAAGGTGGCTAAGGAGGTGTGAGACTTTAATGACAGAGGCAGGGTATTCCAAAATTTAGGACCTTTAAAAGTAATGCCATGTTGGTGTTTGGATGTTCGACAAAACGGAAGATGAAGATCATTTCTTCTTCTGGTTGGTTAATGGTGAATATTAGAAGAAAGGGTGAAAAGATCATGAAGAGAAACAGGCAAATCATGTTTACATTTAAGATATTTGAAAATAAAAATACCTATTTGGAATGCATTCAGTTTATCTACAGACAAAATTGAGTACTTCTTGAAGAGAGGGGCAGAAGGTTCTTGTGAATTTGAATGAGAAACTAATCTCATAAATGTCTTCTGTATGATGAGTAGCTTAGAAAGATAGGAAGGATAGGTAGAACCCCAAACAATATTACAATAATTGAAATAAGGAAAAATCAAACTGTAATATATTGTTAGATGGGAAGACGGGTGAATAAATGCACAAACCTTTCTCAGAATACCAAGCATTTTCATTGATCTTCTACAGACAATATTGATATGTTCTTTCCAAGTTAAATTTTGATCAATGGTTACTCCTAAAAATTTTGTATATGTTACTTCAGGAATTTCATGTCCATTGATAAAAATGTTAGATTTGTCTTTGGGAAAAAAATTGTTTTTATTGCAGAAGATCATGTAATTGCATTTTTTGATATTGAGAGAGAGCCTGTTCACTTCAAACCACTTAGAGGAATGAGACATTTCTTCATTAACTAATTCAACCAATGATTTTAGATCACTATGTGAAGCTATAAGATTGGTGTCATCGGCAAACAGGATAGGAAGAAGTACTCTACAGGTAGAGGATAAGTCATTTATATAGATCAAGAATAGTAAAGGACCAAGGATGGAGCCCTGTGGTACCCCACAGTGAATTATCATGTTTTTGGATGAGCTTCCATTTAGATAGACAAATTGCACTCTATTTGCTAAATTGTTGGTTAACCATAGAAGCGCTACATCCTTTACCCCATATCCATTGAGTTTAGAGATTAAGATTGAATGGTTGAGTGTATCAAATGCCTTGGATAGATCTAGAAAGACACCAAGAGCACACTGTCGTGCAGCGGTAGACGGTCGTCCGCAGCTGTCGGGGCAGACCAGTCCGGTTCCCCCTATTATGTAGAGAGTGGATGGGAAAGTGGGATAACATAGAACTAGTGTGAACGGTTGATCGATACTTGGTGTGGACCCGACGGGCCAGTTTCCATGCTGTATCTCTAAATATATGGGGTGGAGTACATGCCCCAGTCCGCGTCAACGGTGGAAGTGGTCTTGAGTTTCAAGTTTCTAGCTGTGAAATCGCCAACAATTTGACGATTCGTCTCAACACTCGGGCCAAAAAAGCACATTAACGCTTTTACTTCCTCAGAAGTTTAAGGAAATTCAGCATGTCTCCAATGACTCTTACCAACTTCTACAGATGGGCCATAGAAAGTATCCCATCAGGATGCATCACAGCTTGATATGGCAACAGCTCTGCCCAAGGTTACAAGAAACTGCCGATCAAAAGATTTTTCTTCAAACCAGCTCCCCTCCTCACCAAAACACAAAGTACTGGAGGAACTCAGCGGGTTTGCCAGCATGTGTGGATAGGCAACGTTTTGGGCGGGACCCTTCTTAGGTCTGAGGAAACGTCCTGACCTGAAACGTTAAATGTCCATTGACTCCGCAGTTGTTGCCCTGACCCAATGGGTTCCTCCAACACTTTGTGTTTTGCTCAATGTTACTGCAGTTCCCTTTGTCTCCATTCCACGACAATTCACAACCACTGTGCTTTTAAACCCACCAACCCTTCCTTTTTCTATATGTGGTGCTGAATTATATTAGAACGCAATGTATCTACACTTATCCTATTGCAAAATAAGAGCTTAAGAATTGAAATGGAATAGGGTTGTGTTTTGTTTAGATTTTGATTTAGAGATATGGTGTAGAAATAGGTCCTTCAGCACAGCAAGTCCATACTGACCCCAGCAATCACCACATACACTAGCACCATCCTACACTCTGGAATAATTTTACAACTTACCGAAGCTAATGAACCTACAAACCCACATATCTATGGTGTTTGGGAGGAAACCAGAGCACCCGGAGGAAATTTCAGACATTTAGTTTATGACCTTATCTCCTAGTGCTTTAAGTAATCACTTGAACCTCTACAAGCCATTACATTGTCCTTCCACTAGATGGCAATGTGCAGTTCATAACAATTGTCCATAATACAATATTAATAAAATTTGACAGCCTTGAGGGGGATACGACATATATTGCCTGAAGTAGATTCATAAGTCGAAGACCGAGGGCATGGATCTAGTGAGGGCAATATATGTCGTTATCTTCATTATTACCCATTATCAGACATCTAGAGGAAAAATTTGAAATCTGCTCGGCGGACTTCCACGTAAAATTTAACCATGGGACGCGGCAGTCTTCCTGTCTGCCGTTTGAATATTCTAAATTTCCCACGCAGCGTCACGTTGCCGTCACGTTGCCAACCGGATGTGAGACCAGGGAATATAGACTATATTCCCCGCTGTTTTAACAGTAAAGTTAGGCGTTCGCAATATAAGAAAATATTCCCCACCCCTGCTGGCAGTAAAAACGAAGGGAATAATTTTGTAAAAGCATACAGATGTGTGATATGGGTAATAATAATAAATAAAACATTTTGTTTTTTCATGCACATAATGCATAAGTAATGTGCATATTAACTGATTACATTGCACGATACCATTCTTAGCAATGTAATATTCTGTTATTTTTACCTGAAAAAAAAAATATTATTACACGTTAAATCTTGTGCAATATTTCTATTCAAAGCACAAACATTATTTTTGAACAAGACAATGCAGGATAAGGAATAAAATCCTTCGCTATAAAAGTGTATTGGGTCCATTAAGTGCAAGATGGCGTAGTGGCGGAGTTGCTGCCTCACTTCGTCAGAAACGTGCAAGTTCGATCCTGACCTCGAGCTCGTCTGTGAGGAGTATGCACGCTCTCCCTATGATCGGGTGGGTTGCATTTTTAAAACGAGTGGATTTGTAAGTGAATTGGACTCTGTGTAATTGCCCCTATTAAACATAGAAACATAGAAAATAGGTGCAGGAGTAGGCCATTCGGCCCTTCGAGCCTGCACCCACATTCAATATGATCATGGCTGATCATCCAACTCAGTATCCTGTACCTGCCTTCTCTCCATACCCCCTGATCCCTTTAGCCACAAGGGCCACATCTAACTCCCTCTTAAATATAGCCAATGAACTGGCCTCAACTACCTTCTGTGGCAGATAATTCCAGAGACTCACCACACTCTGTGTGAAAAATGTTTTCCTCATCTCGGTCCTAAAGGAATTCCCCCTTATCCTTAGACTGTGACCCCTTGTTCTGGACCTCCCCAACACCGGGAACAATCTTCCTGCATCTAGCCTCCAAGCCTTATTTTTGTAAGTTTCTATAAGAGAAAGCCCCCTCAGTCTTCTAAATTCTAGCGAGTACAAGCCAATTTTCTGTCTATCCAGTCTTTCCTCATATGAAAGCCTTCTCCTGAATCCCAGGAATCAGTCTGGTGAACCAATTCTCTGTATACCCCCTTTTCACTGTCCCTCGGTACAATGTGACAATAAACAAAAACTAATAACTTTGCCATTCAATCATGGCCGATCTATCTTTCCCTCTCATCACCATTTTCCTGCCTTCTCTCCATAGCCCCGACACACTTATTAATCAAGAATCTGTCAATCTCCCCCTTAAAAAATAGCCATTGCTATCATCGGGTGGCGCTAGCAATGGCTGCCTCGCCAACAGTCTGTCTGTCCTTTCCTTCTTTGTGTTTTAATTGTAGATTTGTAAAATCTGTATATTTTTCCCGTTTTGTGTAATTCTTTAGCTTGTTTTATGTGGAAGGTTGGCGGAAAGTTTTACTTTTTCTAATCTCTATATTTACCTCGACAGAGATGCGATTTTTTCCCGTATCGTATCTCTGTCCACACTGCGGCCTAACTTCAAGGAGTTGGCAGCCTTTGCTGGTGATCGATTTTGAGAGCTCCACCGTGGTCGCCTGCGGACTTACCATCGCGGTGCTCGCGGTCTTTGGAACTCCAAGGAGTCGATCAGGAGTTTCTCCAACGCAGGAGTTGGATCGCCCCGACGCAGGAGTTTCGATCGCCCCAACGCAGGGAGTTTCGATCGCCCCAACGCAGGAGTTTGGATCGCCCCAACGCAGGAGTTTGGATCGCCCCGACGCAGGAGTTTCGATCGCCCCGACGCAGGAGTTTCGATCGCCCCAACGCAGGAGTTTCGATCGCCCCGACGCGGGAGTTTCGATCGCCCCGACGCGGGAGTTTCGATCGCCCCAACGCGGGGGCTTCGAGCACCGGCTGCAGGAGCTTCCACCGCCCCGACGGATGGTTCGACTGCCCCGACTGCAGGAGAATAAAGAGAAAGAAGATTGGACTTTTGTGCCTTCCATCATAGTGAGGAAAGTGGGGAATCCACTGTGGTGGATGTTTATGTTAACTTTTGTTTATTTGCGAGTCTTGTTGCTTTTTTTAATGTATGGCTGCACGGTAATTCGCATATCACTGTACCTTCATTGGTACGTGACAATAAAAGACCTTTGAACCTTTAAAAATAAACATGTTTATAGTACAAATATAAAATGTGACAAATATATATTAATTTATTGCCTTTAAACATAAAATCCCACAAAAGATATTGTGCAAAGGCACCAATAATCTTAGGTTGATTAAGTGCTGAACGCTGTGAACTGGTATCCGGGAGTCCTTTCCCTTGTCAATGCGTTCAGAGGACTAGGGGGCGGTCGGTTCTTGTCACCAGCGTATCCAGACTGCTACAATGGAGAAAAAGGTAGCCAGAGAATTCAGGCACAAGGTAAGGGCAGAGATAACTCGCTGTGGGCACTTCAACTTTTCGATTACCAGTGCTGTTTGTCTGCACTGACTTTAATCAAGCGTTTGTTATTTCCACGCAAGCTTGAGTTAGGGAAAGTGTTTGTTCTCAGACTATGAACCCAACAGTATCGTTGACTGATGGGGGAAGGGCATGGAGTGTTTCCATTTAGGACAGTCTTCAATTTCCATTAAGCGTTGCCAGCACAGCGTCGGGGATTTTAGCGCTTCAAATGAAACGCCTTTAAAAGCTGCCAATTTATGGTAGAGTTTCAGAAATGTTTAGCTTGTACATGGGCGGTTGTTCCGTCCAGCAAGAAAGTCACCCACCTCTTACAGTAGAGTTGCATGGCAGCGGAGAGAGAAGGATGCGGTTTCCTAAACTCCCAGTTAGTGCATCTAAAGCCGCCAGTCCATGGGATGTGGGCTTTCCACTAACGCGTGAGAACAAGGGGTCGGGCAAGTGACATGAAAACGCAGGTTTCTGAGCTCTAACTTAAATTGGTAACATTATCCCGGACTGGAATCTTAAAGGGACACGTCCTGGTTGAGGTAGCGCAGAAATAGTGACTAATGGCTCTCTTTTAATGGAAATTATAACAGATTAATTTGGAGCCTCGTTTGGTGATGTAGGGTGATCAAGCACTTTAAATTGCACAGAAAAACGGAAAATCAAATGTTAATTGTCATTATTACAGAGAAGAGAATAATTACATTTCTACTTGCAGCTAAACAGGCCTACAAACACAATATAGGTACAATGGCCTGAATCTGCTCTTCTGTTTTATCTCAGTTTTTTAGAGATACAGCATGGAAACAGGCCCTTCGGCCGACGGAGTCCATGCTAGCTCCTGATCACCCGTTCGCACTAGTTCCATGTTTTCCCACTTTCTCATCCACCCCCAACACACTGGGAACAATTTAGAGAGGCCCATTTGACGTACACACCCTTTGGGATGTGGAAGGAAACCGGAGCACCCGGAGGAAACCCACAGCAGTCACAGGGAGAACGTGCAAACGCCACACACAGACATGATCTTATGGTCTTGGGTACTGCTTTAAGCTTCTTCTTCCTTCGTGTCCATCTTCCATGTTTTTAAATGTTGACATCGCTGTCATCGTCCGTCCTGAAAAGGCCGCAAGCTTCCGGCGGCAATCAGTGGGAGCCGTCACTTGTCACATCATAGATGATGGTGGTAGCAGAATCAGCTCCGGATACTTCCAGTTTCGAGCCCCGCGACGTGGACACGTCTGCTATGGGGCCACTGCTTTAAGCTGAGTACAAGGTTCTAAATTCAATTATCCAACCAAACGTACTGTGGTGGCAGCTGGCTAAAGTTCTAAAATGAACCAAATAGACAATGGCTGTGTACATATTGAATCTCCTCAATCTTCTAAGGAAGTGGGGACATTAGTGGGCATGAGTATTGGTTTTCCTTCTTTTGCTCCCTTTACTAATGTGTCAATAAACTCATTTTCTAGATATGACAGGTGTATCGTGCAACCTGCCATTTAAACAGCTGTTCTGTATCTGTAAAATGGGGTTAGTGTCATTGGGTTTCTAGACATTTGGGTCAGAAGCTTTTACTGAGTTAGTAGATTACTGATTTTTATCTGTTTCCTGCACAAGATATATTTAATCTCACTGGTGTCCATGACATGTTTATACTATGTAATATGTCTTTAAAGTGCCACCTAACTGTTGCCAGGTTGGTCTTTAGTGCACTTTTACACTCAACATTACATTTTTGTATATCATGTTTCTTACTCAGACCACTTATGCCCATTGAATTGGTACAAGTTGCAATCGTTTCCCCTGGGAAGTACTGGGTGTATTTTCAGTGAGAAGGTGTAGAGTACAGGAAACCTAGCAAGGACTAAATAGATTAAATATATTATGTTGCAAGAAATTTACATTTCTGACCCAAAGTTCTATAAATTGGATAGTACCAACTTTGTTTTTCAGGAACTAATTCTTCCTTTCCTGGGATTGGAAGGAACTTATAAACATCTCAAGTCAGTTGATTGTTAACAATTGTCCTGCTTGGAAATTTACTTTCCAAGTAACCATCCTCACTCACAATATCGATCATCAGGGTTTCCTCAATAACATTTCCCCAATAATTTAGTTTAGTTTAGAGATACAACATGGAAACAGGCCCTTCGTTCCACCGAGACTGCGTCGACCAGCAACCCTCGGTACACTAGTTCTATCACACACACTAGGGACAATTCGCAGAAGCCAATTAACCTACAAATCTGTACATCTTTGGAGTGTGGGAGGACTTATTTTTTCATTCATTCAAACCGGAGCACCTGGAGAAAACCCACGGAGAAAACTCACAGAGAGAACCGACAAACTCCACACAAATAGCACCTGTAGACAGGACAGAACCCGGATCTCTGGAGCTGTATGGCAGTAACTTACCGCTGCGCCACTGTGCTGCCCTTAACCTTGTCCACCTGCTCCAATGTTCCACACAACTTTGTATTTTATTCATTCCACACGACTGGTGCAATAAGGAGGCTGATGGAGGAGGATACAATAGTGGCATTAAATCGGTTTTTAGGTAGGCACATGGATGTGCAGGGAATGGCGGGATATGGATCGTGAGCAGGTCGTTAAGAGTTGGTCTTGGCATTATATTTGGCACAGAAATTGTGGGCAGAAGGGCTGTACTGTTTGGGCCGTTTGTTCTATGTTCAAGGTAGTCACAAAGTGCTGGAATAACTCAGCAGGTCAGGCAGCATCTCTGGAGAAAAAGGATGGGTGATGTTTCGGGTCTGGACCCTTCTTCAGAGTCTTAATGAAAAGGTCTAAAGAGGGTAGAAGGCTGCCTAGGGGGGGGGGGGGGTGGTCTGAGAGCAGTGGGACTGGTGGGGATGGGAGAAGGGGTCATCACTGGGTGGTGGGGACCTTCCCATAGAAAAAGGCACAGAGACAGAGGCGACAGAATGTTTTATATTTTAATAGTTTGTTTTTAGTTTATTATTGTCACGCGTACTGAGAAATTGTGAAAAGCTTTAGTTTGCGTCCTATCCAGTAAAACAAAAGACTACACATGAGTACAATCAAGCTGTCCAGAGTGCAAAGATATTTTTAAAAATTGCATATAGGCTGATTTGCAGTTATTTGTTAATCTGCATTAAAAAAGTAATTTTTTTTTAGGTACATGGATAAGAAAGGATTCGAGAGATATGGGCCAAAAGCTGGCAAATGGGACTAGCTTAGATGGGAAGTGTTGTTTTCCGTACTGAATGACAATATGATTCCAAGTTAATATTTCATGAATTCGCAACAGTAAATGCAATCTATATATTGATTCTGCAACAAGCGGTTTGAATCGATTCTCTCAATGGTAAATTATTGTAAATTATTTCTTGCAAATTGTATCAGGGATCATGATTTTATTAATAAAATATATATCTTTGTAATATCATTATAAAAACACAATTTGTGCTGCTTATTGATCAGTTTGTTTTGATTCCACTTCAATAACTTCTTTGATTTGTAAAATATTAGTATCTGATAGACTTACTGTTGCAGTTATCATTCTCAGGTTTAAATTAGTTCAGTTTGGTTTCAAGGCACAGCGTGCAGCAAACAGGCCCTTTGGTGCACTGAATCCCCGCCCATACACTAGTTCTATCCATGTAGGAAAGAACTGCAGATGATGGTTTAAATCGAACGTTTCGTGTCGAGACCCTTCTTCTGACCCGAATCTGTCTGAAGAAAGGTCTCGACCCGAAATGTCACCCATCCCTTCTCTCCACAGATGCTGCCTGTCCCGCTGAGTTACTCCAATAATTTTGTATCTACCACCAGTTCCATCCTGCACACTAGGGACAATTTACAGAGACCAATTAACCTACAAACCTGCGCGTCTTTGGAATGTGGGAGGAAACCCGGAGCACCCGTGGAAACTCACGCGGTCACAAGGAGAACGCACAAACCCCGTACAGACAGCACCCGTAGTCAGGATTGAACCCGGGACTGTAAGGCAACACCTCTACCACTGTGCCCCCCCATTAGCTTACTGTACAACCTCATTCAGCGCAGCATTCGGATGTATTTAAAAATGAAGCAAACCATTTAATTTTAATATACTTTTAACGTGGTTGTATTAAAAAAGTTTTCAGCTCACAGCTTTTATCATCTGTTTAGTTCAGCTTAGTTTATTATTGTCATGTGCACCGAGGTGCAGCGAAAATATTTTTTGTTGCCTGCTAGCCAGGCATCGAAAAGACCATGCATCGTTACAATCCAGCCCTCCACATTATAACGATGAGGGATAAAGGAAATAACGTATTGTGCAAGTCCAGTAAAGTCTGATTAAGGATATTCTGTGGTCTCCAATGAGTTGGGTGGGAGGTTAGGACCGCGCTCTAGTTGTTGACAGGATGGTTCAGTTGCCTGATAACAGCTGGTACCAACACACGGCAAGAATTACAATTTTATTGATTGGTTTTATTACTTTATGATTGACCTTTGTTACGTTGTTGCGTGACACAAGAATCACTCATCCCGTTCAGAGGTTTTACTGCTTACTCCACTCCCCACCCCTCCCCCCATCTCTCACAAACAGCAACTGCATTGGTAAAAACATTCCTTTTTTAAGATACATGAGTGGAGCTTTATATCAGCTCAGTGTTTTATCAAAACAAATATTCTCATGTATGAGAGACAACATATTAGACCAAACTGTCTGGGTGTGTCAGTGTGTGTTATTTTCCATGTACTGTCACACAATGTTAGAAAAAGCTATACCTACTTAAAAGGTTTTTTTGACTGGAGTGTAAATTAAAAGGATTTTTATGACTCCAGTGTCAATTTAGTTTATGTTTATGGAAGGGAGGTGAAAGAAAGATGGATGTTTATAGCTATTTACAGTGAACTGGTCATTTGATGAACAGCTTCCATTTGAGAGATTAACCTTTCTTCACTTTACGATTTCTTGCTGTGATTTCTGCATTTTTACCAGTATGTTTCCAAATTACTTTTCTCGCCACAGTGAGTTGCAATATTTTACTGTTATGTCCTGCTGAGAAGCTATAGAATGCCATAAGTTCACCAAATCTCATTTGGAAGCATAAATTCCCTATAGATTTCAGCTTTTGCAAACCCTCATTGATTTTATATTGTAGCCAAAACAATTTGGTCTGCTCGTCCTTGAGTTGTATCTTCTGCATTTTCTATTAATATATATATAATATTTTGGTTCTGGTTCTGCATGATATTGCTTCATTGTTTCTTGTTATTCAATCAAAAAGCCACATTTGGAAGCATCTTGACTGTTGAGGAAAGAATTTGTACCATTGCTACTGATGCTAATCATTTTCTAGTTTCTTTTCTGCTTGTGAGCATTGTTGATTTAAATAGTTGTGAGGAAAGACACAAAGCGCTGGGAGTAACTCAGCGGGTCAGGCAGCATCTCTGGAGAACATGGATAGGTGATGTTTCAGGTCGGAAGCCTTCTTCAGACTGATTGTAGTTGGGTGGCGTGTAACAAAGCTGGAAGTGAGAAAGGGCAGGGTAAAGCTTGGCGAGTAATAGGTGGATACAGGTGAGGTGTGTATCTTGACAGAGGCCCAGGAGCAGTAGCAGTGGGAGGAGCGACGTCCGACCTGTAAGTTCAAAAACTCTATCGCGGGGCTTGTTTTCACAGAGGCCCGGGAGCGGTTGCAGTGGGTGGAACCCAAATCCGTAACGTTCCATTTGCAGTTCGCAGTTCGCAACAAGTGGGCTTGAGGAAGCCGCTGATTGGTGGAAGACGACTCGAGGGAGCAGCTGATTGGCAGTCAGATCCCTGCTGATTTCTTTCAGCTAAAATCCTTTTATATCCCACTGATATCTGCTGATTTCTTTCAGCTAAAATCCTTGCGTTGTATTGTATTGTATATTGTATTGTATCCAGGGTAAGGGGGAGGATGAGTGCCAGGGCAGTTTATTGTTCTGGATGTCAGATGTGGGAGGTCATGCAGTCAGATAGCTCTCCAGACATCCACATCTGCGCCAGGTGTGTCAAGATTGCGCTCCAAATGGACCGTATTCGGTTCCTGGAGCAGCAGCTCGATGACCTCCGTCTGGTCAGGGAGAGTGAGGAAGCCACAGAGAGGAGCTACAGGCAGGTGGTCACTCCAAAACCACAGGAGGCAGAAAAGTGGGTCACGGTTAGGAGAGGCAAGGGGCAGAGGCAGGGACTAGAGAGTACCCCGGTGGCTGTACACCTTGGCAATAAGTACTCCCGTTTGAGTACTGTTGGGGGGCACAGCCTACCTAGGGATACAAAGACCAGCCCTGTTGCTCAGAAGGGTAAGGAAAAGAAGAGGAGGGCAGCAGTAATAGGGGACTCTATAGTTAGGGGGTCAGATAGGCGATTCTGTGGACGCAGTCAGGAGACCCGGATGGTAGTTTGCCTCCCTGGTGCCAGGGTCCGGGATGTGACTGAACGTGACCAAGATATCTTGAAATGGGAGGGAGAGGAGCCAGAGGTCGTGGTACATATAGGTACCAATGACATAGGTAGAAAAAGAGAGGAGGTCCTGAAAGGAGAATTTAGGGAGTTAGGAAGAGTGTTAAGGAGAAGGACCGCAAAGGTAACAATCTCAGGATTACTGCCTGTACCACGCGACAGTGAGAGTAGGAATGGAGCAAGGTGGAGGATCAATGCGTGGCTAAAGGACTGGTGCAGAGCGCAGAGAGTCAAGTTTCTGGATCATTGGGACCTCTTTTGAGGAAGGTGTGACCTGTACAAAAAGGACGGGTTGCACTTGAACCCGAGGGGAACCAATATCCTGGCGGGGAGATTTGCAAAGGCTACTGGGGAGACTTTAAACTAGATCGGTTGGGGGGAGGGACTCAAATAGAGAAGGCAAGTAGTCCGTTTGTGAGGCAGGAGGCAGAGAAGAGAAGCAGTCAGACGCAACACGTAGGGAGGAAAGAAGAAAAAAATAACAAACGGAGAATAAGAAGTGGAGGGTTTCTTAAATGTGTGAGCAGAGAGACAGAGGGGTGTAAAATGAGGATAGGAGCAATAGGTAGCAAGGTGAAAAGTGGCAGGAAAACAAATCCAGGGCAAAAATCTAAAAGGGCCACTTTTCAACATAATTGTAAAAGGGCCAAGAGTGTTGTAAAAACAAGCCTGAAGGCTTTGTGTCTCAATGCGAGGAGCATTCATAATAAGGTGGATGAGTTGAATGTGCAGATAGCTATTAATAATTATGATATAGTTCGGATCACGGAGACATGGCTCCAGGGTGACCAAGGCTGGGAGCTGAACATCCAGGGATATTCAATATTCAGGAAGGATAGACAGAGAGGAAAAGGAGGTGGGGTAGCGTTGCTGGTTAGAGCAGAGATTAACGTAATACAAATGAATGACATTAGCTTGGAGGATGTGGAATCGATATGGGTGGAGCTACGAAACACTAAGGGGCAGAAAACGCTAGTGGGTGTTGTGTACAGGCCACCTAACAGTAGTAGTGGAGTTGGGGATGGCATCAAACAGGAAATTAGAAATGCGTGCAACAAAGGTAAAACCGTTATAATGGGTGACTTCAATCTACATATAGATTGGGTGAATCAAATTGGCAGGGGTGCTGAGGAAGAGGATTTCTTGGAATGTATGCGGGATAGTTTTCTAAACCAACATGTAGAGGAACCAACGAGAGAGCAGGCTATTCTAGACTGGGTACTGAGTAATGAGGAAGGGTTAGTTAGCAGCCTTGTTGTACGTGGCCCCTTGGGCAAGAGTGACCATAATATGGTTGAGTTCTTCATTAGGATGGAGAGTGACATTGTTAATTCAGAAACACGGGTCCTGAACTTAAAGAAAGGTAACTTTGAGGGTATGAGACGTGAATTGGCCAAGATCGACTGGCAATTGATTCTTGAAGGGTTGACGGTGGCTATGCAATGGAAGGCATTTAAAGACTGCATGGATGAACTACAACAATTGTTCATCCCAGTATGGCAAAAGAATAAATCAGGGAAGGTGGCGCATCCGTGGATAACGAGGGAAATCAGGGAAAGTATCAAAGAAAAAGATGAAGCGTACAAATTAGCCAGAAAAAACAGCCTACCAGAGGACTGGGAGAAATTCAGAGACCAACAGAAGAGGACAAAGGGCTTAATTAGGAAAGGGAAAATGGAGTATGAAAGAAAACTGGCAGGAAACATAAAAACTGACTGCAAAAGTTTTTATCGATATGTGAAACGCAAAGATTAGTTAAAACAAATGTAGGTCCCTTGCAGTCAGAAACGGGTGAATTGATCATGGGGAACAAGGACATGGCAGACCAATTGAATAACAACTTTGGTTCTGTCTTCACTAAGGAAGACATAAATAATTTGCCGGAAATAGCAGGGGATCGCGGGTCAAATGAGATGGAGGAAATGAATGAAATCCAGGTTAGCCGGAAAGTGGTGTTGGGTAAATCGAATGGATTAAAGGCCGATAAATCCCCAGGGTCACATAGGCTGCATCCCAGGATACTTAAGGAAGTAGCCCCAGAAATAGCAGATGCCTTAGTGATAATTTTTCAAAACTCTTTAGATTCTGGAGTAGTTCCTGAGGATTGGAGGGTAGCTAATGTAACCCCACTTTTTAAAAAGGGAGGGAGAGTGAAAACGGGGAATTATAGACCAGTTAATCTAACATTGGTAGTGGGGAAACTGCTAGAATCAATTATTAAAGATGGGATAGCAGCGCATTTGGAAAGTAGTGAAATCATTGGACAAAGTCAGCATGGATTTACGAAGGGTAAATCATGTCTGACGAATCTTATTGAATTTTTTGAGGATGTAACTAATAGAGTGAATAAGGGAGAAGCAATGGATGTGTTATATCTGGACTTTCAGAAGGCTTTCGACAAAGTCCCACACAAGAGATTTGTATACAAACTTAAAGTACACGGTATTGTTGGTTCAGTATTGATGTGGATAGAGAACTGGCTGGCAGACAGGAAGCAAAGAGTAGGCGTGAATAGGTCCTTTTCAGGATGGCAGACAGTGACTAGTGGGGTGCCGCAAGGCTCAGTGCTGGGACCCCAGCTATTTACAATATACATTAATGATTTGGACGAGGGAATTAAATGCAACATCTCGAAGTTTGCGGATGACACGAAGCTGGGGGGCAGTGTTAGCTGTGAGGAGGATGCTAGGAGGCTGCAGGATGACTTGGATAGACTGGGTGAGTGGGCAAATGCATGGCAGATGCAGTATAATGTGGATAAATGTGAGGTTATCCACTTTGGTGGCAAAAACAGGAAGGTAGACTATTATTTGAATGGTGACTGATTAGGAAAAGGGGAGATGCAACGAGACCTGGGTGTCATGGTACACCAGTCATTGAAAGTAATCATGCAGGTGCAGCAGGCTGTGAAGAAAGCAAATGGTACGTTGGCATTCATAGCAAAAGGATTTGAGTACAAGAGCAGGGAGGTTCTACTGCAGTTGTACAGGGTCTTGGTGAGGCCACACCTGGAGTATTGCGTACAGTTTTGGTCTCCTAATCTGAGGAAAGACATTCTTGCCATAGAGGGAGTACAGAGAAGGTTCACCAGACTGATTCCTGGGATGGCACGACTTCCATATGAAGGAAGACTGGATAGACTCGGCTTGTACTCGCTGGAATTTAGAAGATTGAGGGGTGATCTCATAGAGACTTACAAAATTCTTAAGGGGTTGGACAGGCTAGATGCAGGAAGATTGTTCGCGATGTTGGGGAAGTTCAGGACAAGGGGTCACAGTTTAAGGATAAGGGGGAAGTCTTTTAGGACCGAGATGAGAAAATCGTTTTTCACACAGAGAGTGGTGAATCTGTGGAATTCTCTGCCACAGAAGGTAGTTGAGGCCAGTTCGTTGGCCATATTTAAGAGGGAGTTGGATGTGGCCCTTGTGGCTGAAGGGATCAGGGGGTAAGGAGAGAAGGCAGGTACAGGATACTGAGTTGGATGATCAGCCATGATCATATTGAATGGCGGTGCAGGCTCGAAGGGCCGAATGGCCTGCTCCTGCACCTAATTTCTATGTTTCTATGTTTCTATGTGTGGTTTGATAGGCTGATGGTTGGACAAAGGCAAAAGGTAAAAAGACAGCAGGTGTGAGACAAAAGGGATTGAAGTGGAAAATTATGAAGCTAGAGGAAGGAATGTAAGTGGAAGGGGGGGATGGGAGAAATATATATGAGTCCAGGTGGGGCACAGGAGAAAAGGGGATGGTGAATAAAGGCAGGTACGGGAAGAGGGGGCAAGAAGATATTTACCTAAAATTGTTGAATTCAAACATTGAAACCTCCCTTTCCACTTGCATTCCTTTCTCTAGCTTACAATTTGCAACTCCTTTTATCTCACACCTTCTGTCTTTTCATCTCTGGCATCTGTCCAGTCTTAATGCCTCCACCTTCTCACCTATATCTGCCTATTACCTGCCAGGCTTTGTCCTGCCCCTCCTCTCTTCCAGCTTTTCCCTCTCCCCTCTTTCTCTCCCCTCTCTACCCTCTCTCCCCTTTCCTCCCACCTCTCCTCCCCTCTCCTCCCCTCTCCTCCCACCTCTCCTCCCACCTCTCCTCCCACCTCTCTCCCACCTCTCTCTTCCCCCTCTCTCCCCAACCACAATTGGTATGAAACAGCTGCCGGACCTGATAAGTTGTTTTTTTTTGTAAACCAGCTTTTGCAGTTCCTTGTTTCTCTACAATTATGATGTCGTGTGACTTCGTACAATTGCAAGTCTTTTATGTTTGGCTTAAAAAATATAACAGCAGAATGTTTAAATACTTTTTTTCTTTTTGCTGTACCATTACTACATGTTACAGCACAGTCTTGTCAGCCTTGAGATGCTAATTGAACAGTTGCTTGAGCAGTCTCCGATTTTTATGACCACCTCCCCCTTATACTGTATAAGAAAGTGATAAAGTAACAACATTAATCATGGTGACACGTCTTTTGTCAAGGGTTGGCATTGCAATGTTTTGAAATGAAGAACAGTGTACAAGGTCATGTGAGGGATAGTTCATATAAAAGCACAGAGTAGGGGAATCGAGAAGCGGAGGTTCAAGGCGAGGGGGGAAAGATTTAATAGGAACCCGAGGGGTATCGTATTTTGCACAAAGGAGCTGCTGGAGGAGGTAGTTGAGGCAGATACTATCGCGACGTTTGAAAAGCATTTAGACAGGTACATGGATAGGATAGGTTTAGAGGGATTATGAGATATGACAAAACGCGGGCAGGTGGGACTAGTGCAAATGGGGCATGTTGGTCAGTGTGGGCAAGTTGGGCTGAAGGACTTGTTGCCACACTGTACGACTCCATGACTCTATGAACATGGTCTGTCATTCGTGCAGCCAGTAATCACAAATGCCCTTTAACCAATGTCTTCAGCTATGCGGCTCAACAGTGATCTTAGTAATTTGTTTTAGAAATTCATAATGTAAAAGTTCTTCCTGATCTGCATAAAGGGCAAATTTAGCTGTCAGATGGGCAGTATGCTTGAGCAAGCATGAAAGACCATGACAAATTGGGGTTAAATTCCAAAGACTCTGACTCACTACTGAACTCAGTGACAGGTCACTATTGTGCAGAGGAAAGAGTGTTTAATTGTCATATTCTTACTGGCCCATAAGTAGGCCCATAAACTCCAAGCACACAGATAACATATAATAATTTTGTTTTAATTTAATAAACTAATATTGCAGCACAGTGGTAGAGTCGCTGCTATACAGCCAGAGACCCAGGTTGGATCCTGACAATGGGCGCTGACTGCATGGAGTTTGTACGTTCTCCTTGTGACCACGTGGGTTTTCTCTGGGTGCTCTGGTTTCCTCCCACATTCCAAAGACGTACAGGTTTGTAGCTTAATTGGCCTCAGTAATTGTAAATTGTCCCTTGTGTGTGTAGGATAGTGTTTGTGTGTGGGGATTGCTGGTCAGCACAGACTCAGTAGGTTGAAGGGCCTGTTTCCACACTGTATCTCTAAACTAAACTAAACTAATATGCGTAGTCTTTGCGTAAAAAAACAAACTTGGTTTAATACAACCAGAGACAGTCCATAGAAGTTCACGGTTGATGAGGTTAGTGTTGTGCAGTGTTCAAGAGCATAATGTTTGTGGGAAGAAGCTGTTCCTAAAGAGGTTAAGTTCAAGTCATACGTTGAAAGAGCAGAATTAGGCCATTCAGCTGATTAAGTCTACTCAGCCATTCAATCATGGCTGATCTATCTCTCCCTCTCAACCCCATTCACCTGCCTTCTCCCCATAACCCCTGACACCCTTACTAGTCAATGACACCTTACTAATCACCAGGTTACTGCCTGGATTAGAGGGTATTAACTATAAGGAGAGGTTGGACAGACTTGGATGATTTTCTCTGAAAAGCCGGAACTTGATGGGAGGCCTAAAAGAAGCATATAAAAATGATGAGAGACACAGATAGGGTATACAGTCAGAACCTTTTCCCCAAGGTGGAAATGTCACAGACCAGAGAGCATAGCTTTAAGTGGAGAGGGGCAACATTTAAAGGAGACATGGGGAGTAATTTTTTTACACAGAGGGTGGTGGGTGCCTGGAACGTGCTGCCAAGGGTAGTAGTGGAGGCAGATACAACAGTGGCGTTTAAGAGGCTTTTTGATATGCAAGTGGATATTCTGTAGATGGAGGGATATGGATCCCGTGCAGGCAGAGGAGGAGATTAGTTCAAGTTGGCATCATGTTCGGCATGGATATTGTGGGTTGAATTGGACATTGTGTGGACATTTGAATGGACATTGTGGGCTGTTCCCGTGCTGTACTGTTCTATGAACTGCAGTACTGCCATTAACTCAATATACTTTGATTTTTGCATTTTCATGGTCTAATTTAATTTAAGTTGTTAATTAATTGGATTTTTTTCAAAAGGACATAAGTGCTGGAGTAAGTCACCAGGTCAGACAGCATCTCTAGAGAACATGGACATATGACGTTTCGGTTCGGTACTTTCTTCAAATTGAAGTTCCGGTCACCTATCCACGTTCATCACAGATGCTGCTTAACCCACTCAGTGACTCTGGCACTTTGTGTCCTTTTCTGCAAACTAGCATCCGGTCCTTGTTTCTACCGGATATTTATTTTGGTTGCGTTTTAATGTGCCGTGAAAGATGCAGCAAACAAGAATCTCTTGTTCTGGCTCATATCCTCTGCAGATGACAAATTAAGGGATTCAATTAGGAAAATGACATTTATTTTGTAAAAGAAAAGTTATAATTTTAAGTGATTGTGACTACATTGTAAAATGACACCAGCTTAACGAGAACGTTTCGTCGGCGAGTGGCGATAGTGACAATTTGAAGGCAGCTTTATTGGGAATATGATACATCTGTGATCCATCATTGCTTGTTGTTTGGAGGCTGATATTATGTTCTTTGAGGCAACGATCACTTTACATGTTAGCATTTTTGTGTCAATTCTGCTGGGCAAGAATGTGTTCCATTAATGAATGGCCTAAGAGGTTCTTAAACATATTTATTGAGCAGCTGAGTGATCATAAGGTACAAGAGATTTTTATCGAGAAATGTTTCTCAGATTATTTTCTTTGTATTGTTCTGGCCATGAATAAAATCAACATTAACCATTTGATTTCAGCTGCCTCGAGGGAAAGATTGTCAACTTGTTTCTAACATGCTACTCAACTTTGACTCCTGGACTTTCAATTGGATTGCTGCAAGCACGGCAGTTTCATTGAAGTGATAATATTGTTGTGTAATTTTATTAAAGATTCTGTTATTGTGCCTATCCTGATTGGTAGTTAACATATATTTTGTGGGAAATGTAAACATTTTTTGTGGTAAATGTATCATCTAAATTACTTTTTTTTCCTCAGGTGGACATATTAATTGACAGTGATGCAGAGAAAGACTATCTGTATGATGTACTACGCATGTACCACCAGTAAGTGGATTTCTTACCAATACACTTCCATGTTTTGAGGTATTTATATTTGTAAATTACATGTCTTCTTTCCAGCTGTATTTAAACTGCCCCAAGCGGAAAACCTTATGTATAAGCGATCAAAACCAGAGTTATTTAACTTGCTAAAGTTATGTGAGACAGATTTTGACTTAAGGAGGCAATTTAATATTTGATTTGCAAATGTAGTTAAATGTAAAATTTGAGGAGCATGTTGTGCTCCCGGGAACTAATAAAGAAAAATTAATAATAAACATCCCAAACTGCAAGGATAGAGGATTAAACGGTGCCTCGGCAAGGCCACCAGCATAATCAGGGAACAGTCTATTCCCGGTCATTCACTCTTCTCCCCTCTCCCATCAGGCAAGAGGTACAGAAGTTTGAAAACACATACCTCCAAATTCAGGGACAGTTTCTTCCCAACTGTGATCAGGCAACTGAATGGTCCTCTCATCAGCTAGAGTTCGGTCCTGACCTCCCACCCTATTAGAGAGCTTTGAACTATCCTTAATCTTTAAGCGGACTGTATTAGACATCAATGTTGCATTAAATGTTGTCTCCTTTATCTGTGCACTGTGGATGGCTCGATTTGTATTCATTCATCTGACTGGATAGCACACAACAAAAGCTTTACACTGTACTTCAGTACATGTGAGAATCATAAACTTAACTAAATAAATCATAATTGAATGAAAAATTATTGATTTTCTTTTTAGTTAATTTAAAATGTAATGTGAATGAACTTCCCAGATTGAGCTAAATATTATCATTACTACTGATGTAGTAAATATCAATATGACTCAAAAGCTTTTGATATGTTGAGAATTCAGCATTTATTTTGGGTGAGTACTATAATGGTGACTCTTATTTCCTTTTACCTTAACAAGCATGTATGGCTTAATGTTTAGGGTTTATTTACAATTTTTGGTTTAAATCTGATTAACGTCTGTTTAAGTTCTATGTAACCAATTTTATACTTTCGAGTTACAGCGCAGAAACTGGCCCTTCAGGGCACCTAGTCCGAGCCGACCAGCAATCATCCCATACACTAGAACTGTCACACACACCAGGGACAATTTACAATTTTACCGAAGCTAATTAACCAACAAACCTGTACATCTTTGGAGTGTGAGAGGAAACCGGAGCACTCAGAGAAAACCCATGCAGTCAAAGGGAAAATGTACAAATTCCTCACTGACAGCATCCTTATGGGTCTGTCCCACTTGCTGATTTTTTTAGGCAACTGCCGGCAACTGTAGCAGGTCACCGAAAAACCGGCGACAACCTACGTCATCCTGGCGACGACCTACGGCAGCACCTACATCAAGCTACGTCCATTGGCATCAAACCCACTGTCACCGAAAATGTTTCAGCGCGTTGAAATTTTAGCGGCGACCGGAAAGTTTTGCGGGACTGAGGAGACTACTCCCGGCGACCACCGGCGAACGTGTGGGGACAAACTAGTCGCCTATAGTTGCCTAAAAAATCGCCGAAGTGGGACAGGTCCATAAGTCAGGATCGAACCTGGGTCTCTGGCGCTGTAAGTCACCAGCTCTACCGCTGCACCATTGTGCCACAATATTAGTTTTTAATTTAAATATATATATTATATGCTATCTGTGTGCGTGGAATTTATGGGCCTTTTATGCTGTTGAAAGGAAGAATTTATTTGATCCATTGTCAGTAAAGGCAGGGAATGGATCATACGCAGGCAGAGGAGATTAGCTTGTCTTGGGACCATGTTCAGCACAGGCATTGTGGGCTAAAGGACCTGTGATGTTCTATGTTCTAGTGCAAAGTCCGCAAAGGTGTTCTAGACCAGCAACAATGGGAGGTTTTCTCCATCCCACCTGTAAAGTTGTCAAATGATTTGATGGACAATGATGAACAATCCTAGGCCTTTCCTGGTCTGAATAGTTCTTCGCCAAACTGAACAATGAGTTGGCTTTAATTGATGTTGACCAGTGGAGCATGAATCATAGTGTGTGCTTGAGGATGGCACAACTGGTAGAGCTGCTCCTCACAGCACCAGAGACCCAGTTTGCACGTTCTCCCTGTGACCGAGTGGTTTTCCTATAGGGGGGCGCGAAATTCCATGCACATCCCAATGACATGCGGGTTTGCAGGTTTATTGTCCTCTGTAAATTGCCCCGAATGTGTAGGGAGTGGATGACAAAGTGGGATAGAAACATAGAACCAGTGTGAACAGGTGATTGATGGTCGGTGTGGACTCGGTGGGTGGAAAGGGCTATTTCCATGCTGTATCTCTGAACTCCAACTAAAATTTTGAGCTAATTTGTATTTGAAACATACTTGTTGTTTACACGCTGGACAAAAATGCTGGAGAAACTCAGCGGGTGAGGCAGCATCTATGGAGCGAAGGAAATATGCGACATTTTGCGTCGAGACCTTTCCTTAGACTGATGTGGGGGTGGGGGGGGAGACAGGGGTTGTGGGAGAGGGAAGGGAGGGGGAAAGAAGGAGAAAGCAGGGAACCTGAAAAGGATGTTCATACCGCTGGGGTGTAAACTACCCAAGCGAAATATGAGGTGCTGCTCCTTCAATTTACGGTGGGCCTCACTCTGGCCATGGAGGAGGCCCAGGACAGAAAGGTCGGATTTGGAATGGGAGGGGGAGTTGAAGTGCTGAGCCACCGGGAGATCAGGTTGGTTATTGCGAACCGAGTGGCGGTGTTGGGCAAAGCGATCGCCAAGCCTACGCTTGGTCTCACCGATGTAGAGCAGCTGACAACTAGAGCAGCGGATGCAATAGATGAGGTTGGAGGAGGTGCAGGTGAACCTCTGCCGCACCTGGAAAGACTGCTTGGGTCCTTGGATGGAGTCAAGGGGGGAGGTAAAGCGACAAGTGTAGAATTTCCTGCGGTTTCAAGGGAAAGTGCCAGGAGAGGGGGTGGTTTGGGTGGGAAGGGACGAATTGACCAGGGAGTTAGGAGGGAGCGGTCTCTGCGGAAAGCCGAAAGGGGAGGAGATGGGAAGATGTGGCCAGTGGTGGGATCCCGTTGGAGGTGGCGAAAATGTCGGAGGGTTATTTGTTGTATGTGACGGCTGGTAAACATTGTTTCCATGCTGTATCTTTCAATCAGTTCAATCAATGTTGATTGTCAGAATTTGTACAAATACTGTCTAATTATTGGTATGTGCACCGATTCATCAGATTAGTTTTTCCATCTCTTTACTCATGCTGAAAATTCTACTTTATAATAGCACAAACCTAGTTATATTTTAACAGTCACACAGCACGGAAACAGGCCCTTCAGCCCAACTTTCCCATGCCAACTACGCTGGTCCCACCCTCCTGCATTTGACCCACATCCCTCTAAACCTTTCCTATCCATGTACTGGCTCAAATCTCTTTCAATGTTGTTATAGTCCCTGCCTCAATGGTACAAGTGTGAGTATTACATACAACTATCACAATTATTTGTTCTGCATGCTATTTTATAAACAGAAGTTACATTTTTGCATTGAAGAATTAGAGTTAGCAGTAGGTATTTACAATGGAAATCCACTAAGCAATAATAAAAACTGGTTTAAACATTTGATGAATATATTTGTCACAGGGTGTATTTTAGTTTTTTCAGGGAATGAATTTGCATTTGTGGGGTCTTGATAATGTAATGGTGTTGTTAGTGTAATTATAATATAGATCTTTGGCATAACGTTTGAATGGTCTAATCCTGTGGCATTTTGAGGTTTTGAATTAAGTTTAAATTATAAGAAATAGGAGCAGGATTAGACTATTCAGCCCATTGGAATGGTCTAATCCTGCTCCACCATTCTATGATGGCTGATCTATCTTTCCCTCTCAACCCTACTCTCCTGCCTTCTCCCCGTGACCTTTGATGCTCTTACTAATTAAGAAAGTTGCCCAACCTTAACCTTGACGTAGATTTTTGTTTATTTCTCTCGTTTATTAAATTGCTTACAGTGTACTATGTTTACATAGTCTGTTGTGCTACTGCAAATAAGAATTTCTTTGTTCTATCTGGGACATATGACAATAAAAACACTTGTCTCTTGACGCCCAAGGACGAGAGGGGATCTTAAAGAAATATATAGAATTATTAAGGGATTGGAGAGGCTAGATGCAGGAAAACTGTTCCCGATGTTGGGGGAGTCCAGAACCGGGGATCACAGTTTAAGAATAAGGGGTAGACCATTCAGGACTGAGATGAGGAAAAACGTATTCACCCAGAGAATTGTGAATTTGTAGAATTCTCTGCCACGGGAGAATTCACACAGACCAATTCACTGGATGTATTCAAGAGAGAGTTGGATATAGCTCTTAGGGCTAACGGAATCAATGGATATGGGGAGAAAGCAGGAACGGGTGTACTGATTCTGGATGTCCAGCCATGGGGGTGGAAGATTGCAACCTTCACGTGGTCCGCCCTGTTTGACATGCACGAACGGAAGATCAAATAGAACAAGTTGTCCAACAACTTTAGGCTGTGCACGCCACACGAAAAAAGAAGATGTCCAGCCATGATCATATTGAATGGCGGTGCTGGCTCGAAGAGCCGAATGGCCTACTCCTGCACCTGTTTTCTATGTTCTATTTTGCTGAGGAATTACTTCATGTAAAATACATTGCAACTATTTGCCGGTGCCTTTAATGATTATAAACTATGACAAATTACCATAGTTGAAAATTAAATTAAAATATTAAAAAACCCATCTTCAACTGAAAGTATTGGTAATTCAATGTTTAAACTATACTGCGATGAAATTGTAGAAAGAATAGTGGAATTTTAATCTGGAAACAATCATTATTTTATTCTTATTTTGCTATTGCTGCAGCAGTGTTGTGAGGGAGATATTGTTTTCCATTCATCACTTGAATAAACGGAGCACAAAAGAAGCTGAAATGTAGACGTTGGCAAAGTTTCCATGTGATCTTTGTAAAGAGGGCCGGTTTTGTTTCCCAGCGGGCTTTTCCTGTTCAATTTCATTGAGGTTTGCCTAATTGCTTTTGCCATTCATAAAGCAAACCCCTTCAATGTTTGGGTCATCTGTGAATCGACAGTTCTCAATAATTTACTGCCTGCGCTGGTTACATGAAATTCACTGCAATAGCACCATAACAGCCATATCCTCCAGCTTATTTACTTATTTATTATTTTTCCGCATCACCTAATTTGCAACAAGACATGAGGTGTTCTTTCAAATATCTACAAAAATACATTTCTCCCCCCCCCCCCCCATTATAATAGGTCTGAAGAAGGGTCTTGACCCGAAAACGCCACCTTTCCATGTTCTCCCCTCCCCTCCCCCCCCCCCCCCCCCCCCCCCCCCACCCACACAATCGGTCTGAAGAAGGGTTCCAACGCGATTACGCCACCAATCCATGTTCTACAGAGATGCTAACTGATCCAGTCAGTTACTCCAGCACTTTGTGTCTTTTTTTTGTAAACCAGCATCTGCAGCTTCTCGTGTCACCATATTTTGATTGATTGATAGAGTGAAAGATAGATACAGCAACAAAAGAAACAGGCCCTTCGGCCAACCGAGTCCACACTATCCATCAGTCACCCATTCGCACTAGTTCTATGTTATCCCACTTTCTCATCCACCTCCTACCCACTAGGGGGCAATGTACAGAGGCTAATTAACCTACAA
This sequence comes from Okamejei kenojei, assembly GCA_035221665.1. Lineage (NCBI taxonomy): Eukaryota > Metazoa > Chordata > Chondrichthyes > Rajiformes > Rajidae > Okamejei > Okamejei kenojei. The sequence goes on along the minus strand of CM069148.1, from coordinate 26,409,843 downwards.
ACCCGGGCGTCTTTGGGATGTGGAGCACCCGGAGAAAACTCACCTGGGTCACAGCGAGAATATGCAAACACAACATAAACAGTACCCGAGGTCAGGATCGAACCGGGGTCTCTGGCGTAGTGAGGCATTGGCTCTAACAGCAGTGCCACTGTTATAGCTGCTTATTTTGAACTTCCAGTTGACCTAGTTTCCAATGAGAACTGTCCTCTGTGATCACCTCGTACATTAGGCAATAGCGATGTGGCCTCTGTACCACTCTCCTTCCTGTAACTCTACGCTAATCGAAATCCTTCATCATCTAGAATACCATCTCCATTCATTTCCTGCTTGGGTGAAAGTGAGCTCAGGTGTACTTAAACGTTCCACCTGTGTATGCACCTGATCTGTCACCCAACACGTGGTCTGGGAACTTTCCAGTGATTTTTTTTTAAAAAATGAGTGAAAGAAACAGCACGGAGACAGGCCCTTCGGCCCACCAAGTCCATGCTGGCCTCACATTACCCGTTCACACTAATTCTATGTTATCCCACATTCTCATCCACTGCCTGCACACTGGGGGCAATTTACAGAGGGCCAATTAACCTACACACCTGCACGTCTTTGGAATGTGGGGGGAAACCGGAGCACCTTGAGAAAACCCACGTGGTCACAAGGAGAATGAACAAACTCCAAACTTCAAGAAAAATGCTCTGGTGTCTCTGTAATTAATATTTATACCTCTCTTTCAGATCGATGGATCTCCCTGTTCTGGTGGGAGATCTGAAGCTGGTGATAAATGAGCCAAGTCGCCTGCCAATGTTTGAAGCAATCCGGCCACTTATTCCCTTGAAGCACCAAGTAGAATACGACAGCCTGACACCAAAACGATCTCGGTAAGGTGCCGATTGAAAATAGAAAATCACAACATATTTAATAAAAAGGACGGCAGTCTATTGCTTGCTCGGAAGTCCATTGATTTTCATATTTGCAGGGAATTTAAATTTATTTTTAAAGTTAAATATATTCCTCAGTATTTAGATTAGAGGAGGTACGATCAAAAGTTTGTCAGTTCTAGAAGCAGAATTAGGCCATTTGGCCCATCAAGTCTACTCTGCCATTCATGGTTGATCTATCTTTTCCTCTCAATCCCATTCTCCTGCCTTCGCCCCATAACCCTTTACAACCTTACTAATCAAGAATCTATCTGTCAATCTCCACCTTAAAAATATCCATTGACTTGGCCTCCACAACCTTCTGTGGCAATGTGTTTCACAGATTCACCATAAGGTCGACTTTAGTATGGTTTTGTGCGCTTTCTAAAGGAAAGATGACATTTATATTAGAAAGTCAAAGTTTCCCTCCTATTGGAAATCAGTAAATAATTATTATCAGTCTGAAGAAAGGTCCCGACCTGAAACCCTGCCTGTCCATTCCCTCCACAGATGCTGCCTGGCCCGCTGAGTTCCTCCAGCACTTTGTGTTTTATGCAATAATGTGGTCCCACAGGATTAGCTTGATCAGGCGATAAGATGCTTTTTATGAAGGGAACCAAAGTCAAATTGATGAATGGTTTGTACTTTCTTGTGCTGTGGGCCACTTGAATGGCCACACCACACTCGGAATTCGGAAACATTTTAATTATGTAACGGGAACTTGTGTATATCATGGCTTTAATTTCCTTTTCAGACTTTGAAAGAGAAATGAAACATTCATGAAAGCAGAAATTAACTAAAACAACATCCCTGTGTGGTGACATTTTCCATATGGTAAAATTAACCGACAACCCACGATTATGGTTCAGTTACAGATAAGGAAGGCATTTAAAAAAGGAAAATCTAGACAACAACTAGAGATCAGTCCTGAGCTAGCATCTATCTCACCGGAGACACTTGGGTTATCTTTAATTGGACTTTGCTGGGCTTTATCTTGCACCAAATGTTATTCCCTTAACCCTGCATTTGTACACAGTGGACAGCAAGATTGTAACCATGCACAGTCATTTTCCTGACTTGCAAGCAAACAACAAAAGCTTTTCACTGTACCTCGGTACACGTGACAATAAACTCAACTAAAGTAAAGTAAAGGGCCTGTCCCAATTGGGTGTTATTTGCGCTTCATTTATGTGACATTATTTGCGCCTCACGACGCACGACGCGTGCATGGTGCGTGGTGACGTAGGCAGTGACGGGCCGTCGCGCGCAGCGCCCCAGGATTTTGGGATTCACAAAATCTTTGCGCGCCACCTGCGTGATGCGCAAATGATGCCCAAGTGGGACAGGCCCTTAATATACAATTGTTTCTCTGCATGACTTTAGGACTATGATTCGATGTGAAATGCTTTGGAATGTTGGAGTTATTTTCTTTGGACTGCCTTTCAAATGATACCATAAGTGTATTTTTTGACCCCTGTAGGAAACTAAAAGAGGTGCGTTTGGACCGTACACATCCTGAAGGACTAGGGCTTAGCGTACGTGGCGGACTGGAATTTAGCTGTGGCCTCTTCATCTCCCAGTTGGTGAATGGGGGACAAGCAGACAATGTTGGCTTGCAGGTGAGGATCACCATTGAAACTAAGAGGAAAAGTGGTCATTTTAGCCCAAGTGTGAAAATGACCACTCATTTCTGCAATGCATATAATTAACTAAATCACTAAATGTTTTTCACGTTATTCCCTTTATCATGTATCTGTACATTATGGATAGCTCAATTGTAATCATGTATTGTCTTTCCGCTGAGAATAGACAATAGGTACAGGAGTAGGCCTTTTGGCCCTTCGAACCAGCACCGCCATTCAGTGTGATCATGGCTGATCATCCACAATCAGTGCCCTGTTCCTGCCTTTTCCCCATATTCCCTGACTCCGCTATCTTTAAGAGTCCTATCTAGCTCTCTCTTGCAAGTATCCAGAGAACTGGCCGCCACCGCCCTCTGAGGCAGAGAATTCCTCAGACTCACAACTCTCTGGGTGAAAACCTTCCTTTACTGGATTGTTCAAATTTTAGACTTCTACACATTTTGTTTAGAGAAGCAGCGTGGAAACAGGCCTTTCAATCTCCCAAGTCCGCACTGCCGACAATCTCCCTGTACACCAACACTATCCTACACACTAGGGACAACTTACAATTTGTAGAAGCCAATTAACCTACAAACCCATACATCTTTGCAGTGTGGGTGGAAACCGGAGAACCCGGAGAAAACCCACGTGGTCCCAGGTAGAACCTACAAACATACAGACAGCAGCGTGGTCAGGCACAAACCCGGGTCTCCGCACTGTAAGGCAGCAGCTCTACCCCTGCGACACAGTGCCGCTCTGATTTGATTGAGTGTTACAGCATGGAATCAGGCCCTTCAGCCCACTGAGTCCAGTCCGACCATCAATAACCCATTCACACCCTCTATCTTCCTCTTTGCTCTACCAATTGCAATAGATCAAGGAGCTGTCTCACTCCGGCTACTCTCTCTTAGCCCCGCTCCTATCAGGCAAGAGGTACAGGCAAGTTTGAAAACACATACCTCCAGATTCAGGGACAGTTTCTTCCCAAACTCTCACCAACTAGAGAGCGGCTGTGACCTCCCATCTACCTCATGGAAGATCCTTGAACTATCTTTAATGGACATTAATGGATTTTATCTTGCACTAAAAGTCATCCCCTTTATCTCTGCACTGTGGACAGCTTGATTGCAATCATGTGTAGTCTTTATGTTGACTGGATAGTACATAACCTCAGTACATGTGCCAATACTAAATTACCGGCAAACTAAACTTTTAAAAATATCTGTTTGGATAGCTGGCAAAACCAAAGCTTTTCTCTGTACCTTGGTATACGTGACAATAAAAAGTCCAAAATTGGTATTCATCTCTCACATTATTAACTCCACAAGTACTCCACACTCGTCTGTCAGCCACATCTGGTAAATGGGTTACTTTAGTGGGAATCCCGATTTCCTTTTGGAAAGAAAAATGTCGTACAGAGAAAACTCTAGCCCACATTTCTACTTTGGCAATATAACAATGTATTTTATCATGCCAATAAAGTTTTTTAATTGAAATTGAAATTGAGACAGAGACAAAAATCTTCTAGCGGGAGATTAGGACCAGAGGGGCCAGCCTCAGAATAGAAGGACTTACCTTTAGAATGGAGATGAGGAGGAATTTCTTTAGCCTGAGGGTGGAATCCATTGCCACAGACAGCTGTGGAGGCCAAGTCATTGGGTATTTTTAAAGCGGAGACCGACATATTCTTGAATAGTGAGGGCGTCAAAGGTTATGGGGAGAAGGCAGGAAAATGGGGTTAAGAGGGAAAGATAGATCGGCCATGATTGAATGGCGGAGTAGAATTGATGGGCCAATGGCCTAATTCTACTCCCATGACTTGTATCTTAATTTATGACTAAAAACAATCAATCTTTATCCTTTACTCCCCACCACCCCTCTATTCTCAATTTCCCATCTTTACTAGGAGTCTCTGACTTTTAAATGCTAAATGTCTTCTAGGAAGCTCTTTCAGAAACAAGTTAATACATTTGTTTTATTTTCATAGCTGCCTGGATCTATGCCGTTGTATTGCTTATTTGGGAACTTTTAATTAAAATTGAACATATAGAACTATCAAACTGTAAATCTTTGAAACAAATATATCCTTTATCATTTACAATAATGCTGTTGTCTGAATAACTGAAACGACAGACATCTTCACGTTCATACAAAGACGTTATTGTCTACGCCTGATTAAATCATTTCCAGCATAAATGCTACAGTTTAAATTACAAAATCAAATGTTGCTCCAAGACTAGTTGTATTGGGGAAGAAAACTTTCTTTGCCAAATCACGTTTCGTGTTTTAAATCGTAGTATTGAAGTGATCGAGTCATACAGCATGAAAAGTGGCCTTTCGACCCAACTTGCCCACACTGACCAACATGCCACAGCTACACTAGTCCCAGCTGCCTGTGTTAGAGATTCATATCCCTCTAAACTTGTCCTATCCATGTACCTGTCTAATTGTTTTTTTAAATGTTGTGATAATACCTGCCTCAACTACCTCCTCCAGCAGCTTGTTGCATGCTCCCACCACCCTTTGTGTGAAAAAAGATACTCTTGAATTTCCTATTAAATATCCCCCTCCCCCCCCCCCCCGGTCACCTTAAATTTATATCTTCTGGTTCTCGATTTCCCTACTCTGGGCAAGAGACTCTGTGCGTCTACCTGATATATTCCTCTCATAATTTTGTGCACATCTATAAGATCACCCCTCATCATCCTGCACTCCAAAGAATAAAGTGCAAGCCTGCTCAACTTCTCCCTATGGCTTAATCCCCTGAGTCCTGGCAACACCCTTGTCAATCTTCTCTGCACCCTTTCCAGCTATTTCTGAGACATTTGAAGTAATTCCTTCTTCAGGAGTCCCAGTAATAATTTATACGGATAAATATTTTCATTTGAACATGCATGTCCTAATTGAAAGTAATTTGCATCATTACAAGTTCATATAAACTCATATATGTATGACATTACCATTTTGAGAAGGTTAATGAAACTACATTGTTATATTTTGTCTGTCTCTCCCCCCCCTCTCTCCCCCCACCTCTCTCCACCCCCTCTCTTCCCCCCCCCCCTCCCCCCCCTTTAACTTTTAAAACACACTAAAAATAACAACAACAAAAGTCAAAATGACAGACAGACTGTTGACGAGGCAGCCATCGCAGCGCCACCTGGTGGTATTATGACCTAAAGACTTGAGACTAATTCTTCAAGGGAATTTAAACAAATTCTGTCTCATCAATTGCTTTGTAATAGAGCATCTGGGTTACAGTGAAGTGGAAACCATTTCATTGTGTTACCATGGTTACATTGCATACGATCCTAAAACTAATAAGAATCAGCCTGTAATTCCCTTTTTTTTATCTGCTTGAGGTAATTGTCTTGTACTTGCCATCAAAGACACTGCTGTCAGTGAACCCTTGTTTTTGGTTAACTGAAGTGTGACCTTGCGTAGGCACTTACATGACGTCCTTGAGGAAATGAACAGGAAACCTTTTACCTTGCCAGGTATAAAGTGGACCATCAGGTGTTATCTTAAACTTACAAAAACAAAAGTGCAAATCCTGGAGTCGTTAATCATGCCATGGATAGACTATAAACCACTGAATAGTTTCAGATCAATGACAGAAAACCAGTCGCAGAAGGTTATGGCAGTTTACAAGGGTCTGTGTTTGGCGTTCTGTGTTCTGTGACCGTCATTAATTCCCCCCGTAGAACTGGATTAGATCCATAACATAATAAAAACTGAATTTCAGCAAGAATGCTGCTTTTTGCTGCAATGTGCGACTATCCTGATTAGTGACGGTGTCATAGGTTATGGGACAAAAGGCTGGAGAATGCGGTTGAGAGGGAAAGATAGATCAGCCATGATTGAATGACAGAATGGACTAAATGGCCTAATTCTGCTCCTATGACTTATGTACTTATCGCCCTTCTGGCAGCTCAGTCAACATGGTCCCCACAACAGAGGCAACGGGAAATGATGCCACAGAAAAATTAATGTTGAAGGTCAAGGGGGTTGGAAATAATGCTACAAATGACAGTCCCATAGGCAATGTGTTGGCACATTGACATGCAGGGAATGGAGGGGTGTGGATCACGTGCAGGCTGAGGGGATTTGTTTAACTTGGCGTCATGTTCAGCCCAGACACTGTGTACTGAAGGGCCTGTTCCTGTGCTGCACCAGTTCACACTTGATTGGCTCCCATCCAACAGCAGTAGCACAGTGTTTATACAGTATTTACAATGGTGTGTCTGCCCAGCAGTCAACTATTGCTTGCACTTGTGAAAACACTCATGAATTTTCTACTACACATTTCTGTTTCATAAAACACTGAACACCGCCACTCCTGACAGCATGTTCCACCACTCTCCGTATTAAACAAATCTTACCCTGCACATTTCCTTTAAATTTTGCCCCTCTCACCTTAAAGCTGTGCCCTCTAGCATTGAACATTTCAATCCTGGGGGAAAAGGGTTCTGACTGTCTACCCTATCTATCTATCCATCTCTCGCATAATGTTATATACTTCAGGTCTCTCCTCAAACTCTGATGTTTCAAGGAAAACAATCCAAGTTTGTCCAATCTTTCCCTGCAGATGTTATCCCCTACTACAGCAATATCTCCGAAGATTTGGAGAATTCATGAACATTATTTTACATTCTTCAATTTTTATCAGAAGTCTTCCCTGCCGTTCTTAAATTTGTCTATTTGGAAGATCGGCAAATATGTTGTGTTTTACTTTGGCAATGTTAGAGTTAATTTTATTGGTTATCTTGTCACCAGTGAAAACATCATTGCTGACCTTTCAGAAATATTTGGAAGATTTTTCATGGAATGTATTTAATGTGCCAGAGGTAATTTAATACTCAAACAGGCTGATGCTTTCAAATTGTTGGTCATAACTTGAAATAAATTAAGTAAGCGCAGCGTCTGAATGTCAAATAGAGCGTTAGTATATCTCGCTGATAGGCAATTAGTCAGAGATGGTGCATAGGAAGCTTATTGTTCCAAGCTTCTGTCTCATTGTATGAAATTCCATTCTTTCTATTGGTGTTATTTTTTCCACTGATTTTCTAAGATGTGGATGATTTTACATTGTTCTTTAACATCCTTGTTGCATGGACTACAAGATTACATCTTGTCAGTTGTCAACATTCTGCTCTGAATTAAAAAGGGTTTCAATGTAATAATAATGTGCTCTAAATGTCATGAGTGCTTCTCTCTTATCATGGACTAACACATCAGGAGTCTGAGTTTGCTTGAAAAAGCATTATTGGATGAATTTTAGTTCAAAATATATTCAAGATGTAATGCATCTACTAAAGATTTTTGGATGAATAGGAAAGAAAAAAACCTCCAGATGCTGGAAATCTGATTATAAAAATATAAAATGCTGGAAACAATCAGTGGGCAGCACTGCTTCACAACGCCGGAGACCCGCGTTCGATCCTGACCTCAGGAGCTGTGAGTGTAGAATTTGCACGTTCTCCCTGAGACCGCGTGGGTTTCCTCCGGGCGCTCCGGTTTCCTCCCACATCCCAAAGATATGTAGGTTTGCAGGTTAATTGGCCCTCTGTAAATTGCCACAAATGTGTAGGGAGTGGATGAGAAAGTGGGATAATATAGAACTAGTGTGAATGGGTGATTGATGGTCAGTGTGGACTCAGTGTATTCAGGGCCCATTGCCATGCTGTATCTTTCAGTCAATCAATCCCAAAGACATGTGGGTTAGGTTCATTTGCATCTGTAAATTGCCCCGAGTGAGTAGGCAGTGGATGAAAAAGTGGGATAACAGAGAATAGTGTGAATGAGTCGACATGGACGCAGTGTGCTGAAGGGCCCATTTCCAGCTGTATCTTTCAATCAAAGAAAAATAGCTGAAGACATTTGTATGGAAAGTGTTATTGGTCAATAGCACTGAGCACGTGGTATAAATAATGGTTGTGCATTGTACACTTGGTCAAAATTGTAGCTCTTTAATGGAACTTAATATTGGAAGGCAATTACAGAGTTTCATGATACAAGAGGCATTGGGTGACATAGTGGCGCAGCACTAGAGTCACTGCCTTACAGCAGCAGAGACCCAGGTTCGATCCTGACTGTGGGTGTTGTGTGTACGGAGTTTGTACGTTCTCCCTGTGACCGTGTGGGTTTTCTCCGGGTGCTCTGGTTTCCTCCCACACTCCAAAGACGGCAGCAGTGTAGGTTTATTGGCTTCGGTAAATTGTCCATACAGGGTAGGATAGTACTAGTGTACGGGGAGATCACTGGTTGGTGAGGACCTGTGGGCCGAATGGCCTGCTTCCATGTCCACAGGTTCCCAATTTTCAACTGTGTTCTGTATTTTGTCTCATTTCAAGGTTTGTCGGTTTTAGTTTTGTTATTCCAGTAGATGGCATAGTAACCCAAGTTTCATGGTGTTAGGTGACATCAGTCTGAAGTGGAGTCTCAACCTGAAATGCCCCCTATCTCCCACCTTCAGGGATGCTGTCTGACCCGCTGAATTACTCCAGCACTTGGTGTCTATTTTTATTTAACCATATTCTTTCTGTAGTTGTTACCTGAAATAATTTTTAAAGCAGGGACAACGGGAAGCAGTAAAAAAAGACACCAGCTGCTGGATTTTGTATGTAAATATGCAATACCACTTTAGTTTTAGTCTGAAGGCCTTATCACCTGAAGAAGGGCCCTGACCTGAAACGTCACCCATCCTTTTTCTCCAGATATGTTGCCTGACCTGCTGAGTTGCTCCAGCACTTTATGTCTATCTTTAGTTTTAGTTACGCCTCAGATTCCCATTAAACCTTTCTCCCCTTCACCTTAAACCTACTCCTCGATTCCCTTACTCTAGGCAAGAGACTGTGAGTCTACTTGATCTAATCCTGTCGTGATTTTATACACCTTTCATAACCAGTTACCTGTCTAAGTTGGTTTCACACCTGCCTCAACTACCTCCCCTGGCAACTCACCCACAACCCTTTGTGTGACAATGTTGCGCATCAGGTTCCTATTAAATCTTTCCTCCCCCCTTACCTTAAACCCGTGTCCACTGGTTATTGATTCCCCTACTCTGGGTAAGTGATTGTGCGTGTGTTCACCCTATCTACACCCCTCATGATTTTATATGCCAGTCCCACCTGCCTGCATTTGGCCCACATCCCTCTGGTCCTATCCATGTACCTGTCTAATTGTAAAAGATCCTGTGATTTCTTCTTGGCATGTTTTCCAGCTGGGTGATGAGATTGTTCGGATCAATGGCTACTCGATTGAATCCTGCACGCACGGGGAAGTGATAAATCTCATCCGCACCAAAAAGACCGTCTCGCTGAAAGTTAGACGTAAGTGTATACCTCAAAGAACTGCCTTGTTCAGTTAATACATGTGATATATTAAGTTTTGTGTTCTTTATAAGATGTGGATTTGGGAATCCATATTAAATATAGATTCTTGATGATTTTGCAACACAAGTTCCTGAACATAGCCAATAAATTGACTTGTTCCACCGAGACCTGCTGGATCTCCCAGTTGCTAACTATTTTAACTTCCCAGACCTACCCTATCTGTAACTCAGTGGGTCAGCCAGCATCTCTGGAGAACATAAATAGGTGACGTTTCGGGTCTGCACCCTGAAGGGGTCTATGTTCTCCAGGGGTGCTGCTGACCCGCTGAGTTACTCCAGCACTTTGTGACTTTGTTTTTGCAAAGCGGCATCTGCAGTTCCTTGTGGCCCCAACCTTTCTGCCCTGGGCCTCCTCCATTGCCAGAGTGAAACCAATTGCAACCTGGAGGAACAGCACCTCATGTTATGTGGAAGCGAGGAACTGCAGATGCTGGATTACACACAAAAGGACACAAAATGCTGGAGTAACTCCGTGGGCCAGGCAGCATCTCTGGAGAACATAGACAGGTGACGTTTCAGGTCTCATGCCATTCTTCAGATCTCATTATGCCTTGTGTACCTTATACCCCAATGGTATGACCATTAACATGCCTGAAGCAGGGTTTTAACCCGAAACATCACCAATCCATTTTCTCCAGAGATGCTGCCTGACCCGCTGGGTTACCCTTGAGCTTTGTGTCTAACTTTGATGAACATTAAATTCTCCAATTGTAAGTATCTGTTCATACTCGTGTTGCTTTCCTCTACAAAGCCTTATCCAAAAATCTAATCCGTGACCAAAGTCTTATAAAACTGCATCGCGACTTCCTGACTTATGCTCGATGCCCTGACCAATGAGCAAGATATGCCTTCTTTGTCGTCGTATCTACTTACGTTGCCAAATTCAGTGTGTTATTAACTTGGACATCAAGATCACTCACCACATCAAATTAATTTGTTTCATATTTCTGCCTATTTAATCAAAAATAGTGTGCAGAAAGGAACTGCAGATGCTGGTTTATACCGAAGATAGACACAAAATGCGACAGTAACTGAGTGGGTCAGGCAGCATCTCTGGAGGGAAAGGATGGGTTGTGTTTCGGGTTGGGACCCTTCTTCAGACAGACTGGCTGATCGAAAATAGTTACTTGTGACACTTGGGGAACTACTGATAATGTGTTTGTTATTTTATTTTGCAGATGTTGGAATGATTCCGGTCAAAAGGTGAGGGAATCATTTTTTTATTATTAAATCTCGGAATCTGGTGACTATCAGAGCATTCTATCCAGATTAAGCTGTATATATATATGTATATAATACGCTGAATAGCCGCCCAGATAACCATGTCGACGGGACAAGAGCCTGGATCATGGGTGAAGAAGGTCGAGCCTATCAAGAAAGTGTTCAACAATCTGCCTTTTCGGGGAATTCCGTTGCTTGAGGCCATCTGTTGCTGGCCATGATTTGTCCGGCCCCCTCTTCTCTCCCCGTTTTTTCTTGCCGCTCCTCCCTGCAACCAGTCTGAAGAAGGGTCCCGACCCCGAACCGTCACCTATCCATGTTCTCCAGGGCGTGCGCAGTGGTGGAGTTGCTGCCTGACAGTGCCAGAGGCTGTCTGTACGGAGTTTGCACGTTCTCCCTGTAACCGCGTATGTTTTCTCCGTGCTCCGGTTTTCTCCCACATTCCAAAGACGTGCAGGGTTGTAGGTTAATTGTTTTTTCTAAATTGTCCCTAGTGTGTAGGATGGTGCTAGCGTACGCTGGTCGACACTGTGGGCCGGAGGGAATGTTTCCACACTGTATTTCTAACGTCAAAAGTAAAGCGATTACTTTTTCTGCCTTCAATTTGGTGATGCTGCATTTTACGCTTCCCTAGCTTCCCTAGTTGTGGCACAGTGGCACAACTGGTAGAGCTGCTGCTCCACGACGCCAGAGACCCCGGTTCAATCCTGACTTTGGGTGCTGTCTGTGTCCACATTCTCCCTGTGGCCGTGTGGGTTTGCTCCGGGTGCTCCGGTTTCCTCCCACATCCCATTCGCGTGTCGGGAGTACAGGGGGAGCTCTGGCACGGAGACCACCTGAGCGTTAGTGGGCTTAAACAATTGGTCACATGAGTGCGCGTTTACGCAAGTCACCAACGGGGAATAATGCCTGTACGCCAAACAAAATGGTGGCAGGAACATTTCATATGAACGTTCATCGTCCAATATTTCTCTTGAAGTGTTCTTCTTCAATTAAATGACGAGTTTCCTGCTGCTCTGCAAACAAGGTTGTGCCAGGAATTAATTTAATTATTCAAGTGTGGTGACCTTGTAGCGCTGTGTGCTGTCAGCCCAGCGAGTTGTTGGCGAACTTGACGTGATTCTACCATTGCAAGCATATTTTCGTAACGTTGCAGGACTACAGTGTAGATATTTACGGGACCTGAAACTGGGGATCACGCTTCACGATATTCATTGTAATCTATTCACTGCTCTCAGCTTTGGAGGGGACTTTGTTTTCACTGGTTAATCTCATATTTTTGCAGCGTTTACCACAAAATGTTTCATAATTATGTAGGAAAGTACTGCGGATGCTGGTTTGCACTGAAGGTAGACACAAAATGCTGGTTAAACTCATCGGGATAGGCAGCATCTCTGGAGAGAAGGAATGGGTGATCTACTGAAGGTTGTTCTTATTCAGTTTAGAGATACAGTGTGGAAACAGTCCTTTAGCCCACCAGGTCCACGCCAACCGTACACACTAATTCTATGTTATCCTAGTTTTACATCCGACACATTAGGGGCAATTTGCGGAAGTAAATTAACCTACAAACCTGCAAGTCTTATGGTACTGATCAGTATTAGATTGCCAGTTCTGTTCAATGTGTCCTGAAACTTAGTTACTGATATGGGAATTTACAGTAACTAATCAACAAACACCACCCTCCTCTCACGTTCTCTCCCCCCCCCCCCCCCCCCCCACCGCCCCTCTCTTCCCTGTTGCCCACTGGATGCGCGACTTCTCACACTGTCCCGACCCTCCTTTCCCCTTCCCCCCTTCCCCTTTCACCTATAATCCCATCCTCTGATTTTCCTTTCCGTGCCTCTTCTCTCCTTATCTCACAGCTTCTTGTCATCATATCTCTGGCCTTTGTCCACCCATTGGGCAATCAAACCCCCTCTACACCTGAATCCACCTATCACTTGCCAAGCTTTGGCCCACCCCCATCTCTCTTCCAGATTTCTCCCCCTCTTCTCCAACAAGTATGAAAAAGGGCGGCACAGTGGCGTAGCTGCCTCACAGTGACAGAGACCCAAGGTTCACTCCTGACCTCGGGTGCTGTCTGTGTGGAGTTTGCATGTTCTCCCTGTGGTTTCCTCTGGGTGCTTTGGTTTCTTCACACATCCCAAAGACGTTCGTAGGTTAATTAGCCTCTCCCTATTGTGTCGGGTGTGGATGAGAAAGTGGGATAACATAGAACTAATGCGTGATCGATGGTCGGTGTGGACTCGGTGGGCCGAAAGGCCTGTTTCCATGCTGTATCTTTCAATCAATAAAGAGGGTCCCGCTCCAAAATATTTCCTGTCCATGTTCTCCTGAGATGCTGCTTGAACTGTTGAATTACTTCAGCACTTTGTGTGTCTTTTCTTCAACTTGATCTTCTTATTTTTCTTTCGATCTCTGGGAATTTGACAAGATATCCAGTGAATTGTGCTTCGTCACCTGCGCAAGAAGAAAGCAAATAGGTTTTCTCTTAAATCATGGACGTGGCGGTACATAAATAACATGAGCTTCAAACATTGACTGGTTGACGCGATGATTTTGAAACGAGTTGGAAAATCACAACGTACCAATGTTCCAAACATGGCCTGTTAAATGTCACTTATTATTCTCTTTAGTTCTTCCGAGGAATCCTTGAAGTGGCAGTTTGTGGACCAGTTTGTGTCGGATGCAGGGGTAAGATGTAGATTTTATCAGAAACCGGTTTTGTTTTGTTTATTGTCTGATGAACCGAGGTACAGTGAAAAGCTTTTTGTCGCGTGCTAACCAGTCAGTAGAAAGACAGTACAAAATTACAGTGTATAGATACATGATAAGTATATCTAATATATATAAGTAAATAATACCGTCCCTCCTTTCCATTCCCAATCACTGCAACCTATTACAAGCAATTTTTGTTGAATTTTGATTGATTGATTGAAAGATATAGCATGGAAACGGCTCCTTCAACCCGCAGAGTTCACACCAATTTTATGTTATCCCACTTTCGTATCCGCCCCCTACACATGAGGGGAAATTTGCAGAGGTTAACTTACAAATCCGCACTTCTTTAGGATGTGGGAGGAAACCAGAGCGCCCGGAGGAAACCCGCGTGGTCTAGGGAGAACAGCAGACTCCACACAGACAGCATCTGAGGTCAGGATTGAACCTGGGTCTCTGGCGCTGTGAGGTAGTAGCTCTACCAGCTGTGCCACTGTGCTGCCGGCCTTTTAAATTAGATCGTCCCCATAGCAATAAATACAAGAGTCATTCTGAAAAATTGGTAAGACCCATGGTAACTTTCCCAGTGGGAAGATGAAGGCTGTCACTTAAATGTAGTCCAGGACCTTTGCGCATTTGAACAGGGGAACAAAGCTAACATGTAGAATTGACTAATTTATGTGGATTGGGGAGGGGAGATCTGATGGAAGTTTATAAAATTATCAGAGGCATAGATAGGATCGACAATCAGAATCTTTTTTTCCCAGAGTGGAACTGCAAAGAGCTGGGGCAAAGTTTAATGAAAGGGGCAAAGTTTAATGGAGTAAAGTTTAAAAGAGATGTCCAGGGCAAGTACTTTTCCACAGAGAGTGGTGGGGGCCTGGAGACTCTTTCACACCAGAGGTGGTTGGTGATGGAGGCAGATATGATAGTGGTGTTTAGGAGGCTTGTAGACAGGCACATGGATATGCAGGGGATTGAGGGAAATCGATAATGTGCAGGTATATAAGTACGTTATATTAGCATCATGCTAGCACAGACATTGTGGACTGAAGGGACTGTTCCTGTAATGTCTCCCTCTCACCTGTATCCACCTATCACTCGCCATTCTTTGTCCTGCCCCTCCCCCTTTCCAGCTTTCTCACTCCCTAATCAATCTGAAGAAGTATCCCAACCTGAAATGTCACCTTTCAATATTAATTAAATATGAGAGAGAAAGACTGTGTGTGTGAGAGATGGAGAGAGGGGGAGAAGGGGAGAGAGAGAGAGAGAGAGAGAGAGAGGGAGGAATAGAGTGAAAGAGATACAACTATTTCTGAGCATATCTGATAATTCCACTGGAATGCACGTTGACATTTGTTCGTAGACCGCGCCCACTGTATTTACACCAACAACTGTTCTTTGTTGCAGGATGGGAAGATCAGTTTAGCTGGTTTGGCTTCACTGGGAAACAAGGAAATAAGGGAAAAGAAGGTTTTCATTAGCTTGGTTGGTGTGAAAGGCATGGGATGCAGGTACACCATTCATTTCTCAGCGTTTTAACTCACTGATTTAAAAAAAAGTCTATTTTGTGTACTTTGTGGATGCTCAAGACAGAAGTCTCTTCTGAATGTTCTCTCTATGTAGCATATCCAGTGGCCCTACCCAGAAGCCGGGGATCTTCATCAGTAACATTAAACCAGGGTCGGTTTCTGCAGAGGTCGGCTTAGAGGTGAGTGAATTTACCGTTAACCATCTTATCTCAGAAAGGCAGCCAGCAACATCAGAGACCCACACCACCATGGCTATGCTCTCATTTCACTCCTGCCAATGGGAAGAAGGTATAGGAGCCTGTAAACCTTGAGTACCAGATCCAAGAAGCACATAAGACTAATCCTATTTAGAAGACAAAGTGCTGGAGTAACTCAGTGGGTCAGGCAACATCTCTGGAGAACATGGATAGGTGCGTTTCAGGTCGACTTTTTCTTAGACTCTGAAACATCCCCTCTCCCTGTCCTCCAGAAATGTTGCCTGATTGTTGAATTACTCCAGCACTTTTTCTTTTACATAGGTTTAGTCTTATGCTTACGTGCTCATGCAGGCTAAAAATGCCTAATTGTGTCAATGTTGTGGCAAACGATGAAATACTGAAATAACATCTCATTCAGTTTTGCTCCCTTCTACATCATTCCAAAATGCAATTGCCGTGTAAACTGTTCTTCATTTGCTTCATGTTTTTATGTGCTTTGTCATGCTTTGATCATGTGTAAGGCCATTGAGAATTATTAGTGTCATCTCTGTGTTATATTGTGTTGATATTTTTGGATCTGATAATTAACAAGGGAGTGTGAATCTCTAGCAATTTATCAAATTATCAAACTCAATTAAATAAACAATGACAACGTACAGTGCTTGAACATGGATTACTTTTATAAATTAGAACATAGGAGCGGGCCCTTCAGCCTGCAGTGCTTGCGTTGAACATGATGCATAGTTAAACACACAGTGCTGGAGTAACTCAACTGGTCGGCAGCATCTCCGGAGAACATGGATGAGTGACATTTCAGGTCAGGACCCATCTTCAGGCGAAAGAAGGGTCCCAACCCAAAATGTCACCCAACTTTTTCTCCAGAGATGCTGCCTGACCTGCCAAATTACTCCAGCACTGTGTCTATCTTTGGTATAAACCAGCATCTGCAGTTTCTTGTTTCTACATGATACCTAGTTAAACTGATTTCATCTGCCTTTACATGATCCATATCCCTCTATTCTCTGCAGGCCCATGTGCCGATCTAGAAGATTCTTAAACACCACTATTGTATCTGCTCCCACCGCCACTCCTGGCAGCGCGTTCCAGGCCCCCACCGCCCTCTGTGTAAAAAAAACTTGCTCCGCACATCTCTATTAAAAGAAGGATTTCGGCCCAAAACGTTGTCTATTTCCTTTGCTCCATAGATGCTACCGCACCCGCTGAGTTTCTCCAGCACTTTTGTCTATCTTCCATTAAACTTTTCCCCTCTCACCTTATAGCTATGCCCTCTAGTGTTGGACATTTCCACCCTGGGAAAAACGTTCTGTCTTTCTCTCTTTCTAATGCAGGTTGGAGATCAAATTGTTGAAGTGGATGGAGTTGATTTTACGAATGTGGAGCACAAGGAGGTAAAAACCGATTCTGTTTATTTTCTTCTTTACACAGATCATTTTATATCATAAAACTCACCAAAGTAATGTTTTAAGGGACAATATAATGGTTGCGTTCAACTGCCATAGTTCAGAAACTTTCTGTATCTGTGGATACTGGCACAATATTGAATTGCTGCAAACACGCAGAGTACAGTCAGCTCTCGATATAACTAAATATCTCTGTTAATATAACTGTAAATATCGCTGTATCTCTAAAATCAAAAAACTAATGGACCATAGGGGGGGAATGGTGTCCATTAATGCTAATTGTCCGCTGTAACCCAGTGTAATCTACATCATGCGTGGAGACCCGGCAATAAAACGTAGGCTGCGCCAGAACTGCAGTGACGTTAGTGCCTTATATTCCGCTGAAACATTAAAGCAGCAAGGTTTCAATACAGTGATATAGGTGGTGGCATTGGCAGGCACGGCCGAGGTAGTGATGCGGTCTGGGGATGTCGGCATCCTGGCCAGGTTCGGTAGGCCCGTCCGCTACAACTGAAGTCCGTTATAAATGGGCCTGTAATAATGAGGGTTTACTATATGTTTTCTGCAATGGTAGCAGAGGGCGACACTGGGTCTCTGATACCTTACAGCACCAGAGACCCAGGTTTGATTCTGACTACGGGTACTGTCTGTACGGAGTCTGCTCATTCTGCCTATGACCGCGTGGGTTTTACCCAGGAGCTCCAGTTTCTTCCCACATTCCATTATAGGTTGATTGGCTTTGGTAAAAAAAAATTGTAAATTATCCCTGGCATGTGCAGGATAGTGCTAGTGTATGGGGATCGCTTGTCGGCACGGACTCAGTGGGCCGAAGGGCCTGTTTCCACGCTGTATCTTTAAACTAAACTAAACATCTGCAGTGTCTGGTGTCTCCATGTTGGAACTCATGCTACCCTGTAAATTACCTGCTTGTTTTAATGCTGTGATCTTTGTTGAATAGATGGATTAATCATCAGGTTTTCATCTTGTGGCAAAGGCTTGTTTTGCAATGATTTGTATATCTTTATTTATTTTCCAGGCAGTCCGAATATTGAAAAGTAGCAGGAGCCTAACGCTTGTTGTTCTCACCGGTGCAGTAAGTATTGGACATTTTGAGAATAAGAGAATGGTTGCTTTTAAAAGTTTTGCTGGGGGTTTTAATGAAAGGCAGACGATACAGAAGCTTGAAAGCGCGCACCACCAGACTCGGGAACAGTTTCTATCCCTCTGTTATTAGGCTTCTGAACTGTCCTTCCATAAGCTTGGGTACTGCCCACTTCACCATTGTGGAATTTCCACTTTGTCTCTGGAACAGATGCGCTACAATGCTGAGAACTATATTCTACACTCTGCATCTTCCCCTTTAGCTCCAACTGTTGTACTTGAGTTTGACTTGAATGTCTTCAGGTATAGTAGGGAGTCACGGTGGTGCTGCGTTAGATCTGCTGACTTCTCTGGTTGCCGAAAACGTGCGGGTGTGTAGGTTAAAACTAGGTTGACTTTTCGTTTCTCCATTCAATTCAGGGTAAAGAACTATTCCAGACCGAAGAAGAACGGATGAATGAATATTACCGACATGAAAGGGAACGGCAGGAGCTAATGCAGCAGAAAAGGCTTGCGATGGAAACCAACAAAATTGTGAAGGAACAACTAGAGAAAGAGAGGCAGTAAGCTGACCCCTCTATATTTGGTGCTTTATCTTTAACAATAGAATTTTTACATTTCAAACTGAATGCTACCTAATTAGCAAACTGCATCATTTTTATATTACGCCATTTCTCAAGTTGACTGCAACATATCACAATCTTTAAGAAGCATTTTGTCAGGTACATGGATAGCGATATAGGCCAAATGCAGGCAGGTGGGACTAGTGTAAATGGGACATGTTGGTCAGTGGGCAAGTTGGGCCAAAGGCCTTCTTTTAATGTCATATGACTATGAAAGATGTAGCATAGAAACGGGCCTTTTAGGCCCCATCAAGTCCCACGCCAAACAGCAATCACCTGTTCACACTATCCCACTTTCTCATCCTCTCCCTGCACTCTAGGGGAACAATTTTACAGAGGCCAATTAACTCACAAACCTGCACTTCTTTGGGATGTGGGAGGAAAATGGAGCACCTGGAGGAAACCCACAGTCACAGGGAGAATGTGCAAACTCCACACAGACAGCAACATAGAACTCAGAACCCAGGTCTCTGGCGCTGTGAGGCAGCATCTCTGCCAGCTGCACCACTGTGCCTATGGGAGAAGGGTCCCAACCTGAAACGTCGCCCATCCATGTTCTCCAGCTATGCTGCCTGAGCCGCTGAGATACTCCGGCACTTTCTGTGTTTTTTTTGTAAAGCAACATCTGTAGTTCCTTGTTTCTAAATCCAAATGCCCAAGGTGAAATTCCACTCAGATAACTAGTGAAACCCACACAGTCACAGGGAGAACGTGCAAACTCCACACAGTCTCTGGTACTGTGAGGCAGCGGCTCTACCTGCCGCATTACTGGGCCACCGATATGATGACTCATTATACAACAGATTTCTCTCGTGAAGGCATAACAGTGTGTTCAGAATAGGAAATGTCAGCTTTGATTTTCTAATAGAGCACTTTTGCTCAGTGCATTATACAAACATCATAGATTACTTTGAGAGATTTCAGACTCTTGACAAACTCTCATCTAAGCCAGATGGCAGGTTATCTGAAAATCTAGATGAAGCATTTCCTTTTCACTTGTGTTCAGTCCTATAATTTTTCACTCTAACAGCAGGCAATTCCATTCCACCCTAATGTAATTCAAAAAATAACAAATCAATATCCTACTGTATCCTACAAGAAGCATTTTGCAACAAATGTACCATAGTTTCATTTATTTATATTGTTATAAAGGAAATTGAATGTGTGGGGAATGGAGGGATGTGGATTACGTGCAGGTTGGCACGGATGTTGTGGGCCGAAGGGCCTGCCCCTGTGCTGTACTGTTCAATGTGCTAAGAAAGTGTTTGGTTTACAAAGCACCTTTCACAATCTCATCTTGTTTTAAGTTCCCAAAGAGGCAATAAAATGCTTTTGAGATACATTTATCGGTGGAAGAAGAACAAGCCCACAGACCCAGTTTAAAAGCCAAGCGGGTACACCCTAGAACTGCGATGTGTGGTCTCACAGTTGTCATCATTCCTAAATGGCACAAGACCTGCCATACCTGTGAAGAAAAATAGTGGTTGAATGCCACTTTATTGAGGCAAGGTGCTGGAGCAACTCAGTGGGTCAGGCAGATGACGTTTCGGGTCGGGATCCTTCTTCAGACGGTCTGAAGAAGGGTCTCGACCCGAAACTTCACCCATTCCTTCTCTCCAGAAAAGCTGCCTGTCTCACTGAGTTACTTCAACATTTTGTATCTATCCTAAGTGATAGGTGGATACAGGTGAGACGGGGGGGGGGGGGGTTGATAGGCAGATGGTTGGACAAGGCCAGGGTTGAAAAGACAAACAGTGTGAGATGATATAAGAGTTGCCCATTCACCTGAATAAGTCTGGCGAAGGGTCCTATCCGCGTTCTCCAGCGATACTGCCTGACCTGCTGGAGTTACTCCACCGCTTTATGTCCTCTTTAGTGAATTTCTATATTGGGTTTTAGGTTTTGTTTCTCATAATAATTGAATAGGTCAGGTTTTATTGTGGTATCTCGGCCCCCAAATTTCACAGGATGCCAATAAATCCCGATACACCACTAACATTTAGAGTCATACAGCATGGAAACAGGCCCTCCAGCCCAACTTGGCAACACCAACAAACATGTCCCATCTTCAGTAGTCCCACCTGCCAGCGTTTGGCCCATATCCCTCTAAATCTAACCAATCCATTTACCTGTCCAAATATTTCTTAAATGTTGTGATAGTACCTGCCTCAACTACCTCTTCCGGCAGCTCGTTCCATACACAACACCCTTTGTGTAAAAAAGTCACCCCCCAGTTTCCTATTGAATCTTCTCCCCTCCCGCCTCCCCCTTACCTTAAAACTATGTTCTCTGGTTCTCGATTCCCCTACTGTGGGCTATTCCCAACTCTATTTAATTCTAGTATATGCCACAAGGTACCACAAACAGCTGTGTGAATAATAGGCAACGATGCGTTCAAGTGAATCTGGGTCTCTGGCATGTGAGGCAGCAACTCTACCAACAGTACCACTGTGCCGTTCCAATTGGTCAAAATAACGGGATACCTAATGACTTTTACTGTTAATAACATGGGATTCTGTATCATCCTGAACAGAGGCAACACAGTGGTGCAGCTGGTATAGCCACTGCCTCACGGTACCAGAGACCCGAGTTCGATCCTGACTACGGATGCTGTCTGTGTGTGGAGTTTGCACGTTCTCCCTGTGACATTGTGGGTTTTCTCTGGGTGCTCTGGTTTGCTCCACATCCCAAAGACATGGGAGTTTGTAGGCTAATTGGCCTTCCACTAGTGTGTAGGGAATGAATGACACAGAAAGTGGGATGGCATGGACTCAGTGGGCGGAAGGGCCTGTATGCAAGGAACGTGCCTGGGACGTGCTGCTAGGGGGTAGTGGTGCAGGCAGGTATGATAGTGGTGTTTAAGAGGCTTTTAAGATAGACACATGGAAAGGCAGGGAATGGATCTTATGAGGCAGAGGAGATTAGTTCCTCTTGAAATCATGTTCAACACTGATATTGTGGGCTGAAGGGACTGTTCCAGCGCTGCACTGCTCTCGGCTTTAAGAAGCTGTTGCATGCATTATACAAAACACAGCTGTTAATCTTGCATTTGCATTTGAAAGGGAACAATGCTGTAATTTTAAAACAATTTTTCGTATTTTAGAAGGAAGTTGGAGATAACACAGAAAACTGCGGAAGAACAAGACCGATTTCAAAAAGAAATTGAACAGTAAGTGTTCATAGTTCATAAGTTCTTGGAGCAGAATCAGGCCATTTGGCCCATCAAGTCTACTCTACTGTTCAATCGTGGCTGATCTGTCTTTCCCTTTCAACTCCATTCTCATGTTTGGTTTTAGTAGAATCAACATTTTATTTGTCACCTTAATTAAAAATAGTATATTTTGTCATAGCTGTGTTACTTTGATGTGAAAATGTTCTTTGTCTAAAATGCTGATGGTAAAGGTGTTTAGATATAATTTGTGATCTGCCTTTCATTGCTGTAACCTGTTACTGTGTAGTTCATATGTTATGGGAGCAGAATTAGGCCATTCTGCCCATCAAATCTATTCCGCCATTCAATCATGGCTCATTTATCTTTCCCTCTCAACCCCAGTTCTACAATCACATGTAGAGTAATACTGTGGGTACACCATTAAATTAGGCAGAGAGATGAAGACACAAGGTACTGCAGATGCTGGAATCTTGAGCTAAAGTGCTGGAGGAGCTCAGCGGGCCAGGCAGCAACTGTGGGGGGAATGGATGCGGTGTTTCGGGTTGGACCCCTTCTTACAGACTGATTTGAGCAGAGGATCCGCATTTGATTTTTATGGTTATTTCGGTTTTTACTTTTTAAATTATCAAAACCTCCAACTTAGTTTTGAATAACTTCATATATTTTATGGCCTCTGTCATGTTTGCTTTTAATCGGGATGGCATAATGGCATAACAGTAGATTTGAGACCCAGTGTACGGAATTTGTACGTTCTCCCTTTGACCGCCTGAGCTTTCTATGGCTGCTCTGGTTTTCGCCAATATTCCAAAAATGTACAGGTTTGTAGGTAAATTGGCTTCAGTAAGTTGTAGAATTATCCCTAGTGCATGTACATCAGTGTACGGAGTAATCACTGGTCAGAGCTGGCTCGGTGGACTGAAGGGCCTGTTTCTGCTCTGTGTCTCTGAAATCTAAAGCCTGGAATCATTTATATTGCCTGCAGGATTGAAGTGCAAGAACAGAAGTTCAAGAAGGAATGGGATGAAGACTGGGGAGAACGGGAACGGGGACGGGAGCAACCCAGAAGTCTAATGTCTACAGGAGCTGACGTAATTCCACATCCTCCTCCGGAAAGTAAAAGTAAGATACTTTTTTGCTTAAAGAAATGTGGAACGGCACAGTGGCGCTGCTGGTAGAGTTGCTGCCTCAACGCCAGAGACCCAGGTCCAATCCTGACCTCGGGTGCTGCCCATGTGTGGAATTTTCCCATTTTCCATGTGATCGCATGGGTTTCCTCCAGTTTCATCCCACAATCCAAAGACATGGGAATAATGTAAAATTGCCCATAGTGTGTAGGGAGAGGATGCAAAAGTGGGATAACGTAGAACTAGTGTGAACGGGAGAACGATGGTCAGTGTGGACTCTGTGGGCCGAAGGACCTGTTTCTATTTTGTAACTCTAAATAAAACCAAAAAACACTTCCTATATTTATTACAAGTTTATCGCCAATACATTTTTTTGATGTGTCTTAAATTGAATTAAACTTGGAGAAGAAACAGTGAAAAAAGCGAATGGTATGTTAGCTTTCATAGCAAAAGGATTTGAGTACAGGAGCAGGGAGGTTCTACTTCAGTTGTACAGGGTCTTGGTGACCACACCTGGAGTATTGCGTACAGTTTTGGTCTCCAAATCTGAGGAAGGACATTATTGCCATAGAGGGAGTGCAGAGAAGGTTCACCAGACTGATTCCTGGGATGTCAGGACTGTCTTATGAAGAAAGACTGGATAGACTCGGTTTATACTCTCTGGAATTTAGGAGATTGAGAGGGGATCTTATAGAAACTTACAAAATTCTTAAGGGTTGGACAGGCTAGATGCAGGAAGATTGTTCCCGATGTTGGGGATGTCCAGGACAAGGGGTCACAGCTTAAGGATAAGGGGGAAATCCTTTAGGACCGAGATGAGAAAGACTTTTTTCACACAGAGAGTGGTGAGTCTCTGGAACTCTCTGCCACAGAGGGTAGTTGAGGCCAGTTCATTGGCTATATTTAAGAGTGAGTTGGATGTGGCCCTTGTGGCTAAGGGAATCAGGGGTATAGAGAGAAGGCAAGTACGGGATACTGAGTTGGATGATCAGCCATGATCATATTGAATGGCGGTGCAGGCGCGAAGGGCTGAATGGCCTACTCCTGCACCTAATTTCTATGTTTCTATGTTGGAGAATCAAACATATCCTGATATAAAGGTGGCACAGACGGGTGGCACAGTCGCACAGTGGTAAAGTTGCTGCCCTACAGCAGGGAGACCTGGGTTTGATCCTGACTATGGGTACTTTCTGTACAGAGATTCTCCCTGTGACCGTATGGGTTTCCTCCAGGTGCTCCCATCTTCTGCCACATTCCAAAGACGTGCAGCTTTCTTAGTTAATTGTCTTCTGTAAATTGCCCCTAGTGTGTGGAATAGAACGAGTATATGTTATTCGAACAGCGGCCCCCCATGTGGCAACGGGGAGGCAGTGGACCCCATCTGAAGCCGTTCAGAGTGCTAAGTCTGCTCTTAATTTCCGGGATGTGGTTGGCCAAGTCCAACACGAGAGAGTCGGGCTCGGGCTCATCCCAAAAGCTCCTCAAA
The DNA here is from genome assembly GCA_035221665.1 of Okamejei kenojei. Lineage (NCBI taxonomy): Eukaryota > Metazoa > Chordata > Chondrichthyes > Rajiformes > Rajidae > Okamejei > Okamejei kenojei. Next base: position 26,385,322 of record CM069148.1, on the reverse strand, counting down.
AGTTCCTCTATGGCACAAGGCAACATCAGTGCAGAAGAGACGGCTCGTGGTGGAGGAGGTGAGAGGACGGGAGGAGGCAGAGCGACATGCCAAGGCCGTCTCAATGGCCAAGCAAGGCCAATGGACTAACTGGGAGAGCCTAGAAAAGAGGAAAGTCAGTTGGCGTGACATCTGGCAAATGGAAGGATCTCGGCTAAGTTTTGTCATCAGAGCCACTTATGATGTTCTACCATCACCCCAGAACCTGAAGCAGTGGTTTGGAGAAGACCCCGCTTGCTCCCTTTGCCAAGCACCTGCATCATTAAGGCACATTTTAACAGGATGCACTACGAGCCTCGCCCAAGGGCGTTACACTTGGCGGCATAACCAAGTTCTCAGACAGCTGGCATCAATCCTGGAAGAGAGGCGTAAGATCACAAATGCTTCCCCACCGACATCAGCAGGAAATGTCCACTTCACAACATTTGTACCAGCAGGCCAACCTCCAGAGCACCAGATAACATCAATGGATGCAAGTATTCTGCAGCCTGCTCGGGATTGGAAAATGGAAATGGACTTAGAAAAAAGGCTTGTGTTTCCCACAGACATTGTGGTTACAACACTCCGGCCAGACGTGGTCCTGTGGTCCACAACAGCCAAGTTGGCATACGTTGTGGAAATGACAGTTCCATGGGAAGATGGTGGTGAAGAAGCTTATGAGAGGAAAAAGACCAAGTACTCTGAACTGGCAACTGAAGCTGCCCAGAATGGCTGGAAGACCAAGATTTTCCCTGTCGAAATGGGATGCAGGGGATTTGTTGCTACATCTACGACCAGGCGATTAAAGAAAACGGGGGTGATGGGTCACTCCCTCCAACAAGCAATCAAATCATTATCAAAATCTGCAGAAAAAAGCAGCAAAGAGAGAGATAACAATTGGGCTGCAAGATGAAGACAGGAGGGTATGGAATAGAGGGGGGTGCAACTGGGACACCAGGTATCACCTTTGAGCCCTCTGGAGATGAAACGTCAAAGAAGGAGGGTGCCCACCTAATGACCTCGATGATGCACCTACCCTACCTTTCACCACTCGAATCCCACTGCAAATAGCAAGAGTGCCGACTTACTACAGGGATTGAAACATCAAGTCCTATTAGATCTACCGTAGTTCATATGTAGTATATGGGTGGTCGCTGGTCTGCGCAGGCTCGGTGGGCCGAAGGGTCTGTGTGCACACTGTATCTGTAAACTAAACTAAATGTATCATAATCGGCTTCTAGTAACTAAAACACAATCTAAAAGTTCTTCAATTGCATATTTGCAAATGTTGCAAGAAATGTGAAAGATTCTGAGAATTTGGAGAAAGTCTAACAACTGGTTTATGAGACTTCAGACAGTGAATGACACATTTAGAAGTCTTGTCAGGTAGTGAATTAGATGGCTGTAAATCAACAAGATTGCTTCAATTTACGGCTTTCAGCTGAAGATTAGTCTGCAATCTTCACTGGGGAATACACAACAGCAAGAAAGAGAAAAATGGAATGCAAAAATCATGTGACTGAACACATCTGAGATTAGTTTGGTTTCTGAGGTATTTTTCAAGGCCAAGTTGAAGCTCATAAATCTTAGTATTTTTAGATTATATAAAATAATTTGCAGAACCAGCTTGACCAAAGGGAGGTCAGAACGGTGGCAAGTTGCATCTGTTTTCCCTTCCAAACTCACGGTGCTTGTTCATTTTTTGCTGTGAACCAAATTAGGCTTTAGAGATACAGCGTAGAAATGTGCCCTTGGGTCCGCAGAGTCCGCGCCAACCAGATATCCCTGAGCACTAAGACTATCCTACACATTGAGGATAATTTAGAATCTTTACCGAAGCCAATTAACCTACAGACCTGTACATCTTTGGAGTGTGGGAGGAAAGCGGAGCACCCGGTGAAAGCCCACGCGGTCACGGGGAGAAGGTACAAACTCCGCATGCATAGTCAGGATCGATCGCGGGTCTCTGGCGCTGTAAGGTAGCAAATCTACCACTGGGCCACCGTGCCGCCTCACGTTGTGGGATGCAGTGGCGTGGGGGAGGGCGGTAGGAGTCGAGATTGTCCTTGTCATCTTTGACAGCCGGTCAGTCTCCTCTGAACTGCTGCATACTGCAGCAAAGAATTTCTCAGCTGAAGTACCTGACTCTCAACCATGCACATTAACACAAAGAAAGCTAGACAAGACATTACATATAGAGAGCTTAATTTACTGAACATTTAAAGATAAAAATATTATCGAAACACCTAAAAAGGGTTAAACATTCATTCACGTTTTTAATTCAATTTCTTACAATAAGTAGAATGAAACATGTCAGATGTTTTGCCAATCTTGGTTTCTCTAAATCATCATAAGTTCTCAAAAAATGACCTCTATCTTACATTAGTACTAATGCTCACAACGAAAATAGAGGGTAGAAATATTATTATTGTTTAGTTTAGTTTATTATTGTCGCGATACCAAGGCACGGTGAAAAGTTTGTTATTGCGTGCTATCCAGTCAGTGGAAAGACCACATGATTACAATCAAGTTGTTCACAGTGTACAGATACAGGATAAGGCATAATGTTTAGTGCAAGATAAAGTCCAGTGAAAGTCCGATTAAAGATAGTCAGGGTGGTCTCCAACGAAGTAGATGGGAGGTGAAGACTGCTCTGTAGTTGGTGACAGGACGGTTCAGTTGCCTGATAACAGCTGGGCAGAAACCTAGTGGGGTTTATGGGGTATTGGATCAATCAGAGCTTTCTCGGATTAGAAATTAGCTCCCACATCCAACGTGATCTACCTCGCACATTTCCGTGACGCTTCTCAGGTCACCTTTGCCTCAGAAGGAGAGAAATGTTTGTGCTGAACCAAGTCTTGTTCTCGCACTTCCTTTACTTTTCTTTCCCAGAAGACACAACGACCGACGATCACACTCAATTACCAGCGGATGAATTGACAGAACAAGCTGTGGCATTGTTAAAGGATCAGGTTTGGTGGATAATTTCATAGCTGAGGGCTTGGGATTGTGCGCTGTATTCAAGAATTCCACCTGGCAATCAAAAATAGTGTTAGGTTAAGTTGTGATGGTGTGTGTGAGACAAACTCACCAAACTACACTTATTTAGTTCATTTCTCCCAATTCTGTTTTGCCCAGATCAATGACAGGGTACTGATTCTGGATGATCAGCCTTGATCATATTGGATGACGATGCTGGCTCGAAGGGCCGAATGGCTTACTCCTGCACCTATTTTCTATGTTTCTCTGTTATGTCCAATTACTAACACTATTGTATGAAACTATTATTTCTCATTCAGAGACCCAAGAAGCTACAGATACTGGAATCTTGATCAGACCACAAAGGGACTCAGCGGGTTAAGCAACATCTGTGGAAGGATTGGATAGACTGAAGAAGGGTCCCGGCCTGAAGCATTGTCTGTCCATTCTCTCCACAAATGCTGCCTGGCTGCTGCTTTCTTATACAGAATTTCTCCGGCAAAATTCATTACTATCTTCCAGGGATCACAAATGTCCATGAATGTGTATTAATTCTCTGCTTACAAATATGACAAGACCGTCTCATAATGTGACAATCATAATTGAATTTGCAATCTGAAATTTTGTCATAGTTTTCAAAACACGGACTTCAACATTCATAAAAAGGTTATTCGGGGTATTATTACGTGCAGTTCTGGTTGCCCCGTTGATGTGGGGGCTTTGGAGAGGGTACAGAGGAGTTTGACCAGAATGCTGCCTGGATTAGAGGGTATTAATTACAGGGAGAGTTTGGACAGACTTGGATTGTTTTCTCTGGAACGTCAGAGTTCAGGGAGCCTTGATAGAATTATATAATATTATGAGAGGCATGAGAGTAGACAATCAGAACCTTTTCCCAGCGTGGAAATACCCAACACTATAGGGCATGTTGGGTAAGGGGGGGGGATTTAAAGGAGATGTGCGGGGCAAGTTTTCTACACAGAGAGTGGTGGGGGCCTGGAACACGCTGCCAGGGGTGATGGCGGAGGCAGATATGATTGAGGCATTTAAGAGGCTTTTAGATAGGCATGTGGAAGTACAGGGAATGGAGGGACATGGATCATGTACAGGCAGATGAGATCAGTTTAACCTGGCATCATGTTCGGCACAGACTTTGTGGGCCGAAGGGCCTGTTCTTGAGCTGCACAATACTATGTCTAAAAGTGCCAGCATTCTCCCCAGAACTGTTGGAATTCTGGTACAGAAGTGCCTCCAAGTTTGGGATTCCCACACATGCTTGCCAGAATGTGAAAGTGCCTGTTGTCCACTTCCCCTGGTGATTTCCTGTCTAATCTCCAACATGGAATATGTCACCACCTCCAAGCAAGATTACAGTTGCATACTCTCACTGAGAGAGTTGTGGGCATCGACATAAAGACGTTATCATGCAGCATTTCACCTATAATTAGCTCAAAGTAATTTCAAAAAGTGAGACCATTCAAAAATTCTGTGTATGAAGAAAAGTAATGAAAAGATGCACAATAAGTTGCAGGTAAAAAAGTTACAGTATTAAAATGCACAAATATTTGCAGTAGAAATTTAAGATGTATAGATGCACAAAACCTTGCAGGTAAAAGTTTGTTCAGCATTGCATGAAGGTTAATCAATTTTCTTTCCCAGTAACTGATTCTCTGCTGTCGGTCTGGCGACCTCACAAAGAGTTGTATCACATCAATATTGGTGGGTGAGCCACTGCATCCTCGTTCATTATCCTAACTGCATTTATTTTCGTTTATTCTTAGCAATTGGTTGGTTTTATCAATACGAAGGCAAATATCCCAGCACACCAAAGGTAGAGGGTGATAATGGTGTGTGAACTTGCTCTTATTATTCTTTGTGGACTGGGATTTTTTTTGTTTGTATCTTTCTCATTCTGTTATTTACCTCTGCAGTTTTTCTTGAAAATGTATTTCATCACGTTGACGTGACATATCGAATGTCCAGGGAAGTATAAGTTCATAGGTCTCAGGAGCAGAATTAGGCCATTCGACCCATCAAGTCTAATCCACCATTTAATCATGGCTGATCTATCTTTCCTTCCTAACCGTATTCCTCTGCTTTCGCTCCATAACCTCTAACCCTTACTAATTATGCATCTGTCACTATCTCCAACAAATATCCATGGACTTGGCATCCACAGCCATCTGGTGCAATGAATTCCACAGATTTTCTCTGACTAAAATAATTTACTCCCCGTCTTCTTTTTAAAGGTACATTATTTTATTCTGAGGCTATGGCCTCTGGCCCTAGACTCTCCCACTAGTGGAAATATCCTCTCCACTTTCACTCTATCTAGGCCTTTCACTATTCGACATGTTTTGATGAGATCCACCCTCATCCTTTTAAACTCCAGTGAGTACAGGCCCAGTGAGTACAGGCCCAGTGAGTAGAGGCCCAGTGAGTACAGGCCCAGTGAGTAGAGGCCCAGTGAGTAGAGGCCCAGTGGGTACAGGCCCAGTGAGTACAGGCCCAGTGAGTACAGGCCCAGTGAGTAGAGGCCCAGTGAGTAAAGGCCCAGTGAGTAGAGGCCCAGTGAGTAGAGGCCCAGTGAGTAGAGGCCCAGTGGGTACAGGCCCAGTGAGTACAGGCCCAGTGGGTACAGGCCCAGTGGGTACAGGCCCAGTGAGTAGAGGCCCAGTGGGTACAGGCCCAGTGAGTACAGGCCCAGTGGGTAGGCCCAGGCCCAGTGGGTACAGGCCCAGTGAGTAGAGGCCCAGTGGGTACAGGCCCAGTGAGTACAGGCCCAGTGAGTAGAGGCCCAGTGAGTAGAGGCCCAGTAGAGGCCCAGTGGGTACAGGCCCAGTGCCCTCAAATGCTCATCATGTGTTAACCCCTGAATGCTTCAATACCAGTGTTTAATAATCTAAATAATTTGACGATGTAGCTGACTTAGTGTCAAAGTGGGAAGTAAAGCCATAGGATTATCTAACTTGTAGAAACAAGGAACTGCCAATGGTGGTTCATGCACAATAGGACACAACGTGTTGAAGTAACTCAGCAGGGCAGACAGAAGCTTTGAAGGGAATGGACAGGCAATGTTTCAGACTGAAGAAGGGTCCCGACCAGAAACATCAGCCTGAAGAAAGGTCCTGACCTAAAACGTCGCCTGTCCATTCTCTTCAAAGGTGCTGCCTGACCTGCTGAGCAACTCCAGCACTTTGTGTTTTAATTCAAGAGCACAGCCTTGCAACGCTTCACGTACATTGTGCCTGAATGTTGTGGTGCTATTTTTGCTATTTCTGGTTCTCTGATGCTATTTTTGGTTCGGTTCTGTTTTCTCTCCAGCTAATATCATTGCTTGTCAAAATCTAGTGTTTTTCTTTTAAGAAATATAGACAAATACGTCAACTTTCAGTTTCTGTTTTGTGAACACCTGCAGCTCCTAGTCACCTGCTCCCACCTGCTTTTACCCTGTTCTGGTGTTTAACCTCCTTGCATCCCATATTATCCCAGTCATATCACTAGCGCGGAGATCTAAATGAGATTGTCAGCCACCTAAATTACCATTTTGAAAGCTTTTATGCAAAGTATGAGATTTGCATTGCAAAGTAGAAACTGAATTTCTTGAGAGCTAAATTTTCTTGTGAGTCGTAGAGTATCATAGAGCTTTATTTTTCACAGTAATGAAGGTTTATTGTTTAGGAAGGAGCTGCCGATGCTGGTTTATACCAAAGATAGACACAAAATGCCGGTGAAACTCAGTGGCTCAGGCAGCATCTCTGGAGAAGAATAGTGAACATTTAGGATCGGGTCCCTCCTTTTCAGACTGAAAGTAGAGGTGGGGGAAATAAACTCTAGGAGAGAAAAGGCCAGAACTGGCAGGGCCGGCAACAGATGACCTCGGGAAGGGTGGGGACCCAAAATAGCCAATTGTTGGCTGGGGAAGATGGCCCATTTATGGACTAGTGTAGATGGGTCACCTTGGTTGGCATGGATACGTTGGGCTGAAGGCACTGTTTCTGTGCGGTATGACTCTATGCCCAAGTCTTTTTTAAAGAACTGCAGCATATTTTTACACATTTCTTTCATTCATTGTGAAAAGTTGAGCAGGCCCCAATCATGGATTCTCCTAGATATTCAAAGCTTTCTAATTAATTCTTAAATGAAACACAAATTGCTGGAGCAACTTAGCGGGTCAGGTAACATCTCTGGAGGCAAATGGACATACGACGTTTCAAGTCGCGACCCTTCTTAATTAAAAATATTAAAATACTGCTTTGAGCTCTACCAAAATCTATTATTAATGAATAAACATGGCACTCTTCCCTCTACTTTGAGTGCTCCTCCAGTTTTGACCTATCCAGTTACATTTTAACAGATCAATAGCTAATTAATTGCCCTGCATAGTATATGAGATAGTGCCTCTCTGCTGACCTCTGCTGTCAGTGTTTCGAAATGTCAGGTAACTTTCACTAAATGTGATTATTTTTCTTCTTTAGAGATATTGAAAACCTTAGTAATCAGTCGGGCCATTGAGTATAGAAGTTGTGAGGTCTTGTTGCAGTTGTATAAGATGTTATGAGGCCACACTTAGAGTATTGTATTCAGTTTTGGTCACCATGTCTTAGGAAAGATGTTGTCTAGCTAGAAAGTGTACAAAGAGGATTTACGAGGACTATGCCAGGACTTGAGGGTCTGAGTTATAGGGAGACGTTGAACAGGCTGGAACTTTATTCCTTGGAGCGCAGGAAGATGAGGGGTAAACCTATAAGGTGTATAAAATCATGAGGGGAATAGATCGGGTAAACGCACAGTTTTTTGCCCAGAGTAGGGGAATCGAGTACAACAAAATAAAATGGCTCAATGATTTCAGATCAGTCCAATCATTTTTTCTGCTGTTTATACCAATATAACTTTGGCCCAGATACCGCCCTGTCTCTGTGCCTCAAAGACTTCATTGGAAGTAACTTTCCCTCCACAATCTCCTCAGAACCTTTCTGGTCTGGACATTGAGATCACCCAGTTAGTGTTATTTTCTGCAAGAAGTTGGGACATAAGATTTAAAGATGTTAAAGTAATAATGATCACCAATAAGAATCTGAGTCATACAGCATGGAAACAAGGCCCTTTGGCCCAACCTGCCCACTCCGATTAACATGCCTCGTCTATTGTAGTCCCACCTGCCTGCATTTGGCCCATTTCCCTCTAAACCTATCCTATCCATGTACCTGTCTAAATGTTTCTTAACTTGACAGTGCAGCCTCAACTACCTCCTCTGGCAGCTCATTCCATACACCCACCATCCTTTGTGTAAAAGAAAAAGTTATCTCTCGGGTTCCGATTAAATCTTTCCCTCCTCACCTTAAACCTCTGGCTCTCTACCCTGGGCAAAAGACTGTGCACCTGATCTATTCCTCTCATGACTTTCGACACTTCTATAAGATCACCCCTTATCCTAGCCTGCCCAACCTCTCCCTATAACTCAGGCCCTTAAGTCCTGGCAACATCCTCTGCACCCTTTCCAACTTGACAACATCCTTCGTATAACAAAGCTGAACACAATGCTTTAAGATGTTAAATTAAATGGTATTGGTTATTTGTGGAATTGTGAGCAGTAAACTCTGCGTAAGTCCGAATGTTTGCAATTATTACCTAAACTGGCACACATGACCATCCTTCCCCTGAATTATTATAGCTCGATGCTCTGTTCAATTGAAACAGAACCAATAAGACAAGAAGACAGGAGTAGAACATTTAAAATATTCTGAGCTATTCATCTGTCTTTTAAATGGACTTTTTATTTTGGTTTTGCATGGGTTTGCCAATGAGAATTACATTTTCTGTGTTTTTGCACATTTTTTATCGTTTTACTGTTGCTGTGCTGAGTTCAATTTTGAGTGGTTTGCAGTGCTTGTAACTGATGGTTTTTCCATAAATCTGTCTCCATATTTTGAACGGTATGAACATTGAATTTCAGGTAACTACCTGCTAACATCTCTCCCCCCCCCCCCCCCATCCCCTCTTTTCCCTAGTCCCAGCTGGATTCACACCCGTTTCTATCCCTCCCCACCCCCACTCCTCTCCCCCTCTGTCTATATTCCTTCCTCTTGCTTCACAATTCGCTCCTCTTCCATTTTATCTCATAATTTTTGTCTCTTCATCTCTGGCTTTTGTCCAACCATCTATCTATCAAAGTCCCCCTCAACTGTATCCACCTATCACTTGCCAGGCTTTGTCCTGCCTCCACCTCTATTCCTACTTTTTCCCACCCCCTCCTTCCCACCACAATCAGTCTGAAGAAGGGTCTCAACCCAAAACGTCACCTATCCATGTTCCCCAGAGATGCTGCCTGAACCGCTGAGTCACTCCAGCACTTTGTATTTTTTGTTTAATCTCTGCATTAAACCTTGTCAGAAAGAGAAGGAGAGGAAGAAGTCCAGGGCTGAGATATTATTTGACCAGAGGAAGAATAAGAAGGAACTGGAATTTGAACAGAAACTTGCAATTGAGAAAGAGGAAATGTTGGAGAAAGAAAAACAATTGAAAATAAATCGACTTGTCCAAGAGGTACATTGGAACTGCAGGTGGTCAGATGAATGTCCGTGTGATTGCAATACTTACATAGTTGTCAGTAAATTTAAAAAAAGGAAATGGTCTAATTGTATAATCAAGGACCTTTGGGGACAAAATTGTAATATTATTTATTAGAAACAGCATTTTAACTTTTATAACATATAACATATTATTTGTAACCCATTGTATCTTGATAAAGCATTCAATATCTGCTAGGCTGTCAAATAAGAAATATCATTGATAATGCCAGCACGGTGTTGCAACGGTGGTTGTTGCCTTACAGCTGCAGACACCCCAGTTCGATCCTGACTACGGGTGCTGTCTGCGTGCATATTCTCCCTGTGACCGCATGGGTTTTTCCCCAGTTTCTTCCCGCGTTCCAAAGACGTACAGGTTTGTAGGTTAATCGGTTTCTACAAATTGTCCCTAATGCACAGGATAGAACTAGTGTGCAGGGTGATCATGGTTGACGCGGACCCGGTGGGCCAAAGTGCCTGTTTCTGCGCTATATCTCTAACGTAAACTAAACTAAACTTAAACGTTGTCAGCAACTTCACAGAAAAGAAATGGTCTAATTACATAATGAATGGACTTTGTGGGGGGAAAAATTGTATTATTATTAATTAGAAACCCCGTTTTAACTTATCATAGAACAAATATATGTGTAGGATAGTGCTAGTGTACGGGATGATCACTGGCCAGCATGGACTTGATGGGCCGAAGGACCTGTTTCCACACTGTATCTCTAAACTAAACTAAACTTAAATAGTTGTCAGTGAATTCAGAGAAAATAAATGGTCTATTTGCATTTTTAAAAGACTTCTGGGGGCAAGATTGTAATGTTTTTAATTAGAAACAGAATTTAAACTTATTTTTATATAACAAATATATTATTTGTAGCCCACTGTATCTTGATAAAGCATTCAATATCTGCCAGGCAGCCAAATGAGAAGCTTCCCTGATAATGCCTAAATATTAATCCCACAAGGAGAGGGCAACATGGCAAATATGTTGGGAAAGGGATAGTTCAGGACTGCACTGTGTCATTGGGGGCACTGGCTGAGGAATATTCTGTGGCTTTGCAAACTGATTGGAAATGAAGCAAAAGACCTCCTCAGCAAAATTCTAGATATAGGTGGTAAATAGCCGGGGCTAAACATAGATCCTTGCTGAAGTCCACTTATCAGACAACCTTGTTTATTCCTCATCTCTAAACTAAACTAAACTAAACTAAACTAAATATCTTCTTCCCAACAACCATTAGGCACTTGAACAGAACAAAACACTAACTAAACAGCGGACTGTTTTGTTTGCAAGCTTTTTGCACTAATATTGGTATTTATTTTAATTTATTGGGTTTTCTTTGGTTTATTATGTTATTTATGAGTGTTGTGCTGTGCCTCTTGTGCTGCTGCAACTAAGAATTTCATTGTTCTGTTGTTGGTACATATGAAAGGTTTAGAGGAATATGGGCCAAATGCGGGCAGATGGAACTGGCATGGGCGAGGCACCTAGGCCGGCATGGACAAGTTGGGCCGAAGGACTTGTTTGCATGTGATAGGACTATATGTTTAGCTTAGTTTAGTGATACAAGAAACAGGCCCTTCGGCCCACCGAGTCCATGCTGACCATCGATCACCTGTACACTAACTACTTCATGAGTTCTGGAGGCAGAATTAGGCCATTCGACCCATCAAGTCTACTCCGCCATTCAATCATGGCTGATCTATCTTTCCCTCTCAACCCCATTCTCCTACCTTCTTCCCATAACCCCTGTCACTAGTTCTATCTTACACACTAGGAACAATTTACAGGGGCCAATTAACCTACAAACACATATGTTTTTGGAACTGTAGAGTCTATGACTGTAAAAATTAACCACTCAATCTCTGACTAAATTAAGAAATGTGTAAGAGACTGTGGAGAAAAAATTGAAGTGGGTAGTTGACTAAATGTGGTCTCCTTTCAGTAATGTTCACCACATAACAGCAAGAACATTTACATATATAGCAGTCTGTGAAGTGTCTAGAGTGAGCTAAGTTATCGGTACATTGCCTCAGGTCTCTGAAACAGAACGGGAAGATTTGGAAGAATCTGCAAAAGTCCAGCACTGGGTGGAGAAGTTGTGCCAGACTCGGTTAGAGCAAATCTCTTCAGCAGAGAATGAATCCCTTGAGGTAATAGTAGTGTGAGATATGCAAGAATTCAGAAATTTGTGCACTGTGTGAGGCACATGTTATTATTTTGAGTAACCTGGAGGGGAGGGGGATGGAAATAATTCAACAGCTAATGAGGACAACCTTATTGTGATGACTTGTCAATAAAGCTATGACAAGTTACAAAAATTGGAAATCTCAAATTAGCATGGTCTCTTGGCTTGGAACTCTTGGGCAGAAAGTGATCATACAATTTAGATACGATAAAGATTTAGGTACTTTTTTCTCTTTCCTTAGAATATTTCAGCCTGAAATAGTAACATATATGGAATCCAAGCCCTGTTTACCAGGTTTAGTTAGGTACGAATGTAATTAGGGAATAGGATTACTACAATATATTTCAGACACAAAGAGCTGGTGTAACTCAGCAGGTCAGGCAGCATCTCTGGAGAACATGGATAGGTGATGTTTCAGTTCGGGACCCTTCTTCAGACTAATTGTAGTTGGGTGGGTATAAAGCTGGAAAGAGTTGAGGATATACCTGCTTTCAAGAAGTTCTCCAATCAACCTGAAGAAGGGTATTGACCAAAAACATCACCTATCCATGTTCTCGATGGATGCTGCCTGACCTGCTGAGTTACTCCCGCACTATGTGTCTTCTTTTGTAAAGCAGCATCTGCAGTTCCTTATTTCTACAATAAATTTCAGGTTTCTTCATAAACAAGTAGGTAGGAGGATCAGCAAGGGGAAATGTGTAGACACAAGGAACTGCAGCTGCTGGAATCCTGAGCGAAACACAAAGCGTGGAGGAACTCAGCAGATCAGGCAGCATCTGAAGAAGGAATGTACAGGTGACATTTGGGATTCGGACACTTCTTCAGACTTGTGATTGGATATATTGAATAGGAGCAGATAGCCAAGGTAAATTAGGTCAAATCGGCGCCATACCAATCAGAATATGTGTGGATATAATTAAAAATAAGTGAATTTAATGAAGATCAAAATGATAGGTTGATGAGAAACTAAATCAGTTGGAGGACAAACTAAAATGGGCAATGATATTGGCAGATTTTCAAAAGAAAACATTTGAAGCCAGTTCAAGGAACTGCAAGAAAATATGTCCTGCATAAAAACCATGACTAAAACCTAAAATGAGATATATGAATGAATAACCTTGGTATCTGGACCACAGCAGAGGTGTGTTCAGAGATTAAGAGAGAAGACAAAATGAACTGGGAAACAAAGTATTAAATTGTCAAGTAATCAAAAACAAAATGAAATGATCAATTAGAGTATCAGGATGAGAATAGAACCATGAAGAAAATGAAAAGTTCAAATCGCCAACAGCGATCACGGAATGATGAGACATTAAGTAATTATCTTGCATCAGTGTCAGCCAGGACGATAAATTAGATGAGTAGAAGTCATGGATGAGATTAGAATTTATGATAACTATTGGTTTTTTTTAGGATAAGGAAGGGATGAAGCTAACTAAACACAACAAGGTTAAACATTCTGGCAAGGATAAAATGTATCCATGCATGTTGAAAGAATTAAGTGAGGTACTACTTCACACATTCAATAATAAGGGGGAAAAGTGTTTGGTTGGGAAGAACTGGTAGCAAGTTAACATATAACCTTGAGGATGAAGAGAAAACATTTCCATGAAACATCTCCATTGACAGCAGTGGTAGGAAACCTATTAAAGTATCAACATCGACAGATACAATAGTGGCATTTAAGAGGCGTTTAGATGCACAGGACGTGGAGAGGTATGGATCACATGCATGAGGAAGAGATTAATTTAATGTTGACATCTTTGCAACCATTTTGGGTTCAGAATTTGCTTGAATTCGTGTTTCTATGCTGCAGTAACTAGAGGGCTCACATTTTAGAAGAGATTTTTCTGTTATTGCTGCCAAAGCAACTTAAATGTTTCAGAAACTGGGTCTTAAAAGAATGGTTTTAGTTATTATTGGAGTGAGGATTTTATTGTTTGATTTTGTGAAGTTATTAAAAGAAATGCTGTCCACAAACAGGGGTCTACCGCACCACCACCTCCTCCTCCGCCAGTATCGGTGCGGAAATTTGCCGGCGGTTTCCAGCTTCACACCACGGATCTTGACGACATCAACCTGGATCAGTTTGATCCGCCGGTGAAACGGACGCCACCCCCTCCGCCGGCATCCCATTTTACGCCCTCGCCTTATCCGTCCAAGCTCCCGACCCCAGCGGTCCCGACCCCACGTAAAAAGCCCGCTCCGCCTCCCCCGTCCTCGTTGCCGCACCACGCAAACACGGGCTCAAAGATGCCTCCGATGCCACCTCCGCTGCCTCCCGCGCCCCCGCTGCCACCCACAGCTCTCCCCCCGCCCCTTCCCACCCATCCCATTGCCTTCCCGCGTTCCCAAGGCACTATTCCCGAAGGAAGAGAAAACAAGTCAAATTATTACTCCCAGCCGGACACGGACTCGGGTCGTGAATGGGAGCCCCAGAGCTTTGGGTCAAAAGCTGCATACAGTCCGATTTACAACCGGACTGGTGAATGTTCATATCCAACCAGCCACAAGGTATTGGAAGGCAAGAGGTTTATTGTGGTTGCTGTGTGCCACTATATTCTGCATCTTCCCCTTTGCTCTACATATTGAACTGTATCTACGTGTGGTAAATCTGATATGCAGGCACTGCCCGTCTTAGGTAACACACGACTTATGGAAACTTGCACTTATGTAAGCAATTCATTAAGCCCACTGACGCCCGTGTGGTCTCCACGACGGAGCTGCCCCAAGGTCTCCACGACGGAGCTGCCCCCGGAGAGCTCCCCCCATGGTCTCCACGTCGGAGCTCCCCCCATGGTCTCCACTCGGAGCTGCCCCCCTTACACTGTCGGAGCTGCCCACATGGTCTCTGCATCGCAGCTCCCCCCCCCCCGTGGACTCCACGTCGGAGCCCCCCATGGTCTCTGCATCGCAGCTCCCCCCCCATGGTCTCCACGACGGAGCTCCTTCCATGGTCTCCACGACGAAGCTGCCCCCATGGTCTCCACGTCGGAGCTCCCCCCATGGTCTACATGTCGGAGCTGCCCCCATGGTCTCTGCGTCGCAGCTCCCCCTGTGGCCTCCACATGGGAGCTCTCCCCGTAGTCTCTGCCTTGGAGCTCTCCCCATGATCTCCACCTCGGAGTTTCCGCCTGCTCTCCTCCACAGAGCTCCCCCCCCCCAGTCTCTGTCGAATAGCATTTACACGTGTGCAACAGCACTTCTGTTTCCGACTTGCGTAACATCCAACTTATGCAAGGGTCTGCGGAGCGTAACCCTTGCATAAATCGAAGAGAGCATCTGTGTGTGTGTTCGATCCTAACCTTCGGTGCTGCCTGTGTGTGGAGTTTGCATGTTCTCCCCGTGACCGTGTGGGTTTCATTTCACAACCCAAAGGGTTTGTAGGTTAATCGGCCCTCGGTAAATGTTCCCTCGTGTGCAGGGATTGGATGCAAAAGTGGGAAAACATAGAAGTAGCGTGAAGGGATGAGCAATGGTCAGCGCGGACTCAGTAGGCCTGTTTCCATTCTGTAGCTTTCTATCAATTCAAAGCCCAAATTTAGAATCTGACTGCAGGATAGCAAAGCAATTTACTATGGAGTGAATGCTGCATTTCTGGAGGTGTTACAGATCATTAAGCCACTGAACAAAAGCCTGCGTCTCATTTTGTGTGCAGCACGTGTTATTTCTGATATATTTACTGCATGGTAAAACTGTAAATCAGTTAAATCAGTGCAGATGGGCCTTTGGCTTTTCCCTGTTGATCATGATTGTCTGCGTTGGAGTGTGGAGTTTGTGTTGAATGGAGGTGAATATTTGTTTGTGTGTGTGACCAGCATAACAAAAGGTAAAACTCAACAAAGTTAAAAATTAGAATGTATATATTAATGAATAAATATTGAATATTTTAAAATGATTAACTGAACCCTACCTTTTGGTTCATTGGTCAGATGTTGCTTACTTTGAAAACTGCATGTGTTTGAAGTGATTTGCCACCAATAATAACGATATATATTCCCAAGATTGATGATTAATCTGTCTTTGTATGTCTCAGGTCATGAGGAATACATCTCATGGTAGCAAAGTCTCTTCTGCATCCAATAACCCATTGGTATGTGACAAGACAATCGCTCAAATAATCAGTGAGACCGAGGATAATCTTAGCATCAGGGACGGATCTTTGTCAGTACACACATTGTGGTCCGAAGGGCCTGTTCCTGCGCTGTACTGTTCTAATATATGCAGCATTAAAGACCAGTATTAGAAGGTGCACAATGGACCTTTGGAGAAATGATAGAAAATAGATCCGTTTAAAATCGGAGAATGGATGGTAAATTGATTTGCATTTTCTGCTTTTGAACATTGGATATAGGGAGCATTTTCTCTTCCTATGTTGAACCTAGTGGCGTAGTGGCAGAGTTGCAGCCTTATAGTGCCAGAGACCCAGGTTTGATCCTGACTATGGGTTCTGTCTGTATGGAGTTGGTACATTCTTCCCATGACAACGTGGGTTACTCCGGGTGCTCCAGTTTCCTACCGCACTCCAAAGAGGTGCAGGTTTGTAGGTTAATTGGCTTCGGTAAAAATTGTAGTGCGTGCTAGTTAACGGGGATCACTGGCCAGCGCAGAATCAGTGGGCCGAAGGGCCTTTTCTGCCCCGTATCTCTTAACTAAATTTAAAGTAAAGTGCTCTTGAATACATGCCACTTAATTACTGTATTACTTTTAAAAATCCATCAATTGGCAGGATATGGAAATGTTTCTTACGAATGAAGATTTTTTTGGGAGGTGGGGAGAAATTGGTGCTACAATAGAACCGCTGTTCCCTCATAGTTCTTTTCTATTGGATTGCGTCTCGATGTTAGTCTTTTAAGGTACAATGCAATTTTACTTTATTTCCATACATTAATTGACTAATTATCTATAGTTTCTACAAGAAACCTAGACTATGTGCTGTTTCTCATTTCAAGGTCGTCGGCAGAAATGCTTAATTGAGAAAGTTTAACATATATTTTACTGTGAAATGTTGTATTAGATGAATATATTTTTGAATTGGTTTAGGTCTAGGTTTATTACTGTCGTGTCTTGTGGCAGAGTGATTGGCTTTCAGAAAGTATCTTATTAACATGGATTGTGGAATTTCTATTAGCCACTAGTTTATTCACAAATACATTGTGCTTTCCCTTTCTCTCTGTCATGGATGATTATTCATCATGTACTGCACATAACGTCAGCAACTTGCCCCAAGTCCACCTATGCAAACACGACCAATGGGCCCATTGGTTTCCAAGCCAGTCATGCTGCCTCCTAGCCCCAGCCTTATAAAAAAGACATGGGTTAAATCGGAACTGGTAAGTTTGTTTTCTCTAATATTATCTACCTGTAAAAAATCTTCCTAATTTGAGGAAGGACATTCTTGCTGTTGAGGGAGTGCAGCATAGGTTTACAAGGTTAATTGGGACTGTCATGTCCTGAGAGAATGGAGCGGCTGAGCTTGTACACTCTGGAGTTTAGAAGGATGAGAGGGGATCTTATTGAAACATAAGATTTATTAAGGTTTTGGACGCGCTGGAGGCAGGAAACATGTTCCCGATGTTGGGGAACTCCAGAACCAGGGGCCACAGTTCAAGAATAAGGGGTAAGCCATTTAAAACGGAAAGGAGGAAACACTTTTTCTCACAGAGAGTTGGGAGTCTGTGGAATTCTCTGCCTCAGAGGGCGATGGAAGCCGGTTCTCTGGATACTTTCAAGAGAGAGCAAGATAGGGCTCTTAAACATAGTGGAGTCAGGGGATATGGGGAGATGGCAGGAATGAGGTACTGATTGGGGATGATCAGCCATGATCACATTGAATGGTGGTGCTGGCTCGAAGGGCCAAATGGCCTACCCTTTGCACCTATTGTCTATTATCTATTGTCTCCGTAATTAAATTGTAATTTTCATTCACAGATTCATGCAGCACGGATACAGACCTTTCAGCCCAAATTGCCCCCGCTGACTAACTTGTCAGCATGGGCACGTTGGGCTGAAGGATCTGTTCCCGTGTTGTATGACTGAAAATGCCCCATCTACACTAGTCCTAACTGCCTGTGTTCGGCCCATGTCATACGTAAGCCATGCACCTGTCCAAATGTCTTCTAAACGTTGTGATAGTACCTGCCTCAACTACCTCCTAGCAGCTCATACCATACATCCAACAACCTTTGTATGTAAATAAAATGGCCCTTCAGATTTCCCTTAAATCTTCCCCCCCTCACCAACTTAAACGTATGTTCTCTGGTTCCCCTAAAGATTCTATTTACCATATCTATTCCTCTCATGATCTTATAACTATTTGGTGTGGGGTTATTTTTTATACCAAAGCAATTTCTGTACATTGTGGAATTGAAGATCTCTTGAATTGAAGGCTCTTCTGGGTCAATGTGTGGTAAATCAGAAGTCAGGCAAGCCGATTCCTAAGCTGAAAAGGAAAGAAAGTGCTGGAGTAACTCAGCAGGTCAGGCAGCATCCCTGGAGAAGGTGCATAGGTGGTGTTTCAGACTGATACGAACCGTCACTTATCCATGTTCTCCAGAGATGCTGCCTGACTCGCTGAGTTACTCCAGCACTTTGTGCCCTTTTGTGTAAACCAGCATCTGCAGTTCCTTGTTTCTGGATTGCTAAATTGTTCTGAAAATCCAGTGATTGCCTGCAGCTCTGGATATATCTGCTGGTGAGTGATTGGAGTCAACTGCTTAGTTTCATGGTGATTGTTCGATAGCATGACATCTTAGAGTTTCAGCCTCTGAAGATCTGTCCTGGGTGCTACTTAGGAATGAGGTTTTTAGCAAGTTGTCATGGGCTTCCCATTGAGCATGTTTTAAACCTATAATTCAAACACACTTCCAATTATTGAGAAGAAAAACGCAAAGTGCAGGACTGACTGAACAGATCAGGCAGCATCTTTGGAGAACATGGATAGGTCAGGGTCTCAACCCGAAACGTCACCTATACATGTTCTCGAGATGCTGCCAGGCCCACTGAGTTACTCCAGCACTTTGTGTCTTTTTATTGTAAAGTAGAATCTGCAGTTTGTTGTAACTGCAATTATTGAGCTTGTGTTTTTAGTCAGTTGTACAAGAGAATGGGTGGATGCAATACTTAATGCAAAAACATGGAAATGTTGTTTTAATGTTCTTGAATGTTTCATTAGTTAATACACCTACTATACAAACACAGTAAGGATGAACAGTGAGTGTCCGCAGTGTATTCTAAGGGCAGTACTGAATTTTAAACTTGTTGCAGTACTCCAATGTGTTATTTCTTAAGTAACATGTCCTCGTAAAAGGGGTTGATAGGTTACATCTTGCTCAGCAACATTCAACTCAAGAACATCTCATTCCAAATTAATTCAATGTATGCTATCTTCTCTGTTTTTAATAAAATACATAACTTTTTCAGTGAATGTCCCTGCCCAGGAAGATCTGTTTTGACTGCCAAAGGTGTATTTTCCAGTAACATATTTAGAACATAGAACTTGGAAAGTACAGCACAAGAACAGGCCTTTTGGCCCACAATGTCCGTGCCGGACATGATGCCAAGACCATCTCTTACCTACCTGCACATAATCCATATCCCTATCCAAAATCCTTAAATGCCACCAATCATATCTGCCTCAATCAGCAACCCTGTCAGCGCATTTCAGGTATTCACCATCCTATTTGTAAAAATAAATTGTCCCTCACATCTTGTTTAAATTAGTCCCTCTCATTTTAAAGCTCTGCCATATAGTATTCAATGTTCCCATCTGGGAGAAAGGTTCTGACTGTCTATACTCTCTCTGCCTTTCATAATAATTGTATATCCTTCTATCAGCTCTCCCCCCCAACCTCCGGCTTTCAAGAAAAAAAACAATCCAAGTTTATCCAACCTCTCCAAGTAACTAATTACCCCTAGTCCAGACAATATTCTGCAAACCTTCTCTGCACCCTCTCCACATCCTTCCTGTAATGGGGTGACCAGAACTGCATGCAAGACTCTAAATGCCATCTAACCAAAGTCCTGAAAAGCTGCATCATGACTTTCTCGCCTGTAAACTCAATGCGCTGACCTATTAATGAAAACATACCGTATGTCTCCTTTATCACTCTTTACCAATTTCATGATACATGGTGACATAATAAAAACTATTAATGTTGTATTATGTTTTGTCCCTCTATCTCATCCATTCTACCCAAATAATTTAAAGACCTATAAATCACTTTCTGTAGCATCCCAATGCTTTATGTTACTTTTAATGGGTAGATGAATTAATGTAAATTAGGTCTTTAGATTGGTACAGACATTGTGGGCCGAAGGGTCTGTTGACGTTGTGTACTGTTCCATGCTCCATGTCCTTTGACATTTCCACCCAGGAAAAAAGGTTCTGATTGCGTACCTTATTTTTGCCTTTCATCATTTTATATACTTCTATCGGGTCTCCACTCAGCCCCCCTGTGGAACAAGCAATATCAATGAATTACCGGTATGTCTTTTGCTACCAGAAGGACATGCCTTACAATGTGTAACATTAAGATGGCACAAAATGCAAAACCATTACTATACACTTTGTTTCCCAGAACTGTGTTTGCCTTGGAATGATTTATTGTGAATTAATTGGTTCTATTTAAACAATTTCCCATCTTGAGTCCATAATCAAAAGCACATATCTTTTAAAACCCATTATTGTTGGTGATTTACCACATTACCTACTTAAAATGATTTACTGCGTTGTAACCTTTTCACCCATTGTAAGAATCAGTGAGTTCAGTGTACCGATGATATATCAAGGAGCCAAACAATTCTTAATATTAATCTATCCACTGCGGAACCTTATGAAATCTATCATCTAGCCTAATGATGGATGCCAAAATTGGCTCATCACACTGCCCTGTGTCACCTGATTATCGACAAGCCACTGAGGATATAAATTAGTGTCAGGCCATCATACTGTGCATCAAGAACTGGTTATGGACTACAAATCATCGTTATTATTCTCTTCTTCTTCTTAGGCTGACTCTTTCATTTGTCTCGCCACATCTCTCAACATCACCATCTATCTCGTTTCCCTTATCCCTAACCAGTCTGAAGAAAGGTCTCGATCCAAAACCTCACCGATTCCTTCTCTCCAGAGATGCTGCCTGTCCCGCTGCCTTACTCCATCTTTTTGTGTCTTATCTTTCAGTCGGGGGTCAGTTTGCTTCTCAGCTTGTGTGCACACAAAGGTGGATGAAAAGACCAATGTGCGATTTGCAGACACTGCCACATGTGTGATGGGAGGCATTTGGGATTAGGTTTATTATTGTCACGTGTACTGAGGTACAGTGCAAAGCTTTGTTTTGTATGCAATCCAATCAACTCGTATAATACTACACATGAATACAATCAAGTCAAACTCAGGTACAATAAATAGAGCAAAGGGGAAGCTGCAGAGTGTTGAATATAGTTCTCAGCATTGTAGTGCAACAGTTCCAGAGACAAAGTCCAATGTCCGTAATGAGGTCGGCTGGAGAATTTAGCTTATGGAAGGACTGTTCAGGACCCTGATAACAGAGGGGAAGAAGCTGTTCCTGACTCTGGTGGTGCCTGCTTTCAAAGTTCTGTACCTTCTACCTGACTGGAGTGGGAGAGAAGGGTTGAGAGGAGTCATTGTGTCAGCTGCTTTCCCGAGGCAGGGTAAAGTGCAGATGGAGTCAATGTTGGGGAATCAGATCTATGTGATGGACTGGGCTACATCCACAACTCTGCAATTTCCTGCGTGACCTGACCCAGCTACCTCCTCTGGCAGCTCGTACCATTCATCCACCATCCCCTCTATGAAAAAGTTGAACCTCAGGTTCCTATTAAATCTTTCCCCACTCACCTTAAAGCTGTGTTCTCTGGTTCTTGATTCCGCTGGTCTGGGTAAAAGACTGTGCATTCACCCTATCTATTCCTCTCATGATTTTATGCACCACAATCATCACACAATCATCACACCTCAGCCTCTTGAACTCCATGAAATAGAGTCCTAGCCTGTCCAACCTCTCCCTAGAGCTCAGGGCGTCAAGTCCTGGCAACATCCTGGGTAAATCTGAAGATGGGTTTCGGCCCGAAACGTTGCCTGTCTCCTTCGCTCCATAGATGCTGCTGCACCCGCTGAGTTTCTCCAGCATTTTGTGTAAACCCTCGATTTTCCAGCATCTGCAGTTCCTTCTTTAACATCCTGGTAAGTCTTCTCTGCACTCGTTCCAGCTTATCAACATCCTACCTATATAGCTGGGTGGCCAAAACTGAACACAATACTACAAATGCAGCCTTGCTTAACTGTAACATAACATCCCAACTTTGATACGCAATATGCGTCGGAGGGAGCTGCAGATGCTGGTTTGTACGACGATAGACACAAAATGCTGGAGTAACTCAGTGGGTCAGGCAGCATATCTGGAGAAAAGGAATAGGTGATATTTTGGGTCGGAACGCTTCTTCAGTCAACTCGCTGAGTCACTCCAGCATTTTGTGTTGTATCTTCTACATGCAATACCTTGATTGATGAAGGCCTACGTACCAAAGTGCTTCTTTACCATCCAATCTACCTGTGAAGTTACTTTCAGGGAATTATGCCCCTGTACTCCTAGATCTCACTGCTCTACGACACTTCCTAAGGCTCTACTTAGAACTAATTATTTTTCACACATGCTCTAATTAGAAATTGTAATAACGCCGATGAGATGGATTAGGTACACATGAAACCAGAGCAATGCTGACGAGTATAAATCTGCTGTAACAAAGACATAAAATACAAAGAACACTTCATGTTGATTTTAGCATTGTGGAATTAACTTTTACACCCTGAAGCTTTATATTGACTGATGGAAGTATGTTAAATACAATTGCAAGGTGAATAGCTATCTATAAAAAGGGCCAAGTCTATCGATCTAATGATCTTCTGTTAATTCATTAAGTCATTTTCACCATTTCCTCCATTATAATCAAATCATTGGTTAAATCACTTTCCAATTAATTATTTATTCCAATTCTATAAGTAAAGCCTTAACAATGTCATTAGCAGATCTTACTTACATGGAACATAGAAACGAACAGACCCTTCAGCCCACAATGACGTGATGCAAAGTTAAACTAATCTCACATGATCCACATCCCTCCATCCCCTCTATAGCTATGTGCCCATCTAAAAGCCCCTTAAATGCCACTATTGTATCTGCCTCCACCACCACCCTCGGCAGCGCCTTCCAGCCGCCCTCCACTCTCTGTGTTCAAAGAAGGGTCCTGACCTGGAATGTCACCTATCCGTGACTTCCTGGGATGCTGCTTGACCCCATAGAGTTACTCCTGCATTTTGGGTCATTCTTTGCATGCCTATCCACGTTCGATATGGATGCTGCCTGATCCATTGAGTTACTCCAGAACTTTGCTTCGTTCTTTGTAAACCAACATCTGCAGTTCCTTGTTTCTCCAAGTCTAGCTCACTGAGTGAACTTTTGGTTTATCAACCCTTCATCGCCTTCAATCCCCTTTGGTAAATAATAAGGCTCCTGTCAAATAACTCGGGATGTTAATACATCAGTGTTGCATTTAAATTGAAGTTGTGATTCTTAATACTTTTCTCATTTCACAGCAACCAGAAATGTTAAAACGAATGGTAGTCTACAATTCGTCATTTCGTTCTAAAGGAAAGCACGTAAATAATAAGGACATTTTATCTTAATTTATTTAATTCCTTTTCTTTAGGCATGTATTTTGAAATAGACGTACAGCATGGTTGAGTTCTTCATTTATCTCTTTTGCCCTCTTGTCCCATAAGTGATTGAAGTCTTTCGAGGTTTAAAAATAAATAAAAACAGGTGCCACAGTAGCACAGCTGGTAGAGCTGCTGCCTCACAGCGTCAGAGACTCGGGTTCAATCCAGACCTTCTTCAGTCTGAAGCAGGGTCTGGACCCGGAATGTCACCCATTCCTTCTATCCAGAGATGCTGCCTGTCCCGCTGAGTTACTCCTGCATTTTCTACCTATCTTCGGATTAAACCAACGTCTGCAGTTCCTTCCTAAACAACTCTATGCTTTCGGTTACCTCCCTCTATCATCTTCATTGGATCAGTAATTTTCCCCACTATTATATCCTTTTGATGTTCTTCATTATATTTTACTGGATGGGGGAAGGTGCAAGCACGACGTCAATTAAAATCTACAGAGTGGAAAAAAATTGGCAAAATATTAATATATGTTTAGTGCACATATGAAGGGCGAGAATGCAACCTTCTAGGGATACTATAAGCAGCATATCGAACATATTTTATCATATCGGCATTACATTTTTCAACTATGTGGATCGCAATAAGTACAGAGGTGGAGTGGTAAATAGAACCATATCTTTCCTTTGATTGTCAGGTGGAATTACAGTCTACTGTAACATTTGTGGAAATTTGTGTCCCTCTATTATAAATTGAATGTTTTAAACCTTATGAGAGAGTTTATTTTGTCTCTATTTTGGCTCTTAATATTTGTTTCTGATGTAAAACAAATCAGTGTTTGATTTTTACAGAGAGAATTTGTTGCATAAGAACATTCAATAGCAAAATTATTAACAATAATGGTGGGATTTATTAGGGAAAGTTTGTCATTTCCTTTCAAATTTATATTTAATAATATAAGGTTTGAAAACGATTGATTAATCTATCATGTGCACTTATGCAATGATATTAAAGATATATATATCTTTATATGAGACAAGTTAATTAATGGCATACTTTATAAAGATATATAATATACATATACACCATTGATTAAACTCTTATGTGCACTTATGCAATGATATTGAAGATATATGTATATTTTCATAAAGATATATGTATATATTTATATTGATTAAACTATCCTATGAGCACCAATGCAATGTTATTAAATAAATATATTTATTGTGGCATCACCAAACGTGGTGAACAAACAGTTGCTTTATTCAGACATAATAGGTTTGAAATACATACATGTTTGGTCCTCTAACATATTGTCATTGCTGCTGCAACTGAGCGAGGGTGTTGTCTCGAGCTCAGCTACCTGTCGACTGACGATCTCCAGGTGAAATCTGCTTAAGAAGCAGGACACTCCCCTTAACCCATGACGTCATGTGGCAGCCCTCGTAACCATTGATGAGGGTTCGACCGTAAGTGGTCTGACTATCAGCTGACGCCACAGGACCTCCCCCCCCCCCCCCCCCCCCCAGAACCGGAGGAAGGAAAACGAGCAGGCCAATGAAACGTGGCTGCCAAAACTCGTAAATGCACAGGCAAAAGGGAATAGAATGCGCTAACCTTCTACAAGAAGGTGTGTAAGCATGGTCGAGGGTGGCTCCTGCTGTGGGTCGGGGGTACCACAGCCATGGGTCGTGACGGTGGGGCCTGCGGGCGCAGTCGACGCTCCGGCTGTGGGCAATCCTGGCCATATGTCGATGGGTGCGAGAAGACCAATGCAAAAGCCGCAGGATGGACGAGACACAGTCGCATCTCATCGACTGGCAGGGGATCGTGTCCTGAGAAATACGGTACCCAGCAATGGCTGGAAGACGTCGGCAACAATGCAAACCAAATAAAATCCAAGCAAGAAATAAGAATAAACTAATAGCTAAACCCGGCGAAGTCATTGCAGTGTAAACAAGTGCAAAGAAACAAAACAAACTACAGTGAGCAAACAAGTTCAATAGTGGTAGGAAACTAAAAGTGCGAATTGTCCAATGTCCATGGTACAGGATGGCTCAGGAATCCAATGTCCGATGAGAAGCTGTGCTGGAAAACTGGAGGTTGCAGTGACACCACCAGCACTGTTGGCGGCTGTCGGGCTGCAGAGACACTATCCGATCTGAGGTGGCTCTGTGGACAGTGGTCGGGCTGCAGAGACAGCATCCGGCTGGAAGGTGGCGCTGTTGACGGCAGTCAGAGCCGGTTGAGAGTTGCTTCCGGCCAGCCGCGGCGGCCATTTTTGCAGTTGCTGCGGCGGCCATGTGGTAGTAGACCGCGGCGGCCATTTTGGCGGCCAGCTGAGGCTGCCAACCGAGGTCATTCGCAGATGCGTGTGGGGCAGCTGGCATCAACGAGCCTCACCCCACCACTGCAGGTAGGGACTCCACCCAGTGTCATCGGAGACCAGCTGCACTGCGGACACTGGAAGCTGCCGGGGAATCCGTCGCGGGACCACCGACTCTCGACCGGCTGAGGCTCCACCCAGCTGCTGGGCCGACCACAACCCAACCGGACCGGCAGCCAGTGCCCGGGAAGGTGCAAAAGGACGTCTTCGGGCAGCCGCCCCAGGTAGAACCACTCTATCAAGAGGCTAGGCCTTGAGCAGCGGCCAGTGGGGTAATGGGCGGGTCCGCTCTCTCCCTGCTCCCGGAGCCGTCGGGTGGGCATCGGTGATGCTGGAGGCAGGGAGCTGCTAAACTCGCAGCTCCAGCAGCAGCTGGTGGGGGAGCGGTGGCTGGTGGGGGAGTGGCGGCTGGTGCGAGAGCGACAGCAGCCACAGACTCTCAGCTCCAGTGGGTAGCATCTGGTGGGGGAGCAGCGGCAGCCGCGGTCTCTCAGCTCCAGTGGTCGACTCCGGACGGGTCATGCGGTAGAGATTGGCGGCCGTCAAACAAGGCTCGGACCGCGCCCATCGACCCGGACGGCCTGCGGCATACCGGGTCGATAGGGCCGGTTTGGTGGCAGCGTCATTCAGCAGGGCTGGGATGTCGGCTGCAGACATCAGGTCTCCCGAGGTTGCGTGTGTCGGGAGAAATCCAAAATCCCAATTTGGATCGTCGCGGGTCACCAATGTAGCGGCACCAAACGTAGTGAACAAACAGTTGCTTTATTCAGGTGACAACCCTCGTAACCACTGACGAGGGTTCGACTGTAAGTGGGCTGACTATCAGCCGACGCCACATTATCTTTAATATCATTGCGTAAGTGCACATAATATAGCTTATTCAATGGTTTACTATATATATATGGGTGTGTGTGTGTGTAGACTGTATATATATATATATGTCAAGCTTGACTTTAATGCCAAATGTGTATTCTGTAAGAGTAACTATGTAAACAAAGTGGTATCAGTAAATAGTTAAACCTGCCAGTATGTTCTTTATTATGTAAGAAATATTCTGACGTGCTGTTATGTTGTTCCAGGGCTTTCAGAAATATGTGGAGGACTTTGATCCGTATTCCATGGTAAGTAATACATATTGGAGAGTTAAGATGAGAGCAAAAAATAATTTTGCCAAAATGCCTTGAGAACCCAAGTTCGATCCTGACTACAGCTGCTGTTTGTCTGGAGTTTGTACATTCTTCCCATGACCACGCATGTTTTCTCCAGTAAGCTCCGGATCCTCCCACAAGACATACAGGTTTGTATGATAATTGGCTTGGTATAAATGTAAATTGTCCCTATTGTGTGTAGAATAGTGTTAATGTACGGGGATCGCTGGTCGGAGCAGACTCGGTGGGCCAAAGGGCCTGTTTCCGAGCAGTATCTCTAAACTAAAACTAAACTAGAGTAAAAGCCAAAGCCATAGCATTGATGTACATGGGATCTTGGGGTCCAAGTCCATCACACCCTGAAAGTGGCAACACGGGTAGATAGAGTGGTAAAGAAGGCCTATGATATGCTTAAGAAGGAACTGCAGATGCTGGAAAATCGAAGGTAAACAAAAGTGCAGGAGAAACTCAGCGGAAGAGGCAGCATCTATGGAGCGAAGGAAATATGCAAAGTTTCGGGCCGTCTGAAGAAGGGTTTCGGCCCGAAACGTTGCCTATTTCCTTCACTCCATAGATGCTGCCTCACCCGCTGAGTTTCTCCAGCACTTTTGTCTACCTATGGTATGTTTGCCTTCACTGGACAGGGCGTTGGTCAGGTAGTCATGATGCAGCTTTATAGGACCACATTTGGAGTATTGTGTGCAGTTCTGGTCACCCCATTACTGGGAAGGATGTGGAGGCTTTGGTGAGGATGCAAAGGAAGTTCACCAGAACGTTGCCTGGATGAAGGATTATCAGCTGCAGGGAGGGGTTGGAGAGACTTGGATTGCTCTCTCTGTAGGTATGTTACAAAACTTACCTTCAGCGGCGCTGCAGTTCTGTCACTGGCCGTGTGCGCGACTTTGGCACCTTTGAGGGGGGGCGGGGGTGGGGGGGTTTAAAAAGCGTTTTTCGAATGCCATCCGGAATTATATTTTCTCGGAGTGCGAGCTTTTTCTGGAGGTAAGTGACATTTTTTGTTTTAAATCGCCCGACTATTTCAGCGCTGCAGGAAAATAAAAATTAGCTCCTAATGCCGTGAACGGCGACAACGGGGACGGATTTTACGTAGGGGACAGGTAAATGAAAGTTGTTTATTTTTTCATATAAACTTGCTTGTTTAGATGACCTTAATCAACATTTCATGTTGCGAAACGGTGATCTATTCCCCATATGAACCGGCAGTAATTTTCCTGCCGATATTGGGTTTAAATTCACCGCAACTGCAACGTTCCAATCCATCGCGTTCCAGAAAATCCCACTCGCAATTTACGGGCATTAAACACTAAATTCCTTCAATTTGGCCTATAAATTAATGACAATTAGATTTAAAAATCATGTCATATTGTGAATTATTGTGTGAATGTTATTTGGACACTTGGGCTTTTTAAATTGTTTTAATATTTTCTTAAGAAATAGATAGATGTTTAGATCTAGTAATTGAATTTTGTAATTAGCTACAATTGGGTAACTAACTAATTATATGCTTTAATTTCAGGTCATCCAAGTAAGATTGTTTCATATTTGTTTCAGAATGCTTCAATCTATAATAACTGAAAATGTATTTCAGTTCTCTTAATTTTTAAGAAAGTTATGGGCTTTTGACTGTTCTTTTTTTATGTACAGATGCTGCCTGACCTGTTGAGTTACTGCAGCACTTTGTGTCTATTTTTGTAAACTATTTTGCACAGTTTCTTCTATTTGCTTTTGTATTTGTTGCTCATTACACAGGAATTCAATATTTAACTCCATCACATACTATTTAAAACTATATATATATATATATATATATATATATATATACAACAGATCATTGGTTGGATACATTCCACTTTTCACCATTGTCTGTGACTAATTTAGATCCTTCAGGTTTTGGAGTGACTGTCAGATGAGAGAGTTGATTAATATTTAATATCAAGTCACTCCTCAGCAATAGATTTAATAATCCAGTGCTGAAATGAAAGATGGCCCTTGGGGAATAAAGATGAAGCAGGAAAGAAATAAATCTAGTAATTGGAAACACTAAAAAGGGCCATGAAATGTCCTTGGTAAGTAGGATTTAGAAAAATCCCATGTTCTATATTAGGAGCACGAGTATAGCAACAAGAGTGGCACGGTGGTGCAGCGGTAGAGTTGCTGCCTTACAACGTCAGAGACCTAAGTTCAATCCTGACTACGGTGCTGTCTGTTCGGAGTTTGTACATTCTCCCTGTGACCGTGTGGGCCTTGTCCGGGTGCTCCGGTCTCCTTCCACACTTCAAAGACGTACAGGTTCGTATATGGATTGGCTTCTGCAAGTTGTCCCTAGTGTGTGGGGTGATGCTAGTGTACGGGGTGGTCGCTGGTTGGCACAGACTCACTGGGCCGAAGGGCCTGTTTCCACACTGTAGCTCTAAAATCTAAAGTAAAGTCTGATAAAGAAAGGACAGGTCCACATAATATTCCACTCGATGGGCCGAATGGCCTAATTCAGCTCATCTGTCTTATGGATCTGATTAATTTGCAGGTAATTAGCGGTTGTTTTTGTGGATAGAATGTGTTTATGGTCATATTTCAGTAGTACGTGTATACTTTGTTTCCATAACTTTCCCTTTGCTAAACTGGCTTTCAAACTTTAGACTTTGGTTTAGGGACAAGAATATGTTAAATAAACAGAAGCAAGCTATATTTCTTAATGTATTTAAAATGTAATGATAGGTGACAATGTCAAGCTGAGCAGAATCAATTTTAAAATGTTTGTCTGTTCAAAACACTAATCTATTCTTGATCACGCAATGATA
This sequence comes from Okamejei kenojei, assembly GCA_035221665.1. NCBI lineage: Eukaryota > Metazoa > Chordata > Chondrichthyes > Rajiformes > Rajidae > Okamejei > Okamejei kenojei. The sequence goes on along the minus strand of CM069148.1, from coordinate 26,355,518 downwards.
TGTTTCTGGCATTTTTTCATTTTGGACCTCCTTCTTCTTGTCGAGTCCACACACAAGATTAGAAGTTGTTCAGCCAGAGCCGAACACACTTCTCGGCATCTGTATACAAGGGTGTCTGTCTTGTGCTTCTTGTGTGTGGTGGTAGAAAGATTGGTGGAACAGGGCCGCGACGTGAACGCTCTTTCCTTGAGCCCATTATGGACCAATAATTACGTATTAGATGATTAATAACTACAGATGGGGGGGAAAAAACATAAAATGATGTGTTGTTAATCACACTTAAAAGCATTTTGCCAATTTCCCATCCAACTAAACAATTAGAGACTGTGCAGGGCGGCACAGTGGCGTAGTGGCTAGAGCTGCTGCCTCACTGCACCAGAGGCACAGTTTGGGCCTGATCTTGGGTGCCACAATGTAGAGTTTGCACATTCTCCTTATGACTGTGTGGGTTTTCACTGGGTGCTCCGGTTTCCTCCCACATCCCAAAGATCTGTTTATTGTGAACCGAGGTACAGTAAAAAGTACTTGTTGCGTGCTAACCAGTCAGCGGAAAAACGATACATGATTACAATCGAACCGTCCACCGTGTACAGAAACAGGATTAAAGCAATCACATTCAGTGCGAGATAAAGTCCAGTAAAGTCCAATTAAAAGTAGTTCGACGGTGTCCAATGAGGTAGATTGTAGCTCGGGACTGCTAGTTCTACCAGTGACCACATGGGTTTCCTCCCGCATCCCAATGACGTGCAGGTTTGTAGGTTAATTGGCATCTGTAAATTGCCCCTAGTGGATGAGAATGTGGTATAACGTAGAGCTGGTGTGAACAGGTGATCGATGGTCAACGTGGACTCGGTAGAAGAAGGGCCTGTTTCCGTGCTGGATGTCTGAACTAAATTTGAAACTCAGGGACCACACACATAGGTTGACAGTGCTGTTTGCGTCTCCCGAGCCTCTGGCTGTGTCGACTGAGTGATGGGCTGACTTTGCCTGGAAAAACAAGTTGAGCCATTCTGGATCGACAGGGTGTTAGGGAGCAACCGTTGTTGTGCGGACTGTGCTGCTCACAGCAGGGGGAGCAGGTGTGAAAACACATTCGTACTCATCTCTTCCCAATGGAATAGAGGGAATGGTTGATGGATGGGGAGATATAACAGTGCTTTTGAATGCTGTACACGGATAACTCCTAAAAAAGTAATGATGTGAATGCCAATTCACAGGCAGCGTGACGTGGAATGAGAATTTATTTTTAGCAAAATAAGTCCTCAACAATTTCTTCAGCAATAAGAACAGTTTCGTGTATTGCAATACATTGATCACCTTTAATTGAGAGTCTTTCGACTGTAGAATTTGGACATTAGAGATACAACGTGGAAACAAGCCCTTCGGCCTACCGTGTCAGCACCGACCAGCGATCGCCCCATACATTAGCATTATCCTACACACTAGGGACAAGTTACAATTTAAAGAAGCCAATTAGCCTACAAACCTGTACGTTTTTGTAGTGTGGGAGGAAACTGGAGTACCCGGAGAAAACCCACGCAGTCTGAGGGGGAGCACGTACAAACTGTACAGACTGCACCCATAGTCAGGATTGAACCTGGGTCTCTGGCTCTGTAAGGCAGCAACTCTACTGCTGTGCCAGACAACTCATTCATTGTATTCGGAGTCAGTCATTCAATAAATTCAGTCATAGAGTCATACAGCACAGAAATAGACCCTTTGGCCCAATTCACCCATGCCTACCAAGATATCCCATCTGCTCTAGTCCCACCTGCCCTGGTTTGACCCATATCCCTCTAAACCTTTCCTATCCGTGTACCTGTCCAAATGTATTTTCAATGATGTTATAGTGCCTGCCTCAACTACCTCCTCTGGCAGCTCGTTCCATTTACCAACTACACTCAGAGTGAAAAAGTTGTCCATCAGGTTCCTATGAAATCTTCTGCCTCTCACCATAAATCTTTGTCTTCTGGTCCTTGATTCCCCATAATTATCCATTTTCGTCTTTTGGCCTGAAAAGGATTTAGTTTTGTTTATTTATTGCCATGTGTACAGAGATGCAGTGAGAAGCTTGGTCTGCATGCTATCCAGTCAAACCATACTATATGTGAGGTCCTCTTCTTGGTTGACCCTCTTGGGAGACAAGCTTGTCCCCCCCACCCCCAAACAAAACCTGAAATGACACCCTATTTGACAGCTCCGGCACCTAAAGAATTAGCACTGCAACACTGCATATTATGGGTTTGTTTATGCAGGCACAGCAGATGCTGGTTTACAACACAGATGGACACAAAATGCTGGAGTAACTCAGCTGGAATTGGTGACATTTCTGGTCAGATCCCTTCTTCAGACCCGACCCGAAACGTCGTCTATTCCTTTTTTCCAAACCCGCTGAGCTACTCCAGAACTTTGTGTCTATCTTCGGTATAAGCTCAGCATCTGCAGTTCCTCTTCACACAGATATCGTGCTGTCCGATTCGCCTCTAGCCCATTTTGGACATTGGACTTTGTCTATGGAACAGGTGAGCTACACGGCACAGTGGTGTAGCGGTGGAGTTGCTGCCTTACTGAGCCAGAGACCAGAAAGCTCACCTATTTCTTTTCCCTGCATGGCTTTGTTCACTGGTTAACAATGACATATTCTGAACAAAAGCACGTGACCAGCTTGGAAAGGTGCGTTTGGGTAAAGCTTTCACATCGGAGGACTACATTTTTATTTGCCAACTGCAAATGGCAAACCATGACACACACCAAATGTCGCACACTACTGTTGCTGACAGTTGAATACTGCAGCACATAATTTTCCTGCAGGAAAATGGAGTAATTAAAGGATAAATAACAGTGTAATTTGTAGAATTTAACAACAGTGATCGGGGTGTCAAAATAACCAGAGAAATGTAGATGCATCAGTCATAGAGTGAAGATCAAATTATCCCGGGATGGATTGTGTACAGAATTCTATGCTGAGTCATACAGCATGGAAACAGGCCATTCGGCCCAACTTGCCAATGCTGACCAAGATGTCCGATCTACACTAATCCCACCTACCTGCATTGACCCAATTTCTCGCTCAACCTATCCTATCCATGTACCTGTCCAAGTGTATTTTATATGTTGTTATAGAACCTTCCTCATTTGGCAGCTCATTCCATAAACCCACTACTGTGTGGAGACAGTTGCCACTCCGGTTCCTATATAATCTTTCCCCACTCACCTTAAACAAATGGTTTATTTTCAATTCCTCTGCATTGATTAAAATTCTCAGTGCATTCACCCTATTTATTCCCCATGATTTTATACACCTCAACAAGATCAAACTGCAGCCCCCTGCACTCCAAGAAATAAAGTCCTAGTTTTATTAAAGTATTTTGTCATATCATAGTTTATTTCCGATCATTTACATGAAAATAAAATCCTGACTTTCAGGAAATAATTTTGTCTGCTTAGATCATAATTAGTATGGCAGGAGATGGCATATTACTAATCAAAAACATAATTATATTTCAGTTCACATCAGAACAGATTGTGGGAAAAGATGTTCGCCTCTTACGAATTAAGAAGGTAATAAGATTTATTGCAATCGTAAGATTACTATTCAATTCCCCTATCAGTGAAATGGGTATTTTGTATTCACTGAGACTATAATTTCTTCCTCTATGTTGATCACATCTACAAGTTTCAACAAAATACCTTCAGGCAAGATGCACTCTGCATTGTCTTTTAATTCCAGCTGAGACATTGGTGAGGCCGCACATGGAGTATTGTGTTCGGTTTTGCTCACCCTGCTGTAGGATGTATGTCAGAAATCTGGAAAGAGTGCAAAGAGGATTTACGAGGATGTTGCCCGGACATGAGGGCCTGCTATAGGGAGAAGTTGGGTGGGCTAGGACTTTATTCCATGGAGAGCAGGAAGCTGAGGGGCGATCTTATAGAGGTGTTTAAAATCATGAGGGGACTAGATCAGGTTGTTGTACACATTCCTTTCACCTGGATAGGGGAATTAAAAACAAGCAGGCATAGGTTTAACATAAGAGGGAAAAGATTTAATTGAAATCTGACGGGCAACTTTTTTGCTCAGAAGGTGGTGGGTATATGGGTAGGTAGTTGAGGCAGGTACTATAACTACATGAAAAGACAGTTGGACAGGTACATAGATAGGAAAGGTTTAGAGGGACATGAGCAAAACCCGGGCAAATGGGACTAGTGTTGATGGAGCATCTTAGTTAGCATGGAAGAGTTGGGCCAAAGGGCCTGTTTCCATAGATGGATACAAAGTGCTGGAGTAACTCAGCGGGTCAGGCAGCTTCTCTGGAAAAAAAATGGATGGGTGACGTTTCGGGTGGGGACCCTTCATCAGTTTTCTGTTTCTGTGCTGTGTGACTGACTAATCATGCTGGCAAGATCATGACATAGTTTAGCCTGCTTGGCATCTATAAATATAACCCTGAAATATCATCTAGATAATTGGTTCAGAGTAAAGTTTGGCACCAGATTATAGTATTGCATGTTGAAGGCTCAGGTTTGTGGGCTACTCCAACTCGAAAGATATGTTTGCTGGATTTTTTTAAAACCAGCTGCCAGTCTGTGATCCCCTAAGATAATGTAACACATAAACAACAAGATGTAAAGTGACGGTGCCACTGTGCTACCCTTTGTCATACGTTATTGTTCAATTCATGTTTTTATAAGCACGACAATAACAAAAGATGTAACATAATGAAGATATAGATCCATCCTTTACAATGGCTTTGATTTCAGGTAGGCTCTGTACCTTGCACTGAGGCAGCATTGGGGATGAATGTATGTAGTGGTTTTGTAATGTATGTGTAGGAAGGAACTGCAGATGCTGGTTTACACTGAAGATAGACACAAAATGCTGGAGTAACTCAGCGGGACAGGCAGCATCTCTGGAGAAAAAGAACAGTTTTGGATCGAGACCCTTCTTCAGACTTTGTTTTGTTTGTTTCTGCATCTTGATCTGACGCATTCTCCGTTAACTGGTCTCACCTGTGGCAGCATTTAGAGATAAATGTTTTTCATGTATCAGACTGAAGAAGGGTCTTGAACCGAAACCTCACCTATTTTTTTTTTTCCTCCAGAGATGCTGCTTGACCCGCCGATTTATTTTGTGTGTCTCTCTTCATTTTGTGACACAAGTCATAATGATGCACTACTCAAAAATGTGACACATGTTTGCACATGGAAGTGAATGAAATCTTTAGACTTTAAAGGTACAGGCCCTTGACCCACCGAGTCCGCACTGACCTGCGATCACCCTGTCCACTAGTTTTATCCGACACACTAAGGACAATTTACAATTTCACTGAAGCCAATTAACCTACAAACCTGTACGTCTTTTTGGAATGTGGGAGGAAACTGGAGCACCTGGAGAAAACCCACTTGGTCACAGGGAGAACATACAAACTCTGTACAGACAGCACCCGTAGTCAGGATCGAGCCCGGGTCTGAGGTGCTGTGAGGCAGCAACTCTGCCGCTGCACTTATTGTTGCATGCTTACACAAAGGTAGATTTTCCAAAGTTTCATATGTGATTTTGTTTTCACACAATTTCACTTTGACAGATCTTTTGTATTGTTTGAACAAAATGTGGAAACGACCACAGTTCTGCCGCAGTCACTGTGGCTCAGAGGTAGAGCCGCTGCCTCACAACGCCTGAGGCCCGGGTTCGATCCTGACCTCGGGCGTGCTGTCAGTGTGTGGAGTTTGCATGCTCCCCATGTGACTGCATGGGTTTCCTCCCTCATCCAACGATGTGTGGGATTGTGGGTTAATTGACCCTCTGTAAATTGGTCCCCTGGTGTGTACGCAGTGGATGAGGAAGTGGAATAACAAAGACCTAGTGTGAACGGGTGATCGATGGTTGGCGTGGCCGAAGGGCCTATTTTCATGCTGTATCACATCCAAAAGAGGTGCAGGTTTGTGGGTGAATTGACCTCTTTAAATTGCCCCGGTGTTAAATAATTTACTGGTGTCTGATCATTTCCGGTGTGTTGCTCCTGCTAGGATCAGGGTCTGCACATCAAGAGTTGAAAGTAAGGAAGCTTCGTATGACATTGAAAGTCACTAGAAGTCGTAACCCAATCTTTGAGCTGATGGAGTAATTCATTCTGTTGTACAGGAGGGATCGCTGGACCTTGCAGTTGAAGGGGGCATCAGCACTCCACTTGGGAAGATAGTTGTGTCTGCTATCTATGATGGAGGAGCCGCAGACAAACATGGTGAGATTGTTTCTGCTCTTTCTGAATTCTCTTTCCAGCCGATTTGGAAAATGTCGACTTCCGCAGATACTGCCTGTCCCACTGAGCTCTTCCGGCTCTTTGCCTTTTGCTTTCTTCACCACCCTGTCTACCTGTGCTGCCTCATTTCCGCTGCATCATTCCTTCATTATTGTTCTTCTGCTTTTGCGTATTGTATGCACAGCCTAAAGTTGTCGGACAACTTGTTCTATTTGATCTTATTTGATTGTGCTCGCCAGGTTGATTGCATTTGTTGAAACAGGGCGGACCACGTGAAGGTTCCAATCTTCCACCCCATTATTGTTTAGGAGATGCAGCATGGAAACAGGGCCTTTCGGCCTATCGAGTCCGCGCTGACCAGCGATCACCCTGTATGCTAGGACTATCCTACACACTCGGGACAATTTACAGAAGCCAATTAACTTACAAACCTGCACATCTTTGGAGTTTACGAGGAAACCGGAGCACCCAGAGAAAACCCACGTGGTCACAGGGAGGACGTACAAACTCCGCACAGACAGCATCCGTAGTCAGGATTGATCCCGGGTCCCTGGCGCTGTGAGGCGGCAACTCCACCACGACGCCACTGTGCCGCCCTGCTACAATTATTGTAAGCAGGAGGCAAGATAAGTCAACTCTAGTGGGAGCCAATAGTTTCAATAGTTTTCATTGCAAATGCCATGCTATGATGTTGCAGGTATTTCCACTTTCCGGCTAGAAGCAGCCCCAAAATTGCTGGCAACGTGCCCCTGTATAGTTCTGCAGTTGCGGTTGGAGTTTGTAGCATGTTTCAGCAAGATCTACTTTACTCAATCGACTATTCCTTGCAAAAGTTCAGGCAAAAGAAATTCTCTGGCATGAATGAAAGTCTGATGATGAGAACCTCTCGGTCTCTCCAGCTTCATCAGAAAGAGTCAAGTCAAGTGTCCTTTATTGTCGTATATCCCGAAGCGGGACAATGAAATGCTTACTTACAGCAGCCCAACCGGTGTAAACATAGTACTCAGTAGAGCAATGTTACAAAATTTTGAGATTAAAAAAATCAAGTCTGCAATTTATCCAATCAGATAAAGCATAAAAATAAGTTTAATTTGACACCTAATTCACTTTCATATCTTCAGTATTAAAAATGTTATGGCCATTTTCATACTCGGAAATTAGCATCTTGTTCCCTATTGCTTTTCCATTTACTTAACTCAAAAGCTGTGATCTAGGACAGTCAAAAGCCCATAACTTTCTTAAAAATTAAGAGAACTGAATGAAATTTTCAGTTATTATAGATTGAAGCATTCTGAAACAAATATAAAACAATCTTACTTGGACGACCTGAAATTAAAGCATATAATTAGTTAGTTAACTATTCAAAATTCACTTACTAAATCTAAACATCTATCAATTTCTAAAGAAAAGGTTAACATTTTTAAATAGCCTATTGTGTCCAAATAACATTCACACAAGAATTCACAATATAATATGATTTTTAAATCTCATTGTTTTGAATGTATAGGCCAAATGGAAAGAATTTAGTGTTTAATTCCCGTAAATTAATGGCCATTTAAATCATCTTGCAAGTGGGATTTTGTGGAACGCGATCGTTTGGAACGTTGCGGTTGCGGTGGATTTAAACCCCATATCGGCAGGAAAAACACTGCCAGTTCGTATGGGTCCTAGGTCACCTTCTCGCAACGTAAAATTTTGATTAAAGGCATCCTAAGAAGAACGTTTATATGTAAAATGAACGGCTTTCCTTTACCTGTCCCGTACGTGAGATCCGTCCCATTGTCGGTGTTGACGGCTTTAGAAGTTGATTTTTAAATTACTCCTGCTATTAAAATATCCAGTGCAGTTTTAAAAAAAACATAATAAAACCGATGTCGGAGCGATTATTCTTCAGCAGCTAAACAGCCTGACAAAAATCGATTTCATCAGGCTGGCAAAAAACGGCATTTTAAACCCACCCCCCCTCTCAAAGGCGCCAAAGTCACGCACACGGGCAGTGACAGAACTGCAGCGCCGCTGAAGGTAAGTTTTGTAACATACCTACTCAGTACAAACCATAATAAAGAGCTGCTGCCCCATAGAAACGGAGACCCGGGTTCGATCCTGCCCTCAGATACTGTCGGTGTGGAGTTTGCACGTTCTCCCTGCGACCATGTGGGTTTCCTCCGGATTCCTATCACACTGCAAAGATCGGTGTTAAAGCAGGTTAATTGTCCCACTGTAAATTGCCCCTTGTGTGTACAGAGTAGATGTGAAAGTACGATAGCATAGAACTAGTGTGAACGGGCGATGGATGGTCGGCGGGGACTCGGTGGGCCGCAGGGCCTGTTTCCTCACTGTAACTTTTAATCAATCAGAATGGCTGAGTGCTTGTCCTCTCCTTCCCGCTGGTCGTGCGGCCAGGGGAACAGGTGGTGCTTGCGTCCTTGCTGAACTGTAATTTGGTTGCAGCAAAATAACGCCAGCTGCCGGCTCCACGCTACCTGCTGTGACCACTGGCAAAACAGCCCTCGGCTCTCGTCCCAATTGGCAGTCAGTGCGATTCACACTACAAATCTGCAACTGCAACGGCAATGGACACAAAGGCAATGAGACAAGGGAAGCAGAGGCATGAAGCCAGAAGCAGGATATTTAATTGTCATGTGTACCGACACAGAACAATGAATTTCCTACTTACAGCAGCATAACATTAATTAGTCAGGATGTCAGGGGCTATGGGAGAAGGCAGGAGAATGGGGATGAGAGGGAAAGATAGATCATGTATGATTAATTGTCAGAGTAGACTTGATGGACTGAAGAGCCTAATTCTCCTCCTATAACTTATAAACTTATGAACAGGTTTGTAAACACAGACGCTAACTTGCAGGGAGTGGAGGAGACAGTGGGATAACATAGAACTAATGTGGAAGGGTGATCAATGGTCAGTGTGCACGTGATGGGCCAAAGGGCCTCTTTATATGCCTCATCTCTATACTAAACTGAGTTAAAAAAACAAATTGGAACTCTCAATGCCAAAACAGTTTGCATTTGAACGTTGTGGGTGACTTTTGAACTGATCTGAATTTCAAAGGAGCAGCACAGAAAGAGGCCCTTCAGCCCACTGCCCACACTGACCATCGATCACACATTCACACTAGTTCTCTGTTATCCCACTTTCTCATCCACTCCTTACATACCTGGGGCACTTTACAGAGGGCCAACTAATCTACAAACTTGCAGGTCTTTGGGATGTGGGAGGAAACCTGAGAAAATCCATGGGGTCATAGGGAGAAGGTGAGAACCGCACACAGACAGCACCCCCAGGTCAGGATCAAACCTGGGTCTCTGGCGCAGTGAGGCAGCAGTTCTATCAGCTGCAGCACTGTGTCACCCTAACACCAATCAATGATGCATGACAGGGAAACGCTCCCAACGTGCCTTTTGAGCTATTGATTTGAAAAGTTGGACACTTGAATTGGAGACTTCTTTCAAGCCACTCTACGACATTATCAGTTTCTAATTTCTTTCATTTACGCAGTAACAGCTGAGAGTGATAGTGTTACAGGTAATGAAATGAAGCACGTATAAAGTGTCAGGCAGACTATTCGAACTGTATTCATTTTGCGTATTTAGTGGATATTAATAGTAGGTGTTGCGTTACTGTATAATTAACTGCTTTGTAAAAAGTCACAATGCATAAAGTAACATCTCAAAAATTAGGCGTTGCCTTAAATAATATTGTCTCCCAGTGCTTCTGAATGTTATGTCTGTCTCACTAGACCCAAATCTGATAGTAGATTTATCACTCTTCATCGATAAACTAATGAGGTCTAAAACAAAGCAAGTTCCAAAGTATCTAGGTAGACAGAAATGCTGGAGAAACTGAGGCAGCACCTATGGACCGAAGGAAATAGGCACCATTTCGGGTCGAAACCCTTCTTCAGAAACCCTTCCAAAGTATCTAGTGTCTCCAGCCCCGCTTTTTAGTTTAGTTTAGAGATACAGCGCGGAAACAGGCCCTTCAGCCCACTGGGTCTGTACCGACCAGCGATCCTCGCACATTAACACTATCCTACACACACTAGGGACAATTTACACTTATACCAAGCCAATTAACCTATAAACCTGTACATCTTTGGAGTGTGGGTGGAAACCGAAGATCTCGGGAGAAAACCCAAGTGGTCATGGGGAGATCATACAATCTCCATACAGACAGCACCTAGAGTCGGGATCGAACCAGGGTCACTGACGCTGCAAGCGCTGTTAGGCAGCAACTCTACCGCTGTGCCACCGTGTCGCTCTTCAAAGAATATCTATAAAGGATACTCGGCCCACAGCATGAAATGTTTGCAATTTTCCAATTCCGTTCCCCCTCCCTACTTGTAAGCTACCCAAGCAGAAGATGAGACTCTGGTCCTTCACCCTCTCTCCCTCCCCTGCCACCTACATTCCTTCCTGTAGCTTCACAATTCGTAACACAGCCATCTGGCTATTAAACTTGGCTCGGACAAAACTCTGAACATTAATAGCCCACCATCTGTTTATTTGCACTTTATCAGTTTATTTATTCATGTGTGCATATATTTATATAATGGTATATGGACACACTGATCTGTTCTGTAGTCATGCCTACTATGTTCTGTTGTGCTGAAGCAAAGCAAGAATTTCACTGTCCTATCAGGGACACATGACAATAAACTCTCTTGAATCCTGAATCTTCCATCCTTTTGTCTCATACCTTCGCTCTTTTCATCTTTGACCTTTGTCTACAGAACCTTCCCTCACCTGCATCAACCTATCACCTGCCAGGCTTTATCCTGACCTTCCTCTCTTCCAGCTTTATCCCCCCCCCCCCTACAATCCTGACTAGAAACAGCAACTATTCATGTTCTCCAGAGAAGCTGCTTGACCCGCTCAGTTACTCCAGCACTTTGTGTCTTTTTTTTTGTAAACCAGATTTGCAGTTCCTTGTTTTGACACAAAATGGTACTAAAGGCTTTTCATTAGCAGGTTATGTTAAAATCTAGAAAAGGGACAGGGTTTTCACAAGATAACCAGACTATTTTAACATAAAAACAATCATCAATAAAAAAGTTAAATGCTCAGGTTGAAAAAAAAGATATGAATGCAATTCTAAAAATAAGTAAATAAAGATGGAATGAGAACAAAACGGAGGCACAAGGAACTGTAGAAGCTGATTTCCAAATAAAAGACACAAAATGCTCGAGTAACTCAGCGGGTCAGGCAGCGTCTTTGGGTAACATGGATAGGCAACGTTTCGGGTCGGGTCCCTTCTTCAGACTGATTGTAGTGTGGGGGGAGGGGGGTAGAAAACTGGAAGTGAGGTGAGACCAAGACAAAGCATGGCAAGTGATAGGTCAACAGTGTTTTATTTTCATATATCCCAGATAGAACAATGACATTCTTACTTGCTGCAGCAAAACAGATTATGTAAACATAGTACACGGCAAACAATATAATAAACACACATACTCACACATATATATACACACATACTCACAAATACACACGCACATGTATATAGAGTAAGTGGGACCCGTTGGGTCCCAGCATCACACGGGAGGGCTGGTCACCCAAAGCAATATTCCACCTCTCCACCAATTCCAATATTGATGGCCAGTTTGGGGGGGGGGGGGGGGGGGGGGGGGGGGGGGGGGGGGGGGGGGGGGGGGCGGGGGGGGGGGGGGGGGGGGGGGGCTTTCTGTAGCACCAGTATGGGTGTTGTGGGCCGGAGGGACTGGTATCCGGAGGGCATATACATGGCAGTAAGCTCTCTTGAATTACTCAAACGGTTCAGGGTGGCGTCTCCATTGTGGGCCTTCCGCACTCCGCGCCACCTCTCCACTAAAAGTCTCATCTTGACCACTTCCTGTTGCTCCGTATATCGATTTTAGAAAAACGCTGCCACCTACGGCTGTGATTTTTGGCCATCTTACTCAGAGTCCCCCTCCGCTGCGCAGGACAAGAGGATTTTTCCCATCTATGAAAAATACAAGACTTATTAATGTTGAAAAAATGTTGTATACCAAGATTGTGCAGTACTGTTCTATGTTCTAATGTGGTCACTTTAAACCCTTCCACTCTGCTCCTTACTTGGAACAACTGGACAGTGCATGTGCGGCACAAATTCTGCCCAGTGGTTGCCAGCTATCGATCGTGGCTCTCTGAGTGCCAGGCTATCTACATCTGCAGAGCATCTATTTCAGATGAACGCTGCATATCTGAATATTTGCAGCTTCCAATGTGCCTGCTTGCATGAACTCAGGGAATTTGAGAAGAATTGATACTTCCTGAGATGTTTTCAAATGTTATAATAATCTTGCGTAATCTTATCTCTTTCTGTTGGACACAGCTTCCACTTTTGTTTATTTATATTAATCAGTATAATGCGAAGAGCATGAATTAGGCAATAATTATAAATTTAAAATAGACTTTCCAATTTTTTTTTACTACAAAGTGTTGAGGAAAACCTCCTCGTATAAAGGGATACTTTGGTACAAAAAGTAATTCTGGTGAAGCCAGTTGCATCTTTTATAAAACACGAAGTGTAAGAGTAACTCAGTGGGTCAGGCAGCATATCTGAAGGACACAGCCTGCAATGGGGCTCTCTCCTGCACTCGTGCAAAATGCATTGATTTCATGAACATTATTGACTGCATCGGGGCTGCCTCCTGCTCCATTGCCGAACTTATTGACTTCATCAACTTTACCGATCCATGTCCTCCAGAGATGCTGCCTAACCCACTGAGTTCATCCAACACTTTGTGCTTACTCAAGATTCCAGCGTCAACAGTTTCTTGTGTCTCCATCTGTTATAAATATTTGAACACAAGCAGGCATTTAATCCTCCAACCTTGTTCTAACATTCAGTTAAGGCACTTTTGAATCTTGCCTCATCTCCATTGAACTTTGCCTGTCAAAAAATTATCTTAATCTTACAGTTTCACTTTTTTTCAGAAATTAATGGATAGCTGAGAAAATTATACAACTAAGAGAGAACATCAGTAAGAATCTTCAATGAATTTCACAACAAGCTAACACATGCAGAGAGCAATTCAACTATTTAAACATGATGAATGAAATACTCTCTGGTGACCCCCCTCTTCCTTGAAATCTTTCCTCTCAGAAAGTGCCTCACAGCGCCAGGGGCCCAGGTTCGATCCTGATCTCGGGTGCTGTCTGTGTGGAGTTTACATGTCCTCCCTGTGACCAACTTGGTTTCCTTGGGGGGGGCTCCAGTTTCCTCCCACATCACAAAGCCAAGTGGGTTTATAGGGTAATTGGCCTTCTGTAAAATGCCGCTAGTGTGTAGGGAGTGGATGAGAAAGTGGGATAACATAGAAGCAGTGAGAAGGGGTGACCGATGGTCAGCGTGGACTCAGTGGGCCGAAGGGCCTATTTCCATGATTTCAATCAATCAAGATTGCATATGCAAGCTCAGAGCAGTGAATTACCATCTGCTAATGTCTGGTACAAACTATTTTAATATAGATTGTATTGCTTGACTGGCTGAATAATTCATGCTTAAATGGCTAAGGGGATCTTTAATTACAGCCCATTTGGTTAGCTTTTTGAATAATTTATAAGAAATCAGGTGAAGGAAAGATTACGTTTTCTGTCCTTGGATTTTGTTTCTTGTTTTCTTCATCTGAAGATTGTAGAGTTAAACTCTCAGGTACCCATACATGTATGCAGAGAGGCACAGTGTGCAGCTAGTAGATCTGCTGCCTCAGAGCCCCAGTGACCCCGATTCAACCCTGACCTCCAATGTTCTCCATGTGGAGTTTGCACGTTCTCCGTGTCAACGTGAGTTTCAATTGGGATGCCACCTTCCCTAGCCAACAATGGGCTTACTAGCCCGTGCCCTGCCTGAGGTAATCTATTGCCGGCCCTGCATGGTCTTGGTCTTTTCACTGCCTCAAGCTCTTCACCATCACCCCCACCTCCTTCTTTCAGTCTGCAGAAACGTTCCCGACCCGAAACTTCGCCCATCCTTTTTCTCCATCCTTTGTGTCTATCTTCATGATTGAATGGTGGGGTGGACTTAATGGGCCGAATGGTCTAAGTCTACTACTATCACATGATCTTATGAGGACCGAGCCTTGGTCTGTGGCTCTGTGAGGCAGCAACTCTACTGCTGTCCCACTCTGCCACCACATGCCCTACTTGGTCGAAAGGCATATTCAGTGCTATATGAGGATGTAGTTTGCATGTGGATATCACACAAGACAAGGGATTTTGCTGACATATTTCTACACGACCAAAAATACACTTACTACAGCTGAGAACCCATTCCTTTCCGTAGTACTGAGTAAGCTGTATCCAGTTTCAGTGTGCTGTGCTATGCCTTTTAAATCCATAGCATTGATTTCAATGGTGATGATTTTGAGATGCATCCAACACACTGCCATGACTGTAGAACACATTCAGAACTGCCAGCCGCAGGTAAACCTTCACTCAACCCTCTCCGAATATCAGGTTGCTGTTCCACTAAGCAGATTGAATTTCTTAATAAAACAAAACTTGTATCAGTGAATCATTATAACCTACTTGTTCCTGGATTTGTAAGGACTATGAATAGTTATTAATAATAAAAATAGTAATTTAGAGGCAGCAAATAATTGTTTTCTGTTTGCAGAAGTATTCCACCACATGACTCTACAGTGCTCTCTTGCTATTTCCTGTATGGTGTTATCTCCTTAATTTTGTGTTTCAATGCAGAACATTTCAGTACTTCTCACAAACGCACCATGAAGTCAAAATGTTGATCTGTTGCCAGTCCTTATTTGCCCTGGTCTTTCCTCGCCTTCAGTTCTTTCCCCCTCACTATCCACCATCCCCCATATTTTCAATCTGTAGAAGGGTTCCGATCTAAAACATCACCTGTTCTTTATCTCCAGAGGTGCTGCCTGACCTGCTGAGTTACTCCAGTACTTTGTGTCTAGCTTCACCATAAAGTTAAGTGACACCTGCATACAAAGGAAGAACTTCTATCCCTCCTCAATTAAACTCTGATAAGACTTGCGGTTAACTGCTTTTCCCTGCTTATCCCTGCTTTTCCAATCACCATAAAATCTACCTACCCCCCACTCCCCAATGTTTTTTTATTTCTTGATTAGATTATGTGTATTTGTTAAACCCAGTACTAATGTTTTATTTCATATCACAAGCAAGATAGATAGGAATGTTTTAGAGGGACACAAAGTGTCAGGCAGCATCTCTGGGGGAAAAGGAATAGGTGAGGTTTTGTGTTGGAATTTCTGAAGAAGGCCTCGTCCCGGCACCTATTCCATTTCTCCAGAGATGCTGCCATTCCTGCTGAGTTACTCAAGTTACTCCAGCACTTCGGTATAAACCAGCATCTGCAGTTCCTTCCGACATAAGGCTTAGTGGAATATGGGCCAAACGCAGGTAAGTGGGAGTAATCTTGGTCAGCATGGATGGGTTGGGCTGAAGGGCCTGTTTCCACGCTGCATAACTCTATGACTCCAGCCGTATGATCTCTGGACAACATGTCCTGTAGCTCAGCGGAACAGGCAGCATCTCTGGAGAGAAGGAATGGGTGACGTTTCGGATCGAGACCCTTCTTCAAACATTGTAGTGTAGTTCAGCAACATCCGCTCTCACTTCTCCCCCTCTGTGCTGCGATATGTCCTCCAGAGATGTTGCCTGACCTGCTGAATTACTCCGGTGCCTTGTGTCCTATTGTGTATTAACTGGCGTCTGTAGTTCCTTGTTTCTATTCTCTGACCCCAAGCATCAGCAAAAACGGCAATAACTGTGATTTTTCTCAGCACATACAGATCTTGGATCTTAAAACTGTTTTTTACGGCCCTTGAAAGCAACAGCAGTTATTTTCTACAATTTGTCTTTTCCAGGGGGAATAGTGAAAGGAGATCAAATAATGGCAGTCAATGGGAAGATCCTGGTAGATGCCACCTTACCTGAAGCCCAGACGACACTGGCAAAGTCTTGGAACAGTGGCGGTGTAAGTATTGTTATCCACCCTGTTGGTTTATTCATTGCCTGCCGAAAGAGGGAATTTTCAGCAAAAGATGAAAATAGATCAAACCAAACATCAGACACTAAATGTATTAAAGTGTCATCGCTATTGAAGAAGCTTCCCCTTCAGTATCATCGTTCAGAGATGTTTATCTTTATGTTGATGGTAATTATTTTAGGTTTACCACGTGGATAGGAAAGATTTAGAGGGGTATGGGCCAAACATGGGTAAATAGGGCTAGCTTAACAGGACAGCACAGGAACAGGCTCTTCAGCCCACGATGTCCGTGCCGAACATGATGCCAAGACAAGCCAATCTCCTCTGCCTGCACGTGATCCATATCCCTCCATTCATAGCATGAACAGGCCCTTCGGCCCACAATATCAGTGCCGATCATGATGCTAATTTAAACTCCCTGTGCATGATCCATATCCCTCCATTCCCTGTACTTCCATGTGCCTATCTAAAAGCCACTTAAATGCCACTATTGTATCTTCCTCCATCACCACCCCTGGCAACATGCTAGGTATGATGTTATGAGAGCCAGTGAGAGACTAGACAGTCAGAACCTTTTCCCCAGGGTGGAAATGTCCAACACTAGAGTGCATAGCTATAAGATGAGAGGGGAAATGTTTAATGTAGATGTGTGGGCAAGTTTATTACAAGAGAGTGCTGGGGCCTGGAATGCATTGCCAGGGGTGGTGGTGGAGGCAGATAAGACTGTGGTGTTTCCAGAGGCTTTTAGATGGGCACATGAAGTGCAGGGAATAGAGAGATATGGATCATGTACAGGCAGATGAGATCTTAGCATCATGTTCCATGCAAACATTGTGTGCCAAAGGCCCCGTTCCTGTGTTGTACTGGTCTATGTTCTATGTCCTAATAAATTGAACGTTACATCCAGAGCCCACAAGGGGGCAGGTAAATAAAGAAAGCTAGAAGTTACTGACCAATTTACTGTTCTTCTCCAAAAAGACACAGTGCTGGAGTAACTCAGCCAGCATCTCTGGAGAACATGGATAGGTGACGTTTTGTCTATTTCGAGCATTTAACCTGACCCGCTGAGTATCTCCAGAACTTTGTGTCCTTTTGTTTGTTAACCAGGATCTGCAGTTCCTTGTTTCTAACATATTCTCTGCACTTCTATCGCTGTAAATGTTAGGTTCTATCTCACTCTTTTTATTAAGATTGATTGCTTGAAAGGTAAAGCATGGAACAGACCCTTCAGCCCACGGCGTCCACGCTGACCATCGATCACCCGTCCACATTAGTTCTATATGATCCCATTTTGGCATCCACTCCCTACACACTAGGGGTGATTTACAGAGTCCAATTAACCAACAAACCTGCACCTCTTTGGGAGGTGGGTGGAAACCGGAGCACCCGGAGGGAGCCTACGTGGTCAGAAAGAGAATGTGCAAACTCCACACAGACAGCACCCGAGGTCAGGATCGAACCTGGGTCTCTGGTGTTGAGAGGCAGCAGCTCTACCAGCTGTGCTACTGTGTCACCATCTTTTTTGTTATAGCATGTTTCTGTGTCAATTTGATGATTTACAGTCCTTCTATCCTGTTTATTCTGCCTGCCCCACTCACTCTTCCATATTCTATCTATTCTCATCGATACTGGCCACAGACTCCACCTGTTCCATTTGTGGCATTCTGAATAAGCATTCCTTTTTAAGGTTAATCATGTTTAGAGAGTGATTACAAACAATGACCACTTTGAAAATATCCATATTCCTGTTTGTCCTCATTGTCAATAGAATACCATATTGTTCTAAGGATTATTTTTATCAAGGTTTCAAGGTCAGTTTATTGTCACCATTAAGGTACAGTGAAATTTGAGTTACTATACAGCCATAAGTGAAAAGCAACAAGAAACCCAACCACATAAAAGTTAACATTATCATGGATTCCACATTCCTCACTGTGATGGAAGGCAATGAAGTTCAACCTTCTTGTTTCCCCGTGATTATTGATTTTTGTTTTCCTTCATTAACCGGGATATAACGTCACAGAGAAAACAAAATAACAGAGGGTGAAACCTTTTCTGAGATGTATATTTTATCTAATTCAAAATTTTCAAATTATTCATTTTTTAAATTTTGATTGTCATTAAGCAGCCAATAAATGTTTATCTGTGGAGAGGGCAGATTAAACATTACAAGGATATTATTCATATCTTTTTCTTTAGAAGCAGGGTAAAACTTGATTCGTAAAGGTCACCATCCACAGTGATGTGAGGATTAATAATAGAAGTGTCTGTTTATATAATGCCCTTTCCTCCTAACAGGGAGTGAAGGAAAGGCCGTAAGAAAAGCAATTACTTCTCATTCCACCATCTACAAATTATTATTTTTTTCTCTACTTAATTCTCACTTCACTGTTGATTCTCACCTGTTAGACGATGGGGGACATGGCTGGGGGGCCTCCGAGAACAAAGGGGGACCCGACAGGGGGGATGCCGAGAATGAAGGGGGACCTGGCAGGGGGGGCGCCCAGAACAAAGGGGTAGCCGACAGGGGGGGCAGAGGGTGCCTGCTGCAATGTGCAACGGCAGGCAGTAGAGAGGACTGTTCGGTGAACTTTTATAACTTTGGCCGCGCCAAATCGTGGCAACTCTTGTATACTACCTGGGCGAGGTCTGCTGTATGATTTTACTGGGTTGTATATAAAAACAAAGGATTTCACTGTATCTAGGTATATGTATCAATAAAGTATCATTGAATCCATTGAATTGCTGTATCTGCAATAACAGTACTATGATATCTCTGTTACAGGACTGGATAGATTTGGTTATCGCTGTGTCTCCCCCAAAGGATTATGAAGATGAAGTGTAAGTTTAAATGAGTGTTTGTGGGTTGGGAGGTGGATTTAATTTTTCTTCACTTGAAATTGTAATTTATCCATTCAGACATGACTGAAAAATTCACTTAGATAGTCTTGCTGCAAATAACAATTTCATTGTTCCGTTTTGGGACATATGACAAATAAAAAACTCTTTACTCTCTTGACTCTTGATTCACATTTAAAATAATGTGTCTCTTTTTAATGTCACTTTAACACATGCTGTTTTTCATATTGAAAAAAAAAACCTTGCAAGTGTTTCTGCGTAGAATGGTTTATCCTTAAAACAAATTTGCTGACTAGTAGGTTTATACTTTAATTGGACATTAATACTGGAGGAGAACTTTATATTGGTCTAAAGTGCTTAATGCTAGACTCATCTCTGTACTTTCCCACACAAGGCTTTAATAGATCCGATTATTAGAGATGAGTATGATCGATCCCTGATATTAATGAACACAATTAGTGCATATAACCAAGGACAAGTTTCCCTCCATTATTTCCATTGCGCCTCATTGATAACTTTGTACCTAATTTCTATACCCTTCCTTCATTAGTGCTATTTCTAGTTCTTCATCTACCCAAGATTTTGTGGAAATATAAGAGGCATCTTGTTTTTATGAAATGATGTTTCATTGAACGACATGTAGCGTTCAGTCCATGATTGTCGACTACTTTAGGTTTATTATTGTCACATGCAATGAAAAGCTTTGTTAAACAAACACATCAGATAATACAATGCATAAATATAATCTAATAAGATAATCTCAAATACAATCAGAGCAAAGGGGAAGATACAGAATGCAGAATATGGTTTTCAACATTTGTAGCACGACAGTTCCAGAGACAAAGTTCAATGTCCGCATTGCAGTTGAGGTGCATTGAGCAGTACCCCAGCTTATGTTAGGACCGTTCCAAAGCCTGATAACAGATATTAAATGGACCCAGAGACAGCGAAGAAGAAAACTAAAAATGTAGTCATGAAACAAAAACATCTTTGCAGGAGACCTGATAATATATTATATTCCCATTTTTTGAAAACAAAACTTATTGGAGTCTTTAACCAGAGATCTGAGAAAGCGTAAACATTTTGAGTATATTATTAATATTTCAAAATGTAAAAAAATAAGAATTCATTGAATATTCCTTTTTTATAGGACATTCTTCTGATAAAAGAATGACATGTGATATCATGAAGACTGCTTCTACAAGAATCAAATCATAAAGTCCTTTGTTTTAATGTTCAAAAATAGTATTGAAGTGAAAAAAATGCTTCATTAATCTGCATTCATTATAATGGTAATAATTACAAGTCAAAGTAGATATCAATACATGTATTTGCTACATGGAATTAATGGGACTATATAGTAACATTATTATGGACTTACATGTGCTGTGTCAAATTAACTTCTGTTAGAAATCATGTCAGTAGGTTTAACAAAGAATGGAAGACTATATGGTTGGAACAACTTTTGTCATGTTCTTCAATTGAACCTCTGTTTTAATACACAAAAGGGCTCAAATAACTATTATATGAACACAGAAATGCATTGGATCTCATGAACCTGTTATAACGCCGTACAACAATGTCACAAAGTTGCTCCGCATCTGTGCTTCTTTGATGAGAGTGAACTTGTACGATTATCAGGACGGCACGGTGGTGCAGCTGGTAAAGCTTCTATCTCACAGTGCCAGCAACCTGAGTTCAATCCTGACCTCAGTCGCTGTCCATGTGGAGTTTGCACCTTTTCTCTGTGACCGTGTGGGTTTCCTCCCACATCCCAAAGACGTACCGGTTTGTAGGTTAATTGGCCTCTGTAAAAATAAAACATATTGACCCTAATCTGTAGGGAATGGAAGCTAAAATGGGATAACATAGAACTGGAGTGAACGGGTGATTGACGGTTGGTGTGGACTTGGTGGGGTGAAGAGACTGTTTCCATGCTGTATGTCTTAACTAAACAAGAACTAAACTTGCTAATCGGCTGTGATGTTGAGTGGAAAAAATATGGGATATGTGGTTTAAGGTCTTTTATTGTCACATATACCAATTAAGATACAGTGATATGTGAATTACCATACAGCCATACGAAAAAAAAAGCAACAAGACACACAACTACATAAAAGAGAACATAAACATCCACCACTGTGGATTCCCCACATTCCTCACTGTGATGGAAGGCAAAAAAGTCCAGTCTTCTTCCTCTTTATTCTTCCACGGTCGGGGCAGTCGATCCATCTGTTGGGGCGATCGAAGCGCCCGCAACCGGCGGTCGAATCTCCACGCGTCGTGGCGATCGAAACTCCTGCATCGGGGCGATCGTAACTCCCATCGTGGCGTTCGAAAATTCCGCGGCTTGGATTTCCCAAAGTCGGTCTCTGACCAAAGACCACGGGCTCCGTGATGTTAAGTCCACAAGCACCCGCGGTTGGAGCTCCGAGGTCGACCCCTGACAAAGGGATCACGAGCTCCGCGATGGTAAGTCCATGGGTGACCGCGGTGGATCTCTCAAAATCGGTCACCAGCAAAGGCCGCCATCTCCTTGATGATAGGCCGCAGTGCGGATGGAGATACGATATGGAATAAAATTGTATCTCCGTCGAGGTAAGAGATTAGAAAAAGTTTCCCCCACCCTACCCCCACATAAAACAAGCTAAAGAACACTAAAAACATACATTTAACACATACAATTAAAACAAAGAAGGAAAGGACAGACAGACTGTTGGCGAGGCAACAGTCTCACCCTCAAGCGATATACCAGGTAAGAAAAGTAAAATTGAGCAGTGGAAGCCAAAAACCATCTGCAAGCCAGATTAATAACCTGCTGTTGCTTTGTAGAACTGAAGTCCAGCGAGTTGAGAGACTTTACACAAATGCAATCATCTGTGATTGCAACTCCTCCATGCTTCTAAAGATGATTTAGCAAACAATGATACTTGAGAACCCATGCTTCAAGTATGGCATATCAGCGTTCCATGTGGACATGCAAAGATGGAAACATTAAGGCTGATTTTATAAACTAGACACTCTCAATTGTGGGCTGAGAATTCAGAGATTTGGACTGTTGTATTTATTAGTTCTAGCCGCTGTAGCTTCCAAAATGCATTAAGTAATTTATATTTTAGTAATTACACCATTTGTTAATCGTAATACAGCAATCCTTTACACAAAGTGTAATCTAGGACAATGTGTTCAATGACAAATTGCAAGAGGATAGATTTTAATTATTTAATAATGATAAATTAATGGTAAATTCATCTGCATATGATTAAAAGCATGCAATTCTATTAAACTTTCATTGAAATGTCTAATGTACTACAAATCTTCAAGGTTTTTCAGCAAATACATTTAGTAATGTTACCATCATTGTTGATTCATTCAGTGCTATATTATTAATGTTAAAGCTGTAATTTGTCCAAGCATTTGGTTGGAAAAATTCTTTTGAATTAAACCTTTATTGAATCCACTGCCAAAATGTAATTATATGTGAGATTAAATATGTGGTGAATTAATGTTTCTGGAAATGGTTTTGACCACAACGCCGTTATGAACACCATCATCAGGGAATGGAGGGATATGAATCACGTGCAGGCAGCGGAGATTAGTATAACGTGGCTTCATGTTGGGCACCGACATTGTGGGCCAAAGGGACTGCTCCTGTACTGTTCTATGTTCTTTCAATAATAAGCTTTTAAAAGACATTTGGACAGGTACATGGGGCTGAAATTGCTGTCAAAACATGGGGGGGACACAATTCTTTGCTGCCGCATGCACATGCATAAGCACACACACACTTGCGCGCACACACGCAAGGCTTTGGCAGTGGGCCCTGTGGACGGTAACATCGGTAGCTGACCTGATTGGTGACCGACTCCAAACTCTAGCAACAGCAGCTTCGTCCGCCCCGAATCGTGCAGCTTCAATCAGCCCGTTCGCAGGACCTTTCATCGCCCGGCGCGGCTTAAAATCGGTCGCGGGATCATCCATGGCCCAGCAAGGGATTCAACATTGGGAGCCGCAATCGTCTCGACGCAGCAAATTGATTGAGGGGCGGTGACGGTGAAGATCCCGCGGCTGATTTTAAGCTGCGCCGGGCGATGAAAGGCCCCGCGAACGGGCCGATTCAAGCTCCGCTCTATGATCTTTGCTTCACCAGGACGTTTCCCTCCTCCAACCACTGCACTCCATCCTCAGTCCCACCCCCCTACTTCCGCCTCTGACCGACACCTCCCTCCTCCAAACATCGCGTTGATTGCCTGCTGACGGACGACTCTCTCATCCAATCGGCACCCTCGATTGTCAGTCCCACCCCCACTGCTCAGGGAAAAAGGAGATTTTTAATAGATTTTATTTCACCAAATTTAAAAATCCAGAGTTACAAAACATGGAGGGGATTGTCACCCACCTCTCAAAACATGGGGGGGGGAGGGGGGATGTGTCCCTCTGTCCCCCCCTGGATTTCCCCCCCCCCATGCATGGATAGGATAAGTTTAGAGGGATGTGGGTCAAGCGCAGGCAGGTGGGACTAGTGTAGATGGGGTATCTTGCTCGGCGTGGGAGAGTTGGGCCAAAGGACCAGTTTCTACGCTCTATGACTCTATGACACACTAACAAAAAGCTTTAAGGGGTTGTCCCACTTCGGCGATCTAATCTGAGAGCTTAGAAGAGTGTCTTCGACCTTCAAACTCACAGCATGGTTGACACCAGGTCCTAGCAGGTCCTATGAGGTCGTTGGAACTCTCCTTCATGCTTGAGGGAAGTTCCCGAATACTCGTGGCCTCAGCTAGGTGGCGGAAGATTTAGCAGCATGTTGAAATGTGGTCGGCATGGTTCTTTTTGACTCGTAGTGCGATGGAGTGGGATTGCTATTTAGTTACAGGCAGTCGAGGGCAGCCGTAGGCAATCTCCTTCACTGACCGGGCAATTTGATTTGTTCATTGGAGTTTTCAGGACCAAGAAAAACCTACCCGTAGATAAAATGCCCGCTTAACTTTATTAAACTTCTTAAAAGTGCCTCCACCCCTTCTCCCCCCTTCTGTCCCTTTCTTTCCCCTTCTTTCCCCTTCTCTCCCCCTCTCTCCCCCTCTCTCCCCCTTTTAGTGTTTGTGTGCACAGTCGGTCGATCCAGATCGCGGTTTCAATGAGGACGGTCGATCCAGCTCGAGGCTTTCCAGGCGAGTGATCTCGAGCTTGAAGGTCGAAGACACTCTTCATAAATCGCGGAGTAGGTCGCCCAAGTGGGACAGCCCCTTAAGTTTGCGTATTATCCGGTCAAGTCAAATCATAACATACATGAGTACATACAAACCATGCATAAGTGCAACATCAAAATACCAGAGTGCAGAATATAGTGTTAAAGCGTTGTAGTGTTAGACTGCAGTCTACCCTCATTATTACGGACCTCTTTAGAATGGATTTTGGTTATAGCGGATGCAATCCATTGTAACCGAGGTGTTCGTTTGTATCGGGAACAAAGAACCGTATGGCACAAAATGTTGGAGACAGGAAGCATTTTGAGCAACTCAGCAGGTCAGGAAGTATTTCCCGGAGAATATGGATAGGCGATGTTTCGGATCAGAACTGAAGAAGGGTCTCGACCCGAAATGTGACCCAGTCCAGAGATGCTGCCTGACCTGCTAAGTTTCTCCAGCACTTTGTGTCCTTTTGTGTAAAACAGCATCTGTAATTCTTTGTTTCTAGAACAAAGGTTTGTTGTTTCACAGAGTGACGGGTAGGTGATTGGGGCAAATCTTGTCTCAGTCTATGAAATTACAATATGTTCACTTTTTTAAATTTATCAACAATGTTTAAAGTATTATGTATTTTCTGTCCTTATCTGTCGTTACCTGCCCTACAACTGATTATTGTGCATCTTGCTTAGTGTATATTTATTTTTTCCAATACTATATGCATTTACCCCCTCGCGAACAATCGGCAATAATGGACATCAATCTCCCGCTGTGGAACGTTATAACAACGGTTATCTGTGCAGTGAAAAACTCCAATATTAGCAACAAGGTAGGTTGGAAGATCTGGATTACACCCTAGCTAGTGGGAAGACCCTTCAGTAGTCCGATAACTGTGGGGAAGAAGCTGTTCCTGAGTTTTGAGTACTTCTCCTCAAGTTAGTTTATATCTGATTACTTCGTATAGGGTTGGACTCCACTGTGGAAACTGGTCCGAATGTATGAATGTATGAAAGACAAATTTCACTACACCATTTGGTGTATGTGATAATAAATGTCCTTTGTCCTTTGTCCTTTGAATGTATTTTCGTTCCCGTTCTGCAAAAGAATAAGTCACGAAGAACGGCTTACAAAGAAAATTAGAGCTAATATTAGATTCAAAAACATATAAAAAGTTTGAACACAGCAGCATGCCTAGGGATAAGGATCAGCTGAGGCTTTAGCAAATTAATATAAAAGGATTAAGAAATCTTTGGACTTTAGAGATTATAGTGTGGAAACAGGCCATTCGACCCACTGAGTCTGCACTGAACAGCGATCACCCATGCACTAACATTATCCTACACACTAGGGAAAATTTACCAAAGCCACTTAACTTATAAACATGTATGGCTTTGAAATGTGGGAGGAAATCGGAGCACCCGGAGAAAATGCACATGGCCACATACTACCCAGACAGCACCCATAGTCAGGATCGAACCTGGATCTCTGGCGTTGTAAGGCAGCAACTCTACTGCTGTACCACTGGGCCTCCCTACTACTATACTGTATACTCTGTGACTCTACTCACTCATAAGCTATCACATATCAAAATTTACCCGTCACATGCTCCCCATCTCGACTAAACTCCCGTCCCTCTATATGAAGCTGGATCTGATGCAAACTTAAGCTAAAAATAAGCAACGATATTTTGTGTTCTTGAATAATACTATGGGATATAGATTAAAATGTATCAAAACTATTTCTTGTTAAGAGCAAAAAATGTCCTGAAAGTGTTTAATAACTGGAAGATGAAATGCCCATTGAGAATTATGTTACAGTTAATCCTTACATATTTATCAAGAATTAGAACAGAATCTGTTGAGCAAGTGGGCTGAAGATTGGCAAATGGAGTTTAATTCAGTTCTCTGAAAGTGGCATCACAGGTAGATAGGTGGCGAAGAAGGCTTTTGACACACTAGCCTTCATCAGTCAGGGAACTGAGTACATAAATTGGGACATTATGTTACAAACGTACAAGATGTTGGGGAGGTCACACTTGGGGTGTTCATTTTTGGTCACCCTGCCATAAGAAAGATGTTGTTAAAGTGTGCAGAGAAGATTTACAAGAATGTTGCTAGGACGTAAAGGTTTGAGCTATAGGGAGAAGTTGAGCACATCAGATCTTTATACCTTAGAGCATGAAAGGTTGAGAATCAATTGTATAGTTTGTTTTTCGCTGACTGGATAGCGTGCAACACAAAAGCTTTTCATCGTGCCTCGGTACCCGTGATAAACTAAACTAATTCTGTGCGGTCAGGCAGCATATCTGGGGGATATCGATAGAGGTTTGAGCATTTCCGAGACCTGGGGTTGGTGACAGACCCCAAATTCGTCCCAAAGCCACAAGGACGATTTTTCACCTGACCTGAACTCAGCCTGGGGATGAGTCCCGTCGCGAAACGTCACCTATCCACGTCCTCCAGAGATGCTGCCTGGCCCGCTTTGTGTCGCTGACTGTGAACTTGGGTAAAGAGCTGCGGTGTGTTTTGAGCATTTCCGAGACCTGGATCTGGGAAGAGATTCCAAATTCCTCGCAAATGCAGACGGGCGGTTTTTCACCTGAAGCCCAGAGGAGCTCACATTCGGTAAATAAGCGTGACAGCGGTCTCTCAGCCGGGGTTGTGGTTTGACCGCCGCTGCCTTGCTCAACGCTACATTCTGCGAGTTACTAAAGGAAGAGCGTTGCACGGCTCTCCCGCTCCTTGTCCCCAACATCCTATTGCTCAGATTAAACTGCAACCAACATGCAGCTCCCCGGCCTGCGCCAAAACGGAGACTTCCCGCGGGCTGGTACAATGAAGAGAACATTTCCGAGTCAATGACTTCCCCGTGACTCTGCCACCGAGAGACAGACTCCCCGTGGTCCCCAACCCCAACCCGTGGAGTCAGTGCGATGGCGGCACGGTGTGAGGATGCAATGGGGGTGGAGGATGGTCGCTGCCGACCTGCCTTTGGGAGGATAAATGGTGTTTGAGTTCCGGACAAAGTAGGGCACACACGGTGGGAAGGTTTCACCAGCTTGGATCTACACTGCCCATCTCTCTGCAACGTGCGCGATTATCTCTTGCAACCCTTCTTGGCTTTGTATTTAAAAGCTAACAATCCCCTCGTTCACAAGGAAATGATGCCCAGGCATAAAGCGGTAAGGTTTTTGTTGTTGTTCTTGCAAATAGAGTAGATTGCAGTGTGGAAGGATGCTTTGTGAATGGATGTCCTCCGGTATGCGCTGCCTCCCCGCACATCGCCTGTCCAGAAACACCTTGCACTCGGTCAGGAGACAGTCTCTCGTTCCAGGAACTGCAGGCTGGCTGCAGATAGCTGCATCCACACACATGCAGTCACCCCCCACCCCCACCCTGCGACGGGAATCTTCACGCTGTTTTTCATCGGGATTGTGTCTGCCGTCTGTTTGCAGAGATGCCTACTTTAAATTGAAGCACAGTTCGGATTTTTTTTTTTTTAATTTTAAAAAGCTCTATAGATGGCGGGGTGTGAGCCAATTCAACCTGAGCTGCTTAAAACAAAATCTCCAAATGACGCTTTCGAGCAACACTAGGGTGGTGACCGAGATATTGGAGCCAATGAGAGAAACGGAGGGGGAGGTCCGGAGACGAGGATGTCGCAAATGCAGTGATGAAAGGTCAAAGCTAGGATGAAACCAAGCCTCATTCAAATGCCTCATTTATAACTGCAGACCCGTGTGGAACATAAATAACATTTCAGAATCCCCCTCCTCCAAACCACCCCACCCCCTCCAATCCAAGGCTAAAGAGCATCGCTTTAAGGCGAGAGGGACATAGAGGGTATTAGTTATAAGGGGAGGTTGGACAAACTTGGTTTGTGTTCTCACAAATGCTGGAGGTTGCGGTTGAGGGGACCACTTTCTAGACGCCTTTCCAGCGGGACTTTGTGGGGCAGATGCCCCTCCATCAAGGGAAGGGCTATCACCCCAGGGGCTACATGAGTAATAAGGGTTCTTGGTATGAGGTTAGTTTGCGAACATTACCAAATATAACACTAATGAATGTATAAACGCTGACAATGTCACAAGAGTCATAGAGTGACACAGTGTGGAAACAGGCCCTTCGGCCCAACTTGCCCACACCGGCCAAAAATGTCCCAGCTACACTGGTCCCATTTGCCTGCGCTTGGTCCATAGACCTGCAAACCTGTCCTATCCATGTACCTGTCTAACTGTTTCTTAAACAACGGGATAGTCCCAGCCTCAACTAACTCCTCTGGCAGCTTGTTCCATACACCCATCACACTTTGGGTTACTCCTCGGATTCCTAAATCTTTTCCCCTTCACCTTGAACCTATGTCCGCTAGTCCTCAATTCCCCTACTCTGGGCAAGAGATTCTGTGCATCTACCCGATCTATTCCTCTCATGATTTTGTACACCTCTATAAGATCCCCCTCAACCTCCTGCGCTCCATGGAATAGAAACCCAGCCTACTCAACCTCCCCCTATAGCTCACACCCTCTAGTCCTGGCAACATCCTCATAAATCTTTAATGAACCTTTTCAAGCTTGACAATATCTTTCCTATAACATGGTGCCCAGAAAAGAACATAATATTCTAAATGCGGTCTCCCCAACGTCTTATACAACTGCAACATGACCACCCAACTTCTATACTCAGTACTCTGACTGATGAAGGGCAAAGTGCCAAAAGCCTTTTTGACCAACCTACCTATCTGCGACTCGACCTTCAAGGAACCATGCACCTGTACCCCTAGATCCCTTTGCTCTACAACACTACCCAGAGGCCGACAATTCACTGTGTAGGTCCTGCCCTTGTTTGACGTCCCAAAATGTAACACCTCACACTTTCTGTATTAAATTTCATCAACCATTCCTCCGCCCACCTGGTTAATCGATCCAGGTCCTGCTGCAATCTTTCACAACCATCTTCACTATCTGCAAAACCACTCAATTTTGTATCATCAGCAAACTTGCTAATCTTGCCCTGTATGTTCTCATCCAAGAAATGTTGGACATTTCTATCCTGGGATAAAGGTTATGACTGTCTACCCAATCTATACCATCGCATAATGTTATATACCTCTATGAAGTCTCCCCTCAACCTCTGATGTTCCAGCGAAAACAATCCAAGTGTATCCCAAATCTCCATGTAGAGCAAGAGTTCCCAACCTGTGGTAAATATACCCCCGGGGAGTAAATTTCGCCAACCCAGGGGGTAAATTTGTTGATTCTGGATTTGTACTTTTCTTTTCATTGACTGACTGTGTTTGGTTCTGGTATACCGGTATCTGTTCATCATTAGTTGTTCATAAATAAGTAAAATAACATTGCTATGTGCTATTAAAATTGTCAGGGGTAAACGGGATGAAAATGGTTGGGAACCCCTGCTATAGATGAACCCCTTTAACCCAGACAGCATTCTGGTAAACCTCCTCAACATCTCTCCAAGGCCTCCACACCCTTCCCCGTAATGGGGCGACCAGAACTGTATGTTCATGTCTCAAGATCTCCCTTGTTGAAGCTTTTAATAATAAATTTGGCACTATGCAATATTAAATTTACCGATTTACCACATTAGTTCTTCCCTTGCTTTAAGCTTTAGCAGCATTCTGTTGTGCACATGCATATTTTTTTATAAAATAGAATAAAACGGTATTGCATATAAAAGGCATGGCTATTTATTATTCAAAACAACAGGCTAGTAATGCATAAAGAGACAATTATTCTCAGTGCTGCAGAAAAAAACAAAGAAGATTATATACCTAGAATATAATGATAACTTCATGCAAAAGTGATGTGGTGACATTTTCAGGAAACTGCCAAAAGTGAGTCATTAAATTGTTTGTTGCAGGATGTACCAATTAGGAGGTAGAAGGTGAGTTTCAACTCAAAGAGCAGTAGATATATAAATGTGAATTAAATAGGGTATGCTACTGAAATGTACAATTTAAATGAACTTAAATTAAAAAGGAATTAGCAGTCTTCTCATTTCAATCCTTTACCTTTACTCTGGAAGATGTCTCAAGTCTATTTCTTTTTCAGATCTACAAGTTACACTTTGGTGTTTTTTGTAAGGGCCTAACATTATGCCTCATATGTTTAGTGTAGATTAGTTTAGAGAAACAGCATGGATGCAGCCCTTTCAGTGACCAACGATCACCCATTCACACTGGTTCAATGTTATCCCACTTTCGCATCTACTCCCGACACACTAGAGGGAATTTTACACAGGCTGTTTGAACTACAAACCTGCATGTCTCTGGGATGTGGGAGGAAACCGGAGCATCCAGAGGAAACCCACGTGGTCACAGGAAGAACGTGCAAACTCCACACACAGACAGCACCCGAGGTCAGGATCGAACCTGGGTCCCTGGAGCGGTGGGCAGCATCTCAACAGCATGTGCCACCTTGTTCTCCCTCAGAACTAGTTCTCTCAACCTCTCCACCATTCTGACATTAGAGGGACAGTTTCTTCCCAGCTGTTATCAGGTAATTGAACCATCCTATCACCTTCTAGAGCGCAGTCCCGACCTCCCTTCTAGTTCATAGGAGACCCTCGGACTATCTTTAATCAGGATTTTACTGGAGCCTGGTACTCACCTGTATCGGGAGCCGCTCCACTAGACCAAGCTTGCAGATGGACCGGACGTGGCGGCGCCCCATGTGGAAATATGCAAAAAATAATTTTGCTATGCAGTTGCACATGTGACAAATAAAGCTCCATTGAAGCTCCCCCCACTATGTCAGCAATACCTCACCAGCTTCCACTTCTGCTTTCTCCCAGGGTAGTTGACACCCCCCAACACCACACTCCACCCCTCTCCACCACATTCAACAACTTTGCAGCGCAGTGGACACTCCAGCATGGTGACATAGCGTAGAGTTGCTGCCGCACAGCACCAGAGACCCCGGTTCGATCCTGACCTCGGGAGCTGTCTGTACGGAGTTTGCATGCTCTCTCTGCGACCACGTGGGTTTTCTCCGGGTGTTCCCGTTTCCTCCCACATTCCAAAGGCACGCGGGTTTGTAGGTTAATTGGGTTTTATACATTGACCCCAGAAAGGCGATGAGGAGGAATTTCTTGAGTCAGAGGGTGGTGAATCTGTGGACTTCATTGCCATAGACAGCTGTGGAGGACAAATCATTGAGGATTTTTAAAGGTGAGGTTGACAGGCTCTTTATTAGTAAGGGTGCCAAACGGAGAAGATAGAAGAATGGGTTGAGAGGGAAAGATAAGTCAGCCAAGATTAAATGGCGAAGTAGACTCAATGGGCCAAATGGCTTCACTCTGCTCATAGAATCATAGAGTGATACAGTGTGGAAACAGTCCCTTTGGCCCAACTTGCCCACACTGGCCAACATGCCCAAGCTACACTCGTGCCACCTGCCAGCATTTGGTCCATATCCCTCCAAACTGTCATATCCATGTACCTGTCTAACTGCTTCTTAAATGTTGGGATAGTCCCTGACTTAACTACCTCCTCTGGCAGCTTGTTCCACACATCCACCACCCTTTGTGTGAAAAAGTTACCCCTCAGATTCCTATTAAATGCTCCTATGACTTATGAACTTATGAACAGCATGTAAAAGACTTGGACAGGTACATGGACAGGACAGGTTGAGAGTGATATGGGCCAACCGCAGGCAGGTGGGACGAGAGTAGTTGGGGCATGTTGGCGAGCGTGGAAGAGTTGGGCCGAAGGGCCAGTTTCCATGCTTTTTTTTAAAATATGGTACCGAAAATGCACGAAGCTGGGACATGTTGGCCGGTGAGGGCATGTTGGCCGGTGTGGGCATCACGCACTAAAGTTATCAGTTGTAACTCGGAACACTATTTGTGAAAATGTGGGGGAGGTCAGGTATTCGGGTGAGGTTAGTTTTTTTACAGACTGCACTGCTCGCTGTGTGTTATGGGTGTGTGTGTGTGTTAGTCAAGTGTGTGAGCGGCGAGTGTGTATGTGTGTGTGTGTGTGTGTGTGTGTTAGCCAAGTGTGTGAGCGGCGGGTAGATTATGCTTACGGTTACATAAATGAGCCGCTGCCGCAGTCTTTGACACTGGGACCGTACTCTGGTTTTAACAGCGCCGAGTACTGATGTAATGAGAGACATAGATCTGTGCGCTGGCCGGGCGGCGAGGCTGACGGCTCCTTGACGGCCCTGGCAGCTCAACACTCAACCAGCGCTCGCTTTATTTATTTTTTGCGCCCTCCCCCGATCCTTCAGGCAATGCTTCTCTGGAAAAAAATGTGCTAAACCTCCTCCCTTCTTTCTTTCTCTCCTCCCTCCCACCTTCCTCCCCCCACCTCTCACCCCACTTTGCTTTGACCAGGGTCCCATTATCACCATGTCCTTGTCCTTTTGTGGCAACGACAACGACACAGCCGCCTACAACGTGGACAGCGGAGTTCTCAACAACGGGTGCTTCGTAGATGCCTTAAACGTTGTCCCACACGTCTTTCTGCTCTTCATCACCTTCCCCATTCTGTTCATCGGTAAGCAAAGACCTCACGGTGCTCTGGGTTCTTCTGTAGGAGACAGAGTTACTTGTACACACTTCTGAACTCAATGTTTTGGATTTCAAGGTTGGGGAAGTCAGAGTTCCAAGGTCCATATCCACCATAGTACATGGCTACACTTTCCTGGTCACAACCTGCGATGGATCCTCACCTTCATCCTCCTGTTCGTCCTGGTGTGCGAGATAGCCGAGGGAATCGTGTCGGATGGGTAAGCCAGTCCATGTGTTGAGTCACATCGTCCCGGGGGCTATTTTTACTGTGGTTGCCGAGCTAGCTGTGTATGTAGAGGGCCGCTTCGCCTCTCTCAACTGTTCACTCTGGCCACAGAGAGGGGGAGGGGGGTGGGGTGGGAGAGGGTCAAGGTGTGGAGGAGGTAGTTAGGAGTTGAGGGGATACAATCTCCGATCCCAGAGCAGAATTGAAATAAAAGAACCCGCTACTGGTTTAACGCATGATGTTAAAAACAAACGTTCCTCTGTATCGACCTTAAAATAGACTCGGGCACAGACACTGACGTCTTGCTTTTGAATTATATATTGAATAGCAAATAAAAGTTCAGAATACCAATAGGACACGCCGGCTTTGAATCCTTTCAAATGGCCAATAATGTTTTTATTTTAGATACCCAGGAAGATGATTTCAAATTGAAAGTGTTGTATTGATGGGAAGTCTACGTTTCAAGCAAATGTGACGTTTGTTCAAGTTTTTGTTTAACTTTGTTTCCGACGTTTAAACTGGTGCTAAAAGGTGGGAGCACCTGGGGTCCATGGCAAATTGGTCACGTCCTCCAGAGATGCTACCCGACCGGCTGTCACTCCAGACTTTATGTTCAAAACCCGATTCCAGCCTTGTGTCAGCAAATTGATCAATTGGATCCCAAAAAAAGACAGATTGCTGGAGTAACTGAATAGGTTGGGCAGCATCTCTGGTGAACATGGATCGACCCGATACTGGCTCGAAGGAAGGGGAATGTGATGGTGGAGGATTGTCTTAGTGAATGGACACCACGTACAATAGTACCACGATGGACAATAGAACCTTTGCTGTTTGTAATATTACATTCATAATTTGGATGGAAATGTCAACAATATAATTAGTAAATTCACAGGAGATATCTAAATTGGTGACATGTAGGCACTAGGAATGGCAGATGTTGGTTTACAAAAAAAAAGCACAAAGTGCTGGAGTAACTCAGCAGGCCAGACAGCATCTCTAGAGGTCAGATAGTTTAGTTTATTTAGTTGAGTTTATCATTGTCACGTGTACTGAGGTACAATGAAAAACTTTTTTGTTGCTTGCGGTCCAGTCAGCGGAAAGACTGTCCGATTACAATCAAGCTGCCCACAGTGTATTGACACAGGTTAAAGGGAATGATGTTTAGTGCAAGCTAAATTCTAGTGAAGTCTGATTAAAGATAGTCTGATGGTCTCCTTTGAATTAGATGGGAGATCAGGATCGCTCTGTAATTGGTGAGAGGATGGTTCAGTTGCTTGATAACAGCTGGGGGGAAAATGTCCCTGAATCTGGAGGTATGAGAAACTAATAGGTGACGTTCTGGGTCAGGAAAGTCACCTATTCATGTTCTCCAGAGATGCTGCCTGAGACGCTGAGTTACTCCAGCACTTTGTGTCTTTTTATGTGTTAATTATTGCCAAGCGATCCAGCACTTTGTGTTTTACTCAAGGCTGATTGTAAATGGGTTCAGTAGCAGGAGTCACAAAGAGATCCTTGTGTTCCCCAGACATGCTGCCTGGTCCGCTGAGTTACTCCAGCACTTTGTGGTGGTGTTGATAGTGATGAGAGTCGTCTTGGGCTTTTGAATGTTATTGAAATACATGATGAAATGTAATCCAAATAAGTCTGAGGTGATGCATCTTTGGACAACTTATAAGCTTCGGACATGCACATTGAATGGGAATTTCGAACACCATGCTGTCTCATAAACGCAGCTAACATCACCAAAGACGTCCCACCCCGGTCATTCCTTCTTGTTCCTGCTCCTGTCTGGCAGAAGGTACAGAAGCTTGAAAGCACCCACCACCCGACTCAGGAACTGCTTCTTCTCCTCTGCTGCCACCCTTCTGAACGGTCCTTCCATAAGCTAGGGTACTGTCCGGTTCACCTATCTCATTGCGGACATTGGACTTTATCTATGGAACTGATGTGCTGCAATCTGAGGACTATATTCTGCACTCTGTATCTTCCCCATTGTCCTTTCTACGGATGTGAGTTTAACTTGATTGTATTTTTGTATGGCATCAGATTTGTTTGGATACTTTTCACTGTATCTCAGTGCATACTATTATGGCAATAGTAACCTAAACCTAAACAATGGTCTACATCTAAAAATGCCTGAAGGTGGCAGTGCAGGTAGATAAGGTGGGGAAGAATGTGTAAGGGAAAGAACACTAAGTGCTGGAGTAACTCAGCAGATCAGGTTGCTTCTCTGGAGAACATGGATAGTCAGGACCCTTCTTCTGAGATGCTCCCTGACCTGGTGAGTTACTCCAACACTATGTGTTTTTTTGTGTATTAACCAACAGCTGCAGTTAGAGTCATAGAGTCGTCTAGTCATACAGCGTGGAAACAGGCCGTTTGGCCCAACTTGCCCACACCGACCAACATGTCGCATCAAACAAGCAGTTCTTTGTTTCTACGATGTGTAAGGGAAACTTGCATTGGAACCTAGAACATAAGGGTTGCGAGATTATGGTACAACTTTATATAACATGGGTTAGATGATGGCTGGAACATTGTATACAGTTCCATAATTGCTGCACTTGGCTTGACTGTATTTATGTAAGGTAATATTTGATCTGTTTGGATAGTTTGGGAAACAAAGGTTGCCACTGCACCTTGGTACACGTGACAAAAATAAACCCAAACCTCAACCTCAATCTAAATCTTGGTAGAATTTATGCCTAAGAACTTAAAGCTCTCAACTGTGACCACTTTGGGACCTTTGACACAACATAATGATCATGTTTCTTGCTCTAAAGCTCACTTGCTCATGAATACCAAGCTCAGTTTCACCAAGGTTCAATAGTGGCCACAGACAAGTAATTTTACTTCGGAGTCACGTGAGTGATTCCGTGAAGAACCCCGCCAGTTCGCATGCGCATCAGTACGTCAGCAGCATTGGCGCAAGCACCAGACTGGCAGGGCAGCGCTCCTGCCGGCGGTAAGTTAAACCTAGAAGGTAAGTTATTTTTACTTACCAGGGTTTTTTCGAGCAAGAGCCTCTCTTCACAGAGGTTTTCCTGCCAGATTCACAGCCCGACGAGTGAGCCAGCTATGGACTATGGGGAAACCCCGGTCCTACTGCGGAAGCGGATAATCGGCAAAAGATCGGGTTTTGAGACAAGCAGCTGCTGACAAGGCAGTCAATGGCTTCCAGCCTGCGGGGATGCTGTGGAGTGGCAAGTAAATAACGCCAGAGTCACTGACAGTGCGGTCAGCGGCTCACAGACATTGGTCCCCAGGCAGGGAGTAAAATTGGTGGAAGAAAGGACTCGATCAGCCCTATTGGACTCGGGTGAGTCGGGTTGCAAGGGTTTTTCTCTAATAATAAAGTTTGCATTTTTGCTATTGTGGTTTTTTTTTTTTAAGTCAAAAGTTAAAGTCAAAAGTCAAAAGAGTTTATTTTCATGTGAACCTGACAATGAAATTCTTTCTTTGCTTAGCACAAGTTGCTGTGAAGGGTTAAAATTGCTTCACAGGTGAAGCTCTACACTAAAAATGTGAATTAGTGAGCCTACACTGTAATAGCGCAGGCCTATGGGGACAGGCCGCGCCAGCAGCGCCTGGGACGGGGCTGCTTCATGTATAAAAGCGCCGACCTCTACGAGAGGCGGTGCCGGCAACGCCTGGGACAGGGTTGCTCAAGGTAACACATAAGTCTGCTAGGCCCACGGAGTCGGGGGACGATTCCCCGCCAGGGCTGGATAGCAAAATAATAGGCCCACGTCGTCGGGGGATGGTTTCTCACCGGGGCTGGATAGTGCGTTTGAACGACTATCCCAAATGCAGCAACTGTTGCATACAGTGCTCCAGCAGGGCACACGCCAGCAGGAGGAGTGTCAGCGCCACCCTGAACAAAAGACGCCAGCATCACCTAGTAGAGAGCTGCTTGATAGCACCTTCATGGATGATAAGGCGCGTGCCATGGGTCATCTTAGCTCTGACCCCGACTCTGATGGTAAGGTTGAGCCAGATGTTCCATCTCTGCAGGCCGCACCAGCAGCGTCAGTTGACAGAGCTGCTTCAAGTCTCTCTCTTGGAGGCGGAGACCAAGACGGGTCAGTATCCTGCTGACACTGAGTCTCAGGGTATGGCCGTGGGGCAAACCCCAAGGGATGAAGGGCATGTGTCAGATGTACCTTTCCCTGACAACAAAGTTGCCATCCCAGCAGAATGTTCCATTCGGGTACAGGTCCAATGGGGTCATATCAGCATAGGTATCCTGCGGCCTGCGGCAGCGCCTGTTTAGGGCTGCCTACGAATTGCCCTCTCTGAGGAGGGGAGTGTGAAAGGTCAAGAAATAACTGACTCCAGGCTCTAAAGATGTTGATGGAACATACTGGAGCACATATGTGCCGGCAGTGAACAGCGCCAACAGGGGGGTGGGAGAGCCAGCCGCCGAATCTGTTATTCGGGTAAGGCCTATTCAACGGGGGAGGAAACCTGGCAGACGAATCAATTAAGGCCAACGGCGGGCAAAGGTTCATAGTTTCAGAACGCACCCCAGGCGCTCATTGGCAGTAGGCAGTTCACTGGAGCTGGGGGGCAGCATGACAGCTGGGCAGAAGTTCCATGCACCCTACCAACCCTACTCAACAAAGTGGGTCTGGCACTTCCGAAACATGGGTAAGTGCACCACTCACAAGTTGTAATATTTACACTTGTTTGTACAATACACAAAGGATAAAAACATCTGCTTAGAGGCACAGTACTAGCATTCCAAGCAAGTTTGGATTATGGCCAGGGTTGTCTTTGAAGAAAAGTTTGGAAATCGGGCCAGAGTTCTCATGCAAAGCACCCATGGAATAAGGCAGGAGTGGCATGTTTATTATGAAAAATGGAGAGTATCGGGCATATGAACTTTCCGAATATGAAAACTTCTTTTCCTGACTAATAACAGATTCATAATGGTCTCAAAGATCCATTCTATGCAGTTCCCATTGCAGAGGTTATCAAAGACAATATACTGTACTAATAACAGTAAAACATTGCGGAATGAGATAAACTGTTTGTTGGTCAATGGGATTTACCTTTAACTGTTAATTAGCCTATGACTCCGCCCTGTGGCAAGAGATTGGAGTTAATAGCAACCTGTTATAAAACTGACTTCTATTTCATCAAGAGTAATTGGCAATATAGTAGCTGTGTCAGCTGTGCAAATCAAGGAACTGATATCGTGCAAAGTAGCAACATCTCAAAGGATATGTAAGCCATTGTTAACAACCTTATGCTATTATCAGCTGAAGCTACCTCAGTCACAATGATGAACAAACAGTATTCAGCATTGCTCCAGTAGTTTGGTCGGTCGAATTCAGTTATTACAAACGGATGTTAAGGGCTCTAAGGTGAGAAGTTCCGAATACCATCTCTAGTTGGAGGTAGTGGAGATTTGCATGTGTTACCAATTCTTCAGTTGTTGGTATCAACTAAATATATACACTAGATGCACCCCATGGGTAAAGGGCTATTGAGCAAATATACATAATCTACATGCTCAACTTCAAGTTGCTACAGTACGGTGGTGGCATATGTTAGTCACATGGCAATCAAGTAATATATCCTGTAATAATTTACCTAATCTCCTTTGCCACTGGTGTATCATCCAGTTCAGATCGATGACAACACAGAATAGGTATTGGTTCTCAAAGTATTATGAAAGTATGGTTCAATGCTACATCAAATATCAACATGTTGGTTTCATGTTTATTCACTGATTGCAAAAATATGTGGCAGGACAGTGCAGAGAAATATATTCTCGCTATAAAAAGGAGGAATGTTCTTTTAAGTATTTCTCCATTTTGCCTCATTAACAGTCAGCAGGACCTCGCTTTAGGTTTTGTACTGTTGGACTGGCTAAGCAGCCATGTTGCCTGCTATCGTCAGGCATAATAATACAATGGTATACGGTTATTCTAAAAAACGAAAACTTTGCTGGTTCAAACCGTGGTTCAGGAAATCGGCCTCTGCATAATAAAACAATTATTGACTTACACATTCTGAATGGATTGACTTATGGCTCAGGTTGTCACATTAAGCCATGGATGTGCTCACTACAGAGTGCAGGGATAGCACCCAAAAAAGCAGTACATTCCTATTGAGGGGATCGGAAGCGTTTAAAAAAAAATGTTAATGTTACATTTAATACGGTACAGATTACTGACGTCTTCCAGTTCATTCTTAAATGGTCTTTGACAATAATTCAGTTATAGAGCCACTACAGCTGCAGCAAACAGGAACCACTCTGTTGGGTTCAACCCCGGATATCAAGTTGTAAAAAAGATCTTGACACAAGTTCTCCCACTACAAGACTATGCAGTTTGGATATTGAAAATGTGTTAACATTACTTCACCAGGAGGTTCCAGCTACATCCTTAGTCATGACACTAATATCAGCTAAACGAGGGTATGCATTGCAAATGCTGTGGCTAGATAAGATGGAATTGGCTGCAGGTGCCATTACATTTTACATTTCTAATCTACACAAGCAGAGCAGACCAGGGGTGGCAGGATTTAAGATCATTTTTTGGATACCCCACGGACTCACGTCTATGTGGAAGGGCACGCTTGCTATATTATATCAAGGCCACCAGAATCCTAAGAAGTGTGGAATCAGCATTGTTTATTAATCGACAAACAACCACACGAGGGAAGGTCGGTTCTGACTATTTCAAGGTGGCTGCAGCAGGTTCTGGTTTATGCAGGTATTAACACTGACGATTGTATATCTCATTCCACCAGGGCAGCATCAACGTCAGCAGCCAAGGCAATGGACATTCCCATCGACCATATCCTCACGACCGCAGGATGGTCAACTGAATTGATTTTTTTTTAAATGTTTCACCATAGGCCGGTTACTGACCCGGGGGTTTTGCCCATTCTGTTTTGCGTCCACTTTAGCCTCCCCTGAGATACAGGGATTGCTATTGATTTCTTTATTAACGTAAACCATTAATACATTTCAATGTCATGCTTAATGCATTTTTTGATTATTCACTCATCCTGAGTCAATCGATGCAGTGAGGCGCCGAGATTTGGATCTGCGGCATGAAATCACAGGGCTTTGAACTCTTCACAGAATCACTCACGTGAATCCGAAGTAAAATAGTAAGATTAAATGAGAACTTACCAGTTTGAAGTTTGATCTTGATTTTATGAGTTACGTTGGTGATTACGTGCCCTCCACGCCCAACTCTCTCTCATAAAGTTAATCTGGTAGTTCTCAGATTGCTAATCTTACTATGTTAACTTCGATTTTGGTTATCTGTGATTTCATACCGCTGCTTTGAAGATTGACGCGCATGCGAACTGGCGGGGTTCTTCACGTAATCACCAACGTAACTCCTCATAAAATCAAGATCAAACTTCAAACTGGTAAGTTCTCATTTAATCTTACTATTAAGTCCACCACATTGCAAAGATTTCTGTACCAAGTCTATCGATGGAAACTATACCAGCCCCCACTGTGGACAAACAGAATATTTCTCGCAGCAACTCTCATTTGCTATCTTTAATTGTTGATGTGCGCCTTTGGCACTTGGGGAGGTCAAATGTAAGGTGAAAGTATACTATTAATGGCAAGACCCTTAACATGAGCATTGAAGTACAGAGGGTTTACAGGCTTCCTTGTAATAAAAATATTTGCATATCCTTTCATTAACAATTATAATATTGTTGGAAATGGCACCAATGGGTGCAAGATATACAGAGGAATCTTGGGGTGCAAGTCCATAACTCCCTGAAAGTGGCAACACAAGTAGA
This sequence comes from Okamejei kenojei, assembly GCA_035221665.1. Classification (NCBI taxonomy): domain Eukaryota; kingdom Metazoa; phylum Chordata; class Chondrichthyes; order Rajiformes; family Rajidae; genus Okamejei; species Okamejei kenojei. The sequence goes on along the minus strand of CM069148.1, from coordinate 26,314,680 downwards.
CGCAGTGTGAAAGGGGCTGTCCCACTGCGGCAACCTAATCCGTGAGTTCAGAAGAGTGTCTTCAAGCTCGAGGGCACTTGCCTGAAAAACCTCCAGCTGGATGGATGGTCAGCGATGCAACCGCGAGCTACACACACACACAAACGCACACGCACACGCACACGCACACACACACACGCACGCGGACGGAAAGCAGGGGAGCGCTGTCTGAAAGTCACACCCGCGATGAAGAGGAAGATGGCTGCACAGTGTACGGGTGAGTCCTTTAGAGTGCGCGGGGGGGTGGGGGGAGGGAGAGAGAAGGTGGAGGAGTGGAGAAACTTTTAAGAAGTCAGACAATGTTTAATAAAGTTTAGCGGGCATTTAACCCGGTCTATTTTCCTTGGTCCTGAAAACTCCAATGAACCAATTAAAATTGGTCAGCAAAGGAGATTGCCTACGGCTGCCCTCGACTTGCTGTAACTAAATAGCGACCCCACTTCATTGCACTACGAGTTAAAAAGAACCATGCCAACCAATTTTTACTTGCGGAAAATCTTTCAACATGCTGAAATTTTTCCTCGACCTAGCTTAGGCCGCGGATGTTCGGGAACTTCACTCGAGCATGAAGGAGAGTTCCAGTGACCTGATAGGACCTCCTAGGACCACGTGTCAACCATGCTGTGAGTTTGAGTTGAGGGCAAACTCTTCTAAACTCGCAGATTTGGTCGCCGCAGTGGGCAGCCTATTTAAAGTAGGGATATGGTATGCTTGCCATCAATGGTTGGGGCATTGAGTATAAGAGGCAGGAAGTCATGATGCAGCTTTATAGCGGAGTTGCACGTAAGGTCATCGGGTCAAAGGGCGTGACGCAAGGAGCAGCTCAATCAATTTTGGAGGACATGGCAGCGATCTGGCATTCACTGTTAACACACGAAATGCGTACTTTCTTACCTGTTACAAACTGTCAAAATGGTCAATTCTTGCGCTGTAAATAATTGTGGAGGATGACTGAGTGCTCCGAACTGTGCTCTAGTATCTTAGCTCTGAACCCGAGCACCAAGGTGTAAGCGGCCAAAGGAGCGCATCCCTCGGGACAGCCCCCACTCTCCCCCCGGGGGTCAGCGCTGTCCAGCCACGGCCGCCCTCCGCCCCATCACCCCCTGTGGGGCCGCACTGTCATGGGCTGTGGGTCGGCAGCGCCCACACACGGGGCCGGGTGGAGCGGGGCAGCGGCTCCGGGCAGCGGGCGCACGGGAACGAAAACCCAGCAACATCCCCGTCATCTGCAGCAGAGTTGGGGACAGAATGGTCCCTCCGCCCACCCAGAGTCACTGACCGCACTGCACCGGCACCCAACCTCCTCCTCCCACCCCTCAACCCCCGGCCGTGGGTCGATAGACGGCCCGGGGTCGGCGAGTGTGGAACCAGTCAGTGTGGAGTCCGGATGCTGGGGCAGAAGACAGGCCCGCTACACTGGAAGCCATGGTAAGTGCTTACCTGCAGTTCACCGCGTGTACTCCAGTTGGCATTGCGTAGCAACAGTACGGGTCACGGGTCGTGACCTCGACTGCAGTGCAACTTCCGTATAGGACTTTGGTTAGGCCGCATTAGAAGTATTAGAAGTATTGCGTGCAGATCTGATGCCCACCATTCCTGGGAGGATGTGGAGGCTTAGGAAAGAGTGCAGAGGAGGTTTACCAGAATGCTGTTCGATGACGTGGAGCTTGGCGGTGGTAAGGCCTTCAACATTGAGCTGCAGTAGCGCTAAACCACGACAGTTGGCGGCATTCAACGGTGCCGCCTGGCCTGGGGGGCATGGCTTTTAGCGGTCTGCAGACACGGTAAAGACATTGGTTTCGCTTTGTGGGCTTATGAGCCTGTAAGGTACTCGTGGAGGAGGCTGCGTAGAGGCTGTCTTTGTCTCCTCTACCAGAATGCTGCTTGGATTAGAGGGTATTAGCTACAGGCAGAGGTTGCACAGGCTTGGATTGTTTTGTCTGGAAAGCTGGAGATTGAGGGGAAATCTGATTGAAGTATATAAAATTATGAGAGACATGGAGAGGGTCAACAGCCAGATCCTTTTTTCCCAAGGTTCGAGGGGCAAAGTTTAAAGAAGAAATCCGTGGGAACGTTTTTTGCACAGAGTGCGATGAGTGCCTGGAATGCGCTGCTGGGGATAGTGGTTGAGGCAGACACAATTGTGGTATTTAAGAGACTTTTAAATACACACGGATATGTAGAGAATGAAAGGATATGGATCAGGTGAAGATAAGAGTTAGTTTGGCATCAATGTTCTGCACAGACATTGTGGTCTGAAGGGCCAGTTCCTGTGCAGTACTGTAATATGTTCCGTTGTTGAACCCTGGAATTATCTGTATAATTTACCATTACACAATTGAATGCTATCAATCCTACTGTCTACCCAAGTAAAATCGTTAGAAATGCAATAAAATCAAGTTTTTATTGATTGCTTTTACAAAAAGTGCAAATGATCATTCTAAAAGCCAATTAATATAAGCAATAATCAATTTCTATTACAATGAAATGTTACTTTGGGCTCACTGGAACATTAAACATATGATTATTTTTAGCTTTTTTTTTAATATCCGTTGATTAAGGTCAATTAACACATGTATAAAATGTTTTTTCTTAAGCCTGACATCCTGAACAGAGTTTTGCAAAGCAATTTAAAATTATGTTTTAATACAGAGAAACATTTTACTGAAAATGTAACAAGGGACTGAATGAATACAATAGAAAGAGCATCAATATTAAAAGGTGTTGATATTAATAAGACTGAAGAGAGGTGTCCCCATAATTGAAAACATTTGGAATAAGAAGTCTGAGATAGACTTGTCTGAACTCACAATAAGTTGAGGCGCAGTGGTGCAGCAGTTAGTTCAGCTGCCTCACGGCTCCAGGGTTCAATCGTGACCTTGGGTGTTACCTATGTAGACACTTTCTCCACATAGACTCGAGGGCCTGAGCGATGGGGAGAGGTTCGGGCCAGCTCGGACTTTATTCCTTGGAATGCAGGAGGCTGAGGTTGGAGTCAATATCACCAACAACATCTCCTGGACCACCCATATTGAAGCAACGACCAAGAAGGCACACCAATGCCTCTACCTCCTTGGAAGGCTTTGGAAATTTGGCGGGCCCTCTACAACTCTCACCAACGTCTACAAATGCACCATAGAAAGCATCATTGCTTGGTTTTGGAACAGCTCCATCCAGGACTGTAAGAAAATTGAGCGAATTGTGGACGCAGCCCAGATCATCACACAAACCAACCTCCCTTCTATTGATTCCGTTTATAGCTCACGCTGCCTTGACAAGCACGTGTCACATCCTGGTCACTCCCTCTCCCATCAGGCAAAAGATATAGAAGTGTGAAAATGCACACCACCAGATTCGGGGACAGTTTCTTCCCAGCTGTTATCCGGCAACTGAATGATCCAACCACAACCAGAGAGCAGTTCTGAACTGCTATCTATCTCTGATGTCCCTCAGTCTATCCTTGACTGGTCTTTGCTGGCTTTACCTTGCACTAAATGTTATTCCCTTATCATGTATCTATACACTGTAAGTGGATTATTATTATTATTATTATTATTATTATTATTAACTTTATTACGGACTCAATGTCCAGACAAGGGGCAACATTACATTAAAAATGCATTGCATATCAAATATCATAAATATATATAAAATCATGGTAAATCACATAAAAACATCATAATTTATATATTTTTTTAAAAACCCACAATACTTAAGTTAAAAATCCAGAGTAAAAAATGATCAATGTCGTACAACGAGACAACGATACCAGTGTCTCCACAACTGGGATTCGTAGCGTGTAGTGCTAACCCTTATGTTTGTCAAGGCCACAATAAGCACTTTTTTAGAGTCATTTATCCTGCAAATGAATTTATACATGTGGTGTCTTAGGATAGCTTCTAGAGTACTGACTCCTGCAGCCACAAACATATTACTGGCACTACACCATCTTGGTTGCCTTAGCAGTGTTCTCATGGCATCGTTATATGCAACCTTTAGTCTCTGCATACTTGTCTTTAAATAGTTCGACCACAGGTGCGCAGTGTAGAGGGGTGTGCCGTATGCTCTAAATAGCGACATCTTCACCACATCTGCACACGCACCAAATTTACGCAAGAGGATATTCGCCTGTATATACAGCATGCGTCGTTGCCTATAAATATCCTCATCATCTGTCATTTGTTCTGTAATAATATGCCCTAGATATTTTATCTTATTACAGACACTAAGATTGTTGTCAGACAATTTAAAATCAGGATATTTTAGGCTTTTATCCTCTTTGGTTCTACAGACCATAACAGCACTCTTACTAGCATTATATTTAATGTCATGTTCCAAACCATACACGGAACATGCAGTAAGGAGCTGCTGGAGACCAGCGCTAGATGGACTAAAGACCACAAGATCATCTGCATACATAATATGGTTCACTAAAATATTACCAATCACGCACCCAGTGTTACAGGCTTTCAATTGTTTAGACAGATCATCAATATATAGATTAAAAAGGACTGGGGACAAAATTCCCCCTTGTCTAACACCATTGCTAACCCCAAATGGGGCTGAGACCCTATTGCCCCATTTTATTTGCATAGTCTGGTGGGCATACCAGTAGGCCAGTATTCTCACAATGTGTTTAGGCACCCCTCTTTGACGCATTTTACCAAACAGCTTTCTGTGATTAACACGGTCAAAGGCTTTGGAAGCATCAATAAAGCACATAAGGATTGAAGAGTTTTTGCCTCTATATTTGTTTACAATCTCCTTTAGGGCATATATGCATAAGTTAGTGCCATGTTTAGCTTTAAAGCCAAACTGGTTATCTGTGGAGTTAACAAACTCATGTATTCTATCCAGCAGAACTCTTTCTAAGACTTTTGACAATATGCTGGCTAAAGCTATGGGCCTGTAATTATTTAAACTGCCTACTTTACCCGCTTTGTCCTTAATAACCGGCACTAACAGGACAGACAACATTGAGTCTGGTAACATGCCATGAATCATAAAGCCAGTAAAACAAATAGCTAGGAGAGGAGCTATCCTCATACTCGCATACTTAAGATGTTCAGCAGAGATATGATCCAAGCCACTTGCTTTGTTGTTGGACAGCTTGTTCATGGCATGATACACCTCATGTGACATAATCACCATCGAGTCATTACTCTCAATATGGTCTACCCTATACAAGTCACCTTGGACACAGTTGAATAAAGTGCTATAATGTTGTCGCCATAACTCCGCGATTGATTGTAATCATGTATTGTCTTTCTGCTAACTGGTTAGCACGCAACTAAAAGCTTTTCGCTGTACCTCGGTACACATGACAGTAAATTATACTGAACTGAGGGGTGATATCTTCTTCTTCTTGCGTATGGCGTGCACAGCCTAAAGTTGTAGGACAACTTGTTCTATTTGATCTTACTTGATTGTGCGCGCCGGGTTGATTGCATTCGTCGAAACAGGGCGGACCACGTGAAGGTTGCAATCTCCCAAGGGGTGATATTATACAGGTGTATAAAAGCATGAGGCAAATAAATAGGGTGAATGTCGATCCTCTTCAGACTGAGACACTTCCCGAGTCAGAGGAAGGGTCCCGACCTGCAACATCACCTATCCATGTTCTCCTGCGATGCTGCCTGAGTTACGCCAGCACTTTATGTCTTTTTTAGAGCACAATGTGATTTGTCTGGTCTGATTAAAAGACTAGGACGAGACACAATTAATAATAATGTTTTGTTGTGATGCGGCCTGGCCTCAGCCAAGTGCGAATGGAGATAATAATGATTAAGGGGATACAGCAGCTCTAGGCGCCAACAGTAATGGGTGACTTCAAGTAACTCCAATAAAACCTGGGTATGATGGAAATAAGCTATGCGGTAAATCTGACCCAAGATTGCTTTTTGACAATGGGGTCAGATCTATGATTTGCTGCAACTGCCACAGAAGTTTAAATAATGGGTGCCTATAAAAAGAATTTGGACATGAATATCAGTTAGTATAATTGATTATCTGTGTAATTTTCCATTTAATAGATGTAAAACTCCATCGCTGCAAATTAAGTTTATAGTGAAATTTCCCTTAGACATACCTGCCCCTCTCATGAAACTCTCAATTGAGAAAGCAGATGGAGCAACAAAAATAATTTTGATATCAGTATGGCAGAGGCAGTTGATATACTAACTGCATTTGATGAGCATCTCATGATCATTTAATATAAGAGCAGAATTAGGCCATTTGACCCATCGAGTCTACTCTGCCATTCGATTACTGATCGCTGATCTGTTTTTCTCTCACAATCCCATTCTCCTGCCTTCTCCCCGTGACCCTTGACATCCTTATTAATCAAGAACCTAACAATCTCCGCTTTCAAAATAACCAATGACTTGGCCTTCACCTCTGTCAGTGGCAATGAATTGCACAGATTCACCGCCCCCTGACTAAAGAAATTCCTACTCGTCTCCATTCTCTCTAAGCCATATTAGGCAGGGGGAGGAAATCAGAGGTTTCTGAGTCACAAAATGTTGGGATTAAAATAATCTTCCAATGTTAGGTACTATCTCACTTGTTCTGCCTTAGCCAGGGCAGCCTTCTTCACTGCCGCACCTTGCTTTGCACTGCAGGCCCTTCAGCCCATCGCGTCCACTCTAACCATCGATCACACGCTCACACTGTCATCCCATTTTCTCATCCACTCCCGACACACCAGCGGCAATTTACAGAGGGCTAATTAACCTACAAACCCGCAGGTCTTTGGATTTTGTTTAGTTTAGATTACAGCACGGTAACAGGCCCTTCGGCCCACCGAGTCCGCATCGACCAGCGATCCCCGCATATTAACACTATCCGACACACATTAGGGACAATTTACATTTATACCAAGTATATTAACCCAAACCTGTACGTCTTTGGAGTGTGGGAGGAAACAGAAGATCTCGGAGAAAACCCATGCAGGTCACGGGGAGAACGTACAAACTCCATACAGACATCACCGGTAGTCGGCATTGAACCCGGGTCTCCGGTGCTGCAAGCGCTGTAAGGCAGCAACTCTACTGCTGTGCCACCCTAATGGGAATCCCTAATGGGATGTGGGAGGAAACCGGTGCACCCGGGGGAAACCCACATGGTAACACCACACATGGAACGTGCAAACTCCACACATGGAGAGCGCCCAAGGTCAGGATCGAACCAGAGTCCCTGGGGCTGTAAGGCAGCAGCTCTACCTGCTGCGCCACTGCGCCACCATTAGACTGGGACGCTTTTGATTATTTTGCCCTGGAGATGCATGTCAGGTGGAAGTTCAGTTCAATCTGCCTCCCATAATTAGGACTTTATCACTCCAAGAAATCCATAAACCACTGAAGTAGAAGTAAACCATAGGTCCTTAAATTACACTGCTTTTCCAATATTCATTTGTTTTTTTAATTTAAGAATACAATATGGAAACAGGCCATTCGGCCACTGAGTCCATGCCGACCATCGATAACCCATTCACATCAATTCTATGTTATCCCACTTCTTCATCCACTCCTGACTAGGGGAAATTTACAGAGGGCCCAATAACCTGTCCATCTGCACATCTTTGGGATGTAGCAGGAAACCGGAGCATCTGGGAAAAACCCATGCAATCACAGGGAGAATGTGCAACACTCCAAACAGGTCAGGACTGAACCCGGGTCTCTGGCGCTGTGGCCAGCCCTACCAGCTGAGCCACTGTTCTGTCTTAGATGACATAGAATAATGAAAAGTATTTTCAGATTTCAACTGTGGTTTGATTGCTTGCAGTAAATATTCATCCAAGAGCAAAATTCCTTCCAAATACCGGATAACAATTTCTGGCTCATTTGGCACAATCATTGTCAACCTGTAATTTCTGCTGTTTTTCCTGCATAAGTATTACCTTGGAAGAAATACCCAGTACTATGTATGTGAAAGATTTAAGTCTAGGTTTATTATTTTCACATGTACCGATAGCACCCGAAGACAGGATTGAACCTGCGTACCTGAAGCAGCATTCTAAGAGTTGTGCCACACTACTGCATCAATAAATTCTTTCTCATCTACAGTATATCACAACACATGATGTTTTCATCATACGTAGGAAGGTAGGTAGGTTCATTACGTGTAGCGAGGTACAGTGAAAAGCTTTGTTTTGCAAGCTTTCCAACCAGATCAGATATACCGTACATGGATGCAATGAAACTCAAGTACAATAGGTAGAGCAAAGGGGAGGATACAGAGTGCGGAACATAGTTTTCAGCATTGCGATGCATCGTAATGAAATCTAATTGATAAAATCCTTTAGTATTTAAATATTCGGAGTCATTTGTAAGAATTGCATTTACATTTTTGCCTAGTTCTCTTCATGATAAATATTTTCATTTGTGTTCCCTAGATTTATGGAGACTCGTCATTTGCATCTGTACATGCCTGCTGGAATGGGCTTCATGGCCGCGATTACCTCTATCATTTATTACCATAACATTGAAACGTCAAACTTCCCCAAACTTTTGTTAGGTGAGTTTTACTTGATGAGGACTAGACTACACTGCTGTGTCCTGTGCCCTGTGCCATTCTTTGCTTCAAAATGTTTCTGCTTTTCATGGTGTCTTGCATAACTATACCCCGTGGCAAAGTATTCTATGGTCCAATAACTAAGTAAAAAGACAATTTTCAGAATAAATATAACAAATCTTATTCTATTTATAGTGACATTTAAAAAGAAAGTAATAGCTTTGTCTGATTTCTACATCAGAAACGTAGAACACAGCACAGGAACAGGCCCCTTAGCCCACAATGTCCTTGCGAACATGATTTCAAGTTAAACTAATCTCCTCTGCCTGCACATGATCTATTTCCTTCCATGCCCTGCATACCCATGCAACGTATCTAGAAGCCTCCACCACCCACACCACCCCCCCCCCCCCCCCCCCCCACCCCCCCCGGCACCTCGTTCCAAGCACCCACCACCCTCTGTGCATAAAAAAAACATGGCCAGCACACCTCCTTTAAACGTTGGCCCTCTCACCTTAAAGCCGTGCTATAGTATTTGATCTTCTACCCTGGGGGAAACGATTTTGACTGTTCACCCTATCAATGCCTCTCACATTTTATATGCCTTCATCAGGTCTCCCCATAACCTCCAACATCCCAGAGAAAACAATCTAAGGCTACTTCTTTTGATAACTCTTTCTAAACAAACAGAATATTTTTCAAAACTCTAGTTAATCCCCTTTGATCTAATTTCCAATATATCCTAAATTTCTTCTCATAACTATATATTATCATTACGGTTATCATCAATAAAATGACATTCATGGAAAGGCAGGAGTTGATGATATGCAAGTAGATGTATAAAAACATTAGATTTTCCCCTTTCATAGTAAAGGAGTCAATGTAACAATATATAGGACAACTCAAATTTCTCTATGTCAATGTTTAGTAGATAGAGTTCCATCTATCAGATAATTGAGATGAGGTTGTGGAAATGAAATCAACACAAGTATCCCTTGAGGATCCCTGGAGGATACTTGAAGTAATGAAATATCTATAATAATTGTTGAATAGTGCACACATTCAAATGACAATTACACCGAGCTACACATTAAGGGAAATAGCCCACTGATTGTATATTTCTAAGGATCATTTATTTAAAGAACATAATTGATCACAATCCGCAACTCCTCACTCTTTTTGTCTTTGGGGTGTGGGAGGAAACCGAAGATCTCGGAGAAAACCCAAGCAAGTCTCCCTTGCAGTCGGGACCGAACCCGAGTCTCTGGAGCTGTCAGGCAGTAGCACTACCACTATGCCACCATGCCACCCACATTATTTGGGATCATTTACATTCTTTACCAAAGCCAATTAACCTACAAACCTGCATGCCTTTGGAGTGTGGGAGGAAACCGGAGCACACCTGTCTCCTCACACCTTCTGTATTTTCATCTCTGGCCTTTGTCCAACCATTGTCCTATCAACCCCCCCCCCCCCCCCCATCCTAAATCAACCTGTTACCTGCCCGGCTTTGTCCTCTCTTCCAGCTTTCTTTCCCCATCCCCCTATAATCAGTCTAAAGAAGTGTCTACAACCCAAACGTCACCTATTAATGTTCTCCTGAGGTTCTGCCTGACTCGCCGAGCTACTCCAGCACTTGGTCTTTTTTTGTAAACCGACATCATCAGTTCCGTCAGTTCCAGAGGGAGGGGGATGCTTAGAACCTGATGCCTTGGTTGGTGGTGGAGGCAGATATGGTAGTGGCATTTAACAGGCTTTTAGATAGGCACATTGATATGTGGGGAATGGAGGTATGTGGATCACGTGCAGGCAGAGAAGATTTGTTTAACTTGGTATCATGTTCGACACGGACATTGTGAGCCGAAGGGCCTATTCATGTGCTGTACAGTTCTATGTAAAAAGGAAGGCAATGTTTGATATCTTGCATTAGTACGGAATTAGGTAGTGATGTTGCTAAAATGTAAGAAACAGCATCTACCGCACCTTTCACCCGAATCTGCATTGGTAACAAATGCACGTTCTTACCCATGGTGCTTATAAGACCAAAACTGTTCTTTAACTTCCTCACTGAACTACCCACAAAGTAAATCCTTGTAGTCACTGAGCGACACTTTGCAAATCCTTCCTCAGTATATCTGAAAGCAGCATAACTATCACTCGTGATCCCATCAGATAAATCCAGACGAAAAAGTGCGGGAGTAACTCAGTAGGGCAGAGAACATCTCTGGAGACAGGAATAGGTGACTCTAAAGGTTCCTGACCCGAAACGTCACATATCCATGTTCCCCAGAGATGCTGCCTGACCCGCTGAGTTACTCCAACACTCTGCGCCTTTTATTGTAAGCCAGCATCTGCAATTTCTTGAGACCTGATAAATTAAAGTCTCAGCTGCTCGATTGGCGCTTCCTACCCAGACAGTACAGCTCTTATGGTTAGACACCATCCAAGAGAAAGTTCAATTTAGCTCTTAGGGCTAAGGGAATCATGGGATATGGGGAAGAAGCCGGAACGGGGGTACTGATTTTGGATGATCAGCCATGATCATATTGAATGGCAGTGCTGATTCGAAGGGCCGAATGGCCTACTCCCGCGCCTATTTTCTAAGTTTCTATCCTTCCCCTCCAAAACCAGCTCACTTCCTGCCTGGTAGCCTTCACCTATCCCAGTTTGGAGCCTCTGTGATGACTAACTTCATTGCCCATTCTGTGAATTGAAACTTGCCCATCACCACTATCATATCTGCCTCCAGCACCACCCCTGGCAGCACGTTCCAGGCACCCACCACTCTCCGTGTAAAAAAAATTGCTCTGCACATTAAAAACTGCTCTGCACGAAAATTGCTCTGCACTTTTCCCCTTTTACCATAAGGCTAGACGTTCTAGTATTTGATTTTCCTGTTCTGGGGAAAAGGTTCTGACTGTCGACCCTACTACTTATGCCTGTGGTAACAAAAGGATATATGGATTCCTATTCTTGTTCTTCAGAGATGCTGCCTGACCCGCTGAGTTACTCCAGGATTTTGTGTCTATGGTTTAAATCAGCCTCTGCAGCTCCTTCCTACACATTTTGTCAGAGGAGGTAGTTGAGGCAGGTACTATCACAATGTTTAAAAAACATTTGGACAGGTACATGGATAGGACAGGTTTAGAGGGATATAGGCCAAGCGCGGGCGGGTGGGACTAGCGCAGATGGGGCATGTTGGTTGGCATGGGCAAGTTGGGCCAAAGGGCCGGTTTCCATGCTGTACGGCTCTGTGACTCTGTAACATAGAGGTAAGAAAGCAATGTTAGATTCGTGAAGGGCTACTGGTCAGCCTCTGCTTTCCTCTGGTTATAAATCTCACTGTCTGTATCGTGTCAGTTGCTGCAATTGTGGAAGTACAACTTTGTTATAGATGATAACAGGAATGCGGTCATTTGTTTTGCAGCTTTGCTGGTCTACTGGACATTAGCCTTTGTTACGAAGACGATAAAATTTGCCAAGTTTTGTGAACATGGGATTGGTCTGAGCCAACTCCGGTTCTGCATCGCTGCCCTGTTGGCAATATTGTATGGCATGCTACTGGCTGTGGAGGTTAACGTCATCAGAATGCGGGTAAGGCAGAGGCCATTCTTCCCTTTGTCCACCTTTCCCAATAGGAATGAGGATGCTGAAGAGGAATGCTGTCTGGATTAGAGAGTTTTTTAGCTACAGAGAGAGTTTAGTTTGGAGATAGAGCCTGGAAATAGGCCCTTCGGCCCATCGAGTCTGTGCCGACCAGCGATCCCAGCGCACTAACACTATCCTACACACTAGGGACAATTTACAATTCTACCAAGCCAATTAACCTAGAAACCTGTACGTCTTTGGAGTGTGGGAGGAAACAGGAGATCCCAGAGAAAACCCAACCAGGTCATGGGGAGAATGTACAAACTCCGTACAGACAGGACCCGTAGTCAGGATTGAACCTGGGTTTCTGACACATTAAAATCTAAACAGCACTGTGCCGCCCTGTATTCTGTTCTATGTTCAATGTTCTAAGAAGTATCCTGACCCAAAATGTCACCTATCCACATTCTCCAGCGATGCTGCCTGACCTGCTGAGTTACTCCAGCGTTTTGTATCTTTTTTTGTAAACCATAATCGACGATTCTTTGTGCCTCCATTGTACTGACTGCTGTATAGTCACTACTACATCAGAAGAGTTATAGGGATACAATCATGATTGCGATATAAGTCATGGAGAAATATTTATGTCATTATCTTGCCTGTTATACAGTCAGCACGTACTTGGAAATAACTCTTATCCAAATTATTTATTGCTGCAGAGATAAATAAACTCTTCAAACTGACACTGGGCATCAGCAGCTCGCTTCATCTGGTGAAAGTGCTAACATGTGCTAACAGGATAACTCTTCTGGCACGCAATGTGAATACTATATCCAGTGCGCCCTACTTGAAGTGAGACTTGTCATGCCTATTGTTTATCAAGACAGAAAATAGTCATAGAGTCATACAGCATGGAATCGGGCCCTTTGGCCCAACCTGCCCACACCAGCCACCATACCTCATCTACACAAATTGTTTATCAAGACAAAATAAATAGTTTGCAAAGTTTGCTGCGGACATTGAGACAGGGACTTGGAACTGTCATAATCTCGTAAGGACCTTGTGATCTATCATTACGTCTATCCTGTGTCCTCAGGTCCTAGACTCTCCCACTCGTGGAAACATCCTCCCCACATCCACTCTATCCAGGCTTAGTTTAGCTTAGAGATACAGTGCGAGAAAAGGCCCTTCGGGCCACGGAGTCCGCGCCAACCAGTGATCCCCGCAAATCAACACTATTCTACACACACCACAGAAAACTTTACATTTAAACCAAGCCAATTAACCTACAGACCCGCACGTCTTTAGAGTGTGGGAGGAAACCAAAGATCCTTGAGAAAACCCACGCGGGAGAGCGTACAAACTCCGTACAGACAGCACCAGTAGGCAGGATCGAACCCGGGTCTCTGGTGCCGAAAGCGCTGTAAGGCAGCAACTCTATCACTTCACCATGATGCCCTATTCACTATGTGCTATTCCTTCACTATTCGGCCTTTCACTATTCAGTGGCTTTCATTGATTTTATGCTGTTTTACAGAAAGTGAATGAGTGATTCTGAATATTTATTTAAGAATATATATTATAAACATTCAACCTCATCATTGCTTCATTCACTGACTCGTGCAAGATTTTTCCTGTCCTAGCGATACATTTTCTACAAACATTCAAGAGAGGTGAAGCCTCCAGAAGACCTGCAGGATTTGGGAGTCAGATTCTTGCAGCCATTCGTGAACCTCCTGTCCAAATGTACCTATTGGTGGATGAACAGATTCATAAAGACAGCACATAAGAGACCTATTGACCTCAAAGCCATTGGCAAGCTGCCCTTTGCCATGAGAGCAATAACCAACTATGGACTCCTGAAGGATGCATATGAAGCACAAAAGGTAGTCTTCTCGTATATTTGCAATTGTTTAGTGTTCAGTGTTTTTAGAGTTTAGTTTATCGCCACGTGTACTGAGGTGCAGTGAAAAGCTTTTGTTGCGTGCTAGCCAGTCAGCGGAAAGACAATATATGATCACAAGCGAGCCTTACACAGTGTACAGCTACATGATAAAGGGAAATAACGTGAATAACGTTTAGTGCAAGATAAAATCCAGTAAAGTCCGATCAAAGATAGTCCAAGGGTCTCCAAAGAGGTACATAAGATCTTGGAACTGCTCTTTAGTTGCTGGTGGGACGGTGCAGTTGCCTGATAAGAGCTGGTGCTGCGTTTCAGGTTTTGTCGATGAACCAAAGGGCAACTACTCTACAAATAGATAGAGTGAATGCACGGAGTCTTTTCCCCAGAGTTGGGAGGAGCAGAGGACACCAAACCAGGGCAGTTGAACAGGCACATGGGCAGGAAAGAATGGGGATGAGGAGGAATTTCTTTAGTCAGAGGGTGGTGAATCTGTGGAATTCATTTCCACAGAGGATGGTGGAGGCCAAGTCATTGGGTATTTTTAAAGTGGAGAATGATAAGTTCTTGATTAATAAGCAGGTCAAAGGTTATGGGGAGAAAGCGGGAGAATGGGGGTTGAGAGTGAGAAAAGTAGATCAGCCATTACCGAATGGCAGTGCAGACCCGATGGGCCGAATGGCCTAATCCTGCTCCTATGTCTTATGGTCTCATGATCAAGAGATGGCGAACTGCCCATTCCACAGGATGTAGAGCATCCAATTAATTAATAATCAGATGAAAATATTAAACTGATTAATTGTAAACTCAATGAGTGTAGCTGTAACTTTACCTTGTTATTTTAGAAGTCTGTATTTTATGGAGGGGAAGCATAATTTCTTCATCATGCAAATTATAGGTTGTCTTTCCTTCAACAAATCGTGTAATTTGCAGCATAATATGGTGAATGATTCACTCTTTCCAAATCTGACCTTTGCTACCATTACCATCTGCTTTTGTAGTTGCTCTGTGTTAAGTGGAATAAAGGAGATATGGGAACCAAGAGAAAAACATATCATAAAATGGGAGAAAATGAACAGTTCTCCGAACTGCAAGGCCGCCAACCTCTGTAGTGATATTTTGTCTTTACTAATGCAGACATTAGTGAAGAGAATCACAAGGTGAATAATTAATAATCAATTAGTTTAGTTTTAGTTTAGTTTAGGGATACAGCGTGGAAAGAGGCTCTTTGGCCCACTGAGTCCGTGCCGACCAGCGACCATCCGTACGCTACCACTATCCTACACACAAGGGACAATTTACAACTCACAGAAGCCAATTAAACTACAAAACCTGTACGTCTTTGGAGTGTGGGAGGAAACCAGAGGACCTGGAGAAAATCCACGCCATCATTGGGAGAACGTACAAACTCCGTACAGACAGACGGCACCCGTAGTCAGGATCGAACCGACTCTGTAGGACAGCAACCCTACCGCTGCACCACTGTGCTCCCCTAAATCCAATTATTGGATGTCGATCAACAGAACTAATGGATAGGAAAGGTTTAGAGGGATACAGACCAAATGTGGGCAAGAGGGACTAGCGTGGATGGGCTCATCTTGGTTGCAGGAAACCGGAGCACCAGGGGGAACACCACACGGTCACAGGGACAATGTACAAACTCCTCACACACAGTCAGCACCCCAGATCAGGTTCGAAGTCGGGTCTCTGGCGCTGTGAGGCAGCAACTCAACCAACTGTGCCATTGTACCACCCCTGTGATAGCAAACATGTGCTGCAAACCGCTTGTATTGTCTCTGTGCTTTCCCCTATTTTGACTTCTAATTATGGATTTCACCACAATATTTAAAAGATATTTGGACAGGCACATAGATAGGAAAGGTTTAGCGGGATATGGGCCAAACGCAGGCAGGTGGGACTAGTGTAGAAGGGGCATTATGGTGGACATGGACGAGTTGGGCCAAAGGGCCTGTTTCCGTGCTGTATGAATCAGTGGCGGTGAATATTTACTGCAGACGCTCAGCTAAATGCGTTCTACTCCCTGTTGCAGAGGAAGGCTCTGGTCGGGCTGCAGGACACGAAGATGATCTGGCGGGTGTTACGGCAGGCCTTTGGTCGCCCCATCATTCTCAGCAGCACCTTTCGCATCTTGGCCGACCTGCTGGGCTTTGCCGGACCTCTCTGCATCTCTGGGATTGTGCACCACCTCAACGACGAACATCAAGCCTTCCATCCACAGGTACGAAACAGCACACTTCTGTCATTTAGTTTAGTTTACTGATACGGCCTGGAAACAGGCCCTTCGGCCCACCGAGTCTGCGCCGACCATCGACCACCCGTACACGGATGATCAGCCATGATCATATTGAATGGCGATGCTGGCTCGAGGGGCCGAATGGCCTACTGTGGCCTGCACATATTGACTATTGTCTATTGTCTTCACTAGTTCTATCCAACACACTAGGGACAATTTACAGAAGCCAATTAACGTTCAAACCCACATGTCTTTGGAGTGTGGGAGGAAACCGGAGCATCTGGAGAAAACCCACGTGGTCCCAGAGTGGAAAACCCACGTGGTGCAAACAGTTTGAGTTTAGTGTATTGTCACGTGTACAGAATAGAGTGGAAAGCTTTTGTTGCGTGCTATGCAGTCAGCGGAAAGACAATACATGATTACAAACAAGCTATTTATAGTGTATAGATACATGATAAGGGAATAACGTTTAGTGCAAGGTAAAGCCAGCAAAGTCCGATCAACGATAGTCCGAGGGTAACCAATGAGGTAGACAGCATCCATAATCAGAACCAAACCCAGGTCTCTGGTGCTGTGAGGCAGCAACTCTACCACTGTGCCATTGTGTCATCCAGACACTTGGGCAGGTACATGGATAGGAAAGGTTTAGAGAAATATGGGCCAAATGAAATCAAACTGTCATACAGTACGGAAACTGTCCCTTCTAAAACTAAACTAAACATCAGGTTGATTGGTAAAAATGAAAACAAAATAAACAATGAACTTCTAAGTTAAATGTTATTCCAGAAAACAATTCTACACTCTTGAAATGACTTGCCAGTGTGTCTGAGGCCATGTGGACATCGAACAGTACAGCACAGGCCCTTCGGCCTCTAATGTCTGTGCTAAACACGATACTAAATTGAACTAATCTCCTCTGTCTGCATGTGATACATTTCCCACCATTCCCTGCATATCCATGTGCCTATCTATAAGGTTCTTAAACGCCACTATCAAGTCTGCTTTCAACAACATTGCTGGCAGTGCGTTCCAGTCCCCCTTAGTGGAGAAAGATTTGCTCCACATGTGCCCTTTAAACTTTACCCCTTTCTCCGTTAAGCTCTGCCCTCCTGTAAGTTGTAATTCTGGTAATCTATTAATAATCCCCATGTATTTATTCCTTGGGAGGGCACCTGACAGTGCACAAGATCTATCACTCATGCTTCAGAAATGGAATGGATTGAGTGTCGCACATTCCTTGTTACGTATCCTGTCCTGGCCGGTTTATTTTAACGAGGACTATTCCAAGCAACCACAAATTATCCTTGAGACACAAGTTTAGTCTGGTTCAGTTCAGTTTAGTTTGGTTTATTGTCACCTGCACGGAGGCACAGTGAAAAGCTTTTTGTTGCGTACTACTATGGCAGCGAAAAGACTACACATGATTACAGTATCCACAGTGTACACATACTGGAACAGTAGATGCTGGAATCTTGAGTAAAACAAAAAGTGCTGCAACTCAGCAGGTCAGGCAGCATTTAAAGGGACATGAGCTAAATTCAGCCAAATGGGACCAATTTAGATGGAGCATATTGGTCAGAGTGATATATTGGGCTGAAGGGCCTGTTTCCATGCTGTATGACTCTTTGAATGCATTGCTTTAAACAGTATTTTGTCCATGGTGGAGATGTCAAAGTCTAGAGGACAAAGTTTTAAGGTGAGCGGGGCAAAGTTTAAAGGAGATGTACGGGGCAAGTTTTTTTTTTACAAAGAGGGCCGTGGGTGCCTGGAACGCACTGCCAGGAGTGGTAGTGGAGGCAGATACGATCGTGTCGTTCAATAGGGTTTTAGATAAGCACATGGAAATGCAGGGAGTGAAGGGATATGGATCACGTGCAGGCAGAGCTGATTAATTTACCTTGGCATCAAGTTCGACACGGACATTGTGGGCAGAAGGGCCTGTTCCTGTGTTGTACTGTTCTGTTCTATATTCCATCTGTGAAGGAATGGATAGGTAACATTTAGGGTCAGGTCCCTTCTTCGACTTTATCTATGTAAATTAAACTATCTTTGTTTTCATTTAACCACATCCTTCATAAACTGGGTTTTGCTTTCCTGCTATAATCTTTGCACACTCTGTTTTGCGCACTAACCACAATGTTTGATTAACTTTGGAGCACTAAACATTGCCAAAACATATAACAATCAGCCTGAAGAAGGGTACCGACCAGAAACATCACCCATTCCTTCTATCCAGAGATGCTGCCTGTCCCACAGAGTTATGCCAGCAAATTGTGTCTCATTCAATGGTGTTTTGTAAATGTTGTCAAGAAATGATAGCTTGTACAATACATTGCTGCTGGAACTTACAGAGCACTCTTGGTCTCTACAGGTCAAAATGCTGGGAGTTTACTTCATTTCCTCACAGGAGTTTTTGGCCAATGCCTATGTGATCGCAGTTCTATTATTCCTCGCTCTCCTTTTGCAAAGGACATTTCTTCAGGCGTCTTACTACGTTGCAATAGAAACTGGAATCAACCTACGAGGAGCGATTGAGGTACCGGAGTTTTGTATGTTTAGTTCCAGAGTTATAGTCTTTGTACTTTAGAGATACAATGCGAAAACAGGCCCTTCGGCCCACCTTGTCCATGTCGACCAGGTATCACCCCGTACACTTCCACTATCCTATACATTAGGGACATGTTTAGAATTTTACCGAAGCAAATTAACCTACAAGCCTGTTCGCCTTTGGAGTGTGGGAGGAAACCGGAGCACCCGGAGAAAACCCATGCAGTCACAGGGAGAACATACAGACGGCACCTGTAGTCAAGATCAAAACCAGGTCTCCAGTGAGGCAGCATCTCTACCGCTGTGCCACTGTGTTGCCTTGTCATTCACCACAGATACAGGCCCGTGATGTGCAGGGAATGGAGGCATATGGATTATGTGCAGGCAAATAAGAGTTGGAATTCGTATAATGTTCAGCACAGACATTGTGGTGTGAAGGACCTGTTCCTGTGCTGTACTGTTCCATGTTCTTTGTTCTAATGGGTGGAATCAGGGTCAGGGACTCAATGCAAGATGGTGGTTGAGTGACACGTGTGACACTTGATAAGGTAAGTGCTTTCCTATGGTTCAATATTCCTTCCAATTCCTAACATACAGTCAATCTTACTGGCTTTACTCCTGTTCAAATATATGATGAAAATAAATTAATACGTCCTATGAAAGATTTTCATTGCAGTTTCTCATAACGCAGCTACACTTCTTAATTTTTTTTTCTCCCAGACCAAGATCTACAATAAGATCCTTCGATTGTCCACATCCAACATGTCCATGGGGGAGATGACCGTGGGGCAGATCTGTAACCTGGTCGCCATCGACACCAACCAGCTGATGTGGTTCTTCTTTCTCTCGCCCAATCTCTGGGCCATGCCCGTGCAGGTAACTAGACGGGGCGTTGATGCTAAACCTCTGAAGCAAAGTCACCGTAACTTGAGTGGTGACTTTCAGACCAATGACCTGACAAGGGAGTCAAGAATCAAGTGTGTTTTTTATTGTCATTCATCCCGAAATGGAACCATGAAATTCTTACTTGGAGCATATGTAAATAAATGGAATAGATAGATAGACAGACAGACTTTTATATCATCATACATTTGTCTTTATATGATTGTGTTCATATATATATATATATATATATATATATAATATTCATATATATATATATATTATATATATATATATATTCATATATATATATATATATAACCATATAACAATTACAGCACGGAAACAGGCCCTCTCGGCCCTTCCAGTCTGTGCCGACTATTTGTTTTCCCCTAGTCCCATCTACCTGCACTCAGACCATACCCCTCCATTCCCTTCCCGTCCATATACCTATCCACTTTACTTTTAAATGTTAAAATCGATCCTGCCTCCACCACTTCTGCTGGAAGCTCATTCCACACAGCCGCCACTCTCTGAGTAAAGAAGTTCCCCCTCACGTTACCCCTAAAATTCCGTCCCTTAATTCTCATGTCATGCCCTCTTGTTTGAATCTTCCCTACCCTCAATGGGAAAAGCTTATCCACGTCAACTCTGTCTATCCCTTTCATCATTTTAAAGACCTCAATCAAGTCCCCCCTTAACCTTCTGCGCTCCAAAGAATAAAGACCTAACTTGTTCAACCTTTCTCTGTAACATAGTTGCTGGAACCCAGGCAACATTCTAGTAAATCTCCTCTGTACTCTCTCTATTTTGTTGACATCCTTCCTATAATTAGGCGACCAAAATTGTACACCATACTCCAGAATTGGTCTTACCAATGCCTTGTACAATTTTAACATTACTTCCCTACTCCTATATTCAATGCTCTGATTTATAAAGGCCAGCACACCAAAGGCTTTCTTTACCACCCTATCTCCATCGATTCCACCTTCAGGGAACTATGCACAGTTATTCCTAGATCTCTCTGTTCCACAGCATTCCTCAATTCCCTACTATTTACCATGTACGTCCTATTTTGATTTGTCCTGCCAAGATGTAGCACCTCACACTTATCAGCATTAAACTCCATCTGCCATCTTTCAGCCCACTTTTCCAAATGGTCCAAATCTCTCTGTAGACTTTGAAAATCTACTTCATTATCCACAACCCCACCTATCTTAGTATCATCTGCATACTTACTTATCCAATTTTCCACCCCATCATCCAGATCATTGATGTACATGACAAACAACAGTGGACCCAACACAGATCCATGAGGCACCCCACTGGTCACCGGCTTCCAACCTGACAAACAGCCATCCACCATTACTCTCTGACATCTCCCATTCAGCCACTGTTGAATCCATCTTGCTATTCCGCCATTAACACCCAAAGATTGAACCTTCTTAACCAACCTTCCATGGGGAACCTTGTCAAAGGCCTTACTGAAATCCATATAGACAGCGTCCACTGCTTTACCCTCATCAATTTCCCTAGTAACCGCCTCAAAAAATTCAAGAAGGTTTGTCAAACATGACCTTCCAGGCACAAATCCATGTTGACTGTTCCTGATCAGACCCTGTTTATCCAGATGCTTATATATATTATCTCTAAGTATCCTTTCCATTAATTTGCCCAACACTGACGTCAAACTAACAGGTCTATAATTGCTAGGTTTATTCTTTGAACCCTTTTTAAACAATGGAACAACATGCGCAGTACGCCAATCCTCCGGCACTATTCCCGTTTCTAATGACATTTGAAATATTTCTGTCATAGCTCCTGCTATTTCTACACTAACTTCCCTCAATGTCCTAGGGAATATCCTGTCAGGACCTGGAGACTTATCCACTTTTATATTTTTCAGAAGTGTCAGTACTTCCTCCTCTTTGAATCTCATAGTTTCTACTTTTTTCCCTTACCTCACAGAGTTCAATATCCTTCTCCTTGGTGAATACCGAAGAAAAGAAATTGTTCAATATCTCCCCCATCTCTTTTGGCTCTGCAGATAGCTGTCCATTCTGGCTCTCTAATGGTCCAATTTTATCCCTCGTTATCCTTTTGCTATTAATATAGCTGTAGAAACCCTTTGGATTTACTTTCACCTTTCTTGCCAAAGCAACCTCATATCTTCTTTTAGCCTTCCTAATTTCTTTCTTAAGATTCTTTTTACATTCTTTATACTCCTCTAGCACCTCATTTACTCCATGCCTCCTATAATTATTGTAGATATCTCTCTTTTTTCGAAACAAGTGTCCAATTTCCCTTGAAAACCATGGCTCTTTCCAATTTTTACTATTTCCTTTCAACCTAACAGGGACATAAAGATTCTGTACTCTTACATTTTCCCCTTTAAATGTCCTCCATTTCTCTTCTACATTCTTCCCATAAAACAAAGTGTCCCAATTCACTCATTTTAAATCCTTACGCATTCCCTCAAAGTTAGCCTTTCTCCAATCAAAAATCTCCACCCTAGGTCCAGTTCTGACTCTCCCCATAATTATATTGAAACTATTGGTATTGTGATCACTGATCCCGAAGTGCTCACCAACGCATACCTCCGTCACCTGACCTGCCTCATTTCCTAACAGGAGGTCCAGCACTGTCCCTTCGCTGGTCGATACCTCTATGTACTGTTGCAAAAAACTGTCCTGCACACATTTTACAAACTCCAAACCATCCAGCCCATTTACAGAATGTGTTTCCCAGTCTATTTTTGGAAAATTGAAATCTCCCACAATCACTACTTTGTGCTTACTACTAATATCCGCAATCTCTTTACATATTTGCTCTTCCAATTCTCGCTCCCCATTTGGCGGTCTATAATACACCCCTAAAAGTGTTGCTACACCGTTCCCACTTCTCAGTTCCACCCAAATAGCCTCCCTAGACGAGCCCTCTAATCTATCCTGCCAAAGCACTGCTGTAATATCCTCTCTGACAAGCAATGCAACACCTCCACCCCTGGTCCCTCCAATTCTATCACACCTGAAGCAACAAAATCCTGGAATATTTAGTTTCCAAGCACAGCCCTCCTGCAACCATGTTTCACTGATTGCCACAACATCATATTTCCAGGTGTCAATCCAGGCTCTAAGTACATCCACCTTTCTTACAATGCTCCTAGCATTAAAATATACACATTTTAGAAACCCACCATCTTATCTTTTTCCTCTTTCTCGCCTACATTTTGGGTCCGAGTGCTTCCCTTCTCTGCCTCTTGCCCCACACCCTGTCCCCTAGCCCCCTCTACCCGAGTCCCTCCCCCCAGCCTTTCTAGTTTAAAGTCTCCCCAGTAGCCTTTGCAAATCTCCCTGCCAGAATATTGGTCCCCCTCGGGTTCAAGTGCAACCCGTCCTTTTTGTACAGATCATGCCTTCCCCAAAAGAGGTCCCAGTGATCAAGAAACTTGAATCCCTGCCCACTGCACCAGTCCCTCAGCCACGCATTTATCCTCCACCTCGTTCCATTCCTCCTCTCACTGTCACGCGGCACAGGCATATATATATATATATATATATATATATATATATATATATATATATATATATATATACAGTATATGACAAACATTTGTAGTGCAAAGACAAAATTAGTGCCCCCAAATCTATGCAGTTCAGAGCTTATTTGTAGGTTGTAGTGTTTAATAGCCTGATGGTTGTAGGGAAGAAGCTGCTCCTGAACCTGGAAGTTACAGTTTTCAGGCTCCTGTACCTTCTTCCTGATGGCAGGAATGAAATGAGAGTGTGGCCAGGGTGGTGTGGTTCCCTGATGTTGCTAGCTGTCTTTTTGAGGCAGCGACTCTTGTCGATCCCTTCGATGGTGGGGAGGTCAGTACCCGTGATGGACCGGGCAACGTTCACCATTTATTGCCTCCTGGAAATTGAGTCTTACCTGCATTACTTTAACATATTCACATTCCTACCTATCTGAAGAAGGATCTCGACCTGAAACGTCACCTATTCCTTCGCTCCACAGATGATGCCTCACCCGCTGAGTTTCTCCAGCATTTTTGTCTACCTTCACATTCCTGCCAAATAATTTCAGAGTCATACGGCACGGAAACAGGTTCTTCGGCCCACCGAGTTCATGGCCGACCATCGATTACCCATTCACTCTAGTTCCATGTTATCTCACTCTCTCATGTTATCCCACTCCAGGGGCACCAGGGGCAATTTACCGAGGCAAATTAATCTCCAAATCTGCATGTCTTTGGGACGCGGGAGGAAACCTGAACACCCGGAGGAAACCCACACAGTCACAGAGAGAACGTTCAAAAACTCCACACAAACAGCACCCAAGGTCAGGGTCAGGATCGAACCCGGGTCTGGTGCCGTGAGGCAGTGGCTTTACCAGCTGCGCCACTGTGCTGCTCCTCAGTGCATTGTACACTCAGAGATTGAGTGAACTTAGCATGTTAGGAGGACATCTCTGGGGCTTCTGTATGGAACAACAGGTCACAGTTTGTTGTAGTGCAGCAGTTTTCACTCAAACATAAACCCAAATATGTTGTCCATTCTCAATATCAAAAGGACTTGAATCAGACACTAAACTAACAAACAAAGTAGGCTTGCTTTGTATCACTTGCCAGGCCTTGTCTCGCCCTCACCGCTCCTCTCCAGTTCCCCCCCCCCCCCCCCCCCCCCCCCCCCCACCACCACTCCGCCAGACTGTAAACGGGGCCCGGCCAGAAACAGCCCTTGTCCATTCCCTCCACAGATGCTGCTTGACCTGCTGAGTTCCACCAGAACTTTGTGTTTGTGTTTTACAAAACTGATCCATGTTCATGTTTTCTCTCCAACCTTAATTTAAGTTGGGGAGAAAAGCATCACAATACTATTAGTTGCTCCTTTTTTTGTTATTTTACGAACAATTTTTCCAATCACAATTAAAGTCACAATAATTGCATGCATTTAACTCTAAGCACGGGTGGCGGCAAGATGGCTTAGCGATGGAGCTGCTGCCTTGCAGCGTCAGAGATCCTGACTACGGTTGCTGTCTATACAGTCCCCTTGACCTGCGTGGGTTTTCAACGAGATCTTCGGTTTCCTTCCACACTCCAAAAACATACGGGTTTGTAGGTTAATTGGCTTGGTGTAAATGTAAAGTTGTGCCTAGTGTGTTTAAGAGAGTGTTAATGTGCAAGGATCGTTGGTCAGTGCTGACTCAGTGGGCCGAAAGGCCTGTTTCTGCGCTGTGTCTCTAAACTGAACTAAACTAAACCACAAATTGTCACAAATGTCCACTTTGTCAACAATGGTGATGCATTTAAGAGGCTTTTAAGAGACTTTTAGATGGACACCCCGCCAAGTGCAGGGAATGGCGGGATATGGATCAAGTACAGGCAGATGAGATTAATTTAACCTGGCATCATGTTCGGCATGGACATTGTGGGCCGGAGGGCCTGTTCCCCTGCTGTACTCTACTCACTGCCATGTTCTACTCACTATTTGTGTCCTGGCAACGTTTTGATAATAGAGGGATTGAAATCAGAATGAAAGCTTGGCATTCATTTGTATTCCTGCAGGATTACTTGTAGGTAGTGGCTCTGACTAAAACAAATGCGTGATATTTACTGGGGTTGGCACTATGGCGTCATCTATCACACATGATTTCCATCTTCATCTTATGTTGTTCTACTTCAAATCTCCAAGGACATGAGTAATTTTCAAATCTCCAAGGACATGAGTAATTATTGCCAGAATAGAAGACATTTAACATTTGGAATAGAGCATGACCTTGGGTGCTGTCTGTGTGGAGTCCACGCGGATCACCCGTTCACACTAGTTCCGTGTTATCCCACTCCCTCATCCACTCCCCACACACAGGGGCACTAGTTTCTTACAGAGGCTCAATTAACCTACAAACCCGCTCGACTTTGGGATGTGGGAGGAAATCTGATCACCATGAGGAAACCCACGCCGTCACGGGGAGAATGCGAAAATTGCACACACAGGCAGCACCCGTAGTCTAACCCGGGTCTCTGGCGCTGAGGCAGTGGCTGTACCAGCTGCGCCACTGTGCCACCCTTCAAATAGTAATTTATAATCTCCTTTTGGACTTTTATATTTCGATAAGATTTGCTAGTTTAGTTTAGTTTATTATTGTCACATGTACTAAGGAAGGGTGGGAAGCTTTTTGTGCTAACCAGCTAGCGGATAGACAGTACATGATTACAATCGAGTCGTTCACAGTATACACATAAAGAGTGCAAGATAAAGTCCAGTAACATCAGTTTAAAGATAGTCTGTGTGTCTCCAATGAGGTAAATAGTAGCTGAGAGCAGCTCTCAGGGTGTTGATAGGATGGTTCAGTTGACTGAAAACAGTTGAGAAGAAACTGTCCTCGAATTTGGAGTTATGCATTTTCACACTTCTGTACCTCTTGTCTAAGGGGAAATGAGAGAAGAGAGTGAGACACCCCCTTGGTTATGCTGGTGGCCTTGGCGAGGTAGCGTGACGTGTAGATGCAGTCAATGGAAGGGAGACACAAAATGTTGGAGTAACTCAGCGGGTCAAGCAGCATGTCTGGAGAAAAGGAAAGGGTGATGTTTCGGGTCGGGACCCTTCCACAAACTGAGCTGATGGGTTTGCGTGATGGTCTAGGCTGCGACCACAATTCACTGCAACTTCTTGCGGGCTTGGACGGAGCTGTTCGCAAACCGTGCTGTGATGTATCCTGATATAATGCTTTCCACGCCGCATCTGTAGAAGGTGGTGAGAGTTGTTAGGGACATGCCGAACTTCCTAAGCCGTGTGGACATGCCAGTATTATTTACTGATACCATGTGATTGGAAATGTTTGAGATATGAGCTCCACCCCGGATGAGAGGCAGCGGGTGACATTTAATAGTCATTCCAGTGCAACAGGCACTTCAGAGATTCCAAAGGCTCAGGAAAGAATCCGTAAAATGGTGCCAGAATTCCAACACCAGACCACTCGGGAAACTGATAAGCAGCATGCATATGTACTCCTCGGTCTACACGGGTTGTGTTATTTGGCCCGTGAATACCGTACAAAAACTGTGGGAGGCTGGTATTCGTCAGGGCAAAAGGCTAAAGCTGCGCATGCTGCCCTTTAAGTACCTGTTTGTGTGGCCACTTTTAACTTTAGCTATGCTTATTTGAACTGTGTAACTTCCAGCATATTCATTCTCATCCACAACGCTAATTATAGAGTCATACAGCATGGAAACAGGCCCTTCAGCCCATCTTGCCCATGCCGACCAACATTCCCCATCCACCGAAGATAGGCACAAAATGCTGGAGTAACCCGGTGGGTTAAGGCAGCATCTCTGGTCAAAAAAGACCAACATAACCCATCTACACTCATCCCACCTGCTGGCATTTGCCCCATTTCCCTCTAAACATTTCCTTTACATGTATCTGTCCAAGTGTATTCTAAATGTTGTTGTAGCTGGCAGCTCGTTCCATATCCCCACCCCCTTTGTGGGGAAAAAGGTGTCCCTCAGGTATCTATTACATCTTTCCCTTCTCACCTTAAACCTATGTCATATCGTGAGAGAAACATACAACACAGAAAATTGACTTTTTGGCCCAACTTGCCCACACCAACCAACATGACCCATCTACACTAGTCCCACCTGCCCATGTTTGGCCCATATCCATCCTTAATGTCCTATCCATGTACCTGTTCAAGTATCTTTTAAATGTTGTTAACTTGCCACAACTACCGCCTCTGACAGCTCGTTCCATGCACCCACCACCCACTGTGTGAAAAGGTTACCCCTCAGGTTTCTATTAAATGACCTTAAACCTGTGCCCTCTGATTCTTGATTCCCTTACCCTGGGTAAAAGGCTAATTACATCCATGGCTAATTTCTGAGGCATCCTGAGGATTAGCGGTGAATGATTGGTTGATTAAAATAAATCCTGACACTATATGTGAAGAGTGTGAAGACTTGTGTTGCCGTATGTTATCAAAACAGTTAGATGTGTGGCTTAAATGCTAAAAAAAATAATTACTTAAAACTGTGGAAAAGATACTAAGCAACATCATCACAAGTACTGCCAATTACCAGAAGCCGTGTCTGGGAAGTGTTTACATACAGTGCGCTCCATAATTTTTAGGACAAAGACCCATCATTTATTTATTTGCCTCTGTACTCCACAATTTGAGATTTGCCATAGAAAAAATCACATGAGGTTAAAGTGTACATTGTCAGATTTTAAAAAAGGCCATTTTTATATATTTTGGTTTCACCATGTAGAAATTACAGCAGTGTTTATACATAGTCCCCCCATTTCAGGGCACCATAATGTTTGGGACACAGTAATGTCATGTAAATGAAAGTAGTCATGTTTAGTATTTTGTTGCATATCCTTTGCATGCAATGACCACTTGAAGTCTGCGATTCATAGACATCACCAGTTGCTGGGTGTCTTCTCTGGTGATGCTCTGCCAGGCCTGTATTGCAGCCATCTTTAGCTTATGCTTGTTTTGGGGGCCAGTCCCCTTCAATTTTATCTTCAGCATATACAAGGAAAGCTCAATTGGGTTCAGATCAGGTGATTGACTTGGCCACTCAAGAATTAACCATTTTTTAGCTTTGAAAAACTCCTTTGGTGCTTTTGCAGTATGTTTTGGATCATTGTCTTGTTGTAAAATGAACCACCGGCCAATGCGTTTTGAGGCATTTGTTTGAACTTGAGCAGATAGGATTTGTCTATGCACTTCAGAATTCATTATGCTACTACCATCAGCAGTTGTATCATCAATGAAGATAAATGAGCCAGTACCTTCAGGAGCCATACATGCCCAGGTCATAACACCCCTACCACCGTGTTTCGCAGATGAGGTGGTATGCTTTGGATCTTGGGCAGTTCCTTTTCTCCTCCATACTTTGCTCTTGCCATCATTCTAATTTGTTAATCTTCGTCTCATCTGTCCACAAGACCTTTTTTCCAGAACTGTGGTTGCTCTTTTAAGTACGTCTTGGCAAACTGTAACCTGGCCATCCTAGTTTTGCAGCTAACCAGTGGTTTGCATCTTGCAGTGTAGCCTCTGTATTTCTATTCATGAAGTCTTCTGCGGACATTCTTCATAGGCCCCCTTTGGTCATGGCTGACCATGGGTGTCTCCAGGGTGTTATTCCCTATATGGAAGACGCCTGTTTAACATGGGGAGACTGGTGCACAGACAGCCACCCCATGGTCCCTGACAGATATGGGTCAGGATCCAGTGGCTTGGAGTCCAAGACGATCGGAAACCCTTTTCTGCTGCAGCCTTCATCCGCCTTCCCAGCCGTTGTAACGCTCCACTAAGGTCAGCCATCTTCCTCCGCCTGTTCCTTCGTTGAGGTCTTGGTTGGATTGCTCTTTGTCAGAGTCCTCCCCCTCGACCTTACCACCATGGGTGGCCCTACCAGGAGCATAGCTCCAGACAGCATCGCTCTCAGGATCTCAGGTCCACGTAAGCTTCTCCACCTCGACAAGGTGACAATCCATGGACAGTGGTCATTGACAAATCCACACTTGACTCCTGAAGAGTGTTTCTGATCTGTTGGACAGGTGTTTTGGGGTTTTTCTTTATTAAGAGAGAATTCTCCTGTCATCAGCTGTGGACGTCTTCCTTGGTCTGCCAGTCCCTTTGCGATTAGTAAGCTCACTCATGCTCTCTTTCTTCTTAATGATGTTCCAAACAGTTGATTTCGGTAATCCTAAGGTTTGGCTGATGTCTCCAACAGTTTTATTCTTGTTTCTCAGTCTCATAATGGCTTCTTTGACTTTCATTAGCACAACTTTGGTCCTCATGTTGATAAAAGTTTCTAACGATGAAAAGACTGGAGGAAAGACTATGTGCTGAGAGCTCTCTTATACCGGCATTAAGGAGGCATTTAAACACACCTAAGCAATTACAAACACCTGTAAAGCCATGTGTCCCTGAAATGGGGGGACTATGCATAAACACAGATATAATTTCTACATGGTGAAACCAAAATATTAAAAATACTCTTTAATATCTGACAATGTGTACTTTAACCACATGTGATTTTTTATATTACAAATCTCAAATTGTGGAGTACAGAGTTTAGCCACGTTCCTATAATAAAGTGGCTAAACTCAACTCAGTATCAGCAGATTCCTTTTAATTGACATTCCATGCCAAGCAGCTGTTATGAAACTTTATCTTGTTTTCACATTTGAGATGGGAGAGTGGATTTTAACGTTCAGCAGCGGAGGAGCTGGGCAGAAGAGGAAGGGCAATTCATGGCTCGCTCCACAAGTCAAAGGAAAGAATGTTTGACTTAGTGAAACTCTAATCCTCACCCTAACCTTCGTGATGGCTGGTTAAGCATTATTGGCCACATGAGGTGGGAATAGATAGAGTGCATGCACACAGTCTTTTACCCAGAGTAAGGGAATCACGAAACAGGGGGCATAGGTTTAATGTGAGATGGGAAAGATTTATTAGGAAGCTGAGCAGCAGCATTTTCTGACAGAGGGTGTTGGGTATATGGAATGAGCTGCCAGAGAAGATAGTTGAACTAGGCACTATAACAACAGTTAAAAGTCATTTGGACAAGAACATGGATAGGAAAAGTTCAGAGTGATATGGACCAAACATAGGCAAGTGAGATTAACCTAGATGGGGCATCTTGGTCGGCATAGAGAAGCTGGAACGAACGGCCTGTTTCCATGCTGTATGTCTCTGACTTTCTATGGTGGCTCTTTATCTTAAAGTTAGTCCTCTTTAGTGCTACCCAGAAATAAAGATTTAATATATTTTGCTGGTTGAATCGCCTCATGTCCATGTCATTCTGAGGTGTCTGCAAACTGAACGCAGTCATCTTGTTGTTCACAATGTTTGGAATCTTGCCGGTAAATCAGCGAACCTGCCGCACTTTGTGCCATGCTTAAGCTGTGAATGTCGTCAGCGTATTTAAACGTTCAATGCCAGTCTGGCCACCGGTGTTATCAATGCTTCTACTTATCAGGAGGTTTACGTTTATTATTGTCACGTGTAATGAGGTACAGTGAATAGCTTTTGTTTGCGTGCTAAGCGATCAAGGTTGGTGCAGTGACGCAGTGGCACAGCGGTAGCGTTGTTGCTTTACAGCACCAGAGGCTCGGGTTCCATCCAGCACGGGTGCTGTTTGTACAGAGTTTGTACATTCTCCCAGTGACCATGTGGGTTTTCTCCAGGACCTCCCCTTTCCTCCAACATTCCAAAGGCATGCGGGTTTGTAGGTTAATTGGCTTTGGTGAGCATTGTAAATTGTCCCCAGTGTGTGCACTAGGTTCGCTGGTCGGGTGGACTTGGAGGACCAAAGGGCCTGTTTCTGCATTGTATCTCTAAACTAAACTAAATCAGTTCATGCTATACTTGAATACAATCAAGACAAATTCAAGCACAACAGGTAGTGCAAAAAGAAACAGAGTGCAGAATATAGTTTCTCAGCATTATAACGTAACAGTTCCAGAGAAATGTCCAATGTCCATAATGAGGTAGGTTGGAGAATCTGAACTGTAACCTTACTTATGGAAGGACCAGTTTGAAGTCTGGTGGCAGAAGAGAAGAATATGTTCTCCTCTGAAGAAGATGTGCAGGTTTGATATTTCTTAAGGTCAACAAGTCTGTGATAAATAGCACTTGGCTTCATGCTATGGATCATATGTTGAAAAGTGGGATTAGTAGAGAGGTACAAGATGTACTAATCCTGATACAAGGGGTGAAGGGCCTGTTTGCATGTTGTCTGACTGCCTCAGTGATATAATTCCATATATACAATCTATCAACAATTGAGTACGTCCAATTTGTCTCTACAGCTCATCTCAACACAGTCGATCTTTCAAAAACTGAATAAAGAATATTAAGAGTTTTGGCCACTGCTATCTGCTGTCTTTCTATTCAGACCTACCAAAAGAAAATCCAGCTTAGCAGGCATTAAGATGTTCTTTGCACTAATGTTGTGTTCAGTTTTGGTCATCCTGCTGTAGGAAAGGTGATGAAAAGATTTACAAGGATGTTGCCAGGACTCGGGGGCCTGAGCTATAGGGGAGGTTGGGCAGGCTATTCCTTGGAGCCCAGGAGGCTGAGGGTTGATCTTGTAGCGGTGTATTAAATAATGAGGGGAATGCGCTGTCTTTTTCCCAGGGTAGGGGATTCAAGAACTGAACGACACGGATTTAAGTAAGAGTTTGAGGGGCAACCTTTTCATAGAGCGAGCGGTGAGTACATGGGACAAGCTACAAGAGGAGGTAGTTTAAGGAAGTACAATAACGTGCAGGTGGTAGTTATCTTAGTTATGGAAACATAGAGCTGTACAGCATGGAAACGGGACCCTTGGTCCACCTTGTCCATGCCGACCAAGTTGGCGTATTGGCCTAGTCTCATTTGCCTTCAGGTTGATTCCCGACAGAATCATTGGGCTCCCAACTTTGATCCAATCCTGGGCAAAACAGTTGAGTTCCGGAAGCAGTTGAGAACCAGGAAGCCAGGAAGCCGAGTGAAATCCAAGTAACCAGGATTTAGTTCTTCACCACCTACAATCACACGATGAAGGAAAATAATTGTTTTGTTTAGTTTAGAGATACAGCGTGGAAACAGGCCATTTGACCCACCGAGTCCATGCCGACCATCGATCACCCGTATCCTACACACTCAGGGCAATTTACAGAAACAACTCAATCTACAAACCTGTAGGTCTTTGGGATGTGGGAGGAAACCGGAGCACCCGGAGAAAAACACACACCGGTCACAGGAAGTTCGTACAAACTCCATACAGACAGAGCACAAGGTCAGGATCGAACCAGGTCTCTGGTGCTGTAAGGCAGCAACTCCACCGCCTCCTATTACTGGAGGCTGATCATCTCAACCCTGAGTCATTGTAACAGGAGTCCCTCAGCACAGCCCCCCTGACTCGTCTAATTAAGCTGATTCACCATTGTCTTCCCATTTATTTGCAGTGGATATGTAGGGAATGGAGGGATGTGGATCAGGTGCAGGCAGAGGAGATTAGTTTAACGCCATATGTACGGCATGGACGTTGTGGGCTGAAGGGCCTATTCCTATGCTGTACTGTGCTGTGTACAAACAAGGAACTGTGGATGACGGTTTACAAAAAAAGGACACGAGTACTGGAGTAACTCAATGCATCAATTAGCATCTCTGGATAACATGGATAGGCCACGTTTCGGGTCGGGACCCTTCTTTAGACTGATTGTGGTGGTGATGCGGGGGGGGGGGGAGGTGGTGGGGGGGGGAGCCGAAAGAGTGGAGGGGGCAGGAAAGAGCAAAATAGACTGGGTAAGCGCAGTCTTTTGCCAAGAGTAGGGGAATCAAGAACCAGAGGACATAGGTTAAAGGTGAGAGGGGAAAGATTTAAGGAGAACCTGAGGGGTAATTCCTTTTACACAAAGGGAGATGGGTGTATGGAACAAGCTGCATTGAAGCAGGTACTATATCAGCTTTTTTGGAACATTTAGATAGGTACAATGGATAAGATAGGTTTAGAGGGATATGGGCCAAAAGCAGGCAGGTGGGACTAGTGTAGATGGGGTATGTTAGTCGGCATTGGAAAGGTGGGCCAAAGGGCCTGTTTTCATGCTGTATGACTCTATGGTTGGTCCCCTAATTTTTGGTCCCCTAATTTGAGGAAGGACATTCTTGCTATTGAGGGAGTGCAGCGTAGGTTTACAAGGTTAATTCTCGGGATGGTGGGACTGTCATATGCTGAGAGAATGGAGCAGCTGGGCTTGTACACTCTGGAGTTTAGAAGGATGAGAGGGGATCTCATTGAAACATATAAGATTGTTAAGGGTTTGGACACGTTAGAGGCAGGAATCATGTTCCCGATGTTGGGGGAGTCCAGAACCAGGGGCCACAGTTTAAGAATAAGGAGTAAGCCATTTAAAACGGAGACAAGGAAACACTTTTTCTCACAGAGAGTGGTGAGTCTGTGGAATTCTCTGCCTCAGAGGGCGGTGGAGGCAGGTTCTCTGGATACTTTCAAGAGAGAGCTAGATAGGGCTCTTAAAAATAGCGGAGTCAGGGGATATGGGGGGAAGACAGGAACTGATTGGGGGTGATCAACAATGATCACATTGAATGGCGG
Organism: Okamejei kenojei; assembly: GCA_035221665.1. Classification (NCBI taxonomy): domain Eukaryota; kingdom Metazoa; phylum Chordata; class Chondrichthyes; order Rajiformes; family Rajidae; genus Okamejei; species Okamejei kenojei. Next base: position 26,280,843 of record CM069148.1, on the reverse strand, counting down.
TGCTGGCTCGAAGGGTCGAATGGCCTACTCCTGCACCTTTTGTCTATTGTCTATTGTCTATGTCTTTAGGACAAAGAATGGTAAATGATACGTGGATACAGGTAAGGGGGACATATTTTATAGGCAGATGATTGGACAGAAAGTTTAAAGTCAGTTCTATAAATGATTATTATAGAATTCTATAGATAATTCTCATCTATTCCATATTGTATGTTCTTTAAAGACACACGTGAGGATGTTTGCTCATGGTTGTAGTGGATGGTTCCATTCGCAAATAGCAATGTTGTCGGCCCGTACACACAGCAAGATCTGGACCCGATTCGCACGCGCGCTGATAACTGAGAAGTAATATTTACATGACTGGTGCCAAATGAAAGTGATAGTTGCAAGATGAGAGCATCTCCCCACCCTGTCCATGGATTTCATTGACATTAGAACCGTCGAATCTTAAACATCGCTGGGGTGGGGGGAGAGAGCACGTGAAACTCACCACACACCAGCCAGAATAAGCAAAGAAAGACTCAAAGTGCTAGAGTAACTCAGCGGGTCAGGCAGCATCTCTGGAAAACATGGATAGGTGATGTTTCGAGTTGAGATCCTTTCTTCAGACCTACTTGTTGCTACTTCTTAGTCAGAGGGTGGTGAATCTGTGGAATTCATTGCCACAAATGGCTGTGGCGGACAAGTCATTGGGTATTTTTATGGCAGAGATTGACAGATTCTTAATTAGTACGGGTGTCAAGGATGAAGGGGAAAAGGCAGGAGAATGGGGGAAAGATAGATCAGCCATGATTGAATGGCGGAGTGGACTTGATGGGCAGAATGGCCTAATTTTGCTCTGAGAACTTATGAGCAGGTTTGTAAATATGGACAATAACATATTGGGAGTGCAGGAACAAAGGTGGGCAGCATAGAACTAGTGAGAACTAAGTGATTGATGGTCAGTGTGGACTCGGTGGGCTTTGTTTGTATGCTGTATCTCTAAACTAAACTTATGAACATGAACTTAACCCGACCAGTCACATAAGAGCCGGAGGAATAAGCCATCTTAGCTCTATTTGCCACATCAAAGTTACCAGCTGAGATCTCTTCAATTAATTTTTCAATTAAAATCACCAACATGGCAAAAATGGGTGAGCCTGCAAATGGTAGCAATGTTACAAAATTTTGAGATTTTAAAAATCAAGTCTGCAATTTATCCCATCAGATAAAGCATAAAAAGAAGTTTAATTTGACACCTAATTAACTTTCATATCTTCAGTATTAAAAAGGTTATGGCCATTTTCATACTCGGCAATTAGCAACTTGTTTCCTATTGCTTTTCTATTGACTTAACACAAAAGTTGTGATCGAGGACAGTCAAAAGCCCATAACTTTCTTAAAAATTAAGAGAACAAAGAAATTTTCAATTCTTATAGATTGAAACATTCTGAAACAAATATGAAACAATCTTGGGTACACAAAAAGCTGGAGAAACTCAGCGGGTGCAGCAGCATCTAAGGAGCGAAGGAGATAGGCGACGTTTCGGGTCGAGACCCTTCTTCAGACAAATATGAAACAATCTTACTTGGATGACCTGAAATTAAAGCATATAATTAGTTAGTTACCCAATTGTAGCCAATTGTTACCCAAAATTCATTTACTAGATCTAAACATCTATCCATTTCTTAAGAAAAAAATTACTTTTTTTTTAAAGCCTAAATGTCCAAATAACATTCACACAAGAATTCACAATATAACATGATTTTTAAATCTAATTGTCATTAATTTATAGGCCAAATTGAAGGAATTTTGTGTTTAATGCCTGTAAATTAATGGGCATTTTAATCAGCTCGCGAGTGGGATTTTCTGGACCGCGATGGATTGGAACGTTGCGGTTGCGGTGAATTTAAACCCCATATCAGCAGGAAAAATTCTGCCGGTTCGTATGGGGAATAAATCACCGTTTCGCAACGTTAAAGTTTGATTAAGGTCATCTAAACAAGCAAGTTTATATGAAAAAATAAACAGCCTTCACTTACCTGTCCCCTACGTAAAATCCGTCCCCGTTGTCGGCGTTCATGGCATTAGGAGCTAATTTTAATTTTACTGCAGCGATGAAATAGTCGGGCTATTTAAAATATAAAAATTAACTTACCTGCAGTCGGAACGAATCTTTAGAAAAATCTCACACTCCGAGAAAATAAAGCTCCGGATGGCAAGGGAAAAACTGCATTTTAACCCCGCCCCCCCCTCAAAGGCGCCAAAGTCACGCACACGGCCAGTGGCAGAACTGCAGCACCGCTAAAGGTAAGATTTGTAACATGCCTACAAATGGCACCAAGCTTATGTGAACAGGATGGAAGCACTTTATCAATAGGTGACATATAGTTTTTTTTGTGGTCATATCCGTTTACATTATAAGTACCTTAGATTCCAAAATGTATTCAATCGGCTTGGCGTTCTATCCTTGTAATGAAACTATTTTCACCTCCTTTCATTAATAGTTATAATCTCATTGGAAATGGCACTGATGGCAAGGTATACAGAGAGATCTTGGAGTCCAAGTCCATAACTCCCTGAAAGTGGCAGCGCAGGTAGATTGGTCGGGGCATTGAGTATAAGAGGCAGGAGGCCATGATGCAGCTTTATAGGACTTTGGTCAGGCTGCATTTGGACTGTTGCGTGCCGATCTGGTCTCCCCATTACAGGAAGGATGTGGAGGCTTTGGAAAGGTACAAAAGATGTTTGATTAGCATGTTGCGTGGATGAGGGAGATATTAGCTACGGGGAGAGGTTGGACAGACTTGGATTGTTTTCTCTGAAACGATAGAGATTGAGGGGAAAGCTGACAGAAGTATATAAAATGATGAGAGACACAGATAAGGTAGACAGTCAGAACCTATTTCCAAGGATGGAAACATCAAATACTAGAGGTCATAACTTTAACGCCAGAGGGGGGACCACTTAAAGGAGTTGTGCTTGGCACGTTTTTCACACAGAAGGTGATGATGCCTGTAACATGCTGCCAGGGATGGTGGTGGAGGCAGATACAATAGTAGCTTTTAAGAGGTTTTTGCGCAGGCAATGGAGGGATATGGATCATGTATAGGCAGATAAGAGTTGGTCTTGGCATTATATTCAGCACAGGCATTGTGGGCCAAAGGGCCTGTTCCTGTGCTGTACTGTTCTATGTTCTGTGTTCTAGGATGAATTAATTATCTTTTTGGTGTATACACAAGGAACTGCAGGTCAGGTCTGGCCCCTTGAGTTACTCCAACACTTTGTGTTCTAGCTTGTTTAGTTGAGTTTAGTTTATTGCCGCATGTAAAGCTTTTTGTTGCGTGCTGACCAGTCAATGGAAAGACTATACATGATTACAATGGAATCACCCACAGCGTACAGATATATATATGATAAAGGGAATAACGTTTAGTGCAAGATAAAGTCCAATAAAGTCAGATTTTTATTTTTAAAGTGATTGTAGTAATCCATGTTATTCTGGTAAAAATGAAGTCATGTTTTCACAAAAATTGATCATAAATAGACTTTGTTTTTAATCCTACAGGTCCACCACTGATTTTCTGGTACCCTTGGTTCCAGAGCCTTTCCAGATTTTCCATTTTGCCGGACCAACAGAGGTCACGTAATAATAATTCAACAATACACCTCTGACCCTCTCATTATGCCCCGACCGTATCTCAAAAGTGCCTTGGACTGTTCGGAACTTAAATAAAGAATTAACAGTTAACAAAGAAGTAAACAATTAATTATTTCAGCACGGAGGCACGAGTCCCGAAAGAGCTTGCGCCACTTACAACGCTCTTGGAATTTTGTCCGGAATAAAGGAGGGTCCGGACCATCAGTTGCCGGAAAATCAGTGATGGACCTGTACTATGTTGCATTGCAGAATTGTTTTGACCCCAGTGTAAATGACTTTTTTTTTTGCATTACAGATTATTGTAGGAGTAATTCTTCTTTATTACCTCCTTGGAATCAGTGCCTTAATTGGAGCGACAGTAATTATGTTGTTGGCCCCAGTGCAGTATTTTGTAGCAACCAAATTTTCTCATGCCCAGAAAAGCACATTGGTGAGTGTTACTTCACAACCACAAATAACTCTGTAATAATTATTAACTAATCCCAGATTGTTCATTGGAATTAATTGAATGCCCACATATGCGATGCTTCTCAATCAGGTGGAAAAAACAAGCGGCTTGCTCCCAAAGTTACATCGTCTCTCTTGTTAATGGGTTGAGTGCATATGAGTGCACAAATTAATCTTGCTGAGTTCATCCGTTGTGACAAAACAATCTTCTAATTTGTACTTTCCTCCTAATGACCCCAGCACTGTAGAGCTTCTGTAAGAACATCTAGATCCACATCTAGACCAGGCGTGTTCTCATAGTGCGTGACAAAATAATAGTGTGACAAACTGTCCTTACCCAGAAATTGTGAGTTTATTTCAGACTTTAGACTTTAGCGATACAAGTGGAAACAGGCCCTTCGGCCCTCCGAGTCCGCACTGACCACCAGCGATCACCCCGTACACTAGCACTCTCCTACACACCAGGGGCAATTTACAATTCTACAGAAGTCAATTATCCTACAAACCTGTACATCTTAGGAGTGTGGGAGGAAACCGGAGCACCAGGAAAATCTCCCTAGCCTTCACAGAGAGAAGGTACAAACTCCATACAGACAGCACCCGAGGCCAGGGTTGAACCCGAGTCTCAGCAACTCTACTACTGCGCCACTGTGGCGCTCTAATCCTCTTGCCCGAGTGCCCTTATATTCTAGTCCTATCAAAATAAATGCCAACATTGCTTTTGGGAATCCTGCATCAGCAAGCCCAAGTCCCTTTGCACATCCAATTTCTGAATTCACTCCCCATTTAGAAAATATTCTACGCCTTTATTCCTATAACCAAAGTGCACGACCGCACACTTTGCTACGCTGTTTTCCATCTGTTCATCTGCATGTATGTCTAATGGTGCATGCAACATTTACTTGCAACGGGGACTATTAGGATTTGGGGTCATTGGGTCTGGATTGCAGCAGGAATAGATTTGCAGAAGATGTAGAAAATCATTTATTTTTCTTCTGAATAAATTTAAAACATTAAAATATGAGCAAGGTGGATTTCTGACCGTGCTGAAGCATCTCTAATCCCTGCCTCAAACATGAAGAGAGTTTCAGCCCAAGAACAAGTTTAAGGGCAGCACAGCTGGTAGAGGCTCCGCCTCTCAGCGCCAGAGTCCCAGGTTCGATCCTGACCTCGGGTGCTGACTGTGTGGAGTTTATATGGTCACCCTGTGACCACGTGGGTTTCCTCCAGGTGCTCTGGTTTCCTCCCACATCGCAGGTTTGTAGGTGAATTGGCCTTTCTAATTTGCCCCTAGTGGGTAGGGAGTGGATGAGAAAGTGGAATGGCACAGAATCAGTGTGAACAAGTGATCGATGGTTGGTGTGGACCTGGTGGGCTGTAGGGCCTGTTCCCATGCTGTATCTTTCAATCAATCAATCAATCAATCATACTCTTCGGCCCATCAATGCCATGCCAACCATTGAGCACCTCTGTGCACTAATCCTGCACCAGCCCCAATTTACTGTCTGGAGCCTGGAGCCTGGACCTTGTCCTCATCAATGAGGCTGTTGTAGAGATGGTCGACAACTTCATGTTCCTAGAAATCATTATAGCCAGGAACCTACCCTGGTCCTTCCATCTTTCTGATCAAGAAAATGCCTTGACAGATTCAGCATGTCCATGAGGACCTGATGGTTGAAGTATTGAGCTCTGACCAGTTTAGGCTTATTATTGTTTTACGCACCGAGGTTCAGTGAAAAGCTTTGTTTTGCATGTTATCCTTACAAAGCAGAGAATACTACACATCAATACAATCAGGCCAAACTCAAGCACAATAGGTAGAGGAAAGGGGAAGATACAGAGTGCAGAATATAGTTCTCAGCATTGAAGCGCACCAGTTCCAGAGACAGTCCAATGTCCGCAATGGGGTAGAGGTGAATCGGGCAGTACGCTAGCTTTTGGAAGGACCATTTGGAAGCTTGGTAACAGAGGGGAAGAAGCTTTGTTTTACACGTGATCCAAACAGATCAGATATACCATCTGTGTAAGAAGGAACTGCAGAAGCGGGTTTACATTGAAGATAGACACAAAGTGCTGGAGTAACTCAGCGGGTCAGGCAGCATCTGTAGAGAAAAGGAATAAGTGACACTTCAGGTTGGATCAGTCTGAAGAAGGGTCTCAAACCGAAAAGTCACCTATTCCTTTTCTCCAGAGATGCTGCCTGACCCGCTGAGTTACGCCAGAATTTTGTGTCTATCTTCAGATAGACCATTGATAGACACAATCAGTTCAAACTCGTACAACAGATAGAGCAAAGGGATAGAGCAAAGCAAAGCAGATACAGAGTACTGAATATTGTAGTGCATCAGTTCCATAGACCAAGTCCAATGTCCACAATTAACCTGTCTTGATGGCTTGGTTTGTTCTTCTCTAAGCTCTGCCACTGACTGTTCTACCTATTGCAGGATTACTCAAATGAACGCTTGAGGAAAACTAATGAGCTGCTAAGAGGAATCAAACTACTTAAACTGTATGCCTGGGAAAAGATCTTCCATAACAGTGTGGAAGAAACTAGGCACAAAGAACTCACATGTCTCACTTCCTTTGCTCTGTACACCTCCATCTCCAGTAAGAAATCATTTATGTTTTATTTCAAATGTTGTATTTGTACTTTGACACTTGCTTGTTTTAATGCTGTGCGTTTATTTATCAAGTGATTGAAACTGGACTGCAGAAATCCCTCATATTAAAAAATCCTACTCTTTACAGGGGTGATATTTGAATGAAATCAACCCTACTGTGATTATTAATATCCAGATTTATAGGACTTTGGTTAGGCCCCATTTGGGATATTGCGTGCAGCTCTGGTCACCACATTACAGGAAGGGTGTAGAGGCTTTGGAGAGAGTTCAGAAGAGGTTTACCAGAATGCAGCCTGGATTAGAGAGATTAGCTGTAAGGAGAGGTTGGACAAATTTGGATTGTTTTCCCAGGAGCATCGGTGGCTGAGGTGAGATCTGATAGAACTATGTACATTATGAGTGGCATAGATAGGGTAGATAGTCGGAACCTATTTTCCCTGGGTGGAAATGTCATGGTCTAAACAGCAATGTTTTAAGGTGGGAGGGGAAATGTTTATTGGAGATGTTTGGGGTAATTTCTTTGCACAGAATGTGGTGGGTGCCTGGGACGCATTGCCAGGGGTGGTGGTGGAGGCAGATACCACTGTGATGTTGAAGACGCTTTTGGATGGGCACATGGATATGCAGGGAATGGGGGGGATATGGGTTATGTGCATGCCAGAGGAGATTAGTTTATCTTGACATCATGTTCAGGATATATGGTCTAACCAGTGATGTTCACGAACAACATCTATCCCATCTATTTAGTGTGGTTTATTGTTGTTTTATGAATATAAACATCAGGAGCCAGATATAAAGGGCAAGATATAAAGATGTTTTAGAGATGATTATGGAGCAAGGGGCAAAGCTCATGTGGAGCTGAGTTGGGGCAAAAACAACAAGGGATTTGTAGACAAGTCGAGAGTGTTTAATTATCCAGTGTAGCGAAAATGGAACATTGACATTCTTAAGGGCCTGTCCCACTTGGGAGACATTTTAGGCGACAGCGTTGTTGTCGGGTCGTGACACGTGGTGACGGATGTAGTGACGCTACTGGTGTGACTTACAAAATGTACATAATATAAATGACTTCTTGAAACCTATCCTGAGTCTATGTATAATGGATGTATAAATAAAGAACTGCAGATACTGGTCTACAAAAGAAGACACAGAGTGCTGGAGTAACTCAGCGGGTCAGGCAGCATGTCTGGAGAACATGGATAGGCGACGTTTTGAGTTGGGACCTTTCTTCAGAGTGGATGTATGATAGTTTTAGTTGTCCCACCTGGATCATCCCAAACAGTCACAATAAACGTTTCCATTGTGAAAGGAATGGAGATCTTTACATCGTAGAAATTCAAAATGGTAGGGCTATAGAGAACTATTCCAAGTAAATTAACATGCAGGTTAACCTAAAAAAGAAACTTCTCCTTATGGGAAATACTGCCGCCTAGTGCAGCGAAATACAACACATTGATGCATTCAAAAGCTAATTAGATAGAATTCCCGCCATATCTGCCTCCACACCACCCCCGGCATCGCGTTCCAGGCACCCACCACCCTGTGTAAAAAACGTGTCCCGTACATCCCCTTTAAACTTTGTCCCTCTCGGCTTCAAGCTATGCCCTCTAGTCTGGGCTAGATTTCCACCCTTGGAAAAAGGTTCTGAATGTCTACCCTATCTATTGTATGCCTCTCCTAATTGTATGCACTTCTGTTAGGTCTCCCCTTAGCCTCCAATGCACTAAAGAGAAAAATCCAAGTTTTCCCAACCCCTTCTTATAACTAATACTGTCTAATTCCATATCTATCCATGATATTCATAAAGCCAAACCTCTGAAAAAAGGTGAGACGTGGGAAGAATGTTTATGTTGATGTATGGAACAGAATCATAGGCATTCATCTTCTTTAAATGTTAGCAAATCTAAAACTTGATATATGCGCTCAGACATAGAAGCCCCAGATTTATTTGCCAGTAACTGCCTCCACATATTTTACTGTCTGCTACCGGACTTATATGTTATGTGTGGGAGACAATCACATCTTACAACTAATGTAGGGTTTAGCAATGTAGACAGGATTTAAGCTGTGGAAAACCAATGTTGTATACATTTCTAGCACAATCTCCCTACTCCATGCTTCAGTCAGTCGAGCATCTCATGTGTCTTCACAACCACGTCTTTGACTTGAACGACTATCTTCATGGATCTGTGGATGTACGCATCAAAGTACTTCTGATCCTCCAGTCCACTAACTCCTTCCATTTATTTAAAATCCCCTTTCCCTGTGGCAACCAATCTTCAGAAATACATTATCCCCCATTTCTCTGGATTAAATTTAATTTGCCATTCCTTTGCCCAATTAACCACGCCAACCATGTTTTCCGGCCTTCCTCCTTGTTGTCAGTCACACAGCCAAGTCGTGTGTCAGCTGCTCATTTCTTTATCGCACCTTCAAGAAGATAAAACATCGAACTTTGCAGCCCAGGGACAGGCCCCTCACCCAGGAAGCCCGTTCTAAACACGATGCCATGTTAAACTAATCTCCTCTGCCCGCACCTATCCTTCCATTTCCTGCATGTCCATTTTATATGTAGGTATAAATCTATAATCTAGGTCTAAAGGAACAGATTTCATAAAGACAAGGTGTTGAATGCTGAACACCTTGGAATGATACCGGTAAGTCTTTCATTCATTGGGTGGCACGGTGGCGCGGCGGCAGGGTTGCGAGCTGATGGTGCTCGAATCCCGGGTCCGATCCTGACCACGGATGCTGTCTGAATGGAGTATGTACATTCACCCTGTGATTGGCTGCTCCGGCTGCCTCCCGAACTAACCGGTTTGCAGGTTAATTGGCTTCTGTAAATTTGTCCCTAGTGTGTAGGATAGAACTAGTGTGCGGCCGATCGCTTGTCGGCATGGACTCAGTGGGCCAAAGGGCCTGTTTGCATGCTAAAAAATGTTTGCAAGTTTGTATCTCTAAAACTAAACTGAAATGTAGGTGGAAATCATTAACATTTTTTTTTAAATCAAGGTATTGAATGCTGAACTCTGGAATGATATCAGTCTTTCATTCATCAACCATTGCACTCAGTTTCCTGACACTTTTCAATCCAATCTGCTGCCCTCCCTTGAATCCCATGTGCTTTTACTTTATTAACTAGTCTGCCATTTAGGACTTCATCAATAGCCGTGCTAAAACCACTAGAAAAGCACTTACTTATCAGCAGTCTGTTCCCTCATCAAATTGGTCGGTCAAGGCAGTCACACTTGACCTTCCTGAACAAATCTGTGGTGACTCTCATTAAGAATTGGGTGGCACAGTGACACAGCAGTAGAGTTGCTGCCTTACAGCGCCAGAGACCCGGGTTCAACCCTGTCTGTGCGGAGTACATTCTCCCCATGGCCTCGTGGGGTTTCCCCGCGATCTCGGTCTCCTCCCACACTCCAAAGACGTACAGGTTTGTAAGCTAATTGGCTTGGTAAAATTGTAAATTATCCCTAGTGTGTGTTGGATAGTGTTAGTCTGCGGGGATTGTTGGTCGGAGCGGACTCGTTGGGTGGAAGAGCCTGTTTCCATGCTGTATCTCTGAACTAAACTAAAAAAAATCCTGATCTTTAGACTGGATCACAGTAATTTGGTTTAGTTTAATTTAGAGATACAGCACGGAAACAAGCCCTTCAGCCCACCAGGTTTGGGCCAACCAGTTATCACCCATACACTAGGTCTATGTTATCTCACGTTCTCATCCACTCCCTACACACTTGGGGTAGTTTACAGAAGCCCATTAACCTACAAACCCTTTGGGATGTGGGGGGAAACTGGTGCACCCAGAGAAAACCCACGCAGTCACAGAGAGAATGTACAAATTCCATACAGACAGCACTCGTAGTAAGGTTTGAACCCGGATCCGTGGCGCTGTGAGGCAGCAACTCTACCACTGCGCCACTGTGCCTCCAAAGTTAAACCGTAATTACTTGGTTTCTCTCTTCAATTTTTAACAACAATAGCATGTTAGAAGTTTCCATGAACTAGGATTAAAGCTATATCCAAGTCAAACTGAAAACTCAGGTCCAATAGGTAGAGCAAGGGGGAAGATATGGTGGCACGTGACAGGAACGTGCTACCAGAGGAGGTGGTGGAGGCAGATACAATAGTGGCATTTAGGAGACTTTTGGATAGGTGTACGGATATGCAGAGAATGAAGGAATATAGATTATGTGCAGGCAGACAAGAGTTGGTCTTGGCATCATGTTTGGCACAGTTATTGTGGGCCAAAAGTCCTGATCCTGTGGCCTATATACAAGAGTAAAACTGTCTCAGAAAAAGGAACACACAAAGTGCTGGAGCAACTGAACGGGTCAGGCAGCATCTCTGGAGGACATCGATAGGTGACGTTTGGGTTCGAGACCCAAAATGTCAATTATTCCGAAGAAGGATCCTGACCTGAAATGACACCTATCCATGTTCTCCAGAGATTGCAATCTCTAAATGCATTCATATGGACAGATACATGGATAGGATAGGTTCAGAGGGATATGGGCAAAATGCAGGCAGGTGGGACTAGTGTAGATGGGGTACGTCGGTCGGCATGGGCAAGTTGAGCTGAAGGGCCTGCATCTACACTGTATGACTCTATGACTATGAAATGCTGCCTGAGCCACTGAAATGCTCCAGCACTTAATGTCTTTTTGTGCAAACCAGCATCTGCAGTTCCTTGTTACTTCAGAAAGAAGTAGATTTGAGCTTGAGTTTACTTTATTGTCACTTGTTTTGAGGTACAGTGAAAAGCTTTGATCGCTTGCTAACCAGTAAGTGGAAAAACTATACACGATTACCATCGAGCCATGTACAGTGTACGGATACACGATAATGGGAATAATGTGAATAGGCATGGTTTACTGCTGAAAGACATGGATCATGATGCATTACGAGTGACCCATGATAGTTGAAAAGATTAAACCTTGTGTATTGGTAACATTTAACCCATACTGCCAGGATGAAGCCTAGTTTTGAGATAGCTATTAATACTATAAAGCTGCTTTCATGTTGTTCCTTCACAAGGTTCTCTCCTTATTTTCAGTTTTTATGAATGCAGCAATCCCTATTGCAGCAGTCCTCACTGTAAGTAGATGATGTTTCCTTTTTAAATCAGGTTCTTGGGTTGAATTAATAGTAATAATCACAATCTAAATCTGCCGGTAGATTCAACTCACTTGGTAATTGATTTTAAATCTTTTAGATATGTCTGAGGTACAGTGTGGAAATAGGCTGCTCCCACGAGTCCGCATGGACCAGCGATCACCCCGCACATCAACACTCTCCTAAACACACTAGGGACAATTTACAATTTTAACCAAAGAGAATAAACCTAGAAACCTGCACATCTTTGGATTGTGTGCGGAACCGGGAGCACCCGGAGAAAACCCATGCGGCCACAGTGAGAACGTACAAACTCTGTACAGCCAGCGACCAGTGTCAGGATTGAACCTGGGTCTCTGGCACTGTGAGGCAGCAGCACTACCAGCTGCACCACATTGTTATATTAAACACAGACATACAGTAGATCAAACAAATGTATGAACAAAAGATGAACCAAAGATTAGTAAGAAATAAATATCAGAATTAATATGAATTTACATTGTGGATTTTATCTGCCCAATTGTCTTTTGTTTATTGATTGAAACTCAAATACTTCTGTTCGGATAGACCTGCTAGATTTTCTTGTGTGTTATTATTTCAAAGGTCTTTTATTGTCACGTGTACCAATTAAGGTGCAGTGATATGCGGATTACTGTATTATGTTGTGTTTTTGTTGAATGTTGTACAGGATCCACCACATATTTTCCACCACCCTTGGTTCCAGAGCCTTGCCATGTTATCCGTTTTGCCGGACCAACAGAGGTCACAGCCTTGGGGGGCCGAGGTACCGGCTTGCAGTCAGCCACTGAAGTCGGCTATGGGAACAGATCTACCAGATCTGGCCAGGCCGGAGTTCCAGAGCCCCAGCCGTAGGGTCAAATTCGACCCGCTGATCGGCTGTGGAAGTCCCAATGAGGTCAAGGTCGGCTGGCTCACCCAGCGTAGGTGCCACATTTTCGGGGGAACTTCCAGGGGGTGCTTTTGTCCGGGTAGGACAAAATCAAGGGGGCCACTCCACCAGTTGCTGGGAAATCAATGGTGGATCTATATTTTTATTGTATTATTGATTGATTCGAGAGCTAACTTTTTTCTCTGATTTATCAAAAGACATTTGTCGTTCACACCCACCTCTATGAAGATGCAGACCTGTCACCAGCAGTGGCCTTTGCTTCCCTCTCTCTCTTCCACATTTTGGTCACACCCCTCTTCCTGCTGTCAAGTGTGGTCCGCTCAACTGTCAAAGCTTTAGTGAGGTAAAACGATTTTCAAACATAGTGTGTGGTCTTTCTCTCTACTGAATTGTTGTACTTGCTGGAGTTTCGAAGGATGAGGTAGGACCTCATGGAAACTTACCAATTAGTGAAAGGCCTGATACTAGAGTGAATGTGGAGAGGATGTTTCCATTAGTGGGAGAGTCTAGGACCAGGGGACATAGCCTCAGTATAAAAGGACGTACCTTTAGAAAGGAGATGAGGAGGAATTTATTTTGCCAGACGGTGGTGAATCGGTGGAATTCATTGTCACAGGTGGCTGTGGAGCAGCAAGTCAATGAATATTTTAGTACATTTGATGATCAAATGGCCCAATTCTGCTCCTAGACTTTATGAACCTATGATACAGTACAAGTACACTGAGCCAGTACAAGAGTCTCCAGGTTTGGTGCCATTTTCAAGTCCCAGTTGTTATAAGTGCAGAGTTCTTAACCTGACCATGAAGGCCCGTTGCCCTGGCGGCGCTGCAAGGTTGGCCTGGCCAAGCGTAGTCGTTGATGTCCTCCGCCAGTGCTCTGCCGCTCCGTGCAGCTTCAGGTCACGTCCGGTCCACACGCTCGGCCCGAGATTGTCAAGACACTCTCTTGGGTCCACTGGTGTTGATGGTGATGCGTTGAATGTAGTTCACCTTCTTCATGCTGGCCTGGATGAAATCCCCTGCGAGCGTTGTGCGATGTTCAAGATCTTGATGGTTGCTGGAAAGAAGCTGTTCTTGAACCTGGTGGAATGGTTCTCAGGCTCCTGTACCTTATTTCTGATGGTAGCAGATGGTAGTCATTATAGTCATCAAAGTTATATTCAGTTTTACAGCATAATCAATTACTTCAATTAATCAATCACCCTCATATGTTCTTCCTTAGCATCTTACATTGTTAAGTAGGCACTTAGAATGCAAGGAAACTAAATTTAAATAATTGCTGCACTGGGCAAAAGTCGGACTTAGTTTAGTTTAGTGTATTATTGTCACGTATACAAGGTACAGTGAACATCTTTTTCTGTTGTGTGCTATCCAGTCAGCAAAAGACTACACATGCTTACAATCAAACTGTCCTCAGTGTGCAAATACAGGATGAAGGGTATAACATTTAGTGCAAGATAAAGTCCATAAAGTCCAATTAAAGATATTTCTAAGGTCTCGATGCGGTAGGTGTGAGGTCAGGAGCACTCTCTAGTTGGTGATAGGATGGTTCAATTTCCTGAAACTCCCTGAATGTGGAGGTGTGCGTTTTCAAACTTCTGTGCATTTTTGCCTGATGGAAGAGGGGAGAAGAGGAGTGACTGGCCCTTGATTAAAAGCATAGGTGTGATTTCTTGGCCATTGCTTCGATGTGGCTACTCCAGGATAAATTGCTGATGATATTTATTCCAAACAACTTGAGGTTTTCAACCATCCCTACTTCAGTGCCATCAATGTATGCTGGGGTATGTGTGCTTCGCTTCCTGAAGTCGATCACAATCTTCTTTGTCCTGCTGACATTAAGGAAGAGGTTGTTGTCTTGGCGCCAGGACACGAGGTTCTCAATCTCCTTCCTGTACTCCGTCTCATTTTTAAAATATTTTTAAATATCCGGCGCACTATGGTGACGTCACGTCAACAAATTTGTGAATTGACTTGGATTGGATCAATGCTGCTATAGCTCTGCACTAGATGTTTTACCCTTTATCCTTCACCTGCGCACTGCGGACGGCCTAATTGTGTTCATGTAAAGTCTTTTCTTTGACAGGATAGTATGCAAATAACAGCTTTTCATTATACCTTGGTACATGTGAGAATAATAAATTAAAATAAACGAAACTAAGTTTTGGTGGTTTAAACTGGTAATGAGAGTAAGTGGCGCGGATGGTATTGGGAAGCAGGATGCCTTCGTGAGGTGATGAGGGTGGCACAACCACACTTTGTGGCCCATACGGTTTGATAGAGTCAAAGTGTCATACAGCAGGGAAACAGGCCCTTCAGCCCATCTTGCTCATGCCAACCAAGATGCCCCATCTGCACTAGCCCACCTGCCCGTGTTTGGCTCATATCAAAGGGGTAGAGGGACTTGGGCCAAATGAGGGCAAACGGGTGTAGCTCAGATGCGGCATCTTGGTCGGTACTACTGAGTTGGGCTGAAAGGCCTGTTTCTGTTCTGAATGACTCTATCATTCCAATTTGTCTCTGCAGCTCGCCTCAATATGTTGTTGCGTTTTTCAAGCCTAGATAAAGAATATTAAGAGTTTTGGCCATTGATATCAACTAAGTCATTTTATTCCAGGGCCTGTT
This sequence comes from Okamejei kenojei, assembly GCA_035221665.1. Classification (NCBI taxonomy): domain Eukaryota; kingdom Metazoa; phylum Chordata; class Chondrichthyes; order Rajiformes; family Rajidae; genus Okamejei; species Okamejei kenojei. Next base: position 26,265,480 of record CM069148.1, on the reverse strand, counting down.
TCCATGCTGCATGACTCGATGACTCTATATCAGTGTGGAATGATTACAACAAGATATATATATTTTGGATAGTTAATACCGCCAGCATCTTTGGACCTGTACCAAATCATCAGTTAAACCATCTCTAGGAAAAGTAGTGAACATTTATTAAAAAAAGATGAAAACTTCTTATATTTGATAGCATTCTTTTACAAATACAAGACCACCAGCGATTTTCCGGCACCCTTGGTTCCAGAACCTTGCCAGATTATCCGTTTGTCCGGGCCAAAAGAGGTCACGTAATAATAATCCAACAATACATCTCTGACCCACTAATTATACCTCTCCTATGTCCCTCACACGCCGTGGACTGCTAGAAACTTAAATAAAACAAATATTAAAGTAAATTAAATGTGAATTAAATGATTGATGGATTGCATTAGTACTTAGAAGCCATAGCCATGGTTAAATGTAAGCAAAGCAAACCAAGAATCGTACAAAACCGAGGGATCACCCCCAATGCTGATGTAAACAAATAACTCTGTCAGGACAGAGGGACATATCTTGAAAGAGCAGGTCCCACTGCAACATTATCCATGACGCCCAGGGAATTAGTCTGGCGATCGCGGGGATTTCAAGTGCGCTCTCGTCAGTTTGTTCGGATTAAAGGAGGTGCCGGACCATCAGTTGCCATAAAGTCGATGGTGGACCTGTATTAATGCAGGGGCCCTTTCGAATATTCTTTTGATTCTCTCCAGGTCTGGTAATTTCAGTCTTTTTTCTTTCAGTGTGCAGAAACTCAGCGAATTCTTCTCCAGTGAAGAAATCGGAGAGGACCACAGCAGAGTGGTGTTGCAAATGAACACTGAAAACAGTGGCAAATATCAGACTGTAGTGAGTATGAGTGAACTTTTCAGCAATGCAACCTGTGAACTCCTCTACAGTCTTCTTCTCTCCCCTCCCCCCCCCCCCCCCCCCCCCCCCCCCCCCCCCCCCCCCCCCACCCCTTACTCATCATTCCTGCATCCTCGTAATCTGCTGTATGGTACAAAATACAGGTCCACCACTGATTTTCCAGCAACTATTGGTCTTTCTCACTCACTCCCGCACAACCTTCTTTAGTCCGGACAAAATTACGAGAAATCCCCCTCTTGAAAATGTGGCGCCTCGGCCGGATGAGGTGGCCGGACTTCCTCGGTAGTTCAGTGGGTTGAATTTGCCCCACGACGGCCGGAGCTCTAGAGCCAGCAGATCTGTTCCCACAGCCGACTTCTGCGGCCGACTTTGTGGACAAGTATCATGGCCCATGACCTCCGTTGGTCCGGCAAGAAAAGGATAATACGGCAAGGCTCAAGAAACGAGGGTGCCGGAAAATCGATGGTGGACCTGTATCCAAATCTCCATCACTTTCGTCTTAACACCAGCCATCCTGCAATGCATGTGCTCAGGAGTGTGTGTTCCAGGTCTCAGGCAACGAGTGTTTCTGATTTTATTTCATTTGCACTTCTAATGCAATGAACACTTACCTTTTCCACTCACTCCCGCACAGCCCCTTAAAGTTATTAACCGCAAACGACCTACCAAGGAGGGATGGCAAAAATTTGATCCACAGCCCAGGCAACAAATAAGCGTCACAGAAGGAGATGATGTATTTATAAAGGTGAAATAATTGTCACTTATATCTGCTTTTAGACTAGTTACGTTACTTATACCTCTCTGAAGCTTTATGCGGCAAGTTTATTTTCAAAAATGTTCTAATATTTTAATAATATTTTAAACTTTATTAACGATGTTGGACATTGACAGACTGAAAAATAATCGCAGTCTATCACTTCTTCTTCTTGCGAATGAAACATAAACCAAAGGAAGAGTTAGATCTCAAGCCGGGTGTTGAGCAGCCAGGTTGTTGTCTCTGCGTCAATGTCTGCCAGGCACTGAGCTCCATTTGGTGGGTGGTAGAGCGGGCACCCAGAGATGACATGGTTGGCTGTCTATTGTTCTGCTCCGCATTCACAGGCTGGGCTCTGGTGGAGCCCCCATCTCCACATGCTGGCATTGACACGCCCAACTCCAGTACAAAGTCTGTTGAGCTTCACCCATGCTTCCATGGGGAGGTCAGACCCTGGACCTACCCTGGGTCTAACACTGAATCGTAGAATCTGGCTTTCATAAAGCATTTGAGGTGTGATTTGGCTTGTTAATTGTGAGCTTGTTAACAAGTCGCACAATTCAATGACTTCTGAAATGGTGAAACATGTTACAAACTCATGCAGTGTTTAAATTGTGATTTTCATCCAATTTAGATAAATACATACAAAGGCAAGATTTTTTAAGCATATCATTAGTTTAGTTTAGTTTAGAGACACAGTGTGAAAACCATCGATCCCCCGTACACACCAGTTCTGTGTTATCCTACTTTCTCAGCTACTCCCTACACACTAGGGGCAATTTACAGAGACGGGTGCGAACCCACAAGTCTTTAAGAGAGGAGGAAATCGGAAGATGCAGAGGAAACCCATGCGGTCACAGGGGCAACATGCAAACTCCACATGCAGACAGCACCCGAGTTCAGGATTGAACCCGGGTCTCTGGCGCTGTGAGAAAGCGGCTCTACCTATTGTGCCACTGTGCTGCCAGACAACAATTAATTCTTAAAATTGCTGGGTATGCAGAAAAGTAAAGGACAGGCACAGGCCCTTCGGCCTACATTGCCGTGCTGACCATGGTGCCAAGTTAAACTAATCTCCTCTGCCTGTATGTGATCCATGTCCCTCCAATCCCTGCATATCCATGCGCCTCTCCAAAGACCTCCCAAACACCACCATCGTATCTGCCTCCACCACCACCCATGTGAACACACTCCAGGCCCCACCATGTTCTCTGAATTTATTAGTTTAGTTTAGAGATAGAGTGTGTAAACGGGCCCTTCAGCCCATCACGTCCATGCCAATCATCGATCACCTGCACACTAGTTCTATCCTTCACACTTGGGACAATTTACAGAAGCCAATTAACATGCAAAGCTGCACATCTTTGGAGTATGGGAGGAAACCCGAGTACCTGGAGAAACCCACGTGGTCACAGGGAGAACGTACAAATTCGCACAGACAGCACCCGAGGTCAGGATCGAACCTGGGCCTCTGGCGCTCTAGAGGAATTGTATCGCTGAGCTGGAGAGTGCAGAGCAAAGGGAAAATAGTCTTAAAATTAGGGCCAGTTTTTAACAAATTAAATCAAATAGTTATTTCCTTCACACAAACGTTTGATGAAATCTGAATTGTCTCTATCTAATTCTTGCTAAAAAGCTGTTGAGGTTAAAGCAATCAAAATTAGAAATTAATATTTTTTTGTTACGGGTTATTTTTGTTAATGGGTTACAGAGGGAAAAAAATATCGGGCCGATGAAAGGTAGAAATGAATCACGATTTAATAATTGAATTGTGGAACCGGCGCCTCCTTTTCAAATGTTCGTTGCGGTTTTTCTGCAAGTTAACTAATTGCAGTGATTATCAATGTGCAGAGTGCTTGCCGATGTTTACATACAATAAGGGCATGTTGTTGAGGAAACTGGTGCTGCTATATTATGGGCATGCAAGCAGAGCTGTTTCAGAAGCACTAATATTGATCTTGCCATTTAAAGATCACTGTATCTTTCAGACTTTCCTCATTTTCTTTTCCGTGAATAAAGGTGACAAATGGATTTTTTACCTGGACATCGGACGGGGCTCCAACTTTGTCTAACATTGATATCAAGATCCCTTACGGTAAGACAAAAACTGAACTGAATTAACAATTAATTAAAAAAGTGCCCCAATTGTGAATCCTCCTTGCTTTGATTTGGGATTTGCACCAAGTAACTTCTATTATCTGTGGAGAATGTTTCTGTAAACAAAAGTGCTGGTGGAACTCAGCGGGTCAGGCAGCATTTGTGGAGGGAATGGGCAGTTGACGTTTTGGGTAGTTGTACTTCTTCAGACTGAAAGAGTAGGAGGCAATAAAGCAGGAAATGAGAGGTTAGGGTAGCAGGACAAGAGAGGTGAGGATGGGGCAGAGACAGGTGGGTAAAATGAGAGACATGGATCAAACACATGGGCCAAGATAGGGCACCTTGGTCAGCATGGACAAGTTGGGCCGAAGGGCCTGTTTCCATGTTGTTATGACTCAATGAGAGCATGGGCAAGGGTAGTGTGCGCCTTTGATGATGCTGGCTGCCTTTTATCAGGCAACATCTCCTATAGGTCCCTTCAACGATGGGGAGGTCCGTACCTTTGATGGACCAGGCAGCGTATACCACCTTCTGCCGTTTCATGGTAAAAGTTTGCCAGAGTATTTGTCAACATACCTGATGAGCTACTGATCACAACGCCAGAGTCCCGGAGCCCATCCTGACTTTGGGTGCTGTCCGTGTGGAGTTTGTACATCCTCCTTGTGACTGCGTGTATTTCCTCCCTCAGCCCAAAGACGTGTAGGCTTGTAGGTCAATTGGCCTTTGTAAAGTGTCCCCAGTGTGTAGGATGTGGATGAGGCAGTGAGATAACATAGAACTGGTGTGAACGGGTGATCTATGGTTGGCGTTGACTCAGTGGGCCAAAGGTCCTGTTTCCATGAGGTACAGTGGCTTGCAAAAGTATTCATACCCCTTGAACTTTTCCACATTTTGTCACGTTACAACCACAAATGTAAATGTATTTTATTGGGATTTTATGTGATAGACCAACACAAAGTGGCGCATAATTGTGAAGTGGAAGGAAAATGATACATGGTTTTCAAATTTTTTTACAAATAAAAAACTGAAAAGTGTGGCGTGCAAAAGTATTCAGCCCCCTTTACTCTGATACCCCTAAATAAAATCCAGTGCAACCAATTGCCTTCAGAAGTCACCTAATTAGTAAATAGAGTCCACTTGTGTGTAATCTAATCTCAGTATAAATACAGCTGTTCTGTGAAGGCCTCAGAGGTTTGTTAGAGAACATTACTGAACAAACAATGTTCCTTGGGCATCATGAAGCCCAAGGAACACACCAAGACAGGTCAGGGATAAAGTTATGGAGAGGTTTAAAGCAGGGTTAGGTTATAAAAAAATATCCCAAGCTTTGAACATCTCACGGAGCACTGTTCAATCCATCATCCGAAAATGGAAAGAGTATGGCACAACTGCAAACCTACCAAGACATGGCCGTCCACCTAAACTGACAGGTCAGGCAAGGAGAGCATTGATCAGAGAAGCAGCCAAGAGGCCCATGGTAACTGGAGGAGCTGCAGAGATCCACAGCTCAGGTGGGAGGATCTGTCCACAGGACAACTATTAGTCATGCACTCCACAAATCAGGCCTTTATGGAAGAGTGACAAGAAGAAAGCCATTGTTGAAACAAAGCCATAAGAAGTCCCGTTTGCAGTTTGCCACAAGCCATGTGGGGGACACAAGCAAACATGTGGAGGAAGGTGCTCTGGTCTGATGAGACCAACATTGAAGTTTTTGGCCTAAATGCAAAACGCTATGTGTGGCGGAAAACTAACACTGCATATCACCCTGAACACACCATCCCCACTGTGAAACATGGTGGTGGCAGCATCATGCTGTGGGGATGCTTTTCTTCAGCAGGGACAGAGAAGCTGGTCAGAGTTGATGGGAAGATGGATGGTGCCAAATACAGGGCAATCTTGGAAGAAAACCTGTTAGAGTCTGCAAAAGACTTGAGAGGCGGAGGTTCACCTTCCAGCTGGACAACAACCCTAAACATACAGCCAGAGCTACAATGGAATGGTTTATATCGAAGCATATTCATGTGTTAGAATGGTCCAGTCAAAGTCCAGACCTAAATCCAATTCTGAATCTCTGGCAAGACTTGAAAATTGCTGTTCACAGACGCTCTCCATCCAATCTGAGCTTGAGCTATTTTGCAAAGAAGAATGGGCAAAAATTTCAGTGTCTAGATGTGCAAAGCTGGTAGAGACATACCCCAAAAGACTTGCAGCTGTAATTGCAGCGAAAGATGGTTCTACAAAGTATTGACTCAGGGGGGCTGAATACTTTTGCATGCCACACTTTTCAGTTTTTTATTTGTAATAAAATTTAAAAACCATGTATCATTTTCCTTCCACTTCATAATTATGCACCACTTTGTGTTGGTCTATCACATACAATCCCAATAAAATACATTTACGTTTGTGGTTGTAACGTGACAAAATGTGGAAAAGTTCAAGGGATATGAATACTTTTGCAAGCCACTGTATCTCTAAACTTCTGTTCATTGCCTCTATTTGTCTTTGTTTTAATGTGATTTTGTTTTTGTCAATTTGTTTATGAGAGAGACACTAGAGTTAATAATCCTTGCTCGTCACTGATTCAAGCTACAAAAAATGTCAGGTTGATGAGTAGACAATGTAAAGATGAGAAAGTTGCCTTTTATTTTTCAGGCCAGCTCACCATGATAGTCGGGCAGGTGGGCTGCGGCAAATCTTCGCTGCTCCTGGCAATTCTTGGAGAAATGCAGAAAAATTCTGGCCTTGTCTACTGGAACAGGTATCATAAGATCATAAGACATAGGAGCAGAATTAGGCCGTTTAGCCCATTGAGTCTGCTCTGCCATTCAGTCATGGCCATTCAATCATTATTCACATTTCACTTTAAAAATACCCAATGACCAGGGGCAGCTCAGTGGCGCAGCAGTAGAGCTGCAGCCTTACAGCACCAGAGTCCCGGATTTGATTCTGACTATGGGTGCTGTCTGTACGGAGTTTGTACGTTCTCCCTGTGACCACATGGGTTTTCTCAAGGTGCTCCGGTTTTTTCCCACAGTCCAAAGACTGCAGGTTTGTAGGTTAATTGGCTTTGGTCAAAACAGAGTAAATTATCCCTAGTATGTAGGATGGTGCAAGTGTACGGGGTGATCGTTGGTCAGCGCAGACTCGATGGGCCAAAGGGTCTATTTCCACACTCTAATGTAAAGTAAAGAATTAGGTCATTCAGCCCATTGGGTCTGCTCCACCATTTGATCATGGCTGATCTATTTTCCCCTCTCGACTCCATTCTCCTGCCTTACTAATCAAGAACCTATCAATCTCTGCTTTAAAAATACCCAATGACATGGCCTCCAATGCCATCAGTGGTAATGAATGCAACGGATTCACGACCCTCTGGCTAAAGAAATTCCTCCACATCTCCATTCTAAAGGTATGTCCTTTTGTTCTGAGGCTGCACCCTCTGATCCCAAACTCCTAGCGCTGGAAACATCCTTTCCACATCCACTCTATCTAAGTCTTTCATTATTCGTTGGGTTTTAATGAGATCCTTATGCGTTACCTGGTCAAAGACCTTGCTAATGTCCATTTAGACAACATCCATGCACTGCCCACACCAATCTTCATGGCCAACTCTTCAAGTAACCAATTTGGTGAGATATGATTTTGCACCACAGAGCCATGCTGACTATCTCTAATCAGAGTTTGCACGGTGGTCGTTTGGATATCCCCAGGTCCTCTTGTTTCCTGACGTACAACAGTAATCGGCTACGGTGGGTTGACCCTACTGTAGGTGGGTGGCAGGAAAATAGGTTGTTGGGGAAGATGGGGGGGCGGGAGGTAAGCAAAATGAATTGAAGAACATGTGATAGAGAACAGGTTGCAGTGAGAGAGGTGATAGGTTAGGGTTAGGGTTAGATTTAGGCACTGAGGTGAACCCTCATGCATAGGTGTGCACTGTAAAAAGCTAGCAGACTCAATGGGCTTAACGGCCTCCTTCACTATCGTGAACACAAGGCCGAAAGTTATTCTTATTTCTTCTGATTCATTTTCTAGAGCTTCTGATGCTGAAACAACAGAAGAAGGCAGGTATGGTCTTCATCACTATTCTTTATCCTAATTTCCTTCAGTTTTGTGTTGTCTAGTTCCAGATTGAGAATTCAAAGAAAGAATTCTCCACTTTCTTTTTATTTTTCATTTATCGATCAACAGGACATAACAGGCATTTGTCGTTCACATCTAATTACCCCAAATCTGTGGAGCCAGTTATAAGTCAATCTCCTTCACTGCGCAATTATCCAATTTTCTCATTTGTATACTTGTGGATGTGCCATGAGTGTATCTAAGCCACCCATCCCAGTCTCTCCATAAAAGTGCTGAAGTAACTCAGCGGGTCAGGCAGCATCGCTAGAGAACATGGATAGGCAACGCGTTGGACTGGGACCCTTCTTCAGTCTGATTGTGAGGGGGAAAGGGGGGAACGAAAGCTGGAAGAGAGGAGGAATGTTTTGTTGAAAGAAAGGTGCATGGTAATGATGAGGCAATGGGGGCCTGATATGTTGCTTCACCTGCTGAGTTACTCTAGCACTTAGAGACTTGTGAACACCTTGTTGGGGAGGCTAAAACAGCACTATGAACATTTCCAATTGTGCTCTATCGCACAACTGATCCAGTGTACAAAGATCAGCTCAGCACTTAAGTCCTTTTTGCAGAAGCAAGGAACTGTAGATGCTGGCTTGCCAAGGAAAGATGCAAAGTGCTGGAGCACCTCAGTGGGTCAGCCAGCATCTCTGGAGAACATGGATAGGTGACGTTTCGGGTTGGAACCCTTCTTCAGAGATGCCTCCAGAGATGCTGCCAGATCCGCTGAGTACTCCAGCACTTTGTGTTCTAGGCATGATTCCAGCATCTGCAGTTCTTTGTGACTTCAGTTCCTTCAAATATTGGTAGCTTTTTCATTCTGACTCATCTTGATGTTTTATTTACAAAACTTATCGTAAATGTTCGCTAATAAAAAATCTGTATATATATCTTCATCTGGATCTTCTGCAGTTAGTTGAAGGTCAGCACGGCAACTAACTAATGAACATCAATGATAAAATAGTGGAATTCTGCTTTGCCAGCTACTAACCATATTCCTTTCTGTAAAATGCGTCACCATAAAATAAAACGTGGTTCCATAATGAAAAGCACAATCATTCAATGCACATCACTAAATGTTATTATTTCAGAGGAGGACGTTTGATTGGATTATTTTATAAATCTGAGGAGTAGGATTATAATGACGCATAGAACATCGAACAGTACAGCACAGGAACAGGCCCTTCGGCCCACAATATATGCGCCGAACATGATGCCAAGATAAACTAATCTCCTCTGCCTATACATTCTCCATATGAGAGAGATAGATCGGGTAGGCACACAGTCTCTTGCCCAGAGTATGGGAATCAAGAACCAGAGGACTTAGGTTTAAAGTGAAGGGGGAAAGATTTAATAGGAATCTGAGGAGTAAATTTTTCACGCAATGGGTGGTGGGTGTATGGAACGAGCTGTCTGAGGAAGTAGTTGTGGCTGGTACATGGATAGGACAGGTTTAGCGGGACATGGGCCAAAAACAGGCAGGTGGGACTAGTGTAGATGGGACATGTTGGGCGGTATGGGCAAGTTGGGCTGAAGAGCCTGTTTCCATGCTGTAAGACTCCATGATCCTTTCGCTCTCTTCCCTGCATATATTTGTGCCTATCTACAAGCCTCTTAATGACCACTGTCATATCTGCCTCCACCAGCACCCCTGGCAGCGGGTGTCAAGCCCCCACTACTCTCAATGTAAAAGAAACGGGCCCTGCACACCTCCTTTAAACTTTGCTCCTCTCACCTTAAAGCTTTGCCTCTGGTCTTTGATATTTCCATCCTGAGGAAATATTCCAGGGACCTATAAAGTTGGAAGTTAAAGGAAATTATTTCATTCAATATCAAAGCATTTTGCCTGTGAGACTTTTGACATTTTAATCTTAAAATCCTTCGTACATTTTCTGCTACTAAACTCAATGGACCCAAGCCAATTCAATTCACATCATTTTAGTTCTCTACTCTAACCCTCATCAAAAGGAAAGTCCAAGTACGAGAGAAAGCTGATGAAATGTACATTTAAAGCAGATCCTTTGAAGATTTCATAAGTAGGACATCAAAAAATCTGCTGCCAAAGCATCCCATTAAAGTATTCTAGAACATTCTCACAGTTCGCGCAAGGCTGCAGCCGGTGTTGTAAAATATAGAGACAGCAGGATAGAGCCTCTTCCATGGAATTCTCCCTTAAGTAATATCCCCCACCCACCCAACTGTGAACCCAATTCTCCCACCATCCCACCCCTCTCCCCACCCCCCATTCCATGTACCCACCCATATCCCTCTCCAGCTTAATATTTCACCCCCCTCCCCTCTCCTTATTTGACAGCCTTTTGTCTCCTTTCCATCTCCAGCCTTTGTCCACACATCTGCCAATCAAGCCACACCCCCCCCCCCCCCCCCCACCATCAAGCCACACACCCCCCTCTCACCTGTATCCATCTATCACTTGCTAGGTTTTCTTCTTCCCGCACAACTCTCTTTCATCTTTCGCCATGCCCTAACCCCCCCCCCCACTACGATCAGACTACGATCAGTCTGAAGAAGAGTCCCGGCCCGAAATGTCCTCTGTCCATTCCTTCCCCAGATGTAGCCTGACCCGTTCAGTTCCTTCAGCACTTTGAGCTTTGCTCGGGATTCCAGCATCTGCAGTTCCTTGCGTTTCTTATTTTCTCAAAAGTTGGTCTCGTTCTGTTGGAAGTTGCGGATTCTGCATTTTTAAACTGTATCTAATTCTCATGATTTCAGAGAATAACACCATTTAAAAGACAACACACAGTGCAGGAGTAACTCAGTGGGCCAGGCTGCATATGTGGAGAACATGGATAGGTGATGTTTTAGGTCAGATTCAGAGGGATGTGGGACAAAAGCGGGCATTTGGAACGAGCGTAGATGGGGCATCTTGGTGGGTATGGGCAAGTTGGGCAAAGGGCCTGTTTCCGTGCTATATGACTCTATGACTGAATTAATTGATGCTACACTGTGTTAAACAAATATAATACTTTGTCCCATTGCAGCAGTGCCGAGGAGGACACATCTATTGATGTTGAAGTGAGGTATATCAAGTCATTCCTTCCCCTATCAATGGAAAGATAGTGCCTTTGACAGTAACACCGATTTACCACCGATTTTCTGGCAACTGGTGGTCCGGCACCTCCATTAATCAGAACAAAATTACAAGAGCGCACTTGAAATCCCTTCTCCCCGGAGGTTCCCCTAAAACATGGCGTCTAGGCTGGATGAGGCGGCCAATCTCTACCTCGTCGGGAGTTCTGCGGCCGATCGGCGGGTTAAATTTCCCGCCTGTGGCCGGGGCTCTGGACTCCGGATCCGTTGCCATAGCCGCGGCTGACTTTGTGGGCTGGCATCTCAGCCCATCGAAGCCCTGACCTCTGTTGGTCCAGCATAACGGATAATACGGCGAGGCTCTGGAACCAAGGTTGTGGGAAAATCGGTGGTGGACCTGTACTAGCAAACTGTTTTGAGTGTGTCTCCTGGGGTTACGATTGCCAATTCTGAATTGACCTGTGGACTTTATACGTTTTAAAAAATATTTGTGAGAGGATGAAAAGGTAACATCGCCCAGCTAGTGATACAGGGCCTGTGTGTTTTCTAATTGACACAGTGACACAACTGGTCGAGTTTCTGCCTCACAGTGCCAGAGATCCAGATTCTTTCCAATCTTTCCTCATATGACAGTCCCACCATCCCGGGGATTAACCTTGTGAACCTACGCTGCACTGCCTCAATAGCAAGGATGGCCTTCCTCAAATTAGGAGACCAAAACTGCACACAATACTCCAGATGTGATCTCACCAGGGCCCTGTACAACTGCAGAAGGATCCCTTTATTCCTATACTCAAATCCTCTCGTTATGAAGGCCAACATGCCATTTGCTTTCTTCACTGCCTGCCTTACCTGCATGTTTACTTTCAGTGGCTGGTATACAAGGACACCCAGGTCTCGTTGCAATTCCCTGTTTGCTAATCTGACACCATTGAGATAATAATCTGCCTCCTTGTTCTTGTCACCAAAGTGGATAACCTCACATTAATCTCCATTATACTGCATCTGCCATGCATCTGCCCACTCACTCAACCTGTCCAAGTCATCCTGCAACCTCCTAACATCCTCTTCGCAGTTCACATTGCCACCCAGCTTTGTGTCATGTGGAAATTGGCTAGTGTTCCTTTTAATTCCATCATATCAATCAATAATATATATTGTAAATAGTTGCGGCCCCTGCACCGAGCCTTGTGGCACTCTACTCGCCACTGCCTGCCATTCTGACAGGGACCCATTTATTCCTACGCTTTGTTTCCTGTCTGCCAACCAATTCTCTATCCATGTCAATGTTCTACCACCAATACCATGTTTTGCCCACTATTCTCCTGTGCGGGACCATATCAAATGTTTTCTGAAAGTCCAGATACACTACATCCACTGGTTCTCCTTCATCCATTTTACTTGTCATATCCTCAAAAAATTCCAGAAGATTATTATTTTACTGCTATCCTTTTACTGCTATCCAAATGCGCCGTTATTACTTCCTTAATAATTGACTCCAGCATTTTCCCCACCACCGATGTTAGGCTAACTGGTCTATAATTGCCCGTTTTCTCTCATTCATCCAGAGTTGGCAATCTGACCTGTGTTTCACATCGTGTTCTGTTGCTATCTACTTACAAACCTATGAGTCATGTTTAGGAGCCAGAACTTCACCTAAAATGGTCATCGCATGTAATATGTACCTTTCATTTTAAGTTATTTGTGAACTGTACGGGATTGAGGAAATAAGGAATGCAGATGCTAGTTTTTACCAAAGTTAGACACAAAGTACTGAGTAACTCAGTGGGTCAGGCAGCATCTCTGGAGAATAAGGATGGATGATGTTTCGGATTGGGACCCTTCTTCAAACTCCGAGTCCTATCCATGTTCCCCAGCGATGCTGCCTGACCCGCTGAGTTCCTCCAACACTTTGTGTCTAACTATGCTATGTTGCTGTGTATGGTTTGATACTAAAATATAACCGTAAATTGTTTCTCTTTTAAGTTTGTGTTGTGCAGATGCACGGATGTTTCTTCATTTAGAACGACTTCTACAAAACTAATGAAACCTCTTTTGAAACAATTTGCTCAATAACCTCATTCTACCCTGAAGCAAAAGAAAAAGTGATGGAGGAACTCAGAGGGTCAGGCAGCATCTGTGGAGGGGATGGACTGAGGACGTTTTGGTTCGGGGCCCTTCTGCAGTCTGTGTCCCGAAAAGGCAAAAAGGTCCCGACCTGAAACATTATTTCCCTTCCTTGATGGAAGAGGAGAGATGCGAGAATGACTGTAGTGTGTGGTCCTTGATTATGTTGGCTGCTTTCCTGAGGCAGTTTAGCATGTAGATGGACTTGATGGAGCTGGTTTACGTGAAGGACTGGGCTGTGTTCACAACTCTGCAATTTCCTGTGCTCTTGGGCAGAGCAGATGTCAAATCAAGCTGTGATGTGTCTGGATACGACACATTCTATGAGGCATCTGTAGAAATTGGTAAAAGGCATTGGAGAACTGCTTTATTTCATAGTTCCTTCTGAGGGGGTTGAGACGTTGGTGAGCTTTCTTGGCCATTACATCCTTGTGGTTGGACCAGAATGAATTGTTGGTGATATTTACACCTAGGAACGTGAATCTTTCAACCATCTCCAGTTCAACGAGATTGATACAGACATATTTTACACATATCTAAAATGTACTGGTAATTAAATTACTATCATAACTGCATGAATGTAATATTATCTCACATTGAAAGTAGTTTGGGATAAAATATTTACATAATTCATGGATACTATATCAAGTTCTGATGAATTGTCATTTTGCTTGCAAATATTGACAGTTCTAAGGAGACATACAAGATCAAACTGAGAATGAAAATATCCCCAAGAAACATTAGGACCGGTACATGGATAGGAAAGGTTTAGAGGGATGTAGGCCCTATGCAGGCAGGTGTAGATGGGGCATGTTGGTTGTTGTGGGCAAGTTGGGCCCTGGGCTCATTTCTGCGCTGTATGACTTTATGACTCTAATTCCTTCTTCATTCTCATAATGCCTACCCAATTATGAGGGGAATGGATAGGGAGAATGCACAGAGTCTTTTACCTAGCATAGGGGAATCAAAAACCAGAGGACATAGGTTTAAGGTGAGAGGGACAAGATTTTATAGGATCCTGAGGGGCAACTTTTTTACACAAAGGGTGGTAGATATATGGAATGAGCCACCGGAGGAGATAGTTGAGGCAGGTACTATCGCAACGTTCAATAAACATTTGGACAGGCACATGGAAAGGCTAGGTTTAGAGGGATATGGGACAAATGAGGCAGGTGGGACTAGTATAGATGGGCCATGTTCGTAGGTGTGGGCTTGTTGGGCCGAACAGTCTGTTTCCACGCTATATGACTGAATGACTCTGGTTGGTTGGTATCCACAGTCCATAATCATTTTTGAAGTGTTCTTGTCCGGTATTATAATACTATCAAACAAGATTCTGCAGAGAGAGGTCTTGGCAGCAAGTCTACCTTCTGAATAGATGACGCCTTTTTCTTGAGCAGAAAATAAAAAATCTTGCATGTATTTCATACACTGTGTTACATTGCAGGAGAAGGGGTCTGTGGCCTACGCTGCTCAGAAACCATGGTTATTAAATACAACAGTGGAAGAAAATATCACATTTGGGAATCCCTTCAACAAACAAAGGTAAGAAACATTGTGTAAAATGTGTGACAGTAACAGATAGTCTGAATTTAGACAAGGCTCAATCCGCCTTGGCCAATGCGATCTCCTGGTTAACAAACATTTTAACTTCCCTTCCCATTCCCATACTGACCTTTCTGTCCTGACCTCCTTCACTGTCAGAGTGAGGTCACACGCAAATTGGAGGAACATCACCTCATATTTTGCTTAGGCATCTTACAACCCAGCAGTATGAAGGTTGACTTCTCTCATTTCAAATAATTCCTGCATTACCTCCTCTCCCCTCTATCCCTCCCTCTCCCACCCAAGCTGAGCTACCAGTTCCACTGTTTGCATCCTTGTATCCCTCTCGTTATCACACCTTCCCCAACCAACAATGGGCCATTGTGGACTACCCTTTCTGAGGTCATCTGTTACTGACCCTGATTTGTTTTGGCCTTTCCTGGCCTCCAGTTTCCTCCAATTAACCTACAAACCCGCACGACTTTGGGATGTGGGAGGAAACAGGAGCACCCGGGGGAAACCCATGTGGTCACAAGGAGAACATGCGAACTCCACACACAGACAGCACTCAAGGCCAGGATCGAACCCGGGTCTCTGGTGCTGTGAGGCAGCAGCCCCACCAGCTGCACCACTCTACCTCCCACTAGTTAGTGACGCAAACATCTCTGGGATGTCCACAAGCTTAGTCCATTTTTATTATGCCCACTTCAGTTTAACCTCTAACTTCCTCCCAAGAGAGACAGTAATGAGCTAATGCTATTAAAGGATTAAATGCTCTATTGACAGATAGTGCCATTAAGGTGCATTATGCTTCACAAATGGTACAGAAGTAACATTTTTATGGAGGTTTCGCAATCACATTAAACGGAAGCATACTGTATGTCCATTAGTATCTTCAATGTTTATTGGTTCCATAACCAATTATCTCACTGAGGTGGTTGTGATAGGGTGGCAATGTTTTACAGTGCATGACATGTGTTGTTTTCTTCTTTGCTGTCGTTAGTAGGATTTTAGAGTGCGTTGGCAGCGTTTTTTTCCCTCCGGGTAGACAGTAGGTTGGGGAGGAAGAATAGCAGATATCGCAAATTGAAGATTGCCCTAAATATGAGATGATTCAAAACTTGTATGGCTGCCAAACACGAGGCATAGAAATCTCTGCCTGCATATTAACTGTCCACAATGACCAATCTGTGTTAAAGCCACACACAATCTTCTTGGGCAGAGAAGATTTACGTGTAAGGACCCAAACTGCTGGGGTAACTCAGCGGGTCAGACAGCGTATCTGGAGGACATGGATAGATGACGTTTCAGGTCGGGACTCTTCTTCACCTATCCATGTTCTCCAGAGATGCTGCCTGACCCGCTGAGTTACCCCAGCACCCTGTGGCCTTTTTGTGTAAACCAGTATCTGCAATTCATTGTTTCTACAAGTATTTATGAGAATGTTGCCAAGATTTGAGGACCTGAGCTATAGGGAAAGATTGGGCAGGCTAGCACTTTATTCCTATGATCACCCCTCACTGATTATCTTAGTGATTATCCCTCAAAGCATCCCTCAACGTAGGAGGTTGAGAGGTGATCGTACGGAGGTGTGTAAGATCATGAGTGAATTGATAGGATGAATGCACAAAGTCTTTTACGCAGGGTAGGGGAATCAAGGACCAGAGGGGTTAAGGTGATATGGGCAAGATTTATAGGAACTTGAGGGGCAACCTTGTCACACGGAGGGTGGTGGGTGTACGGAACAAGCTGTCCGAGGAGGTAGTTGTGGCAGGTACTACAACAGCACTTAAAAGACATTAAGGTACATGGATAAGAAAGGTTTAGAGGGATATGGGCTAAATGCGGGAAAATGGGACTAGCGTAGATGGGGCATCTTGGTCGGCATGGTCGAGTTGAGCAGCAGTTTTAATGCTGTATGAAGCTATAATTGGGTCAAAGTCCAGAGAATAATGTTCCTCAAATGCATCTTGAACTGGTTCAGCATCTGGGCTCTAATTGGGCGTAAGGTGACAGTTCTATTTAATCGATCATCTGTGATGGTCTATCATTGAGTTTGAGGCAGATTGCAAGGATTGAAAAAGTGATCTCTGAAAATCATCTACCTAATAATTTCAGGAGTGTTAGTACTTCCTCGAAAGTACCACATATACTGTCGTCTTCTTGCTGCTGTTTGACCAAATGCAGAGAACATAGAGCAGCACAGGAACATGCCCGACAGCCCATAATGTCGGTGCCGAACATGATGCCAAGTTCAACTAATGTGGGCTGAAGGGCCTTTTCCGAAGCTGTCCTGTTCTATGATCTATCTCTTCTACGATCTGTGTCTTTTCCAGTACTTAAGAAAGGCTACATTTTAAAGTCACCAGAGTTTTTTTTAATTCATGGGGACTTTACATTTGTCTGTATTGTAGCTCATGTAATATTTAACTGTGCAAGGGGCGACATGGTTCAATCCTGTCTACAGGGTGTTGTCTGTATGGAGTTTGTATGTTCTTCCCATGACCACGTGAGGTTTTCCCCCAGTGCTCCGGTTTCCTCCCACACTCCAAAGGTGTACAGGTTTGTAGGTTAATTTGGCATAGGCCAATTGGCCCTTTGAGCCAGCACCGCCATTCAATGTGATCATAGAAACATAGAAACATAGAAATTAGGTGCAGGAGCAGGCCATTCGGCCCTTCGAGCCTGCACCGCCATTCAATATGATCATGGCTGATCATCCAACTCAGTATCCTGTACCTGCCTTCTCTCCATACCCCCTGATCCCTTCAGCCACAAGGGCCACATCCAACTCCCTCTTAAATATGGCCAACGAACTGGCCTCAACTACCTTCTGTGGCAGAGAATTCCACAGATTCACCATGATCATGGCTGATCATCCCCAATCAGTACCCCGTTCCTGCCTTCTCCCCATATCCCCTGACTCCGCTATCTTTACGAGCCCTATCAGGCTCTCTCTTGAAAGTCTCCAGAGAATCGGCCTCCACTGAGGCAGATAATTCCACAGACTCACAACTCTCTGTGTGAAAAAGTATTTCCTAGTCTCCGTTCTAAATGGCTTACCCCTTATTCTTAAACTATGGCCCCTGGTTCTGGGCTCCCCCAACATCGGGAACATTATTCCTGCCTATAGTGTGTCCAAACACTAATTAATCTTATATGTTTCAATAAGAATCCCCTCTCATCCTTCTAAATTCCAGAGTGTACAAGCCCAGCCGTTCCATTCTCTCAGCATATGACAGTCCCACCAGCCCGGGAATTAACCTTGTAAACCTACACTGCACTCCCTCAATAGCAAGATAGTGCTAGTGTACGGCGATCACTGGTCAGCGCCGTCTCGGTGGGCTGAAGGACCTGTTTCCGCGCTATCTCTAAACTAAACTAAAAAGAACTAAACCCTAACTGAGTTATTTTAGATTGATTAGGTCAACGGAAGTTCAAAGACGAAACTGCTTCAAATGGGCTCAATGTGTGCAGTGAATGTAATAAAAAAAGCTATTTTGAAGGTGTGAAGTGGAACCTCTGTCGTAGTTAATTCTTTGCAATCTGTCTTAGTCTAACATTGTGGAAGTCAATTACTGTCTTGGCAGAATAATATCACTTGCACACTTTTAAACGCTAAGCCATTTATTTTCATTTACGTTGATAAAATGCAAGTATTGGAGCATGTATTGTTCTCAAGACGCAGTGCATGGGTTAGTGTTTACTTGATTGTATTATGTACTTGACTATTGGCTTTAGCAAATCATGGCAATCTTTCCAGCTCTATAATGTCTGTTTCCCCCGAGTCCGTTTATTGGATATATTAACATCGTTCCCTCTTTGCCGTCTCTCGACAGATATAGAGCGGTGATTGATGCTTGTTCACTCCAGCCAGATATTGACATACTCCCTCAGGGAGATCAGACGCAAATCGGTGAGAGGGTCAGTAATTCCAATGTACATCTTTGATTTCTATTGATTAATTAATGTCTTTGTTCCATTAAACAGCAAAGGTTCAATGGAGCTTTATTTGTCAAATATGCAAATGCACAGTGAAATTATTTTTGTATATATCACACATGCAGATGCCGCCATTGTTGGCACCATTATTCAAAGTTCAAAGTCCGGTCGATGTAACGGAGCTGTTCTCTGCGAACCGACGGCCGTCTCCTCTCCTCTCCTCTCGTCGCCCAACCATCTTTGTGTCCCGGGGGCACCTCCTGCAGCCGACCTTGAAGGCGCTGGAGGCATTACCCCCATTCACCCTCCTACTGTCCCTTGTTCCTTGTGTCCGTTGGCCCAGCTCCCTCCTGGTCACACCGTCCGACAAGCCTTCGGGTGGGTTCCCAGTCCCACCGGGTAGCAAGGTAGAAGGGTGTTTTAGATGTGACAATATCTATCACTGTCTGTATCAACCATAACGGCAGACGCTGGAATCTTGACCACATTTGTGTTTGGTTGGGATTGAAGCCTAATATGCGGTTTTAGTCCAAATGTCCTTTGTTCCTTTCTCCCCACGCCTAGTAACTAAAAGAACACCTGGCACAGAAACAGACCCTACGGCCCATCTTGTCCGCACCGACCAGCGATCACCCCGTACACCTATCACTGTCACACTCAGGGGACAATTTACTATTTTTACGGATGCCAAATTAACCCAAACCTGAATATCTTTGGAGTGTGGGAGGAAAGCGGAGCACTTGGAGAAAACCCACACGGTCACAGGGAGAGCGTACAAACGCCATGCAGTCAGGACTCATAGTAAGGATCAAACCCGGGTCTTTGGCGCTGTAATGCAGCAATTCTACCAATGCTCCAATGTCCCTGTTCAACAGCTGTGTCAAAGCAGCTTTATTAAGGCCCAATATTCCCCAGAGCATCAAGCTAATGACCAATTTATTGATTACTAGTACGTGAGAGTTTCATTATAATTGCGTATTAATGAATGTCATGGGAATGAACCCAACTATTTGATGGTTTGTTTTATTTGCTGTAAATAAATGCCTGGATTGATTTTCTGCTGTTAATTCCAACCATCTTCTGCAGGGAATTATCCTAAGTGGTGGACAGCGTCAACGTATCAGTGTGGCAAGATCCCTGTACCAGCAGACCAATGTAGTATTTCTGGTGGGTACAATTAATTACTTTGTTCTTTTGTGCAAAGTGCAAGAGCTACCCGCTAAGTTACTCCAGCACTTAGTGTCTTTTTTGGTAAACCAGCATCGGGAGTTAGTTGTTAAAACAACACTAGCACTCGGCCCCCCAAGGTCTGCTGGATTTCCCGGTTTCTAACCATTTTAACTCCCCTTCCCCTTCCCATACTGATCTTTCTGTCCTGGGCCTCCTCTCCTGCCAGAGTGAGGCCACATGCAATTTGGAGGAAGAGCATCTCATATCCGCTTGGGGGTAGCTTACAACCCAACAGTATGTACATTAAATTCTCTGATCTTAGATAATTACAAAACCCTGCCCCCACCCTTCTTCCCCCATATAATCTCCCCCCTCCCTCCCCCCGTTCCCCGACTCACACCTATTTCTCCCCTCCCCCTCTGCTCCTACCTGCATTCCTTCCTCGAGCTTCACAATCTGAAACTCTTCAATCCTTTTGTTTCACACCTTCTGTCTTTTCATCTCTGACCTTTCTCCAACCATCTGCTCATCGAATAACCCTCCTCACCTGTGTTGGCCATTTATCTACACGCTTTTCCTGCCCCTCCTCTCTTCCAACCTACAATCACTGAAGAAGGGTCTCCCGAGATGCTGCCTGGCCTGCTGAGTTGCTCCAGCACGTTGTAACTTTTGCAGTTCCTTGTGTCTCCAATCTATCGTGCTTAAGTTTGACTCGATTGTATTTGTGTATCGTATTATCTGATCTGATTGGATAGCATGCAAAATGAAGCTTTTCGCTGTACCTCAGCACACGTGACAATAATTAACCTAAACTTAAACCTGTTTAAATAACTTTTTATGCAATTAATTAATTTTTTGTTTACAATTCCTAAGAAGTAAATTGAATCAGAATACTTAATTAAAGTGCAACCTACGAATGTTAAAAACAAAATTTAATGCTTACAGTTGGAATCATTTTTAACCTTGTGAAAAGAAGTATTGCACTTGAAAACCTTGTTTAATTTTGGATGCAACAATATCTATCACTGTCACTATCAAGCATAATGGTAACGTAAGGAATGCAGATGCTGGAATCTTGGGCAGAGTGCAAAGTGCTGGAGGAACTCAGGCAGGCAGCATGTGTGCAGGGAATGAACAGACAGCATTTCGGGTTGGATCACTTGTCAGGCTTTGTCCCTTCACCACCTCTTTTCCAGCTTTCTCCCCTCTTCTACAATCAGTCTGAGCCTGAAATAGGGTCTCGACCCAAAAAGTTACCTATTCCTTTCCTCCAGAGATGCTGCCTGACCCACTGAGTTACTCCAGCATTTTGCATCTATCTTCAGTGTAAACCAGTATCTGCAGTTCCTCCCTATACAGTCTGAAGAAGGCTCCTGACCCAAAGTTTCAAGTGTCCACTCCCTCCACAGATGTTGCCCGACCTGCTGAGTGGCTCCAATACTGTGCTTTGCTCAGTCACAATAGCATTCTGCTTCATCCGTGCCACCTCTGCACAATGCATGACAATCATCTGAGGTGCTGTGGTGCGAGCAGCTGACTGTCGGTGGAAGAGGAAGCGGAATGGAAAAGATATCCCAAACAATCCCATTCCATCAGGCTGTGGGTGAAGGATCAGTCATGGTATCAAACTGCTAAATGCCATCCCAAAGAAACCTCATCATATTTTTACTCTGTGACGAAACATAACAATTTCCACTTGGTCACACTCCAAAATATAATACACATCAGGAAAACAAGCAGACAGTAATCCGGAAATAATGTCCATGCTGAACATGATGCCAAGTTAAAGTGATCTCCTCTGCCGACATGCGATTCACATCCCTCCATTCCCTGCATATCCATGTGTCTGTCGAAAAGGCTTTTAAACGTCACGATCCTAGTCCAATGCTAGTCTTGCGTATAAACACTACACCAACACGTATCTGGGCTGCAATGAATGTAGGAAGGTTAGAGAAAGGCCAGTGAATGTCAGAAGCTAAGACTGCAAGTGACCTTGGAGGATAAATCTGAACAGCTCAGAACCAAAATTAGCTCACTGCAGACTGTAGACCTTCCTTAACCGTACCTTCAGTGTTGAGGCTTCTCTATTGTTGAAGGAGGGTCCTGACCCATCACGTCTGCCCATTCCCTCTACAGACGCTGCCTGACCTGTTGAGTTCCTCCAGCCACTTTGACTCAAGAATCCAGCATCTGCAGTTCCAATATACTTGGGTCCGCAAATGGGTGGAGTTAGCCACCTCTTCCATACATTAAAAGATATGTCCGAGCGCTCCCAGCTTGGTGCCTGGTTTGGACATGGACTTTGTTCCCCTATGTTCGCACAAATAATTTTGCGTTACGCTCCCATCATCATTCTCCCGTGGGCCAATCTGGGGGGAAACTGTCTTTTTCCCCGTGGATAAATAAATGTAAATAAATAAATAAATAGATAAATAAATAGATAAATAAATAAATATCTATCTATCCCAAAGATGTGCGGGTTTGTAGGTTAATTGGCCTCGGTAAATTGCGCCTAGAGTGTAGGGAGTGGATAAGAAAGTGGGACAACATAGAACTAGTGTGAATAGGTGATTCACGGGCAGCATGGTTGTGGTGGGCTGAAGGGTCTGTTTTTATGCTGCATCTTTCAGTCAGTAGATTGAACCCAGGCGTCTTTGGTGAAAGTTACGAATTCAACCAGATTCTCATTACGCAAGGTGTATTCAGCGTCATTAACAACGGCACTAAGCTGGACATTAACACCACTTTGGTTTGTCAGGACGATCCGTTCTCGGCACTGGACATCCACCTGGGTGACCATCTCATGCAGGATGGAATCGTCAAGATGCTGCAGGAGGAGAAGCGAACAGTGGTCCTGGTCACTCATAAACTGCAATACCTGCCCCACGCAGATTGGGTGAGATGTTCTCTAGTACCTTTGCAATGGTGTTTCCAAGATTTTGATGAGTAAATCCATGTCCAGTGTGATTGATCCATAAGCTAAGGTACTGAAGATGGACACAAAATGCTGGAGTAACTCAACTGGTTAGGCAGCATCTCTGGAGAAAAGTAGTAGGTGATGTTTCGGGTCAGAACCCTTCTTCAGACCCTACCTAAAACATCATCTATTCCTTTTCTCCAGAGGTGCTGCATGCTTCGCTGAGTTACTCCAGCATTTTGTTTCCATCTTTGGTATAAACCAGTATCTGCAGTTCCTTCTTACATAGCAATGGATGCTGTCCGATTCATCTCTGCCCCTTTGTGGACATTGGACTTTGTATATGGAACTGATGTGTTACAAATCAGGGCGGTAGAGTTGCTGCCTGACAGCGCCAGAGACACGGATTCGATCTTGACTATGGTTGCTGTCTGTACGGAGTTTGCACGTTCTCCCTGTGACCACGTGGATTTCCTCCGGGTGCTCCAGTTTCCTCCCACACTCCAAAGATGTACAGGCTTGTAGGCTAATTGGCTTTGGTAAAATTGTAAATTGTCCCTGGTGTGTAGGATAGTGCGAGTGTACAGGGTGGTCAGTGGTCGGCACGGACTCGATGGACCGAAGGGCCTGTTTCTATGCTGTATCTCTAATGTCCAAATTCCAACTGCTGAGACCTATATTCTGAGCTCTGTATATTCCCCTTTGCTCTATCTATTGAACTTGAATTTGAACTGATCGTATCTATTTCCCCTGGGTGCTCCGGTTTCTTCCCACACTCCAAAGACGTGCAGGTTTGTAGGTTAAGTGGCTTCTGTAAATAGATGCTAATGTGTAAAATAGAAATGGTGTACGGGTGATTGTTGGTCAGCATGGACGCAGCAGGCCGAAGGGCCTGTTTCCATGCTGTATCTTCAAACTAGATTAAACTAGACTAAACTTGGCTGATCATGTCATTATGTGTAACATTATTCGGCGTTTAAATAATTTTAATGTTTATGATTTGAATTATTTCTATATTGTGTCTTATTTTCTGTGCGTTTTGTCTCCACAGATTATAGCCATGAAGGATGGCACTATACAGAGAGAAGGCACATTGAAGGATATCCAGAATTCTGATCCAGATCTCTTTGAACTTTGGAAAACACTAATGAACAGACAGGATCAAGAACTAGAAAAGGTTCTTCCTTCTCAGACTAAAGATTTCAACAGTCTCCTGCATTATATACACGGTTCCCATCATATATTGTTGCTGGTGTTGGTTTTGATTTTGGCTTTTAATTTAGGCTTTAGAGATACAGCATGGAAACAGGCCCTTAGGCCCACAGAGTTATCGCCGACCAGCGATCACCCCATACACTAACACTATCCTACACACTCGGGACAATTTACAATTTTACAGAAGCCAATTAACCTGCAAACCTGCACGTCTTTGAGATGAGGGCGGAAACCAGAGTACCTGGAGCAAACCCACGCGGTCACTGGGAGAATGTGCAAACTCCGTACAGACAGAACTCTCAGTCAAGATAGAACCCAGATCTCAGTCGCTGTAAGGCTGCAACTCTACCGCTGCGTCACTGTGCTGCCCCTGATCTCATGTAATACCAAGGGAAAACAAGAAATTCATCCTTTATTATAAGCAGAATTCTTCCTTGTCCCCTTGCTCCTTCCTTGCTCGTATAGTTTAAGTGGTGATATCATGTGCGTCTAGATCAATTTTTTTTCCCCAACATAATGTGTTCCCCTCCCAGTACCTGTATAACTTTCAACTCGCATTCAGTTTGAATATCGTTCTTGGCTGTTACTTGAAATTCCGGACACTCACACTGACAAAATTGTTGCTTTGCTCCACAGGAAATTGTAGCTGGAAGCAAAACCGCATTGGAGCGGAAGAACTTACGGAGAGCGATGTACTCGCGAGAGGCCCTCCTGAAAACACTGCAAGAGGCAGAAGATGAAGGTATTAGGCTAGTTAGTTAGTTAGTTTTGTTTATTGTCACGTGTACCATAGTACCGTGAAAAGCTTTTGTGTTGCGTGCGATCCAGTCGGCGGAAAGACTATAGATGATTGCAATCAAGCTATCCACAGTAATGTTACAGGATCAAAAGTTTAATGTTTAGTGTAAGATAAAGTCATCCAATAAAGTCCGATTAAAGATAGTCCAAAGTTCTCCAATGAGGCAGGTGGGATGTCTCTAGTTGATGATTGAATGCACCAGTTAGACTTAATTGTGTTTAAGTATCGTATTATCTGATCTCAGTGGGTCGGGCAGCATCTCTGGACAAAAGGAACAGGCGGCGTTTCGGGTCGGAACCCTCCTTGAAACTGAAGGGTTCTGACCCTTAACGTCACCTATTCCTTTTCACCAGAGATGCTGCCTGACCCGCTGAGTTACTCCAGGATTTTGTATCTATCTTCAGTACAAACCAGCATTTGCAGTTCCTTCCTGCACGTATAATCTGACCTGATTGGATAGCATGCAAAAGAAAGCTTTTCACTGCAGCATCGTACATGTGACAAAAATAAATCTAAATCCTAAATGCTAAACCATATGACGTGGGAGACAGAAGGGATGCCCACTGTTAGATTGCAAACGGTGGCATAGCGGTAGAATTATTGCCTTACACCGCCAGAGACCCGGGTACTGTGTGTACGAAGTTTGTACCTTCTCCCTGTGACCTGCGTGGGTTTTCACCGGGAGCACCGGTTTCCTCCCACACTCCAAATACATACAGGTTTGTAGGTTAATTAGCTTCTGTAAAATTGTCAATTGTCCGTAGTGTGTGTGTAGGATAGTGCTGGTATGTGGGGATCGCCGGTCGCCGCAGAGATAGATAGATTCTTGATTAGTAAGGGTGTCAGGGGTTATGCGGAGAAGGCAGGAGAATGGGGTTAGGAGGGAGAGGTGGATCATCCATGATTGAATGGCGGTGTAGACTTGATGGGCCAAATGGCCTAATTCCGCTCCAATTAGTTATGATCTTCTGTCCTTTGGACTGTGCACGTGAAAATAATAAACCTAAACCCTAAATGGTGGGCCAAAGGGCCTGTTTCTGAGCTGTATTTCTAAAGTAAACCAAACTTAACATGGCAGCGGAAAATGAATGAAGGATGTCATACTGCATTAATTGTGGCTTCCTTTGTATCTTTGCTGCAGAGGATATGGCCGAGGGTGATGATGGAGACAATCTGTCCTTGGCGCTGCGCGAAAGGGCAAAGATGCCGTGGGGTGCCTGTGGCAAGTATCTGAGCTCGGCTGGTTGCCTTCTGCTGCCTTTGCTCATCCTCTCTCAGCTCTTCAAGCACACGGTGATGGTTGCCATCGACTACTGGCTGGCAAAGTGGACCTCCGACGCGATCTACGTCAAGAACGAAGTGGAGAAAGGAAATTGTTCTTCCGCCCAGGTGACGATTTCCGTGCCACACATTTGAATCGGCCCGTTGCTGTTTCTGTCACACAACAAAAGGACACAAAGTGCTGGAGTAACTCAGCGGTTACGATATTTATGATAATTTTTGGAAACATAGCATCAAGATGAGTCCGAATGAAAAAGCCACCATTATTTGAATCAACTGAAGATACAAGGAACTGCAGATGCTGGAATTGTGCCTAGAAGTCAAAGTGCTGGAGTAACTCAGCGAGTCAGGGCAACATATTTGGAGAAACTGAATAGGTGACGTTTCGGGTTGGGACCCTTCTTCAGACGGTCTGCAGTCTGAAAAAGGGTCTTGGCCCCAAACGTCACCTATCCCTTTTCTTCAGAGATGGTGCCTGTACCTCCAGGAACCTCCAGCATTTTGTGTCTATCTTCGGTGTAAACCTGCATCTGCAGTTCCCTCCTACACTTGGATAGGTGACGTTTAGCTATGGACCCTTCTTCAGACTGATTGGAGGGAGGGAAAGAAAACTGGAAGGAAGGAGAAGCACGATAGGTGAGTGATAGTTGGATACAGGTGAGGGGCGGGGTGTTTTGTGATAGTCAGATGGGTAGACAAATGCCAGAGATGAAAAGACAAACAAAGCTGCAGAGGAAAGGAGAGAAGATGTGTGAAATGTGAATCCAGAGGAAGGAATGTAACTGGAATGGGAGGGGGAGGGGAGAAATGTGCGCGCGTGCAGGTGGGGCACTTTAGTTTAGTCAGTTTCGTCACATATCCCGCGGTACAGTCTTTTGTTATGTGTTATCCAGTCAGCGGAAAGACCATATGTGATTCCAATCAAGCCATCCAACAGATGCAAGATAAAGGGAATAACGTTTAGGTCAAGGTAAAGTCCAGTAAAGTCCGATTAAAGATAGTCCGAGAGTCTCCAATCAGGTAGGTAGGAAGTCAGGGCCACTCTCTAGTTGGTGATAGGATGGTTCAGTTGCCTGATAAGAGCTGGGAAGAAACTGTCCCTGAATCTGGAGGTGAAACGACAGGGAAGAGAGAAGGAGATAGAAAGCCAAAGGAATAATCTTCTCATGTTCAACACTGCATGCTTGTTCATTGATTTATCTTCTGTTTGCTTTCCAGGATTGTTACTTCAATCATTCTTCATACATAATAGTCTTCAGCATCCTCTGTTGCCTAGGAATTGTCCTGTGTCTGATTACCTCTATTGCTGTGGAATGGACAGGCCTGAAAGTGACCAAGGAGCTGCACAAGAGTTTGCTCAACAAAGTCATCTTGGCACCAATGCGGTACTGAACTACATGCTTAAATGTTTCTCTGCTCTCGAATTAAAAGGAGTCAATTTTAATTTAAGCCATCTAGCAAGAAATTTGCATGACTGTGCAATGCACTGAGGGACAGCACAGTGGCACAGCTGGTAGAGCCGCTGCCTCGCAGCGCCAGAAACGCGGGCTCGAACCCGACCTCGGGTGCTGTTTGTGTGTGGAGTTTGCACGATCTCCCTGTCACCGCGTGGGTTTCCTTCAGGTGCTCCGGTTTCCTCCCACATCCCAAACGTTGGTTTGTAGGTTAATTGGCTTCTGTAAATTCCCCCTAGTATGTAAGGAGGAGGAAAGTAGGATAACATAGAACTAGAGTGAACGGGGTGATCCGTGGTCAGCATTGACTCGGTGGGCCGGAGGGCCTGTTTCCATGCTGTACCTCTAAACTTGTACTCCCAGTAAACGTCAGTTTCACACTAGGCTGCTTCAGTTAACATTAACCCTTTGCTTTTAAAGTACACCACCTGAAATTTAGAGCGCTCTTAGTCGTGATGCAAGTTTCAACCTATAACATTTACTATTGCTTCCCCCTCCACAGATGCTGCCTGACCCGTTGAGCACCTCCAGCAAATAGTTTTTTTTTGCTCCAGATTCCAGTACCTGCAGTCTCTTGTGGCTCCAGAAATTCACATAGCGTTTACCAGTAATTACTACTGCTTATTGTACACATTTGTTTTTGATTCCTTCAGATTCTTTGAGACCACTCCTCTTGGGAACATTCTGAATCGGTTCTCTTCAGACACCAATATCATCGATCAGGTAAGACGTTTGGAAGATTTCAGAAGTCATATTGCAAAAGTTTTTTTTAATTTTATTATGTTATGCTAGTGCGTGGAAACAGGCCCTTCGGCCCATCGAGTCGGCCCGGAACAGTGTTCACCCCCGTGCACTAGCACTATCCTCTACGCTCTAGGGACAATTTCCGATTTTACAGAAGCCAATTAACTTGCAAACCTGCACGTCTTTGGAGTGTGGGAGGAAACTGGAGCACCCGGAGAAATCCCACGCGGTAACAGATAGAACGTACAAACTCCCTACAGACTGCACCAATAGTCAGGATCGAACCTGGATGTCTGGCAACTGTGAGGCAACAACTCTACTGCTGCGCCACAGTGCTGCACATATCATACTGTAATATTCATTGACCCAACACGGGAGCTGTTTTGTAATTTTGATTACTTGTTATCTAAATATCTATCCACTCCACTCTATATTCTTCCGTTAGGTACCACAAAACAATTCAAGATATACACTTTCACAAGATTAACGGCGGGCACAGCGTAAAATTTTGTTACCTCAGCAGAAATATATTGAGCAACCCAGAAGTCAAATCACTGACCTCGGGTGCTGTCAGTGTGGAGTTTGCATGTTCTCCCTGTGACCGCGTGGGTTTCCCCTCCATGTGCTCTGGGTGCTTCAGTTACCTCCCACATCCCAAAGACAGGTTTGTAGATCAGAATTTACTGGACTTTATATTGCACTAAACGTTATTCCCTTTATCCTGTATCTGCACATTGAGGACAGCTTGATTGTAATCATGAATAGTCTTTCCACTGACTGTTTAGCATGCCACAAAAAGCTGTTCACTGTACCTCAGTACCTGTGATAATAAACCAAACTAAACTAAATTTAACAAAATGAAACTAAACTAATTGCCCCTGTTTCCATGTCCTTCTCTAAATTACTTGGCAACAATTACAGTTTACTGTTGATTGTTTTAGGCTCTTGTTTGCACTTCTGGTCGCCCCTTTGCAGGAAGCATTCAGGGTGCAGAAGAGGTTTACCAGGATGCTGCCTGGATTAGGTGGTATTAGATATAAAGAGAGGTAGACTCAAGCAGCTGGAGTAACTCATCGGGCCAGGCAGTATCTGTGGAGAGAAGGAATGGGTGACATTTAGTGCAAGATAAAGTCCAGTAACGTCCGTACACCAAGTGATAATTTGTTATAAGGGACGGGTGTTGATGGATCATATTTGGTACTGACTGGATTGATGGTAATGTTGCATTTATTTCCAGCACATCCCTGCTACCTTGGAGTGCCTCAGTCGATCAACGCTCCTGTGTGTCTCTGCTCTGGCAGTGATTTCATACGTAACACCTGTGTTCGTTATCGCCCTGGTCCCTCTCGCAGTGGTTTACTACTTTATCCAGAAGTACTTCAGAGTGGCGTCCAGGTAGGCAGCCGCCAGAAGCTGGGCTTGCGAACATTGCAGAGACGTAGGATTGTAGAATCACTCAACTGCCAGCATCAAGGTGAACAATACCGACAATGACTCAATGACACTTCATTGTCACGTACCTGCGTAGGTACAGTGAAATGCTGTGTTTTTACATACAACCCGGTAAAATCACACGGCAGACCTCACCTAGGCTGCACACATGTGTTGCCACTTTTCTGGTGCTGTCAAAGTTACAAAAGTTCACTGAACAGCCCTATCGTCTGCATGCTGCCCCATACGGCAACAGTCCCCCCTCCCGCCAGGTTCCCCTTCGTTCTCGACGGCCCCCCGCGTCTGACTATGAGCCAGAAATGGGTATCAGCCCGATACATCACCTGTCCATGTTCTCTAGAGATGTTGCCTGATGCGCTGAGGTACTCCAGCACTTTGTGTCCTTTGTTTCCTTGCACATTCTTTGCCATCTTATCTACCTGCACTGCCATCTTGATTATTTACACTATTTGGTGTATGTCTGCAATATGTAAATTATTCTTTTTCTGGTGATCAAGTCAAGAGTCCACAGTGTTTTATTGTCCTATGTACCGAAACGGAAGAATGAAACGCTTACTTGCAGCAGCAGCAGCAGCACGACAGGTTTGTAAACACAATACTCAAGTGATAAAAAAGATAAACACAAAAAACAAGTGCCACGAATTTAAAAAAATCTAAAATGATGCAAAAACAAAACAATAAAGCCCTATGTCCCTAGTGCAATAAGGCAGGTTGTAGTTTAGTTGTACCTGATCTATTCCTCTCAGTTTTCGCGTAGTTTCGTGGTGCTCAATAACCTTGTGGTTGTTGGGAAGAAGTTGTTGCTGAACCTGGATGTTACAGTTTGAGACACCTGGACCTTCTTCCTGAGAGGAGGAGTGACCAGGGTGGTGTGGGTCCTTGGTGATGCTGAGTGAATAAGGTGGCATGCCCCATCCATAGGAATTCACTGAATCAAAAAATTCAACACCAGCCAGTAGTGCTGCTGCCTCACTCGCCACAGACCCAGGTTTGATCCTGACCTCGGGTGCTGTCTGCGTGCAGTTTGTATGTTCTCCCTGTGACTGCGTGGGTTTCCTCCGGGTGCCCTGCTGCTCTGGTTTCCTCCAAAGACGTGTGGGTTTGTAGGTTAATCGGCCGCTGTAAATTCCCCCTAGTGTGCATGTAGTGGATGAGATGGGATCAATGGTCGGCATGGGCTGAGGGGCCTATTTTCATGCTGTTTCACTCACATTATCACCATGGCTCATGTTTTAACGCTGTGGGTGCCATTTAAATGCTTTTGCCACCTATTTGTCCTTAATTGTTTGGAGACATAACAAAGTGGCAAGCTGGAAGTCAAGGTTTTAGTCTGAAGCACTACACAAAGATAACCCTTAAGCTTCTGTGA
This sequence comes from Okamejei kenojei, assembly GCA_035221665.1. Classification (NCBI taxonomy): domain Eukaryota; kingdom Metazoa; phylum Chordata; class Chondrichthyes; order Rajiformes; family Rajidae; genus Okamejei; species Okamejei kenojei. Next base: position 26,234,553 of record CM069148.1, on the reverse strand, counting down.
ATAGGTGAAGTGTTCTCAAAGCACGTAGTTAAAGCACTCTTCAATTTGCAGTGGGTCTTATCAAAATTGGGAGCGTTATACCCAACCATCAGTGCACCAGCTCTATTTGCAGATAAAAATAACAATGAGGATAGAGGCAAAGTGCTGGAGTAACTCAGTGGGACAGGCAGCATCTCGAGAGGGAAGGAATGGGAGACGTTTCAGGTTGTGACCCTACTTTAGAGTGAGAGTCAGGGGAGAGGGAAACTAGAGATATGAAACGAGATATTTCATAATGAGATGAAATGGTTCATTGTTATCGTCTGCTTTGATCTGTCGTTTTCACACCTTACCCTTCCATATCTCTAGTTTCCCTCTCCCCTGACTCTCAGTCTGAAGAAGTCTCAACCCGAAACCTCACTCATTCCTTCTCTCCAGAAATGCTGCCTGTCCCACTGAATTACTCCAGAATGTTTGTGTCTATCTTCAGTGTAAACCAGCATCTGCAGCTATTCCTGCACACAAAAATAACAATGGCCAGCTTATTGAATCAAAAGATCATCATAATTCATGCTTACCTTTTAATTAATGCAAATCTCTGAATTTTTAATAGCACATGTAAACTCCCCATAAATATCTTCGACTAAAAACTAGAAAAATGCTGGAGACTGTTAAGAAGGGTCACCTACCCACATTCTCCAGGGATGCTGCCTGACCTGCTGAGTTACTCCAGCACTTTGTGTCTTTCTATGATAGAGCCAGCATCTGCAGTTAAATGGGGAGGGGAGACTAGGGATTGCGACTCATCCTTGGTTATGTTGCTAAGGTAGTGGAGTCAATGGAAGGAAGGCTGGTTACGCGATGGATTGGGTTGCTTCCACAGTCAGCAAGCTTGTTAAGCCTCAGGGGTTTCACCACTTTTCCACCACTGATAGACTTTTCACCATGCTTTGATCTGCAGAGACCTCCAGCAACTGGATGACAGTACACAACTTCCGCTGCTCTCCCACTTCTCCGAGACGGTGGAGGGCCTGACCACAATACGAGCCTTAAGGTAAAGCTATCTCCTAGAAATATATAAAATTATGAGGCACAGACAGTCAGAACCTTTCCCCTTGGCTGAAAATGTCAAAGACATGTCAAAGCATAGCTTTTTGATTAGTCAGAGCATTGAGTATAGAAGTTGGGAGGTCATGTTGCAGTTGTATAAGACTTTGGTGAGGTCATATTTAGAGTGTTGTGTTGAGTTCTGGACACCATGTTATAGGAATGATGTTGTAAAGTTAGAAAGGGTACAGAGAAGATTTGTCCTAATGGACAAATACGAACTCTTTGAACAGATATGGTCTCCATATACAGAATATTTGAAGGGGTAGCTGTTCTTGGCATCACAACTCAATGGGTACCCGGCAGGATTAGATGAAAATAACTCTCTGTTTTTCTTTTTGATTTGTATACATGTCTCTATTGATATCGCTATTTGAAATTGTGTTATTCACTATTAAGATGTATACTGTAATCTCTTTTTTCTTAATATATATATAATACTTTGTTTTAATTAAATAAATATAACAAGAATATTTATTTTTTTTCTCTCTCTCTTTTTCTCTTTATATATAATCAAAATTATTATTTAATCACTACTCTTATTGATTAAAATCTATTCTTTTCTTTTTATACTTTCTAAAAAAATAGAAGTTTATAAGAATTATTCATAACATTCGTATACTTATTGAAATAAGTCGGTTGTGTATTTGAAAAGTTGTTATGATGGATTACTTCTAATAAAAATATTATTACAAAAAAAAAGAGATTTACAAGGATGTTGCCAGGACTTTAGGGCCTGAGCTGTAGGGAAAGGTTGAGCAGGCTCGGGACTCTTCTTTGGAGGGCAGGAAGATGAGGTGATCTTATAGAGATGTATAAAATCATGAGAGGAATAGATCAGGTACACATAGTCTCATGCCAGTGTAGGAGAATTGAGAACCAGATGACATAGGTTTAAGGTGAGGGGGAATGATTTAATAGGAATCTGAGGGGTAACTTTTTCACACAAAGGGTGGTAGATGCATGGAACAAGCTGCCAGAGGAGGGAGTTGTGTCAGGGACTACTGAACTGTTTAAGAAACAATTAGTCAGGTACATGGATGGGACCAGTTTAGAAGGATTTGGCCTAAATGCAGGCAGGTGGGACTAGTGAAGGGGCATATTGGTCAGTGTAGGCACGTTGGGCCGAAGGGCCTGTTTCCACGCTGCATGACTATGACTAAAATTATGAGAGGCATTGATAGGGCTAGACAGTCAAACCTTTTGGATGGAAGTGTCAAAGATAAATGTCAAAGCAGTGTTTTAAGGGGGCAAAGTTTAAAGGAGATTTTTTTTTATATACAGAGGGGGGTGAATGCCTGTAACACACTGCCAGGGCTGGTGGTGGAGGCAGATATGTCAGTGGCATTTAGGAGGGTTTTGGATAGATACTTGGATATGCAGAGAATGGAAGGGTATGGATCTCGTGCAGGCAGAGATCATGTTCAGTAGGGCCTGTACTGTTCTATATTAATATAACCCCAGATTAAAATGGTAGCCTTATATTATTGAACCTATTGAAGGTCGGGATATTTGCACAATAAGGAGGTAAGAATTACAGTGAATGGACAGACAGCAAGACCATATCAGATCAGTCATCACCTCACTCATCGGCAGAGGGATTGTATGGTCTATTTCTGCTCCCTCTTATGTTCCTATTCTGCCAAACATTTGCACGTGGAATAGAATCAGAAAGTCATACAGCACGGAAATAGGACCAGCTCATCCGTGCCAACCAAGATACACCATCTAAGCTAGCCCCTTGTGCCTGCCTTTAGCATATATATCTCTATACCTCTCCCAGCCATTCACCTGTCCAAATGTCTTTTAAATGCTGTTATAATACCTTCCTCAACTACCTTCTTTGGCAGCTCGTTCATTATACCCACCACCCTCCATATGAAAAACTTTGCCCCTCAGGTTCTGATTAATCTTTCCACTCTCACTAGCCTCCATGCTAGGGACAATTTTACAATGTTACTGAAGCCAATTAACCTACAAACCTGTATGTATTTGGAGTGTGGGAGCACCTGGAGAAAACCCCCCCAGTCATACTGAGAACGTACAAACTCCATACAGACAACACCCGTAGTCAGGATTGAACCCAGATCTCTGGCGCTGTAAGGCAACACCTCTACAGCTGCTGTTCTTAAACTAAGCGAAACTAGACAGAAATGGAAGCTGCGTATAATCACAGAGTAACAGATTTACCTCAACTGGATGCAGAATTAAACTACTTTAGATGGTGTTTAAGCATTGAGGGGGGATGAATGCTTTTTATATTTAAAGACAAATATCCACACCGGGTAAACTTGCAGCCAATGAAACTTGTGTGCCTGTGTTTTCAGGGAAGAAAATCGCTTTCGCCAGAAACTGCTGGAGCTCACCGACACTAACAACATTGCCTCCTTGTTCCTCACAGCAGCCAACCGCTGGCTCGAAGTTCGTATGGTAAGGGCTACAGATGCCGAATCTTCAATGATTATTACCTCTCCTTATCTTTTTTCTGCCTATTCTTATGAAACTAGAATTTGAACGGTGCGGTAAATATCCCTGCAATTGCACACCAAAAGTAAATGCTCAAAGTTACTGACCTGCACTATTGTCTTTAGACTTTAGAGGTACAGCACAGAAACAGGCCCTTCAGCCCGTCGAGTCTGCGCCGACCAGCGATCACCCCTTACACTAACACTAGGAATCATCTTACAATTTTTTACTGAAGCCAATTAACCTACAAACCTGTATGTCTTTGAAGTGTGGGAGGAAACCGGAGCACCCAGAGAAAATCCATGGGATCACAGGGAAAACTCCATACAGGCAGCATCTGTAGTGTGTTCGATGGTCAGCACAGACTTGGTGGACAGAAGGGCCTATTTCCACGCTGTATCTTTCAATCAGTTCAATCAATCAAAACCTCAACTAAAAACTGGTGGGGAGTTGTAAACACATAAGCTTTCAGCACGATGATCTTTCATGAGAACAAGAGGCAAGAGTGTTTCATTGTATATACTGACAATGGTACAATGAAATTCTTACTTGCAGTAGCAAAACCGGTCTGGAAACACAATACACATCGAAAATATAAAATAGATTAAATAGATTAATAACCAGGGGGTAAAGATAAAGATGAAAAAGTCACCATAACATCTCTATGCATGCTAGTTCATGGACGAGGTTTTGTTCTGGAGCCCAGTTGTTATAAAGATACCTTTGGTCACTGATGATAATTACACAATGTATTTGCTTATGTCACTCCCACTTCCGAGTTTGGATTCACTAAAGTCAATGGTAACGGCAGTGTATCATGCAAACTTACCTTGCCAAATTCAGCATGTGAGGAAAAATAAATTTCTAACCACATAGAACAGCACACAGAAGTGCTGGAGTTACTCAGCGGGTCAGGCAGCATCTCTCGAGGACATGGATAGGTGACGTTTCAGGTCGGGATCCTTCTTCACATTGTCCCATCCCAAAACCTCACCTATCCATCTTCCCCAGAGATGCTGCCGGACCCGCTGAGTTACTCCAGCACTTTGTGTCCTTTTGTGAAAACCAGCATCTGCAATTCCTTGATTCCACATAGAACAGCACTGCACAGGAACAGGCCCTTTGGTCCACAAAGTCCATGATGCCAAGACAAACTCTTATCTACCTGCACGATCCATATCCCTCCATATCCCTGCATATCAGTGTACGTAGCTAAAAATTCCACTATGGTATGTGCCCCCACCACCACCCTTGGCAGCGAGTTCCAGGCATCCACCAGCCTCAACAATCATCCGACATAGCTGCAAAATAGTAGATGTATTATTCCCTCAAAACTTAAGCATTAATTAAGGTCTGGCGGCCAAACTAATAAATGTGCAGACTCCTTGTCCACTAATGTTTCGTCTAACTCTGCTCAGCGACTTTATTACTTCGAACATATTATTGCTTTATTCCATGGCAAATTTACATGTGAGTAAAGTTGTTTATTGTTGCCTCTAGGAATATATTGGAGCATGTGTAGTTCTTATTGCAGCAGTTGCGTCCATCACAAACTCTTTGTACTACGGACTTGCATCAGGACTTGTTGGTCTGGGACTTACCTATGCCCTCATGGTAAGAATATTATAGATGGTTAGAATATTTATGATGTGGGGGTGGGGGGGGGGGGGATCTTATTGAACATTGAATAAAGAAAGGCTTAGATAGACTGGATGTGGAGAAGATGTTTCGAGTAGTGGGGGAGTCTAGGACCAGAGAGCCAGAGGGTACTGCCTCAGAATAAAAGGATGTACCTTTAGAATGGAGATGAGGAGGGATTTCTTTAGCCAGAGGGTGGTGAATCTGTGGAATTAAATGCCACAGATGGCTGTGGAGGCCAAGTCATTGGGTATTTTCAAAGCAGAGATTGACAGATTCTTGGTTTGTAAGGGAGTCAAAGGTTATGGGGAGAGCTCAGGAGATTGGGGTTGAGAGGGGAAAAATAGATCTGCCATGATTGAATGGCAGAGCAGACTCCATGGACCAAATGGTCTATGGCTCCTATATCTTATGCTCGTAATTTACTAAAATCTGAAATTGGAAGTCATCAGGAGTAAATATACGTTTGGGTCACTTGGAAATGGAGATTTATTTTGTTTGTTTTCAAAATTGGGTGAAATTTCTAATCATTACTGTTCAATCTGAGATTTTAAATTGGGACTCCTTCATCCAGTTGCTCAAGTATATTCAAAACCAAAGTGGAAAAATATTTGCCATTAATTTTCTTGGCAAAGATCAAACTTACGATAGACTGCACTCTCGTAGGCTGTGTTATTTTTTTCTCTGAATTGTTAGCTGTTCAAGGCCTGGCCGATTGCTGAAAGTGGCAACAGACTTGATGCCTTTCTTTGCTTTGCAGATCTCAAACTACTTGAATTGGATGGTACGCAATCTAGCGGATATGGAGGTACAACTGGGTGCTGTGCAAAGGATAAACAACCTCCTTAAAATCGAAACTGAAAATTACGACGGACTTATATGTGAGCATTTCCAGTGGTTCAATTGTGCTTTTATTGTCACATGTGCTAAGTGCTAAAATAGCGAAATAACTTTTCTGTACAAACAGTCCTGTAGAGTTTTGGCATAACACCGATCCCCGATTACAATGATATAGAAATAGTCTACTGAGCCCGCATGCAAGAGGCACCATGTTTTGCCGCCAATTTTCAAAGTTCACGTTCCAGTTCCTATGACTGGTGCCTGTTCCACACAATTCCCAGCCTGTTGCAGGCCTCCAGCCATCTCCTTCCTTTGGCGCCATGTCCCTCTCTTCGTCCGTCCACTTTTGTTCCACCGGGGCGCCTCCCGCAGCCGACCATGAGGGCGCACTAGGCCTGTTTAGTAATGGACCTGTCCCACTTAGGCGACTCTTTTGGTGACTGCCAGGGATTCGTTTTAATGGAATTCACCTACGACACCTGGCGGCAACCTACGACAGCACCTACGTCAACCTACGACAACCTACAACAACCTACGTCAACCAACGACAACCTACGACAACCTACAACAGCAAAAATTGTCGCCACTGTCGCCGAAATTTTTCAACATGTTGAAAATTTTGCGGCAGTCGCCCAGAAAATCGCCTAAGTGGGACAGGCCCATTAGAATGCCAATGACCAATTAGTTATGCCAGCAAACAATCTTTTAACTATTTGTTTCTTCTCCTGGATAAATTGCTACAGCACCTTCTCAGATTCCTCCTAATTGGCCAGATGAGGGTGAGATCAAAATCCAGAATCTCAGCGTTCGGTACGACAGCACCCTTAAGCCAGTGCTAAAGAACGTGAATGTTCACATCAGTCCAGGGCAGAAGGTAAGATGGCTAAGTTATAGTCAACCTGCTGTAGAAAGGATGGAATTAAGCTGGGAAGAGTGCAGTTAAGATTTATGAGGATGTTGCCAGGGCCTGAGCTATAGGTTTCTTCTGGGAAGTTCACTTTCCACCCACATCCCAAAAATATGTGGATTTGTAGATTAATTGACCTCTGTGAATTGCGGCAAATGTGTGGGGAATGAATGAGAAAGCGGAATAACATAGAACGAGGGGGAACGGGTGATTAATGGCCGGCATGGTGGGCATTGGTGGGCTAAAGGGCATTTTCACGCTGTATCTTTCAATCAATCAATGCAAACTACTGCCAGTTTTCTGAATTAAAACTAACTGTTTCTGCTACATATCTTACAGAAAGTCTCTTACTTTTGTTTGTTGAAGGGATTTCCTAACGCCCCTCATGTGCAGGGAGTGAAAGCAAACGTGGCATAGCATAGAGCTAGTGTGAACGCATGCACAATGGTCGGCGTGGACTCGGTGGGTTGCGGAGCCCGTTTCCATTCTGGACCTCTAAACTAAACTCTAAAGATATAAATTACCCGTTTTCATGTTTAACTGTAGCATTACAGGCAATATAGAGTGTAGATCTCACAGTACTTACCAGGATCTCATTGAAACCATGGCAGCAGATCCCATTGAAACCTACCGAATAATGAAAGGCCGGATAGAGTGGATGGCTTTGATTTGTTCTTTCCATACCTTTCATCCATTTGTTCTTTGTAACTTTTCATACCTCTACTTTCCCTCTCCATTGACTCTCAGTCTGAGGAAGAGTCTAGACCCAAAACGTCACCTATTCCTTTTTTCCAGAGATGCTGCCTGACCCACTGAATTAAACTAAAAGAGAGCAAGGTAATGCATTGATGTTTAAAAGCACTGCTCATTGTAATAGAAAGCATTTTTTCTTCCACACTCTACTTGAATAATCTCTCTGGTTCAGTAGGCTGTATTTCTGGTGTATGTAGCAGACCCTTATGCTGGAGTTTCAATGGCAAGGTTAAAGTATACACCCTGTCCATAGTTAAGCATGCTGTGACAGGCTTTTAAAATGTATAATGCCATAGGGCTACTACTGAAGTGGAGCGTATACTCACACTAGAGTAGATGTCCTCGGGAGAAAGGAAAGAAAGGAGAGAAAGGTACTTAAAAAAAGAGATTTGGGTCTTCTATTCCTGAAAATAGAAACCTTGGAGCATTAATTAATTTACATTAAAGAGAGTTAAGGCATTGAAACAACTGGGTATTTATCGAGAAGATGGCAAAGATTAGAATTCTAAAACCTTTAAAAGGCAGCAATGTAAACCAAATAGACTAAAAATAATATTACTAATAATAGTTGATTAACTTAGAACATGAAAGGCTACAATATAGAAACGCAGATGCTAGTTTACAAAAAAAAGACACAAAATGCTGGAGTAACTGAGTGGGTCAGGCAGCATCTCTGGGGAAACATGGGTTGGGAATTTTCACATCGGGAATTATCTGCAGACCAAACAATACGGCACACGAACAGGCCATTCGGCCCACAATGTCCACACGGAACATGATGCCAGGTTCAACTGATCTTCTCTGCCTGCGTGTGATCCAGGCCCCTCCATTCCCTGCATATCCATGTGCTAATCCAAAAGCCTCTTAAAACGCCACTATCGTATCTGCCTCCACCATCACCCCTGGCAGTGTGTTCCAGACCACTACCACCCTCTGTGCAAAAACGTGCCTCGCACATGGGCTTTAAACTTTGCTCCTCTCACCTCAAACCTATGCCCTGTAGTCTTTTGACATTTCTACCCTGCATAGAAATTTCTACCCTTCCTATGTCACTCGTAATATGAAATACTGTTATCAAGTGTATAAGAAAGAGGAGATATGACATTATAATATATTATACATAAAAATCACCTTATCAATGCACTGTGGGCAACACAGTGGTGCAGCAGTAGAGCTGCTGCCTTACAGCGCCAGAGACCCAGGTTCGATCCTGACTACGGGTGCTGTATGTATGGACTCTGTACGTTCTCCCCTTGACCCATGTGGGTTTTCTCCGGGTGCTCCGGTTTCCTCTCACACTCCAAAGACGTACTTGTTTGAAGGCTAATTGGCTTTGGTATAATTGTAAATTGTCCCTGGTGTGTGTAGGATAGTGTTTGTGTGGTGGGATCGTTGGTCGGCGAGCACTCGGTGGGCCAAAGAGCCTGTTTGCACGCTGTATCTCTAAACTAAACTAAATTGTTATCTCAGATCAGCCTAAGAAAACCCACTCCTCAGATGAAAGGTTATGGATTAATCCGACACTGCAACTGGATCTTAATCTGCAGCAGGTCAAGATACAGAATTGCCAGATGAGTTAACATCTGTCTATTCAGGCTAATGCAATCCAACTAAGACGCAGTTTTCCCTAGTATTCTCTTCAATATTCTTTCTCTGTAACCAAAATAAAAGTAAAGCCATTACTGTTTATGGAACACTGGTGCAGCATGACTATTTTATTTGCTATTATAACACAAATTCATCGACATTTCAGTTACCCAATAACATTCATTTGAATTGTGAGAAAAATGCATTTGCAAATTAATTTTGAAATGATCTATGATTTATTGGGTAGGTAAATGTAGCTCTTTGGTCAGATTAAAAAAATCCTCACTGCCAGATAGCAATTAAGCAAGGAACTATGGCAGGATGAGAAAATGGCAGAACAGTTAGAAATGAGGACAAACTTATTCACCCAGAGAGTTGTGAATCTGTGAAATTCTCTGCCACAGAAGGCTCTGGAGGCCAATTCACTGGACGTTTTCAAGAGTTAGATTTAGCTCTTAGGGCTAAAGGAATCAAGGGAGATGAGGAAAAAACAGGAACAGAGTACTGATTTTAGATGATCAGCCTTGATCATATTGAAAGGCGGTGCTGGCTCGAAAGGCCAAATGGCCTACTCCTGCACCTATTTTTCTATGTTAACTGCAGCTGTTGGAATTTTTAGCAAAACAAAAAGCGCCAGTCAGGCAGCATCTGAATGGACAGATGATGTTTCAGGTCAAGACCCTTCTTCAGACTGAATGTAGTAGGGGGGAGGAAGTTGGGAAAGAGAGGTGGGGTGGGACTAAGCCTGGCAAGCGATGGGAGTCTTTTCAGTAAAATGGATACACAAGGATCTGCAGATACTGAAATCTTGAGCAAGTTGAATCAGGGAACATCTCTGGAGAACATGGAGAGGTGACATTTTGGGTCGGGAAGTGAGGTCCCAATCTGAAGCATGGAGCAGCGGTAGAGACGCAGGTTCGATCCCGACTACAGGTGCTGTCTGTACAGAGTTTGTACATTCTCCATGTGGCCACGTTGGTTTTCTCCTGGTTCTCTGGTTTCTTCTAAAGATGAACAAGGTTGTAGGTTAATGGGTTTTGGTAAAAAATGTAAATTGTACCTGGTGTGTAGGATAGTGCTAGTGTATGGGGCAATCGCTGGTTGGCGCTGACGCAGTGGGCCGAAGGGCCTGTTTCCACACTATTTCTGTAAAGTCTAAAGTAAAGTCACCTATCCTTGTTCTCCAGAGATGCTACCTGACCCACTGAATTACCCCAACATTTTGTGACTTTTCTCGTAAACCAGCATCTACAGTTCCTTGTTTCTACCAAATAATTAACAGTTAAGAAAACACCAGTTCTTCTGGGATGTTAATGGTGAATGTTAAGTGGGGACAGAAATGTCACATCTTTAAATCTGATGAAGGGTTCCTATCCGAAACGTCACCTATTCCTTTTCTCCAGAGATGCTGCCTGACCCATTGGTTTTCTCCAGCATTTTGTGTCTATATTCGGTTTAAACCAGCATCTGCAGTTCCTTTCCTACACACTTTACTTCCTTACATGTCTTTCAAAACCCTGTTTTGTAGAAGTCTAAAGAAGGGTCTCGACCCGAAATTCACCCATTCCTTTTCACCAGAGATGCTGTCTGACCTGCTGGAGTTACTCCAGCTTTTTGTGTCTATCACCCCTTCTTTCTACATGGCATTGTGTGATATAGTGTGGAAACCCAGGCCCTTGTACCTATCTGTTTCTTAAAAGTTGGGATAGTTCCAGCCTCAACTACCTCATCTGGCAGCTTGTTCCAAACACCCACCACCCTTTTAAGGGAAAATGTTATCCCTCAGATTCCTTTTAAATCTTTTCCCCCTCACCTTGAACCTATGTCCACTGGTCACCGATTCCCCTACTCTGGGCAAGAGATTCTGTGCATCTAGGTCAAGGGAGAAGCACCATTTTTGGATCTCCATAATGTTTAGTTGCAGCTGCAGATTTACTCTACAACAAAATAATGAGTGCTCTTTGCTTCATTTTATTCCCAGATATAGGTCATGATTTATAAAATTTCTAGAATGACTGATTAAAAATACGACAATGTTCGCATTGGTGTAGCACATTGTTTAAATGCTTTACCATGTACTGATAATACTTCACAATGGAATCCATTTGGTCCACAGGTTGGAATCTGTGGACGGACTGGCAGTGGGAAATCTTCCTTTTCTTTAGCCTTTTTCAGAATGGTAGATATGTTTGAAGGTAAAGTTTTAACTTGAATTTGCTTTTCACACATTCTCTCATTTAATTTTTTTTTGTGTACTTTTGTTTTTATTCCCCCCTATACATGTCAACAAGTTTTTTAAAAATGGGTACATAGCACCAAGTTCTGGAAAACAAAGGAGAGTTAGCGACTGAAAATATTTGTTTGTGGTATTGCAACCAGGAGTTAAGGAATGTCAACAAATGCAGTGTTGGGTATTTCATCTCTTGGCGCAGCTGGTAGAGTTGCTGCCTCACAGCACCAGAGACCCGGGTTCGATCCTGACCCCAGGTGGTCCGTGTGGAGTTTGCATGCTCTCCCTGTGGCTGCTTGGATTTTCTCCAGATGCTCCATTTTCCTCCCACGTTCCAAAGATGTACTGGTTTGTGGGTTAATTTGCTTCTGTAAATTGCCGCTAGTGTGCAGGGAGATGAAATCAGATAACATAGAACTAGTGTGTGTGTGATCGTTGTGTGGCATGGACTCAGTGGGCCAAAGGGTCTATTTCCACGCTGTATCTCTAAACAAACAATGGTACTGGCAGAGTAGACACAAACAAGGAACGGCAGATGTCGGTTTACAACAAAAAAAAAGACAAAATTCTGGAATAACTCAGCAGTTCAGGCAGTATCTCTGGAGAACATGGATAGGTTGACATTTTGGGTCAGGACCCTTCTTCAGACTTAGAAATAAACCTTTAAGCAATGTGCTGAAATTCCAAGCTAAACGAAAATTAGTCCTAGCATATTTTAATGTAATAAGCGATAGAAAAGTTTGAGTCGAATAGTTTTATCTTGTTGTATCATAAATTACTCTGTACTAGTCACTCTTGTAAGATCATTATGGATGTGCTTGTGCCAAAGAACTACAAAATAGTGAAGATGCAAGGAACCACATGTAATGGAATCTTGAGCAAAACACGAAGTGCGGGAGGAACTCAGCGGGTTATACAGTATCTGTGGAGGGAATGCATAGGTGACGTTTTGGGTCAGGACCCTTCTTCAGACTGTATCGGAGAGTCAATCATAGAGCGTGGAAATAAGTCCTTCGGCCCAACTTGCCCACACCGACCAACATGCCCCATCTACACTAGTCTGACGTCTACATTGGGCCCATAAACCTTTAAACCTATCCCATCGATGTACCTGTCTAAATGTTTCTTAAATGTTGTGTAGTAGTACTGGTTTAAGACAAGGAAACTTTAATGAAACTGGTTAAGGTATCACATAACATGCATGTTACGCGGTGTTTGTATGGTACAGTACTTTATCAACATTTTGATGACTGTTTATTTCCTGCTACAATAGGGAGAATACTTATTGATGGAATAGACATTTCCAAACTGCCACTAAGCACGTTGCGATCCAGACTCTCTATCATTCTTCAAGATCCTGTGTTATTCAGTGGTTCAATACGGTTAGTATTAATGCAAAGGCAACTGGATCATCCATGGGTAATGTCAATTGCATAATTCATGTGCGAATCAGCTTTTGATGCATGTAGTTCAAAAACAATAATCTGTGTCTGTAAAGTAAAACTGTAATGAAAGGACAAATGCTAAATTAAAATCACAAGCGCACAATAGTAGGAAAAGAGCATATACCGTACAGGTGAAATGGACTTAAAAGGGGAGGAGTGCTGTGTATGTAATAGAAAAGGTATTACCTGCCTCCAAGTTAAAGGGGGGGAGGAGCGTTAGTTATGGGATAATTAGGATAAGTAATTGGTGTCTTGTGATGTCTGGGGCAAGTACGCATGAGCAGAAAAAGACTGGAGGTGGCGTCCTGCAGAAGAGAAGCTTGTATGATTCCTCCCGTGTCCGAGCCTTTATTCACGACTGTTCAAAGCATCCGAATACACAACAATTGGCGACGAGGATAAAAGAACAAAGATAAGAACAAGGCCAGCAATAAAAATCAAAAACAAAAGTTAAAAATATAAGTAGTATTTGGAAACAAGTGGAACAGCACCAAGCCAAATGGTTTTGAATTGGCGCCAAAAAGGAAAAAGGTAGGAACGGGAAGCAATAGCTCAGGGAAGAGCTAGGAAAACAAGCAGGGGCAGCAAGGGTCAGCAAGCACGGTGTCAGCTTACCTGGAATGTATCCAGGGCTGTGCAGCCCACAGCCAAGCCCATGCAGCAGCCACAGACGTCGGGTGGGGCCTAGTACCGTGAAGGCCACGGACAGGTCCAGAGAGCCACCGACAGAGGCTGAGTCTTCAGCCCAACCGGGAACAGTCAACCCGGTGGGGGGAGAAAACAGAGAAAGCCCAGTCGGGATCAGAGTCAGCCCGACAGTGAACAGAAAAGCGGACAGGCCCGCGAGAGAAGTTGACTTATGGCTAAAACTTGAACAGTATAATCTAAGAGACTCCTAAAAACTGCCGCGATCGCCAGCAAAGGCATGCAGGACTGATTATCTACAGCACCCGATTTTATTTTGGAGTCACGTGAGTGACTACGTGAAGACCCCGTCCAGCACGCATGCGCGACATTAGCGTTCGTGCAGTGCACCCGCGACGAACGGGAGTTCAAGTCGCTCCTGCTACAATTTGAAAGTCGGGCCGACAGGTAAGTGTTTTACCGTGGCCGTGTGTATTTTCTCTGTGGTCTGCTTTGTGTTCCAGAAAGAATGGGCAAGACCAGAGGAAAGAAATCTGTAGCTCGCCCCCGTTCATCTCCCGTTGAGGAGCGTTCTTTGGAGGGGGGGCGAGAGGCAGCAGGATTAACTACCGAGCCGAGCCCAGCACCGCTAGTGCAGCCTGAGCAGCGGGCTGGAGGTACCTGCAGCCAGAACCGGGCGGTAGTATCCGATGATTCAGATGAAGATGCCTCACCGCTCGAGAGCGGCAAAGGCAGCCGTCTAAGCCGAATGGAGTGGCTTATGGAGCAATTGCTCCAGCGAGATCTGCTGAGAGAGCAGCAGCAGACGCACCAAGGGAGCTCAGGCACTCCCGCAGTGCCCTTTGCGGCACTGGCCATTGCTTCACCTTCTATTGAAGGCAGCATTGGCGACCAGGTCTGGGCTGGTCAAGAAGAGGGGTCGCTGGCTGAAGATGTCCGGAGTACGCAGGGTGTACAGGATCAGGAAGTGCTGCTGGGTGTGGTCAACCGCTATGTGGTCACTCCACGAGCGGGTTGGCCTTCAGAGCCAAAATTTGCAGCCAGCATTGACCACCTGTCCTCAAAACCCCTACAAGAACGGGTGGTCAATGAGGCTCTTGAACTATATTCAGCCCCAGAAAATTGTACATCATTGAATGTACCAGCTGTAAACAGCCAAATTTGGGGACATTTGGGGCAGAATATCAGGAACCTGGAGTTGAAGCTCCAGAAAACCCTAAAACTCCTGGCAGCAGGAATAGTTTCATATGTTCGGTCCATAGATGGTGTGGACATTACCACTAATCAGCAAGGTACAGTAGCTCTGCTGTGCACCACTCAATTCGAGATTAACAATTTACGGAAGGAAATCATCAAGCTTGCCCTCAACCCTAAGTTTGCAGGACTTTGCAAAACACCGGGTTCAGAACCTCCAATTCTGGTCTTTGGAAATGACCTTCCAAAAAAGGTGAAAGACCTGGAGGAAGAGTCCAAGACCTTTGGTCTCGTGAGGGTAGGTTTGGAGCCGAGCAGACCTAACAAACCCAGGCGGCAGTACCCCATGGCATCCACCATATGGGACTGGTGAAAGCTGGGGGTCCGCAACCATTCCCCGTAAGCCTTTTTTAGGCCAGGGCCCAGAGCGGACCCCATGGAGAATGCGCCACCCTCATCAACATCAACATCAACAGCAGCCGTCTACACCCCAGCAGACACCTCATCATCCAGCGAAGGGGCAGAAGAAGCACCAGTAACCATGGAGGTAGGTGGGTCTGGTTCCTCTCAGCATATGAGCAGTAGGGGCTCTATACTAACGGGGGAGATTGCACTTGTTTTTGGATGCATGGGAGTCTACCACTAATGACAAATATATACTCAGCAGCATTCATGACTATAAAATTGACTTCGTTCATGAAAACATGCCGCCGGTTCAGCATATACCCCAAAGGGTATTCACCCTCTCAGTCAAAGAGAAACAAGAGGGTCAAGCTGAACTGATGAGGCTACTAGCAAAAGGTGTCATTGAAAGAACAAAACATGAACCTTTGGAATTTGTGTCTAATATTTTCACTAAAACTAAAAAAGATGGTGGATGTCGCATCATCATTGACTTAACTTCTTTTAACAAATCTGTTAAGTATATACATTTCAAGATGGAAACTTTTGAAACAGCCAGACAATTGATTTCTAGAGGGTACTTTCTGGCAAGCATTGATTTAAAAGATGCCTACTACTCAGTACCCATACACAAGGAACATCGTAAATACCTAAAGTTTATCTGGATGAAACAGCTATGGCAATTTAAAGCCTTGCCAAATGGGCTAACCTCAGCTCCAAGTTTATTCACAAAAATCTTAAAACCTGCCTTGGCATTATTAAGGAAACAAAAGCATATAGTCATGGCGTACTTTGACAACATTTTAATAGTAGGGAAAACCTTGGAGACAGCCATTTCGGCAGTAGCAGCCACCAAACGTTTGTATGCAACTTTGGGGTTTGTCATACATCCAGATAAATCCAATTTGACACCGTCCACAATCATGGATTATCTTGGATTTACGATTGACACTATTCGCATGACTGTAACTCTGCTGAAGGGGAAAGCATCACAGTTGGCACAATCATGCAACGAACTAATGGTTAATCATCAGCCAACCATATGGCAGGTAGCTAGTGTCATTGGGAAAATAGTAGCAGCCTTTCCAGCTGTACAATTTGGGCCTCTGCACTATCAAAATTTACAAAGAACAAAAGTGCATGCGCTAAAGAAAAACTCAGATCACTTTGACCGAGTTATTAATTTAACTGCTGAATCCATTTCCAGAGTTACAATGGTGGACAAGGAACATTAGGCTTAGCTCCAGTCCCATAATAATCACCAACCCAGTATTAACCATTCAAATGGATGCCAGTGCTTTGGGCTGGGGAGCAACTAACATGCAATACAGCACAGGGGGCAGATGGACTAATTTTGAATCATCTTGCCTACAGACACGGGGGATTAACTACTTAGAAATGTTGGGTGCGTTTTATGGTTTAAAAGCATATTCATCTAATATGCATCACGCACATGTCCGGTTGCAATTAGATAATACCACGGTGGTGGCTTATATCAACCACATGGGTGGTGTAAAGTCGATATCATGTGACAATTTGGACAACGTAATCTGGCAATGGTGTGTCGAAAGACATATTTGGTTATCAGCAACTTACCTACCAGGTAAGCAAAATACAGTGGCAGACACCAGGTCACGCAAATTTAATGATAACGATAAATCCCAAAGTATTTGCTGAAATTACAAAGCAATATGGCACACCAGATATCAATCTATTTGCATCTAGGCTGAATCACCAGGTACCAACGTATGTCGCTTGGGAACCAGACCCTGAGGCAGCAGCGAGGGTACACAAAAAGCTGGAGAAACTCAGCGGGTGCAGCAGCATCTAAGGAGCGAAGGAGATAGGCGACGTTTCGGGTCGAGACCCTTCTTCAGACTATCTCCTTCGCTCCTTAGATGCTGCTGCACCCGCTGAGTTTCTCCAGCTTTTTGTGTACCCTCGATTCTCCAGCATCTGCAGTTCCTTCTTTAAAACCTGAGGCAGCAGCAGTTGATGCATTCACACTGCATTTGGGAGAAAATGTTCTTCTTTGCTTTTCCTCCCTTCTGCCTCATCAGTCGGGTATTACGCAAGATTCAATTGGATTCTGCTTCAGGAATCTTGATAATACCCGACTGGCCTACACAGCCATGGTTCCCAGTGGCCCTCGACATGGCTATCGAAACACTGTTGGAATTCCCCAGCAGTCCAGAATTATTAATCCACCCAGTGACAGGCATTAGTCACCCGTGCCATGACAGAGTCAATCTCCTGGCTTGCAGATTCTTTTTTTTTTAAATTTTTTTATTATAGAAACAATGTATACAGAGTACACTCTTATACGGCATTAAAAATTATATAATATACAAAATTATATAATATTGATTATCAATTGATACTGTTTGTGTTATTTGTAATGTTATCCATTATACATTTCCTGGTTATTTATTTTGTATAATTGGGAGTGTATGTAGTATATTCCTAAAATAAGCAATATACTCACACTTCTCATACCACACATATTTCTTCTAATTACCAAATACAAATCCCCCCTAATATAACTACATAATACCCAATCTTAACCAAACTTCTATGATATTCATGATATTTTCATAATATTAAGAGTGTTTGTATTATTATTAACTTTATATTTCAAAATTATTATATAGTTGAAAATGCACAATTTTATATAATTACAAATTTAAGACATCTATAATATTTTCATACAACTAATAATAGGTGTATTCATACTAATATTAAGAATATATATAATATGTTTCTATACTTTTTTTCCCTACTTAAAGATAGAAAGATAGAGATAGAAAGTAGAAAATAGAAAAGAAAATGTGAAAAGTTTGGTGGAGATTAAAATATTACTAAATAATCCGTTCTTGGAGATACATTCATGATTTATTATATGTATTTCTTCATCCATTCAGATATTCAGGCCTCAGTCAAGTCCCCGCGCCGAACCATTATGACCCTGTAAATATTTAATGTATGGAGACCAAATCCCTTTGAAGAGATCTAACCTATCCATAAGGACAAGTCTCAATCTCTCCAAGTGAAGTGTCTCCGACATTTCTGTATTCCACATTTTAATTGTTGGGGATGCAGGGCCTTTCCAAAATTTTAGTATT
Source organism: Okamejei kenojei (assembly GCA_035221665.1). Classification (NCBI taxonomy): domain Eukaryota; kingdom Metazoa; phylum Chordata; class Chondrichthyes; order Rajiformes; family Rajidae; genus Okamejei; species Okamejei kenojei. The sequence continues at coordinate 26,216,238 of CM069148.1, read as the reverse complement.
AATTTTTTCCCAATTATTAGAGAATAGTCGATAAAAGTTCTTTGATTCCTTGTAATTATTTGTTCCGTTTCCGGTATTCCAAGTATTATTAACTTTGGATCAGGAATCATAGTAATATTAACAACATTCGAGATTATCTTAAATATTTGTTCCAATATTCTACAATCTTCGTACAATTAGTGAATGAATGTGACAAATTTGCTTCTAAGATTTGACATTTATCACATATAGGCGATAATTTTGGAAATATATTATGTAATTTAGATTTAGAGTAATGTAATCTATGTAAAATTTTAAACTGTATAAGAGCATGTTTAGCATTTAACGAGCAGTAATGTATGTGTTGTAAGCTTTCTTCCCATATTTCTGGGCTTATTATTTGACCTAATTCATTTTCCCAACGCTGTCTGTGTATTTCCGATGATGGAATATCACTTTCCAACAAAATATTGTAAATATATGATATCATTTTTTCTGTATTTGGATGTTTATTCAAGCATTCATTTAAAATTTCACTCTTTCTATTTCTGAATTCTTGTGTATTTGCAGAGATATAGTTTCTGATTTGTAAATATCTGAAATATTCATTATTATGAAGCCCGTAAGCTTGTTGTAACTCTTGAAATGAAAGAGAAAAAAATTTTCCTTATAAAGATCCCCTATATTTAAAATTCCTTTATTTTTCCATTGTATAAAAGCCTTATCCATCGTTGAGGGTTTAAACGTAAAATTGTTGGCAATAGTAAGACCTAGCGGTATAAATTTTAGTTTTAATGTTTTCTTTATTTGTTTCCAAATACGGATTCCGCTTTCTATTATCGAGTTTTCACTATAAATTTTCTTAGGTACATTAATATTAGCAAATATTATAGAGCTAATTTCAAATGGAAAACAGTCTTCTCTTTCCATTTTTAACCAGTTTGGTTTATTATCTGTTTCTTCTAACCAGAAGTTCATATTTTTAATATTAACTGCCCAATAATAAAACATAAAATTTGGTAATGCTAAACCCCCGTTTATTTTAGCTTTACATAAGTGTTTTTTATTTATTCTATGGTTCTTATAATCCCAGATAAAGTTAGTGACTATAGAGTCTACTTTTTTAAAAAAAATTTTTAGGGAGATATATCGGGATTGATTGAAATAAATATAATAATTGTGGGAGAAAAATCATTTTTATTGCGTTTATTTTACCTAACATTGAAATAGGTAAACTTTTCCAGTATAAAATATTTTTATTTAATTTATTCAGTAATAACGGGAAATTAGACTTAAATAGAGAGTCAAATCTTTTTGTAACAAAAATACCAAGATATTTAATATTTTCATTTGTTATCTTAAAAGGAAATTGTTGTAATATCTGTAAGTTATTCTTGGTTATTGGCATAAGTTCACTTTTATTCCAATTGATACTGTATCCTGAAATTAAACCAAATTCCGTTATTAGTTTTAACAAATTACGGATACTTATTTCCGGTTTAGTGATATAAAGTAATACATCGTCCGCATATAACGAGATTTTATTCTTAGTATCTTTAGTATCATATCCATATATTTCCGGGTGCAATCTTACCCTTTGGGCAAGAGGTTCGATTGCTAACGCAAACAGTAAAGGTGATAAAGGACAGCCTTGTCTACAACCTCGAGATAAACTAAATTTAGTTGATAACATACGGTTTGTTGTTATTCTAGCTGTTGGGTTTGCATATAATAATTTGATCCAAGTAGTAAACTTATCACCAAGCTTAAAAGCTTCCATCACCGAAAATAAATAAGGCCATTCCACCTGGTCAAAAGCTTTTTCTGCATCCAGCGAGATAACTACTAAGTCTTTTTTATCACTTCTTTTCGAATATATGATATTAAATAACCGTCTTAGATTATATGAAGAATATCTTTTAGGTATAAATCCTGTTTGATCAGGATGAATTAATTCGTTAACAACTGTGCTTAATCTTTGTGCTAGTATCTTTGTTAAAATTTTTTGATCCGGCTTGCAGATTCTAAAAAGACCTCTACTGGACCTGGAACTGTCCGCATCCTACCGGGAGTCCACCAGGAGACAATACCTGACCAACATAAGGAAATGGGAACGGTATTGCTCCAAAACAGGAACTACCTACTCAACAGCAACAGCTACCAATGTTGTGGAGTTCCTGGTTGGATTAAAACGGGATGGACTCAGCTACAGCGCCATCTATACAGCCAGGAGTGCGTTGTCAGCTTATTTGGTTCCAGCAGCAGGACACCAGGCTTTGGGGTCCCATCCACTGGTGGTCAAACTCATGAGGGGTATTTTTAACACTAATTCCCCCAGACCAAGGTACACTCTGATCTGGGATGTCAGCATTGTGCTGACGTACCTTGGGGGATGGCCACCACCCAGGTCACTCACGCTGGAACAACTTACCCTGAAATTAGTCATGCTCATGGCAAAGGGTACAGTCCCTCCACCTTCTGAGGCTGGACAGCATGACAGAGTCATTGGACTGTATCACATTCCATATTCAGGGTCTGGTCAAACAAACTAGACCAGGAACCATGCCTCCAGTTATGGAGTTCCGGGAATATTCATCGGCTGTGTGCCAAGACCCATCTCGCCATTTACATAGACACAACATACAACTTAAGAGGGAGAGAAAAAGCCTTATGGATAGCCACAAGAAGCCCCATGGTCAGGTGACGAGCCAAACCATTTCAAGGTGGCTCAAGCAGGTGCTTAAGTCCGCGAGAATCAACACTAATGTTTACAAATCTCACTCCACCAGGGCTGCATCCACGTCGGCGGCTAGGCGAATGGACGTGCCTATGGACCGTATTCTGGCCAGAGCAGGATGGTCCTCGGAAAGAACTTACCAAAGGTTTTATAATAAGCCGCTGGCAGAACCTGCTCCATTTGCAGACAGAATTTTAGAGTCTGCAGATAATATTTAATTTAAGCCCGGGGGAGTCTCTGGTTTTTGTTGTTATTAATAAACCTTTTTTGTTCACAAAAATGTTATTGTTGATTGTGATAACATACTTCCTCCCTCAAAGGTCTTCAGACAGTGAGTGAAGCATGAGCTGGTACACGGTTCGGAATCACAGAGCTTTGAAGTCTTCACGTAGTCACTCACATGACTGCGAAATAAAATAGTACGATTAAATAAGAACTTACCAGTTCGAAGTTTGATGTGTATTTTATGAGGAGTTACGATGAGGGATTACGTGCCCTCCACTCCCACCCTCTATTATACAGATCAACTGGTAATTAAGTTCTTATTTTTTCTTTACTATATTTATTTCAATCGTTGTATTTTTTCTGTGAATCCACACCGCTGCTTTGAAGAATGTCGCGCATGCGTGCTGGACGGGGTCTTCACGTAATCCCTACTAAACGACTAAACCGTTAAATACCTTCAGATCTACAACATCCAAATGCCTTCAAAGTAATGGCTGAAGCAATAAATCAAGTGGAACTGTAAATTAATTGCTGAATCTGCCAAACAAAAAATGGGAAAGAAGTGTTTGGCCATTGAGTGAAATCCAGTTCATCATTTCGGGGTGGATGAATCAGATCCCTTTCAAGCGGGGAATCTGCACAAAAACATTAGAAGACTTGACAGTGTCAATTTGCATAAGAGATTATTTCTGCTATGTTGACTTTGTTCTTAGAAGGCTGCAATGTAGATTAAAATAATCAAAATTCAGATACTTGTCTGATAAAAGGTTTAGTTTTAGTTTAGTTTAATATTGTCATGCATATCGAGGTACAGTAAGAAGCTTTTTTGTTGCGTGCTATTAGTCAATGAAAAGATGAGCAGCATAATGGCGCAGCGGTAGAGCTGCTGCCTTACCATGCCAGAGACCCAGATTCGATCCTGAATATGGGTGCTGTCTGTACGGAGTTTGTATGTTCTCCCTGTGATTGCGTGGGTTTTCTCCGGATACTCCAGTCTCCTCCCACATTTCAAATACGTGCAGGTTTGTAGGTTATTTAGCTTCAGTAAAATTTTATATTTTCCCTAGTGTGTGGGATAGTTCTCATGTACGGGGTGATCCCTGGTCGGCGCGTGACTCGGTGGGACGAAGGGCCTATTTCTGCGTTGCATCTTTAAAGCCTAAAGTAAAAACTATACATGATTACAATCAAGCCGTCCATCGTGTGCAAATACAAGATAAAGGGTATAATGTTTTGTGCAAGATAAAGTCCAGTAGAGTCCAATCAAAGATAATAGGAGGAAACCCATATGGCCTCTGGGAGAACATGCAAACTATGTACAGACAGCACCCGTAGTCAGGATGCAACCCGGGTCTCTGGTGCTGCACGGCAGCAACTCTGCCACTGTGCCACCCCCTTTTTTTTCCAGTGTACACTTTGTCAAGTAAGAATTGGCTTGGGTTCAATGCGTCTCCGTACCACAATGACTTGAAGATAATCCAACAAACTTGCAAAATTTGAATTCTGAACTTGTTTTTTTCTTTTTCCTGTAGATTTAACTTGGACCCAGAGAAAAAATGCACAGACAGCATTCTGTGGGAGTCCTTAGAGATCGCACAACTCAAACACTTGGTGAAAGCTTTACCTGGAGGTTTAGGTAACACAGCGGAAAAATTAACATGCAACAAAAACATAGTAACTCAGCAAGTCAGGCAGCATCTGTGGAGAACATCGATTGGTGATGTTTCGGGTCAGGATCCTTCTCCAGTCTGATTGTAGTGGGGATCAGTCTAAAGATGTATCCCGACCCGAAACATCACCTATCCATGTTCTCCACAGATGCTGCCTGACCCACTGAACTGTTAGTGTTAGGGATCACATATTTCATGTATGTTTCAATTTGCTGCATATCCTCCAATATTGCATTAAGCAGATAAGAAAATGAGATTTTGTACGCAGAAAATACAAATCACTTCTTGCCTCATGTTTGAATGTACGAACAATTAACCTCGGATTTTAAAGGAATGACAGATGTACAAAGATAAGAGAGTGCAAGGGAGTGGGGGATATGCAAAAGAATGCAAAGATGATAGAGTGCAGGAAAGTTTCGTTTAGTGTCACATGTACCGAGGTGCAGTGAAACATTTTTTTTGCATGCTAACAGCGGCCGAGTACTGCGCCCTGGTTTGGTGCCGTAGACCTCATGCCAAGAAGCTAGATGCTGCCCTCAACAGCGCCCTCCGGACTGTCTCCGAATGCCTACGAGCCACCCAGTAAACCAACTGCCCGTCCTCACTGGCATCGCCCCGGCCAACATCAGACGAGAAGCAGCCACGCTGGCCCTCGAAAGGCACAGACCAGTGAATCCCACCTCCTCCATCAGATCATCACAGAGACACCACAACGAGTGCGGCTCAAGTCACGGCGCCCCTTTGCCACGCAAGCCCAAGAGCTGCTCTGCACAACACCGGCTGGCGCTTCCAAGGCCGCCTGGGTCAAGACGAGATGGAGAGACCAGTGGAAGTCAGCGGAACCATCTAGGCTACACCATTGCATCGATGACCCCTGGCCAGGACCTGCCACCGAAGGCAGTGCACAACCCTCATTCGCCTGAGGACAGGCGTCGGACGCTATGTAGTAGCGATGAAGATGTGGGGCCTCATGGACAGCGCCTCCTGCGACTGTGGGGACCCAACACAGACAGTGGAGCACATAGTCACCAGTTGCCCCAAACACCTGCCACCGAATGTTGAACGAGATCTGATTGACCTGGACGATGACACGTTAGCCTGGCTCGCCTCAATGGAGCTGCAGGTCTAAAAGACATACGACAGAAGAAGAAGCATGCTAAACAGTCGGTGGAAAGACTATACATGATTACAATCGAGTCGTCCAGTGTGCATACATGATAAAGGGGATAATGTTTAGTGCAAGATAATGATAATGGAAGAAACAGATGGATAGTATTTGTCTTGGCAGCAATGTGGATTGGTGCAGTTGTCCACTGACAGCTTATTTTAACCACCTATTGATTTTTATTTACCGTCTCATTTTACACCATCACCTGAACAAACCTGACCTCCATAAAGCAAGTGATTGAAGCAGAAGCTACAACAAGAATTTCAAAAGGTTTCCAATACCAGCTAAAGCTAGTTTTGGCAGCAGTTTATTTTTAGTTTAATTTGTGAGACTGCAGAGGAAAAGCTTAGCAGCATGAGAGGGAGAGAGCATCGCTGCCTTTTTAAGTTAATGGGCATCCAGCGACGACACTGGTTTATACAGCTATCTTTTATTTCTGTCCACTTGCGGCAGATAAAGAAAAAATAATTTGAAGACAAAAAGCCTTGTCTTAATCTTTTTAATGGCATTTTTTACTAATGTAGTTCATGATGCATGCAACATGTAGTATAGTACCATGATTTATAATAGCATAGGTCAAGCTTTAGTTTCCTCCAGATGAGTTTAGTTTGTTGTAACGTGTACCGAGGTAGTGAAAAGCTTTTTTGTTACATGCTGACGTGTCAGCGGAAAGACTATACATGATTACAATCACACAGCCCACAGTGTAAAGATACAGGATAAAGGGAATGACATTTAGTTGATCTCAGACCTAGAGTCATAGTCATACAGTCAGAAACAGGCCCTTCGCCTCAACTCGTCCATGGCAATCACCAGTCCTCATCTATGCTAGTCCCACCTGCCCACATTTGGCAACTATCCCTCTAAACCTATCACATGCACGCACCTTTCGTTTAGTTTAGTTTTATCGAAGCCAATTAACCTACAAACTTGTACGTCTTTGGAATGTGGAAGGAAACTGGAGCAAACTCAGTACTGACAGCACCTGTAGTCAGGATTGAACCCGGGTCTCTGGAGCTTCTTCTTCTGCCGTATGGCGTGCACAGGCTAAAGTTGTAGGACAACTTGTTCTATTTGATCTTATATGATTGTGCATGCCGGGCTAATTGCATTCATCGAAGCAGGGCGGACCACGTGAAGGTTGCAATCTTCTACCCCGTCTCAGGCGCTGTGAGACAGCAACTTTACCGCTGTGCCACTGTGCTGCCTTGTCCAAATGACTTTTAAATTTGTTTGCGACAAATGAACCAGCCACATTGATAAACATTGCCACAATCCTGTGGATCCAGTTACATGAGTGAAATAGATTCGAGGTTGGCTTGCAATTTTAAAATATTACACCGCATAAACATGACGCTAATGAATTGTGAATGTTTTGGTTGGGACATGCGGAGTAGAATTATAACTACACGTCTCCCCAATCAAAAATAATTAAAGCTAGGATCAAGGCGCATCCCACTCTCCTGGAACAGACTCATATCCAGTTGTAAATAAACCAGCACAAGCATACGAGGTGGGAGACCTTATAGTGCAGGGCAACTATGCATTTAAAGAATGCATGCTTCAGATCTTTTTTCCCCACTTCTCTTCGCCCCTTGATCAAGTGCGCTTTCTCTGGGTTTCCTCCAACACTCCAAAGGTTTGTAGGTTAATTGGCTTCTCTAAATTATAAATAGTCCTCAGTGCGTAGGATAGTGTTAGTGTACGGGGTGATCACTGGTCGGCGCGGACTCGGTAGGCTAAAGGGCCTATTTCTGTGCTGTATCTCTGTTGCTGGCCAAGTGAGTATCTCGCACAGGGAGAGTGTAATTGACTTCTAATATTGGGAATTCCTGGAAATCTTTCAATGACCTGTTAGAAACTGCGTATGCACTGACATCAGATAGGTCAGGCTTAGCAGTGATAAATGTAAGGCGGCACAGTGTCGCAGCTGGTAGTGCTGCTGCTTCACAGCACCAGAGACCCGGGTCCGATCCTAACGTTGCACTTTCTCCCAGTGACCATGTGAGATTCCTCCTGGTGCTCCAGTTTCCTCCCACGTCGCAAAGACGTGTGGGTTTGTAGGTTAATTTACCTTTGTAATTTACCTAGTGTGTAGGGAGTGGATGAGAAAGTGGGATTACATAGAACTAGCGTGAATGGGAGATCAATGGTCATCGTGGACGATGGGATGAAGGGTCTGTTTCAATGCTGTATCTTTTAATCAATTCAAAACAATTGTGGTCAGTTTACTGATGCTCTTTATACTAACGCTTATGGCTGTGGGAAGTAGCATCCATGTCAATAGCCAGAGGGTTAATTGACCTTGCAAATTATTCAACGTTTAATACATTTAATTTAGTTCAGAGATACAGCAAAAACGTACGAGAGACAAAGGTTGGTTAGACAGGCAGAATCTTTTGCCCAGGGTGGAAATGTGAAAGGCTGGAGGGCATAGCTTTATGGTGCAGGGAATGTTTTTAAACATAGAGTGGTGGGTGCCTGGAACAGCTTTTAGAGAGGCACATGAATATGCAGGGAGTAGAGGGATACGGTTCATGTGCAGGCAGAGAATAGTTTAACTTGGCACCATGTCAGACACAGACACAGACACAGACATTGCGGGCCGAAGTGTCTGTTTCTGTGTTGTACTGTTCTATATTCTAATTTACCTCCCGGGCCGTACACACCTTGGTGCGGGAATTGCGAGCCTCTATGTACTATTACCATCAACCCAGACTAATGTAAACAGTATAATATCTGCAATGCAAAATATTAGTCAGATTATTGGGCGTTTTTATATTTAATTGCAAGGAATTTCTGTCCTGAAGACCAAAACAATGGCAATAATTAGCTTTTTTTTGAAAAGTCAGGAGAGCAAATATTCCTTTCCACATTATGCCGAAGGAAAATAAATATTAAATGTTTAAAAATAAAGATTAACCATCTCCACCACCATTCTGGCAGTGCGTTCCAGGCACCCGCCACTCTGTGTTTAAAAACCTGCCCCACATATCTCAGTTAAACTATGTCCTTCGCACTATAAATCTTGGCCTTCCAGTCTTTGATATTTCCACCCTGGGCAATTTTGTGCTGCATCTCTGAACTAAACTAAATTAAAAATTAAATGTACTAAACATTGTTGAGTAGTTTGCCAGGTCAATGAATGTTAAGTTTATTATACTACTTCAGTCATGAATCATGACTCCGACGTTTTTCATATCTGAATGGCAGATGCTACCGTTACGGAAGGAGGAGAAAATTTTAGCTTGGGTCAACGTCAGCTGTTTTGCTTGGCAAGAGCCTTTGTGCGGAAAAGTAGTGTGTTGATTATGGATGAAGCCACAGCCTCAATCGACATGGAAACAGTAAGTACCAGTGGTCATCTTTCATTTATGATTATTTCTGAGAGGCATCAATCTGGGGAGAAGTGAAACAGTTTTAGGATTTGCACGGGCAAGCACTGAAACTGCAAAGTGTGTTCCCATCACATACCCATCATCAGGGAGGAGCAAACAACTCCATGCAAATCTTCCAAGATCAGGTTACCATCTGTGGTAAGGGATAAAATAGTCATACATCTCTATAAAACATAAAGTAGTTTGGTGTAACCAATATATATTTCAAGGATGTTTTCAGAAAATTCTTGCGTTGCAAATGCTGAATTTGAATCACCTCTGTTCACTATTTTTATTATTTACACATACAACTAAGTTGAGGGGAGGGGAACCAAGAACCAGACGACAAAGGTTTACAATGACAGGGGATGGATTGAATAGGGGTAACTTTTTCACTCATAGGGTGTGGGTATATGCAACGAGCAGCCCTAGGAGGTAGTTGATGTTGGTACTATAAACAGCTTTTAGAAGACACTTGAACAAGTACATGAATCCAAAAGGTTTAGAGGGATATGAGCCAAATGCAGGCATGTGGGACCAGCTTAGATAAGACATCTTGGTCAACACAGACGAGTTCTGCCGTTGGGCCTGTTTCTGTGCTGAATGACACTAAATGATACTGCTCTTTTGCAGGAAAATATTTTACAGAAAGTTGTGATGACAGCCTTTGCAGATCGAACAGTGGTGACCATTGCTGTAAGTAACATCAGCCTTTACTAGTTTAGAATCCACCAAGATAGGATTCCAGGTTCGTAGGTGTAACTGACTGTGGATAAACCAAGAGTTTTAAAGGATGGTATTGTCAACGAAAGAAAAAGGTGTTTCGAATTTCATTTATGATCATTTCACCTGAGAGGCATCAACCAAGAGAAAAGTGATACGGGTTTAGGATTTGCATTGGTAAGCCCTGAAACTGCAAAGTGTGTTCCCATCACACACCCATAATTGGGGAGAAACAAACAAACCCAAGCAAATATAATGAGTCTGAAGGATGGTCCTGATCTGAAACATCACCTATCCATTTTCTCCAGAGATGTTGCCCAACCCGTTGAGTTACTCCAGCGCTTTGCATCCATCTTAAATATAATGAGAACAGTTTAACATCTGTGGTTAGGGATCCTGAGTTGCAAGCACACTGATTGGAAGATTCTTAAAGATCAAATTTGAGAATTGAATATCAGACAGGTACTCATGTTTCATCCATGTATAGATACCTTGGAAATATGGATGTTGGGCTGTGTATTGAGACCACTGATTAGGAATGGGGCCACAATAAATGCTTTCCTTTAATTAATGAATTGGGAGTGCTGAATCTTCCATATAAACCTGACATTGCAGAAATTCAAAAGGAGTAAGGGATTTTATGCTAGAAAACCAAAAGGTATTAATAAACAAGTGACATAAACAATTATAATTTTGTATATTTATTCTTTTAAAACAATAAGTACTAATGGGACGGATATTAGACCAACTCTTATGGATTGTTCAACTCTGGATTACTGATTTAGTAAAACCAGAACCCTAAAACATCTAATGCGTCAAAATATATTTTATTAATCTGTATGAAGTTGATAATCAAGTACGAAGCGAATTAAATATTGTTTTTTCTTGAATTAATTTTGTTTTTTAATGGATGTTTTTGGAGAATGTGGAAAAGTCCTTCAAGCCACCGAGTCCACACTGACCATCAATAACCAGTTCACACTAGGTCTATGTTATCTCACTTTCTCTTCTACTCCATACACACTTGGGACAATTTATGCAGGCCATTTAACCTAAAAATCTGCATCTCTTAGGGATGTGGGAAGACTTATGCTTGCAGAGAAATCCCATGCAGTCAGTGAGAACATGTAAACTAATAGTACCTGAAGTCAGGGCCAAAACCAGATCTCAATAATATGACAATGGAATGGAGAGCAACGCCAGTTCAATCCAACCAAAGTAGTAACTATCATGGGAACGTTATGACTTGCTCATCGTTACGACTTTATTGTGAACCTGTGTGAAAGATTTTCCACCTTTCCTTTTATAGCATCGGGTTTCGCTAATTTTGGACGCAGATCAGATTGTAGTCCTGTTTGAAGGCACAGTAGCAGAGAACGATTCTGTATCTAATTTGATGAGCAAAGACAGCAAATTTGCCTCTTTAGTGAAGTCCAGAAAATAAAGATGCAGGCACAAAGGTGACTTGCTGGGTTTGTATGGGAATGGTGTGTAATTGTTGCAAAAACAGATGTATTCTGCTTCCAAAACTAACCCGGGCTGTGTTTTGCTTTCCAGCGCTGCTGAGTGGCTAACCAAGATTCATATTTTTCAAACTAATATCTGGTCTTGAAAGCAAATCATGCTAATAATTATTTTGTTTTTCCAGCATCGTGTGCACACCATTTTGAATGCAGACTTGGTGATTGTGATGAAGAGAGGAATTATCTTGGAATACGACACTCCCAGTATACTCTTGGAACAAAGGGATGGAACCTTTGCCTCTTTTGTACAGGCAGATAAATGATACATAGCAATAGTTGCATTTGTAATTTCATTTGTTCTGTAAATAAAATTGGCACATTTCTTACCGATGCAGTGTATTGGCCAAAGTTTTTTCCCTGGTTGGGATGTAAACTATTTACCATGTACCTGTCCGAATGCCTTTTAAATGTGGGGAAAGACCTAATTCTCAGTTTCTGTTTTAGAAGATAGCAATAACGTTGTGTTTTAGTGTCTTTTACTGTCCATTATTGTTGTTAGCAATCTTCACCGTTCATGTTCCTGCTCCCAGAGCCAGTAAGTTCTATTAGTCCTACATCCCTTCCTATTTTCACGCCAGTCTGCTTGGTCCAGGTGGGTTAGTTCTCCATTTAGGCGTCCATATTTGCGAGTCTTTGTAAGTTTGCATCCCTCAATGCAATGGCAACAACCAGGTAGGGTGTGAGAGACGCTCTATATGCAGCACTCTTTCAGTGAATCACAGGGGTGGAAGATGCAACCTTTACGTGGTCCGCCCTGTTTCGACTAAAGCAATCAACCCAACGTGCACAAACGGAAGATCAAATAGAACATGTTGTCCAACAACTTTAGGCTGTGCATGCCACACGACAGAAGAAGTGAATCGCAGGGGCCGCACAATGGTAATGTTGTGTTCAGTGGCCTAGATATCTTTGGTTATCTGGGCTACAAAATAGGCTGGCGCATCCTTAAACTGCAATGCGAATCAGTATCTGTTGTTCACCATATCCTGCTAAACTTCAAACCCCAAGTACGGAAAACACCTGGGATTTTCTTCAAAGGAAAATGGTAAATAATTCAGGAGGCAAGACTGGTGTCACTTCCAAAATAACATTAGTCAGGAATAACTCAAAGCAGGATTCTATATTTTACATTTTCAAGAAACGATTGTTTGATTGAATGATGAATTATCTAATTGCGCTATTTATGCTGATCGACAGAAATGTGTGATTAACCAGAAATGGGAAGATTAAAACAATTTCCTTTGGTGGCAGACATCAGGACAAAGGAGTATAATTACAATTAGGGCCAAGTTGCTTTGGGTCAGAAAGATGACATAAAAGGATGACAGTGGCACAGCTAGTAGAGCCCCAGGTTCGATCCTCAGGAGCTGTCTGCAACGGAGTTTGCATGTTCTCTCTGTTACCATGAGGGTTTCCTCTGGGTGCTCCAGTTTCCTCCCACATCCCTAAAATGTGCAGGTTTGTACATTAATTGGACTCTGTGAAATGCCCTCAGTGTGTAGGGGGCGGATGAGAAAGTGGGTCAACATAGTTTCTCCAGCACTTTGTGTTTTGCTCGAGATTCCAGAATCTACAGGTAAATATCTCCATTTTACCAGAATGATGTCCGAATTAGAGATTCAACTGCAAGCAGACGTTGCATTGTTTTCTCAGGAGAGGTTGAAAAAGAGACCTGATTGAAGTTGATTCCAAAGCGAGAGGCACAGATAGGTTAACCAGTCAGTCTTTTTCACCCCGGGGGGGGGGGGGGGGGGGGGTATGTTAAATTCTAGGAGATACAAGGGACTGCAGATGCTGGAATCTTGAGTAAAACACAAAGTGCTGGAGTAACACTGTTAACAGGAAATGGACATGCTACAGCTGAGATGCTGCCTGACCCACTGAGTTACTCCAGCACTTTGTGTTTAACTCAGCATTCTGGCATTGGAGTCCATCAGCTTCCCCTATCTGGTTACAGGCATGATTGGCAGCAACAGCTGGCGTGCCGTCCCCTTGCCTCCTCCTTCAACATACGACCAGGACTAGGCTTTGAAGCTCTGTAGTCTATGTCTCTATGTGTCGATCTCCCAGTACTTGAAGACAGGCTGCTTGCTCTCTTCTGCCAGTTTGCAGGTTGGTTCTCCTATCTTTGTCTCTGTGATTGAAGTGGACTGTTCCCTCCCCCCCCCCCCCCCAGTGCTTGAAGGTTGATTACCTGTCTCTCTATCCCTGCACCTTTCTCTCCCCAGTGCTTGAAGGTTGAATACCTCTCTCTCTCTCCACATCTCGCTCCCTATGTTTGAAGGTTGGTTGCTCCTGCCCCCCCCTCTCTCTCGCTCTCATTTAAGCGGAATGCTCCTCTCTCTACCAGTGTTAAAGCAGGAATACTACTACTCTCTCCCACCCTTTGACGCTTGATTACTCCTCTCTTTCTCTGTTTTTCACTGTCTGTCATTGAAGTGGACTATTCCTATCTCTCTCAACCAGTGTTTACAGCGACTGCTCCTTTCTCCTTCTCTCACGCCCCCACCAGGTTTAATGCCGGACCATTTTTCTCTCTGTTACTGAGGCAGACTGCTCCTCTCTGCAGGTGTTTCTCCCTCTAGACTGCCGTTCTGCCTCTCTCCCAGTTTGAAGGTTATCTCTCTGTCATTAATGTGCACTGCTCTTTTTTCTTCCCGTTTTTGAAGGTGGTTTGCTCTCCTCTCTTCTTTCCACTATTTGAAGCCAGCCTGCTTCTTCCCCTGTCGTTGAAGTGGAATGCTCCTATCTGCTTGAAAGCACACAATTCTCTCTGTCACTGAAGTAAACTGCTCCTCTGTCGTCCTCTATGTTTTAAACACTGCTCACTCCGTCAACGAAGTAGATTGCCCCTCTGTCATTGAAATTGTCTGCTTCTCTCCGTCGCTCTCTATTTGAAACACTGCTCCACTGTCACTGAAGTAGCCTGCTCCTCTCCCTGTTTGAAATAACGCTGCTCCTCTCTCTGTCAGTGAAATAGACTGCTCCTCTCTCTGACTGCGTTTGAAAGAACACTCCTCTCTGTCATTATTGCAGTGGGACTGCACCTCTCCGTCTCACTCTCTCCCCTCCAGTCTGTGAAGCCAAACTGCTCCGATCTCCCAGTTTGAAGGTTGGTTGTTTTTCTCTGCCCGTTTCTCTCCCTCTCTTATCCCTCCAGTGAGCTGAGCCGAGCCCAGCCGGCGGGTGAGGGCACTCGCCCTGCGATGGGCCCACCATGCTGTCGGCCAGGAAAGAGCTGGTGGCCGAGGAGTACGTGCTGCGGCTGCAGGAGGAGGTGGTGGCGCGTCCCCGCTGCCGGGAGAGGCCACGTCGGGCTCGCTTCGTCGACAAGTACGGCCGCTGCAATGTGGCGCACACCAACATCCGAGAGCAAGGCCGCTTCCTGCAGGACGTCTTCACCACGCTGGTCGACCTGAAGTGGCGGCACACGCTGCTCATCTTCACCATGAGCTTCTTGTGCAGCTGGCTGCTGTTCGCCATGATCTGGTGGCTGCTGGCCTTCGCTCACGGCGACCTGGACGACGGAGGAGGTGGAGGGGGGCCGTCCCCCCCGGCCGTGCCCTGCATCACCAGCCTCCACTCCTTCACCTCGGCCTTCCTCTTCTCGGTCGAGGTGCAGGTGACCATCGGCTTCGGCGGGCGGATGATCACCGAGGAGTGCCCGTTCGCCATCGCCGTGTTGCTGGCGCAGAACATCGTGGGGCTGGTGGTGAACGCCGTCATGATGGGCTGCATCTTCATGAAGACGTCGCAGGCGCGGCGGCGGGCCGAGACGCTCATCTTCAGCCGCTCGGCGGTGGTGGCGCCGCGGGACGGCCGCCTGTGCCTCATGTTCCGCGTGGGCGACCTGCGCACCTCCATGATCATCGGCGCCTGCGTGCGCGCGCAGCTGGTGGGGCGGGCGCGCACGGCCGAGGGGGAGGTGCAGCCGCTGCGGCAGCTCGACGTCTCATTGGACGGGCCGGCGGGGAGCGGCGGCTCCATCTTCCTGGTCTCGCCCATCATCGTGTCGCACGTCATCGACGGCGCGAGCCCGCTCTACCGCCTAACGGCCGCCGGCCTGGCGCGCGCCCGCTTCGAGCTGGTCGTCGTGCTCGAGGGCGTGGTGGAGACCACCGGCATCACCACGCAGGCGCGCACCTCCTACCTCTCCACCGAGATCCTGTGGGGCCACCGCTTCGTGCCCGTCGTCTGCGAGGAGGACGGACGCTACTCGGTCGACTACTCCAAGTTCGGCAACACCGTCAAAGTGCCTACGCCGCCGCTCGGCGCCCGGCAGCTGGAGATGGAGCAGGCCGAGGCGAGGCACCGGCCCCAGGACAGCCTGGAGGGCGACGAGGTGCAAGAGGCGGAGGAGGAGGGGGTGGAGATGGAGGGGGAGGGAAAGGTGGTCAACTTCGAGATCTCGCCCGGCCTTAGGAGGAGAAAAAGCTCGGTGTTTCAGAGCGACTGTTTGTGACCCGCAACCCACCTCCCTTTTTTTCCCCAGGGTGGGGGGAGGAGAGAAGATCTCTTCACACCTCTGTACACGCCCCTTCCCAGGTACACACCCCCTCACATGTACACTCACCCCTTCACATGTACACACACCTCTACGGACCCCCTCCCATGTATACATCTCCACAGCCCCCCTCCTGTGTACACATTCGCCATACACGTCTGCACAAACTCCATCCTATATACACTTGTCTAGACCCCTTCCATGCGCCTCTCTACGAACTACAGACACCCCCATATACACATCTGTACAGACCCCCTCCCCCTTCACCAGGATAATGGGCAGGTTGGGGGGGGGGGGGAGAGGTAAGGAGATCTATGTACACACACCTGTCTGCATGCCTTCCCACCACACACATCTCTTCCCCCTCCCCCTCAATGCTTGCACACCTATCTTGATCTCTCCACACACACACATGCCTGAGCCCTCCTCACACCAAATGCACACATCACCCATCATTCACCATATCACCTCCCTTCCCCTTCAGCAGAGGTGCTGAAGTTAACCGTTCCCTATACTTAACCTGCAACCACTGACTTATCACAAAGCACCAAGAACATCGTGCGCAGTGAGGGCTTAAAGGAACATTCATATCACAGAGCCATTAAATCTCAAATTCTGTTGATATGTGAACCATGAGCCCTAGTAGCAATGAACAGACACTCAGTGTGTGCTTCATTACACTATTTTTCTGTTGCTTTTGATACTACCACAAGACAATCACACAAATGTTCTGATCAGAAACACATTTGTCAAAATGCAAATACACTCAACACCTAACTGGACCACCAGATATATATAATCTGATAATCACTCCCGCATAGAATCACCCAGCCTTTCATTTTTAAATATATCTGATAACTGGGTCCAGCTGAAGTTCTATGGTCAGTTGTAGCTGATGAAGGCCACATTGGAATTCCTAGCACGAGATTGGAAAGACTGGGCTTTGATTCACAGGAATTTAGAAGGATGAGAGGGGAACTTATAACGACATATAAAATTAAAAAGGACTGGACAAGCTAGATGCAGGGAAAATGTTCCCAATGTTGGGGGAGTCCAGAACCAGGGGCCGCAGTCTAAGAATAAAGGGGATGCCATTTAAAACCGAGATGAGAAAAAAAACGTTTTCACCCAGAGTTGTGAATTTGTGGAATTCTCTGCCACAGAAGGCAATGGATGAATTTAAAAGAGAGCTAGATAGAGCTCTTGGGGCTAGCGGAATGAAGGGGTATGGGGAGAAGGTAGGCATGGGTTACTGATTGTGGATGATCAGCTATGATCTCAATGAACTGGCTCATAGTGCCGAATGGCCTCCTCCTGCACTTATTTTCTATGTTTCTATGAGACGGGGCAAGAAAATGAGTCATTTTGGAAATGCTGTGCCCCTTCTACCATTTGCAGTGTGCTCCAATCAATTGACTTGAAGTTCATAAATACCATTTGGCATTGTAAGTTGCAAAGAGCCAGGGATTCACAGGAGTATTGTTGACATTTTTTAATCAACTCCTTTTCCCCATGTAATTTATTGTCTTAATGAAGTTTGGTGTAGCCTGTTTGCTTCTGAATCACGGTTTGTCCCTTGGAACTGACGGTGCAGTCAGGTCCCAAATGCCGAGGATATTGATTGACATTGGTCCGCTTATTTTTCTAGTGGATTTAGACATTCCTGGGTGCAGCCCTCCCACTATGTAAGCATAGTGGCGGATGGAATATTTGCCATGTGGTAAGCTATGACCTATGTTCCTGTGCAGGTGGTAGTAAATGTCATGCTCAGTATATGCCTTCGTAGACAGGTAGCTACTGTTGCTCGTGAAGTTGTCCCCATTTATCATGGCCTTTATTGTCAGAAGGCAGTTTTGTAGAGTGAGCAGTTTGGAAGAGGACTTTAGTTTTGTAGATGTTTAATATAAGGCCATGCTTTAGTGAACAAGTCAGCCATAATTTGGAGCCAAGCCTCCGAACAGAAAGAAACTGAAGAGACAAGGTATAGCAGATGCTGGTTTACCAAAAAAATGCAGTGCTGGAAAAACTCAGGGGGTCAGGGAGCATCTCATGGATAGGTGACGTTTAGTGGGGGGGGGGGGGGGGGGGGGGAGAAAGCTGGAAAAGAGGTGGAGGCAGGACAGAGCCTGGCAAGTGATATGTAGACTGATAAACTATTTGCATACTGTAGCTCAACAATGGTTTGGGGTGGTTGGTCTGAAGTGGAGCTGTTACAAGTTTAAGTTTCCTATTCATCCTGTAGATTAACTCAACACCTGTGAATAGCTTGTTTGAGTAAACTGTTCAAGTATTGACATAGCCTTGTGTTAATAACTTAATACATTTATTAGATCAACATAGAACAATACAGAATAAGAACAGGCTCTTCAGCCCACAATATCCATGTTCAATATGATGCCAAATTAAACTAATTTCCTAAACCTGCACATGATCCATATCCCTCCATTATTTGTATAACCATGTGTTTGTCCAAAAGGCTCTTAAATACTATGACTGTATCTGTCTCCACCACCACACCTGACAGTGCGTTCCAGGCACACATTACCCTCCGTAAAAAATAACTTTGCCCCTCTCACCGTAAAGCTATCCCATCAAATCTTTGACATTTCCACCCTGGGTGAAAAAGGTTCAGACTTCCTATCGAATATTGTATGTGCACACTACTGCAGTACATGCTGGATCTATACTTCCATTCATTTTTATTCATACCACTTTGTTGTTTAACTTCCAAATGGCACTTCTTCCCAAAATTGTATACATGCTGACTAATTGTAGAAAATGTGTTGTTCAGAAAAATTTCATGACTCAAGAAAGGCTGGTAAAACACAGAATGGCATTTTAGGACAGTATATTACAATGCAGAGAATGGTGTGCTATTCATTACAGCCAAAATAACTTTATAAACTAATGGCAAGTATCTAAGCTTGTCTACGGCACTATGGTGATAAATTGTATATTGTGGACTTATTGTACATTTATTTTGTTATCCTTAAATTGATGTTTGTTACCATGCCCCATTTACAAAGTATGAACAATTAAATCCAAAAAATTGAGGAGTGAAGCAATAATTCAACCTGTAAATGTTGAAACTATACTTGAATGATTGAAAATAAACTAGTTTACTACTGTCATCATTCTTATAACGGCCAAGAATGGAAAAAGCCACCCAGGGATGTATCCAGGAATATGATGAAATAGAAGTTTTTGTAAACATTATATATTTATTAATCTTCTGTATTTTGATACAATATGTATTGAACTTTTCAGATGCAAATATGTGCATTCTTAAAGTATGATCAGTTTCAAATGAATGTTCTTGAAGTTTTATTTTGGATTGGGAAGAATAATAGTGATATATGTTAAAGCAGAGACTTATTTAAAAGGATTTTCCTCTATTCCAGGGGAATTGGGTTTTTATACTACTACCTATTGGTGAGAATTTGAAAAAAAAAAATAATTTAAATGTATTTTGGCAATAAGATTGATATTTGGAATGAACTGGTTGTTGAGGCAGGTACTATAACAGCATTTCTAAGACTCTTGGACATGTACATAAATAGGAAAGATTTAGAGGGATGTGGGTAAAACATGGGCAAATTAGACTAGTTCGATAGGGCATCTTTATCGGCATGGACGAATTGGGCCAAAGGGCCTGTTTTGTGCTCCTATGACACTGATTCTAACGTCCTTTTCAGATTCCCATATAAACCTTCTCTTTAAATTATTTACACTGGGTCTACTCAGAATCTACTCATATATAGACATTGGATCCATATATTTTAAGAAAATTATTGATTATTGATTCCTGAATCAAGTAGTCAATGATTACTAAAAGCATGTAGTTGGAGTGCAAGGGAAAAATGGCAAGAGTTAGCGTTGCCAGGATGGTGCTTGTTTCCTATGGTTAGAATAATGATTTCTTGGTTTGCAATCCAAGATTACAAACATTTTGAACCAGTTGATCTAACCTGCATCAGGAGCATGTACAGCAGCATCATGTGTTCCCATATCGGGAGGGGGGGGGGAGGAGCTCAATTCCACAAAAGGAAGGCGAGTGAATTATTGTGCACACTTCATTAATTATACGAGGATATTTTCAGGTGGAATGTTAATACAGATAGTAAATTAAATAATGCCAACATATCTAGCATCAATTAACCTCAAATTGTCAATGTTTTCATAGGGAAATGGACAAAATTAAAATCCAAAATTCTACAAAGAAAACTATAATTACATTAAATTATTTGGCTGACATTGCATGATCTAATGGTGCTAAATAGAGATCTTTGGCAATACACTGAAGTAAATAATAATTTACAACATTTTTATGCTTTACATCTTCTGCATGAAGTAACATTGAGGTGTCATCCAGAAAGTCTTAAATTGAGGAAACAAACAAAATCCCAGATAAAAACAAACAAGTTTGAGATCTTAACATCTTCTCCAAACTAGAATTCAGCGGGACCTCAAGAAAGGAAAAAAACTCTCTTTAAATTGAAAATGGAATAGATGATAAAAGTTTCACCAAGGTAATCTTGTCTTTCTTACAGGGCAATCACATCATCAATATTGTTTAATGTAGCTTTCCACCTGCTAATTCACATATCAAAGGCCAGGGTTAGTTTTGTACTTGAAAACCTGATCATTTTTTAAATGTTTCATTTTTAAGATCAGAGGATAATCCTACATCCAAAAAGAAAACAATAAATCTAACATTTCAAGTGACATTACCCACGAAAATTGTATTTTTATTCTTATCTTAATTAGATCTGAATGTGCTACATATTCAGAACTATAACAATTTACCCTCTTTTTATTATTCAATCTAATATTGGTGAATTATGACATATTTTTCACCGAACACAGCTAGGTTAAATTTAGTTATGTTACCATACCACAGTTAAATTATATTGCTGCAGGTTAATCATTCTCCTTTTCTTTTCATGAGGTTATATTAGTGCCTTCGCTTTGTCAACCCTGAACTCGCATAGCCAATTTATAATTCACTAAAATATCACAATGCTTAAATTCCTATTTGAGTGTTTCCGTAAATCAAAGATCATAGAGCTCCATTAAGAGGTTAAAAAAGTGAAGTATTAAGCAAACCAACATTCTGAGAACTCAGAAAATCTGACCTCTACCGACGAACTGCTGTAATTACAGCTTAAATACCTGCCAGTTTTGCAATTGACAATTTGAGGTTAACAAAGGCAGTTACATTCTAGTTACAGTGTCAGTGTACAGTGTATAATAGTTATAAAAATGAGTGAAGTTTCACAGGTTGTTAGCTTTTCTTTATTATCTGTTCTTTATTGTTCAGAAATGTAATTTTCATAACTGCAAGGAAACATTATCAGCTTTGTGACTCACCATTTAAAATGATCTGTTACACATTATAATAAAAGATTTTCACAATATCTGAATTCTTGACTTTATTCAACTGACTATAACTTGGATTATCTGCTGATGCGTTCATAGTGGAGGTTGCGGAATCCCCCTGTAGCTAAGTAAGCTGCCTCCCATACTCGGTTTCCTCCCACACTCCAAAGACATGCTAGTGGGTTGGTAAATTAGAATTATCCCTTGTGTAGGTGGGAAGGGAGGAGATGGACATGTCAGGAAGAAAAGGCCACAGGGAAATAAGTGGAGGAAAGGGATTGAGTGCTTCCATTCATTCATTGGGTTCATAAGGAAATATGGGAATAAAACAATACTTGCATACATGGTACTAATTATTTTCTGATATGAATTTACGCTTAAAAAATATTATTCAAGTTAACTCCCAGACATTAAGTTTGATGCTCTATCAGCAGGAGATTTCTCATTTACAAGTTGGACAATGTGGAGAATGGGTTAAATGCTTGATTTCCATAAAATATTATTTTTTTACAATACAGCTGGAATGTGACATACAAATGCAGCCCACAATCCAGGAATGTGACATTTTAGTAAATTAAGTAAAATTAAAAAAAGTAAAACAAAAGTAAAATAAGGTTTTAAAGAAGTAAAACTTGAATTCATATGTTAAATTGTACTTCAAAATTTAAATCAAAATGTTTTGTTACATCTCATAATTTACAGACAGTAGCAGTCTTTTTTTAGCTATCATTGCTCAAAGAGTCTGCAGTTCTAAATTAATGTGAAGGGGTTGATTGCTCAATAATATCAGTGATCAAAGGACAGAAGACAGGGTAATCCAGTATAGCAGCTTGGTGTAAATATTAATTCATCCATCGTGGAGTTCTGCATTTATTGCAATCAATCATAAAATAAGGATAATCTCAAAAGCCACATTTTCATTTTTAATGCTAGTTTTTTGTATCCATGGCCCATTAAGTAGCGATGTTACAAAACTTACCTTAAGCGGCACTGCAGTTCTGCCACTTAGGCGCCTTTGGAGGGAGGGAAGGGGGGGGGGGAAGGGGGGGGGGGGGATTAAAATGCCGTTTTCTCCTGGCTGTCAGAGGCGGACTTCCTCGGGCTGCTAGCTGCTGAAGAATAATCGATCCGACTTCTGTTCCCGATTTTTAAAAAAAATTTTTTTTTTAAATCGCGAGACAATTTAATAATTTGATTAAGATAAAAAGCGACTTCTAACGCCCTCAACGCCTACAACGTGACGGATCGCATGAACTGGACAAAACAACGGGTAAGTCGTATATTTTACATATAAACTTGCTTCTTGGGATGGCTTTAATCAAATTTTATGTTGAGAAAATGTTATTTGGGCCCCATACGAACCAGCAGTGTTTTTCCTGCCGATATGGGGTTCAAATTCACCGCAAATGCAACATTCCAATCTATCGTGTTCCAGAAAAACCCACTCGCAAGATGATTTAATTGCTCTTTTTTTGGACAATGTCATGACAGCATCTAAATCGTCTATATTTTGTGTTACTGTCTACCCATAGTCAATATTTTCATACTAAATATTAGTTTTAGCCCCATGTATTGTGCAAAAAAATTAAAATGTTGATTATATTGAGTGGATGTTTCTAGATTAATTTATGGGAATTAAACATCAAATTCCTTCCATCTGACATATGAATTCATGACAGTGAGATTAAAAAATCATGTTATATTGTGAATTATTGTGTGAATGGGTTTAGTTTGTTATTTGGATACTTAGGCTATTTAAAAAATATATCCTTTTCTTAAAAAATGGAATCTACAGGACATACTTAATGGGAAAGTAGTGGGCAGAAAGGCATGGAGAGCAAGGTGTACATAGTTGCTTATTGGTTACAATCTGAAGAGTATGATAATGCTACTGATTATGATATGTCAACGTACCAGCTAGCAACTGATCTTCTCCATAAAGACTTGGTCTATTGCTAGAAATTGTAATTTATTTACCTATCTGTTACGTACTTACAGCATATAATAAAATAATATTAAAGTTCTGATCTTGAGAATATCACATTTTTGAATTTTTCAAGGCAGTCTGGGTGTTTATTACTATTCCGTCACAAGGGTCAATTTTGTAATTAGCTACAATTAGGTAATTAACTAATTATATGCTTTAATTTCAGGTCATCCAAGTAAGATGTTTTATATTTATTTCAGAATGCTTCAATCTATATAATAACATTTTTAAGAATGTTGTGGACTTTTGACTGTCCTCGATCACAGCTTTTGTGTTAATGCAAAAGAGATAGGGAACAAGATGCTAATTTCCGAGTATGAAAATGGCCATAACTTTTTTTAATACTGAAGATATGAAAGTGAATTAGGTGTCAAATTAAAGTTATTTTTATGCTTTATCTGATGGGATAAATTGCAGACTTGATTTTTAAAATCTTAAAATTTTGTAACATTAAGATAGTTTGAGGAAAATAGATATTTTCTTTAAATATGTACTCTGCTAGTTTGATGGAAGAGACACAAGGAACTGCGGGTGCTGGAATCTTGACGAAAACACAAAGTGCATGAGGTACTCATTGGGTCAGGCAGCATCTGTGGAGGGAATGGATAGACTCTGAAGAAGCATCCCAAACTGAAACATCACCTGTCCATTCCCTCCATGGATGCTGTCTGGCTCGCTAAGTTCCTCCAGTAATTTATGTTTCAGTTTGATAGAATTGGAAAGAGATTGTCAAACAGCTTGAAACATGGTACACTAGAACTAAATCAGAATACAGTTATAGGTTTGTTCAGCCGCATTATATTTTTCAGCAAGGATCCCAAATCTCTATGATCCATTGTGCAGATGTCTTAAAATGCTGCTTGAACCATATAATTTCCCTTTATTGTATCCGCTTCCAGAGCTGTCATCTGTCGTTGGATATTTTGAAAGTGAAGAGTGACAGATTCTTGATTAGTAAGGGTGCCAAATGTTATGGGGAGAAAGGAGGAGAATGGGGTTGAGAGGGAAAGATAGATCAGCCATGGTCGAATTGCGGAGGAGACTCAATGAATCAAATTACCTAATTTGTGAATTCATTATTTTTTACTGCAAGGGTCTAAAGACTATTGATTCCAGGCTTACTTATTTTCTTTCAACGTTGTTCCAGTGTTAACAGCAAATACATTCTGAGGCAAGAGTGGAAGAAAGGAGTTAGCACAATGCTTTCTACATTCCTCACATACTCATTGCCTCAAAGTATATCAACACGTTTTTTTTAAATGATATACCACATCCATGCCGACACCAATCAGCTGTTCGCTCTAGTTCTATGTTATCTCACTTTCTCATCCATTCCCTACATGCTCAGCAATTTACAGACGCCAATTAATCTACAAATGTGCATGATTGTGAGATGTGGGAGGAAGGCGGAGCACCTGGTCATGTCCAAAACTGCAAACTCCATGCAGACAGCATCCCCGGCCTTTGGTGCTGTGAGGCAGCAACTCTACCAGCTCTGCCTTTTTATTTTGGGCTTTTGTGAACCCTTTATCTATTTGTTTCAATGGACAATCCACTTTTAAAATAAACTGAAACTATGTGTTGGTAGATGTAGATATTTAGCCGCATTGATTCCATTTGCTCCCTTATAGGAGAAAAACGGAATTTGTTTTCCCCCCAAATTGCAATCAATAACCAATTCCTAATTTAAAATTCTTTAACTCATTGCCATAACAAGTGGTGAAGATGGTGTTATAAAAATGATGTTATAAAGACAATTATGTCAATGGAGGTTCGGGGTGTGATGATATTGAATTTAACCGCCCGAGAGCCCTAAACCTAACTCAAGACTTTAAGTCTTATCCGTTATTAGTATCTACACGCACTCTCACTATAGGGCATTATAAATGAGGCACATTTAATTCTGAGGAATAACCGAGATCATAGTTTATAAAGGATTTCCAAAAAAACGAGTACAATTCTTACAATTTACGATAACATACCAATGAGTTGCAGTCGAACAAGTCGTGCGTCGTAGAAGGACGGCTATGGCGAGAGAGCCCATCTTTTAACGAAGCTGAGGAATGGATTCTATGGCTTCCTCCCTCACTCCTATTCCATTTTAATTCCAGTAACTCCTACCAGGGGCGTAAATCGCTATCAAAACATGAGGGGAGGGGGGGGGATCGCACACACTTTCTCGTCCCTCCTATCCCCCCCCCCCCCCCCGGGATTCCCGCCCATGCCTACCAACTCTGGCTTTCTTCTAACATACCGCTTCCTGCAATCATGCAATATCCTTCAAATACCTTGATTAGGTGGATGAAGTGTTTGTTAGGCGATCCTTGGACCCACTGTTTCTTTGATTGCATCAAGGTGAGCAAACTACTGATTAAATCTTTAACTTAGTAAACAACAAACATCTTGAACCTTGGACAGTTGCTGTGCTAAAGCATTTGGGCCTATGAAGTGAACAAGCCTTTGGCTTGGAAAATGAATATCCATCACAGGGGCATGAGAGTTTCAGACTTGCATTATCAAAGTTAAACTCCTGTCTCACAGTGCGAGTTGGCCCACGAGTGACCCCGAGTTTTCACTCGTGGTGGTCACGTACGATGAACGTAGCGGCAACGTCGGAACTCGCGCGTTCAACTTGTCTACTCGTGGCGCTAACGGCAGGTACTTGGGAAACTTGTTAACTCGTGAAAAAAATCAAACATGTTTGATTTTTTCCACGAGTCAAATTAACTGTTCAAGTTAAAAATGGAAACATTTAAACTCGTTGCAGTAACGTAATGGCCCGTGCATTTACCTTAGTGTCTCGTGAGTCTATCGTGGGAACTTTTTTATAATCTGAAAGGGACTGAACCAAAGTAGTATAATATGTATATACATATTATATTTATATATATTTCAATTCCAACCCCGAAGCAATTGAGAGGCGATTTCTTGGGGCCATGTAAGTTAACGTGTGTCTTTGCTTTTAAAAGTGAAGCTGTTTAATTGTTTACGCTGCGCTGTGTTTCGTGTTGGGGAGAGTGCTGCTGTTACAATGCTTCGATTTATAATGCCCTCCCCCTTCCACAGAAAAATGCCTAAATTTTTCTTTGTGCCCGCTCTCCTGGGAGCAATCCAAACCAGGGGAACAATGAACCCTCAGAGGCTTCGCGTTCCTTGCTCCTATATATGGACCTCGCTCGCTCGCAACTGTATGAACGCTCGATCAACCAGAAATCGGCCAACACGGTGGCCTGATTACTGAAAACAAAGTCAACTTGTACCAGAACTCATCATCTTCCTTCCGACAACCCGTAACCACGGCACCACACTTTCAACAGAAAACTTAATATTTAAAGAATATATTATGGGACATTGGATTGTCTGAAGAAGGGTCCCGAGCAGAAACGCCACATATGTGTGTGTGTGTGTGTGTGTGTGTGTGTGTGTTTGTGTGTGTGTGTGTATCTGTGTGTATCTGTATGTGTGTCTGCTGTCGGGTCCCGGCGGCCGCTCAAAGTCACCCGAGCTGCTTCCTTCCTCTGAAGTGGCGGCCAGCTGCTGTCTGTGTGTATCTCTCTCTCTCTCTCTCTCTGTGTGTGTATGTGTGTGTGTGTGTCTCTCTCTCTCCCTCTCTGTCTATCTGTGTGTATCTGTGTGTGTGTCTGCTGTCGGGTCCCGGCGGCCGCTCAAAGTCACCCGAGCTGCTTCCTTCCTCAGAAGTGGCGGCCAGTCCTGCTGTCTGTGTGTATCTCTGTGTGTGTGTGTGTGTGTGTGTGTGTGTCTGCCTGCTGTCGGGTCCCGGCGGCCGCTCAATGTCAGTCACCCGAGCTGCTTCCTTCCTCGGAAGTGGCGGCCAGTCCTGCTGTCTGTGTGTATCTGTGTGTGTGTGTGTGTGTGTGTGTGTGTGTGTGTGTGTCTGCTGTCGGGTCCCGGCGGCCGCTCAATGTCAGTCACCCGAGCTGCTTCCTTTTTTAAAATTATTTAAAATAGAGATCCATTGCAAAAAAGTATTTAAAAACATAAAACAACAAGAAATGCATTTACCACGTTATTGGTTACTGGAGGATGCGCATTTTCCCTTTGTAGGTCATATCAATAGATGCCGCCGCGCTGAAATAACTCAAAGCCACAGGATGGAGATGTATTTTAACATTGTTGCTTTATTAAAACATACCTTCATTCACGGTTGGCTCAAGAGTAACGGGAGAGGAACTTGGTAACTCGGGAGAGGAAGTTGGAGCATCGCAGCAATGACATACCCGTGGGAACTCGGTTACACACTTGATCATAAACTTGAAGTCTCGTGCACAACCACGAGTCTGTCACTCGGGGTACCTCGTGGGTCAACTCGCACCGTGAGACAGGGCCATTAATTTTCCTGCAGGATTTTCATTAGCAGTAGGTTTTTGTTTGTTACTGCAAAGTATTTATGTCACAATGTTTATAGAGTATGGTTGTATAAGTGTCAATGGAAATGATTGCTTTCCAATTTCAATTCACTTCCACTGTCAAAGTATCCGCTGTACTCTTAGGAGACAATGGTTGATTATTGCAAGAAAATTACATGGAAACAGGTTTTCTGTCCCCTCTCTGTTTAAATCCAAGGCAGCTATTTTTTTCTGCCTGTCAATTTCAAAAGTAACTTTAAAGTGATTCCCAAGTTGCACATTGAAATCGGCCCACACAATGTAAGTAATGTCTCCAACCATTAATTGGGTTATATTTAATCTGTGATAATGGAAATGCACATTATAGCAGAACAACTGTATTACAACAAGTTTGTCAACCATTAATGCATCAAGCTGTCGAAGTTTAGTTTAAAAGAACAGATTACTTCAATTCCCATTTCAGTTCATCAGATCTGTCCTGTCAGCAAATAGTGAACATACTTTGCATATCATATTATTGTATATATTATTGCCAACTACAAGGATTTGAATTTGGTCCCTCAGGACTGGAATAACTACTAACGTTTTTTTTTAAATTAAACATAAAAAAATTCTATTTGTAAGCAATATGGCCACATTTGATTTATATGGACACACCTGGTTCAATAACTGAAGTATATACAGAGGGATAAATTAATAAATGTACAAGATTGGCAATAAAGTTTAGGTGCATAAAACCAGTGTTTCCCATCTATGGCTTGCAAATAAATCAAATTAAAATACCACCCACCACCCCCCTACTAGACATCACATCGGCCTCCGTCCACTCACCTGCCTTCCTCCGGCACCAAGCCCCATCCTTGCCGTGTGTTCACCAACACCCCTGACCTCCCCCTCTCGGATGCCAAACGGTCTGTCCTTAGCAGAGGCCTCACCTTTGTTCCCCTCCGTCCCCACCGTCCCCACCTCAATGAGCTCCGCGTCTGACACGATGTGGAGCTCTTCTTCCGTCGCCTCCGCATCAAAGTGTTTTTCCATGGAAACGAGTCTTCGCCCCAGCAGTGATGACCCCCTTCTCTCATCTCCAATGGACCCCCTCCTCTTGGACTCCCCCTCATGGCCATCTACGGCTTTAGACCTTTCTACTTTAAACTGCCGGCGGGACATCAACCGCATCAACTTTTCAACTCCCCTTTCTCACTCTAACCTCCCCCCTGAACGTGTAGCCCTCCATTCACTCTGCAACAACCCAGACTGGGTGATCAAACCTGGGAGGTGCCGTGGTAGTCTGGCGTGCTGATCTCTACAAGGCTGAGGCCACGCGCCAACTCTGACACCTCCTCCTACTTATCCTTGGACCATGACCCACAGACGAGCACCAGGCCACTATCTCTAACATTATCACTGGCTTCATCACTTCCGCCTCCCTGCCCTCCCAAGCTGCCAACCTCATCGTTCCCCAGCTCCACACAGCCCGACTTTACCTTCTCCCCAAAATCCACAAACCGCCATAGATGCTGCCTCACCCTCTGTCTTCCTTCGATTTTCCAGCATCTGCAGTTCTTTCTTAATCTAAAGAGGCTGTCCCACTTGGGCGACCTAATCCGCGAGTTCTGGCGAGTTTGCCCTCGACTCATACTCGCAATATGATCGACACGAGGTCCTAGGAGGTCCTTGTAACTCTCCTTCATGCTCGGGAGTAGTCCCCATATACTCTAGGCCTCAGCTAGGTAACGGGGTATTTTTCAACGTTGAAAAATGCCCGCGAGTAAAAATAGGTTCCGCTGGAAAAAATCTATAATTTTTTTACTCGTAGGTTTAGTCGTAGTAGGTTGTCATGTTAGTCATAGGTAATCGAGGGTAGTGAAGGTAATCAAAGGTAGTTGTAGATAGTCTTCATCATAGTCGAAGGGAGGTCGAAGGAGGTCGTCTTCACTCTCCACTATTCGGTGTCCAATTTTCCCCGAAGTCAGTCATAGCTAGTCGAAGCTATGTCTTCAACACAGTCGAAGGAAGTCGAAGGAGGTCTTCTACATAGTCGAAGGTCTTCAACATGACATTTTTTCAAACTCTCCTAAACTCGCCAATTAGGTCGCCCAAGTGGGACAACTTCCAAGATTTTCTATAACATCATCAACATAATGGTCTTCCAAGATTTTCTATAAAATCATCAAGGATTTGTCCCACCCTGCTCAATCTTCAGGCAGAAGGTACAGAAGCTTGAAAATGTGCTTCATCAGACTCGGGAACAACATCTTCCCCTCTGTTATCAAGTTTCTGAATTGTCCTTCCATATGCAAGGGTACTGTCCGATTCCAAAAAAAATGTGGATGCATATATGGATTAGCAGGTGTTATTTAGAGGGCTTTGGGCCAAATGCAGGCAATTTGGACTAACCCAATATGCCAACTTGCCAAATGACCTGTTTCCATGCTATACAGATCTATGACACAACATTCAGGTTGACTTTCAATTGCCATTGAGACAGGCCTACAAAGCGACCAAAACACTCTTTTCAAATGTCATAATTTTAAATGGAAATTAGCTCATTTTCCTCAGAATATGGGCAATAGCAAATTCTCCCTGAAAACTATTACATTAAGTAATGTCACTTTGTGTAAATTAAGTAATATGCATCTGTTACTTATGGTAACTTTACAATGGAGGAAATTTGTAAATGGTATAAAGCCCACAAAGGTCAACTCTTATATTGTGATTTTAAACTGAAAATACTTCCATACAGATTTCAATATAAATTCTCAGAGCCCTGTAATGCCACTCATTATTTGTTGGAATAATTCTGCACAGGCTGGTGTGAGTAAAGTTATAAGGCAAATTTAAACCTCCAGTGTGAATGGCTTCTCAACAATTTCATTGGTCTTTACATGTCGAACTTCACAAACATAATTTACCAATTTTTCTTCCATGAGAATTGGCATCTCTGTGATTGTAGAGTACAGTCCTGTTTTTCAATTTTGGGCTTTCTCATAATTTGATCATCCGTGCAAACTTTCCATCCCTTCCTCCAAGTAACTTCTATATCCATTGGGCAAAAATGTTCAATCTTGCAAGTAAGGGTATATTTTCTTGGCCGAACATTGTCACAGGTGCTAAAACATGATACTTTAGGAGCCACAGCTGTGGAAAAATTGAAATCACAAATATCAAATACAAGTTAAATTAATGCGTACTTTATGTTCCAAAATGACCTGGGCAAACAAAATAATGTTATTCTGCTTGGTTAGCTTACAACCCAACGGTATGAACAGTGGAAACTTCAATTTTTGGTAATTAACCGTACAAACACCCCTTGCCCTTTTTACTGCCCTCACCTTTTTTTGTTAACCCTCTCCACCCTGTGCCCCACCTGGATGCACACCCGATTCTTCCTTTCCCCTTTCCTTTGCTCTCATCCACCCACACTACTTCCTCTGGCTTCAAATTTCATGCCTCTTCTATCCTCTTTTGAAACTTTTTTTTTACATTTCTGGCCTTTGTCCATCCATCTGACAATCAAAAACCTACCTCACCTATATCCATCTATCACATGCCAGGCTTTGTCCTGCCCCCACCTCTCTTCTGGCTTCCCCCCCCCCCCATGGTGCCACCCTTTTTGCAGTGATACCCTATTTCTATAGTCAGTGCCAATAATATTGACACACAAGGCCCAAATTCAAACTAACGACCTATTACCAAACACAGAGCTGCTGCCTCAGCACCAGAAACCCAGGTTTGATCCTGACCTCAGGTGCTGTCTGTGTGTGGAGTTTGCACATTATCCATGAGACTGTGTGGATTTCCTCCAGGTGCTCCCGTTTTCTCCCACACCCCAAAGAAGTATGTCGGGCCCCACCTTTGATTAGACCATAGAGCAGTACAGCATAGGGACAGGCCTTTCGGCCTACAATGTTTGTGCTGAACATTATGCAAAACGAACACAATTTCCTCTGCCTGCATGTGATCCATATCCTTCCATTCCTTGTATATCCATGTGCCTATCGAATAGTCTCTGAAATGTCACTAACATATCTGCCTCCACCACCACCATGGGCAGCATATTCAAGGCACCCTCTACTCACTGTGTAAAAAACCTTGCCTCGCACATTAAACTTTGCCCCTCTCACTTTAAAGCTATTGTCAAATCAAACTGTAATGAAAGGACAAATGCTAAATTAAAATCACAAGCACACAATCGTAGGAAAAGAGCATATACCGTACAGGTGAAATGGACTGAAAAGGGAAGGAGTGCGGTGTATGTAATAGAAAAGTTATTACCTGCCCCCAAGTTAAAGGGGGAGGAGTGTTAGGTATGAGATAATTAGGATAAATAATTGGTGTCTTGTGATGTCTGGGGCAAGTACGCATGAGCAGAAAAAGACTGGAGGTGGCGTCCTGCAGAAGAGAAGCTTGTATGATTCCTCCCGTGCCCGAGCCTTTATTCAAGACTGTTCAAAGCATCCGAATACACAACAATTGTCGACGAGGATAAAAGAATGAAGATAAGAACAAGGCCAGCAAGAAGAATCAAAAACAAAAGTTAAAAATAGTAGTATTTGGAAACAAGTGGAACGTCACCAAGCCAAATGGGTTTGAATTGGCGCCAAAAAGGAAAAAGGTAAAAACGGGAAGCAATAGCTCAGGGAAGAGCTAGGAAAACAAGCAGGGGCAGTAAGGGTCTGGAATGTATCCAGGGCTGTGCAGCCTACAGCCAGGCCCAAGCAGCAGCCAAAGACGTCGGGTGGGGGCCTAGTACCGTGAAGGCCACGGAGAGGTCCAGAGAGCCACCGACAGAGGCTGAGTCTTCAGCCCAACCGGGAACAGTCAACCCGGTGGGGGGAGGGAAACAGAGAAGCGGACAGGCCCGCGAGAGAAGTTGACTTGCGGCTAAAACTTGAACAGTATAATCTAAGAGACTGTCCTAAAAACCGCCGCGATCGCCAGCAAAGGCATACAGGTCTGATTATCTACAGCACCTGATTAGCAGCCGGTTTTGAACCTACTAAAAGACTAAACTGTTAAATACCTTAAGACCTACAACATCCAAATGCCTTCAAAGTAATGGCTGAAGCAATAAATCAAGTGGAACTGTAAATTAATTGCTGAATCTGCCAAAATAAAAAGGGGGGGAAAAAATGGGGAAAAAATGGAAAAGAAGTGTTTGGTCATTGAGTGAAATCCAGTTCATCATATCGGGGTGGATAAATCAGATCCTTCAAGCGGGGAATCTGCACAAAAACATTAAAAGACTTGACAGCTATGTATGCTCGTCTTTAACTGTCTAACTTATCTTTGCCTCTCATAATTTTATATACCGGCACTTCCTACAGGTCTCCCTGCAATTTCTGGTTCCAAAGAAAACACTAAGGTTTCGACCCGAAACGTCGCCTATCTCCTTCGCTCCTTAGATGCTGCTGCACCCGCTGAGTTTCTTCAGCCTTTTGTGTACCCTCAATTCTCCAGCATCTGCAGTTCCTTCTTTTACACTCTCTTGACAGCTACTACCCACTAATCCAGGCATCATTCTTGTAAGCCTCTTCTAGACACCTGGTAGCAGTGCTGCCTTACAGTGCGAGAGACCTGGGTTTGATCCTGACTATGGGTGCTGTCTGTACGGAGTTTGCTCATTCTCCCCGTGACTGCATGGGTTTTCTCCGGGTGCTCCGATTTCCACACACACTCCAAAGACGTAGGTTATTTGGCTTTTGTAAAAATTGTAAATTGTCCCTAGTGTGTATAATAATGTTAGTGTACGAGGTGATCGCTGGTCGGCCGGACTCCGTGGGCTGTTTCTGCGCTGTACTTCTAAACTAAACTAGACTAATCACCCAAAAATAAGAAGTTTCGACTATAAACCTGTGTAAAGGGCCTGTCCCACTTGGGCGTTATTTCCGCGTCATTTATGCGACATAATTTACGCATCACGACGTGACATCATTTACGTGTCACGTCCGCGTCGTGATGCTCGCATGGCGTGCATGACGCGCGCATGGCACGTGGTGAGACATGGTGAGACGTGGTGGCGTAGGCAGGGAAACGCGGTCGCACATGGCGCCCCAGGATTTTGGGATTCACTTAAGGCGATGAAGAACAAAAGCTAAACAAAAATACAAAGTGCTGGAATAACAGCGTGTCAGGCTGCATCTCTGGAAGACATGGATAAGCAATGTTTTAGTTTGGGACTTTTCTTCATACTGATTTTTGCAGGGGTAGTGAAAGCTGGACAAGTGAGAGTGGGACAAAGCCTTGCAAATGATAGGTAGATTCAGGTGAGAGTTTTTCTTTGGCAGATGGGTGGACAAAGGCCAGAGATGGAAAGTAGATAAAAGGGTGTTTGTGTCAACAAAAGCCATTCTTCTGCACTCATTGTAAAACCTTTACTGTCTTCAATGTTGGTTATATACAAATTTAGAATAATAACTTATCAAAATATAGTTAGACAAATCATTTACATAACACACTCACCTTTTAGGGGCAGTTGAATACGCCTTTTGAATGCTTCATTGTTATAACGGTCTTTACACAGAAAGATTAACTCTCTTTCAAAGTCTTCTGCGGTTACTAAAAATTTAAGGCAACTATCTACTTTGTAATTGCCACCGGTAGGCACAAAATTTGAATTAGTTACTCCATTTTTCACCGGCTCAGATCCTCTATACCATTCAAAAATGAAATCCTTTCTTAAGAGGCCATGTACGGAACAAGATATGGATAAATTTTCACCAAACCATGGGATCTCTGGCACCATTTTGAAGTCTGAAAATGTTGGTGAGCCTATAAAGAAAATAAAATATATTTAAAACATAGAATAGTACAGCACAGGAACAGGCCCTTCGGCCGACAAATGTCTGTGTCAATCACGATACCAAGACCAATTCCTATCTGCCTGCATGTGATCCTTCCATTCCCTGTATATCCATGCGCCTATTTAAAAGCCTCTTAAACGCCATTATTTCCACTGCCCACCACCACCTCCCAGCACCCCCACTGCATTCGGGTTAGGCTTAAAGGGATGACAATTTTTTTAATTCAGAGGGTTGACCATATCTGGAATGAGCTGCCAGCGGAAGCTATAGAAGCGGATGTAATTATAACTTTTAAAAGACATTGGACAGAAGTATGGAGAGGGAAATTTTCAGAGGGCTATGAACCAAATGCAGGAAAATGGGATTTTCCAGACTTCCAAATTAGTCAGCATGGACGAGGTAGGTCGAAGGGCCTGTTTCTACGCTTGCCAACTCTACGACTCTCTGACTAAATGGTGGATGCGTGACAAGATAGATCCAATCCACTTTGTATTTCATCCTCAGGTTTGCTAGAAAAACTAACATGAATAACTGTCCCCTTCAATCTAGTGGAAATAGGTAATAGGTAATAGGTAAATTCAGCATTTTAATTTTAGTATTAATTATTTGTTCGAGTTTTTATGTGTTAATATTTGTTTGTCATTTACGCATATATTTAAAGTATTTTTATAACCGTTACATATTTCAGACAAATTTAAAGGTACTCTACATCCACCGAGCTGTCACTAGCTGCCAAGATGTCCTGGGAGGCTCGAGTGCATCGTGGATAGGGCTGATGATGTCGTAATCTGATGGTCAGTGTTGCAAACTGAATGAAGAGCAGTTTTGAATGATGCAATACTATGTAAACCGTGAATATATAATAAAAGCTCCTTGTTGAAGGGGGAATTTTTTTTTTCATGGATCCAAGAAATCAGGAAGCAATGCTGAGATCTGTAAGAGTACAAGATGACGAGGGGACATGGATAAACATTCACAGTCATTTTCAAAAAGTTGTCACTCCTCCACCATTTAATCATAGTCAAAGTGCTGTACAGCATGGAAACAGGCCCTTCGGCTAGTCCTGTTTGCCCACATTTCTCAACGTACAGCATGGCCTGCCAGCTCCTCTAAAGAGTTAAAAACTACATTTTAGCATTTTTAATATTACAAAAAAATTACAAATGTTTAAAGAATCAAATTAATAACATTAGTCGGTCAGGCTCTTAATCAGCATATTGGATGATAATCTGCTTTCGACACCAAAAGCAAGGAGCAATATGTGTACCAGAACCCTTTTGTATATAAAAAAAACATTGGTGAGACCTATGTGCAGAATGAATCACACTGCCCTCTCTGCACAACAAGTGGGTCTCAAGTGGGTGGCAAACTCAGGCAGGGATAATCCATTCCAATAAAAGAATTGCAGCACTTAGGGGACATAGGTTCAAGGTGAAGGGGAAAAGATTTAATAGGAATCTGAGGGTTAACTTTTTCACGCAAAGGGTAGTGGGTGTTTGGAACAAGCTGCCAGAGGAGGTAGTTGAGGCTGGGAATATCCCAACGTTTAAGAAACTTAGACAGGTATATGGATAGGATAGGTTTAGAGGGATATGGAGGCAGGTGGGACTCATGTAGCTGGGACATGTTGGCCAGTGTGGGCAAGTTGGGTGAAGGGCCCGTTTCCACATTGTATCACTATGACCCTATTGCACATATCCAAGTCAGATGAATTCCATTTGCTCCCACACCACCAGTGTTGTCATTCTAGGTGGTGGAGGTTTGGGAAGTTTAGTTTACTTTAGAGATACAAGTCCTTCAGCCAACCGAATCCACACCGACCATCAATCACCATTCACACAAGTTCTATATTATCCCACTTTCTCATAGTCTCCCTACACACTAGGGGCAATTTACAGAGGCCATGTAACCTACAAATCTGCATGTCTTTGGGATGCAGGAGGAAAAAGGAGCACCCATACAAAATCGACAGTCACGGAGAGCCTGCAAACTCCACACGCAGCCAGTACCCGAGGTCAGGATTAAAGCTGGGTCTCTGGCCCTGTGAGGCAGCAGCTCTAGAAGCTACGCCACTGTACTGCCCAAAAATTGAATTATTCCTTTTCAAAACAATAGAAATTTAAAAAAATACAACATTAGAAAATTACAGCAAAGTCCCACGTTACAGCCTTTTGTCTGAATTCTGTAATTCACCTTTACAAAATTCATAAATCACGGCCCAAAATCGTTAAAATGAAATAAAACTTGCTCTTATGCAATTTATGAGGAAAGAAAAACAAAATCTATTATGGGAAAACACCATAAGGGCTGTTTTCTAAGAGTCACCAGTATGATGTTATTACACTCAAATAACTCTCAATTAACTTTTTCAGGTCTTAGAATCAGCTCTGGCTGATTATGATTTCCAAATAACAGCTGGAATTCATTTTACCACAGCTTGATAAAGAGAACCTTAACTCACCTTTAAGAAGTAACTGGAAGCATTGCTTCTGAGGTTTGGAGGAAGATTTTGAATGGTAAACTTCAACCTTGTATTCATGTTGATGATCATGAGTGCTTGGCCTCCAGGTTAATTTGGTGACTTTGCTGTAGAGACTAGGTTCATTCATCATCAATTCGTTAGCGATTACATATGTTGTATTTTCATTTAATCTCACTTCATCCCTAAACCACTCAATTTGAATACTCGCTGGATAAAAGTCCATTATTTCACAGGACAAAGTCAATGTCTTTCCGGCTTCAGGGTTCACAGGATCACAAGAAATTTTATTTACTTTGGGAGAAGATACTGTAAGAAAGAGGAATAAGAAAAGCTGAAATGCATCTTAAAACATCGTTTTAGGTAATGTTCCAGAAAAGGTTTTGTACAATGAGGATGTAATCAGTGTTTGTAAGTTGACTAGAAATAACAACTGGAAAGCTGGAAAGGGTGCGGAGAAGATTTACGAAGATTATATACGAAGAAGATTGTAGCCCAGGACACAAGGGCCTGAGCTATAGAGGTTGGGCAGGCTAGGACTTTATGCCTTGGAGTACATGAAGTTGATGGGTGATCTTATAGAGGTGTATAAGATCATGAGAGGAATAGATAGGGTAAATGCACAGTTGTTTAGCCAGGGTAGGGGAATCAAGATCCAGAGGACATAGGTCTGTGAGGGGGGGCAAAATGGGTGCTCCATTTCCTCACACTATCCAAAGACGTACAGGTTTGCACATTAAATGTCTTCTGTAAATTGTAAATTGTCCCTAGTGTGTAGGATAGTGTTAGTTTATGGGGGTGATCGCTGGTTGGCGTGGACTTGGTGGGCCGAAGGGCCTTGTTTCCATGCTGTATTTTTAAAGACTAAAGGTTTGGCACTGACATTGTGGGCCGAAGGTCCTGTTGCAGTGCTGAACTGTTCTAAAACAATAACTCAGCGGATCAGGATCTCTGGAGAAAAAGAATAGGTGACGTTCCGGGTCGGAACTCTTCATCGGACCCAAAATGTCACTTATTCTTTTTCTTCAGTGATGCTGCCTGACCTGCTAAGTTATTCCAACATTTTGTGTCCATCTTCAGTATAAACCAACATCAGCAGTTCCTTCCTACACACCATACTGTTCTATGTTGAATGTATGGGACTGTGTCCCCTCCCCATACACACACACACCCACATCTAAGCCCCCCCCCCCCCCCAACACCTTGACAGCTAGTCACTTGTCAAGGCGAAGCCACTGAACAGCACTTTAAATTGTTCCTATGTTAGGGATCGATTGTTCTGTCTGAATGTCTGTTTTAGTTCTATTTTAGTTCTATTTTAGAGATGGTAATTTTTAACTTGTAAGTATTTATTTCTGTTTTTATTAATTGCACTGATGACAAAACTGATGAGAAACAATTTTTCGTTTTTTCTGTGTATGCAAGTACTCAGTGAAATGACAGTAAAGTGAATACTGAATACTGTTCTAAGTTCTCGAGCATGAGGAATTACAGCATTTAAACTCAATAATGTTTTTGCCAACCAGAAGCAAATGTACAGGTAAAAGTAATGATATAACGGAAAGCTGACAATATAATATTACGAAATTAGAACACAATTTAATGATGAATGAAAAATGTCCTTATTGTGTAAATAGCAGAAACAATCTTTGAAAGGAGAGGAAGCATACCTAAATTCTCGGGAACATATTCCGCAAACTTTGGCTTTGGAAGGCTCTCGTGTGTGACAAAGCATTGATATTTACTCTCTCTGTTTGATAACGTTGGAATTATGGTGCAAGTCGTGGTGAATTCATACAACTTCTCCTGATTCGCGATTATTTCAGATATTTCATTCCCTTTTATGGTTTTCTTATCCATGACCCATTGGACAGAAATCTCTTTAGGATAAAACGAGTGCACTCTGCAGGAGAGAGTCATTTCTTTGTCAATTTCTGGATTCACTGGTTCGCTCTGGATGGTATCAAGTGAAGGATATGCTGCAAATCAGAAAATAGAATTTTACTACATTTGTAAACACAAAATATAGTCATGCTGTTAAAACATTGGCGCTGCTGACTGAGAAGTGGTCGCTGAGGACCGGGGAGGTGGAGAAAGGCCCTCGAGGTGTGTATGAAGCAGAGGACAGAGGTTTAAGGTGAGAGGGGAAAGATTTAATGGGAAGCAGAGGGATGACATTTCCACGCTGAGGGTGGTGGGTATAAAGTCATAGGAGCAGAGTTGGGCCATTTGGCCCATCGAGTCTACTCCACCATTCGATCATGGCTGATCTGTCTTTCCCTCTCAACCCCATTCTCCTGCCTTCTCCCCCATGAATGGTGGAAGGCCATTTTAATGCTTCTGACTGAAATATTTCACAATAACGTCAGCAAAGCTAAGGCAATTACACGTTTGATAGTGAATGCGCAATCAAAGACTTTAAGTTTGAGTTACCTTTCACTTCCAGCTTAACCCGTTTCTCGGCTTGTTGTCTCAAGCTAACGTGATTCACTTCACATAAATATTCTTTTCCATTATTTTCTTGAATTGATGCAATGAAAGTGAGCATGCTGTAGACGCTGTAAGTGTGGTCTGGATAGGTAAACTCCTGCAGACAGTGGGAATACCGGCCCACCGTGCCTTCTGCCGCATATTCCTCGTTGTGCTCCAGCAAAAGAGATTTTACCCCATGTATTCTTTCATACCAACGGATTGTTAATGGACGTGGCGTGAAAAAACTTATTGGACAAGTCAGCTTCACTGAAGTGTTGTGACGCACAACAGGAGGTGTGATTATGTTCCCCAACTTAGGAGCAACTAAGGAGAAAAAACAAAGTAAAATCAGCTTAACATTCGCAATCTTAAGGAAAAGATGCTGTGTGTCTATCGTATAGCAGTGACAAAATGCAACGGTCATTTACAAGTCAGCAATAAACTTGTGCATATTAGGCTTGTAACATTTTAATTTCTGTAGATGCAGCCCAGTCCATCACACAAACCAGATTACCCACCAGTGTCTCCATCTGCACTTCATGCTGACTCAGGAAAGCAGCTGACATAATCAAAGACTTGTCCCATGCAGGTCATTCCTTCTTCTTAAGGTACAGATGCTTGAAAGCACACACCACCAGACTCAGGAACAGCTTCTACCCCTCTGTTATCAGGCTTCAGAATGGTTCTTCCACAAGCAAGGATACTGTCCGATTCAACTCTACTCTATAGCGGACATTGGACTTTGTCTATGGAACAGATGCGCTACAATGCCGAGAACTATATTCTGCACTCTGTATCTTCCCCTTTGCTCTACCTATTGTACTTGAGTGTGAATTGATTGTATTTATGTGCAGTATTATATGAACTGATTGGACAGCATGCAAAACAAAGCTGTTCGCTGTACCTCGGTACACCCGACAATAAGCCTAAACCTATCTACTCCCTATCCCATTTGCTTCCCATACTCATGCTGTAATTTCTCATTCACTTGCAGTAAATTTCAGACTCCATGGTGCTGTTTCAAGGCAAATTTAGTGAAAGATAATCTTATCAAAGGCTGTCAGGAATTTGGGCATAAGATTCACCATTCAGCAAACAAGGAAATCCCAACATTCAACCAATTTTTGGCTTTGATTATATCATATCTCCATTAATGTACCTTCTTGCCATAAACTGTTTCCAACTTTATAACTAAATCTCAAAAGTTTTTCCCTGTCTGAAAAATGCTGTGGAGTTTCCCAAAAATTGTAAAAGATGCCATCCATGTAAATATCCTAACAAAAATCTATTAATCTCAGTGTCCCAACAACTATTTTTCAAGGGGATTCCCAGTCCACAAATCCTTTCTAGTTCACTGCTACAATTCCTCCCCAGTCCTCCAGACACTACAGACGTGGTCCCAGGTGCATTTTTAAATACTGAACTTTTTAAACTGAAGGTGCCTTCTGTTTTTCTTAGTCACATCTTTTAGTCCCACATCTTTGATCCCATACCAGTAACTATTAGCTACAATTGCCCCTAAAGAAAGCTTTTAAATAAATTATCTTATTGCAGTGGATATACTTAAAACCAAACCATCTATAAGACGAAGGCAAATAATGCAGAACTATTACATAACTCAATGATGCATCACTTTAACTGTGAAAGTAGCATTTTCCAACGGTTTTTTGCATAGTTTGCTGTTCACAGTGAATAATCACAAACTCTGTGACAAGTAAAGGACCTCCGTTTTATAAATTAAAAGACTGTAAATTCTAGGACATACAATCAGAAATTAATGAATCAAGAAACCATATGGGTGATCCACAACTTGGATAAATTGAAGAAGAGTCTGCAATACTGTAGTCTCCCGACACTGACTTAAAACAAAAGGAGACAAAGTGCTGGAGTAACTCAGCGGGTCAGGCAGCATCTTTGGAGAACATCGATGAAAAAGATTTCGGGACAGAACCCTTCTTCAGCCAAGGATAGGTGTTGTTTCAGGATGGAACCCTTCCAATCTTTCTGGCCAGGACCCTTTTTCCAAAATGGGTAGGAAACGTTTCAGGTCGGGACACTCCTTCATTCGTTTTGGGTCAGAAAGCTTCCTGATGGAAGAAGGGTCCATACT
This sequence comes from Okamejei kenojei, assembly GCA_035221665.1. Classification (NCBI taxonomy): domain Eukaryota; kingdom Metazoa; phylum Chordata; class Chondrichthyes; order Rajiformes; family Rajidae; genus Okamejei; species Okamejei kenojei. Next base: position 26,174,735 of record CM069148.1, on the reverse strand, counting down.
CTAAACATCAGAAATACTGCCCAGCCCACTGAGTTAGTCTAGTACTTTATGTCCTTTTTGTTTGTAAACAGCATCTGCAGTTCCTTTTTTCTACGCAATGACTTCATATCTGTAAAATGCTTACTTCCATCAACTTGTAAACAGGTGCGTTTCTCCTGAGTTCCAGTTGGATACGACACTCTACATCTGATTTCTGCTTTATTGTCCTCCATTAAGTCAGGATAAATCTCAAGAGTGCTGGAAAAGCTCTGTGTTCCATCATCATGTACGACAAAACGACTTTGTCTGACTTTCCAATTAACGTCAGTTGCATTCTTCTTTCCCATTTCTGTTAGCTCCTTTGCTTTGCCAAACCATATAGTCCACTGTTCCCCTTTGCTTTCACCAATAAAGGTCTCCTCAGCATCATTCCTTCTCTTCAAATACCAGCCAACAGAAATGACTGCAGGCCGGAATCCAGACACGTGGCAGGTAATCTCTGCAGGTTGTTGATGGATAAATCGAGCAGGCATCTGAAAATCACATACATTGGGTGGAACTGAGAATAAATGAAAGAAAATTAGAAATTTAAAGATGGATTATTCCAATTATAGTCATAGTCAGCGTGGAAACTGGCCCTTCGGCCCAACTTGCCCATGCCAATCAACATGCCTCATCTACACTAGTTCCACCTGCCTGCGTTTGGCCCATATCCTTCTAAACCTATCCTAGCCATGTGCCAGTCTAAATGTTTCTTAAACATTGTCGTAATACCTGCTTCAACTACCTTCTCCGGCAGTTCATTCCATACACCTACCACCCTCTGTGCAAAAATGTTGCCCCTCAGGTCCCTATTAAATCTTTCCCCCCTCACCTCCATACTATGTCCTCATGTTTCTCAATTTCCCTACTCTGGGCCAAAGACTCAGTGCATTTGTGCAGATTAGCTTTGCCTTTTCCTGAAAATTCCTATCAGTTCGAATGATGAAGTCTTAGTGAAGGGATTATGGCTCAAACGCAAGCAAAGGAGAGTAGCTTAACCTGACATCTTGTTTTGTACGGGCATTATGTGCTGAACGGCCTGTTCCTGTACTGTTATATGTTCTATGTAGTGAAGGCTCAGATTTAATTGTGAAATCCTCTTATTTTATTTAATTTCCATTTCAGGTCTGCCATCTAGATTAGTCTAACATTGTCTTCATTATTAACAGATAACTTCAGACCTATAAGGATATTGAATTAGATCAAAGGTAAGTGAACTGCTCTAATGTTAAAATTCACAACTGTCATGCGTTAGACAATACACAATAGACAATAGGTGCAGGAGTAGGCCATTCGGCCTTTCGAGCCAGTACCGTCATTCAATGTGATCATGGCTGATCATCCTCAATCAGTACCCCGTTCCTGCCTTCTCCCCATATCCCCTGACTCCACTAGAGCCCTATCTAGCTCTCTCTTGAAAGTATCCAGAGAACCGGCCTCCACCGCCCTCTGAGGCAGAGAATTCCACAGACTCACAACTCTCTGTGCGAAAAAGTGTTTCCTCGTCTCCGTTCTAAATGGCTTATCCCTTATTCTTAAACTGTGGCCCCTGGTTCTGGATTCCCCCAACATGTTTCCTGCCTCTCGCGTGTCCAAACCCTTAACAATCTTATATGTTTCAATAAGATTCCCTCTCATCCTTCTAAACTCCAGAGTGTACAAGCCCAGCCTCTCCATTCTCTCAGCATATGACAGTCCCGCCATCCCGGGAATTAACCTTGTGAACCTACGCTGCACTCCCTCAATAGCAAGAATGTCCTTCCTCAAATTAGGGGACCAAAACTGCACACAATACTCCAGGTGTGGCCTCACTATGGCCCTGTTCAACTGCAGAAGGACCTCTTTACTCCTATACTCGACACCTCTTGCTATAAAGGCCGACATGCCATTCGCTTTCTTCACTGCCTGCTGTACCTGCATGCTTACTTTCATAGACTGATGAACAAGGATCCCCAGATCCTGTTGTACTTCCCGTTTACCCAACTTGACGCCATTTAGATAGTAATCTGCTGTCCTGTTTTTGATACCAAAGTGGATAACCTCACAAGGTTATCCACATTAAACTTCATCTGCCACGCATCTGCCCACTCCCCCAACCTGTCCAAGTCACCCTGCATACTCATAGCATCCTGCTCACAGTTCACACTGCCACCCAGCTTTGTGTCATCTGCAAATTTGCTAATGTTACTTTGATTCCCTTCATCCAAATCATTGATGTATATTGTAAATAGCTGCGGTCCCAGCACCGAGCCTTGCGGTACCCTACTAGTCACTGCCTGCCATTCTGAAGTTAGAAGAAAATGTTTAATGAATACAAACATTTGTATCAAACTGCACCTACAATTTCATGGCACTAAGTGCATGGAGGATATTAATTCTTATAGAGGTATCAGCATTTCTGAGTGATGAATATCAAATTAAACCAATACTTATAGTCATAGAACAGCATAGCACAGGAACAGGCCCTTTGACCCACAAAGTCTGTGCCCATCATAATGTTGTTAAACTAATCTCCTCTGCTTGCACATGATCCATGTCCCTCCGTTCACTGCATGTCTATGTGCCTATCTAAAAATCTCTAAAATTAAAATTATTGTTTCTGCCTCCACCACCATCCCTGGCAGCAGGTTCCAGGTACCCATAATAAACTGTGTAAAATAAACTGGCCCCGCACATATATTTAAAACTTTGCCCCTTTCACCTTAAATCTCTGCCCTCTAGTCTCTGACATTTCCATCCAGGGAAAAAGGTTCCAACTGTCTATCCTTTCTATCATTTTACTTCGGAGTCATGTGAGTGACTTTGTGAAGACCCCGCCAGCACGCATGCGCGACATATCATCGCTCGCATTGCATTCGACAAGCTGGGGGGGAGCGCAGCTCCTCTGCCGGCAGCTTAAAAGGACCCTTCAGGTAAGTTTTTACTAACCTCGAGTAGGTATGTTACAATACCTACCTTTAGCGGCGCTGCTGTTCTGCCACTCCCCGTGTGCGCGGCTTTGGCGCCTTTCAGAGGGGGGCGGGTTTAAAATGCCGTTTTTCCCTAGACAGTCCAAATCGATCCATGTCGGGGGATTTCGTCGCTAAAGAGAAATCGCTCCGACATTTCATTCATGAAGCTATTTTTAAACTACGCTAGATTATTTATTAACTAGTTTATTTATTAACTAGTTTAAAAATCATCTTCTAAAGCTCTGAACGCCACCAGCAGAATGGACCTAACGTAGGCGATAAAAGAAGGTACACAGTTTATTTTTACAGAAAAACGTGGTTCTTAGGAAGCATTTAATCAAATTTTCATGTTGCGAAAAGGGGACAAAAAAAATGTATGAACTGGCTGTATTTTTCATACCGACTGTGGGTTAAATTCACCGCAAACCACAATGTTCCAATCCACCGCGTTCCACTAAAACCCACTCTCTAGTTGATTTAAATGGCCATTAATTTACAGGCATTAAACACTAAATTCCTTCCATTTGGCCTATAAATTCATGAAAATGAGATTTTAAAATCATGTTATATTGTAGATTATTGTGTGAATGTTATTTGGACACTTAGGCAATTTAAAAAGTTTATCTTTTCTTAAGAAATGGATAGATGTTTAGATCTAGTAATTGAATTTTGTAATTAGCTACAATTAGATAACTAACTAATTATATGCTTTAATTTCAGGTCATCCAAGTAAGATTGTTTCATATTTGTTTCAGAATGCTTCAATCTATAATAACTGAAAATTTCATTCAGTTCTCTTAATTTTTAAGAAAGTTATGGGCTTTTGACTGTTCTAGATCACAGCTTTTGAGTTAAGTCAATGGAAAGGCAATGGGGAACAAGATGCTAATTTCCGAGTATGAAAATGGCCATAACCTTTTTAATACTGATGATATGAAAGTGAATTAGGTGTCAAATTAAACTTCTTTTTATGCTTTATCTGATGCGATAAATTGCAGACTTGATTTTTAAAATCTCAAAATTTTGTAACATTGCTACCTTGAGGGTTAGTTTTCTGTTGATTAAATCCCTACAGAAACTTCATGATGGAGAGAAGAAGTAAAAAGAAGGCCGCGTCCAAGCATGCCTTTCAAGACCGCGGGACTTCAGAGCGAGGTCGGCGGCCAACATCCCCGGAGCTGACCGTAGAGCCGGCAGCACCCGTACCTCGGGCCGGGAAAACAGCGCAGAAGTCGGGGAGCCCCGATCAGTCGGCAGGACCCGACTCTCCACCGCAGCAGTCCAGGGAGCTGCATACTGGCGGTAGGACCGCGCGGGAGCTGGGTAGCCAAGACCCCGACTCCCCACCGCTTCAGTCTGTATGAAGGCGGACCAGCGGCAAAAAAGTGCGGAAGGCAGGGTCCGGTTTAACGGCACACCTCAACTCTCCACCGCATCAGTTCGCTAGAGGGTGGACCGGTGGCAAAACCGCACAAAAGTCGTGTAGCCCCGTTGGAGCGGCAGGCACCGACTCTCCACCACTTCAGTTCGCTAGATTGCGGACCGATGGCAAAACCACACACAAGGATCTACCAGGAATTCGTGTAGCCCCGCAAGAGCGGCGGGCACCGACTCTCCACCGCTTCAGTCCGAAAGACCGCAGACAAGTGGCAGATCCACGCGGGAGTCGTGTAGCTCAGCTGGAGCGGCGAGCACCGACTATCTACCGTATCAGTCCCATTGACATCACCTCGACGAGGTGCGGACTGGCGGTAAGAGCCCCATAGATTCATCAGAATCTGGGGAAGACGACTTGCCGTTCGCAGATAGCGACGGCGGTCGCATTGCTGATACGGAGCGGATGATGGAGCAGCTACTCCAGAGAGACCTACTCCAGCAGGAGCATGCGTCCCAAGGATCACGCAGGTCCACGACAGGCCCATTACCAGGACTGTCCAACATCTCTCCCTCCTCAGTAGGGAGCGCAAGAAGTCAAGGATTAGCTGACTTCGAAGAGGGGTTGACTGAAGACCCACAGTTGCAAGGGATGCAAGAAGAGGAACTTCTGGGGATGGTGTCTAAGTTCGCTCAACCATCCCAGAAAGGGCAACCTCTTCAGCCAAGGCTAGCGGCAAGCATAAGCTACCTGACAACACACCAATTACAGGAACAAGTAATTTCGGAGACCACAAGCAAGTACATGGCCCCGGAAAATTGTGTGTTGCTGAATGTCCCTACCGTGAACACACCCATATGGGGGAACATTAGCCCTGGGAAAAGGGCACAGGAATTAAAAATTCAAAAAATCCTAAAACTACTGATCTCAGGCATCACTGCGTTTGCCAGGTCAGTCGACGGTATGGACATGACGGAAGAGCAGCCGGATGCATTAGCCCTGCTCTGTAATACGCAATATGAGATCAATTGCTTCCGGAAAAGCTCTATCTGTCCTACAATCAACCCCAAATTTGTGGGTTTATGTAAGGCCAACGTTACGCCACCACCAAGACAGTTGTTTGGTCATGACCTGCCCAAACAGGTGAAAGACCTAGACGAGGAAGCTAAAGCGGTAGGCTTGATAAAACCGCCTTCCTCTGGCAGACCTCCAGCATATCGTCGGTAGCATCCATATGCAACATCTAACAGGCTCCGGGTTCAACCCGATAGAGTGACGGGTGCAAACCGAAAGGTCGCGCCTTATCATCAGAGGTCTTTTTTAGGCCAAGGCCCACAGCAACCAGCATGGAAAATGCGTCAACCCCACACCACAGCACCACAACAACCCAAGTACAAAGGACAGGAGACCAAGCCCCACCGGTAACCATGGAGGTAAGGGGGTCTGGTTCCCTTTGGAATGCTGCATGCATAACCTCACAAGTGGGAGGTAGATTGTGTCTGTTTGAGGATGCATGGAGTTCCATAACTTCTGACCCCTTTATATTGCACAGTATTCAAGGTTATGAAATTGAATTTATAAACAGACAACTTCCCCCAGCTCAACATGTACCTAGCCGGAAATTTGTACTTTCTCACAAAAGAGAAAGTGGAAGGACATGCAGATCTATTAAGGTTATATACCAAGGGGGTAATAGAGAAAACAGTACATGAACCTCTTGAATTTGTATCTAACATCTTTACCAAAACCAAAAAAGATGGTGGATGTCGTATCATAATTGATTTAACTCAATTGAATACTTTTGTGCAACAAACCCATTTCATGATGGAAACATTTGAAACTGCCAAGCAACTGATTTCCAGAGGGTACGTCATGGCCTGCATCGATCTAAAAGATGCATACTATTCAGTACCTATACGCAGATATTTAAAATTTGTCTGGATGGGGCAGCTGTGGCAGTATAAAGCATTGCCTAATGGACTTACAACAGCCCCCAGGTTATTTACTAAAATATTAAAACCAGTGTTGGCGTCTCTATGAAGACAAAACCATATAGTCATGGCCTACAAGGAAGCAATACCTTACCCATGTAAGGAAATGAGAGGCCTTCGGTTCCAGGACTAATATCACCTACGACTCTGCCACCATCACAGATGTGCTGGAATTCCTCACGGGCCTTCACTATGATGAGGGCCTCAGCTATAGTGCCATCAATAGTGCTAGAAGCGCATTATCGTCCTACCTCACTATCGGAGTAGGATCCCATCAGTTGGTGTCGAAACTCATGAGGGGTATTTTCCATTCTAACCCTCCAAGACCACGATACAATATGACCTGGGATATTGGGGTAGTGTTGTCCCTACTCAGGAGCTGGTCACCAGTTTCGGAACTCCCACTGGCAAAACTCACCTACAAAGTGGTGATGCTTATGGCACTTATTACAGCTCAGCGGGTCCAGACCCTCCACAAACTAAAACTGGACAGGATGGTCTCGACCCCCACCAAGGTAACCTTTTTCATTGATGAATTACTTAAACACCATAGACATGGAACAACCGATCTTAAATTTTAATTCCATGCATATCCCATTGATATACGCCTCTGTATAGCCACCCATCTCCGACATTATATTAATGTCACCCAAAATATAAGGAGAATGGAAACAGGTCTATTCATCAGTTTTAAACGCCCACATTACAGGGTAACTGTGCAGACTATTTCCAGGTGGCTCAGGGTGGTGTTGGGTGCAGCAGGGGTAGACACTGATATTTTCAAATCTCATTCTACCAGGGCTGCGTCCACATCAGTGGCGAGGACCATGGAGGTACCCATGGATCATGTCCTCGCAACAGCGGGCTGGGCCAATGAAGGCACATTTCAACGGTTTTATAATAAACCTGTGAGCGCTCCCGCGTTTTAAGTTCTGTTCCCTAAACGTTCCCCGAAGTCAGGGGTTTTTGTTTGTATTAATAAATACATTATTGTTTTTCAGCTCTGTTTCAAATCTGAAATACGTTAACATACTTCCTCCATCAGCTATTACGGCAGTGTGTGAGCATGGACGTGGTCCAGGGCATGAAACCACAGAGCTTTGAATTCTTCACGAAGTCACTCACGTGACTCCGAAGTAAAATAGTAAGATTTAATGAGAACTTACCAGTTTGAAGTTTGATCCATATTTTATGAGGTTACGATGAGGGATTTCGTGCCCTCCGCTCCCAACCCTCTATCATAAGGACAACTGGTATATTACTTCTCTTAATCTTACTATCTCCAGTCAGTGCTACTATCTCTGATTTCACACCGCTGCTTTGAAGAATGTCGCGCATGCGTGCTGGCGGGGTCTTCACAAAATCCCTCATCGTAACTCCTCATAAAATAAGGATCAAACTTCAAACTGGTAAGTTCTCATTTAATCTTACTATTTTATATACCTCTATCCAGTCTCCCGTATCCTCTGGTGATTCTAGAGAAAACAATCCAAGTCTGTCCCATTTCTCCTTGCAGCTAAAATCCTATAATCCATGCAATATTTTGGTGAACCTTTTCTGCGCCCTTGCCTAAGCCTCCACATCCTTACTGTAATGGGCAATCAGAATCACATGCAATACTCTAAATGTGGTCTAACCAAAGTCCTATAAATCCTGACTCTTATACGCCATGCCCCGACCAGTGAAGGCAAGCATCTCCTATGCCTTTGTTACCACTCCATCTACTTGTGTTACCACTTTCACAGAGCAATGGACTTGAAATGGAATAAGAACATCAATTTAAATAATCATTAACAAATATCTGCTAAATACTGTATGTGGGACCAAACTTAACCAACAATATCATCGATCATTTATAGTTAGTAGACTAATCATTTACAATTTGGCAATGCCAAAATTGTCTCAAGTTTGTGCAGCACAGGTTAACTAGAAAATTATACAATTAGGTCGGCACAGTGGTGCAGTGTGTAGAGCTGCTGCCTCACAGCACCAGAACCCCGGGGTCGATCCTAACCTCGGGGCTGAATGTGTGGAGTTTACACGTTCTCTCTGCGACAGCGTGGGTTTTCTCCAGGTGCTGCGGTTTCCTCCCACATCCCAAAGACGTGCAAGTTTGTGGGTTATTTGTCCTCTGTAAATTGTCCCTAGTGTGTAGGGAGTGAATGAGAAAGTGGGATAACATCGAACTAGTGTAAACGGATGATCGATGGTTGGCGTGGACTCGGTGGGCTGAAGGGTATGTTTCCACGTTGAATTTTTAAAACATGAAACTAAAATTAGCATGAAGGCAAAAAGATTTAATTGTACCCCAGCCAAATAACTTAAGATTCTTTGAATCGTTTTCTATAAATTCATCCACAGTAAATAAGCATTACCTTTATAAATGTGCCGCATGTACAGGTAAATTCCAGCCGCTAACAGTATTACAGAAAAAATTACACTTCCAATGATGCTTCCAACTATTGAGCTTATGGACAGATGAATTTCTGCTTCTGTAATACAAAAGTGCAAAAAAAATGACAAGATTACAAGACGTACCTTTAGAAAACAGATGAGGAGGAATTTCTTTAGCCAGAGGGTGGTAAATCTATGGAATTCATTGCCACAGATGGCAGTGTAGGCCAAGTCATTGGGTATTTTTAAAGTGGAGATTGACAGGTTCTTGATTAGTAAAGACATTAAAGGTTATGGGGAGAAGGCAGTTGAATTGGGTTGAGATGGAATGGGGTTGAGAGGTTGAGCGCTAGCTCAGCCATGATTGATTGAATGGCAGAGTAGACTCAATGGGCAGAATGGCGTAATTCTGCTCCTATGACTTATGAACTGATGAAGATGGTACAGAACTAACCGCTCACATCTACTTTTAAAAGCCTGAACATGTTCGGGAAAAGACTCGGAAGTGACCAAGAGGAAATTTCTTCCACACGGGAGAATTTAAAAACCATTGATAAAAGGTAACAAGAAATAAAGAGAAAAGAAGAAAATTCTTTACTTAGGATGTGAAACTTACTGTTTATCAAAAAAGTTATTGAAGTTATAAATACTCAACACTTTGACAAGATAATTATAGTTACAGATGTATTTAGATTTAGCAGAAAAAGGTTCATGGACAGATTTAGCAGAAAGGAGTTTGGGTTAGCATAATTGTTCTATAAAAATACTCAGTTTAAAAAGCCTTTATCAAACTATTTTTAAAAAATCATACTTGTTTTATCTTCAGCTTATAGCGGTGTATAAAATCCCGAGGGGAATTGAAAGGGTGAATGTCTTTTACCCAGGGTAGGAAATCAAGAACCAGAGAACATAGTTTAAGGTAAGATGGAAAGATTTAATAGGAACCTGAGGGGCAACTTTTTTATTCATAGGGTGGTGGTGGTATGGAATGAGCAGCACAAGGAGGTAGCTGATGCAGATATAATAATAACATTTAGCAGATCTTTGGACAAATACTTGCATGGGAAAGGGTCAGAGAGATAAGGACCAAATGTGGGCCAATGGGACAAACTTGATGGGGATTTTGATGGTATAGACGTTGGGCTGAATGGCCTGTTTCCTTGCTGAACAACTGTATGACTACCCCACGTTACAACTTTCCACACATCCTAAAGGTCACTTCGGATCCCAAGTTTAAGGTGAGGGGGGAAAGATTTAATTAGAACCTGACTACCTTTTTTACACAGAGTGGTGGGTATATGGAACGAGTTGCAGGAGGAGGTAGTTGAGGCAGGTACTATCACAACATTTAAGAGACATTTGGATATGTACGTGGAGAGGAAAGGGTTAGAGGGCAAACGCGGGCAAAAGGCTTTGCTGAGATGGGGCGTCTTAGTCGGCACGAATGAGTTGGGCTGAAGGGCCTGTTTTCGTGCTGGATTACTCCGTGGCTCTACCCCTCAACTTGAACGTAACCAAAAGTTTGAAATTTCAACTTTTCATTAAAAAATAGAAAGAACACTACAGCACAGCGGTAGAGTTGCTGTCTTACACCACCAGAGTCCCAGGTTCGATCCCGACTACGGGTGCTGTCTGTACAGAGTTTGTACGTTCTCCCCGTGACCGTACAAACGTGGGTTTCCTCTGGGTGCTCCGGTTTTGTCCCCCATTCCAGACATGCAAGTTTGTAGGTTAATTGGCCTCTGTAAATTGCCCCTAATATGTAGGATAGAACTAGTGTATGGAAAATAGTTGGTCAGCAGACTCATTGGGCTGAAGGGCCTGTTTCCACACTGTATCTCCAAAACTAAAACTAACTGACCTTTCAAAGTCACTGCAGCTTTCGCAGTGTATGGCTCTGGAAATGCCTTGTGTGTCACCCGGCATTCAAAACTGCTGCCAATATCTTCTACACGAGGTTCCAGTCGAACTTCAGTGGTCACGTTGCATGTCCCATCAGAATTTTTGATTGGAGGGGCGATGCAGATATCAGTTAACAGCTTTGTTTTCTTTTGTGACGGGTTTGACTGAAACCAATCCGTTTTGCATTCGCAAGGATAATATCCATTTAACTGACAACCCAAGACCATCTCTCCTCCATTGCCAACCTCCACAAGCTTCTCAGAAACAATAGTTACTGTGGGTCGTGCTGTAAAAAAAAAGATATATTAATGTCTCAACGGCTATACTTAACATAGAAAACATACTGTTGGGTCACATAAAGACTTGGTTTTGGAACAGCTCTTCCATGAGCCCAGTTTAGTTTACTTTAGTGATACAGCATGGATGCATCCATGCAACGCAATCAACCTATGACATTTGATATCTTTCAGTTCACAGTTTCTACCCGATATGAGAGTTTCCAATAACATTTGTTCTTCCTTCAGATATCAAATAAATGTAGAATTTTGCTTTCATTCTAAGGCGTTATACTAGCATGATGGAATTTGCATTAGAAGAAGGGTCTCCACCCGAAAGGTCACCCATGAAGAAGGGTCTTGACCTGAAACGTCACCCATTCCTTCTCTTCAGAGATGCTGCCTGTCCCGCTGAGTTACTTCAGCATTTTGTGTCTACCATGGAATTTGCAAAACTATTTTCTCTGAAATACAAATTTATACCCAAACTCTTTTGGTCTCCATGCTCTAAGAAACTACCATTATGCTGGAAAGAGTGCAGAGGAGATAGTTGAGGTAGGTACTACAAAAACATCGAAAAGCATTTGGACAGGTACATGGATAGGAAACGTCAAGACTGATATGGGCCAAATATGGGCAGATGGGACATACAGCTTTATATCACAATATTAAATAATTTACAGTGAAATGCAAGAAATCTCCTTACCTAAAACTTCAAGCTTTACCGTCAGAGAAGCTTTGGAATTTGGCGGAATAACAACCTCACAGCGATATTCCCCAAAATGTTTTAACGTAACATGTCTCAGGAAAAGTGACATGTTTCCATCTAAAATGGAGCTTTCAGACAGCTCTGCTTCCTTCCACAGATTTGTTATCTGTCCGTTAGAATACATAAAGATATTTAAATCTTCAGTTCCACTGGTAAAAACCCATAAAACGCCTAAATTATTTGGGTTCAAAGTAATCGCACTGAGATTAGCAATCTCACACTCGAGAAGTCCATTTTCGTACCGGATGACTTCCGCTGGACTTTTGCTTGCTTTCAACGTCAACTGTCCTGTAAATTGGAAAAAAAAAGTACATATTAGAATATTAAAAATATTTTAAATACATATTAAAATATGTATATCTTTTTATTTTACAAATATACATATTAAAATATGTAAAAATATTTGCATGTTAGAATGCACCCTACAAAAATGATTTAAACGTGGATGGGTGGGACTAGCTGAGATGGGGCACGTTGGTCGGCATGGACAAGGTGGGTCAACAGGCCTGATTCCATGCTGTACGGCTCTATGACCGACTCCTTACTTTGTAGCCATATCCCCTTGATCATGCCTCTCCCACCAGAGAAAACATCTCAAGTACTATCTTGTCAAAGACACCCCACCAAGGATCTTAAATAGCACAGTACAAGATTGGGCCATTTGGCCACCCATTATACATAAAACAGTATAGCAGAGAAGTAGGCCCTTCAGCCCACAATATCTATGCTGAGTTTAGAAGCTTTAGACTTTAGAGAAACAATGTGGAAATAGGCCCTTCGGCCAACCGAGTCAGTGCAGACCAGCTATAATCCCGTACTCTTAACACTATCCTACTCACTAGGAACAATTTTGCCGAAGTTAATTAACCTACAAACTTGTACTTTGAGTGTGGGAGGAAACCGGAATATCCGGAGAAAACCCACGCAGTCACAGGGAGAACGTACAACCTCCTTATAGACATGCAGCACCCGAAGTCAGGAACAAACCAGGGTGTGTGGCGCTGTAAGGCAGCAACTCTACTATTGCGCCACTGTGTCACCCTGACTACTCATAGAACAGTACAGTGGAGGAACAGAGCTGTCAGCTCGTAATGTTTGTGCTATTACACATCTACACATAGAACAGTATAGCCCAGGATCAGGCCCTTTGGTCCACAATATCCTTGCTGGCCTTTATACACAGAACATGGCACAGTATATCATAGGAACGCGCCTTGCGGCCTACCGGAACCACGTTAATCTTTATACACAGAACAGTACAGCAGAGGAACAGGCCCTTCGGCCCACAATGTCCGTGCCGATCATGATGCCAGGCTAAACCCCGGGAAAGGTGGGCCGCGCACCCCGGCACCGGGTTCCCCATTCTGCGACCCGAGCGGCCTGTCGGCCCGCGCTCCCTAGCCCAGCGTGGCCCAGCCACGGCTCTGACCTGAATGTGGCGCCAACATCACCAACAGGAGCAGGAGTTGTCGCAGTGGGGTCCCCAGCCGCCCCATGGTCCGAGCTGCCGCACCCCTCTCGCCGCCTTGGTTTCACTTTGGCCGGTGTTGGGCGGGGAGAGGGACGACTTGCCTCTCTCTGTCGCCCTCTGTGAGACACAGCGCAGCCTGCTCGGGGAGGGGAAGGGTGTTTCCTTGGATAGCGGGACATCTGAAATAGAGAGATCAGACCTGAAAGGGGGAAGGTTATATTTCCTCAGACTCTGGGGAAATATAACCTCTCCTTCTCAGGTCTGATCTCTCTGTCTGGGGCCCAGACAGAGAGAGATCGTAGTTGAACAGGGATCGCAGACAGAGATCACAGACTGGGGTCGCAGACAGAGAGATTACAGACAGAGAGAGGTCGCAGTCACAGAGATCACAGACAGGGATCGCAGACAGAAAAATCACAGAGGTCGTAGATGACTTGATACTTATGGATAACATGCAAGCAGAAGAGATAGTTTGTCTTAGCATCATGTTTGACAGACATTGTGGGCCGAATGGCCTGTTCCGGTGCTGTACTGTTCCATGTTCCGGGTTCATTATATGCTATGGGTTAGATATTCCACATGAAACACTTTAACGTTCAAGTAAATCTCAAAGATACCCCATGATCTTGTCCAACTTTCCAAAACAAATTGCTCTAAATATAATTCTGCTGTGGAGTCTCTCTCAAATGGGGAAGAAATTTCAAGCAACAGACCTATAAATCATGCCATTTTACTGTTGCTTCTGCAGAAGATAAAATTGCAATTTTGACATATAGATATACATTTTAAATAGTGTCTTCACTTGAGAATACTATGCCAGAGATACCATTCGGGCAGAAGAAGAATTAGCATTTTGTAAGGACGGCACGGTAGCGCAGCAGTAGAGTTGCTGCCTCACAGCGCCAGAGACCTGGGTTTGATGTAACGATGATAATGGAAACAATACTGACCTATCTGTCGTGGACCTCTTCCACTGTCCGACTGAGGTCCAAAGTAAATTGGAGGAACAGCGCCTCATATTTCGCTTGGGCAGCTTACAACCCAGCGGTATATTGACTTCTCGAATCCTTGTTTTCCCTTTCTCTCCATCCATCTCCGATCCTAGTTCTCCAACCATTGACTATCCTCCTATTATTAAAAATGTTATATTTGTATGCTTCATTGTCACCTTCCCCTCACTAACAATTATCTATTCTACATTTTTATTGAAACTCATCCCCTTTGATTAGGAATGTTATAACATTTTGAGATTTAAAAAATCAAGCCTGTAATTTATCCCATCAGATAAAGCATAAAAAGAACTTAAATTTGATACCTAATTCACTTTCATATATTCAGTATTAAAAAAGTTATGGCCATTTTCATAATCGGAAATCAGCATCTTTGTTTCTTTTTCTTTTAAAATCTTTTTATTTGTTTTTTTTCAAAAGCAAAAACAAAACAACAAACAAGTAATGATAAACATAACAGTGATATTGATATATTGGGATCAGGGTTACATTAATGGCAGGTATAACCTAAATGTGAGTCCGGTATCAAAATGCACATTGAATATAGACCTCCCGGTCTCTATATAAATATAGTTAAGTGTTTAAAAGAGAACTTATATGTATAAAAACAAGAAGATAAAAAGAAAAAAAAGAGAAAAGGGAAAAAACAAAAAAACAAAACCCCCCTAAACTAAAGAGATTTTTTTTTTAAAATTAAAAAAGGAAAACAGAATCTGGGCTGCAAAGAGTTTCAACAATTTAAGTCCCTGTTTGTCGACAAGTCCGTTCCACCGTATACCAGTTAAAAAAATTATTATAACAGTTGGAGAGGGGACAGTTTATGTCGTATGAAAATGTTGAATAAATCTTCCCCAAGTCCTATCAAATTTAACCAAGGGTTCAACAATGTCGCTCCTAATTTTTTCTAAATTTTAACATGATATCGTTTCAGAGTATCAATGGAGTGTGGTCGGAGGATTGGAATCTTTCCATTTAAATAAAATAAATCTTCTGGCAATTAATGTGGTCAAAGCAATCAGCCGATGGGCGGAAAGGGACAGGTGAATAGAATCTAACATTGGTAGCCCAAAAATTTTAGTATAGGATGAGGTTGTAAATCAATACCTAAAACTACAGAGATAGTATCAAAAATTTATTTCCAATATATTTCCAAAAGTGGGCAGGACCAAAACATATGAGTCAATAAGGCCACTTCAGAATTACATCTGTCACAGGTAGGATTTATTTGACCATAAAAACGAGTTAACTTATCTTTTGACATATGAGCTCTGTGAACCATCTTGAATTGTATCAAAAACATTAATAAAGATTTATCAATTATTTCATTGGACGCAGAGAAATCTTTTGATCAGAATGAATGGTCTTATTTATTTTCGGTTATGGAAACTTTTCAGTTGGGAGAGAAGTTTATAACATGGGTTAAGCTACTATATACCAAGCCAACAGCTAGAATATTAATAAATCAAATGTTAACAACTAAATTTAATTTATTCCGAGGCTGTAGACAAGGTTGTCCTCTATCTCCACTACTGTTCGCACTGGCAATTGAACCATTAGCACAATGCGTGAGATTACATCCTGAAATATACAGGTATGAAACCAAAGAAACTGAAAATGAAATCTCTTTATACGCAGATGATGTATTACTTTATATTACAAAGCTGGAAATTAGTATTCCTAATTTATTAGATTTAATAACTATATTTGGATTGTTTTCAGGATATAGAATTAATTGGAATAAAGGTGAACTTATGTGAATAATGGGAAATAACTCACAAATAAATCAACAATATCCTTTTAAGATAGCAAATGAAAAAATCAAATATCTTGGAATTTATGTAACAAAAAGATATGATTCTTTATTTAAATCTAATTTCCCACCCCTATTGAATAAACTACTTAAGAATATCCTATATTGGAAAACATTACCTATTTCAATGCTAGGTAGAATTAATGCGATAAAAATGATTTTTCTTCCGCAATTATTATACCTGTTTCAACTGATCTCGATATATCTTCCTAAATTTTTTTTTAAGAAAGTGGACTCTATAGTTACCAATTTTATTTATTTATTTATTTATTTTGTTTGTTTATTTTTGTTAGAAGTAAGTACAGTAGTCTGGTACTTAAGTACCTAATACATAAATACATATTCTCATTCTTGTACAACTTCATACTTTTAGTTCAATAATAAAAGAACAGTGAGAGAAAAAAGAAATAAAGAGTGTCGGAATAGATAGACAAGCGAGTAGAAACAGAAAACAAAAACAAAAAAAGGACAGAGGTGAGAAGTTAAAGATTGAAAGAGAAGGAAAAAGTAAAAAGAAAAGAGAGATTAGGAGAGATCCACCTATCTCATATTTTTGCCCATCTGTCACCCAGTTCTAAACATTTTATTTCTAAGGTTATGTTATGTTGCACCATATGCTTGTATAAAGTTGATATAAAGTTACCAATTTTATTTGGGATTATAAGAGCCATAGAATAAATAAAAAATATCTATGTAAATCAAAAATGAATGGAGGTTTTGCATTGCCTAATTTTATGTTTTATTACTGGGCAGTTAATATTAAAAATATGAATTTTTGGTTGGAAGAAGTAGATAAACAACCAAACTGGTTAAAAATGGAAAAGGAAGATTGTTCACCTTTCGAAATTAGCTTGATTTTATTTGCTAATACTAAAATACACAAGGAAATTTATAGAGGAAATCCAATAATATAAAGTGGCATACGTATTTGGAAACAATTAAAGAAAACATTAAAATTAGAAAGTATACCACTGGCTCTTCCCATTGTAAATAACATTACTTTTAAACCTTCAATGATGGATAAAGGTTTTTTTTAAATGGAAGAACTATGGAATAAATAAGATGGGTGATCTGTACAAGGAAAGTTTATTCCTTTCATTTCAGGAATTACAACAAATTTACGGATTACACTCAAAAGAGTACTTTAGATATTTACAAATTAGAGACTATGTTAAATCAAACACACAGGATTTTAGAAATAGAAAGACAGAAATTTTAGATGAATGTCTAAATAAATATCCGAATACAGAAAAATTAATATATATTTATAATATTTTACTGGAAAATGATTTACCAAAGTCGGAAATATATAGGCAGGCATGGGAAAATGAATTAGGTCAAACAATTAGTGTAGAAGTATGGAATGAAAGTTTACAACATATACACCACTGCTCATTAAATGCCAGACACTCCTTGATACAATTTAAAGTTTTACATAGATTACACTTTTCAAAATCCAAATTAAACACAATTTTTTCAAATGTTTCTGCTATATGTGATAAATGTCAGCATTTAGAAGCTAATCTAACGCATTCATTCACAAAATGTATAAAAATTACTAATTTTTGGATAGAAATTTTTAAGATAATCTCGAAGGTAGTTAATGCACATCTGATTCCAGACTCAAAATTAATCATATTAGGAATATTAGAAACGGATCAACTACTAACAACACAGCAAAGAATTTTTATTGGTTATAGTTTAATAATTGGTAAAAAACTAATACTAAGATTTTGGAAAGGTCCTACATCCCCCACAATCAAAATGTGGATTACAGAAATGGCGGAGACACTTCATCTGGAAAGATTAAGACTTGTCCTTTTGGACAAGCTAGATCAATTCAGAGGAATATGGTCTCCATTTATTGAATACTTAAAGGGTCAAGGTGGTCCGGTTTGAGGGCCTGACTGAAGCCTGAATGAAGGAATAGATGAAGAACTATATACAATAGACCACGCATATATCTCCAATGAAGAATATCTTGCTTAATACTCCACTCATTTTATCGATTTTCTACTTCTATTTTATTTATTTTTATTATTTCTCTTTACTATCTTCTTTCTGTTATAAAATAATAAAATGTATAGAAGTATAAATAAGAACGACTGTAAACTTTAAAAATATTAAGAATGTATGTGACAAATAATATGTTTCTTCTTTTTGATTTTATGTTATTCCTTAATATGTATTTACTTCTAATAAAAATATTTTACAAGAATTGTATCAAAGCGTGTCTTGCACACAATGAGGAAGTATTAACTAATTGAAGAATCCTCTCCCATTTCTCTATAGATCAAGAAATTTGTAGTTCACTTTTCCAGTCATTCTTAAGTTTATCAAATGTATCTTTTTTTAATTTCAAAATCAACTCATAAATAGTCGTTATTAAACCCTTCTGATAAGGGTTCAAATGTAAAAAAAAATCCAAGATATCGGTTTGATGTAGTAACGGAAAAAAGGGTAGAGTAGCCCTCAAAAAATGTCTAATTCGTAAATATCTTAAAAAATGTGAGTTAGGTAAATTATATTTATTGCAGAGTTGTTCAAAAGACATAAAACAACCATCCGAAAACAAATCACGAAAAGCTACTAATCCCTTCCTCTTCCATAACAGAAAGGCTTGATCAGTGCTAGAAGGTTGAAAGAAAAAATTAGATATGATAGGACTCGATAAAATAAAATCATTAAATCCAAAAAACGTACGAAATTGAAACCATATTCGAAGTGTATGTCTTAATATTGGGTTAGTCGTGTATTTATTCAGTCTCGTAATTGTAAAAGGTAATGAGGCCCCTGGAATAGAATCCAATGGTAGCCCTTGCATATAATCACGTTCAAGATTTATCCATCCTGGACATTGGGTATCTTCTAAATCTTTTGTCCAAAACGTTAAATAGCGAACATTAACTGCCCAATAGTAAAATCTAAGGTTCGGCAGTGCCAAATCACCATCTTTTTTTGATTTCTGTAAGTATTTTTTACTTAGTCTGGAATTTTTATTCTGCCATATATAAGGAAATTTTGGAGCCAATGATATCAAAGAAAAATTTAGGAATAAAAATTGGTATCGTCTGAAATAAGTATAAAAATTTAGGTAAGATAAAAATTTTAATAGCATTGATCGGCCTATTAGAGATAAGGACATTGGTGACCACTTAGTGAACTGTTGTTTGATGTGGTCAATCAAAGGCGTAAAATTGGCTTTAAATAAATCCTTGTGTTTCTTGGTAATCTTAATGCCTAAATAAGTAAAACATTCGGTAGTCAATCTAAATGGAAACTGACCATAATTCGAAACTAGATTGTTTAATGGAAAGAGCTCACTCTTATTTAGTTTATTATCAGAAAAACTACTAACCAGAAAACCTTGTTCCCTGTTGCTTTGACTTAATGCAAAAGCTGTGATCGAGGACAGTCAAAAGCCCATAAATTTCTTAAAAATTAAGAGAACTGAATGGAAATTTCAGTTATTATAGATTGAACAATTCTGAAACAAATATGAAACATCTTACTTGGATGACCTGAAATTAAAGCATATAATTAGTTAATTACCTAATTGTAGTTAATTACAAAATTGACCGTTGTGACGGAAATAGTAATAAACACCCAGACTGCCTTGAAAATTCAAAAATGTGATATTCTCAAGATCAGAACTTTAATATTATTGTATTATATGCAGTAAGTCCGTAACAGATAGGTAAATAAATTACAATTCCTAGCAATAGACCAAGTATTTATGGAGAAGATCAGTTACTAGCTGGTACAATGACATATCATAATCAGTAGCATCATCATACTCCTCAGATTGTAACCAATAAGCAACTCTGTACAACTTGTTTTTCCACAACTTTTCAATTTTGGCATTGTAAACTACAAGTTTTTGCTCTTCAAACCACACATGACATGCCTTTCTGCCCACTATATTCCCATTAAGAATGTCCTGTAGATCATCACATTTGGAGTAGTCCAATTTCTGATAATCGCTGCGATTGCTGTCTAAATCAGTATCTTTTGCTGGGCATTTGGATTTACAATTTTGCATTTCTTCTTCGGAGACATCTGTTTAAAATGTAAAGGAAAAAAACACACTGAACAGCATTAACAGAAACAAGTTATTATTTGGAGTTTTAGAAAAAAGGTAGAAATGGTAACGTGAAACACTTGAACAAATAGTAAATACCCTACAAAAAATTCATATTCATCAGTTTCATCAAATCAATTAAATTCATCTAAATTCAATTACTAGATCTAAACATCTAACCTTTTCTTAAGAAAAAGCTTTTTTTTTAATAGCCTAAGTATCCAAATAACAAATAGCAAACTGATCCCATTCACACGCATTCACAATATAACATGATTTTTAAATCTCACTTTGTCATGAATTGATATGTCAAATGCAAGGAATTTAATGTTTAATTCCCATAAATTAATCCAGAAATATCCACTCTCAAGATAAAATCATTATTTTTTGCACAATACATCTGACTAAAACTGTTGTGGATATTTAGTGTGAAAATATTGATCATGGATAGACAATAACACAAAATATAGATGATTTAGATGCTCTTATGACATGATTGTCCAAAAAAAAAAAGAATTTGATCATCTTGAGAGTGGATGTTTCAGGAATGTGATCGATTGGAACGTTGCCGTAAATTTTAAGCCCATATCGGCAGGCAAGATCATAAGATTAAAATAAAGTCACACCAAAAAGCAAAATAACATGTTAAATAAATAACATACCTTTTGTTTTGTCCTGCACTTGCGATCCGTGATGTTGAAGGTGGTGAAGGCTTTTTTAGTCGCGTTTAAGTTCAATACAGTGATGCAAAGGTACAGCAATTTTTTTTTTTAAACCCACGAACGGAAGCGTGAATGATTTTTCTTTTTCAGCTAGCAGCCCGAGGAAATCCCTCTTCGACAACCAATACAAACCTGCATTTTAATCCCCCCCCCAAAAGAATCCCACGCACCAGCAGTGGCAGATTTGTAGCGCCGCTGATGGTAGGTTTTGTAACATCGCTACTTTGATGTATCGTTTTCACACCTTACCCTTCCTTATCTCTGTATCTCCATATCCCGACACTCAGTCTAAGGAAGGGTCTCAACCCGAAACGTCATAAGGTCATTAATAGGAGCACAATTAGGCCATTCAGCCCATCAAGTCTACTCTGTTAATCAATCATGGCTGATCTATCTCTCCCTCCCACAATCCTGTTTATATCAATGGGACGATGGTGGAGAGGATCAATAACTTCAAATTCCTGGGCATGCACATATCAGAAGATCTTTCCTGGACCCAGCATACTGATGCAATTGTAAAGAAGGCACATCAGCAACTCTACTTCCTGAGAAGATTACGGAGATTCGGCATGTCAAAGAGAATTCTCCTAAACCTCTACAGGTGCACAGTAGAGAGCATTCTGACTGATTCCACCGTGGCCTGGTTCGGCAACTTGAACGTTCAGGAGTGAAAAAGGCCACAAAAAGTTGTGAACACTGCCCAATCCATCACCGACTTTGACTTCCCCAAAGTCAAAGGGATTTAGCGTAGTCGTTGCCTCAAAAACGCAGCCAAAATCATCACGGACCCACACCATACTGGCCACACCCTTATCTCACTACTGCCATCAGGAAGAAGGTCCAGGAGCCTGAAGACTGTAACGTCCAGGTTCAGGAACAGCTCTCCCCCACAGCCATCAGGCTATTAAACACAACGAATAAGCTATGAGCTTTGAACTGCAAAAGACTATATTATTATTTGTTATTTATTGAACTTTTTCTTTTTTTCCCCCATTATATACAATGTTTACATATTCACATATTCTGTTGTGCTGCAGCAAGTAAGAATGTAATTGTTAAAGAAGGAACTGCAGATGCTGGAGAATCGAGGGTACACAAAAGGCTGGAGAAACTCAGCGGGTGCAGCAGCATCTATGGAGCGAAGGAGATAGGCGACGTTTCGGGTCGAGAAAATCAAGAATTTAATTGTCCCTTCCGGGACATATGACAATAAAACACTCTTGACCCCATTATCCTGGCTTCTCCCCAGAACCCCTGAGACCTGTACTAATCAAGAGTCTATCTACCTCTGCTTTTAAAAAAAAAATCCATTGATATTCACCCATCCATTCTCTCCAAAGATGCATGTCAGGATGTGGTGTCTATTTGACCTGAGGTGAAGCTCCAACCCCCTGACCCACAAAGGCTGAAGGTGCTCCGCCCCGGAGACTGAATAGTGGAGTTGCGTGACGGGGCACGCGCTGCGTAACGCGCGGTGGGTGAGGAATAAAAGCGCGCGCGCCGTGGCCGTTGCCCCTCTTACGTCACGGCCCAAGATGGTAGGTGGTGCTGGCTGCGCTGCGCCCTCCTCTGCGCACTCAATCCGCCGCCATCCGCCGCCCGGCGGCACCATCCCGGGCCTAAACGCACAGGCATCGATGCGGCGTCTCCTGCCCGTAAAGCGGGTGGCGATTTCGCTGTGCGGTTGTATGTGATTTGGCGAAATTCACCTAGATTTCGCCGGCCTATATTTGCGGCCTAGTGAGGTGAAGCTGAGCGCGGTGCTGCGATGCGATGCGCTGCTGGCCGGCCGGCCGGCCTGCCGGCTTCCCGCTCCCTGGTTCATGCAGAATTCGCTGTTAGCCGGGCGATGCAGGTTGACACAAAATGCCGGATATCTGGCGAGAAGGAATAGGTGACGTTTCAGGTCGAGACTCTCCAGACTAGGAGTCGGGGGAGAGGGAGACTAGAGGTGTATAAAAAAAAGTGCAGGACTCGAGTACCTGAGCAGCTAGAGGAGAACATTGGGGTTGGGATGTGTACAAATTAACCCGTCAGGTTTGGCATCTGAGGTGGGATGTGGACTGACGGCGTTTCAGGTTTGTTTTGCTGAGTTTTACCAGCATTTTGGTTTTTTTTAAGTATGATTCTAGCATCTGCATTCTCTTATGTGCAAATTCACCCTGTGCCTTAGGCGAGCTCTCATTCAAATGTGTGTATTGAGAATTTTAATCTAGGTGAGAATAGAAGGAAGCAAAACCAGAAAATGCCAATAAGTCGAGTGTTTGAATTCATTAATGTTGGTTAATGTTCATTAACCACATTCTAGTTGGTGATAGGATGATTCAGTTCCTGATAACAGCTGGGAAGAAACTGTCCCTGAATTTGGAGGTGTGTTTTGCCAGAGGGGAGAAGAGGGAGTGTGGCTCATCCTTAATTATCCTTGCCAAGGCAGCGTGAAGTGTAGATGGAGTTAATGGAAGGGGGTTTGGTTTGTATGATGGTCTGGGTTACGTCCACACCTGTCTGCACTTCCTTACAGTCAGACAGGGGCTGCTCCCAAACCATGTTGTGATAAAATGTTTTCTATGGCGCATCTAGAAGTTGGTGAGAGTTTATACAACTGCAAATTAAAAAAAAAAAAAAAGACTGCAAAAACAAGACACTGGTTCAAAACAAGAAATTTTACAATAAAATATAGTGAACTCTGGGCATGATTTTTTTTTAAAATATTTGTGCATTAGCTAAAATAGTGTACATCACAGGACTGCAAACAATGTTGTTGGATTGTCAAAATGACCTGACTTTTTAAACTTATTTTAGCCCACCAGATTTAGAAAAACCAGGAAGTTGAGAGGGCACGTTAGCCATGGTCATGGCCGTATTGGTGAGTCAAAAATGCAAGATTGATTTTTTTTTGTTGTTGTATGTGTGTGTCTTTAAACACTAGATGATTGATGTTCTTTGTGGTCTTTTTAGGCAAACACAGGAAGCATCCTGGGGGTCGAGGTAATGCTGGTGGAATGCATCACCACAGAATCAACTTTGATAAATAGTATGTTATTGTACAAATAAGTGTTTCAATCCTTGAGTGTGATCACAGTGTGGGGTATCTACAGTAAACCCTTTTTATAACGGACCCCTTTATATGGATTTCATTTATAACGGATGGATGTTCCAACGCTGCCTCCTGGTATCGGCCGAAACGCGATCCCGTTAGCGAAGTTGTTATGATTGTAGTGTTTAAGAGGTTTTAGATAGGCTCGTGGGAATGCGGGGGATAGAGGAATATGGATGTGTAGGAAGAAACTTCAGATGCTTCTTTACACTGAGGATAGACACAAAATGCTGGAGTAGCTACGGGGACAGGCAGCATCTCGGGATAGAAGGAGTGGACGACGTTTCGAGTCGAGACTCTTCAGTCTATAGTCCAAGTCCATTCCTTCTATCCAGAGATGCTGCCTGTCCTGCTGAGTTACTCCAGCTGTTTCTTTATATAGAGGGATATGGATCGTGTACAGGCAGGTGAGATCAGTTTTACTGCATCATGTTTGGCACATACATTGTGGTGTACTGTTCTGTGCAGCGGGGATGAAGATTCTTAATTTTCACCTGACTTTAAAACGTTGGTAGGTTTGAAAAATGGGAGAATAACTCCTTGAGTTAATTTTTTTTAAATGCGTGTTTCATTTGGTTGAATTTTGTAAATGTATGGTTTATTAATGCTGAAAAGATTTGATTTTACCACCCATTATTTTTCAGTCACCCTGGTTATTTCGGAAAAGTTGGTATGAGACATTTCCATTTAAAGAAGAGCCAGTTATTCTGTCCTACC
This sequence comes from Okamejei kenojei, assembly GCA_035221665.1. NCBI lineage: Eukaryota > Metazoa > Chordata > Chondrichthyes > Rajiformes > Rajidae > Okamejei > Okamejei kenojei. Next base: position 26,150,149 of record CM069148.1, on the reverse strand, counting down.
ATAAATCTGGATAAATTGTGGACACTGGTTAGTGAACAAACCAGATTAAACTATGCTAAAAAGCCAGAAGGACCAGCACCCGTTATTGATGTTGTACATGCAGTAAGTAGTGCCACATGTCGGCTTCAAAATTTTCATCGGTCATCATTTGCAGATGAGGGTTTCTTGATTAGTACAGATGTCAGACGTTATGAGAAGGCAGGCGAATGGGTTTAAGAGGGAGTGATAGATCAGCCATGATTGACTTGATAGGCCGAATGGCCCAATTCTGCTCCTAACACATGATCTTATGATGGGACATTTTTAAAGCATAGAAGGCTGTGTGGTGACATTGTGAGGAATGGGTAAATGAGCAGTCAAATTTTCCTAGTGTAGAGGGCATAGGCCTAGGGTGAGAGGCGAGAGATTTTAAAGGAGCATTGGGCAACTATTTCACTCTGACAGTAGTCCTTCTCTGGAATGGGCTGCCAGAGGAACCTGTAGAAGTGGATACTGTGACTTGTAAATGGATTAGAAGGTTTTAGAGGGCAAGGACCAAATGCAGGCAAATTGGGCTTGGCTGATATGCCAACTTGGTTGGTATGGGCAATGTATGTTGAAGGGCCTATTTCAGTGCTGTTTGACTATGACTAAAACTTTGATCGGAGTGCCATCCACCTTCCATTTCTCTGCCACTATTCTTAATCTTGCCATTAAGAAAATATTTTTCATCCAAAGGATGCAACTGTTCCCTGTTGCACTTGATTGTCATTCACATATTTATCCTTTCATAATTTGTCTTCATTCGTAACCTAATGTGCTTCTTGACAACTTGATTCTTTAAACAAACATATAGTGCCTTCCTGCTGCACTAGTTATTGTGTCTGCCTCAGCTCCAGGGATACTTGTAGAGTTTGCACATTCTCCCTTTGACTGGGAGGGTTTCTACCTAAAGCTCTTGTTTCTTCCTGCATTGTAAAGATGTGCTTACATTAATTGGTTAGCGAGCAAGACAGATTTTGCTGCCTCTGTTTGGTGGCATTTGATTGTGCAATGAAAGGTTTAAATAGCACTAACCAACAAATTAAGCGTGTGTGTAGGAAGGAGCTGATGATACTGGTTTATACCAAAGATGGACACAAATTGTTGGAGTAACTCCACGGGTCAGACAGCATATCTGGAGAAAACGAATAGATGCCTTTTCGGGAGATCACATTGGCCAAGGCAGACTGGGCGTACGTACTGTATGCACGGAAATTAAATGCTGTCTGACCAAACAGTGATCATGCAGAGCTAGTTTTCAATGTGGAGCATGAGGCTTTGGTTAAATAACAGAATTAGTACTCAATTCACAGGGATTCGAGGCTAGAGTCACGCCCTTACATTTTCCGTTGTTTTGGTGTGCTAGAGCTTTCGGAGAGTAATCACTGATATTATTCACTGGCTGTGACTTTTGTAGCCCAGTCGGCCACAAAATTAGTGACATGATCATCACTGCAAAATGGTGAATGGACCACTTTTCCCATCAGTCTATGGCATGGAACTGTATCTAGGTTCCTGTTTTAGAACGTAAATCTGTACAGCACAAGAAGGGTCCCGTCAACAAAGATATCTTGCAATGTCTGTGGAACATGATGCCAAGACCAACTCTTATCTGCATCCACATAATCTGTGTCCTTTCATTCCATGCATATCCTTGTGCCCAACTAGAAGTCTCTAAATGGCATTATTGTATCTGCGTCCACCACTCCCGGCAGCGCAATCGAGGCACTTGCCGCACACTATAAACCTGACCCACATGTCTTTAAACTTTGCCCTCTCACCTTGAATCTGCGCCCCCTCGTATTTGGTACATTCATAGTTTGAAAAAGGTTCTGACTACCATATCTGTGCCTCATAATTTTATATGATTCTATCGGGTCTCCCCTCAACCTCTGGCCTTTAGAGAAAATAAGCAGCCTGTCCAACCTCCTGTGGTAGATAATACCCTTTAATCCAGTCGTCATTCTGGTGAACCTCCTCTACATACCATAGCCTCCATAATCTTCCTGTATGGGGCTACCAGAACTGCACACAATACTAATTGCGCAACAACAAGGTCTTTTTGGATTGAGTCCCATGTCCAGTTCTAACCATTCAATTCCTGTGTTACCTGTTTGTATAGTTCTATCCCTGGAGGTTTTGTGTTTTTCATCCTGTGCTCCAACAAATAAAGTCCAAGCTTGCTCAACCTCTACCTGTAGCTCAGGCCCTCTGTCCTGGCAACATCCTTGTAAATCCTTTCTTCGCCCTTTCCAGCGTAGCATCTTTCCTATAACAGGGTGACCAAAACTGAGCTCAATACTCAATATGCCCTCACCAAAGTCTTGTACCAGATTTTCGTTCACTATCTGAAGATGTAAGCCGCATGCATCCGAGTCATTTTAAATTCAGCAATCTACTTTTCATGTTCTGAATTTGTCAAATCATTGTCTGAAAGATGGTTTGGGCCATCTCAAATGCTGTGATCCTATTCTTACTGGTGTCAATGGGAAATTGTCTTTTAACCAGTTGTAACAAAAGATTGGTGGTATATGAACAAGTTCAGAATGTATAGTTTTGGACAGACCGATGATCCCAAGTTAGTGTTATCTATCCTGCAGAGTCCAAAAATGTTGCTTCAACAAGCTGCAATCCTGAATAGTTGAGCTGATTGTTGTAACTACTTAGTACTTAGCAGAGAATAGCACAGGAATGGGCCCTTTGTCCCATGGCCCCAATTCTTCAAGTGACTGTAGTGTCAGTGGCCCAGCCGTTCAGTTTAGATACAGCACGGAAACAGGCTCTTCGGCCCACCGAGTCTGTGCCGGCCAATGATCCCTGCACATTAACACTATTCTACGCACACATTAGGGACAATTTTTACACCTGTACTAAGCCAATTAACCTACAAACCTGTATAACTTTAGAGTGTGGGAGGAAACCAAAGATCTTGGACCCATGTGATCATGGGGAGAAAGTACAAACTCCGGACAGACAGCACCCGTAATTGGGATTGAATCCTGGTCTCTGGTGCTGCAAGTGCAGTAAGGCAGCAGCTACTGTTGTGCCACTGTTGTTCTTTTAGGACCAGAAAGCAACAATTCTATTAGCTTTAACATGGATAAGGAAAGGGCTGATCCACATGGTAAATTTCTACGTAGAGCGTGGCCAACTTTCATGGCATTAGATGGGAACTTGCTAACGTTGATTTGAGTAGGTGGTTTGTAGGCAAGGGGGTGTTCTGGAAGTAGGAAGAAGTAGAAAAACCTGGACGACAAGAGAAATTGACAGGAAAAAGAGGGCAAGCTTTTCAATATTTCTGTTCTTTTCTGTTGAGAAAAATATGGTCTCGGGAACCTGAGAATATAATATGGTTGGTGGGACTGGATGTATGAAGTAAATAAATTGAGACGCATGAAGTAGATGCGTCTCCTGGGTCTGATCAGATATTCAACACTGGAAAGCTAGAAGATAAATTGCAGAAGTCCTGGTTATATGAAATTCTGGATATATGAATTCTTGTTAGATGCAGGTAAGACAGGAGGGTGGCTAATGTTTTCCCTCTAAGAAGACTGCAAAGAAAAAACCGGGAACTGTCAGTCAGCCTGGCATCTGTAGACACAAGGAACTGGTGATGCTGGAAACATGCATTGACACAGTCCTGTAGTAACTTGGTACTTCCTACAATGTCACCTATCCATGTCCTCCAGTGATGCTATGTGGCTAGCGAAGTTGCACAAGCCCAACCTTTGTGTTGGGAGGGTTATTGGAGAGGATCCTGAGAGATAAGATATACATGCCTTTGGAAATACTGGTTGGTTTGGGATAGTCAGCATGGTTATGTGCATGGAAGACTGGTGATTTTTTTTTTTAAGAAGTAGCGCAGCGGTACGGTTGCTGCCTTACAGTGTTCACAGTGCCAGAGACATGGGTTTGATCCTGACTACAGGTGCTGACTTACGAAGTTTGTACATTCATCCTGTGATCATGTAGGTTTTCTCTGAGATTTGTTTTCCTCCTGCACTCCAAAGATGTACAGGTTTGTGTGTTATTGTACAGATCGGTGTGGACTTGGTAGGCTAAGTAGCCAAGAAGGTTGACAAAATGCTGAAGTAACTCAGCGGGACAATCAGCATCTCTGGAGAGAAGGAATGTTTCGAGTCGATAGAGATAGAATGTAGTTAGAGACGATAAGACTGGTGGGACAACTAGGAAGCAGGAGGGGATGGAGAGAGAGGGAAAGCAAGTGCTATTTGAAGTTAGAGAAGTCAATGTTTATACCTTTTGGGGTGTAAGCTGTCCAAGCGAAATATGAGGCGCTGTTCCTCCAATTTGCGCTCGGCCTCACTCTGATAATGGCGGAGGCCCAGGACCGAAAGGACAGATTGGGAATGGGAGGGGTAGTTAGTGCTGAGCAATAGGGAAGGTTGATCAGGGAAGATTCATAGACTTCTCCAAACTTTATGGTTCCTCGTTGTATGCTGCTCTGGAAGGTTAGGTTGCATGGGATCCAGTGAGAGCTAACTAACTGGATACAGAATTTGCTTCATGGTAGGAAGCAAAGGGTGGTGGTGGAAGGTTGTTTTTCCTCATTGGAGGCCTATAGGCATTGATATGTTTGGGATTTGTGCTGCCTATTGCTGTTTTTCATCAATATCAATGGTTTAGATTAAAATGAGCAGGGCAAAAATAGCAAGTTCACAGATGTCACAAAATGGGTGGTATAGATGTGTCATTATCAAGAAGACTGTGGAGCAAGCAGGAATGGCTAATGGAGGTTATTTGGGTAAGTTGGCATTACATTTTGGGAAGTCTCAGTAGGGCAGAACCTTCACAGTTAAAACTATTGGGGCCTAGATAGTATTGTAGAACAGAGGAATCTAAAATATAAGTACCTAGTTTCTGGAAAGTGGCGTCACTGGTAGATGGGATAGTGAAGAAAGCTTTTGGCGTGTTACAGTTGAGGGCTTGAGCTATGGGTTGAGTTTGGGCAGTCTGGCTTTATTCCAGATGCAGGTGGTTGAAATGTGATCTTGTAGAGGTGTATAAAATCATGAGGGGAATAGATAGGGTGAATGCATTTTTTCCCCCAGCGCAGCGGAATCAAAACTAGAGAGCATAAGATTAAGGGGAGAGGGAGAAAATATAATTGGAACCTGGGGGTGTTTTTTTTTTTTTTGAAGTGGTGGCTGTATGGAATGAGCTGTCAGAGGAAGTAGCATGTACAAACAATTTTTAAAATACATTTAGACAGGCACATGGATGGTAACAGTTTAGAGGGACATGGGTGAATGTGAACTAGCGTTGACGGGGCATCATGGTCAGCATGAGTAAGGTGGACCAAAAGGGTCTGTTTTGGTCATGTTGACCATGTGCCAGATATGGATGCCAAATTAAACTATCCTCTGCAGTCTACTTATGAACCATTCTCTGCATATTTGTCTGCCTATCTAAAAGTCTCAGATGCCACTTTTGCATCTGGTTCCACTGTTCTGCTGTGTGTCTCTTAACTGTCTGCCCTATCTATACCCATCATTTTATACACTTTTTTCAGATCCCTTCTATGCCCCACAGTGCACATTTCAAGTTTGTGCAATCTCTTAGTATACTCTAATCAAGGCAGCATCCTGATATCCACTGCATTCTCTCCAAGACTTCTATATCCTTTATCTACTTGTCATAGTCTTGCTGCATGAATACAGGCTCTTGTCCAACTTGCCCACACCAACCAAGATGCTCCATTCACACTTGTACCATTTGACTGCAGTTGGCCCATATCCCTTTTTTGCTATACATTTGCCTGTTAAAGTGTCTTTTAAATGTTATACCTGCCTCATTTACTTACCATGGCAGCTTGTTTCAAATACCCATCCTCTGGAAGAAGTTGCCTCTCGGATTCCTATTATAGTTTTCTCCTCTATGCCTGCTGGGTCTTGATTTCTCTTTAAAATGCATCCTTGGACTGTCAATAACACATTTTAATTTCTTTTTCAGGGATACTATAAAGTTTTGGGTAAAGGAAGACTTCCAAAACAGCCTGTGATTGTCAAGGCAAAGTTCTTCAGCAGGAAAGCTGAAGAGAAAATCAAGGGAGTTGGAGGAGCATGTGTGTTAATGGCATAAAGTTTAACTCTGTGTAAGAATTAAAGATAACTCGCTTTTAACTGTGGTCTCTAATGTTTTCATTTTTTTTTAATTGTGATAGATGGTGGAAGAAATTGTTCCTTCCCTTAGTCACCACATTTATTTTTCTAAAAAAATGACTACTTATGAAAAATGTATTGATCAAATATTTTGGGCCAGAGACATTAAATCACTAAAGTGGAACAGTTTACCTGATGTTGAAGATTATTACATTTGCAGGTTTAAATGGAGATTAGCAGACGATTAGTTTGGTCCCTTGATCTCGGCTGACCACTTTATTGTTTTCGTGCATAGATATATGTTTTAATACATGGGTCAAAGTGAAACTAATTTTAGAAAGAAATGAAAATTATACTTAAGGAAAATTAACTGTCAAGAACAGGAAGGGAAGTTATGTAGATGGCAAGTTTTTTTTATTGGACAAACTGAGACATGGCTCAGATGTCATGAGCCAACGGGCCTGCTCCTGTGCTGCACTATATTCTGACCAATTCATTGATGATGGTGTATGGCTGGCCTCTGGGTTTGATTGTAAATCAGGGAATGATTTGAATATGCAGAGATCAATATTGTCTAAGTGAAATCATTTATTTATTTGCCTCTGTCTAGTTACATATGGTTAAAGTGCACATCGCCAGATTTTAATAACGGCCATTTTTATACATTTTGGTTTCACTGTCCATGGTGCTCAGGTTGCCTAACCAAGCCACGATACAACCGGTCAGCATGCTCTCTACCGTGCACCTGTTGAAGTTAGAGGTCACTCTATACTCTATACGCAGTCATGAGTATAGAGTGCGAACAGCAGGGGGCTGAGCACGCAGCTTTGACGTGCTCCCATGCTGATTGTTATCGAGGCTGACACCTTTCCACAAATTCAAACAGTCTGGCCTGTGAATGAGGAAGTCGAGGATCCAATTGCAGAGAGATGCGCCGAGACCCAGTTCTGCGAGTTTGGTAACCAGCTTGGAGGGGATGATTGTATTAAATGCCGAGCTGTAATCAATGAATAACAGCCTGACATATGAGTTTTTGTTGTCCAAGTGGTCCAGAGCGGAGTGGAGAGCCAGCGAGATTGCATCCACCGTTGATCAGTTGTGGCGGTAAGCGAACTGCAGTGGGTCCAGGGTTTTGTCGAGGTAGGAGTTGATTTGCGCCATCATCAACCTCTCGAAGCACTTCCATCACCACCAACGTTAGTGCCACTGGTCGATAGTCATTGAGGCTTGTCACCTTGCTCTTCTTGGTATAATTGATGCCCTTTTAAAGCAGGTGGGAACCTCAGATCTCAGAAGTGAGAGGTTGAAAATGTCCATAAAAACTCCAGCCAGTTGGTCCTCACAGGTTTTTAGAACATGACCGGGTATACCATCAGGTCAGGCGCTTTTCGAGGGTTCACCCTTTTGAAGGATTTTCTGATGCCGGCCTCTGTGACAGTGACTGAAATACCATCACAGTGAATGGGGGCTCGAGTAGGCACATCAGTGTTCTCCCTATGAAAGCGTGCGTAAAACGCGTTGAGCAAGTCAGGGAGTGATGCTACGCCGACATACAAGCTACGAGTTTTATTAGCTTTAAGATAGTTATGGATCAGGACAGGGATGATCTAAGCTAAATTGGGGCAAGGCCAACTTTGATGGTATTGGACAGGAACGTGCAAAAGTTTATTAGAGTAGGTTGTGGGCAAAGGGACATTTAGAAAAGGATGCGTGGGTAAAGTGAATGGCAAGGCAGGTAGGAGTAAGGAACACTGGACAACAGGAGAAACCAAGGCTCTTGAGAAGAAGGCGGAGGTATGTGTCAGGTATAAGCAGATGGGATCAAAATTATCCGTGCAGGAGTACAGTGGTTTGCAGAGTTTAGTTTATTGTCATGTGTACTGAGTGAAAAGCTTTCGTTTGTGTGCTATCCAGTCAAAGAAAAGACTATACATGAATACATGGGAGTTTAAGGTAAAGGAACCCTTAGGAGGCAGTGACCATAATATATAACATAACGGAGAAGATGAAATCAGATGTGTTGGTATTACTGTTGAGTAAAGGTGACTACAGAGGCATGAGGGAGGAGTTGGCTAAAGTTGATTGGAAAGGGACCCTAGCACGAATGATGGTGGAGCAGCAATGGTTGACAAGGAAAGTCAAAGACAGCATAAAACTAAATGGGAAGGGATTTAATACTGCAAAGATTAATGGGAAGCTAGAGCCTTAGGGATTGATGCTGTTTGTAGTTTAGATCAATGATTTGGATGAGAATGTACAAACAATGATTAGTAAACTTGCAGATGACACTAAATAGTGATGTTACAAAACCCACCTTCAGCGGCGCTGCAGTTCTGCCACTGGCCATGTGTGCGACTTTGGGGGGGGGGGGGGTGGGTGGGATTAAAATGCAGGTTTGTCTCGCTTGTCGGAGAGGGATTTCCTCGGGCTGCAAGTCGATGAAGAAAAATCAATCGGACTTCCGTTCCCTGTTTTTTTAATTAAAGAAATCGCTGGACAATTTAATAGTTGGATTAAAGTAAAAAGCGACTTCGAACGGCCTCAACGCCTACAACGTGACGGATCGCAAAAACAGGTCAAAACAAAGGGTAAGTCGTTTATTTTACATATAATCTTGCTTCTTGTGGTGGCTTTAATCTAATTTTAAGGTGCAAAAATGTTATTTGGGCCCCATATAAACCGGCAGTGTCTGTCGATATGTGGTTTAAATTCATGGCAAATGCAACGTTCCAATTGATCACATTATAGAAACACCCACTCACAAGATGATTTAAATCCTCTTTTTTTGGACAATCATGTCATGAGAGCATCTAAATCGTCTATATTTGTGTAATGCCAATCCATAGTCAATATTTTTATACTAAATATCCACTACAAGGATATTGTGCAAAAAAATAAAAATTTTGATTATATTGAAAGTGGATGTTTCTAGATTAATTGATGGGAATTAAACGTTAAATTCTTTCTATCTGGCATATAAATTCATGACAGTGAGATTTAAAAATCATGTTATATTGTGAATTCTTGTGTGAATGGGATTAGTTTGTTATTTGGATACTTAGGCTATTTATTTACCCATCCGTTATGGACAGAGCATATCTATATACTTTTAAAACTCTGTGTGTGTGTGTGTGTGTGTGTGTGTCTGCCGACCTGGTGTGTGTCTTGTGGGTGTATGTCACATTCCATTTTTTTCCTTCGGATAAGATTTTCGCCCTTTGATTCCGTGGTCTGCCAAAACCAGACCCTCAAACGCCGCCATTTTTTCCATTTTGCTAGAGATTACGCTTTTACATTCACTAATGCACTCCTCATTACATTTAGACATTTTTACGTACACATTTTTAATAAAATCCACACCCCCCCCCATATTTCAAAATCTTAAAAAAATCAAACTGCTCTCACCCATAGAATGTTGGTAAACATTCCATCGTGTGATGTCACAATGCCCAATGCTCACTGATGTCCAATCGGAATGGATCTAATTTACATCCGCCCTTGCACCAGCCCCAGCCCCCCCTCCCCGCCTGATGTTCCAGCACGTTCCATTGTGTGATGTCACAATGCCATCCCTCACGGATGTCCAATCGGAATGGATCTTATTTACATCTGCCTTTGCACCCTGCTCCTCCCACCTCCCATCCCTCTCACTCCCACCACCCTTCATCCTCCCCCCCCCCCCCCTTCCCCTCCCCCACCCCTCTCCCCCTACCCTTCCCACTCTTCACATCTCTCCCCTTCCCACACCCTTCTCCCGCCACATCTTTCCTCCAGGGCCTCTCTCCAACCCCTTTCCCCTACCTTTATCCCCTCTTCCACCACTCCCCTTCTCCCACACTCTCCCCTACACTTACTTTCTCCCCCTCCCTACTCTTCCACTTCTCTCTCCTCACATCCCCACCCCCTCCCCATCTCCCTCCCCACCCCATCTCTCTCCTTTACCCTCTCCCTCCCCACTCTCCTCCTCCCCCTCCCTCTCTCCCCCGCCTCCCCTCTCCCCTCCACCTCTACCCCCTCCCTACCTCTCTCTCACTTCCACCACTCCCCCCTACCTCTCATCGCTCTTCCCCACTCCCCTACACTTCGCTCTCCACTCTCTCTCCCCCTCCCTACACACTCTTCCCTGTCTCTCCCTACCCATACCCTACCCTCTCACCCTCCCTCCACACTATCCCCCTCTCTCCCTCTCTTCCCCTCCCCCACCATCCCCCCCATCTCCACCCACCCCTTCCCCTCTCTAGCTTGCACACTCCCTGCTACCCGCCTCACCCACCCTCCCCCCTTCCCCCTCTACCACCCCCATCCCCAACCCGTCAACCCCCTCTTTACTCGCTCTCCTCCACTCCCCCATCCTCATCACTCCCCCCCTCTCTCTCTTCCTCTCACCTTCCTCCCTACCCCAACTCCCTCCTCCCCCTCCCTCCCACTCTTTCACCTCTCCCCCCTTCTCCCTCCCCACCCCTCTCCCTCCCCCACCCCTCTCTCCCTTCCTTCCTCCCCTCTCCCCATCCCTTTTTCCCTACCCCTCTCTCCCTCTTCCACCACTACCCCCCTACCCCTCCCTCCCCACGCTCCCACTTCTCTCCCCCCCTTCCCCCACCCCTCTCCCTCCCCCCACCCTCTCTCCCCCTCCACTATCCCCCCACCCCTTTCCCCTACCCCTCTCTCCCTCTCCCACCACCCCCCTCGCCCTCCCTTCTCTTCCACCACCCCCCCTACCCCTCCCTCCCCACTCATCTCTCCCCCATCCCCCAGCCCTCCAATCTCCCTCCCCCACCCCTCTCCTCTCCCCCCTTTCCCTGTCCCTCCCCACTCTTCCCCTCTCCCCTTCCCCATCTCTCCCTCCTCCCTCCCTCTCTTCCCCTTCCCCCACCTCTCCCTCACCCCCTCCCCAGACCCTCTCTCACCCCCTCCCCCACCTCCCTCTCCTCCCCTTCCCCCTCTCCATTTCCCTCTCTCCTCACCCCTCCCCCTCTCCCACCCCCTCTTCCCCTCTTCACCCCATCGCCCCCTCCCCTCTCTCTTGCACCTCTCCCTGCTACCCCTCTCCCTTTCTCTCTCTCTCTCCCCCCTCCTCTCCTCCCACTCTCTCTCCATCTCTCCTCTCTCCCCTCCCCCTCTCCCCCTCTCCCTTTTTCTCCCCCACCCTCACCTCTCCTCTACTCCCTCCCCCTCCCCTCCCCCCACCCCTCTCTACCATCCCCTTCCCCTACCCCTGTCTCCTCCTTTACCCTCCCCCCCCCCCATCCTCATCCCCCTCTCTCTCCCTTCCCCTCCCCCCTCCCCACTCCCCATCTGCCCTCTCCCTCCCAACCCCTCTGTCTCTTGCCCTTTTGTCTCTGCCTCTCTGTCTCTCCCAACTCTCTCTCTCTGCCTCATTCTCTAACCCTCCCCCCCCCCCCCCCCCCCCCCCCCGCCCAGACGCGCCTGCGAGTTGGGGGCTATGCGTCAGTGGATAGGGCAGTCATGGGGTAAAAGGAGCAAATTAATAATATTAATATATCAAGGGGGTAGTTAGCTTGTGTGCGGGGTGGTAGTTAGTGTGTGTGAAGCGACGTGCTGCCCCCCCCCCCCCCCTCCACAACCGCACAATGGGGGAACAGACCCAACGGGTCTGCGCTTCGTCTATTAATACTATAATGTTAAAGTTTTGATCTGGAGAATATCACATTTGTGAATTTTCAAGACAGTCTGGATGTTTATTGCTATTTCCGGTCAATTTTGTCATTAGCTACAATTAGGTAACTAACTAATTATATGTCTTAATTTCAGGTCATCCAAGTAATAGGTTTTATATTTGTTTCAGAATGCTTCAATCTATAGTAGTTTCATTCAGTTCTCTTAATTTTTAAGAAAGTTATGGGCTTTTGACTGTCCTCGATCACAGCTTTTGTGTTAAGCCAATGGAAAAACAATAGGGAACAAGATGCTAATTTCCGAGTATGAAAATGGCCATAGCCTTTTTAATACTGAAGATATGAAAGTGAATTAGGTGTCAAATTAAACTTATTTTTATGCTTTATCTGATGGGATAAATTGCAGACTTGATTTTTTAAATCTCAAAATTTTGTAACATTGCTGCACTAAAGTTGGTGGTATTGTAGATGGTGAAGATGGTTAACAAAAATTCTGTCAATTGGGCACGTGGGCTGAGAATGGTTAATGAAGTTTAATGCAGAGAAGTGTGAGTTGTTGCATTTTGGGATGTCAAGCCTGTGCAGGACCTTCCCAGTGAATGTCAGGGCTCTCGGGAGTGTCGTAGAGCAGAGGGATCTAGGAGTGCAGGTACATGATTCCCTGAAAGTGGTGTCACGGATAGATAGGATAGTTGGAGCAAAGGGTCAATTTTGGTCATGAAGGACTGCAAAATATGGATGCCAAATTAAACTCATCTGCTAGAGGAGGTCACTGTGGCAGGTACAATAACAACATTTAAAATACATTTGGACAGGTACTTGGATGGGAAAAGTTTAGAGGGATGTGGGGACATGAGCAGGTGGGACTAGCCTAGATGGGGCATGTTGGTCGACAAGTTGATCCAAAGGGCCTGTTTCCCTGCTGTGATACTCTATGAATTCCAGTCTCTCTTCATTATGCCATTCGACCTTTGATTATTGGCATGCATGATGTAATACTTCCCAACATTATATGCCATTTGCCTGTGTTTTCATTCTCACTCAATCTATCTATATCCTATTGCAGAATCACAGTATACTTTTCACAATGTTGACCTTCCACCCATTTTCACGTAATTGGTAAATGTGGAAACCTTTGTTAGTGTTCCTTCCTCTAGGGCATTAAATAGTGAACTACTTTGGCCAATAATTATTCCTGTGGTATTCCACTAATTAAGTCCTTCCATTATGAAAATGACCTACTTATTCAAACTCTGATTTCTATGAGTCAGGCAGTATCAATCCAGTCCAATACTCTTCCTTCAATGCCATGGGCTTCTAATTTACCTTTCAGACCCATGTCACATGCCGTTTGGAAATGTAAATGCATGACATCTCTGCTTCCTTTATCAATTCTCACATTTATATCTTCAAAAAAGTGAAGTAAATTCATCAAGCATGATTTGCCTTTTAAAAAATAATGTCAATTATGTTTAATTATGATTAGCTTTCCTAAATGATTAACGATTTCCTCTTTGATTACTGACTCTTATATCTCAGTAATACAGGTCCACTACCGATTTTCTGGCAACTGGAGGTCTGGCACCTTTAAAAAGGAACAAAATAACAAGAGTACTCTTGATATCTCCCCCTGAAGTCCCCGTCCGTCCCCCCCACCCCCAAATGTGGTGCCTAGGCCAGGTGATGCTGCCGGTCCTGACCTCATCGGGACTTCCGCGGAGATCGGCAGGGTCGAATTTACCCCCTGTGACTGGGGCTCTGGAACTCCAGACTGGCCAGAGTTGGCAGATCTGTTCCCATTTCCAACTTCCATGACTGAATTCGTATTTCGAGCCCCCGAGGCTGTGACCCTTGTTGGTCTGGCAAAATGGATAATCCAGCAAGGCTCTGGAACCAAGTGTGCCGCAATATTGATGGTGGACCTGCAATAACTGCTAAGTTATTTGACCTGTGAAGTTCCCTGACTTCTGCCTTTCTCCTGTTTTGAACAAACATCTATTCAATAGAAAACACAGAAACTAAAATGAAACAAGGAAGAGAAAATTGTATAAAAGTTTATAAAGGAAGCACTTACATTTTATATATGACCTTTACAGACTTGGTTAGTTCATTTCAACTAATAAAGTACTTCTGAAGTGCAATCATTATTGTAGGCTGGCAGATGACGTTCTCCTGGCAATGTGGCATGACCTTGTATCCTATATTGTTGGTTGGAACGAGTATTTGTCAGAACATTGGAGCTAATGTCCCTCCTCGTGGAGATAGTATTATGGGAACTTGTGGTTCTTCCTTAGAGAGCAAATAAAGGTCTAAGTTTATTGTGTCATCTCAAAGAGACTCTCAATAGTGCATTAAACAAGGGCTTAGATTTTTCTGCTTCAGTTTCGAGAGTGGGACTACACCCTACAACATTCTGACTGAAGTTGTAGAGCTATCAATACATTGGGCTCACAACATACTGGCATCTTTCGTAAAAAATGTTAGACATAGGATTCACAAACTGGAACAGCACCTCATATTCTGCTTGGGTAAGCTACAACCCAGTGGGGCTGTACATTGAATTCTTCAATTTCACAACCCACTCCCTTCTCATCTATCCAGTCCTAACACCCACTTTCCTTCCCCGCTCCCTGTCCCTGTTAACCAGTTACCTGCCCCTCCTCCACCACTCATCTCTCACTCCACGTCTCCCATTTTACTTAACCCTCATCATTCCTTTCGACCCATTATCCCTTCATCTGGTTCTATAGTTAATTCTCCATATTCTTTCCTCACATTTTGCGCCATTTTGTCGTCTCCATTTATCATCTCCAATCTTGGCTTCAATTCTCTCCCTTACCTGACATCTGCCAATCAACCCCTCCTCACCTGTATCTCTAACAAACATGATCTTCATTGCCCCCCACTCCTTTCTCCAAAACATCGCCAGTCCATTTCACATCACAGATGCTGCCTGACCACTGAGTTTCTCCACCTATCAATACATTCATTTTATAGGATCATCATTGGCCAGACCAACATTTATGTCAATCCCTAAATTCCTTTGATAAGTTTTGGGTGAGCTACATTCCTGAATCTTTGAGGCCTGTTGTGAAGTTAATTCCATAATGTTATTGGGATAGTGGGTTCCAGAATTTAGAACAAGTGAAATTGAGGAACTGTGAAATATTTCCAAGTCAGGATTGTGTGCAAGTTGAGATAGTGTTCCCTTGTACGCTTTGCCTTTGTCCTGCTAAATGGTGGTGCCTACATGCTTGAGATAAGAATTGAAGTTGCTGCAGTGCATTTTATTGAGATGTATAAAATCATGAGAGGATATTGGGCAGAGTCACTTGCCCAGAGTAGGGGAATCGACAACCATAGGACATAGGTTTAAGGGAAGGGGGAAAGATTTTAATGCGAATCTGAGGGGTAACCTTTTCACACAGAGTGGTGGGAGTATGGAATGAACTGCCAGAGGTGGTAGTTGAGGCAGGGACTGCTGCAGACCAAAAGGCCTGTTTCCATGCTGTATGACTGACTATTTTGTAGATGGTACCTGTGGCACACATAATGAGCCAATGATGGAGGGAAGTGAATATTTATCACAGTGCCAATCCAATGAGTTTCTTTAACCTGCAAGGTGTCAGATCTCTTGTAGATTAAGTTTGCTTCATGGGCTTGGTGGCCAAGTATTTCATAACCTTGCATACATTGGGAGGTATTGAGCTAGGAATGACTAGCAGGAAGAGGTCCTAATTGCTCCTAATAAATAAGTTGTGGCTGTGAACAGGGGATAACATATAACTAGTGTGAACAGGTGTGCGATGGTCAACGTGGACTCAGTAGGCTGAAGGGCCTACTTCCATGCTGCATCTCTAAGCTCTGAGCTAAAACTGAACTGTTTCCATGCTGTATGACTCTATGACTCTGTATTTCACAAGTACATTATGGGGGAAAAAGGGTAATTAGGGAAATAAGCCCCTCAGAAACTAATGCGGTCATCTATGTAAGGTACCACACGGGATGAGTATTTCTCCTTTGTGTTTACTGTGAAGAAAGCATAAAATGTGGGGATAGTTAATTAAGATGTCTTGAGGAGAGTCCATATTATGCTCGAGGAGCTGCATCCTAAGGCGTTTGACAGCTTGCATCCAAATGATATTGCCAGGACTTGAGGGCCAGAGCTGTAGGGAGCGATTGGGCAAGCTAGGACTTTATTCCTTTGTGTGTAGGAGGCAAAGGGGTGATCTTATAGAGGTGCATCAGGGGATTTGATACGGTAAATTTTGTACCCAAGGTAGTGGAATCAACAAACACAATACAAAGGTTTAAGGTGAGAAGGGCAAGGAATAGGAACCCGGGGAGCAACTTTTTCACTCGGGTAGTGGTTTTCTGGAATGAGCTGCCACAGGGAGTAGTGGTAACAATGTTTAAAAGACACTTGGACAGGTACAGGTATAGGAAAGGTTTAGATGGATATGGACCAAACACAGGGGAATGGAAGTAGCTTAGATGGAGCATCTAAGTTGTCATGAAGGAGTTGGACCAAAATACTTGTTTCTGTGTTGTATGACTCTGTGACACTCCAAAGCAACCCATTTGGTCAAAGATTAGATTTGAACAAGAAATGCTGGTATTCTCATTAATGTCCACAGCTCATAAAGGAAGACTATTACCTCATTTGGGAATGCTGGGAGGGCTAGCTTATCTTTGACATGTCTTGATCCCAACACCACATATACAATGCCTTCAGAAAGATTCCGCAATTTAGGTCATATTTCTAACTGACAAACAATTGCTAAGAAAAGTAATAATTGTTTCTTTTTTTTGAAAACCGATACGTAGAACTATGGCAAGGCTTACCCAGTCATGCTCATTGAGAATGGCAGAACAGTGAAGGCCTCTGCACCTTTCTCATTACACTCAGCTTTAGCAGTGCTTAACATAATGGAAAACAGTTGGTGATTCATTCACCCGCCTCTTTCTATGGCAGCTTATGAATTTTCAAGCAAGATTAAAACATGTACCAAGTATTTTCAGTGTAATTTTATCACATTTTGTTTCCAAAATGCAGAAAAGAGAGCCAAAATGGATACAATCGCAACTCCACAGCTACAGCAAGGGGAAAGACGATAGTTCATTGTTTTTCATGGCGTTCAGCGACAAAATATTTCCAAGTTGATAGAATCGTACATTCTCTTCATACTCACACCAGAAAAATAATCAAATTGTAAATCATATGAAGAATGTTTCCCAGCACGCGCTGCATCTTTTGCACATGCTCAGTTAGACCATTCATCCTTCAAGTCATAAGTCACTCTGGCATCACAACAATCTGTCGCAGTCAACTAGTTACAGATATTCAGGATAATGACTGCTGCATCCAGACAATAAAATACCAATAAAAATACAGTAAATATATTTACAATATATAATCCAATCCGCATGAAAGATGAGCATGGCTAAATGTACTTGTTCCACGTCGGATCATCCTCTGATCTTGTCTTAGTTCAGTCTTTGAAATTTCACGAAGATGGTAAAGACAGAATTTATTTTTCCCCAAAACATAAACGAGTCGGCGAATGAGTCTGTTGTGCAATGGCCAGTGGTCCTTGTGACATGAACTCAGTACAAATGCAACTAACTCTTCTTGTGAAGGAATTTCATTTTATTTCCTGCAAGACACATTAAGTTTCATTAGTATTGTAAATCAGGAAACAAAACAATTAATTTTGAAGAAAAAAAAAATGATTTGCAGACTTTTACCGAGTACAGCAAATTTTACAAGTTGATGTCATTGTTTGTTCTTCTCTCAACTGATGTCAAGAGCGGGTGACTGGTCTGTTTCCGTTCCTAGTTTTCCTTGTAAACATTTCATGGGAGCACAGGCGGTTGGGATGCTTTTCTGCTATCCCTTCCCACTCTGTCTAACTACTAGCTGGTGCTCAAATTCTGAATATCCTCATAGAATCATGCAACACAGGAGGCCATTCTTCACTTCATACCTGTACCGGCTCTTGAAAACTGCCAGCCAATCAGTTGCATTCTCTTATCGCCATAACCTTGCACATATTTTTTTCTTCAAGTATTTATCCAGATCCTCTCCAGAAATGATTACTGGGTAGATTTGAGCTGACTGGTTAATGATTCCGAAAGCAACCACCAGGGGTCAACTGGTTGTAAGTAGTAGGGACAAGCTGAACGATAGACAGCAGCACATTTCACTCCACTATTGCTGCGTTCCCGATTGTGTATTAGAATGGGAAATCCTGCTCTGCTTTCCTACTACAACCAAATCTGGTGTAGGTTCCGAATCCCCAATCATTTGGAATGGGGATCCCCAAAGTGGAGAAAGGTCAATGCTATTTTTTAAAACTTTTTTTTAATGTCTTTAATTCCATATTGATGTCTTAATAAATTATTTAATAATTTAAAACACGCGTAATAGTTTTTTTTTAAGCTATTTAAAAAACCTATTAGACTTTGACAGGAGGCAAGGCTGTATCTCAGATGGGGTGTTCTGAGAGCAGTGCCTTAGCTGTATACAATGATGCCTTGATTATGAGATCAAAGCAACTGGGCAATATATATATATATATATATATAAAATAAAATTGGGCCAGTACAGAGTTCTGGGGTTGGGTGTTGGCAAGTCTGGGATGTGTCAAATTAGGCACAATTGGATTCTATTCAATAAAAGATGTTTCCATCATCTTTTCAGGCAGTACAACTCGAATTATCAATTATTCTTGGTGCTGCTCAGTTTTTATTGCATTTATTGATCTCCTAAACCATTTTGTAGCCATGTCCTGGTGTCATTTAAGCCATCAGATTTGCTGTTCTCTTAGCAGTTGAGAAATCCTATGCAAAGGTACTCACCAAGGCCTTTCAGAAATTTGTTCACTCCACTCTGTTCTGTGTCAGGCAGCTCCTCCAAATATTGCTCAACTCTCTGCTCAAATAGACCTATAAAGGAGAGAATAAAACAACAACTAAATGAGGCCTTAAATGTGGCTTTAATGTCTACACGCTTTCAACTGCTAAAATAGAAATCAACACTATTTGAAATTTTAATTGGTGACATAAAGTACATTTCCTACTGTGAGTTTGGTCAAACTAAATTGCCAGTTAGTTTACCATGTTTAAGTCTGCAATCCCTGGGAGGCTGTAATTATTGCTAAAAGAATCAACATTGAGACATTTAGAGTCTCAAAAGATCTTACAAATCAATATTTATTGCCATGGATTATGCATATCCACTGTGAGTTCTGTCGGTAAATTGTTTATATCTTATAAACAATTGTTTATAACTTAGCAACAGTGCAAAGCTACAGAAAAAATCCAGATGTTCCAGAATGTGTGCTGAGGAAATATTCATCCAATATTTATATTTTATTCACTGGGTCAAATATTGAAAGTACCTGCTACTTGAAATGGTAGAGAATGAAGTTGTCCCAAGTCTCTGCTACGGAGTGCACGTGTGTCAAGAAAGATAAGTGCAGGATACCTTTTTTTTTAAAAAGATTCTCAAATGATTTGAGAGATTTTTTAAATACTTGAAATGCAATGACAATTTATATTAGAAATTTTGGTGCACTTCAGATGACTTAAATACTACCAGTTTATACAATAAATTGTGGTTTTGTAGTGGCCTGGATGAGGTCAGGAAAAAGCCAGATGCCAAGCAGGTTCAGAAGTTATTTAATGAATCATGGCAAACACACAGAACGCCCACGAGCAGCCCCCGGGAAACCCAGTGGCCAGACAATCGTCCCTGTCCCTCATGAGCCGAGGGGGGTGACCCAATGAGTGGCCTAACCCCCAGGGACTGCCACAGGACCCCCCCCCCCCCCACCTGGTATCAAGAACCAGAGGCACAAAACGGACAGGAGGGCGCACGCGGTGACCAGCCTGAGTGCGCGCATGCCCGGCACAGGAACGGGCAACGGACCAACAGATGCAGGGGATGGAGTAGCCACTGGAGGAGGTACCCTAGACAGAGGGCACCCTGGCTTGTGGGGCCGCGCTATCAGCACCAGCCGATCAATGTCAATATGCGCCGGCTTCAGTCGCGCAACTGAAACAGTCTCATACTGACCCCCCATGTCCAGGACGAAAGTGGATGAGCCATGTTCCAGGACCCGGAAGGGACCCTCGTACTGCCGCTGGAGGGGCGTCCGGTGAGCATCCCTGCGCAGGAAGACAAACTGGCAGTCCTCCAGAGCAGAGGGAACGTGCGGACGGAAGGACCCACGATGAGAGGTGGGCACAGGTGCCAGTTTGCCCACCGTCTGCCTAAGACGTTGCAGAGCATCCGAAGGCTGCTCCACCTGGCCCTGCCGGCGGGTTGAACTCCCCGCTCAGAGCAAACTGTGCCTCTGCCTACTGGAACCAGATATCAGGCTATTTGGTCCACAAAGTCGGGAGCTTCAGCGCAACAGTGATGAACGTCGGGGTCACCAGTTGTAGTGCCCTGGATGAGGTCAGGAAAAGGCCAGATGCCAGGCAGGTTCAGAAGTCATGTAATGAATCATGGCAAACACACAGAACGCCAGCGGGCAGCCCCCGGGAAACCCCGTGGCCAGACAATCGTCCCTGTCCCTCAAGAGCCGAGGGGGGTGACCCAAGGAGTGGCCTAACCCCCAGGGACCGCCACAGTTTCCAATCCTGGGTTCTATTCAATAATAGCACCTTGAGCTCTGATTACTGCAGTGAAAGAGTGGTCATTCAACAGAGCTGCAATTTGAGCTGATACATTTTCAATATTGTCATATTTTGCATTAAACCATTGCTGTTGATAGGTTAAAAGAAGCAACTCTGCGATCTTTAAGTACACGGAGATGATATTGTGCCCTTGGAGCTTACGATATGATAGAACTTTATTTATCCCAGAAGGGAAATTGATCTGCCAACAGTAATAAGAACACAAAAACACAAAAGTTCAGTTCTACCTTTAGCTCTGCACTTTCGCAGTTCTCGGTCTTGTATGAATCCAGCAAACATTTGTGACTCCATGAAGACCTCAAGAAAACGGCGGATACTCTTGGAAGCCACTGACTTGCGGAAAGCTTCTCTCTGGAATATCCGTTCATTCCTCTCATTTTGGGTCAAAAACAATGAATAATGGCCTATAGTTTCCACAAAGTAACGAATGAAGGCTTCCGACACCAGACTGTTCAATGAGTTGCACTCTGAGGGAGGATGGACAACGTAAAGGGTTATTTTGGTTTTGTCACCTAATTTCTCTAGTTCTATTCCCTTTCTCTGCTTGCCCCGTGGCTGGATTTTGCAGCACAGGTGAGAGCTGCAAAGCAATTTTTAAAGGTTGTGAGGCATATCTTTATGTTCATGCCACCTGTCGTTCACAATACCTACAGAAGACACGTTAGGAGAGACTAATCAAGACCTGCCTGGCCAGCTTACAAC
Source organism: Okamejei kenojei (assembly GCA_035221665.1). Taxonomy (NCBI): domain Eukaryota; kingdom Metazoa; phylum Chordata; class Chondrichthyes; order Rajiformes; family Rajidae; genus Okamejei; species Okamejei kenojei. Next base: position 26,128,962 of record CM069148.1, on the reverse strand, counting down.
CCAGCAGTATGAATATTGATTTATCTAACTTCGTAACCATTGCTTTCCCTCCCTCACCCATCCTAGTTCTCCGACGTTTCACTGTCCTCCTGATAAAATATTAATGATTGTATGCTGCGTTGTCGCCTTCCCCATAGCTAACAATTGTTTTCACACCTTACCCTTCTATATCTCTAGACTCCCTCTCCCCTGACTCTCAATCTGAAGAAAGATCTCGACACAAAACAGCACCCATTCCTTCTCTCCAGAGATGCTGCCTGTCCCGCAGAGCTGCTCCAGCATTTTGTGTCTTATAATGTGTCACTGCCAAACGTTGGTGCTTTGGCGTTCCAACTCATGCATCAGCTGTTGTTGAGTCTTGCTCCCTCTTCCACCCTTCAAATTCCTGTACTGTCCATGTCTGGCTGCTAAAACACATCCAGGACATTCTCCCCTCTTGGTGTCATTCCAAGTGCTGCCTTGCAGGTTTGTGTAATGTCAGAGGTTCTTGTTTAGATTTTAAAGGAACTAAATATCCTGAAAACATAATCTATTTATCAGCATGTTTGTTTTCTATTTCATTGTAGAGTGTCAACGAACCAACGGTGCAAGAGAAAGCAAGCAATTATATATTAATTGTCATTTATGTCAGAATCAACATTATTACTTATGTTTTATTAATAATAATGATGGGAGACATTTGCTTATTCTATACAAATAATACATGGTTTGCTTTAAGATTATTTTGCACTTGAATACAGTGCTTAATTAGATATTATTATCTTTATGCTTCTGCATGACAAAAAATGAATTTAGAATAGTGATATTTTTAATTGCAGTAAGAAACTTGCAATCATTATTTTCTCACCATCATCTGATTCACTGTCTGAATCTTGATTGACTAGTTCATTCTTTTGCTCCAGAGCCTGCTCCAGAGCAGCCTGAAGTTTCCGTGGTAGGAGTGAGTCTTCATCATCCATCTAAATAATAACAAAACCAATTATAGACATTCATCCATCTGGCTATCTCCTGTCACTAAATGATAGCTGAATAATTCATTTATATTTGGAGAATTTAAAGGATCCTATGGCCCAGATTTATAGCAATTTGCAAGGTAAGTGGTCTTCTCAATATTGGAGATACCAAATAAAGATTAGGTAACTGTTTTGCAGATCATTTTGTATTCAGTCCACAGGGATGAGTGTGAGCATCTTACACCTGACACTTTCCTTCCCACTCTCACTCTGTCCTTTCTATGGCCTCCTGAACTCTTATAACGATGCACAACATAAGTGTGAGGAACGGCAGTCCTTCCACTTGGGCATGTTGAAACTTTGTAGACTTTATCAACTTGTGGAACCTCAGTTAAATCGCACTCTGCCTAGAACTGACGTGATGTGATAATGGTTCAGCTATTCTCTCTCTGAATCATCTGATCTAATGGTATGTCCTATAGCTCCTCTCATGTTTGTGCCATTATTCTCTCATTTTATAGCTTGTATATTCCCTTTCCAGACTCTCCCTCTCACTGCCCTATGAACATTTTTTTACTAGTACTTTGTTCATAAGTCAATCGCACTGCCACATATAATGTGCATATTTTGTGGACATCTGTACGAATCAGTTCAGTTTAGTTTATTGTCACGTGTCACAGTGAACAGCTTTTGTTGCGTGCTATCCAGTCAGCAGTTGCGTGCTATCCTGTCAGCAGTCATACACGGTCCTTGATGATAATGTTGAACCCAGCGTTTAATAGACAGATATTCCTCAGCGTGTTGCACGGAGGGATATTTATGTTAAAAAGTTCTTACCTGTCGAAGGAAGCGATCTGCTCCTAAATCCACCATCAGTGCCTGAAAAACACAATTTTAAAAAATATATTTTTTTTTATTAGAGTATGTAAGCAGTGACTTAGCAAACACATATTATGATAGCAATATTTCGTGTACAACAGTCATACATTATTAATATTATCAAGTGAATCATTTTGTCTCTAATAATTTTTTTATTTTTTTTATAAAGAGAGAAAAACAGAAAGAAAAATAAAATAAAAATCAAAAAAAATCATAAAGGATGGAATAATTTACCATTAATACATCATTGAAGATAAGATCAAGGAATATAGAGTATAACTTTTCATCTAATCCTGAGTCCAAGTTTCAGTTAGGGTTCCCTGCCGAACTGATCTACCCTTTTAAGTAATCAATGAAACAAGACCATATTCTAATGAAAACTTCTTGTTTGTCCATTGGGGCAAATCTGATTCTTTCCAGGTGTAGGGTCTCCGACATTTCCGTAATCCACATTTTAATTGTGGGAGATATAGGGCCTTTCCAAAATTTTAATATTAATTTCTTCCCAATTATTATACTGTAATCTAGGAAATGCCTTTGACTTGTTGTAAGAGTTAAACTTTGTTCTGATATTCCAAGTCCGGATCCAGTTTAGTATTAATAACTTCAGAAGTTATTCTAAAAATCTCAATCCAAAAATTCTTAATTTTTATACAATTTGCAAAAGTATGTGTTAAATTAGCCTCTGGATGCTGACATTTATCACAGATAGAGGAGACCTGTGGAAAGATTCTATTCAAATTAACTTTTGAGTAATGTAATCTATGTATTAAAGCATGTCTGGAATTTAACAAGCATTGATGTATATATTGTAAACTTTTGTCCCATATATCTTTCGTTATGGGTTGGTTTATTTCATTTTCCCATGTATGTCTATATGATTCTGCCGATGGTATCTCGCTATCTAAAAGGGTATTATAAATATGTTGTTAATTTTTCTGTATTAGGACGCTTATTCAAACATTCATCAAGGATTTCTGGTTCCTTATTCCTATAATCTTGTGTATTTGATTTAACATAATCTCTGAGTTGTAGATATCGAAAAAAAATATTTGAGTGCAATCCATAAATCTGTTGCAGTTGCTGAAATGAAAGATAAGTGCCTTTCTTATAAAGGTGTTCCATCTTTTTGATTCCATAGTTTTTCCATTGTATAAAGCCTTTATCCAGCATGGAAGGTTTGAATAAGGGATTGTTTACAATAGGGAGACAGAGTGGTATATTATCCAATTTTAAAGCTTTTTTTAAGTTGTTTCCAGATTCGTGTACCACTATATGTTATAGGGTTTTGCAATTTTGCAATTTTGTCGGTGCAAATATAATTGAACCGATTTCAAAAGGTAGACAATCCTCCTGAAAAACACAATTTAATAAATAATCAGTTCATGGTCAGGAAAGTTTCTAATTGAAAATGCGTGTAACCTTAACCAAGGGTAATGCAAATATGACTTCTGCCGGTCAAACCCCTCAGGAAAAAGCTAATATGGTCCCAATCCCGGCCTTAGAATTCAGAATAAAAGACCAGCTCACTCAACGGGTTTGATGTATGTCACAGCTTGCTGCACAAATTATCACAAGAGCCCATCGAAAGAGAAGAATATTAAAAACTATGATCACACAATATCACAAATCCAATCTATGTGGTTTCCATGTTAATGTAAAGGGAAATATCATTCTTTGAGCCATTAAATACATAGAATAATACGTGTTTTCTGCCCATGAGTTTGCAATGTTCACGTCTAGTCAGCCAACGGTGTGCAGTTGTTATATTTCGCTTTTTTATGCTAATCACAAATTTTAAATTTTGCTCCAGCTTAAATTGATTTTAACATTAATTCCTTCATATCATCCTCTTATTCGCTTGCCATCACACAATCCTCTTTAGACAGCCCTTCTTGTAATCCATGTATTCCTTATGTTTTAGATTCATTGTCAATGATCCAGTATCAGAAAGAGCCCCTTTTGCAAGCTTTACAATCGTGAAAATAAAGCTGCTGATTTTAACCGCAAGAAATGCAACACTTGTCCCTTCACCTCTCCCCTCCACTCCTTTCAGGGACCCAAGCAGTCCTTCCAGGTCCGACAGAGGTTCACCTGCACCTCCTCCAACCTCATCTACTGCATCCGCTGCTCCAGATGCCAGATGATCTATATCGGTGAGACCAAGCGGAGGCTTGGCGATCGCTTCGCCGAACACCTCCGCTCGGTCCGCAATAACCAACCCGACCTCCCGGTGGCTCAGCACTTCAACTCCCCCTCCCATTCCACATCCGACCTCTCGGTCCTGGGCCTCCTCCACGGCCAGAGTGAGCAACACCGCAAGCTGGAGGAACAGCACCTCATATTCCGCTTGGGGAGTCTGCATCCTTTGGGCTTGAATATTAAATTTTCTCAATTCTGTTAACCCTTGCTGTCTCCTCCCCTTCCCACCTCTCCCTCAGCTCGGGCCCTGGCATTCCCTCTATCTCTATCTCCCTCCCCCACCCCAGTCGCACCAGCTTCTCATTTTCACACCACAAACAGCTTACAATGGCTTGTTCCCTTTATCACCGATACTTTTTTGCATATCTTTCACTCATTGTTCCTTATCTCTCCACATCACCGTCTATATCTCTCGTTTCCCTGATCCCTGACCAGTCTGAAGAAGGGTCTCGACCCGAAACGTCGCCTATCTCCTTCGCTCCTTAGATGCTGCTGCACCCGCTGAATTTCTCCAGCTTTTTGTGTACCCTGCTGATTTTAATGTTGGTCAGAAGAATTCATGCACTCACTGCTGGCCCAAAATCCTTACTAAGTGTTGTTTCAAGCTAAATTACATTGTTCACAATCTCACCATCCATTTTAACCCTGATTGTGAGCACCTAATTCTTATTTGTGTCACAAAGACTCCCATCAACATGTTCTTCAATCTTAAACCTTGTTTGCATCGCTCATCTCCTAGCAATTTTACAACATTTTGAGATTAAAAAAATAAAGTCTGCAATTTATCCCATCAGATAAAGCATAAAAATAAGTTTAATTTGACACCTAATTCACTTTCATATCTTCAGTATTAAAAAAGTTATGCCATTTTCATACTCGGAAATTAGCATCTTGTTCCCCATTGCCTTTCCATTGACTTAACACAAAAGCTGTGATCTAGGACAGTCAAAAGCCCATAACTTTCTTAATAATTAAGAGAACTCAATGAAATTTCCAGTTATTATAGATTGAAGCATTCTGAAACAAATATGAAACAATATTACTTGGATGACCTGAAATTAAAGCATATAATTAGTTAGTTACCTAATTGTAGCTAATTACAAAATTCAATTACTAGATCTAAACATCTATCCATTTCTTAAGAAAAGATAAACTTTTTTAAATTGCCTAAGTGTCCAAATAACATTCGCACAATAATTCACAATATAACATGATTTTTAAATCTCATTTTCATGAATTTATAGGCCAAATGGAAGGAATTTAGTGTTTAATTCCTGTAAATTAATGACCATTTAAATCAACTTGCGAGTGGGTTTTAGTGGAATGCGGTGGATTGGAACATTGCGGTTTGCGGTGGTCGGCATGAAAAACACTGTCGGTTCATACATTTTTTTGTCCCCATTTCGCAACATGAAAATGTGATTAAAGGCTTCCTAAAAACCTAGTTTTAATGTAAAAATAAACTGTGTACTTTATTTTCTCCCCTACATAAAATCCTTCCTGTTGTCGGCGCTCACGACTTTAGAAGATGATTTTTAAATTACTCTAGCTAATAAATAATCTAGCGTAATTTAAAAATACCTTCATGAATTGCAATTTTTCTTCAGCAACGAAATCCCCTGACATGGATCGATTTGCCCTGTCTGTGGAAAAACGGCACTTTAAACACGCCCCCCTCTGAAAGGCGCCAAAGTCACGCACACGGGGAGCGGCAGAACTGCAGCGCTGCTCAAGGTATGTAGTGTAACATACCTGCATCTCCACATCCGAGTTGCTACTATAATAACTTTTAAAAGACATTTGGACAAGTACATGGATAGCAGAGATGCCAACCTTCCAGAGCACAAATCAGTAATCATAAGGCTAAAAATCAGTAATTTGGAGACAAAATCAGTAATTTTTTGCGCGAAGCAATTTTTTTTCTGCATGATGGCAAGCGCGGCTCCCACAGGCAAGCGATAGCGCATAATGTTAACATTAACATACCTGTATGTTCATTAGTTGGTATTACATAAACGTGACACACACACTCACACATATATACGCGCACACACAGACACACTCACACACACAGACACACTCACACACACTCCAGTGATGGAAATGGGTTTAGGAACTAAGGGTACTCTGGGTCCGTGAAGCTGAGGGGGGGGGGGGGGGGGGGGGGGGGGGGGGGGGGGGGGGGGGGGACTCTGTCTCTGTCTGTGTGTGTGTGTTGGCTGCAGCCATCGTCTGCTTTAGTGAGGGAAGCAGGTCGGTGATTGATCAAAAGGCCCCTAGGAGACTGTCTGATTGGCTGCCAAGTGACCAGCGCATTATGTGATTGGACACAATGCCCTTGGAGACGGCGGCTGATTGGGCGGGAGGAGACCGATTTATTGATTGGACGGGAATTTTAAGGGTAGCTGGTCGGTGATTGGACGCAACCCCCTTAGAGACAGTCGTTGATTGGCCACCAAATAATCGGGCGCGAAAAAATAAAATAGGAAAACAATAAAATCGAAATTACGATTTAAATTGGAAGAATATCATGCCTGATCTGCAGCAAAGATACTAGTATCCGCTCTAGTATCTTTGATCTGCAGTTCCTTCCTATTGAAGAAGAACCCTGGCCCGAAACAACTCGTAATCCATTCCCTCCACAGATGCGCGAAGCCCGCTGAGTTCCTCCAGCACTCTGTGTTTTTTTATTTAACTCTTGAAATTTAAGTTAGACATACAGCTGGAGTAACTCAACGGGACAGGCAGCGACTGGAGAGAAGACTCTTTTTCAGACTGAACTGAACTCTCGTCGGCGAGAGTACTTGTGATTATCTGCAGAAGGCTCTCAACCAGAAAAGTCATCCACTCCCCAGAGCCGGCGCCCGTCCCACTGAGCCACCCCAGCCCCCCCACCCCTTATAATTTCCGTACTTTTTCGATAGCTGCCATGACCCATTTGATGTCATCCTGCACCCTGCTCCTGGTCCCGGCCCGCGCCGATCTGCGTGTGTGCGTGTGCGTGTGCGTGTGTGTCGGAGTCTGAGCGGAGAAGCGCCGGCACCAAGAGTGAGTGAATGCATGGACAGACGGACGAAAGCAACCATCGTAGAGCGCAATAGGTGACATTTTGGGCAGAGACCCTTCTTCAGACTGACAATCAAAGGGAAAGGGAAACGGGAGGCATATCTTCCATTCGTTTGTCCTTAGTGCCATCTATATCTATTGTTCCTCTTTCCCCTGATGGTCTGAAGCCGCTGGAGCCGCTGACGGAGCCGCTCAGTTCACAGGCGGCCGCCTCCTACCGGTGAGTGTAGAGTTATGTGCTAACTTAAAATCGGCAAAATCCGGGATTTATGGTATGAAAATCGTACCGCCCGTAATTGGCCAATTTTCCGTAGAAATTACGGGAAATCCGTACCAGTTGGCATCTCTGGGATAGGAAACATTTAGAGGGATATCGGCCAAATGCTGACAGTGTGGACTAGTGTAGATGGGGCATGTTGGGCAGAAGGACCAGTTTCTATGCTGTATGACGCTATGACTCTAAAAAAGGACTCTGCATTTACCTTATCCATTTTTCATTGTTGTTTTATACACCTCCATAAGATCACCCCTCAGCCTCCGGTGCTCTAAGGAATTAAGTCCTGGTCTGCTCAATATCTCCCAATACCTCAGGCCCTTGCATCCTGGCAACATCCTTACTAATCGTCTGTGCACTCTTTTCCCAGCACCCTGCACCCAGCTTAACAGCATCTTTCCCATTCCAGGGTGACCAAAACTAAACAATACTCCATGTGCAGCTTCCCCAATGGTCTTATACTGTAACATAACGTCCCAAATTCTCGATTCAATTCCCTGACTAATGCAGGCCAATGTGCCAAAAGCATTACCACTCTATCTACCTGTGATATCTACTTTCAAGGAAACATGTACTTTTACTCCCAGATCCCACTGCTTTACAACTCTTCTCAGGGTTCTACTGTTCACTGTGAAGGTCCTGCACTTCCCAAAATGTAACAACTCACATTTATCTGAATTAAACTTCATTATCAATTCTTTAGCCCATTTGCCCAGCTGATCAAAATCCTGTTGTAATGTAATGATTACCATCTTGACATTCTATTGCACCAACTATTTTAGTGTTTTCTGTAAGCTTACTCAGAGTCATACAGTGTGGAAACAGGCCCTTCACCCCAACCTGCCCACACCAACCAACGTGTCCCATCTACACTAGTCGCACTTGCCTACATTTGGCCCATATCCCTCTAAACCTGTACTATCCATGTACCTGTCTAATTGTTTCATAAATGTTGCCATAGTCCCTGTCTCAACTCTCTCCTTCAGCAGCTCGTTCCATTATCCCACTGCCCATTTGTGTGAAAAAGCTACCCCTCAGATTCCTATCAAATCTTTCCCCCTTCACCTTAAACCTATGCCATCTGGTTCTCGATTCCCCCACTCTGGGCAAGAGACTCTGTGCAACCACCCGGTCTATTCCTCTCGTGATTTTATACACCTCTATAAGACCAGTACACCTCTAAAAGATCAAACTGATCATGCTGTATATATTCTCATCCAGCTTGATGATATAGATGGTAGATAGCAACCTTCCACCCCCACAGTCTGCTTCCTTCCATTAAACCAATTCTGTATCCAGTTATCCTCTCACTGGATCCCATGCCAACTAACCTTCCAGAGCAGGCTACCATGCAGAATAAAAAGACCTTGCAGAATAAAAAAGACCATATAGACTACGTCCACAGCCCTGCGCTAATCAACCTTCTTGATATTTCTTTAAAAAACTCAATCCAATTCATCTGAAACAATCTCCCACGCACAAAACCATGCTGACTTTCATGTCATCTCAGCAATCAAATACACCTGTGTGCATAAAGTACATTTTAGCTTTCACTTAAAGGAGCCTTAAAGGATGACGTGTACATGAAGCATCTTGTCATCTCAACATGTCACTAGCTCCCGAGAATACATCTAAAATGTACTCATTGCTGCAGCATCAGAAAAGTAATGTTTCATTGTAACATTTAATGTTTAATTTCTTTCTGATTGAGAATTTGAGATAGTGAGACATCTATTAACATTGAACCTTATATACCATATTGGCAAACCATCTTGTTAAAATAGGGCAACGTTTGTGCATTCTTACCTCTTCCACTGGAAGTTCCTTTAGTTTGGGGAGAGAACTTGAGAGCAGGCCCACCAGGAAGGGTGTTGGACAGCAGACTATGTCGATCATGGAGGATGGAAGCACTGGTATGAAGGTGTGTTGCCAGGAGAATGGGTACAACAATGCTACCACTGCATGGGCACAGTTGGACAAAGTACTGTCAAAACAAATCATAACCAACAGTTGATTATGCTGCTCAGTGCTATTAATTGCTTCCTAAAATATCATCTGAAATAAATATAGATGACAAATAGCAATAGGCCAGGCACTGATCCCTGAGGCATAACACAAGTCTCAGGTCTCTACTCCATAAAATCAACCTTCCACCCCCCCCATAGATTATCCTTAATACTTAAGTACAATAATTTTACATTTAGAACTGCACACAATACTCCAATTGCGGCCTAACCAAAGTCTTAACATGACTTCCAGTCTCTCATACTCAATGCCCCTGGTAATGAAAGCAAGCATACCATGTGCTTTCTTTACCACTTTTAATTCTGGCCAAATTGGAGAGGCCAGGATACTAAAATTGAGTAAAGGGTACTGGGCTGCTAGGCCATTTGGTCAATTTAAATGTGCCTTCTGCAGAAATAGGACAAGGTGCAGAATGGTGCTAATTTGTCTAGAGCCTAGATAAGAGCTGCAGGGATTGGAAACATCTGCAGATCCTGACAATTAGGTGCAAATTGAATGGAATGGATTGGATGAATGCAAACCAGACATACACATTGTATATAATGTTGCAAAGCTTTACTTTGCTAGATGTTGATTGGATTAAGTATTGAGCCTTGTCTGGTTTTCTTGCATATCAAGGCACATGTTGTGATGTTCGTTTCCTTTGAGAAGCACCATTTGAATACATTGTATTAGTCACTGTATTATTGGGTTAGGGAAATGTCTATCATACACTGTGTAAATCAATATCTGTTATTGGACTGTAAAGAGACCACCCCTATGTGGTTCGGCCCCTCAAGGTTCGGGGACCTATAAAAGACCGCTCCCACGAGGTCTGTTTCGATCTTCTTTGAGAACGCTTAGGATTGCGTGACCTTCTGGAGTGTCTCTGCTGGGACGAGGCTAAGAGGGCTTGATCAGGCAGATACGAGGATCGAACCTGGGTTGTTAGGTATAGTAGTGGAACTGTAATTGTGTTTTGTCAAAATAAAGTTTAAATGCGCAAGCGCTTGTCTCAGTGATTTTTGACAGAAACTAGACTGTGGGAAAGCTTAGAACGAGCTATTTACACCACGTTAATCTGCTTGTTCATAGCTAACCTTCAGTGAGCTATGAACTTGGATCCAAGATCCATCTGCACATCAATGCTGTTAAGAGTCTTTTTTTAAACTATATACTTTCCCCTTACATTCAACCTCCCACAGTGCATCACCTCATACTCAGGCAAGGAAATCGCTATCAAAACATGCGGGAGACATTATATCTTGGCGGCCGCGAGGCTTCGACCACGGGCCCTGTGGACGGTAACATTGGGAGCTGACCTGGTTGGTGACTCCAGCAACAGCAGCTTCATCCACCCCGAATCATGGGGCTTGAATAGGCCCGTTCACGGGGTCTTTCATCGGCTGGCGGGTGTTTCAACATCGGGTGCCTCGCTCGCCTCGATGCAGCAGTTTGATTTTAAGCCCCGCCGGGCGCTGAAAGGCCCCGCGAATGGACCGATTCAGCCCTTAGAAAGCGGCTGATAAAGTCCAGATTACAAAACACGGGGGGTGGGGGGGGGATCGTCCCCCACCTCTCAAAGCAGGGGGAGGGGGATGTGCCCCCCTGTCCCCCCCAGGATTTTCGGCCCTGCTCACACTCGCTCAGGTTATAGTCCATCTGCTGTTTCTCCGCCCATTTCTGCAACTGATCTTTATCCCATTGTTTATTCTAACAGCCTTCCTCACTATCTGCAACTCCTCTAATTTTGGTGATGTATGCGAACGTACTCACCCATCTACATTTATGTCCAAGTCATTTATATATATATTACTAACAGCAGAGAAGCCAGTACAGATCCTTGTGGAACTCCACTGGTCGCAGACCTCCAGCCCGAATATCTTACCTCCACCACAACCCTATGTTTTCTATCAATAAGCCAGTTCTGAATCCATGTGACCAAGTCACCGTGAATCTTGTGCACCTTAATCTTCCGGATCAGCCTACCATGAGGGACCTTACCAAAGCCTCACTAAAATCCACCACCCTACATTCATCAATCTCCTTTGTCATCGCCTGAAAAAACTCAATGAAGTTAGTAGGACATGACCATCCGTGAACAAAGTGTGATGGATTTAAAGAAGGAACTGCAGATGCTGGAGAATCGAGGGTACACAGCAGAGGGTCTGAAGAAGGGTCTCGACCCGAAACGTCACCTATCTCCTTCGCTCCTTAGATGCTGCTGCACCCGCTGAGTTTCTCCAGCTTTTTGTGTACCCGTGAACAAAGTGTGATGGCTATCCCTAGTTAGTCCATTTTCTTCCAAATGGGAGTAAATAGNCTATCTCAAAGAATTCTCCGCAATAATTTTCCTACCACTGCCAGGAGATAGCGGAGTCAGGGGATATGGGGAGAAGGCAAGAACCGGGTACGCATGGCCGTCCGAAGGGGGGGTGCGTTGGGTGCGGCTGCACCACCCTTTTTTTCCCCAGTGTAAGAAAATATCCCGGAAAAAAAAAGAAGAAAAATCTGAAAAAAAAAAAAATTCGGAAAAAAAAATATCGGAAAAAAAAAAATTCAGCGTTTCCACTTTGTCGGAAAAGCGCCTAAAATTCTAGTTCCGGCCGCCGGATGATTTGGGATCATTTTTCCCTGCGCAGTTGGGGAAGCGACGCAAAATGGCGCCGTCTCTCTGCACGTGCGCAGTGGGCCCGGGCGGGATCCAACTGCCATTTGCACTCCACACATTGAGCTCGATGCCTCGTGTCGTCTACTCTAGGTCAGTAGTGGAATATTGCATTGGAGGAGGGGGAGTCTGTTTTTTATCCTCGGTTCAAACTACCCATGAAGGGGTCTAATCTGGCCCGCGAGATAAGAGAGTGCTCATTTCTCCAGGCCCGGGGGGTGGGGGGGTGGTGTCGGGGGGGGGGGGGGGGTGGTGTCGGGGGGGGGGGGGTGTCTGCCCGCCCGTTCCAAGTTCTCCATCCGCAGTGTCGGAGCCTCACCAACGGCCAGCCTGGCGACCAGGAGACCGTTCTCCCGTCGCCGGGCGGGAGTGGCTGAATCTGAACCCAGCGGCTGTAACCCCAACACCAGATGCCGCTGTGGCGATGAAGGTGGGGTGGGCCCACGCCCCCCCCCCCCCCACTGTGCCCACGCCACCTTCATCGCCCCCCGCCTGCTGAGCCTGCGCCGCCTTCATCTTTGCGTCCACCCCCGCCAGAAAGAGGGGGGGGGGAATGTGGGAGGGGGAGAGAGAGGGGGGAAGGGAAGTGAGAGAGATGGGGGAGGGGAGAGAGAGATGGGGGAGGGAAGAGGGAAAGGGGGATTATCTTTAGTGAGGTAGCAAAATTAAGGTAGGCTATTATTATATTTTCCCCTCCATATGAATAATTTTAAACAATTGGAACTGCTGTCTTTTCCTCAATAACAATACTGAAAAAATATGAATTCCATAGTTTGTGACATAAATATACATTTTAATGGGATCATTATATTCAGTTGTAACATTTCCATTTCCATTTCGAGATCGTGGGGGGGGGGGGGGGGGGCAACTATGTGTCAAGCCGATAGCCTAATCGTTAAAGAGTTAAACGATAGCCTAATCGATAAAGAGCTGAGAAGAGGAATCAGAGCTGCCAAGGAAAGGTACTCTGAGAAGTTGAGGAGCAAGTTCTCAGCTAGTAACTCTTCTTCAGCATGGAAGGGCATGCAAGAAATCACCAGCTATAAGAGGAAAGCCTCCCGCTCTTTGGACAATTGTCAGCTGACGAACAACCTGAATGAGTTTTACTGCAGGTTTGAAAATCAGAAAGTAACCCTGGTACCCCCTCCCCAACAAACACAGCCAGACACCAGTCTGCAAAGAATGGACCCTGCACTCTCTCCTTCCCATTCACCACTTCACACCTACTTAAGGCAAGACTCCAGTATGAAAAGAGTGGACCCTTTCCCACCCCAACCAACACTTCACACCCAATTACTCATTTTTAACCAGTCCCTGCCTGCTTCAAAGTCTCCACCATTGTCCCTGTACCCAAAAAGGTAAGGATTACTGGTCTTAATGACTACAGGCTTGTTGCACTGACCTCTGTAGTCATGAAGACCGTTGAAAGGCTTGTGCTGGCCAAGCTGAAAAATATCACGATCCCTCTGCTGGACCCTCTGCATTTTGCATATTGGGCCAATAGATCTGTGAATGACGCAGTCAACCTGGGCCTACACTTCATCTTCCAGCACCTAGACCGCCAGGTGCCAGAGCTACTACGCTCCAAACCTTCTTAATTGACTGAGCCTGAACCCCTCCGTCGGTGGATCACCAGCTTTCTGACAGACAGGAAGCAACATGTGAGACGGGAAAGCATATTTCGGACCCACAAATGCTCAGCATAGGAGCACCGCAAGATGCGTACTGTCCCCTCTCCTCTATTCTCGCCACACCCATGACTGCACCTCCACAGACACCTCTGTCAAGCTTCTCAAGTTTGCGGACAACACAACCGTGATTGGACTGATCCAGGATGGGGATCTCTGTACTCTTTTCAGTTTGACATCTTTCCTATAACATGGGGCCCAGAACTGAACACAATATTCTAAATGCGGTCTCACCAACGTCTTATACAACTGCAACATGACCTCCCAACTTCTATACTCAATACTCTGACTGATGAAGGCCAAAGTGCCAAAATACGTTTTGACCACCTGATATACCTGCGACAAGACCTTCAAGGAACCATGCAACCATTCCTCTGCTCACCTGGCTAATCGATCCAGATCCTGCTGCAATCTTTCACAACCATCTTCACTATATGCAAAACCACTCACTTCTGTATCATCAGCAAACTTGCCAATCTTGCCCTGTTCTGTGACGTTTCACAGAGTGCTGGAGCAACTCAGCGGGTCAGGCTGAGTATAGAGGTTGGAAGGTCATGTTGCAGTTGCATAAGAAGGTGGTGAGGCCACATTCAGAGTATTGTGTTCAGTTCTGGGCACCATGTTATAGGAAAGATGCCATCAAACTGGAAAGGGTACAGTGAAGATTTACTAGGATGTTGCCAGGACTAGAGGGCCAGAACTATAGGGAGAGGTTGAGTAGGCTGGGAATCTATTTCATGGAGCACAGGAGGATGAGGGATGATCTAATAGACGTGTATAAAATCATGATTTGAATAGATATGGTTGAGTCTTTTGCCCAGAGTAGGTGAATCGAGGAGCAGAGGACATAAATTTAAGGTGAAGGGCAAAAGATTTAATAGGAATCTGAGGGATATGTTTTTCACACAAAGGGTGGTAGATATATGGAACAAGCTGCCAGAGGAGGTAGTTGAGGAGGGGACTATCGCAACAGTTAAGAAACAGTTAGACAGGTACATGGATAGGACACGTTCGGAGAGACATGGATCAAACGTGGGCAGGTGGGGCTAGTACAGATGGGACATGCTGGGCTGAAGGGCCTGTTTCCACACTGTATCACTCTATGACTCTATCTATCTTTCCCTCTCAAACCCATTCTCCTGCCTTCTCCCCATTACCTCTGACACCCCTATCAATCAAGAATCTATCAATCTCCTCCTGAAAAATGTCCATTGATTTGACCACCACATCTGTCTGTTGCAATGAATTCCACAGTTCACCACTCTCTGACATAAGAAATTCCTGCTCATCTCCTTCCTAGAGGAATGTATTTTAATTCCGAGGCTGTGGCCACTGGTCCTAGACTCTCCCACTAGTGGAAACATCCTCTCCACATCCCCTCCATCCAGATTTTTCGCTAGGCTGGGACAGATGGCAACAGCTTCACACCGTGTCCCAAAGCTTGTGTCCTGTCCTGCATCACCCAAGGCAGCAGAGACGTTATAGGAGAGGGCAAGCACCGTAACAAAGTAGCCAACGATGGTTTGGGTAACATTCAGGAATGTCTATGTATGTCACATCATGAATATTACTGAAGAACGCTCTTGACCCGAAATATAATCTATACCTTTTCTCCAGAGATGCTGCCTCACTTACTGAGTTACTCCAGCACTCTGTGACATGTCATCTATCCATGTTCTCCAGAGATGCTGCCTGACCCGCTGAGTTACTCCAGCACTCTGTGAAATGTCGCCTATTCATATTCTCCGCAGATGCTGCCTGACCCACTGAGTTACTCCAGCACTTTGTGTCTATTTTCCCTTCACCCATCTGCCCAAGCCCACTCTCCCCCCTCCTTTCCTATGTTCCTTTCCACCCATAAACCTCTCTCTGCCTTTACATTTCACTCCTCTTTCAAATGTGCTCTACTTATGTACGTGCATTTTTCTTCTTAACTTTTTAGTCATAGAATGATGCAGTGTGGAAACAGGCCCTTCAGCCCAACTTGCCCACACCGACCAACATGTCCCATCTAAACTAGTCCCACTCACACACGTTTGGCCCATATCCATCTAAATCTGTCCTATCCATGTACGTGTCCAAATGTCTCTTAAACATTAGGATAGTCCCAGCCTTAACTACCTCCTCTGGCAGCTCGTTTAATACACCCAGCACCCAGTGTGAAAAAGCTACCTCTCAGTTTCCTGTTAACTTTGGAAATATTGGTCATAAATTTGGTGCAAATAAGGCTCAGAATGCATCAGAGAGCATCTAAAACCCCAGAGCTTCCAGGGCCCTGGACCCTGGCATCGAGGGACTTCATGCTTCGCACTCGTGATGTGCGCAGCGCGCACATTATTTCACATTAAATTTTTTGTAATCCTGTCATGCCACCCCCCTTTTTGGAAAGCTTCGTACGGGCCTGGTACAGATTGTGAAGGATCAGCCATGATCACTGTGAATGGCGGTGCTGGCACAAAGGGCCGAATTGGCCTACTTCTGCACCTATTGTCTCACCAGCCTATAGTTCCCTCAATTGTCTCTACTCCTCTTAAACAAAGGAACAACAATGGGCACTCTCCAGTCCTCCAGGACATCCCTGTGGCTAGAGAAAAAACAAGGTCCTTGCAATCTTTTCCCTTGACTCACTCAATAACCCAGGATAGATCTCATCAGGTCCTGGGGACCTATCCACCTTAAAGCTCCCTCCTTCTTCCATACCTATCTTGGAACGTTCAACTCATTTAACTCTTTAATCTTCTCACCCATATGCCAATTTGCTCGTGCTAGCATCTGACCGTTATCACTATATTTCAGGGTGACATGGTGTGATAATTACTCATTGCGATGGGATTGTTAATTGTCAGGTCCTGAATTACATGTATAATGAAAATGTGGGTTGCGAGCAGCATCACAAGCACATAGGCTAAGACAGCACACAAACAAATAATCTCTCATCCTCCCAGACGATGCCCCACACTCCTCCATCAAGTTGACCTCTAATTGTCCCAACTCCCCAATTGCTTAGATCACAGCGACCGGGTCTCCAGCGACCGTTAGTTCCTAAATAAGGCCTTATTTTCTTATCTTCACCCACCAGTGATCAACAAGGCAGTGATCTACAGCGTCCCCACCCATAGCGCCGTTGGGACCCAACCACTGCCACAATTTCCTTTGCGCCAGCCACAAAGAAAATATGTAGCAGCAGCTCTCCAGCAACTAAAATGTTCGATCTAATGCATCACTGAAGTGTGTGGTTCTAGGTCAGTGATCAAAGTAGTCATTAGAAAACCCAGGCAGCTTTGTGTCCATTTTAGTGGTCACACCTACTGCTCCACTCTTTTGTGCAACACAAGTGTGTGGGGGGGGCTAATTTATATACAAATCCCAATAAAGGAATGATATGAATGTAAAAGCAACAAAGTAATGCGAACATACAGATTTTGTAATGTCAATTACCTAGCTATCTGAAATAGTGAGCTTATAGTGAGTCCTAAATGGCCTACCCCATATTCTTAAACTGTAACCCCTGGTTTTGGACTCCCCCGACACGTTCCCTGCATCTAGCCTGTCCAATCCTTTAAGAATTTTATATGTTTCTATAAGATCCCCTCTCATCCTTCTAAATTCCAATGAATACAAGCCCAGTCGACCCATTCTTTCATCATATGTCAGTCCCGCCATCCCAGGAATTAACCTGATGAACCTACGCTGCACTCCCTCAATAGCAATAATGTCCTTCCTCAAATTAGGAAAACAAAATTGCACACAATACTCCAGGTGCGGTCTCACCCGGCCCTGTACAAGTGCAGTAGGTCCTCCTTGCTCCTAAACTCAAATCCTCTCGCAATGATGGCGAACATGCCATTGGCTTTCTTCACCGCCGGCTGTACCTGCATGCTTACTTTCAGTGACTGATGTACAAGTACACCCAGGTCTCATTGCACCTCCCCTTTTAATAATCTGACACCATTCAGATAATAATCTGCCTTCCTGTTCTTGCCATCAAATTGGATAACCTCACATTTATCCACATTATACTGCATCTGCCCACTCACCCAACCTATCCAAGTAACCCTGCAGCCTCATAGGATCCTCATCACAGCTCACACTGCCACCCAGCTTTGCGTCATCCACAAACTTGGAGATGTCACATTTAATTCCCTCTAAATCGTTATGGAGGATTTGGAAACATTAAGTTAAAACATTATTAGGATTCCGGGGGATTTTACTGCTTAGTTGTTCTGTTTGTTATATTCATCTTGTGCCATCTTGTGGAAATTTTGCGTAGTCACTGGTAGATGCATGTTGAAATCTTGAAACTGTAAACATATTGATCCTCCTGAGCTGATAATAAATAGGAGTAAATACTGGGAAAGGGAAACTAATCCAGGGCCGAGTACATAAAAGTATGCCCAAGAGAGTTTACAGACTCCAGAGTTGCAATCGCATTGAAGACATTTATTATCAGTAGTGTTAGTAAGAACTGCAGGTGCTGGTTTAAATCGAAAGTAGACACAAAATGCTGGAGTAACTCAGCGGGACAGGCAGCATCTCTGGAGAAAAGGAATGGGTGACGTTTCGGGTCTCCCATTCCTTCTCTCCAGAGAAGCTGCCTGTCCCGCTGAGTTACTCCAGCATTTTGTATCTACCTTTATTATCAGTAGTCTCCATTGAGGGACATTTGAGCAAGTTACCAAGACATTTTTGAAAAGGTAGAACTAAGGAACTGCAGATGCTGGTTCATACAAAAGGACTCATGTGCTGGAATAACTCAGCGGGTCAGTCAGCATCTCTGGAGAATATGGATAGGTGACATTTCGGGTTGGGAGTTACTCCAGCACTTTGCATCCAACCCTTGAAATGGACTTATTATCAACATAAATCACTTTAATAAACATCCAAAACCCCATTAGTTGATCACAGTTAAGCAAACGACACAGTTTGTGGAAAGAAAACCATGGAAAAATGACTAAATCATTACATTGCATCTCCAAGGCGAAATATTTCTTTGATGAGTTCCAGATGCTGCTATCTATTTCAATCATTAATTTAACGAATGTTCTACGAGGACAAATTTCTAACATGTTTGACAAACAAATGGGGAGTAAAGGAACAAACTGTAAGTTAGCTGTCAGAAGGACCTCTTGCTTGTGTTTGTTTAGACTGCTTTGTAAACAATATAGAGATGATATCTACTTCATAAGAAACTTTCCATCAAGCAATCAAACACTGTTGCAGCTAAGAAATTTTCTGGGAGACTTCTTGTGACCGAGTTCTCAGTTATTTAAAAAGGCAACATTTCTACATGTGTAGGAAAGTACTGCAGATGCAGGTTTAAATCGGTAGACATAAAATGCTGGAGTAACTCAGCAGGTCAGGCAGCATCTCTGGAGAGAAGAAATGGGTGATGTTTCGGGTCGAAACCCTTCTTCAGACAGATGTCAGGGGAGGGGGTGGGACAAACATAGAATGTAGTCGGAAACAGTGAGACTAGTGGGAGAACTGGGAAGGGGGAGGGAATGGAGAGAGAAAGCAAGTGCTATCTGAAGTTAGAGAAGTCAATGTTCATACTGATGGGTATGAGCAAAATATGAGGTGCTGTTCCTCCAATTTGCGCTGGGCCTCACTCTGATAATGGAGGAGGCCCAGGACAGAAAGGTCAGATTGGGAATGGGAGGGGGAGTTGAAGTGCTGAGCCACCGGGAGATCAGGTAGGTTAAGACGGACTGAGCGGAGGTGTTCAGCGAAACGATCGCTGAGCCTGCGCTTTGTCTCGCCGGTGTGGTGGTTGACACTTAGGAACTGCAGATACAGTATGATATAGGTTGGAGGAGGTGCAAGTGAATCTCTGCCTCACCTGCAAAGACAATTGGATCCTTTTTGTTTAGTGAATTCTTATGTTTTTGCATATGGAGATTGGTGGTAGTGGATATATCCCTGCTCTAGGTATCCAGATGACCGGCCTAATAATTCAAAGAATGCAAGTTCAAATACTCTCCATGTGAGTTTGAGAATTTGAATTCAGTTTATAAAAATGCTGGAATAGAAATTTGTTACCAGTAATAAATGGACAGCAAAAGTGTAAAGCCCCTGTTCCACTTTCCCGAGTTACTCACAAATTCTCCCGTGTTTTCCCCTTGATTCAAACTCGGAGAATGTCCGTAGCGAGTCCGTAGATATTTCGTAGCGGCTCGTAATGCCAGCCGTAGGTACTCGGAGCATCAGGTAAATCGGGACGTTGAAAAATGTTCACGAGTAAAAGGAATAGCCCCGAGTACCTGCGCCGGCTATTACCATAATTCTCCGAGTTTGAATCAAGTAGAAAACTCGGGAGAATTCGTGAGTAACTCGGGAAAGTGGGACAGAGCCTTTAGATTAATGTAAAAATACACAGGTTTACTGATATCCAGAGGAAAAAAGCCTCTCACTCTCACACTGGCTTATAGGTAGCTCTTGTACAACATTTAATTGTTCGATTGTTGGCTCATTTGACAATTAAACACTCTTGCCTTTTGACATAGTTGTGGATTATATTTAATAGCCTTTTGAAGTATCTTTGCAAGTCATAAAGTTGGGGAAGGTGCTTCATCAGCCTCTCTGGCAGCAAGTAATGGGCAATAAAAGGAAGTCCTTTCTAGTACCAAACACAACCTGAGCATGACTGAAGAAAAATAATACAGCAATTTGGTGGATGCTTTTCCATAGATTCCCCAGTTGCAGTGGTCAATTCGATCAGGATATTCACTGGTCTCTCTTTCAACTTCAGAAACCCGTCTTCTTCCTCTTGATCTATCCACCCACCCATGGCCTCCTTTCACCTCTAGCACATGCCTTTATCCCCTCTTGCTCACTCAGTTCATTGCATGATTCCAGCTGCCATTGTCCAGATACTAAAGCAACAGGGACACCTCACCTCCACCACAAGGTGTACGGCACAGAACGGCTATGCCGAGATTTCCTCGAGATTGCAGGCTTACAAAGGTTGTGCTGGAAGGAGAATGGATGGGCAGGTGAGCCTTCAAGCCCTGATATTCTATTACAATGATGACAGGTTATTAAGAAGAAAAATCCAACGACAACCCTTTGCAAATGGGGTAGATGGAACAATCAGTGATTTCAATTAGAACAGAGGAGGGCGATGCATTTGGATAGTGTAATAGTAATAGACGTCACAACTTCAATCGTTTCTTGTTCTCAGACCCAATTCCACATGTGCTTACAAGTAGAAATTCTGCTTCTCAAAATGTGGGGGGTAAAATTAAAATGCCCTGAACCTATTGAGAAGCCACTGACTATGGGTGCCCTCTGGTTGCAGTGCAGGATGCTGGTCAGCTGAAGCTGCCTGGCCATTTGAACCATGGCAGATCCAAAATAACCGTGTCAGTCACTGTATTAAAGCAAAAGATGTTGTAAATACTCACAGTAACTGTGGAGAGACCTTTGGTCAGAACTGTTCAAGATATTGATCCTCCCCTTTCATGGGTCGATGTGTCCCAACATTGAACATTACCGGACACATCAGCAAGGAGCCAATAAATAGCAATGTTTCAACCTTGCCTGCAATACCTGAAGCGTAGGAAGGAACTGCAGATGTTGGTTTATGCCGAAGATAGACACAAAATGCTGGAGTAACTCAGTGGGACAAGCAGCATCTCTGGAGAGAAGGAAAGGGTGACGTTTGGGTCGAGACCCTTCTTCTGTCTACTAATTGCACTACTTAAAGCCTGCTTTTTTTTTCTTATTTATAGAACAGATGTCTTGCAAATTGTAGCTTCCGAAGAGTCCACCAGGGAATATACTGGAAGTCGGACAATTTTATACTGGATAATTTTTTTAAATTTTTACATTTATCATGCCAATTAATCAAGCCAATTAACCTACAAACCTGTAGGTCTTTGGAATGAGGGAGGAAACCGAAGATTTTAGAGAAAACCCACGCAGGTCACGGGGAGAACGTACAAACTCCCAACAGACAGGACCCGTGGTCGGGATCGAAGCCGGGGCTCCAGTGCTGTATTTTGCTGTAAGGCAGCAACTCTACCGCTGCGCCACCTAAGCCCTGGTCCAGCAGTTCCTGTTGCTCTCTGCATCATTTGTTCATTGTCCACATCATACTAGGTTCTAAGTGGAATGGCTACTCATTTGTTTGTGTACGGGATCAAATAAATTATCAGCAAAGTAAAATGAAAGGTCCATAAATATGTACTACACCACTTCCTGTTAGCTTTTGTAACTTAAAACAACTAAAAGCACGAACATCATAATACCAGATGGGAAAGATTAGCAACTCTCCTGCAAATGGTGAATGATTCATCAGGTCATAAGTGATAGAAGCAGAATTAGCCCATTCGGCCCATCAAGCCAACTCCGCCAATCGATCATGACTGATCTATCTTTCCCTCCTAACCCCATGCTCCTGCCTTCTTCCCATAACCCCTGACACCCGTACCAATCAAGAATCTATCTATCTCTGCGTTAAAAATATCCATGGACTTGGCCTCCACAGCCTTCTGCAGAAAATAATTCCACAGAGTCACCACCCTCTGACTAAAGAAATTGCTCCTCACCTGCTTCCTAAAAGAATGTCCCTTAATTCTGAGGCTATGACCTTTAGTCCTAGACTCTTCCACTAGTGGAAACATCTCCACATTGATGCCACAGATGTAGACCTCCGTGAACTAAAGATCTAAAGATATCAGTGTACAGTCCTTCAATCAATGCTCATGGTGCAGGGAATGCCAATGTTAATACATTAACGTGAATTGGGGGGAGGTTCTGAAATATAGAAATTTATCCAGATAGATCACTTTAAAGAACTCAAGTAGGGTGAATCACAACAGGAAGCACCTGTCCAATTCCCCATTGGGTAGGAATTCAACAGAAATCAATTCAATGCTACAAAATATGGGAAAAAATCCCCAGAGCCCAACTCTGCACCGTGTAGGTTCTGCCCGTGTTAGTGCTCCCAAATGAAGAAAACAAAATAAAATGCACCATTTTACCTCAGTTTATCTGCGATGAATATAACCCGCCGTTCAAGCAGCAAAGAAGCAAACACCCTGATAACTTGACGTATGCTGAGGCAACGGAAAAGACAGTCAAAGTCCACGTGTTCCAACCGGGAGTCCATGGGGCGTCGAAGCTCAATCACCTAAAACAACAACGTTAGTGGTCAGACTGCTGAAGAACAGAGCCACGCAGGTACATGTGACACTGCCGTTCAAAGTCAGAGTCATGCATAGTAGCGCAGTTTCACAGTCATGCAGTCATCAGAGAGTCACACAGTCATGCAATGTCACATGATTCAGTCGCGCAGTCATGCATCATCACGCGACTTGGTCACGCAGTCATTCAGCACAGTACAAAAGCTTTCAGTCTGCACTGACCATAAAGTACATTTACTATTCCTATTTTATTCCCCCCCACCCCCTCACATTCCCATCAACAGAACCCCTCTTCACCTGTACACTGGGCCCACTGCAGTGGCAAATTAATCTACCGCCTTGATGTCGTTGTGACGGGATGAAGCGTGCACGGATGGAGGAGAGGAACAGAAGTGGGCGACAGTGGCAGGGAGAGTGGAAAGAAAGTTGTACGGGGGGGAAGGATCTGGTTACATGAGGGGGGGGGTTCTATTAGAGGGCAGCATGGTGATGCAGCGGTAGACTTGCGACCTTACAGTGCCAGAGACCCTGGTTCAATCCTAACTACGGGTGCTTGTCTGTACGGAGTTTGTCCGTTCTCCCTGAGACCTGCGTGGGTTTTCTTCGGCATCTCCAATTTTCTTCTACCCTCCAAAGATTTACAGGTTTGTAGGTTAAATGGCTTGGTATAATTATAAATTGGCCATAGTGTGTGTAGGATAGCGGGGATCGGGCCTGGTTGGAGCGGGCCTGATGGGCCGAAGGGCCTGTCTCCGTGCTGTATCTCCAAACTGAACTAAACTAAAATAAACTAAAATTCAATGTTTAGGCCATTGGCTTGCCCGTTATCCAAGCAGAGTCAAGAGAGATTTTAATTGTCATAGGCATCACAAACAGAACAATGACATTCTTATTTGCTGCAACTCCACAGGCACATTAATGCAACAACAAATAAATATACAATAAACAATAATTATCTGTTACACAGCTACCAGACTATAATAGTGCAATCCAAAGTATATAGCACAACCAATACCAAGTCCATAATAGTTTTTTACTCAGGTAGGGTTGAAGTTAGTGTCGTGCAGTGTGGTTCAAGAGCCTGGCGATTGTTGAGAATATGCTGTTCTTGATCCTGATGGTAACAGTTCTAAGGTTCCAGCATGGTGGCAGCAAGGTGAGTGGCATGGCCAGGATGTGTGGGTCTCCAAGATATTAGCTGCCTTCTTGAAGCAGCGGTTTTTGTAGATTCCTTCAATGGTGGGATCTGTAGATTCCTTCCTGCTTTCTGCAGCCTCTTTGTACTAGGGCATTCGAGTTGTTGGACCAGGCTGTGATGCAACCAGTTCGTATGATCCCTACAGTACATCAGTACGTTCAATAAAGTATTTATTGTCATGCCATATCTCGTAAACCTTTTGAAGAAATAGAAGCATTGAAGAGCCTTCTTTGGGGTTGCATCAATGTGCTGGGTCCAGGGCAGATCTTCAGGGATATGCACACCCAGGGAACTTGAAGTCCTTGTTTCTCTTCTCTACTGTTCCATCGATGAAGAGGGCTTCATGGACCTTGGCTTGCCCTTGCTGAAGTCAACAATCAGCTCCTTGGACTTGCTAATGTTGAGAGCAAGATTGTTGTTCCAGTACCTTTCAATCCGATTATTGATCACCCTCCTGCACTCATCTTAAACAGTTAAAATTGATGATATCATCGGCAAATTAAACTGGCGTTTGAGCTGTGTGTGGGCTCACAGGCATGGGTATAGACAGAATGGAGCAGAGGAATGAACACAGAGCATTGTGGGGCCATTATGCTGATGTCCTGCAAAGAGAAAGTGTTGCCAATTCATTCTGATTGAGGGTCTGCAGTGAGCAAGTCGAGGATTCCATTGCGTAGGGATGACCAGCGTTCCAGTTCTTTCAGTTTGACAAGATGCTTAAAGGGGATGATGGTGTTGAATATCGAGCTGTTCAACACCATCATCTTCTAGTTTACAGTTCTTCCAGTTGCTGGTACATTAATTGATATACCAGACAATTACTTTTATTTAGATATAGATCACATCATTTAGATTTAGGAAGTATTCTGGTACTCATATACTACAGGAACAATGTTATCAATGGCTTACACCACGACGACACCACGGTGGTAGGACTGATCAGCGACAACGACGAGTCAGCCTACAGGGAGGAGGTCCAGCACCTGACAACCTGGTGTGCCGATAATAACCTCATCCTCAACTCCCAGAAGACGAAGGAAATCATTGTTGACTTCAGGAAGAACAGAGGGGGCAGACACACCCCCATCCATATAAATGGGACTGAGGTGGAGCGGGTCTCCAACTACAAATTCCTCGGAGTACACATCTCGGAGGATCTGTCCTGGTCCCTCAACACCTCCAAGCTGATCAAAAAGGCGCAGCAGCGCCTTTACTTCCTGAGGCTCAAAAAAGCCCACCTGTCCCCCCTGACCCTGACCAACTTCTACCGATGCACCATTGAAAGCATCCTGACCACCTGCTTTACGGTATGGTACAGAGTTGCACCGTAGCAGACAGGAAGGCACTACAACGGGTGGTGAAAACCGCCCAGTGCATCATCGGTGCCCCGCTCCCTGCCATGGATGCCCTCCACTGAAAACGGTGTCTGACACGGGCTGGGAAGATCATCAAGGACCCCTCCCACCCTAACCATGGACTGTTTGCCCTCCTACCATCGGGGAGGCGGTACAGGAGCCTCAGGTCCCGCCCCAGCAGGATGAGGAATAGCTTCTATAATAACACCATCACACTGCTGAATTCAGAGTCCCACCGATAGATTTCCACACCTGTATTTATTTATCTGTATTTACCTATATATTGCTATCACTTCGTACTGTCACTAAACTGCATTTTGTTGTACCCATACTTGTATCTGTGCAATGAAATTAAAGTTGAATTGAATTGAATTACAGAGGATCATAATGCATATGATGTGATACTGTATCCTTTCTGGTTCTAAATAACTATCACAACCAATATTTAATATCAAATATAATTTTTTAATATGGTTATATAAGGAATAGCACACCTTTTACACTCCTAGTTTTACTTCAGCAAAAAACATTGCAGCTTTCTGTTTATGATTTGCGATTAATGGACATCTTGTTTGAATTACTGTCTTATTATCCATAGCCAGACCTCAGTTTTACCACAAAACTTTGAAATAAAAATGTGCCATTTCAGACACCACCTTTAGACAATAGTGAGTGCTTTGAGATGTTTGTGTCTCAACTCAGTGGAATATTCAATATATTTGCTGGCATGCAACGATGTTGCACACTTAGTGGCCCCTTGCTGACTGTTCATAAACCTTTGGGCGAATCTATGTAATCTCTCTTGGAGTACGCACGAATATCCCGTTAATATAAAGCCACTCACCTCATTTCCAGCTCCTGGCAGAAATGTCTTGACTTTTATGGTCCTTCCAGGAGCAGGAAAAGGCGACTCCATCAGACTCCTCATGAATGGATAGACCAGAGCAGTAGAAATTCCACGCCTCCTCTCCACTTCATCCAGAATCTGTTCAAAAAAAAAATTGATAAACATCTTCCTCAGGACACATTATTTTAATCTTTTAATTATCAAGGACATTGAATTGTATGATTAAGATCTCAGAATTATTTGAATGAACAAACTGTTTTGGTGACATGTTTAAAATACAGGTGATGATGAACGATATCATTGGAACAAGCTTCTCTTCCAATATGAAGCTCATAAGCAACATAGATACTGTGTATCTAGTATTAACTAATGGGTTGAGACCTTCACCAGCTTTAATTAAAGGCCCTGGCCAAGCCTGGGTCACAGTCAGAATATCTGAGGCATGTAGCTCCCTTCAAGATGGTTCCTTTCTTTCCTGTGTCCCCTCTCAGCTGATCTATATCATCATCTACCCTCCAGTACACAACCCTCTCCAATCATCTAATGCACGTACCAAGTGTACCAATTGTCTCTCATACTTATCCAATCATCTTCTAACCCAATATGTTTCCAACTCTTCTCCACTATATGAACTCTATTTCCATTCACCATCATCCACCCAAGGATCCTCTCCAGATGCCCGCTATATGTGTTCATTCCTCATAATATCCCATTGATCACCGCCACATGTTGCCATTCAAAACACTTACAGTGTAAGCACGCTCCCTCCCCCCTGCAATGATGGGAGGTGGTGCAAATAGTTTTTTTTGCACAACTGCTTATGTTAGGCTTTTCTACTGCCTATGACACATTGAGTCTTGTACACAACAGAACTTCGGAGCTATCCATGTTCTCCGGATATGCTGTCTGACCCACTGAGTTACTTCAACAGATTGTGTTATTTGCAAGATTCCAACATCTGCAGTTCCTTGTGCAAGCAGTGGACTGCATATATAATGGAGCTCCATGCAACAATGGTAGAATTTAGCTTTCAATTGCTAAAATGGCATATTGGTTCCCTTATCAACACTACAACGGCCTCTTTTCTCTTCACAGCAAAAGAACAGAATCATGAACCATTGTCATCAATGACTGTTGGAAAAACAAATCCAGGAATCCTGCAATAAAAATGGAATTTGACTTATTCAGTCACTTTCTATAGACTTTGATTCTATGATTAAAAACAGATGGAACTGTGGAATTTGATCTG
Source organism: Okamejei kenojei (assembly GCA_035221665.1). Lineage (NCBI taxonomy): Eukaryota > Metazoa > Chordata > Chondrichthyes > Rajiformes > Rajidae > Okamejei > Okamejei kenojei. The sequence goes on along the minus strand of CM069148.1, from coordinate 26,101,433 downwards.
TAAAATACTGGTTTAACAAACTCCCAGCATCTAAGGTAATGAACGCAAACTTTACTTGTTCAATCATCATTGTCCCTGTTTATATATGAGATGAGCAGAGTCATGTTCAATTAATGATTAGTTATTGCAAGAAGTTTTGAATAGAGTTCAGATGATAGGTTTCTAAAAAATGATAAATGTGAAGATTCATGTTAATCTGGAGAAAATTGAACACTAAATAGCACAGGATGGCCATCATGATGTTCCATTGCCGATATGTAATCATAGAGTCACACAGCACAGATAAAGCCATTTGACTCATTATGTACATGTCACCATCAATTACCCATCAAGAAGAATGAGGAGGGACCTCATTGAAACATACAGAATAGTGAAAGGCTTGGATTGAGTGCGTGTGGAGAGGATGTTTCCACTAGTGGGAGAGTCTAGCCTCTTAAAGGATGTTCTTTTAGGAAGGAAATGAGGGTGAATCTGTGGAATTCTTTGCCAAAGAGGCTGTGGAGGTCAACTCAATGGTTATTTGTAAGGCAGAGATAGACATATTCTTGATTAGTATGGGTGTCAGGGTTTATGGGGAGAAGGCAGGAGAATGTGGTTAGGAGGGAGAGATAGATCAGCCATGATTGAATGGTGGAGTTGACTTGATGGGCTGAATGACCTAATTGTGCTCTATCACTTATGACCTTATGACCCAGTTCATTTATCCTCTTCACTTATCTCAGAAAGTAGCAGTACCCTAAGCTCACATTAACAGTAATTTTGGTGACTGGAATCTTCTGCCATTATCAGTCACCACTCCACCAACCAGGCCAATAGTTGCAGAAAATGAATAATTCAATTTTACTATTTCATATGGTTGGACCTCATTCTCATCAGATATTGGATTGATTCATGCTGGATTCAGCTAACCAATGGCAGTTCCTATCTGCCCCATTTATTAAGGTTTACTGCAGAACACTGAGTTAGGTGCAGGCTAATATGTCAAAGCAGCTAGACACTAAAGCTGCAGAGGTGAATAGGCATCAGGTTGACATGTTCCTGAATTCCTGAACAACCAGTGAGATGAGGCAATGCTGCAGAAGGGACTTCCTTTTTCCTAAGTCGATAAGCGATTTTAATGGTTTGCACACACGGATAGACGCACATAGTCTCTTGCCCAGAGTAGGGGAATCGAGATCCAGAGGACATAGGTTTATGTTGTTGGGGGGGGGGGGGGGGGGGGGGGGGGGGGGGAAGAGAAGATTTAATAGGAACCCGAGGGGTAACTTTTTCAAGCAAAAAGGTAGTAGGTGAATGGAATGAGCTGCCGGAGGAGGTAGTTGAGACAGGTATTATCACAACGTTTAAGAAACATTTAAACAGGTACATGGATAGGACGATTATGTATAGAGGATTATGGGCCAAACGCAACAACCCCAGGCAGCATTTAACCCCATTTGTTGGGCTGTGAGGACCTAGGGTTTTCACGCTGTACGACTAAATTATATTTTATTTCTATAAATTTCTGACTAATTCAGTAAGTAATTTTAAAAACTGCAAATAAAATGTTTCCTCCTCATGACAAAGTATTGTGGAAACCACAAATGTTTCTGAGTCATTAGAGATCATTAGATGATTTCAAGATGCATGAATAGAAAACATTGTTTAACAGCCCATATTGGGAATGAAATGGTCTCAGTTATGTTGATGGCATGACAGATTAAATTGTCAGCATTAGGTTAATGATGATTATCATATTCATCTTCTGTTTAATTTCATTTCCAATTTAACAACTATATAACTTTGGGAAGGTACATCTCCGCTTCCAAATTCTGGGGCATCATAAGGTAATACAATAAGAATTTAATGAAATGAAGAAATCTTGGCCTCCTGTCACAGTAGCATATCCAAAAACATCCACTCTTATCTTAAATCTTTGATGCCAGTCACATACATCAGCTACATTCACACATGAAGCAAGGAAGAGAATCATAATGATGGGTGAATCTCTGCAGATTTTAGCTATTGAATCCAAACTAGGCGATAAAGAGCTTACTGTGTATAAGATACTGTAAACCCTCATTATAACGGACTTTAGGGGGGAATGGTATCTGTTATTGCCGATTGTCCGCTATAACCGAGTACGGTAATATCATCGTTATGTAGTTGAAACAAAGAACTGCAGATGATGGTAATACCCAAAGGATACAGTGCTGAAGTAACTCAACGGGTCAGGCAGCATCTCTGAAGAACATGGATAGGTGTTGTTGGGGCCCTAGACAAGTATCCAGATTGCTTTGCTGCATGACCCATAATCTTTCCATCATGAGGCACCACCTTTAAACACTGCTACTTAAATGCAAAGGACAAGACGTTTCAAGCTACACCTTACCTGGTTTTACCCTAACTGTAAGTGATACATTGCACTAGAAATGAATGTGTTCCATTTTTCCAGCATTAGCCCCATGCTGATAAACATAAAATCTGTAATTTGTTTCACTTACATATATTCATTTTTCCTCAGCCAATTGATAATTTGCATCATGCAACACTTCCAAACATGAATAAACAGAGCACCAGGCTGCCATCAATGATGAAAAATCCCATGCGCTTGCCAATTTGCTGCTAGTCTGATTTCAAATCCAGCCAACATTATTTTTACAATGCTTTCAATAAGTTTCCTTTTAATATATTTTTGCCATCTGTTTCCATGATGTGGATAACGTTGGTGTTTAATCCGGTATAATTAAGAGTCCTTTCTATCACCACTTACAACAGAGACCAAAGCTTTGGACGTTGTTGACTGCTTTCAGCACCGGATATTCAGTTGTCAAGGATGAAAGGTTCAGCCGTTGCCCCTTTCAGCAGGGGCTACTTCACCCCACTGCTACAATCCAACTTCAATGGGAAACCTTGGGCAGTTTCCAAACTGTAGAACAGAAACTTCTGGTGGTTTTTCCACTTTAAAACATTAAGTAGGCGAACAATGACCTGGTAAATTAAAGCCATGCTGTATTTTGTCTACCACGCGAAGTTCATGGATTGCTGCAACATTTGTCAGTAAACCTTTTGATGAATGATGGGAAAAGATCACTCAGATAAAAAAAAATTCTGGAACAATTATGCATAAAAGTACTTTATATTGGGAAGTAAAAAATATGATCCCACTCTGGTGTACGGGAATCAACAATGAGAAAGATTCAAATTGGAGATGATCCAGGGAGAAACATAGAAACATAGAAACATAGAAAATAGGTGCAGGAGTAGGCCATTCGGCCCTTCGAGCCTGCACCGCCATTCAATATGATCATGGCTGATCATTCAACTCAGTATCCTGTACCTGCCTTCTCTCCATATCCCCTGATTCCTTTAGCCACAAGGGCCACATCTAACTCCCTCTTAAATATAGCCAATGAACTGGCCTCAACTACCTTCTGTGGCAGAGAATTCAAGAGACTCACCACTCTCTGTGTGAAAAATGTTTTCCTCATCTCGGGCCTAAAGGAATTCCCCCTTATCCTTAAACTGTGACCTCTTGTTCTGGACCTCCCCAACATCGGGAACAATCTTCCTGCATCTAGCCAGTCCAACCCCTTAAGAATTTTGTAAGTTTCTATAAGATCCCCCCCCCCCAATCTTCTAAATTCTCGCGAGTACAAGCCAAGTCTATCCAGTCGTTCCTCATATGAAAGTCCTGACATCCCAGGAATCAGTCTGGTGAACCTTCTCTGTACCCCCTCTATGGCAAGAATGTCTTTCCTCAGACTTGGAGACCAAAACTGTACGCAACACTCCAGGTGTGGTCTCACCAAAACCCTGTACAACTGCAGTAGAACCTCCCTGCTCCTATACTCAAATCCTTTTGCTATGAAACATCCTTTTGCTATGAAGAGGAGACATGTTACTATGAAGGGATATAGAAAGGTACTGGGTCTTCAGCCCACAATGTATATGCCGAACAGGATGCTAAATTAAACTGATCTTATATACCTTCACGTGATCCATATCCTTCTATTCCCTGCATATCCATGTGCCTACCTAAAAGCCACTCACATGTCACTATTGTATATGCCTCCACCACCACCCTTGGCAGCTTATTCCAGGCGCCCACCACTTTCTGTGTAAAAAACCTACCCCATGCATGTCCTTTACACTTTGCCCCTCTCACCACCAAGAACCTGAGAATTCTAGAAACTCACAACATAGAAGGCCATTCAGTTCATTCTGCCTATGCTAAAGAATGGGCTGCTGTTTTTATCCAACTTCTCCACTTTTTGTGCATAATGTTCATATTCATTCCTTCACAACTCATGTATTACTTTATTTATGGAGTCAGCTTCCACCACATCTTCGGTCAAAATTAATTTCCATTAGGTTTCCAATTAAATTTTAGTTTATTTCCTGACTTGCCATTCCAAATAAATGACATTTGGACAGGTACACAGATAGAAAATGTTTCAAGGGATAAGGGCCAAATGCAGGTTAACTATGACTTTGCCTTCCTAATCCTCAATTGATGAGAAACTATCATTGCTGACATTCAAAGTGTTACACGGTACCTTTGAAAAGAGTGTGAAACAGCCCAAGCGACTGATGACACAATAAACTTCTGGCAAGCGAGGAACTTTTCCACTTGGCTGAAATGAAAAAAAATATATATAAACATTATATTTAAGAAGAAATGGTGGTTTAAACCGGAGATAGACACAAAAAGCTGGAGTTACTCAGCGGGACAGGCAGCATCTCTGGAGAGAAAGAACAGGTGACATTTCGACTTCTTCAGACATCAAAATAAACATTATAGATATTTGCCTAACTGTAGAAGTTTACATCCTGCAAGTTAAAAACATGCCTTTAGTTACTTCACTGCATTAAAGATGACTGGAGTCATTTTGTAAACAACATCATGAAATAAAGTAACGTGATTGGAATATAACAAACTAAAATAGAACAGTAACTAGATATAAATAATTAATATATGTCAAGTAAGTTCCCACTTGCCATACAGCATTAAAGTACATAAATAAAATTAGAAAATAGGTATGAATAAAAATGTGCAAATTCTACAAAAATCAATTTATTATAAAAGCATCATTTTACACATGGATTGAAACCATTGCTTTTTGTCTACTACCCTTAGGGATTCCAATTTTTGTTCAGGCTAAAAGACGAGATCATAATCATATAGATTATGGTGGTTAAATACGATCATTAATTGCGAGATGTTAAAGGGCTAATGGGATTCAGGAATTTCACCGTTTAGAAGTTGGGGTATGTATGAGCATGTGCGAGTAAGTCTGCGCTGAGATTTAGTTTTAATGCTAAGACAATTGGGCGTCAGTAGAGTTGCTGCCGTACAACACCAGCGACCCAGGTTCGATCCTGATTACGGGTGCTGTCTGCGTGGATTTGCACATTCTCCCTGTGAGAGGTTTCCTCCGGGTGCTCCAGTTTCCTCCCACATTCCAAAGACATACGGGTCTGTAGGTTAATTGGCCCTCTGTAAATTGTCCCGAGTGTGTTGAATAGAGCTAGAACTTGTGATCATTGGTTGACATGTATTTGTTAGACCCAAGGCCTTGATTCCATGTCATATATCTAAACTAAAAACCAAACAACAAGAAAGAGAAAAAAGCAGTGTGCTTATCATGTTTGAAGATTAAGAGAAAGCAGAATGAAAATGTTCATGCAGCAGAGCCTTGCACACTTTGGCTTTCACTACAGATAAATGTGTCATTACTTGCTGGGGTGTGTATTTTAATGAAGGTATTAATAGACTAAGGTTAGATGATGCAGTTCACATCTGACTAAGAGACGATTTGCTTTCCCTTATTAGGCATTGAATTGATCCCGTAAGTTCTGATTAAATCAACCATGTAACGTTGTTACTTAAAATTACATTGTCAAATCTGCTGGAATGCTGACACCTTGCCAGGAGTTTTGGAATGCCACCAGCTCATAGCTGTCCTGTGGGAAATGCCAATAAAAACATATTCCATCCAGGAAAGGTCTTTATGAATTAAAACAAAATTAAGGATTAGATTTCTTTTTATATTGCTAATGTTTTTAAGTGAAACAAATCTGAAACTTCTTCAGAGAAGCACCTAAATGACACTGGAAAGCAGTAAGATAGTCCTTTCCCCGAGTAAACGAGGGTTCTGCTCAACTTCCAGTGAAGTAGCAGTCCTGAGAATATCCTCTGCCCATTGGTTATGAAGCAGTGAATTCAGGATGTTGATTCTCCAACTGCTATTAGTCATCCCAGTCTCTCTTTTACATGGAAGGAAGAAACATTCATAAACTCCTGACAAATGTGTTTACTCAGAATTGAAAGTAAGCTGATATGGACCAATATTGAAAACTGGTACAGAAAAGCCGAAGTTATGTTTTCAAAACAACAGTATGGGTAGGAAATTAAAGTTATTCTTATTGAGGGGGTCATTTCAATGTATGAAATCACTAACTGTGTGAATTGCAGTTATGTAAAGCTACAGCTACATGCTGCTGTTTTTAAAGTACATTCTACATGCCTCAAACATAGCTAAAATAACTTTTCAAAGCCTGCTGGGATACAAGTTAAGTTTCAGATAAAGAGGAGCAGGGGAGTCAATAGTCTGGTGCTGGTTGTTCAAGAATCAGACATTTGATTGATTGAAAGACATGGTGTGGAAACAGGTCTTCCGGCCCACTGAGTCCACTCCGATAATCTATTATCCATTCACACTAGTTCTATGTTACCCCACTTTTTCATCCACTCACAAGGAACAATTTGGAGGCCAATTAGCATCCAAATTCGCAAGCCTCTTGGATGTGGGAGAAAACCGGAGCACCCAGAGGAAACCCACGAGGTCACACATTGAACATGCAAACTCCATGATTTAGCCGGACCAGAGTTTGAGGGGAGTTCTGATAGGAATATATACAATTATGTGAGGCATGGATGGGGTAGACAGTCAGAACCTTTCTCCCAAAGTGGAAATGTCAAAGACCAGAGGACGTATCTTTAAGTTTGAAGAGGGGGGGAGGAGGTTCTAGATGTACGGGGCAATTTTATTTTACAGAGTTGTGGGTACCTGGAAAACATTGCCAGAGCAGGTGGTGGAAGCAGATACAGTGGTGCCATTTAATATGATTTTAGATAGGCACATAGATATGCATGGAATGGAGGGATATGGATTACGTGCAGGCAGAGATGATTGGTATCGGCACTGGCACGGTGAGCCAAAAATCCTGTGCGGTACTGTTCCATGTTCACACCCCTTTGGCTGGAGAATTCCACAAATTCAACAATAGTATTAGAGGAAAAGTCCTCTCTAGTCTGCCCTGACTAAATAACACCTTATTTTGGCACCCTGGTTCATGAACCCCAGCCAGGAGAACCATCAACATCACACAGGTACAGGCCCCAAAGAATTTCAGGATATTTCAACAAACAGCACCGACCCTTGCAGTACACCACTCATTGTAGACCTCCAACCTGATCAACAGCTCTCCATGTCTACACTCCAAAACAATTTTAAATCCATTTGGCTAGCATACCCTAAATTCCACATACTCTAACTTTTCAGACTAGCCTACCAATGTGGGATTTCTCAAAGTCTATGGTAAGATCCATATCGACAAAATTCACTGCCCTGCTCCCATCAATCCTCTTGGGGACTTCTTCGCAAAACTCAGATTCATGAGATACAATTTACCTTGCACAAAGCCCTGTTGACTATCCCTAATCAATCAATGCCCATTTAAAATGCTGGTAGATCCTGTCCCTAAGAATCGCCTCCAACAACTTTACCACCACTGATGTCAGGTTCATCAACCAGTAGTTTCCTAGCTTGTCCTTGATGGTTTTCTTAAATAACAATACAACATTAGCCATCATCTCTGCAAGGGCCTCTATAATTTCCTTCCTAACATCCCACAAGATCCAAGGATATATTTGGTCAGGCCCTGGGGATTTATACATGTCACAACTGCTGATACCGTCTCCAAATGCTTAATTTCTCCCTCTACAAGAAACCCGACAACTCAGGAATGAATCTACTGAAACCTAGCTGTAATTGCTCTGTTGAATAATAGAGAGATCAAAACTGTGCACAATATTCAAGGTATGGTCTCACTCGGAAGCTATATAATTGGGGCAAGAGCCTGTATGTATATACCCAAATCCCCTTGCAATTAAAGGTCAATGTACTATTTGGCTTCTGAATTATGTGCTGTGCCTGCATGTTAATTTTCAGTGATGCATGTACAAGGATATAAGGTCTTTTGAATACCAACATCTTTCAATCTCTCGCCATTCAAAAACAAAACGTCACCTCCCTACCAACAGAAGAGGTATTGTTTTAACATTGGAATTGCAGTTTGTAAAGGACTATGATATTAAAAAAATATATAGTACCATCACACACAGTTTCGTGTTTCAATTTACATGTTATTTCTTTTAATAATTTGTAATGAGCAACGAATTCTATAGCTAGTCACCATTTGATTCTTTTTCTGAGATTCTTTTTCTTTGCTTTGCACTCAATTTTGTATTTCTCCTCACTTTTACACCAGTTTATATCCCCTTTCCAATCACTGGCAGCCTATTCCAGGGAAAGTGGACTGAGTCGTATTGCATGAGACTCTGCTGCAGAAATAATATCACCCCAACCTTGAGCATCTGCGAAGTAGGTCAGAAATTCCTGCCATCATCTGCTGGGACCATTCTATCCGCATCTTTAGCCTATCCCCTCACTATTGGGAGCATTGTGACGATGCGGCGATACATTAGTTGGCTGACTAGGAATTATTTAGTCTAGCCCAATATAATGGTTTCTCTGAATCTAATTTGTTAAAATGAGTACTTTAAAAAAGATGAAGACAATCAAGTCAGGGCTAGTAAGAAAGCTGTAATTAATGATCATTTATTTTACTCTGAGAAGGCATGGTGGGGTGCTAACTGCAGCTTAGTTTCATTATGGCATGTTAAAGCTGACAAGGACAATCATACTCACCAATAACCGTCTGCAATAACCAAATCGTCGACTGCCATCTTCCCCAGTGAGCATGAATGAGAACGTTTCGCTGAAAGAGAGGATCATGATAAGTTTCTCAAAAACAAACGCCGTGAAGAAACACTGATTAAATCTGCTTTGGCACATGAGATTCTCACTAACATCTTATTCCATTGAAAATAATTTGCAGTTATGCAAGGATGCACTAGGTTCAACACTAACTAATGTTACACATACGTTACAGTTCCTGATTTGTTTGAAAAAAAATCATTAATAATAGATATTAATTTTGGAAATATTCAACAAGGTCTGGAAATTATTTCAGGAATGTTTTTCTTACTTTGGAGTATTCAGTTTCTTTGTTTTAAGTTTAGAGGGAAGAACAATTTATGGTCAATTTTGTTTTACACACAAACAATTGTATTTCCTTTATGCCGATATGTCCAAATTTGAAGTGCTGTGGACATTATATGGTCATAACCCATTCAAAACTATTTTTTTACCTCTTCCTTCTCATAATTGAAATTTCTGCAACCATTTACTAAGGCCTATTTGAAATGTACAAAATTACAGTGGGTGATGGGTATATGGAACAAGTTGCCAAAGGAGGTAGTTGAGACAGGTATTATCACATCATTTAAAATACATTTGGACAGGTGGATGGGTAGGAAAGGTTTAGAGGGATATGGAGGGGTATGGACAGGCACAGACAGGTGGGACCAACATAGGTGGGGCATCTTGGTTGGCATGGGTAAGGTGTGCTGAAGGACCTGCTTCCATGCTGTACAACTCTATGACTATGAATCTACAACTATGTTGAGAGGAAAAGCCTGAGGAGGCATGGTTGGCTAACCAGATATTGGTTTTGTGTTAGCAGATACATGGACCCGAATTCCAGACCTAGCCATCAACTGTGAACACACTTATTTCATTGATGATGAGAAAGTTCACAATTTACCAAGAAACTGGTTTAAAATCCCAACCTGCCTCCCTTTTGGGGGAAAACCAATCTCATCATAAATATACTCTCTGTCAACTAGTAATCAGATACTCTAAATGTGGCCTCAAACAATATCATATATATCTGCAACATGACCTCCCAACTTCTATGCTCAATATTCTGATTGATGAATGCCAATGTGGCAAAAGCCTTTTTGAAACCTGTTCATCAAAACGGGTTTATACGGTCAAAACAGCTTCATCAAAACCTCCCTAAATTAATTATCAAAACGAGTTGCTATTATCAAATTATGGATGTAATAACTTCCACACTGTGTGTGGCTGGTGTGGATTATTCCTTATCATAGAACGAGTAGTATAGATGTTGTTGGAAAAGTACAGCAATGCTTCTCTCATTTTAACCAAAGTGCTGGAGGAACTCAGCGGGTCAGTATAGAATATAGTTCTCAGCATTGCACTGCACCAGGTCCAGAGACAAAGTTCAATGTCCGCAATGGGGTAGAGGTGAATCGGACAATATTCCAGTTTATTCAGAAATCGGATGGTAGTCTAGTTTATGGAAAAATTGTACATGAACTGCAATCCTAGATCGCTTTATACTTTAGCGAAAGTTCGTGCCTGTATATTCATTATAATGAACTGCTCGAATAATTCTCAGTTGATTTACCTGGTAAAATCTGACACTGGACTCCAGTCTTTGGCATCTGGAAAGCAGAACTGTGGGATTGCTTTCAGTCGTTCCTCTGCCTCACGTACCTGTTTTGTTGGCCTTTCTAGCTGTGGAGGAGAAGCAAAGTTCGAGTTACTACCTGGACACCATCAACAATTCCAATAATAACTGTCAATGGTGCATTCTGTAGAAGCACTCTGAGTCGCATCATAGATGATAGTGTTATATCTTGGTAGTGCTTAATATACCACAGGTCATTTTTTACATAAATTATTAATGGAGCTCATAGTGGACCATGCAAAATTATTATATTGTAACAATATCTACAAATATTGGTATTGGTTTATTTTTGTTTTACAGTCATAAATACATAAAGTCATTATTACTGTAGCCCATCTCTGGCAAAACATAACATTTTGATACTTTAGCAGAAGATTTACAAGGGTATCTTGGTCGGCATGGACCAAACATATTTCATTTTATAATCGTATTTAATCACAAATATACTATACACAGATTCATAGGGTTTAGTGATGGTAGAACGGAGAAAGTGCAATCGCCATCAGTCCCCACTGACTTAAAGTAAATGTTAAAATGATCAGAGTGAGAGAGAAGATTTTGTTTGCACAAGTTGTAATAATTGGTGTGCCAGACAATATTGTGCAAACATGCTAAATTGTCAATTATAAAGGTGAATTAAATATATACTTAAAAACAGAAAGATACCGAGTCATATAGCATGGAAACAGGCCCGTCAGCGCAACGTCCATGCAGACCAAGATGCCCCATCTAAGATAATCCCATTTGCCCATGTATTCCTACCACTCATGATTTTATACACTTCCATATGATCACCCCTCAGCCAGGAATAATATCGTCCTGCCCAATCTCTGCCAATAGCTCAGTCACTCGAGTACTGGCAAACTCCTTGTAAATCTTCTGCACTCTTTCCAGCTTAATAGTAATTTCCTATACCAGGGTGACCAAAACGGAACACAATATTCCCAGTGTGGCCTTGGCAATGTCTTGCACAACTGTAACACCACGTTCCGACTCCAATCCTCAATTCTCTGACTGATGAAGGCCTGTGTGCCAAAAGTCTCCTTCACCACCTATTTACCTGCAATGCCACTTTCAGGGAACTATGTAATCCAAGATCCCTCTGCTCTTCAAAGCTCCCCAAGGGTCTACCATCCACTGTAAAGGCACCGCCCTGGGTTGACTTCCCAAAATGCAGCACCTCACACTTATCTAAATTAAATTCCATTTGTCATTCCTTCGGCCACTTGCCCAATTGATTATGATCTCACTGAAACCATCTTGGTGATTATCTTCACTATCTATGATATTGATTACTTCATTTGAGATATCACTTACTAATCACGTCTTGTATGTTCACATCCAAATTGTTGATATAGATGACATAGATCAATGGGCCCACCACTAATCACAGACCTCCTGTCCGAATGGCATACTAACACCACCACTCTGTTTCCTACCATGAAGCTAATTCTGTATCCAGTTAGGTAACTCTCCCTGTCACCCATACACCAATTCATCCACAGGGGCATTCCATGCGAATGTTATCAAATGTTTTGCTTAATTCATATCGACTACATCAACGACCCTGCCCTCATCAACCTTCCTGGTTACTTCTTCAAAAAACTCAAATCATATTCATGAGACATGATCTCCCACATACAAAACCATGGTGACAATGTCTACAATCTATGTCTTTCCAAATGCCTGCAGATTCTATCCCTCATTTGGTTTTTGAGGAACCCTATTCTCTCTCTTGTTATCCTGTTCCCCTTAATATACATAAACCCTCTTTAGATTATCCTTAATCTTAAGTGTCAGGTCTATCTCATGCATCCTTTCATCCTCCTGATTTCCTTCTTGAGTATGCTACCCAATTCCCAATACTCCTCCAGGGATACACTTGATCCTGGCTGTTTACACTTGACCCATGCCTCCTTTTCTCTAACCAGCCTCAATTTCCATCGTCATCCATGGTTCTTGCCTTGCCACTTTACTCAAAACAGAAATATGCATACCTTGAACTCTCACTACCATATTTTTAAAATCATTCCACTTTCTGAATGTTCCTTTGTCCGATCAGTTTTGCAAATTGCTGCCCAATTGGCCTAACCCCCGCTTACAGCTTTAATTTATGAACCTGCCCTAATCTTATTCTTAAATACTTTAAAGCTAATAGATATATGGTCACGAGTCTCAAAGTGCTCCCCACAAACAGTTTAAGCATTACTAAATGACACTAAAGTGGGTGGCATCATAGATAGCGAAGACAGTTATCAAAAACTACAGCAGGCTCTTGATCAGCTGGGCAAATGGGCTGAGGAATGGCATGTGGTCTCACTCTGACAGTGGAGGAGGCCCAGGACTGAAAGGTCGGTACAGGAATGGGGAGGGGAGTTAAAATGTTTGGCAACCGGGAGATTGCATAGGCCAAGGTGGACTGAGTGTAGGTGTTCAACTAAACAATCGTCCAGTCTGTGCTTGGTCTCATCGATATATAGGAGTCCACATCAAGGACAAAGGATACAGTAGATGAGGTTGGAGGAGGTGCAAGTGAACCTCTGCCTCGCCTGTAATGACTGTCAACTCCCTGGATGGAGTTGAGGGAGGAGGTATAGGGACAGGTGTTGCATCTCTTGCGGTTGCAGGGGAAGGTACCTGGGGAGGGGGTGGTTTGGGTGGGAAGGGATGAGTTGTGGACGGCACGGTCTCTGCAAAAGTGGAAAGTGTGGAGATGGGAAGATGTGCACAACTCATCCCTTCCCACCCAAACCACCCCCTCCCCAGGTACCTTCCCCTGCAACCACAAGAGATGCAACACCTGTCCCTATACCTCCTCCCTCAACTCCATCCACTAGTGGTGGGATCCCGTTGGAGGTGGCGAAATGTCGGAGGACTATACGCTGTGATTTCAGTGGGTCAGGACAGGCAGAAACAATGGGTCTGCTTGGGCAGTTCTGTTGCAGATACAATGGGTCTGTCAGGGCAGGCTATGTTACTTTCGGCTATTTGTGAATTATACATAGGATTATTTTAATCTTGCAGACAAATTGTGCTATTTTTATCAAATAGATATTTTTTAGGTATATTTAATTGGCATGGTTTTGTATATTTGTAGCTTTCTGGCTGGTATATTTCGAATGGTTAAAGATACAATTCACTCAGACCGCCTTTGGGCATGTTGTTTAAAAAATGTCCTTTAAAAAAAATGAATCAATATGGAAAGCTAATTGGGGATCTGCACAAATTTTGCAAGCTTTTGTTGTCATTTTTTTTCTTTCATTTCATGAGTAAATGTACTGACATTGCATTATTGAGGAGGATTAATTTAATGTTGTACTTGGACAGTTATCTGCTTATTCAAAGTACCTGACTGTTGGACAAATATTGTATAACATTCAACTCTGCTCCATGTGGCTTCCACGTGTAGTTAAGGTGCAAATGAAATATTCATACTTCACAAAAGTCATACTTTTCACACACAGGAAGTTATTTTTCACCACAATGTAAGAAACATTAATTTTATTGGAAAACTTCAAGCTCAGATAAATTTGCCTGCTGAAGAATTAGAATCAAGTTTTGGCTGTTGGATGTTATCTGTAGACTGCTGTCGAGTCAAGTCATACCATACACAAGTACGATCAAGTCATGCGCAAGTACAAGAGCTAGTGCAAAGAGGAAACTTCTAATCTATTTAGACCTGTAAGAGAGATTTTAAAAAGCGGGATGAAGGTTGCCAAGTTTGGACTAAGGGCTTGTTTCCATACTATATGACTGTGAGTGGAACGATGGCAGTAGATCCATAGACAATAGACAATAGATGCAGGAGTAGGCCCTTCGAGCCAGCACCGCCATTCAATATGATCATGGCTGATCATCCACAATCAGTACCCCATTCCAGCCTTCTTGCCATATCCCCTGACTCCACTATCTTTAAGAGCTCTGTCTAACTCTCTCTTGGAGGCATCCAGAGAATTGGCCTCCACTGTCTTCTGAGGCTGAGAATTACACAGATTTGCAACTCTCTGGGTGAAAAAGTTTTTCCTCATCTTCGTTCTAAATGGCCTACCACTAAATTCTAAACTGTGGACCCTGTATCTGGATCATAGTGGATCCCCTTCTGGGATAGAGATTTTAAAGAGTGGGGGAAGGTTGTCAAGTGGGACCAAGGGATTGTTTCCAAACTGGATAGACTCGGCTTGTACTCGCTAGAATTTAGAAGATTGAGGGGGGGATCGTATAGAAACTTACAAAATTCTTAAGGGTTTGGACAGGCTAGGTGCAGGAAGATTGTTCCCGATGTTGGGGAAATCCAGAACAAGGGGTCATAGTTTAAGGGTAAGGGGGACCGAGATGAGGATCGAGATGAGAAAAACATTTTTCACACTAAGAGTGGTGAATCTGTGGAATTCTCTGCCACAAAAAGTAGTTGAGGCCAGTTCATTGGTTATATTTAAGAGAGAGTTAGATGTGGCCCTTGTGGCTAAAGGGATCAAGGGGTATGGAGAGAAGGCAGGTACAGGATACTGAGTTGGATGATCAGCCACGATCATATTGAATGGCAGTGCAGACTCGAAGGGCCGAATGGCCTACTCCTGCACCTATTTTCTATGTATATGACTCCATGAGTGGAACAATTGTAGTGGATCATAGTGCATCCTCTTCTGAGATCAGCACACAAAGAATCACCATGCTCAGAGACTACTGGGCTTTTTAAAGCTTTGTATTTACCTTTGGAAACTGATAAGATACTTCAGGAATATATGTATTCTTTGAAGGCTTTTTCTTTAATGAAATGACCACAAAATATTCAAAGAGTTCCCGCTCTTGCCATTCAATGAGTTCTCGTTCTAATGTGCGGTAACTGGGAGCTTTCTTCAACACAGACTGAATGTGGACCAAGCGTTGAGTGTGTGCTGCAAAACAAGACAAAATCCAAACACAGTTCAGAGTCTCCACAGGACATCGGACATGTCCTCATTCTTTAGGGAACGTGGGTTCCCCCCTTCTGTCATTGATGGGTCCATCACTTATCTCCGCTGTGCACTGTAGTTCTGCTCTCACACCCCCTCCCCCCAGACGCAACAAGAACACAGTTCGCATGGTCCTCACCTTTCACCCCACCAGCCTCCCCATCAAACACATCATCCTCCGACATTTCTGTCTCCTCCAACGTGATCCCACCACACACCTAATTTCGACCCCTTTCTGCCTTCCATAGAGACCACTCCCTCTGCAACTCCTTGGTTCACTCAACCCTTCCCACTCGCACCACGCCCTCCCCAGCTACTTACCTCTGCAACTGCAGAAGATGCAACACCTATCCTTATAGCTCCTCCTTTGACTCAGACAGTACTTCTAGGTGAGACAGAGGTTCAAATGCACCTCCTCTAACCTCATCTACTGCATCGGTGTTGCCAATGTGGGCTCCTGTACATTGACGAGACCAAGCGTAGACTCGGCAACTATTTTGCTGAACACTTACCCCAAGGTCGACTGGATCTCCCGGTTAGGAACCATTATAACTCCCCTTCCCATTCCCACACTGACCATTCTGTGAGTGAGTCCACACGTAAATTGGAGGGACAACACCTCATATTTTGCTTGAGTAGCTTACAACACAGCAATATGAACGTTTAATTCTCTAATTTTAGTTAACTAATACAAACCCCCCCCCATTAAAAGTCGGTTGACCAGGTCCACAGTTCGCCATGATGTATCCATCATGGGATCACACTGTCCCTAGCCGACAATTGGCCTATCAGAACCTGTCTGATGTCATCTGTGGCTGGCCCTGATTTGTCCTGGTCTTTTCTTGCTTCCAGTTCCTCCCACCTCCAATTAGCCTGAAGAAAGGTCCCTACCCCAAATATTATCATGGGAATTAATCTGCGGTTCATGCAGCTTGAGAGAACAAACCAAAATGTATCCTTTGCTGCACAGGCTAGCAGCAATAATATAAATGAAGCCCCTTACAAAGTACTCAATGCATTGTGACCTCTTACCTTTAAACCTGTCATCTGAGTCACTCTCACTCTCACTGTTCTCATCTGTGAAAGAGATAAAGAAATTGAGTGACGATTCCAGTAAACCAAAACAAGCTAAAATCCAGGTCATAGACTAAACAGTCTTTGGTCATGCAGCAGCTGTTGAAAGTTTGGCTTTTAGAAAACTGTTGAGAATGGAATTGTTTTCCACCGTAGCGGAATGGTATGTATAGCAGTAAGTTAAACCACTCTCCTCCCGCACATAATCAGCAATTGAAGAAAAAACAAGTTAACTGAAAGCATGCTGAAGAATTTATCTTTTATATCCTTTGTAAAAGGGTGTCTTAACGTAGCGTCAAATAGCACAGGATTCGTGGTTGGAATAATACAAACAATATGGCATAGATCATCTTTACACTCTCTGGTACAACAACTGCTCAAAGAATTAGAACTGTACCTACATACTCTCCCTGGAAAATCCATTCATGCTGGGGTCAGAGATTGGAAGGAGATGGGGAAATCTCCTTTCCTTAGGTTATCACTTGGAAATCAAGTCACAAGCCATATACAGTAAGCCCCCACAATAACAGACCTCTTTATAACAGATTTTGGTTAAAGCAGATAGAATCTGCTGTAGATCAAGTTAATTGTTTCAAAGAATGACCACTAGGTGGATGGAACAATTCTTGGTTTAGTTATGTTTTAGAGATATGGGTGCTGTACATTGATGTTGCTCTGTTTCTTCTACTGTCCTTATTATTGAACCAATAAAAGTGTTTTAATTACTTTGGAAATTTAGACATTTCAATAGTGCTTTTGATCCATTTGAGCTTAGTTTAGTTTAGAGATAGAGTGTGGAAACACTGAGTCTGTGCTGACCAGCGGACAATAGTTCTATCTTACACATTCTGGACAATTTACAGTGAGTAGGCCGGAAAGTTGTGAGTCTGTGGAATTCTCTGCCTCCGAGGGCAGTGGAGGCCGGTTCTCTGGATACTTTCAAGAGAGAGCTAGATAGGTCGCAGAAAGAAAGCGGAGTCAGGGGATATTGGGAGAAGGCAGGAACGGGTTACTGATGGGGATGATCAGCCATGATCGCATTGAGTGGCAGTGCTGGCTCGAAGGGCCAAATGGCCTACTCCTGCACCTATTGTCTATAACTACCACTATTTCCTAAACAGTTCTACAGCTTTCCCTCCAGAAGGGCGGAGTGGCGAACGGCTCAGAGCTGCCGTGCAGCAGGGTTCCAGCAGTGGCGACCAGGCTTCAGAGCTGCGCTCCAGCGCAGTCCAGCGATTTTTTTTTTTCTTTTTGTCTGTTCTTGTGTCTGTTTTCAGAGGCTTGGCCACGGGCCTAAAATCGGAGGCCTTTTGGTTTAAGATCCACCACAGTGAGGAGGTGCCTGGTGAACTCACTGTGGTGGATGTTAAATATGTGTTTATTGTGTGTTTTGTTTTTATTATGTGTGCAGGCAACAAAATTTTGTTGTCTGAATGACAATAAAGGATACTTTGACTTTGATAAGAAATTGTGACAGCGCAGGTTTCCTTCGGGTGCCACGGTCCCCACCCATCCATCGCAGAGACATGCAGGCCTGCAGCCCAACTGGCCTCCGCAAACCGCTGGCAGAGCCGCCCCCCCATCCACCTCAGCGCCAGACACCCGGGCCAGACCCTGACCCCAGCCACTATCTCGCCTCACCTCCCAGGCTCCCCAGCACATCAGCTCCATCCTACATACCAGGCACAACTCACAGTGTGTAGGATAGAACCGGTGCACCGGAGCACCGGGAGAAATCCCACGCGGCCACAGGGCGTACCCACGGTCGGGATCGAACCCAGGCCCTTTTGTCGCAAGGTAGTGGCTCCGGCAGCGACCCACAGAAATCGCACTACACACACACAGAAACCACACAACACACACACCACACAGAAACCACACAACACACAGAAACCACACAACACACACACCACACAGAAACCACACAACACACAGCAACCACACACACAGAAACCACACAACACACAGAAACCACACAACACACAGAAACCACACAACACACACAACACAAACACACAGAAACCACACAACACACAGAAACCACACACACACACACACAAACACACAGAAAACACAACACAAACACACAGAAACCACACAACACACAGAAACCACACACAACACACACCACACAGAAACCACACAACACACAGAAACCACACACAACACACACCACACAGAAACCACACAACACACAGAAACCACACAACACACAGAAACCACACAACACACAAACCTGCATGTCTCCACAACGCGGGAGGAAACCTGAGCACCTGGAGGAAATCCACGTTGTCATAGGCAGCACCTACGGTCAGGGTCAAACACAGGTCTGTGGCATTGTAAGGTAGCAACTCTACTGTGCCATCACAAGGTATTGTGTGCTCTGTGTTCTTTACTGTTTATTGTTCATTGTTTAGCGTATGTTTATTGGCTGTTTTTCTCTTAGTACTGTGCATATTAACCCCATTATTCAGTTATAGCAGACGCTTGGTAAAAACAGACACCATCCTTCCCCATGTGGACCATTATAGCGATGGTTGACTGTAAACTGCCAGTTACATTATTAATGCAGCTGCCGCATGACTCCAATGACCCAGATTCCATTCTAACATCGGGTTTTGTCCGAGTGGTGTCTGAACATTCTCCTCGGTAACTTCAGGAGTTTCCACAGGTGCTCCTCTTTCTTCCCACATCACAAAGACCAGTTAGTTGATTATTTACTTGGCTGCAATGAATTACCCTTAGATAAGTGAGTGGAATAAGAATAAGGGGGACTCAAAGAGAGTAGATTGAAGGGAAGTAAGTGGGGTAATGAGACTGTTGGGATTACACGGAGTGCTGGCATTAACTCAATGGGCTAAATAGCCTCCTTCCATGTTATTGGAACAGATAAGAAATAACATGATGCATGCTGAAGGTCTTCAAAGTGGGAGAAAATTGATTTAAAAGCATCAAATTACAATGTCATATCGCTGGACTAGCCTATTTAAACATAGCACCTTAAAATGCATCAATGCAACAGAGAATGAGGGAAATGAATGAGGGAATGCGTTGATATTTTTGTTGCTTCCAGCTAGGTCAATATGGACAAAGTGAAGAACTTTAATAACTATTGTGACTGTTTATCCCATGTTGCAAAGCAATTCTTCACTTACTGCAAGTCAACTCAATCATTATTATAGCATTTTTTTACATTCATTTTCAGGAGGTTAAAAAGATACAACTCAAGTCAGTTGGTAATTCTCCAAATTCAGATACATCTATGCACATATTTCTGCCCCACTACAGGGGTAAGAAGTACATTGATTAACCCAACTGGGGTGGAAGATTGCAACCTTCACGTGGTCCGCCCCGTTTCGACTAATGCAACCAACCCGGCGTGCACAAACGGAAGATCAAATAGAACAAGTTGTCCTACAACTTTAGGCTGTGCACGCCACGCGAAAGAAGAAGATTAACCCAACTAGAATATTGTAACTACCCTTTACATTGACAAGAATTGAATATTCAATATATGACTGACAAATAAAGTGTCCTCCTGAAATTGAGTTGATTCCTACTGAATTTCAATATCTGTGAGGGGCAGGGAACTGTGGAGAAAAATAACTGAGAGTCTGTGCTTCCCTACCAACGATCATTTCCAATGTGCCGGATGTCTGCTATAACCTGATATGAAAATATTAACCTGAGAGAGAAGGATATTGTAATCATCTTCCAAGAACACTTTTCCAGGCCTCTTACCTATAATTGAAGCTTATGGTTCTGCTGCTATGGTGTGGATGATTTAATGAACATTCATGCCTTCTTGTTTTTGTTGAAAGGGGGGATATTTTTAATTTGACGTTTTTTGATTTGGATCAGTTCTAGCAAGATGTAAATAATGGTTCATCCCCTTACCTCTCAGAGATGCATTCTCAAAGTTTGACAGAGACAATTTCTTCAGCCTTTTCTTCCCTCTCTTTGCACTATAGATGCTGTTAATTTTCTGGACAAGCTATGAAAGTTTTTAAAAATGTACATGTTTTAATTATTAAATTCTACTCAAGTTTCTACTGAGTACAGTACATACTGAGTATGTTATCCTTATGAACAAAGCAATATTTCACTAAATACATAGTTAACATGCATGTAGTTAACAAAGGCAAGATATGCCATTCTCAAGCAGATATGCTGTATGCAAAAACACATGAAAGGGGTGATGGCTTTTTGGAAGGGCATGCAATTCATTCCCAATGCCTCGCCGTTTCACTTCATCCTCCTGTGCTTTGTCTTAAGGTATGAATCTAGTTTCATTCTGATATGCCCAAATCATTTTCTCATGCAATGCATACCAAATCATAAATACCAACTCCGGTAACACCCTTCGCTGTACAAACTTTGACATTTGTTTCAGAGTCATTTCACCAATGGGAACTGTGTTGCCTGGAAATTCATTTCCATTCAGTTGTATTAAATTATGTTGTAGTACATGTTGTACTCTGCCTCTGTAAATTCATTACACTTATTCCAATAGAATGATTTTTAAAAGCGAATATAAAATGCTACGAATCAAAAATTAACGTCTAGGCGTTGGTCTTCTCCCTGTCCAGCCTTTGAATGCTCAGAACCATGGTTTCAAATTATATTCACATTTTTATAAAAATGGAAGTAACACACTATCATTTTGAAATACTCCTCTAGAAGATCATCCCTCAGTCTCCTGCACTAGAAGGAATAAAGTCCTAGTCTGAAGAAGGGTCTCGACCCGAAACGTCGCCTATCTCCTTCGCTCCTTAGATGCTGCTGCACCCGCTGAGTTTCTCCAGCCTTTTGTGTACCCCCAAAGTCCTAGCTTGCCCAGCCTCTCCTTATGTTCAGCCCCTTAATTCCTGGCAACATCCTCATTAATCTTCTCACGATTCTTTCCAGCTTAATGAAAAACTTTCTATAGCAGGGTGACCAAAACTGAACATATTGCCCCAAATGTGGCCTCATCCATAATATAATGTCCAAATGACTACACTCAATACCCTGACTGATGAAGGCCAATGTGTCAAAAGCAATCTTTACCAACCGTATCTAAATGTCAAGGAACTACAGTATGTACCTGTACTCCCAGACCCCTCTGCTCTATAACACTCCCCATGGGCCTACCATTTACTGTAAAAATTCTGCCTTGGTTTGACTTCCAAAATGCAGCACCTCGCACTTATTTGCATTATACCACAATAGCCATTCCTCAGCCCACTTGCCAGGGTTAACATATTCTATTGCAAATTTCAATAACCATGTTCACTGATAGGGACAGGTGTTGCATCTCCTGCGGTTGCAGGGGAAAGTACCTGGGGAGGGCGTGGTTTGGGTGGGAAGGGACGAGTTGACCAGGAAGTTGCAGAGGGAACAGTCTCTGTGGAAAGCAGAAAGGGGTGGGGTGGAAGATTGCAACCTTCATGTGGTCCGCCCTGTTTCGACGAATGCAACCAACCCGGCATGATGCACAATCAAATAAGATCAAATAGAACAAGTTGTCCTACAACTTTAGGCTGTGCACGCCATACGCAAGAAGAAGAAGCAGAAAGGAGTGGAGATGGGAAGATGTGACCAGTAGTGGGATCCGTTGGAGGTGGCGAAAGTGTTGGAGGATTATATGCTGTATGAGACGGCTGATGGGGTGGAAGGTGAGGGCAAGGGGGACTCTGTCCTTGTTGCAAATGAGGGAAGGGGGAGCAAGAGCGGAGCCACAGGATATCGAAGAGACCCTAGTGAGTCACTGTTGATGATTCCACTTGCTTTAGTGCCATATGCAAACTTA
This sequence comes from Okamejei kenojei, assembly GCA_035221665.1. Classification (NCBI taxonomy): domain Eukaryota; kingdom Metazoa; phylum Chordata; class Chondrichthyes; order Rajiformes; family Rajidae; genus Okamejei; species Okamejei kenojei. The sequence goes on along the minus strand of CM069148.1, from coordinate 26,078,951 downwards.
CTAATCATGCCTTGCACATTCTCTTCCAAATGATTGATATATACCACACAAACAGCAATGGGTCCAGCACCGATCCCTGAGGCACACCTAGTTAGACCTCCAGTCCAAAAAGCAATCTTTTACCACCATCCTCTGTTTCCTTCCTTGAAGGCAATTCTGTATCCAGTTACCAGGATTTAATGGAGCAGACACTTAATAGATGTGGGCGTAATCTAATTCCTGGTCCTAGTGACACAGACTCAAGGGAATTACTGGATTTCTTACTTTCCTTTTTCTTTATTCATCTGATGATTCAACTTTCAGGCACGTTTATAAATGGGCATCCTGTAAAGTCATAAAAAAGGCAGGAAGAGGCAGTGGGTAAAAGTATATTGGGGACCTCTGCCGATCATAGCACCATATTTGCAATCTGACAGAGAAAGGGCAGGAGGTACAAATTACCTATTCGTTTTCCAAGCACTTTAATTTTTATTCCATGAGTACATTCTTTGGAAATCAAAGGGATCTCAGTCCTCACTGCCAGCTCAACCTATTCTTGCTATCGTTCTTCGTTATTTAATTTCTCTCTTCCTGTGCAGACTTTGTTGGGCAACCCTATGCTGGCAAATAGTAGCAAAGTGGCCAGTTTGCACCAATAACAAGGTTTGGCAGTCTGATGGTGTCCTTCATCGTGATTTATAGATACGGTACATCAGCAACATCAAGCCCAGTCTTAACCCAGTCAGAAATTCCTCCTGCCAATAAGTACATTTGGAGCCATTCAATTAGTGATTTGCTTTTGATAACATTTAAAATGTTCTGATGATCACATTGCAATTCTCAATTCAATGCTTAGAGATCTTTGCAGTGGCATTTTTGTGCAGGCTGAGAAGCTATAAAGAGGTGAGGACCAGGAATTGGAATAAACTCAAATCTATAAAGTATCTGCTCCATTAAATCTGCAACAGGCACGGTGGCACAGCGGTAGAGTTGCTGCCTTGCCACTCCAGAGAACCGGCTTTGATCCGGACTACAGGTGCTGTCGGTTTGGAGTTTGTACATTCTCACTGTGACCGCATGGGTTTTTTCCGGTTTCCTCCCACATTCCAAAGACATGTAGGTTTGTAGGTTAATTAGCTTCTGTATATTGTCCATAGTGTGTAGGATAGGACTAGTGTATAAGTGGTCACTGGTCAGTGCGGACTCGGAAACTGAATGGCCTGTTTCCACGCTGCATCTCTCTACACTAAGCTATTGTGGTGGGAAATATGGGACAGGTGATAAAAGAAAGAATTAAATTTGTGCAACTAATGATCCACTTTATAGTTCAGCAAGTTATCTTTCTATTAATATATCTTAAAATAATATTCCGTACGAAAACATTTGGAAGATTTCTCATTACTTGGTCTCGGCAATTCAGATCATATCTTACACTGAAGAAATGTTCTAGAAATCTTCAGGCCAGCCAATCATGTGTAACTGGCCAGCACGCGTGCTACCCACCAGACTCGTGAAGCCTTGTTAAGTGTTTCCAGGCATTTTGTGCTATTTTTCCAGAGGGAACGGAGAAATGTTAGTGGAGTTGACAAGTGAGTATTTGCCTCCACATTACAGATTTGGGGTGGTTTTGCTCCAGGCAATCAATCCTTGAAGTTTGGTTGAGGAGTGGTACTGCCTGTCAATGTTGCAACTGGGTGATTAACCCTACTTTCTCCCCATGAAACTTGGAGCAGTTTCACATATTTTCTGGCCTTACTTCCTGGCCAGACGAGTTTAGGAATATGGCTGTCAAAATCTTGGAACCGCTGCAATGGGATCCAAAAATATAGCACCCAGAGTATGTAGAGGAGGGGATAGAGCACATTGCTCTATCACTTAAAACATTTTTTTCCAACCCCTACAGCTTCAGGCTTTGTAATTAAATATTATAGCATTGGAGAGATTTACTATTTCTTTGATTCAAATTGGAATCAGGCCCACACCAGCCAATGAACAATAACCCTGAAAAAATACAGCCATTAAAACATGTCTTATTAATGTTTAAACACAGCCAATTTTAGATCCAATTTATTGATTGGGGTTTTAGATCTGGGTTATTGATTGGGGACGATCAGCCATGATCACAATAAATGGCGGTGCTGGCTCGAAGGGCCGAATGGCCACCTCCCGCACCTATTTTCTATGTTTCTATGTTATTTTCACTTAGATTCCATGGGTCTTTACTGACTAGTTTACCATGCGAGACATTGCCAATCTCTATGGATTACATCAAAATTACTGCCCTTTCCAATTGGAAGAAGTGCGAATGAATTACTGCTTCATCCAGAAAAAAATGTTTGGGTCTCTGGATGGTGGGGAGGAAAGAGACAGGGATATCTACCACAATTGCATGGGCAAGAGTCCCGAGAAGCAGAATGGTTGGAGAAGATGAAAACATCTACTATGGAGTCATAGATGGGATGGACTCCAGAATGCTGAAAGGGAGGGCAAGATGTAGCTGGTGGTGGAATTCCATTTAAGGTCCTGGAAATAATGAATGATGATGCATTGAACGGCTGTGAATATGATCTCTATGGTCCACTCTTCTGTCTTAACTCAAGTTCATTTAGTCATGCTACCAGGAGAGATACAGTTTTGCAGATTATTTTTCCAATATTCCAATGACCCAAACAGTCCTTCCACCAATTCACTAGCAATTAGGAATCTATTGCAATCCTTTCTATTGCTTTCAGTGATCACAATCTAGTGTCCTCTACAGCAGTGAGAACAGATTGTTCCTAGTGCAGAGATGCCAAGTGTCCCGGATTCGCCGTATTTTGTCCCGGCGAAATAACTTTTTTACGGTGTTCCGGCAGCCAAACATGCTGTTACGGAACACCGCCGCGCCAGTGTTCCTCCCGTGAGAACGCCGGCGCCATGTGTCCCCGGTTTGCCAGCCCGCGCGATCAGCTGCCGGGCCCATCGTGCGCAGTGGGGGAGGGTTGCCGGGCCCTAGTGACCGCGCCTGCGCAGTGGGGGAGGGTTGCCGGGCCACAGTGGCCGCGCGTGCGCAGTGGGGGAGGGTTGCCGGCCTGGCGCGAGCACTTTCTTGCCGCCAGCGCCGCTCGCGGCAGCCCCATCACGGGCCTCCCACCCAGTGCGCAGGCGCAGACCCGCCGGCAACCATGCCAAGTGCGCATGTCTGATCTGCACCAGTGCGCAGGCGCATAGCCGCCGACAACAACCCCAGGTGAGTGTTACGGAGAGAAATGCATTTAACCCCATTTGTTACGGACAAATGGGTTAAATGTTACTGTGAACTAAATTTAGGGTTGGCATCTCTGCTAGTGTGTGGGATAGAACTGGTGTATGGGTGATCACAGATCACCCATTGGGCTTCAACAGATTGGTGGCTACTTTGCATGAAACATCCATTCAGTAGGCAAGGGCAACCCCGAGTTTTATGTTGATTGTCACTTCACTTTTCTCTACACTCCAACTCTCACCTATCTTTTACTTTCTATATTGCTCCAACGATGCCGGATGTAAGCTTGAAGGAAGCATCTTACATTCCATCTGCAACCCCCAGAAACTAATGCGATATTTAACAATTTCAGGTTATCATCCATTTTTTCTTCTCTCTGATGCAAACCTTTCTGTTTTCATTTGTTGTTTATTTCTCATGGCTTTGACTGCCAGTTTTTAAGAATAATATTAATTATCAAATGTTCACTATAGCAAACCTCATTTTAACGGACCACTTTATAACGGACTTCAGTTATAGTGGACCAAATCTGTTCTAGGCTAAGTTTGTTGCTTCAGGGAATGACTACCAGATAGATGGAGTGAATGGTGTTTTGAACTATTTTAACAGCTTAGTTTAATTTAGAGATGCAGCGTGAAACCATGCTGACCAGCGATCACCCATACACTAGTTCTATCCTAAACACTAGGGACAGTTCACAATTTGTAAGATAGAACTACCACAGTGGTTCTATTGATTCTCCCACATTGCAAAGACAAAAACCTTGTGACAGTGTGTATTCCCTCACCGCAAAGGCGTGCAGGCCTGCAGCCCAGCTGGCCTCCCCGTACCTCTGGCAGAGCCACCCCCCCTTCCCAGCACCAGAGACCCAGCCCTCACAGCGAACGCCCCACCCGTCCCCACCCCCCAGGAGTACAGTATAGTGCCAGTGTACCAATGCACCCGGAGGAAACCCACGCAGTCACAGGGAGCAGCCGAGGCCAGGATTGAACCCGGGACCCTGGCAATGTGAGATGGCAGCTCCATCAGCGACCCACACAACCCACAGAAACAACCAAACCACAAACCAGTACATCTCCACAATGCAGAAGGAAACCCGAGCACCCAGAGGAAACCCACGTGAGCACAGAGAGCACCCGAGATTAGGATCAAACTCAGGTTTCTGGTGATGCAGGTAGCAACTCTACCGTGGTGCCACTGTACTGTCCTAAGGTATTGTGTCTTTTGTGTCCTTACTGCTATTGTGTCGTGTATGTTAATTGGCTATTTTTTGAATAATAGTGTACTTATTAACCTCCTTATTCGACTATAGTGGGCAATTACAACGAGGGTTTACAGTATTCATAGAAATATACAGCATAGAAACAAGCCCTTTCACCTCACCTTGTCCATGTCCACTGTAAGGCCTATCAATGTCAATTCCATTTGCCTGTGTTAAATCAATATCCCTCTTACATTTTTCCTATCTAAATACAAGTCCGTAAGCCTTTCAAATTTTGTAACTGCATCAGCCTCTACCACTTCCATTGGTAGTGGCACCATCTTTTACTTCAAACTTTAAATCTTTCACCATTTATAAAATAATTCTGCCATCATTTTTTAATTTTTAAAGTGGATGCCATTTGCATTTTGTGCATATTGGGAAGTCAAACCAGGGCGACGTTCACAGCGATTGGTTTGGCCTTGGGGAGCGTTGTGGAGCAGAGGGATCTAAGAGTGCAGGAATGTAAACTGGTGTCCCAGATAGTTAGGGTGGTAAAGAAGGTGTTTGGTACATTGGCACTTCATCAGTCAGGGTATTGAGAATAGATGTTGAGTGTGATGTTACAGTTGTACGAGATGTTGCTGAGGCTGTCTTTGAAAGAACTGTGGTCAAGATACTATGTTTAAGCCAAACCAAGCCAAACTGTACTTAAAATAAAGTGAAGTATTTGCCTGAGATGTTGTATAATGAAGTCGGTTTAGCACAATGTTTAGAATGTGTGCTGAAACGCAGATATGGCCACCGAGTACTCTTGGTCATTAATGTAGATATTGATTCTATGCATATACATGTCAACATTGCAAACCAATAATGAGCAATAATAATGTTTCCAACACATTATCAGAAAAAAAGGTGGACATTTCTTACTTTAGGAATCCTCCTGGATCGTCGTGTAGACAGCAGCTCACTGGTGGTGCTCATGCTGTCGTCGTTGAGGCTGGTGGGGGAAGAGGGCACACTAAGGTGGGACAGAAGCAACACATCATCATGGCTGTGTCTTTTGGACAGTCGTGGTAGTCTAAGGGTCCTCCTGTCTATGGTATTACTCAGACGCAGTGACAGACTGCTGGGTTTCGGAGGCAGCTTTGGAAGATAAGTCATTGACCAGGTTAAGTTAAAGCACAAAGAGAGCACACAATCCATGTATCATTTCACCACTTGTTTTGTGCTGCACTAGGTCCTGAGCCAGATGCTCCTCAAACTTTCAGTATTTTTCTATTTCAAATTATTCATGATGACAAACAATGCAACTATGTGTGTTCTAAACTAATTAATTGCAGAGTTAAAAACACGCTCATTGTAACCCAAAACAGTAAATTATATTTAGTCGCACAGTGACAATAAATAATGTGAAAATGGGCTGAAAGAAAACTAATCCACTGTTAAAGAATTAATAAACTAATATTCAGATTCTTTAACCGTGAATAATTACTGTCAATCTGTGGATTATTCCTTCAGGTTTTATAAATTCTTATATTATCAAGATGTGCAAAGTTATTTACTACCAATAATAGTGCAGGTCCACATGCAATGAAAAATAAGGTTTATGTGACTCTATAGCATTTCATTTTATTTACTCAGTAGTCACAATATAAAACAAATAGATTGGAGGAACATAATTCATCACCTATCATCATTTTTAATGTGCCATTCTCCACTTATTTCCGTGTATGGAAATGAAACACTGGGTTCCAGATGCACACGATACTTTCTGAAATCTGCTCGTGCTTCCTGTAACTCATGGATCATTTTTCACATTTTTAGTTGTAATACAGTGCACATTTGAAGTGCATCCAATTTGCTTGGCGTATGTGAAGCATATATGTGGATTTTGCCTAAGAATGTGTTTGCTCAAGAGTTGATCTTCAAGAGCAAATGCACTACATACAAAATCACAAAAGTAAGAGCTGTGTGGTGGCACAGTGGCGCAGCGGTAGTGTTGCTGCCTTAAGCGCCAGAGACCCGGGTTCAATGCTGACTATGGGTGCTGTCTGCATGGAGTTTTTTACGTTCTCCCTGTGACCGCGTGGGTTTTCTCTGGGTGTTCAGGTTTCCTCCCACATTCCAAAGACATGCAGGGTAGTGGGTTAATTGGCTTCTGTAAATTGCCCCCTCGTGTGTAAGATAGAACTAGTTTATGGGGTGATTGCTGGTTGGTGCAGACTCTGTAGGCCGAAGGGCCTGTTTCCAGGCTGTATCTCTAAAACTAAAATTAAAAACTAAAACTACAGATTATATACTATAAAAAAATATTTGTGATATATGGATTTGTTTTCTCTTCATTTTTTCTAATCTGTAGTACATTTTTTTACATTATACATTTTCCATTGTTAATTAAAATGCCCAGAAGGAACCCCTAAGAGATTAAGCTAGCAATTATCCTCTCTGTCTGTCAAAAGCAGTGGATTGCAAAATTCAAAGCTTGGCAATAGCTTACTTAGTGACTTGAAAGTAATTCCATCCACCACGCAGCAGCAAGGTAATATGATGCTTATTTTGTAAGATGTGAATGAGTAATTAAGTTCCAGTCTCTTTACTGGCAGGAAATTAATAATAGTACGAATTTACCAAAAATTAAACCGTGGGGTCACTTATAAGGGTGAAACATTCATGATTAAATTAAAAACATGCACTTTAAATGGTGCTGTGCAGGAGACCAAGCTAGTGTGTCCTGGCATGTTTGAAGTATAATTTCCTATACTTATGTGGTTTGGAGGTATCAATTTTAGTTTAGACACACAGCGCAGAAACAGGTCCTTCGGCCCACTGAGTCCCCGCTGACCAGCAATCCCCGCACACAAACACTATTCTAAACACACTAGGGACTATTTACAATTATACCAAGTATTAACCTACAAACCATAGTTAACCTACAAACCTGTAAGTATTTTGGATTGTGGGAAGAAAGTGGAAATCCCGGAGACAACCCACGCAGGTCACACGGAGAACGTACAAACTCCGGAGAAGGAGCAACAGAGGCAAAATGATTCTGGAGGTGAAATGATTCTGGAGGCTGGCAGTACAGCAAGTATTTTCAAACCAAATTAGAGAGCATTTTTCATTGTGTACAGTGCTTCACTCAAGAAAAAAGTAGGCAGTATTCTTCAGTATCATCAGCAGTGAATTAATTGAGAAGAGCATTTTCCAATATCTTCAAGAATGAGCGGAACAGTGTGCATTTTTCATGATGCTCAGAGTATATATTGTGGAAAATAGCACATCCTTTACAGTGTAGGTGGCATACATGTGACAGCAAATGTGCACATATATTTTATTTGAAGAATGATCGGATTCAGTCTGAAGAACAGTCAAGACCTGAAACATCACCTTTCCATTTTCTTCAGACATGCTGCCTGACCTGCTGAGTTACTCCAGCACTTGTGTCTTAGTAAACCAGCATCTACAGTTCATTGGTTCTACATAGTTTATTTAAAATATGTTTAAAATCTGAAGGCTTTGCCTTCAGTCGCAGTCTGTTAGTCTAAATGTTGGATTTAGGATGTTGTGCTAATAGACAAAATGAATGAATGGTAACATGCTCACCCCCGACAACAAAAACAAAGGCTGATATAATCTTGTTTACAATAAATAACTCTCCTTTTAGGGTGGCACGGTGGCGTCGCAGTAGACTTGATCCAGGTTCAATCCTGACTACGGGTGCCGTCTGTACGGAGTTTGTACGTTCTCCCATGACCTGTGCGGGTTTTCTGTGAGTGCTCTGATTTCCACCCACACTACAAAGGTTTGTATGATAATTGGCTTGGTAAAATTGTAAATTGTTGCCAGTGTGTGTAGGATTGCATTAGTGTGCGGGGATCGCTGGTCTGCGTGGACTCAGTGGGCCAAAGGGCCAGATTCCATGCTGAATCTCTAAACTAAACTAATGAACTAAATAATTTAGACATAAATTCAGATATGGACCCTACATCAAAGGTTACTTCTGATAAACTGGAAACAAGCAACATTCAAGTCTCATTTGTTCCATATTATAAAACATAGAACACGGTACAGTATAGTGCAGGAATGGGCCTTTTGGCCCACAAGGTATGTGCGGAATATGATGCCAAGTTAAAATGACCTCATCTGCCTGTACATGATCCTCTGTTCTCTGCACTTCCAAGCACCTATCTAAAAGCCTTTTAAACGTCACTACCAGATCAGCCTTCACCACCACCATTGGCAATGCGTTCCTGTCTGTTTCCCCTCTCACTTTATAGCTATACCCTCTAGTGTTAGACATTTCCACCCTGGAAAGAAGTTCTGAACCCTATCTATGCCTCTCATAATTTTATATACTTCTATCAAGTTTCACCCAACCTCTAACATTCCAGATAAAATAATCCAAGTCTATCCAACGTCTGGCTGTATATCAATGATTTGGATTTGGATGAGGGAATTTAAGGCTTTGCGGCCAAGTTTGCAGAGGATACGAAGATAAGTGGAGGGCCTGGTAGTGTAGAGAAAGCAGGGACTCTGCAGAGGACAGACAGGTTGGGGGGAGAATGGGCAAAGAAGCAGCAGATGGAATACAACAAGGCAAAGTGTGGAGTCATACATTTTGGTAATGGGAATAACACAGTAGATTATTTTCTAAATGGGGAGAGAATTAGATATCGGAGGTGCAAAGGAACTTGGGAGTGCTAGTGCAGGATTCCCCAAAAGTTAATTCATAAGATTATATGTGATAGGAATTAAGCCATTCGGCCTCTCAAGTCTACTCCGCCATTCAATGCCAGCATTTATTTCTAGAGGACCAGAATATAAAAACATGGGGTAGACGCAGAGTCTCTTGCCCAGAGTAGTAGATTCAAGAACCAGAGAACATAGGGATGTACTGCTGGGGCTTTATAAGGCTCTGGTTAAACCTCATTTGGGGCATTGTGAGAAGTTTTGGGCGCCATATCTGAGGAAGGATGCGCCATATCTGAGGCAGGTGTTGGCGATGTGCAGGTTTAAAATAATGATCCCAGGAATTATTTGGGTTAATGTATGGTGAACGTTTCACGGCACTGGGCCTGTACTCGCTGGAGTTCAGAAGGATGTGGGGAGACCTCATTGAAACTTACGAATAGTGAAAGGCCTGGACAGAATGAATGTGGAGAGGATGTCTCCACTACTATACTTTATGAACATGAACTTTCCCTGTAGCTGAAACCCTATAATCCAGGCAGAATTATGGTAAACCTCCTCTGCACCCTCTCCAAAGCCGCCACATCTCTCCTGTGATGGGATGAACAGAATGGTATACAATACTCCAAACACGGCCTAACCAAAGTGCTATGGGGCTGCATCATGACTTCCTGACTCTTATACTCAATGCCCCAAGCAATGAAGACAAACATACCATATGCTTCCTTTACCAACCTGTGCTGCCACCTTCAGCGAGCTCTGAACTTCAAGATCCCATTGCACATCAGTCTTGCCTTAAACTGTATGCTCCTCCTTTGCATTCAACCTCCCAATCTCCGACACCTCACACCTGTTCGGGTTAAACTCCATCTGCCACTTCTCTGCCCATCTCTGCAGCTGATCTATATCTTGCTGTATCCTCTGACAGCATTCCTCACTGTCTGCAACTCCTCCAATTTTCTTGTCATCACAAACCTACTCACCAGCCATCTACGTTTATGTCTGAATCTTTTGTAGTCTGAAACATTGAATGGTAAGATTCAGACTTTGACAAATAATGTCGCCTCCCGATCGCAGTCGACTCGCACTCAGTCGGCCGTCCGCCCCGCCCCGCTCCGTCCCCCCTGCAGCCCAGCCGCCCTACCCCCCAGGGCTCTGGATTGAAGCCGCTGAACACGCAGACATTTGGCTGTGCTTCCAAGGGCTTCCGAGGCCTCCTCTCCCCCCCTCCTCCACTCCCCCCTCGTCTCCCCCACTCCCTCCTCTCCCCCCTTCCCCCCCCCCCCCCCACTCCCCCTCCCTCCCCTCTCCCACTGCCTCCCCCTCCCCTCTTCCTCCCCTCCCCCTCTCTCCCTCCTCCCCTACCTCCCCTTCCCCCTCTCTCCTCCACCCCTACCTCCCCTTCCCCCCTCTCCTCCACCCTCTCCCCTCCCCCCCCACTCCCCCCCCTCTCCACCCCTTCTCCCAGTATTGAAGATCATTGTAGAGGGTGATTTTTCACCGATACTCCTCACTGATTGTGGCCTTTCGGTCAGAAAGTTGAGGATCCAGTTGCAGAGGTGAATGCTAACTCCAAGTTCCACACTTACTCCACAAGTTTGGAGATCAGCTTGGATGGAATAATAGTTATTTCATGGCATCTTTTTTTCCCTCCTAGTCCCTTTCTTAAATGTTTTCCTACACTCTCTAAATATTTCAAAGAACACTTGAGAACAGCCGTGATCAGCCATGATCGTATTGAATGGCGGTGCAGGCTGGAAGGGCCGAATGGCCTACTCCTACACCTATTTTTTATGTTTCTAACAGCATTCCAGCCATTAACTCAACATTTTCTGGTCCACTGAAACCAACTAAACAAGCCTCAGGTAGATGTACCTGAAGCATGAACAATATATCTACCACCTCCAGAAGTCCCAATTTGCTGCACTTATTTGTGTAAATCCATTAAATGATCAGTACTTGTCTTTTTGCACTGCTTGCAAGCAGTGAAAATAAACAGCTTTGATGGCTTTGATGTCATGATCTCAGGAATAATCCAAATTATCAAGTTGGGAGATAATGTGTAGGAATGAACTGCAGATACTGGTTTACTCTGAAGATAGATAACTCCAGCATTCTGTGTCCAAGTTGGCAGGTAATGATGCTTTGAGATAAAACTGGAAAATATTTATTGTGCAAATTTTCAGCTATTTCAATCTTATACATAATTTACACCAAAATAATCTGAGAAATCTGTTATGAATTTTACACGGTGAATGACAGGGCTCTGGTGAGTGGTGCACATCAGAGGGATCGAGTACAGAAACATTGTTCCTTGAAAGTAGCATCACAGGTAGACAGGTTTGCTTTCAAGAAGACTTCCAGCGAATTGTCACAGTCACAGTATTAAGTATAGAAGTTGGGAGGTCATGTTACAGTTGTACTGGACATTGGTGAGGCCATATTTAGAGTATTCTCCATGTTCAGGTTTGGTCATAGGAGGATGAGGCGTAATTTCATTGAGGTGTATAAGGGGAAAAGATAGAGTAGATGCACAGTGCCTTTTACCCAGAGAAGGAGAATCAAGAACCAGAGGACATAGGTTTAAGGTGAGGGGGAAAAGATTTAATAGGAACCTTTTTACACAAAGGTAAATGGAATGAGCTGCCAGAGGAGGTAATTGTGGCACGTACTATCACAACGTTTAAGAAACTTTTAGACCGGTACATGGATGGGATAGTTTAGAGGGATATGGGCCAAACGCAGGCAGGTGGACATAGGACGGCATGGGCCAGTGGGGCCAAAGGGCCTGTTTCCATGCTGTATAACTATGTTTCTACCTAGCACCCTAAACTTGATGACGTCATGTGGTAATATCTTTGCGAACCATAAAATAAGCTCCTTCACATTATTTTTTTTCTTTTAGGTATAAAAGCACCACAAATAATCTAGTTATATTATTCTGCATGACCACATAACAGCTTTGATCTTAAGCAAAGTAAAATCTTTGAAATTTTTGAAATAATTTTTTCTGACATGCCCCTGCTTGATTCAAACCAGGCTTGCCTGGCTAATGCAGCTCCAGCATGAACAAGCCTGACATATTATACACATATCGTTATTCACAGTGCCTACTTCTCAGAACTGGTATAGAAATCTCACCTTACTGGTCTGTGCATTCTTGCTATTTTCCACATAACTAACTTTCAAAAGGTTGAAATGGTTCTTTGAGATTGATGGCAATAAAAATATTGCATATGTGTTTGATGTATGGCCTGAGTTACAGTAAAAAAGGGGAAGATAAATCATATTTAAGTTTACGGTCTGATGGTAGAATTAATTACTATGTAATCCAAAGAAAACTTGTGGGCGTGATCTTTACATGGGCATAGTCAATTTTATGGTAAGTCAGCAGCTCAGCTTATACATAAATTGTGCTTTGTATTGTCACAAACTTAGAGATGACTTAAATGAGGATGACACAAAAGTGTCATATTGTGAAAGCTTTTCAAGTGGAAATGTGTACTTTTACATCTAACGTGAACATGGGTATATATAAAGTTCAACAATTATCTATTTAATATCAAACAAAAAATGGTATGGTACCATTTTAAAGATAGTGCTTTTATTTTAACGGGGCTCATTTGCAACGCAAATAAAATCAGTAAAGTTATTTTGCAAAATAATATCAACCTGTATTTATTAAAACTTCCAGGAATGTTATAATATGAAAAGCTGTGTTTATTTCTCATCAGCATTGTAAAGCACTTATAATACCACCACATCTGAATGCCAGACAATCTATCTGACGATAAAATATACATTCTGCACTGGCCTATTAAGAGACGAATGTTAAATCCAATTTTGTTTCACATGGGAAAAATATCCTCTTAATTTAATAGCATACTAATGTAATACTTCAAACTATACTGAATAGCTTATTTCTTGATAATTCAGAGCTCCCTATCAATTAATTCTGAGTGAAATCTGCGATTCTTCTTTATGAAATGTAATCAGATTAATTCTATGAATTTCTGTAAGATTGGACATTGTAATGGTAATTTTTTTTCTAAAAAAATGAATCTTTAGGGTGTATTTGGTGAGCTTGTTTTATTCTTTCATTATCCATCCACAGTTCAATTTTGGCATAAATTCAGAAAGCATTCACAAATCATACAACATTACATAAACATGAACGATTTTTTAAAAAAATGCTTGACATTATATCATGGTTAAATTTAGATGTTTTAAAATTCATTTTCGGTTTAAAGAAAGTTGTAGAAACAGCTTTCATTTCCAAATCAACTTGGTTAGGCTGACGGCAATGATCACCACTTCCCAGTTCAGTCCTTTTTTCTCTAGCCTTATAAAAACAAACAGACTCCAAAAAAAGTCTTCCTGCATGAATTGCATGAGAAACATAAAGCAAGAGAATTACCTGGGGAGGTGTAGTGTACTTCCTTTCCTGAGGGGACCATATCCTGTGCAAAGAGTCTAGGGAATTCTCAGATGACAGCCGTAACTTTCTGCCAGGGTATCGACCTTTCAGATCCACATCTTCATAAGGGTTTTCTTTAGGGGTATCTGTGGAGCAGTGCAGAGAGAAAAAACAGGCTGATTCAACTGAGTCATGTGAATCTAAAAATATTTCCTCAGTTGGCAGACTAAGGAAGACTTCTGTTTGTAGTTAACGTTTTCTCCTCAGTTGTTTTATCCAATGATTGTTTTTCAAAAGAGTAGAGTTTTCTTTAGAAAGTGTACCAAAGCAGTAAATCCCTTGCAATGCCAAGCATAATTGGATAGCTCTGGTGTCACTGAACAGGATGTGATGTCACTGGAATTACTGCTTAAAGATTGGATTATGAACATTAAAAAAAAAAAAATTGGTGACTCACTTTCTGACCCTAAAGTTGAACGCTGTATGTTAACACTTTGCCACTATTCCTTGGACAGATTATTATTTTAACAAAAAGTAAATTTCAATGCGTTTAATGTTGTTTTATTTATTTAGTCCATCTCAAAACAGCGGAGAAATGTTTCCATCGGCAAAGGGAGAACACATAGTCAGACTTTCAAAGATACAGATGGTTACAATGATAGTTTATCTATTAAAGCCTTATTTTCCCATTACGCTGCGTTAGCGTGCTTTCTAAATTTGTAAAGGGCCTGTCCCACTTTCACGACCTAATTCACGATCTTTTTTACTTTTGGACATTTTTCATCATGTTGAAAAAATGCCCCGACCTACTTGATGCCACGAGTACCTACAACTAACATCATGACCTGCTACGACCTACCTACGACCTCGTGATGACCATGCTGCGAGTATAAGTCAAGGGCAAACTCGGCAGAGGTTGTGAAAGTGGGATAGGCCCTTTAGTCCTATTTCCAATTCCTTTAATTGCTAGGGAAAATTCTCTCTCACATAACTGGTTCAGCTTTAGACTTAGAAATTCACTCTCACAGTACTGCAAAAGTGCTGTGTTAAATGTACACATAACTGGCAGGGAGCAACATTGAAATCATTTCTGAGCCTCTGAGCAATACAATTTGATCCCTATCTTTCCATAGTGATTTTCATTAGAATAAAATATCACAAAGTGCTGCAGTAACTCAGCGAATCAGGCAGCATCCCTGCAGTACATGGGTAGGTGACGTTTTGGGTCGGGACACTTCTTCAGATTTTCATTAGTGCTGAAAAAGCAGTTCTGGCATAAAAGCTGCTCGTCTGACATCAACAAAAGTGCAACATCCATTTTTAACCTTTTACAGTGATTTTTTAAATCTCAGTGGTCCAAATAAAATTGAAGCAGCCAAACTTCCCTAAAACGCTGGAAGGGAAATCAAACACAAGAGGGCACAGGTTTACAGTGAGTTGCAGGAATTATAAAGGGGATTTATAGGGGGTTTCAAAATAAAAAGCAGTTGATATCTGCAACTTGCCCCAGAGGAGATGGTAGAATCAGATACAATCATAATATTGAGAGACATTTATACAGGAACTTAAAAATGCAGGGTTTAGAAGGATATGGACCAAATGTGGGCAGTTGAAAATTGTGTAGATCGAAACAAGATTGGTAAGCTTGTGGTGGGCTGAAGGGCCTGTTTATATTCAACTCTATGATTCTCTTTCCCTCTCTCTAGGCCATTCACATTCTTTGTCAGGCTGCTTTACAGAACGTTGCAGTCTACTGCTTAATCTATCCTCTTGATACTAAGCCTTCCTTGTACCGTTAACTATATTGCTGCACTGGAAACCTACTTCTAGCTAGTGCACTTCTTGCTGGTTGATACCGTAACAGAATATAGGCATCATGGACAGTCCAAAGACGTACAGGTTTGTAAGTTGGTTAGCTTGGTACAATGGTAAATTGTACCTAGTGTGTGTAGGATAGCTTTAGTGTAAGGGGATCGTTGGTCGGCGCGGACAAGGTGGGCCGAAGGGCCTGTATCTGCACTGTCTCTCTAAACTAAATTAATTAATGAACAGTTTTTGACCAAGTGTTTACAGGGGTCATTTCCCATGTCTAGATTTTTCTAAGAAGTATTGTCTACACAGGCTACACTTCACCAACACTATCCTCACTGAGATCGGTGACCTCCAGTGACCTCAAATACCCCTATTCATGTAACTGGAATACACTTCAATCAAAGACAATGTCTCATTTGCTCTTAGCTTCCCAGACCTTGAATCATTATAGGCCTCTTTTGTAGGGAACTAAAATACTCAGCAGGTCAGGCAGCATATGTGGAAAGGGTGGCAGAGTTAATGTTTCAGGACAGTGGCCTGTCTACCCTGAAGAAGCTCTACTCCTCTCCATTGAGATTTCCATTTGTCTTGTTTAACCTTGCTTATCCCCAATTGTTTCTATTCCTCGTCTCAGTTTTGTCAATGTCTTTTGCCAAATCTCACTTTCACCGTCACAGCCTTTTCTTGATTCTCCTGGTCTCCATCCTATCACACATATTCTGATTTCTCTCCACAACTCCAGTTCTGCAACTTAAACCTGGTCATTTCCTCAATATCCAGCTTTGGTGGAAAGGTTATACATCAAGCTGAAACTTTAACTCTTTCTTTCTCTAAAAGTACAACCAAACCTGCTGTATCTCCAGTATTTTCTGATTTTATTTCAGATTTCCAGCAACCACAGTTTTTTTACTTTTTGATCACTGGTTGACGACTTCAGACTAATCAACATTGACTGGAGCTCACTCACAATCCATACAGTCAAAGCTAAATCTATAAAACCACTACTGCTGTCCTTAAGGACTAGAAATGCTGATTTGCCCTTTTGTTCCCCCCACCACCCCCTCCCTCCTGACCTATAATAATTTGTGTAATACCTACACAAATGCAGCAAAATACAGGCATGCATCCATTCAAAATGATGATGGCTTACTTGCAAAACAGCACAGACTTTAAGTAAGCAAACTGGATGTGCCAGACTGTCTGTGAAAATATTGCATTGCGACAGAGCAAACATAGCAAGGGACTCCATTGGAACATAGGGGGAGGAACTGGAATAGAACGCATAGCACTTAGATTTTACTCTACAATTTAACAAGATCGTGCCTGACCCGATCTTAACCACAACACCACTTTCCCGCCCAGTCTCCAGGAGTCATAACTCCCTTGCAATTCAAATACATCTGCCTTGAATATAATGAATGGCTCTGCATCCACAGTTCGAGATTGATAATACTACACTGCCGTGGAATTTGAAAGATTCACGAGAGAGAAGAACTTCATGTTGATTGGTGGTAGGAGTAGAATTAAGCTATTCGGCCCATCGAGTCTACTCCGCCATTCAATCATGGCTGATCCATACTTTTCTCTCAACCTCATTCTCCTGCCTTCTCCTCATAACCTTTGATACTATTTTAATCAAGGACTTGTCACTCTCCGCTTTAAAAATACCCAATGAGTAGGCCTCCGCAGCCATCTGTGGCAATTAATTGCACACATTCGCCACCCTCTGCCGAAAGAAATTCCTCATCTTCTTCCTAAATGCACGTACTTTTATTCTGAGGTTGTACCCTCTGGTCCTAGACTCTCCCACTGGTGGAAGCATCCTCTTCACATCCACTCTATGCATGCCTTTAACTATTCGGTACGTTTCAATGAGATCCCAGCTTCAAGCTTCTAAACAGCGAGTACAGGCCCTGCTCATCTCTGATCCCTTAAGAACTTCTTCCTTATCTCTGCCTGAAATTGACAACACCCAATTTTAAAATTATGCTGCCTAGTTCAAGGTACCCCACCAGGAGGAGCATTCTTTCAGCATCAGTGGGCTACATTGGTGAGGCCCCATTTGGAGTATTCAGTTGTGTTCAGTTCACCCTGTTGTGGGAAAGATGTTGTTAAGCTGAAAATGGTGCAGAAAAGAATTACGAGGATGTTGCCAGGATTTGAGGGCCTGAGCTATAAGGTGGAGTTGAGCTGGCTAGGTCTTTATCCCTTGGAGTGCAGGAGGTCTTTATCCCTTGGAGTGCAGGAGGATGAGGGGTATTTTACCCAGAGTGGGAATCGAGAACCACAGGTTTACGGTGAGGGGGAAAAGATTTAATAGCAACATTTTTTTTACACAAAGGATATATGGAATGACCTGCTCACAACATTTACAAAACATTTGGACAGGTACATGGATAGGATATGTTTAGGCAGGTGGGACTAGTGTAGATGGGGCATGTTGGTCTGCATGGGCAATTTGGGCCAAAGGGCCCGTTTCCACTCTGTATGACTTTATGACTCTATCTACCCATCAATCTCCTTCTGAATATTAAATATGTCAATAAGATCCCCCCGCATTATTCTATGGATCAGTGAGTAGATTGGAGGCACAGCCTGCTCAACCACTTTTCATACAGCAGCCTCTTTATCCCAAGAATACCTTTTCTGCGCTGTATCCAGCTGCATATCTTTACTTACAAAGTGATTCTATATTGGTACACATTACTCCAAGTTGCTTCAGCAGCCTAGTTCATCAGCAGTAGCCTATACTTACTTACTTACTTAGTCAAACTTACTTAGAACAGTGTAGTGGAAGGTAGATCCCGGAGGACTGTCAACAATGTGGCTCCTACTTCCAGATTCAGCGACAGTTTCTTCCCAGCTCTTATCTCACAACTGAACCATCATATCAACAGCTAGAGAGTGGTTCAGAACTACTATCTACCTCAGTGGTTCTTAACCTTTTCGGCCCCACGGCCCCATCAGACATTCTTGGTCAGTACCGTGACTCCCGTAACAAAAATTGAAAAATAAAACAGCCCGATTCATTCAAACATGTCTGCCAATGCTCAGTCAAAGGGATGGCTGAAGTTGCTTCACAGCCATCAGGCGATCTCCTCGTGGAAGTGGCATTCAACATCTGGAGAGTTGTCATCTCAGAGAGTCTGGAGAGTCGTCATCTGGAGAGTCATCACCATCCTGGAATCTTCTCTGGTAAAGTTGAATCTTCCTCCTGAATGCTGCCACTTTGTCACGAGCCGTGTGTAGCATTGGGAGGTTTAAGGACTTCGCCTCGACGAAGAAGAGAGCCAAGTAAGCAACCTTCATCACGACAGTTAATCCTGCATCTGTTCATGAAGATGATTCTACTTCTCGGCACACCCTCTCTCCAAAAAGCTGTTTCCTCTCGACGTTGAATCACATGATTGAGAACTTTACCACGTGAAAGCCAGCTCACCTCTGCGTGGAATATCCAAACAGTGCAATCGGCTCCCATTTCTTCACACATCGCTTTGAAAATTCTTGAGTTTGTTGCGCTCCATCGAATGTGGTTCACAATCTTCACACATCTGAAAGCACTTCTCGAAGACCAGGAGGGAGAGTCTTCATCGCTAAAGCATGGTGATCTATCATGCAGTGGGCGAAGGAGACATGGGGAGTGACATCCTTCACAAAAGCTTTGAAGCCAGATCTGCATCCGACCATGGGAGATGCCCCATCTGTACACACCCCGACAAGTCGTTCCCAGCCAAGCTCATGTTTGTTGAGGAAGGCTTCCAGCATTCTGAACACATCTTCTCCCCAAGTGGAAGTAGCCAATTGTTCTGAGAACAGGTACTCCTCCTTTATGGCAAGGTAAAGAACGTAGACTAGCAGTTGGGAACGAGGCAACATCTGTTGACTCATCCAGGTGCAGTGAATACACTGGTCTGCTCTTCACAGCGCTCACTACTTTCAGCAGAATATCATTACTCATATCCGAGATTCGACTTTTGACTGTGTCATTCGAAAGGGAAATCAGCCTGAACTTGTTTGACTGCTGTTCCCCCAGCACCAACATCGCTGCTTCCAGAAGGCATGGCTTGATAAGCTCTTCACCGATGGTGTGAGGTTTCTTAGTCTGTGCGATTCGATAAGCAATCCATTATGAAGCCTCTAATGCTGCTGCATTTTGACAAGCGCAGTGACCCGTCGGCCAGCTCGCCAGCTCGCTGTGACTACTCAAAATGGATCTTCAGTTTGCTGGGATTCATGCTCTCATGGCTCAAAACCTTGGCACAGATAACACATTGCAGCTTGACAACGGATTTTTGAACAATGCTTGTGAAGCCGAACTTGAGAAATGCTTCACTAAACGTGCGCTTCTTGGCAGACATGGTTCACAACACACATAGTTCATGTGCGTATATGTACACGCATACACAAACAAAATACTGTGCGTGGTATGTACTTTTGTTAGGTTCCTAAAAATGGTCTCAACAAATTGACCATGGGGGTCATGACCCCAAACGACCCCCATGGGGGTCACAACCCCCAGGTTAAGAACTGCTGCTCTACATTCTCCGTTCTGATGCAAAGATATGATCCGAAACATTAACCTTCCCTTTGCTTCCACAGGCAGCACGATGACCCAGCAGTCGAGTTGCAGCCTTACAGCGCCGGAAACCAGGGTTCAATCCTGACTACGAGTGCTGTCTGTACTGAGTTTGTACGTTCTCTCTGTATGGGACCCGCATGGTTTACTCCGGGATCTCCAGTTTCCTCCCATATTCCAAAGATGTACGGGTTTGTAGGCTAATTGGCTTGGTATAATTGTAAAAATTGTCCATAGTGTGCGTAGGATAGTGTTAGTGTGTGGGCATCGCTGGTCGGCACGGACCCAAAGGGCCTGTTTCCGCACTGTAAATCTAAACTAAAAAAACTAAGATGCTGCTTGACTTGTTGAGTTTCTCCGTGAGCTCTACAGCTCATCCCAGGCATCCCAAGTCTCTATCAGAAATATTCCCTTTGCCCCAGTGATTCCTCCCCTCAAATTCTTGTCAAATAAAAAACAACTTATTTTCCATCTGTCCAGCAGTGATGAAGTGTCTTCAACGTGAAACATTAACTTGGTTTCTTTCTCCTGACCCCCTTGGGTACTTCCAGCATTTTCTGTTTTTATTTCAGAATTCCAGCATCTGCAGCTTTTGATTCTCATTCAAAAAGCCTTGTGTTTTGTTTCAGCTTTTGCTGTTAACTTTGTCTAATTATTACTTTGACAGATAGAAGGCCATGCATCCAGTTAGGAACAAACTCCTTGATCAAATCTTAACTCAAAGCTGAGTTCACGCAGTGCAAGTCCACTGCTGCCAGATACCACATGTGGATTTTATTCAGACTTGCTAACTTACTTGGATGTCTGAGAAATATAACAGTTCTGATTCCAATTTACGTCACGACTAACATATTTTCTGACCTTTTTCCACCTGACCCAAATATTTCTTCATGGATTTTCAGTGCTTTCTTTATCTTCAGTGTTCAATTCTTTCTCCAAATATATTTTATATTATACATATGTAAATTATGTTCAATTGCTGGGTGAAGTTCATAGATAAACATTTTTGAAGTAAACTAAACAGCATGTTCAGTTTGCCTTCATAATTTAACTATCAAGAAGGTACAGTCATACACATCAGAGTCATGCATCACAGAAAGCAGGGACTCTGAAGAAAGACATGGACAGTTTGGGAGAGTGGGCAAAGAAGTAGCAGATGGAATACTGTGTAGCAAAGTGTAGAGTCATGCATATTGGTAGTAGGTTTAAAGGCATAGAATATTTTCTAAATGGGGAGAGAATTCAGAAATTGGAAGTGCAAAGGGACTTGGGTGTGCTGGTGCAGGATTCCCCAAAAGTGAATTTGCAAATCGATTCAGTAGTATGGAAGGCAAATTAATTGCGAGAGGACTAGAGTGCAAAACCAGGGATGTAGTGCTGAGGCTTTATAAGGCACTGGTCAGACCGCATTTTGGTATATTCTGAGAAGTTTTGGGCCTCATATCTGAGGAAGGATGTATTGACATTGGAGAGGGCCCAGAAGAGGTTTATGAGAATAATCCCAGGAATGATTGGGTTAACATACGATGAGCATTTTACGGCACTGGGCCTGTACTCACTAGCGTTTAGAAGGATGAGGGAAGACTGCATTGAAACTTATTGAAAAGTGAAAGGCCTCGACAGTGGATGTGGAAAGGATGTTTCCACTAGTGGGAGAGACTCTAGGACCAGATGCCAGAGCCTTTGAATAATGGGATGTGCCTTTAGAAAGGAGATGAGGAGGAATTTCTTTAGTCAGAGGGTGGTGAATCTGTGGAATTCACAGACGATTGTGGAGGCAAGTCAGTGGATATTTTTAAGGTGGAGATTGACAGATTCTTGATTTGTAACAATGTTGGGGGTTATGGGGAGAAGGCAGGTGAGTGGGGTTGAGAGGGAAAGGTAGACAAATGGCAGAGTAGACTTGACGGGCTGAATGGCCTAATTCTGCTCCTAGAACTTATGAACTTCAGCCGAACTTGCCAATTCCAACCAAGATGCTGCCTTTAAGCTCATCCCACCTCCCTGCCTCGACCCAAAACATCACCTATTCCTTTTCTCCAGAGATGCTGTGTGACCCGCTGAGTTATAGCTTTTTGTGTATACCTTCGCTTCATGCTAATACCCTAGTTATTTTATATTTTCAGTATAACGTTCAATCTGATAACCACTTTGCTCTTTTAAATGGGACAAGGGGATCTTAATTGTTTGTGAATTAATTGTAATATGATTTTATAGAAATAGTTTTATCTGTGGATATCTTTTGTTTCCATCCTGCCTTGTATATATTCACATTCAGCAGGTTCTGCTCTGGGTGAGTAGTACCTTACTTGTGTGTCACCAAAAAGTAGTCAAGAGTCCTCATTCTCCATCGTCACTTTTACTTGACTGCCTCATCAGTATTTTCCAATGCACCACCTCACAATGATCAGATTTTAATCCCATCTGCCTTTTGTCAGACAATCTCACCTTGACATCGATTTCAAATTGTAGTCCAAGACTACCTCCACACTGTCAACAAAGCCACTAACAGTTGCAGTTCTACGTGACAAAAAGATACATTGATAAGTACCCTCAAGCTTTAACCTCATCAGTTTTGAATGGTTAAGTCTTAGTGTTGTAGACTTATATATGACAGAAACTGATCCATTAGCTAACTAAATCCATGCAAACTTTTTGTCCATCTACACCAATCCCAAAAACCTTAATCAGGTTGTCAGAGTTGACAATAGTAAATATTCATTCAGTTTTTTTTCAAATTTATTTTGATATTCATAGACACAGCTCAAACTAAACATTCAAACAACTGCTTTTGTAAGCAACTGCTTTTAATATTTATTCCCATGTTGCAGCTACAATATACAATCTTTAAACAAATTAATATTTTGTAGTTTACAATGTGCAGTAATAAAGTAATGTAACTAGAATATAAACTGAAAATCATTTTTGAACAAGATTTTTGTGAATGACCATTCTAGGGTAAACAATTGTGAGGGCTAATAATTAGTAAATAGGGATGTGGATTGTGCTAATGTGGTGCCAGGAAAACGCAGACAAAGCCTTTGTAATGCATGCACCCATCATTATAACAGCAATTTGGATTTACTGGTAATTAATTTAAACTTGAGGATGAGCATCTCATTCTGTTTGTGACCTAATTAAGTCTTTCCAAGTTCCATTCTTGAATTAAGACCTCGTTCTATTGTTGGTCAGGTCTCTGTGCAAAACCTTGTTATGTTTAATCAAGGTTCTGAGTAATCTTGTCATCTGAGAATATTAAAATGTATCAAAGTCACATTCAACGGGTCAGCTTTGGCTGGCCTCCTGGTGCGCAAAGTTGAATAAATCGCCCGTTACTTCAAACACCAACTCCGCGTGGCCTTTCCATTTTGCTCCTACAATGGCCAATGATTGTAATATTTTAAGATGCTAATGTACATCCTCATAATGATTTTGTTCTTGTTCTTACCTATGATGTCTTCATAAGCATTCTCTTCTGCTAAAGTGCTTTTTGAACTAAATCTGCTGTGTACTTCCAGAGGCAAGGTGGATGTACCATTTTCAGTAGGAGAAGGAGAATGCGATGAATGAAGACTGACAGCATCTTCAAATTCAAAGGATTTCCTTGTAAAACAGAGAGAAGATTGTTGTCAATAGACCAGCAATTAACTTTATTTAGAAGCATGCAGATCTTAAGAGTTTGCTTTACTAAAAGTAAAAAGGGCTGCAGATGTTGTTATATCCGTTGCTGTTGTCAGGCTTTTGTGTCACTTTTGTCGTCTGCCAGTTACAGAGTTTGAAATTCCGTAGTTTACCTCCAGCAATCATCAAATTTACAAATTTGTCTGGAAAACTGACAGAAGTTAACTGACTGCTTCAATGGAAACATCTCTCCCATCAACTGCTCAATACCCTTCGGGATAATGTGTGGGAAGGAACTGCAGATGCTGGTTTAAACCAAAGAGAGACACAAAAAGCTGGAGTAACTCAGCGGGTCAGACAGCCTCTCTGGAGAAAAGGAATAGTTGATGTTTTGGGTTGAGATCCTTCAGGGACCATAATATTCCCCGATATGGATTTCTCAAACATTTCTCTTGCTTCTTAGGATCCCACTCTAGCTGGCAGACTAGAGGGTTCTATTATTTTTAACAAAACAAAATCCAGGAATCTCTGTCTAACTTGCCTCTCAGAACATAAATCAACTAAACACACCAGACTATTAAATCTTACGTTCTAATTTTCAAGAATATTAGCAATGGAATCACTGCCTTGCTCCAAAATATGCTTTCCAGTTCTAACACTTTTTGCTAATTTACCAACTGCTAGCACAGACTGAGAATTGTTATCATTCATACCCAATGTACCAGGTACAACCGTCATCTCAAATTTGGCATTGGACGTTTTCATAAGATTGTGAAATAAAATCTAATTCATTATTAGCTGCTATATTTATTATTTATGTACCCAAAAATCATTTTGTTACTGTTTAGTTTAGAGTTTAGAGATTTTGCGTGGAAACAGGCATTTCAGCCCACCGAGTCCGCCCTGACCAGCAATCACCTGTACACTAATTCTATCCTACATACCAAGGACAATTTACGGAAGCCAATTAACCTACACATCCTTAGAATGTGGGAGGAAACCCGAGCACCCAAAGAAAACCCACGTGGTCACAGGGAGAACGTACAAACTCCGTACAGACAGCACCTCCAGTCAGGATTGAACTCGTGTCTCTGCCGCTGTAAAGTACCAACTCCACTGCTGCGCCAGTGTGCTGCCCCTTATTTTTGTTCTTGCCACACAAATCACTTTTATGAATGAAATGCAACTCATAATTCATTGCCGTATATTTAAACTTCCACGAGACCAAGGAATACCAACTAGAAAACTGTCTCATCATTAATTTAAACAGCTAGATTACTTTATGCTTCTGCAGGGTTTACGCAAACCATAATCATCTCTCAGATTTTCCATTTTTATTTCAGATTTCCAGTATCTGGAGGAAGTTTTTCCTTTATCTTTGACCTTTCGTGGATAGATTTTTATAATTTAAAGCACAAAATAGTTATTATTTTAGTTCCATCTGAAGAAAGGTTATTCCTAGACCAATTATGTGAATGAATAAAATAATTAATAGGCTTTCATTTTAATGTCTAAGTTAACTGTTAAGTAAAAGTGCATCACATACATAAACTGATCATTACCATAGACTCATCTCCCCTTGCAACATTTCAAACTGATGTGTTCAGGAGTCATAAATTGACTACTTCTTTTCAAATTGAAGCCTCAAGCACTGGTTTTATGTCTAAACGTTTGTCATTATTGCCTGAAATAATTTGAAGCATTATATACAATAGTGGCATTTAAGGGCTATTAGATAGGCTGATGAATGTAGAGAAAGGAGGGACATGGATCAAGTGCATTATGTGACTAATTTATCTTGGCATCATGGTTGATACAGACATTGTGGTCCAAAGGGCCTGTTCCTGTACTGTGCTGCACTATTCTAGGTTGTATGATTACACTTGATCACATAAATCTATTTAATTATCATTTCATTGTTTTTAATAAGCTTCTACCATGTAGCATGAGGGTAAAAAGGCAGGTGATATCATGAAAGGTCCACTCTACTCTCGCTGTATTCACTCTGGCTGTTATCGTTCTCACTGTTATCAGTAACCCTGATTGTCTAGTGGCCAAGTAGTATCTTTAATGACTTCACTTTAGATTTTAGACATACAGCATGGAAACAGGCCCATCGGACCACAGAATCCACGCCGACCAGCGATCATCCCGTCCACTAACACTATCCTAAACATTAGGGACAATTTACAATTTACAGAAGCCAATTAACCGACAAACCTTTGAAGAGTGGAAGGAAACCCGAGCACCCGGAGAAAGCCCACGCAATCACAGGGAGAAGGTACAAACTCCATAGACAACTCCTGTATTCAGGATCGAACCCGGGTTTCTGGCACTGAAAGGTAGTAACTCTACCACAGCACCAATGTGCTGCCCAATTGTCTAGAGGGCACCAGTATTCTTGACGGCCAGGATTTGTCACTTTCTGAACTGCGGCCCATGTTCCATTCCCAATCAGAGTAAACAGGATGTTATCCTGTGGATACAATTACGAATACCAAAAACCATTGGGACAAATATATGAATAGAAAGTATTTAAGAGCAATATGGGCCAAAAGCTGGAAAGTGGGACAAGCACAGAATTGATTGGAATGGAGAGGTTGGGCCTGTTTCCATGCTTTATGGCTCTATGACATTGGGAAGTGGGTACAGGAGCCCAGGTACGGCTTCCACCCATCAACCATCAGGTTCTTGAACCTCCCTGCACAACCTTAACCACAACTCTACATCAGCACCGAACCATCATGGACTTTGCACTACTATGGTTGACCAATATACTTTGGTTTTTGAACTATAATGGTCTAGTTTACTTAGGATTAATCATAATTTATATCTACTATGTTGCTTTTACATCTAATCTGCATGTAAAGTTGCTCCAAGTAAGAATTTTATTATTTGAGTTCAAACCCGTTCATATGACGAACATCTCATCTTGAATCACTGGACATCATTTGTAAAACATTATGATGCAATGACTGGGTTTAAAGATGACACGTTAACTAAAACTGTAATTTTGTTTATTGAGGGGGTAATGAACCAGAATTAAAGTAGACGATTAATAATGTTGATTTTGCCATCCTGGGAAAAAGGTTCTATCCATCCATCATAATTTTCTATACATCTATCAGGTCTTCCCGTAACCTCTGACATTTCAGAGAAAACAATCCAAGTATGTCCAACCACTCCCTGCAGCTAATGCCCCCTCTGCAAGGCATCATTCTTGTAAACCTTCCCTCTACATTGCTGCCATTGCCACCACATCCTATCTGTAATGGGGTAACCAGAACTGCACATAATACTCCAAATGCAGCCTAACCCAAGTCCTATAAAGCTGCATCATGACTTCCTGATTCCTTTCATCATGATTTTTATAACGTGCTATAACCACACCCCAAACTATGATAGCAAGCATACCATATCCCTTTGTTACCATCTATCTACTTATGTTGCTACTTTCAGGGTATTATAGACAGTAAGTTCCCTTTGTACATTAATGCCGTTGAGGGTCATGCCATTAATTATATATTCTCCCCTTACATTTAAATTCCCAAAGTTAAGCACCTCACACTTGCTTGGCTCTCCATCTCCAATTCTCCACCCATTTCTGTAGCAGATCTATATCCCGATGTATACCTTGAAAGTCTTCCTCGGTCTTGGTGTCATCTGCAAACTTACTAACCAACCTGTCTACGTTTATGTCCAAGTCATTTATATATATCACAAAGAGCAGAAGTCTCAGCACAGATTACTGTGGAACTCCACTGGTCACAGACCTCCAGACCTTCTGCCACAACTACCGGTTAGCCAGCTCTGAACCCATACGTCCAAGTCACTGGTAATACCAATGAAGCAATTGTGTTCAGTTACATAAAATGCTGGGGTAACTCAGGGGGGTCAGGCAGAATACTTTTAACATCCCTAACTATTTAGGGATGCTCAATGCCCTGCTGAGGTACTCCAGCATTTTGTCTTTCCTTGGTAAACCAGCATCTGCAGTTCCTTTTAGATAAGTTTAGTTTGGTTTATGGTCACACAAACTGAAGTACAATGAGAAGGTTTTTGTTACGTGCTCACCAGGCAGTGGAATAATTATACATGATTACATGAGTCATCCACTGTGTACAGATATATGAGGAAGAGAATGACATCTAGTGCAAGATGAAATCCAGTAGAGTTTGATTAGAGATAGTCCAAGGGTCTCCAATGAGGTAGATAGTGGCTCAGGACCACTCTCTAGTTGTTCATCTGATGGTACAGTTGCCCGATAACTGCTGGGAAGAAACTGTCCCTGAATCTGGAAGTGTACATTTTCACACCTGCACCTCTTGTCTGATGGGAGAGGGGAGAAAAGGGAGTGACTGGGAGAGAAAAGGGAGAGACTCATCCTTGATTATGCTGGTGGCCTTGCTGAGGCAGCGTGAAGTGTAGATAGAACCAATGGATGGTAGTTTGGTTTGTGTGATGGTCTGGACTGCATCCACTATTCTCTGCAATTAGTCTTGGATGAACCTGTTCCAAAAACATGCAGTGATGTGTCCTGATAAAATGCTTTCTGCGGCACATCTATAGGAGTTGGTGAGAGTAAAGGGCCTGTCCCACTTACGCGTCCTTGGCACTCAAATTACGCGACCTCATGGTCGCTTTGAGTCGCGACGGTCCCGCAAAGGCCGGGCACAATTTCATGTGTACGCACAGCCATCTGGAGCACGCGACGTCATTTGAAGATGGACACAAAGCTGGAGTAACTCAGCGGGACCGGTAGCATCTCTGGAGAGAAGGAATGGGGACGTTTCATGTCGAGACTCTTCTTCAGTCTGAAAAGAAGGGTCTTGACCCGAAACGTCACCCATTGCATCTCTCCAGAGATGCTGCCAGCCCTGCTGAGTTATGACAGCATTTTGTGTCTATCTTCAATTTTCTTGGCCCTGCTCTGGGAGTAGAAGTGGGGGCGGATCCGGACTGCAACAGCCATGAGCCCCAGGCCGAGTTCGGCGATCGTTTGCCTGCTTCTGCTGCTGTTGGAGGTGAGACGTTGCGTCACGCCAGGGTCTTGGGCCTATCCCACTTTGGCCGTCAGTTCCGCGACAGGCCGTTGGCGCGCAAAGATTTTGTTCACTACAAAAATTTCGGAGCCCCGCGCAATTTTGCGCACAACTACATGCCCCTCTGCGCTTCTCAGTGGGACCCGCCCTGCGCGGCCATACGATGCCCGTAATTACCACGAGGTCGCGTAATTTGCGTGCCAAGGACACGTAAGTGGGACAGGCACTTAATTGGGGACATGCCGAGTTTCCTAAACTTTCTAAGGAAGAAGAGGTGTTCATGTGCCTTCTTGGCCATTGTTTCGATATGGCTAGTCCAGGACAAGTTGCTGATGGAACTAGGAACTCCTAGGAACTTGAAGTTTTACTCCTAGGAATTTGAAGTTTTCAACCATCTCTACTTCGGCGCTATCAATGTATACCAGGCCATGTGCCACTTTGCTTCCTGAAGTCGAGCACTTTCTCCTTTGTCTTGCTGACATTGAGAGAAAGATTGGTGACTTGACACCAGGTCACGAGGTTCTCAATCTCCTTCCTGTACTCCATCTCATAATTATTTGATATCCAGCCCATTACGGTGGTGTCGTCCACAAATTTGTAAATTGAATAGAATTTGTACTTGACTGCACAGTCGTGGGTGTACGAGGAGTAAAGAAGGGGCTGAGAATGCATTCTTGCTGAGTACCAGTGTTGAGCATTATTGTAGAGGATGGTTTGTGCATGCTGTGCACATTCCTAAAATCCTAAATATTATTTTCATTAAATATTTAATTCATTTAATAAATGTAGGTAATTATTTGCAATCAGTTCTGATTTAGTCAATATTATTAATGTAGCAAAACATAAATATTTGAAACATGTTAAGGAGAGCATAATAAGTCTTGGACATGCTCTTCTATCTACAACATGCACTTTGACAACAATTCTCGAAATATCACCAATATGACATTTTAACAATGTTTCTCCCCAACTGCTGCCGAACTGAGTAATATCACAAAATAATCAGGAACAACAGGGTTTGTTGTATACATTTTAAGGATCAACACTACAATGGAATCAATTAGATTGGCTGGGTTTTGTTTAATCCCCTCCTCTTCCTGGCTGAAATCTTTCTAACAGCTAGGAAGAGATTAAAAGCACTGATTTGAAAAGTCTAAATAAACTTTGTCCAATTTGAACACAGCCCTTCCTTTTTCAGCAATGATTATTTAGATGATAGTTGTTTGTGTGCATATGATTATTTCTTCTTCAAAGCTTTCCCAACAAGATATTACATAATTGTGTCTGGGGGCAGTAACAAAGTCCATTGGTGTTTTTGCCCTTTATTTTAAAACAAAATATACAATTAAAAATGCATTTGCATATCTGCTGCTTGTCAGTCCAGTAACATCCAGGGCCTGATGATAATCTTTGATCGTAACTACTTCTCTACAGCAACAGCTGCTTTGTGTGTGTGTCACAGAATCATAGGACACAAGACACCTATGCTGACCATCTAAGCTAGTCCAATGTATCTGTGTGCAACCCATATCCTTCTAAATCCTTCCTATCCATATACCTGGCCAAATGTCAGGTTAAAAAGCTGAGGTAACGGCCTTGATTTATGTAAAGGCAAGGTAATCGAGACACACAAAGGAAGCTAACAATTTCAGCAGACTGTAGCTCTTGATGAGGACAGAGAATGCAATTTCACTCTCAACCTTTGAACCAGAGTCATATAGCAAAGAAACAGGCTATTTTGCCCAACTCCTCCACGTAGACTAAGATACCCCATCTAAGTTAGTCCCATTTGCCTGCTTTTGGCCTATATCCCTCAAACCTCTTACCATCCATCTCCCTGTCCAAATTTATTCTTAATGATGTTATAGTACCTGCCTTAACTACCTCCTCTGGCAGTTCATTCCATAATCCCACTCCCTCTGTGTGAAAAAGTTGGTCACTCTCACCTTAAACCCACACCCTCTGGTCTTTGATTTCCCCAATGCTGGGTAAACGATTATGTGCATTCACACTATCTATGCCCGTCATAATTCTATACACCTCTATAAGATGACCCCTCAGTCTCCTGCTCTCCAAGGAATAAAGACCTATCCTGCACTCCTCCCGCTAAAGCTCAGGCCCTCAAGTCCTGGCAACATCCTCGTAAATCTACTCTCTACCTTTTCCAGCTTAATGGCATCCTTCTTACAGCAGGGCTAAATCTCGTGTTGAGCCATTGTTCCACTATTTCCCAAAATATTTCTATCAACAGGCTTTAGCCCAGATCAAGTACATCCTCATCTCTTACTTCAATGTGGAAATCTCATTGACACCATCACCCTTTTCTGCCTTGGAATCTGCCGATTCCCCGATACAGTAGTGCCCAGCTTTGGTTCTACTAGTTCCGAAGTTCACAGATATGAATCACTTTGACATCCTCTGTTAGGTCTGACAACCACATGCTTACTAAAGTGACTCATTTAGTTCAGGATCATCGCGGACCACTATTGTAAACCCCTGCAACTTCACCCTCTCTCCAACCTCCTCCACTGCCCAATAAAGTATCACGTTATCCTTGAAGCTGAACACCTGCACTCCGACTTCTTCTGCTGCCAATTTACAAACCAGCCAACCTCCCATCCCAGCCATCATGATATCTAATATTGTTCACTTACTTACCTCAATAATCCTTCCCTCCAAGCAAATGTCCCCCTTCCGACCATCCTCAAAGGCTGTCCTCCTTCCTTGCAAATGATGTTCCTTTTCCTTTCCAAATGCCTCAAAATATGTTGTAAATTTCCACATTTTCTTCACATATTTCCTATCAATCCCCAATTTAATTCCTCCAATTGAACCTTTGCAAACTTAATGAATCACCAGTCGTAAATGCGATATTGG
The DNA here is from genome assembly GCA_035221665.1 of Okamejei kenojei. Lineage (NCBI taxonomy): Eukaryota > Metazoa > Chordata > Chondrichthyes > Rajiformes > Rajidae > Okamejei > Okamejei kenojei. Next base: position 26,047,490 of record CM069148.1, on the reverse strand, counting down.
GAAAGGTAATTAAACAAGCCCTCGTCGCCCAACTTGTCAACAATGTCATAACATCTCTCGTGTTGTCCAGATCGGCCATAAATCATCACATGATCCATTCTCATTCATCCCACCCTTAATTACATTTTCCTAAAATCCCTGCTTTATTTTAATTAAACATTTAATTCCTCCAGACTGCATGTACATTAGTTTAAAGCTGTCTCCTAATGCAAGGCGCTGATGTAATTCATTGTAGACAGCACTACCCTTAACAACTTTTGCAGGTAAATAGTTTAAATCACAGTAAACATCATTGTAAAACTGGTGTTTACCTGTTGTGGATCTTTCTATGGAGGTTTGAATCTTTTTTCTGCCTCCGCGTAACAGGGGGAGCAGGAGTTGATGGAAGAGGGGGTGGCGAAATGGGAGAAGAGGATAGAGGTAGACTGTTGCTAGGAGTGCTATGGGTTTTATCAGCTTCATACTCAAAGGTGCGTTTTGGTTTCGGCACAGGATTCACCACAATGGTCGGTGGACTTTCGGGCAGTACTTCAGTCTTGTAGCAGAAGCTGTCAGAATGTTGACTAATTTCCTGCTGCAGTGTAGCTTTCTCAGTTGCAGGATCAGGCTCTGGTTCTGTTACCACAGAGCTAAAACTCCCCCTCTTCATTATTCTCCCAGCCTCCTTGATGTCCTCTGACACACTCGGGGTGAAAGATTTTTTCCGCAGTCTTTCCCTCCCATAGCAGCTGCTGGGCAACTGAGGAAGGTTGGTATTGGGGCTCTCCTTGAGAACCTGCTCAATCTTCTGAATCCTGCTGAGTACTGCAGAGGCCTGTCTCCTCACGTGTCCTTTGCTGCAAGCATTGGAAGACTGGTTCTTACCAAACAATCTTTCATGTCTGGCAAACAACTCTTTATCGGATGCTTCATCTTCCGTCTCAGGGTATGAGCACTCTGAAAATGACCTACTCATTCTTTTAAATCCTATCAGATCAAAGGTCATTTCACTGCAGGGTGAAGGCAGCAGGCTGGGGCATCCTTCACTGCAAGCCCTATCTCCACTTTTTCTCTTCTCCAGCATCAGATTCCTCCTGGGAGATATTTCCTTTCTGCATTCCCATTCTGAAATCTTCTGCCGAATGTCTACAGTCTGCGAGCGGGTGCTGGTTCTGCTGAAGGAAAGGTTCCGGAGAGTAGCAGCCGTTCCCAAAGACAGCGTGCTCCGGTTAAGTTGGGAGCTGCCTATCCCATCACCTGGCTCCTCATGGCATCCTGTGTGTGATAATTTCTGGTTTCTGACTCCCTCAATTGCGCTGCCTGGCGGGTTTTTGTCCAAGCATGCAATGCTCACAGCTTTCAGCAAAGGACTTTGTGAATCAATGCTACATGAATGTAGAAAACTGCTTCTCGGTGTTGCTCCTCCTGAACCACAATCCCTTAGACTCTGTCTAGGAGTTGAGACATGAGCATATCTAATATATCTGCAAGAGTCTTCACCATCACTTAAAGGGTACGATGGACTTTTTACCGGCAGTAAAAGAGTAGTTGGAGAGAGTGAATGACGCCTGTAAAGAAAGAAAATGTATTAAAAAGAGACAAAAAAAGTGTGCATTAGAACATGTGTAGGAGGGAACTGTAGATGCTGGTTTAAACCAAAGATAGACACAAAAATCTGGAGTAACTTAGCGGGCCAGGCAGCATCTCTGGAGAGAAGGAATGGGTGACGTTTCTGGTCAAGCCCCTTCTTCAGTCTGAAGAAGGATCTCGACCCGAAATGTCACCTATTCCCTTTCTTCTGTGTTACTCCATCTTTTTGTGTCTATCTTGTGCATTAGAACATCTCAAGGTTGGTGACACAACAGACTATGGATATTTGAATCTTGAGCAAAAAATAAATTGCTAAAGAAACATAGTGAACCAGGCAATGGAAAGATGACATGTCAGGTTGGGACCCTTCTTCAAGTCTTGAAAAAAGTCCCCAAACTGAAACATCATATGCCCGTTTCCTTCCACAGACACTGTCTGACCTGCTAAGTTCCTCCAGCTGTTTGTTTTTATGTCAGGGTTCATAGTCACTTTTCAGTTTATGTATTATAGTATTAAACATCTGCTTTTACATTACACTAAGTACCAGAAGCTGACTGTGAACAATAGCAATAAAAGGGATTTAATGGAGAGGCCAGAGAAAAATGGTTGGGATATATGGGAGTGGTAAAGGGAATTGAGACTAGTAAAGAAAAAATATTGAACATCACTTTGATGGAGCTGTTCAAAATTCAAGACACTTAGCAAGTAGAGATAACTGGGTAGAGGATACATCATGGGTGCAACAGCTCAATAGATAGGCATTGATATTGTACTGGAATTTGCAAAGTGCACATTAGGTGGGTGGATGCATGGATAGAATGCAACTGATTAGCATTGCTATTACTAACACTATGCTATTATATAAAATCAAAACATATTGCAATGGTTAAGGCTCCACACAAAGTCTCCAAGAAGTGATGCTTCTTCTGAAATTCTGCACTTAAATCATCCCATTCTTTCTAATTGATCCAAACAACATCTGCAGATTCATCCATCCACAGAGCCCCATGAGATAAAATATTTTATGCAGATCCAAATGGAAATGAATTTCAAGGTGTGATCTTATTCTTACACCAAGTGCTTGGCCAGGGCTCTGTCTACAGAAAAAACACAGCTGAGTTTTAACAACTTAAGGGGCTGACCCACTGTGGCAAACCTAATTGGTGAGTTTAGAAGAGTTTGCCTTTGACTCATACTCGCAGCATGGTCAACACGAGGTCCTAGGAGGTCTTTGTAACTCTCCTTCATGCTCGAGGGTAGTCCCCACGTACTCGAGGCTAGGTCGTGACATATTTTTCAACATGCTGAAAAATGCCCGCGAGTAAAAAAAGGTCGCCATGGAAAAAAATCGATTTTTTTTTTTTACTCGTTGGTTTAGTCGATGTAGGTTCGTAGTAGGTCGGCATGTTATTCGTAGGTAATCAAGGGTAGTCGAAGGTAATCGAAGGCAGTTGTAAATGGTCTTCAACACAGTCGAAGGAGGTCGAAGGAGATCGAAGGTGGTCGTCTTCACTCTCCACTATTCCGTGTTCAATTTTCCCGAAGCTAGTCGAAGCTAGTCTTCAACATAGTCGAAGGAGGTCTTCTACATGACACTTTTTCAAACTCTCCTGAACTCTTCTAAAATCCCCAATTAGGTCGCCGCAGTGGGACAGCCCCTTTAATAAATTAATAATTTTACATTACATGAATAACATAAATATAAACAAAACAGCTCCTGGGAATACCTACATACCATAAGATTTACTGCTTTGCAAGAATTATTGGAATGTTGCAATGATAGCAGCAGCACTGCTGTGGCAGTCAGTCTGATTCATCAATAATATACATATAAAGTGCCTTTATTATTGTGATTCTGCAGCACACCATTCACTCTTTGGTGCGCCAGAACTGCTGCATTTCACACACCATACTCACAAATCCAAATACCACAATTTCAGGCAGCGTGCTTTCTGTCTCTGTTTCAGAATAGTCCATTTCCGTTGTAAGGCATCCATTCAGTGATATTGTCTCAGTTTTTCTCCCCCCCATTAGCAAGGCCTGATCAAATGGACCTATTCTACAGCCCTGAATTTTTCATATTTGCTTGTCTGTATTCTCACTTTCTACCCATCCTCATCTTAAAGCTTTGATTCTGTTATTTTCTCTCCCTCTTCAACTGCCCCAATTAATCTGATGACCAGATGACCACAGCAACTCATCCCAATGCCAACCCTAACCACCCCTGTCAGAGATGTTCAATTTGTTTCACCCATCATGTCCCAGTTCTGACAAAAACCTTAACCTGAAACGTTAACTCTGTCAAGTGTTTCTGATATTTTTTTGTTTTTATGTCATTTTCTAGCATCTACATTTTTTATGATTTTCATTGATATTTTCACAGCTACGAGATATAATGCAACAACCTTACCTACATGAGCCCCTCCCCACAGTCAGAGCTCTTAAAGGGCTGGTCGCCAATTGTACAGTTCTGGGCCATGAGTTACATACGCCTCTGATGACCAATTGTTCGAGCAAACAGTGACATGTTAACAACACCTGCACATATTGGAGCTCACGTCAAGAAAACAGTAATTATCATGTGGAAGCTGACAGATACAATGGAGGACAGCAGAGATGACACATTATTTACTGCTTCACTTGCTCTGGTTTATTCCAAAGCAGATTACAACTGCTCACAAAATGCTGGGGAAACTCAGCGGGACAGGCAACATCTCTGGATAGAAGGAATGGGTGACATTTCAGGCCGAGACCCTTCTACACACCCTCGATCCCAAACGTCACCCATTCCTTCTATCCAGAGATGCTGCCTGTCCCGCTGAGTTATTTCAGATTTTTGTGTCTATCTTTGATGTAAACCAACATCTGTAGTTCCTTCCTACACATTACAGCTGCTCAGTCTGGCCCAGGTGCCACCAAGCAAGCGTGAGAATTATCTCTCTCCCGGATGCTATGAGAATCATCTTGGGAGCATTGAGACCAATTCAGTTCAAGTAGCTTTTTAAGCAGCTTTGAACCCCTTGATGCTTGTTGGGTAAATATCCAAGACAGAACACAATCCTCTAAATGCGGCCTCGCCAACGTCTTATACAACTGCAACATATCTTCCCAACGTCTATACTCTAAGGTTGCCAGAAGATACAGTGGGATATTGGTCAACTGCAGAAATGGACAGAAAATGGCAGATGGAGTTTAACCCGAGCAAGTGTGAGGTGTTTTACTTTGGGAGGGTGAAGTAAGGGCTAAGTATACACTTAATCGCAAGACCTTTAACAGCATGGATATGCAGTGGGATCTTGGAGACCAAGTTCGGAGCTCACAGAAAGTGACAGCACTAGTAGCTAAGGTGGTAAGGAAAGCATATGGTATGCTTGATGTCATTGCTAGGGGCATTGAATACAAGTGTCAAGAAGTCAAGATACAGCTCTATAAGACATTAGTTGAACTGTTGGATTATTGCGTGCAGTCTTATCATCCCATTACAGGAGAGGTCTGGAGGCTTTGGAGAGGGTGCAAAGGAGATTTACCAGAATGCTGCCTGGATTGGAGGGTTTCAGGTACAGGGATAGACTTGGATTGTTTTCTCTGGAACGTCGGAGATTGACGGGAGGTGTGATAGAAGTATATAAAGTAAACTAAAGTATCCTTTATTGTTTTTCAGACTTTTCGGTCTGAACAAAATTTTGTGCCTTGCAGTCATAACATAGAATAAAATAACAAAACACACAATAAACACAAATTTAACATCCACCACAGTGAGTCTACCAGGCTCTCCTCACTGTGATGGAAGGCAAAAGTCTTAAAGTCCTTGTCTCTTCCATCCTTGTTCTCCTTCTGCATTGAGGTGATCCAGGCTTCCGATGTTGTGACCCCACCGAGTGATGGTAAGTCCCGCGGCCGAATCCGAGCTCCGCGAACGGGCCGGTTCAAACTCCGCGGCCCGTAGCGGACGAAGCTGCCACCCTCCAGAGCTGTTGCGGGAGCTCCAGAGAATCGGTCACCAACCTGGGACCTGCGAGCACCCGACGTTGTTGTCCACTGGGCCCGCGGCCGAGCCTCCGAGGCTCCGAACTCGGATTGCCGCCGCCGCAACGCCACCACAGCCCCAAAGTCAATCAGCCTCGCGTTGGTAAGTCCTGGCTCTCCCTCCGGAGCCTCCAGGTCGGTCCCAGTTGGAGGCCGCCAGCTCCGCCAGACGGACACGGAAACGGGGGATAAGATAAGAGAAGAGAAGAAAAGGTTGCATCCTCCCCAAAGGAAGAGACTAAAAACAAGTTTCTCCCACCCCCCCAATACATACACAACTAAAATAAACTGAAATAAACTGAAACAACTGGACAAAAGAAAACAAAAAAAAAGACAAACGGACTGCAGGCGAGCCGCAGCTGCAGGGCAGCGCCGCCACTTCCAGAATATAAAATTATGGGAGGCATAGAAATGGTGGACCTTCAGAACCTTTTTCCCCAGGGTGTAAATGTCCAAACCTAGAGGGCATAGCTGTAAGTTGAGAGGGGGAAAATATAATGTAGATGTGTGGGGCAAGTTTTTTTTCACAGTGGTGGGGGCCTGGAATGCACTGTCAGGGATGGTGGTGGAGGTAGATCTAATAGTGGCCTTTAAGACGATTGTAGATAGGCATGTGAAAGTGCAGGGGATAGAGGGATATGGATGATATTAGAGGCAAATGAGATCAGTTTAACGGCGTCTTGTTCGGCACAAACATTGTTCCTGTTCTATTTTCTAACCAGCAAAGCTCCCCCTCACCTGTATCCACCTATCACTTGTCAGGCTTTGTCCTGTCCATTATCTCTTCCAGCTTTCAGCCCCCTCCCCCTCCATAATCAGTCTGAAAAAGAGTCTCGTCCTGAAACGTCACCAATCCATGTTCCGCAGAGATGTTGCCTGCCCGGCTGAGTTACTCCACCTTGTGTCTTTGAATGAAAATGTAGGATTGGTTAGTCGGTTTGCAGATGACAATGCAATTGGTGGAATTGCAGACAATGAGGAAAATATACAGTGGGATAGTGTCAGAACCTTTTTCCCAGGATGGAAATGTCAAGGACCAGAGATCATGGCTATAAAGTGAAGGAGTTGTAAGTGAAGCGTGGGGATTTTTGTTTTACACAAAAAGTGGTGGATGACTGGAACGAGCTACCAGGACTGGTGTTGGAGGCAGATATGTTAGTGGCATTTTAAGATGCATTTAGAATAGATAGGCACATGGATATGCAGGGAATGGATCACGTGCAGGTAGAGGAGATTTGTTTAATGACATCATGTTCAGCATAGACTGTGAGCTGAATGGGCTGTTTCTGTGCTGTATAGTTCTATGTTTTAAGTTCCCAGCTACTTTAACCCATTAAACACTGCACCACCCAATATAATTTTTAAGTCATTCCACTTGAGTGTTGAAATGGAAGTGGATTCATTGTCCCACAACTAAAGCTCTCCACACATCTCAGTTCTTCATATTTGTTCTGCCATTATCCCCTTGGCTGTGAAATCAGCAAAAATGCTGTGATTATTGGGGCAAGTTATTTACTTTGTTTAGATGCCAGAATAAAAGCTTCCATTGGTTAATCTAGGACTAAACTTGTTCAGCATCACTCCTTGATAACCATCTCTGGCCGACTTTAGCTATTATTTGGAAAGCATCAGGCTGAGGCAGGCCAGTTACTAGATCTTCCAACAAAAATAAACTTGGGGGAAGATTGCTGCAAAGTCCTTAGGGAATTGCATTCAGTTTAGATCATTCTGACCTAAATGTAATGAGATCTTTCAGAGTCTGAAAGTACAAACTGTTCTGCAGATGGTTTAACCTATTCTTAAGAAGAAGATAGTGAACAAACTTGGTTCAATAGATGGTAACTGTCTTGACTTGTTTTTATTGATTGAGACTCTGTCAGCTGCGTGGGATTTAGTTTCATAAAGCTGATAAACAAGATACTAGGATTTCCATGCTATGTCCAGTACAGTGATTATTTATGCTTCAGTAACCAAATTGAATAGAAACTGAATGACAGGACTAATTTTCTGCACTAAAATCATTTGCCTTGAATTCTCCGATGTAATTTGACTTTCTCTATCCACCCACGCACCTTCCCATGTTTCAACACAGTTACTCACATTATTTTAAGAGCCAGGGCTCTCCAGTCCCTAGCTTCTTTCTTTCATGCTCAGACAGTCTTCAGGGTCAGCTGGAGAAGTGTGAATTGCAGCTGATGCCAGTATTCACTGAAGCAAGAGGAAATGAGGAATTTGAGCTTGAAGTACTGTATGCGATAAATGGCAACCTCTGCAGCAGAGAATGACTTTTTGCAGTCTGTATTAGCTTTTGGCATTCTGACTGCACACCTACCAATCTGCATGTGCGTAGTGTCACAGAGGTGGAGTCATAGTGCAAGGAATCAGGCCCTTCGGCCCAAATCATCAATGCTGACCAAGATGCCCCATCAATCCCTCTGAACGTTTCCTATTCCTAAATGTATTTTTTAATATTGTTATTGTACCTGCCTCAACTACTTCCTCTGGAAGCTTGTTTTATATCCCCATCATCCTTTGTGTGAAAAAGTTGCCCCTTAGATTCCTATTAAATCTTTCCTTTCTCACATTGAACCTTTGCCATCCAGTTCTTGATTCCCCAAACCTGGGTAAAAGACTCTGTGTGTTCACCCTATCTATTCCCCTCAAGATTTTTTATACCTCTTATAATATCACCTCTCAGCCTGCAGGATTGCAAGGAATCAAATCCAAGTCTGCCCAACATTTCCCTATAGCTCAGGCTCTCAAGTCCTGGCAACATTCATAAAATTCACCTCTGCACTCTTTCCCACTTAATCGTATTTTTCCAATAGCAGGATGACCAAAACTGAATACAATACTTCAACTGCAGCCTCGCCAACATACTACTGTTACTAATGTACATACCAATGTTATTACTGTAACATAACATCCCAACTCTATACTCAATTCCCTGACTGATGAAGGTCAATGTGCCAAAAACCACCTTCACCATCCTATTTACCTGCAATGTACGCGTACTCCTGAATCCCTCTGCCCAGAGCCCCACAGATCACCGAGAGAGTCCAGCCCTGGTTTGACTTCCCAATACGCAACACCTCGCACTTACCTGAACTAAACTCCATTAGGAATTCCTCGGCCCAGTTGCCCAGCCGATCAAAACCGTGCTGCAAATCTTGATAACCATCTTCAACCAACCTACTATGGTACCACCAATTTTATTGTCATCTGCAAAATTACTAATCATTCCTTGTACATTCACTTCCAAATAGTTTATATAGATGACGAATAGCAATGGGCCCTCTCGCTGCTTTTGATAGTATGAGGTCATAAGGAAACTTTAACTCTCCATTCACTGACATAGATTCCCAGGGACAGCTATGGTATAACCTGTAGACAGACAGCTGAATGGTTCAGCATAATTTAAATAAGAAAACTTGGTTAAACGGGCAGGCTTTAACAAGTGCTTTGAAACTGGAGAAAAGAGTGGAATCAGTTGAATTGCAGCTGAATCAGTTGTCTCATATGATGTTGCCTGAGTGAGCATAACATGGTAAAATTATCATACAGCAGGTCATCAGTTTTTGTCCTTTGAGATTACCTTTACTATTAGTCATCGAGCCATACAGCATGGAAATAGGCACCGGCCCAACTTGTCCATATCCCATCTAAGCTAGTCCCATTTGTCTAGCCTGTATGAGTCTCAGCCCCCTTCTCTGCTCCTTATACATCCACGACTACGCAACCAAGTACAAATCCATCTCAATCTACATATTCATGGACGACACCACTGTTGTGGACCGTGTATCATATAATGACGAGACAGTGTTCAGGACAAAGATTGAAAACCTTGTGACCTGGAGTCAAGATGACAACCTTCTTCTCATTGTCCGCAAGACAGAGGAGACAGTGATCGACTTCAAGAAGTGGAGTGGTACACATACCACGGTATGCATTGACAGAGCCAAAATAGAGATGGTTGAAAACTTTAAGTTCCTTGCAATAAATTTCACCAACAACTTCTCCCAGACCACCCATATTGAAGCAATCGCCAAGAAAGACCACCAACACCTCTACTTCCTTTGAAGGCTTAGGAAGTTCGGCATGTCCCCCAACAATTCTCAACAACTTCTACAGATGTGCCAAAGAAAGCCATTTATCAGGATGCATCACAGCATGGTTTGCAAACAGCTCCATCCAAGACCGTGAGAACTTGCAGAGAATAGTGGATGCAGTCCAGACCATTAGACAGACCAATCTCCCTTCCATCGACTCCATTTACTCTTCACACTGCCTCAGCAAGGCCACCAGCATAATTGAGGACCTGTCTCACCCTGATCACTCCCTCTTACCCTCTCTCCCAACACGCAAGAGGTACAGAAGTGTGAAAACACACGCCTCCAGATTCAGGGACAGTTGTTATCAGGCAACTGAATTATCCCATCAACAACTAGAGAGCAGCTCTGAGCTACTGTCTACCTCACTTGAGATCCTTGGACTATTTTTAATCAGATATCACAGGACTTTATCTTGAACTGTACCTTATTTCCTTTATCATGTATCTGTTCACTGTGGATGGCTCGATTGTAATCTTACCGTTGACTAGTTAGCATGCAACAAAAGCTTAACACTGTACCTCATTACACAAGACAATAAACTAAACTAAACTACAGCCTGAATAGAAAAAGATTTACACATTTCAAAAATAGTCAGAACAGAATAACTTCCACACATCTTTCAGCCAGAATCTAACTCGGGTCTCTGGCGCTGTAAGACAGCAACCATACCACTGCGCCAATGCGCCACCCAATTAGATTCAATGTGGTATTATTTCCCATAGAACTAGATTTGACGTTCACATCAATTGTTGGCAACAACATCTTTAAGACATTTCTTTGAGTGAACATATAAACAAAACTTCATTAAGCCGCATCTACTGTCCCTCTCCCAATTTCTTGATCACGATTCTTCTCTGTGAGAGATCCATGTGTTCACCACTGCTAGACCACAATGAATGAACAAAAGCTTATGCCTTTGGAACAGAGGAATTTTTTTCTGGACATGACTGAATGTTATCTGTGCATTTTCCTAAACAATTAGGATCTCAGCGAAAATTAATCGTCATACAATTCTTACCTATAAACAACACATCTATTTTATGCCAACATTACATTTGTTCCAATTTGCAGATAACCACAATATTTATGAAGATTATTTAGCTTTGTATTGCAATGTATTCATTTGTTAAGCTACAAAACATCATAGTACCAGTTTGCATCTACATTCCAACACAGAATGTGTGTGGTCTGATTGAGGTCTTTCAAGAATGGGAGTGAGCAATGCTGGGCAACTCCTACCAAGACGAAAGAAATGTTCATTATCAGTGCATGCTATCCCATCTCATCTTGATTAAGTCAACTACTGAGGAGCCTTAGCTACAAGCCTACAAGGGCGGCATGGTGGTGCAGCGGTAGAGTTGCTGCCTTACAGCGAATGCAGCGCAGGAGACCCGGGTTCAATCCCGACCACGGAGTTTGTACATTTTCCCCGTGACTGCGTGGATTTGCTCTAACATCCTCAGTTTCCTCCCACACTCCAAAGACGTACAGGTTTATAGGTAAATTGGCAGTAAATGCAAAAAATGGCCCCAGTGTGCGTAGGACAGTGTTAACATGCGGAGATCACTGGTCGGTGCGGACCCGGTGGGCCGAAGGGCCTGTTTCCACGCTGTATCTCTAAACTAAACTAAGCCTATGAGCTGATCAACTGGGAGTTATATGTCATGAATGCAAAGAGGGATTACATTGTTGAGTGCAGTCACTTCAAGTCTTGTCATGTTAGAGGAGAACACCTTGTTATGGGTAACAACCAAAGTAGAAAATCATGATCTAACAATGTCTAATGTACATAAAAGCTAATCAAATTGATTTTGAAAGGAGTAAAAAAAACATACAGCAGACATTCTCAACACTTTAGAAGTGACTGTAGATTAAACATTCACCATTAAAGCATTATGACTGTATCTCCAACGCACTTTGCCTGAGCACAGGCCCTCCTTCCTTCACCCCCTGGATGCCTGTAAATTTAAATACCAAAAATGTATTGAAATTTGTTTGTTAAATTTTATCTGGAAAACTGAAAGATTGCACCATCTTTAAGAGGTTAATGAATTCTTGAAGTCTCGTGGGATCCCATGAGTGTACATAAGAACTATTTTGGCTGATTGTCAGCTGGATGAAAGATGTTTCAGTTTTTTCTGACTCTTAACAGGAAGTGGGTAGAATACTACATAATGTTGCATGATGTGGGATTGTCTCGGGTTTAAGTTAGGGAAATTTTGGAAGTAGTGTTTAGGTTCTAGGACCCTGCTAATAACGACTAAAATTATAGTTGGATGTAAATTATCTCACAATAACAAGTGGAATTGAAAGTTTGCAAAGGTCAATTAGAGTTGATGATACTGTGGCCGAGCTGACTTATCCCTATTGCCTTTGGAAACTGACAGTATTAAGAAAGTATTGTTATTACAAGCTGTACTAGGGCAGTCTCAAACGTGGACATGGCCCAAAGTACAAAATTGCTTCCTAATTTACCACTAATAAGTAGGCAGCTGTTTTTTGTAGACTGGTGTTTATAGATCTTCAGTTCATTGAACAAGTAGGTGCTCGTTGCTATCTTTCACAATAGTGAATTAAAGTTTTTAAATCAGATGCCTCAAAGGGAGTTGTGGGGTACCAAGGAGGGCCCCACCTATGATAGAAGAGGGGAACCTATGTTCCCTAAAGAATGAGGACATCTCGGATGTTCTGATATGGAACACCTCATCTTGGGAGCAGATGCGGAGCAGACGGAGGAATTGGGAGTAAGGGATAGAGACTTTGCAGGAGGCAGGGTGGCCCGTAGCAATTCTCCTGCTCCCCCTCCCTTCAGTCGCAACAGGGACAGAGTTCCCCTCGTCCTCATCTCTCACTCCATCAGCCATTGCCCACAGCATACAAACCTCTGACATTATTGCCATCTCCAACATGACCCCCACCACCAGCCTCCTCCATTGTTAAGTAAGGCTAAACGTAAATTGGAGGAACAGCATCTCATATTTCACTTGGGTGGCTTACAACCCGGCGGTATGAGTAATGATTTCTCTAACTTTAAGAAACCCTTGCATCCCCAGCCAACAATGGACCATTGTGTGCCCCACATTTTCTTGATTATCGTTGCTTTTTGCATATCTTCCATTAATTTCTAAGTACCGTCTATATCTCTCATTACCCTTTCCTCTGACTCTCAGTCTAAAGAAGGATCTCATCCCGAAACATCACCTATTCCTTTTCTCCAGGATGCTGCCTGACCCACTGCATTACTCCCGCCTTTTGTGTCTGTCTTCGGTTTAAACCAGCATCTGCAGTTCCTCCCTACACAATGCTGCTGAGGGTCTTGCCATTAACTATACACTCTCTTCTTACATTCAACCTCCCAAAGTGCATCACCTCACGCTTGCTCGGGTTAACCAAATTCAAGTGCAGTTTCTCTTACCTCTTCGAGCAGGGTGCAAGGCCACAAAATTCAAGTCCAGTTTCATACCACTTCAAGCAGGGTGCAAGGCCACCAAATTCAGGTTCAGTTTCCTACCACTTCAAGCAGGGTGCAAGGCCACTGAATTCATGTGCAGTTTCATACCACTTCAAGCAGGGTGCAAGGCCACCAAATTCAAGTGCAGTTTCATACCATTTCAAGGAGGGTGCAAGGCCACCAAATTCAAATGCAGTTTCATACCATTTCATGCAGGGTGCAACGACACCACATTCAAATGCAGTTTCATACCATTTCATGCAGGGTGCAGGGCCACCACATTCAAATGCAGTTTGATACTATTTCAGGCAGGGTGAAACCACCATAAAAACCCACCATAAAACCACACAAAACACCACTCACAGTGCAGTAGACATTCAGTGTCTTCAGTTGATTCACAGCTCAGACAGAGTTGTGACCTCTCCCTCCCCCATCATGCAGAGACTGAGCCACACACACACTTCCGGGTTTTATAATCCCTCCCCCTCCGACCGGAAAAGGTGTGGCCTTCATGGCGTGATTGACAGGAGAGATTCTCAACATTTTTTAAACACTAATAACACTTTTGTTTTTCATAGATGGGAACAATCCTCTGCACCCGATGAGTGGAGGGGGACTGAGTAAGATGGCCAAAAATCACAGCCGTAAATGGTAGCGTTTTATCTAACATCAATATAGTGCAAACAGGAAGTCGTTAAGTTTAGAAAAACAACCATCTGCAGTGCCTTTTCACTTCAACCCAAAACCCCCAAGCAACCCTTTGCATGCATTGCCTTTTCACTTCAACCCAAACCCCAAACAACCATTTGCATGCATGGCACTTCAACCCAAAACCCCCAAAATGCCGTAAATGGTAGCGTTTTATCTAAAATCAATATAGTGCAAACAGGAAGTCGTTAAGTTTAGAAAAACAACCATCTGAAGTGCCTTTTCACTTCAACCCAAAACCCCCAAGCAACCCTTTGCATGCATTGCCTTTTCACTTCAACCAAACCCCCCAAACAACCATTTGCATGCAGTGCCTTTTTACTTCAACTCAAAACCCCCAAACAACCATTTGCAGTGCCTTTTTACTTCAAACCAACCATATTTTCACTTTCAAAACACTCACAGTTGAGTAGACATGTGTTGAGTGTTATTCAGAGCTCAGAGACGTGACCCTTTGGCTTCCTCAATCTTGCAGAGACTGAGTGAGGCACACCACTTCCAAGTTGTATAGTCCCTCCCCCACCCACCAGCAGGGGCAGCAGAGAAAAATGGCAATTTATACAAAAACATTAATATCTCTCTGGTTTTTCATCGATGGAATGAAAAGATTTTCATGCTGTGGTCCAGTCCGGCGGAGGGGGGCTCTGAGCAAGATGGCCAAAAATGACTGTCGGAAATAAATCGCAGTGCGTCAAAAGCGGTCAAGATCTTTACTTTTAGTAATATATGTGTGTGTGTATTTCTATTTAAATATATATATTTATATATATATATATATATATATATATATATATATATATATATATATATATATGCAAAAGAAGATATGTGGCCGATTAGGAAAAGGGGAGATGGCAGCGAGGACTGGGTGTCATGGTACACCACCAGTCATTGAAAGTAGGCATGCAGGTGAGCAGGCCAGTGAAAAAAAAGCGATAATGGTATGTTGCTTTATAGCAACAGGATTTGAGTAACAGAGAGGGAGGTTTACTTAGTTGTACAGGGTACTTGGTGAGCCCACACTAGGAGTATTGCGTGCAGTTTTGGTCTCCAACTTGAGGAAGGACCATTTTGCCATAGAGGGAGTGAGAGAAGGTTCACCAGACTGATTCCTGGAAATGTAGGATGTCTTATGAAGAAAAGGGAATGATAGCCTCGTTTATACTTCTGGGAATTTAGGAGATTAAGAGGGGATCTTATAGAAACTTACAAATCTTAAGGGGTTTGGACAGGCTAGATGCAGGCAGATTGTTCCCGATGTTGGGGATGTCCAGGACAAGGGGTCAAGCTTAAGCGCTAAGGATAAAGGGGGAAATCCTGTAAGACGAGATGAGTAAGACTTTTTTCACACCAGAGAGTGGTGATGTCTCTGGAACTCTTCTGCCAAGAGGGTAGTTGAGCCAGTTAATTGGCTTTTAGAGAGGTGTTGGATGTGGCCCTTGTGGGCATAAGGGGATCGAGGGAAATGGGAGAGAAGGCAGAGGTACGTATACTGAGTTGGAGATGATCAGCCAGATCATATAGGAATGGCGGTGCAGCTCGAAGGGCTCTGAATGGCTTATCTGCACCTAATTTCTATGTTTCTATGTTTCTATGATTATTTCTTATATTATATTTCTATATATATATATAATCGACCAGGTGAGGAACCCGTTGGGGTCCCGTCCCCTCAACGCGCGGGGGGAGCGGGGAGCGAGAGGCGCGGAAAGAGGGGAGAGGGATGGGGAGGAAGGAGATGCTGCAAGGAGAGATATAGGGCCTGGGGAGAGAAGAGAGAGGCGGGGAGGGGGGTAAAGAAGAGGGGGGAGAGAGAGGATGGGGAGAGACGGGGGGGAGGGGGAGGGGAGAGGGGAGAGGGAGAGGTGGGGGAAGAGAGGCGGGGGGGGAGAGGTGGGGGGAGGGTGGCGTGAGGGCTGGGTGAGTGGTGAGGAGGACCGGGGTGGGGGAAGAGAGCCGGGGGGGGGAGCCCCAGGGGGGTGGGAGAAGCGAGCCCGGGGGAGGGGGAGAGAGAGAGCCGGGGGGAAGGAGCTCTGGAGTGCTCGGGAAATCCGCGAGCTCTCGACGTGCAGAGCTCAGGGACCTAGGGGGACCTCTGAAGCCCTCAGAAGAGTTTGGGAGCTGCAGTACAGAGCCCACTTGCTCGTTCTTTCTGCGTCTTTTGAAGAACCGAGAGGGGAGGGAGGAGGAGGGGGAGGAGGGTGACGTCACTCGCTGCGAGTGGAATATAGGGCAGCATGCCGGGAGGAGCAGAGCCATTGTGACATCATCAGCAAGACCATCTCGTTAATTTTCAACGTTATTTGAAATTTTTAAACATTTTCATAAATAACTCGAGAAATAGTGCATGGAATTTTCAGATAAGGCTATTTTTGACATGGCATAATTATCTCTAGCGGACTATAAATGTCACGTTAAGGTTAGTGTTTACGAGAGATTGTGAAAGACCACGACATCACACAAATAAATTACACATCCAAGATCAGAGTTTTAATTATTATAATGATAATTTGGTACGGTGGCAGGTGCTGCCTTATAGCGCCAGAGGGCCCCAGGTTTGACCTGACTATGTGTGCTTTGTCTGATACGGAGTTTGTACGTCTTCCGCGCTGATTTGCCCTGGGTTTCCTCGGGGATCTCCGGTTTCCACACTCCAAAGACGTACAGGTTTGAAGGTATTTGGTTTGGATAATTGTAACGTCCCTCGTGTTTGCGGATAATGTTCATGTGCAGGAGATCGCTGGTCGGGCGGGCTCGGTGGGTTTGAAGGGCCCAATTTGTGAGTATATTCCTCATAGTGTTCAATTAAAGTTTATCTGTCTTGTGAGCAGCTTGAGACTTTGCATCCAGTGTGTATGTAAGGACAGTTTTGCAAACGAGTATGAATTTCTGGCAAAAAGTAAATTAAACCTTTTAGGAAATAAATGTATTTTCCTATCTGAGGTTGCTGTTTTCACAGGCCCTGTCCTGCCTCTCGTGAACAAAGTACCAAGTATTGTATATTAATGTGTACAGGTTTCAAATAAGTTCCCAGCTAAACTAATAATGATAGTGATAGCTGTCATCTTCACCGCTAAAACTGTTATATGGGGCATAGAAATGGACTATCAGAATTGAATGATGTGAAATGTTATGCAATCTGAGGCAAGCTCAAAAAGTAAAAGGAAACTTTCAACACCTGTGATGACAGAAACATTGTCAATGTTTCAGGTCAATACCCTTCAGAAGAAGGTTCAGATGAAAAGTCATTGACCTGAAATATCAACTCTGTTTCTGCAAAGTTGGTGCCTGACTTGACGTTAACATTGTCCGTTTTCTTTTCCAAATTTCAACTTTTTTTTTTTTTTTGGCATGAATTGCTGAATATTGAGAGTCTGAATTACAAACAACACTGGTGCCCAGGGATCCTTGAATTATCTTTGGCACATTTTGTGCCCATCAAGCCGAGGTTGTTAATTCTACCACACCATAGAATGACTTGTTTTAAAAATGTCAATTACTCCCAGATATGATTTTAAAAACCCTCTTTACTTTGCACCAGCAGTTTGCTTCAGTCAGTATCTCACTAAAGCAAATTGTTTCCAGTTTTACACACCTGCCATTGCCTTGGGGCTTTGGCTTGCTTACCCATAATTTTGCAGTATCATGTAGCATCAAGATTGTATCCTCAACTTAAGAGAACGGAGTCATAGATATGAAAATACCTTATGCTAACCACTGCATCGGCCTAAGCTTTCACTAATGTTAATGACAATTTTAAACACATTTGGTCAAAAGGTGACAACAAACTAGAAATTACTATAACTAAAACAGAATAAATCACTCTGACAAATGTTGGTAGATTTTGCCAATACAAAGACCTTTATAATACACGATTTTTTGTTGTCAATAATTAAAAGCAGACAGATCTTTTGCAGGGCAGATTATTTTATGCGCAATTAATTGAAAAATTAAGATATCAGAATACTGTATAATGGTATTATGAAGTTTTCCTCTAAATGTTACAGGATTTGAACACATTGATATTTTAATTACGTGCTCTATTCTATAAGAATCATTTGTCCATCCACATGTTGCATGCATGTTACCACCATAAAAATTAATGTATATTACGTTTTACCTCATATATTCCTGTAATATCTGGTCAGCGTATTCACTAAACCTGCAGCAACTGTGCTACTGTTGCTAAATCTCTCTGTGTGGGAATCTTTACTAGGTGAAGTGATTTGGTCACAGAATAACCAATCTTACAAAAACTATTATTATGCAAAAACAAACATTCTGTTGAATGCCAGAATTCACACACATATGCCAAAGGCAATGAAAAATGCAACGATTGAATACTTTAATAAATGTCATTTGCAGCAATTATTTTGTTCCTAAAATCCTCACATGATCAGATATAGACGCTGCAGGAACTGAGTACTGTTTTCAGTAACATGTCATCAGGTTCATAAGCCTAGGAGTAGAATTAGGCCATTTGGCCATCAAGGTCTACCTCACATTCAATCATGGCTGATCTATGTCCCCTCCTACCCCATTCCCCTTGTCTTCTCCCTATAAACTCTAAACACCTAATTCTTGTAAAAAAGAATCATATGCCGTTGCCTTAAAAATATATCCACTGACTAGGTCCCTCACAGCCTTCTGTGGCAAAGAATTCCACAGATTCACACCCTCTAACTAATACATTTTCCACCTTATCTTCTCTTCCTAAAAGAACGTCCTTAATTCTGAGGCTGACTTAGTTGTAGACTCTCCCACTAATGGAAACATCCTCTCCACATTTCACTCTGTCCGCGCTTTCTATCTAGTAATGGAGAGTCACAACATGAGGACGCCACTTCCTTCTTCTCAACTCCAGGTGTCGGGGGGGCCCAGTGCGGACAAATGCTCATATCGGTTGACCATACTCTAGTCTGGGATCATTCTTGTAAACCTCCTCTGGACCCTCTCCAGAGCCAGCCCATCCTGCCACAGATATGGTGTCCAAAATTGCTCATAATATTCCAAATGCTGCCTTACCAGAGCCTTATAGAGCCTCAAAATTACATCCCTAGTAAAGTAAAAGTTTTTGTATTCAAGCCCTCTTGAAATAAATGCTAGTATTAAGTTTGCTTTTTTGTGCATTAGTTGGCTTGTACTGGGGAATTACATTCTGACTAGGTAGTCATGCTTCTAACCTATGGAAAATGACAAGGAGACAATGACAAGGACTGCAATGTCAGGCTAACATTTTGCCACTTCGCCGAGTTACTTTGAAGAGGTCAAGAGAAATTCTACAGACTTTTTCGGTAGAAATAGAAATTTAAGCAGCTGAGGTCGCAATGTGGAACTTGTCCCTCACCTGGTGCTTGTGTCACAAACTGCTTTAGATGCTCCAGCTGCATGATGGGTGTGGGCGTACGTGTTGGCAGCATCCTTAATCTATCGCTCAGTGTCCGGTCACCCTGCGAGGGGAAAACGGCTGGGTACACTTGGATCTCTGCTGCGCTTCAACCTGAGCCCACTGGAATATAACGTAACTTGGCAACATTACCAACATTTAACAAAGCTGAAACATGACGAGTAAAATTGTACTTAGTTTTGTTTTGCATTTAGGTGAATTTGGAGGAAACCTTGGCCATTGGAAGTAAAAAGACAATAGGTGCAGGAGGAGTGGCCATTCGCCCCCTCGAGCAGCACCAGCATTCAATGTGATCGTGGCGGATCATCCACAATCAGTACCCGATTCTACCTTTCCCCATATCCTTGACTCCGCTATTTTAGAGTCTGTCTACCTCTCTCTTGAACACATCCAGGAAACCAGCCTCCACCCCCACCGCCTCCGAGGCAGAGAATTCCACAGAATCCACAACTCTCAGCATTGAAAAGGTTTTTCCTTATTATTGCTGGCAGCCTGCCATCCAAGAATTGCAGTTTAGGTCTATTACAAACGGACGACCAAAACCACTGACATTTATCAAGTGCCTTTAGCATGGTCAGAAGTTTCATTTGCTTCACAGCAGTGTAATTCAGACCAAATTTTCACACCAAGCAACAACACGTATTGGAAGAATTCGTAAATGAGGGAAGATGTCACACCTAACCAATTATTTTCTTTAAGGCAGCAACTTTGCTCTTCTAAGTGAAAAAAATGGCACTCAAACTTTGCACTTCAAAAAAATAGTTACAAAGGTTTTACAAAACAAATTAACATCGCAATTATAGCGCCATGCAACATGCAACACTCGAACTTAAATAAAACATTCCATTTATCTCCATATATAGAAACTTGCATAAACCTTGGTGCGTTGCATTCCCTAATCAGAACATTTTTGTGTGCCCCTGATCTGCAACAATTTACATTATTTGTTTTCTTCCCCCCATTCCTCCAAATCTGTGCCGGCTGCTGATTGGACTTTGTCCATATGTAAAAGGAGAACTTCTGTGTATGGTGGTTGTGGTCTAAACGATAATCTTTCCCTGTACATTACATTGACTTTACACACAATGCCCTTCCCTATTGCCCTGTCACTTTTTTTTTTTTACATTTTTACTTTCTCAATTTATATAAAGATTAGTTATACTTGCATTTAATATTTAGCAACCTTCTGCTATCACTTAGCAACCACTGGCAGAATGTGAGGAAACATCCCTAAAGCTCAATAAGTTATGATGTTAATTTGGAGGAGAGAGATGGTCACACACATTGGCACCATCTTTTGGCAATAAAATCTCAATCTCAAACATATTTTGGTACTGAACTTTACAGTTTTAAGGGCTGTCACTCAGGGTGGAGTCCCCTCGGCAAACTAGACCATGAATTCAGAATAGGCCCTTAGCCCAACTCGTCCATGCTGGACCAAGATGCCACATCCTAACGTTAGTCTAATTGTGCATTTGTTTGCCCAATCCCATTAAACCTTCCTATCATTACCTTGTGCAGTAACTCTTTAACTACTGTTAAAGGTACCCTGCTCAACACCTTTCGAGCTGGTTTCATTTACTACAACAACTTCAGAGTGAAAAGTGGCTCTTTCAGGTTCCTAGTTAAATCTTGCCCTCTTTCACCTTAATTCCTATGACATGGGTTTTTGATTCCCTACCTGTTGTAAAAGAGGGTCCCCACACTGGGAATTTGCTTGCTTTTCATGTTTAAGACATTCTTGATTACTTCTGGCTGAAGATTTGATTTACCTTGTTAATTTACATCAGTGAAGTTGATGTCCTATAATTGTGCACTGAATAACTATCAAGAAAATTGATGTAATTATGTTCTCATGGTTTCAGGGGCAGAAAGATTGATGGTTACCTGCAGGAGTGCACCCATTGGATTGAGATGATGCTAGGTTCATTTTTCGAAATAATCAAGAAATAAAATTTGCACTGAAAGTATTCAGACCACTGTTTTTTTATGATTGCCAGTTATCGACGCATCTTAATAACAGCAAGTTTAACAACAGTGCTTTAATGTTATGTTCATTTATTTGACCTCCTTATTCCTCCAACAAATGTGTTCGTTGGTTGGTTAGTACGTAGGTAGGTAGATCTACATGTGCTATCACCTTCAGTGAGCTTTGAACTTGGACTCCAATATCCCTCTGCACATCAATGCTGTTAATGGTCGTGCCATTAACTGTGTACTCCATCCTTACACTATTGTTCCAATGATACCCAGAGTAGGCTTGAAGAACAGTACCTCATCTTCAAATTAGGCACATTACAACGTTCAGGACCTAATACGGAGCTTAACCATTTCAGGTTAACGTGCTTATTTCACTAGTACTGTATATTATACTTCTGTTTTAATTTGTATCATTATCCTTTTATTTAATGTAACTATTATTTTGACAAATTTGCTCTGCAGGCTCTCGGAGGAATACCCTCTGTTCTGTGTACTCTCTGCAACTCCTCGATGAGGATCCACGGTTACTATGGCTAGGTATGTTACAAAACTTACCTTCAGCGGCGCTGCAGATCTGCCACTGGCCGTGTGCGCGACTTTGGCGCCTTTGAGGGAGGGGGGGCGGGGTTAAAATGCGGTTTTCTCCGGCCTGTCCGAGATATATTTTCTCGGGGTGCTAGCTAATGCTGAAGATTTGTTCCGACTGCCGTTCTGCAAATTTTTTTTTAAAAACCACGGGACTATTTCAGCGCTCGAGTAAAATAAAAATCCACTTCTAATGCCATCAACGCCAACAACGGTACGGATCACACATACGGGACAGCTAAAGGTAAGCCATTTATTTTACATATAAACGTGCTGCTTAGGAATACCTTAATCTAAAATTTAACAATGCGAAAATGTGATTTAGGCCCCATATGAACCGGCAGTGTTTTTCAAGTCAAGTCAAGTCAAAAGAGTTTATTGTCATGTGTCCCTGACAGGACAATTAAATTCTTTCTTTGCATAGCACAACAGAACATAGTAGGCATTGACTACAATTATATACGTAAATACACACATTAATTAATTAGTTAATAAAGTGCAAATAACAGGTGGAGGGGTATTAATGTTCAGAGTTTTGTCCGAGCCAAGTTTAATAGTCTGATGGCTGTGGGGAATTAGCTATTCCTGAACCGGGACGTTTGCAGTTCTCAGGGCTCCTGTACCTTCTACCCGAAGGTAGCAGGGAAATGAGTGTGTGGCCAGGGTGGTGTGGGTCCTTGATGATGCTGCCAGCCTTTTTGAGGCAGCGACTGTGGTAGATCCCCTTGATGGAAGGAAGGTCAGAGCCGATAATGGACTGGGCAGTGTTACTACTTTTTGTAGTCTTTTCCCTATCCAGGCCACTCAAGTTGCTCTAAACCAAGCCACGATGCAACCGGTCAGCAAGCTCTCTACTGTGCACCTGTAGAAGTTAGAGAGAGTCCCTCCTTGACAGACCGACTCTCCGTAATCTTCTCAGGAATAGAGGCGCTGATGACTTTCTTAATAATTGCATCCATGTTCTCGGACCAGGAAAGATCTTCACAGATGTGCACGCCCAGGAATTTGAAGCTCTTGACCCATTTCAACCATCGAACCGTTGATATAACAGGACTGTGGGTCCCCATACTACTCCTTCCAAAGTCCACAATCTGTTCCTTGGTTTTGCTGATGTTGAGGGCCAGGTTGTTGTGCTGGCACCATATGGACAGTCGCTCGATCTCTCTTCTATACTCTGACTCATCCCCATCAGTGATACACCCACAACAGTGCGTTGTCAGCGAACTTGATGATGGAGTTTCGCACTGTGACTCTCTACACAGTCATGAGTATAGAGTGAGTACAGCAGCAGGGGGCTGAGCACGCAGCCTTGAGGTGCCCCGTCTGATTGGTTTATCGAGTCTGACACATTTCCACCAATACGAACAGACTGTGGTCTGTGATGAGGAAGTCGAGGATCCAATTGCAGAGGGATGCGCGAGACCCAGTTCTGCGAGTTGGGTAACCAGCTTGAGGGGATGATGTGTTAAATGCCGAGCTGTAGTCAATGAATAACAGCCTGACATATGAGTTTTTGTTGTCCAAGTGGTCCAGAGCGGAGTGAGGGCCAGCGAGATCGCGTCCACCGTTGATCTGTTGTGGCGGTAAGCGAACTGCAGTGGGTCCAGGTTTTTGTCGAGGTAGGAGTTGATTTGCGCCATGATCAACCTCTCGAAGCACTTCATCACCACAGGTGTTAGTGCCACAGGTCGATAGTCATTGAGGCACGTCACCTTGCTCTTCTTGGGCACCGGTATTATTAATGCCCTTTTGAAGCAGGTGGGAACCTCAGACCTCAGAAGTGACAGGTTGAAAATGTCCGTAAAAACTCCAGCCAGTTGGTCCGCACAGGTTTTTTAGAACACGACCAGGTATGCCATCAGGTCCAGACTCCTTTCAAGGGTTTCACCCCTCTGAAGGATTTCCTGACGTCGGCCTCTGTGACTGAGACTGAAATACCATCACAGCGAATGGGGGCTCGGGAAGGCACATCGGTGTTCTCCCTATCAAAGCGTGCGTAAAATGCGTTTTTCCTGCCTATATGAGGTATAAATTCACCGCAAAAAACCGCAACGTTCCAATCGTTCCAATCGATCGCGTTTCCACAAAATCCCACTCGCAAGATGATTTAAATGGCCATTAATTTACGGGAATTAAACACTAACTTCCTTCCATTTGGCCTATAAATTCATGACAATGAGATTTAAAAATCATGTTATATTGTGTATTCTTGTGTGAATGTTATTTGGACACTTAGGCTATTTAAAAATGTTAATCTTTTTCTTAAGAAATGGATAGATGTTGAGATCTAGTAATTGAATTTTGTAATTAGCTACAATTAGGTAACTAACTAATTATATGCTTTAATTTCAGGTCATCCAAGTAAGATTGAAGTTTTCATTCTGAAACAATTTGTTATGAAACAATCTATAATAAACTGAACATTTATTTCAGTTCTCTTAATTTTTAAGAAAATTATGGGCTTTTGACTGTCCTCGATCACAGCTTTTGTGCTAAGTCAATGGAAAAGCAATAGGGAACAAGATGCTAATTTCCGAGTATGAAAATGGCCATAACTTTTTTAATACTGAAGATATGAAAGTGTATTAGGTGTTAAATTAGACTTCTTTTTATGCTTTATCTGATGGGTAAATTGCAGACTTGATTTTTAAAATCTCAAAATTGTGTACTATGGCAAGTAATGTTAGAACTTCAAATTAGTTGATTATTTTTCTTATCGAGTCCACATAAGATTAGAAGTTGTTCAGCCAGAGCTGAACACACTTCTCGGCATCTGCATACAATGATGTCTGTCTTGCGCTTCTTGTGCTTCTTGTGCGTGGTGGTGGAAGGTTTAGTGTAAACAGGGATGCGACGTGAATGCTCTTTCCTTGACCCCAATTAGTTGATATCTGCCTATCTACCCACAGAGGCATCCAAGGTTTTTCTTCATTTGTATAATCTGTAGCTATTCTATACTCATCAGTAACCAACATACCAAGAAGAATGATTAGACGTTGTTCAGGTAATGTACTCGGTAGTAAATATTCAATCAGGGATTTTTATGTTGTTGCCTTAGATTCTGACAACATAAAATGCTAATTTAATAGTGGTATAAACCCAAATGCCCAAATACGAGCCAACAACAACTCAGTTCGCCATATCCAATCTGATCTCCCGGTGGCTCAGCACTTCAACTCCCCCTCCCATTCCGAATTATGAATTACACTTAAGCAAACAAAACTTGTTCAAGATACAGCAGGGTTTGCATCTGTTGTCATGCAAATATTTAAGCTTCAAGTGAATTATTTCTGACGTGTCTTATGGTGATTCTGTGCTTGTCCGGGAGATGCTGGTCAACAGAATACACCATCGTGCCCTAAATATTGTTGTGATAACTTAAAAAAAATACTGCATGTACTGTTACCAATAAGTTAAATGATCTATTATTGAAGTTATCTTTGTGTGTCAAATGGTTGGGAAGGAGTACATTAATGCTGGTAATTAGAATTTTTTTTTTTAAGTCTCACAAGTCAGAAAGATAATGTCATGACTACATGGTCTGAAATAGCTTCCTCGTAGTGTTGGCACAGTACTGTCCACAATGACCATGCAATCGCTCTTCCCACAGACGGCGTCTTTCCTCTCTTTAAGCTCGTGGAGTGAAGTGACAGTACAGAGAGTTGGCATTTGGCTGTTTGTAATGGTTCAATAGCGTCTTTGGTCTTGAATTCCTACTGGCGCTTGAGAAGAAGGAATGCTCAATTTCTGCCCAGAAGTGATGAAATATGGTTTAAGACTCAAGTTCCTTTGGAAACCTGCCCAATTGAAGCAAATCTCCGCATTCCATTCACGGTCCATCCACGGATTTTCTTCTGTCAGGCTGCTGTTGCTAGCTTTCTTGAAACATAGAAACATAGAAATTAGGTGCAGGAGCAGGCCATTCGGCCCTTCGAGCCTGCACCGCCATTCAATATGTTCATGGCTGATCATCCAACTCAGTATCCTGTACCTGCCTTCTCTCCATACCCCCTGATCCCTTCAGCCACAAGGGCCACATCCAACTCCCTCTTAAATATGGCCAACGAACTGGCCTCAACTACCTTCTGTGGCAGAGAATTCCACAGATTCACCACTCTCTGTGTGAAAAACGATTTTCTCATCTCGGTCCTAAAAGACTTCCCCCTTATTCTTAAACTGTGACCCCCCCTTGTCCTGGACTTCCCCAACATCGCGAACAATCTTCCTGCATCTAGCCCTGTCCAACCCCTTTAAGAATTTTTGTAAGTCTCTATGAGATCACCCCTTAATCTTCTAAGTTCCAGCGGGTACAAGCCAAGTCTATCCAGTCTTTTCTTCATATGGAAGTCGTGCCATCCCCAGGAATCAGTCTGGTGAACCTTCTCTGTACTCCTTCTATGGCAAGAATGTCTTTCCTCAGATTAGGAGACCAAAACTGTATGCAATACTCCAGGTGTGGCCTCACCAAGACCCTGCACAACTGCAGTAGAACCTCCCTGCTCTTGTACTCAAATCCTTTATGCTATGAATGCCAACATACCATTCGCTTTCTTTTTCACAGCCTGCTGCACCTGCATGCCTACTTTCAATGACTGGTGTACCATGACACCCAGGTCTCGCTGCATCTCCCCTTTTCCTAATCGGTCACCATTCAAATAATAGTCTACCTTCCTGTTTTTACCACCAAAGTGGATAACCTCACATTTATCCACATTATACTGCATCTGCCATGCATTTGCCCACTCATCCAGTCTATCCAAGTCATCCTGCAGCCTCCTAGCATCCTCCTCACAGCTAACACTGCCCCCCAGCTTTGTGTCATCCGCAAACTTCGAGATGTTGCATTTAATTCCCTCGTCCAAATCATTAATGTAAATTGTAAATAGCTGGGGTCCCAGCACTGAGCCTTGCAGCACCCCACTATTCACTGTCTGCCATCCTGAAAAGGACCCGTTCACTCCTACTCTTTGCTTCCTGTCTGCCAGCCAGTTCTCTATCCACATCAATACTGAACCACCAATACCGTGTGCTTTCAGTTTGTATACCAATCTCTTGTGTGGGACCTTGTCGAAAGCCTTCTGAAAGTCCAGATACAACACATCCACTGCTTCTCCCTTATCCACTCTACTAGTTACATCCTCAAAAAATTCAATAAGATTCGTCAGACATGATTTACCCTTCGTAAATCCATGCTGACTTTGTCCAATGATTTCACCCACTTTCCAAATGCGCTGCTATCCATCTTTAATAATTGACTCTAGCAGTTTTCCCCACTACCGATGTTAGACTAACTGGTCTGTAATTCCCCATTTTCTCTCTCCCTCCCTTTATAAAAAGTGGGGTTACATTAGCTACCCTCCAATCCTCAGGAACTACTCCAGAATCTAAAGAATTTTTGAAAAATTATCACTAAGGCATCTGCTATTTCTGGGGCTACTTCCTTAAGTACCCTGGGATGCAGCCTATCTGGCCCTGTGGATTTATCGGCCTTTAATCCATTCAATTTACCCAACACCACTTTCCGGCTAACCTGGATTTCACTCATTTCCTCCATCTCATTTGACCCGCGATCCCCTGCTATTTCCGACAAATTATTTATGTCTTCCTTAGTGAAGACAGAACCAAAGTAGTTATTCAATTGGTCTGCCATGTCCTTGTTCCCCATGATCAATTCACCCATTTCTGACTGCAAGGGACCTACATTTGTTTTAACTAATCTTTTACGCTTCACATATCGATAAAAACTTTTGCCGTCAGTTTTTTATGTTTCCTGCCAGTTTTCTTTCATACTCCATTTTCCCTTTCCTAATTAAGCCCTTTGTCCTCCTCTGTTGGTCTCTGAATTTCTCCCAGTCCCCTGGTAGGCTGCTTTTTCTGGCTAATTTGTACGCTTCATCTTTTTCTTTGATACTATCCCTGATTTCCCTTGTTATTCACGGATGCGCCACCTTCCCTGATTTATTCTTTTGCCATACTGGGATGAACAATTGTTGTAGTTCATCCATGCAGTCTTTAAATGCCTTCCATTGCATATCCACCGTCAACCCTTCAAGAATCAATTGCCAGTCCAGCTTGGCCAATTCACGTCTCATACCCTCAAAGTTACCTTTCTTTAAGTTCAGGACCCGTGTTTTCTGAATTAATCAATGTCACTCTCCATCCTAATGAAAAACTCAACCATATTATGGTCACTCTTGCCCAAGGGGCCACGTACAAACAAGGCTGCTAACTAACCCTTCCTCATTACTCAATATCCAGTCTAGAATAGCCTGCTCTCTCGTTGGTTCCTCCACATGTTGATTTAGAAAACTATCCCGCATACATTCCAAGAAATCCTCTTCCTCAGCACCCCTGCCAATTTGATTCACCCAATCTATATGTAGATTGAAGTCACCCATTATAACGGTTTTACCTTCGTTGCAAGCATTTCTAATTTCCTGTTTGATGCCATCCCCAACTCCACTACTACTGTTAGGTGGCCTGTACACAACACCCACTAGCGTTTTCTGCCCCTTAGTGTTTCGCAGCTCCACCCATATCGATTCCACATCCTCCAAGCTAATGTCATTCCTTTCAATTGCGTTAATCTCCTCTCTAACCAGCAATGCTACCCCCACCTCCTTTTCCTCTCTATCTATCCTTCCTGAATATTGAATATCCCTGGATGTTCAGCTCCCAGCCTTGGTCACCCTGGAGCCATGTCTCCGTGATCCCAACTATATCATAATTATTAATAGCTATCTGCACATTCAACTCATCCACCTTATTACGAATGCTCCTCGCATTGAGACACAAAGCCTTCAGGCTTGTTTTCACAACACTCTTGGCCCTTTTACAATTATGTTGAAAAGTGGCCCTTAAGATTCATCCACAAGCATGTGTGAAATTCACAGCAGAACTCACAACTGAAAAAGTCCCTGGGGAAGCTCCAAACTGTTAGTAGACAGAGTTGTGAAGAAGACTTATGGCACACTTGCCTTCATCAGACAGGGCATTGAGTACAAGAATTGGGACATCAAGTTACAGCTGTACAAATGTAAGCGAGACTGCACCTGGAGTATTGTGTGAGGTTCTGATCACCATATTGTGGGAAGGATGCCATTAAGCTAGTGAGGGTTCAGAAAAGATTCACTGAAATGTTACCTGAACTGGGTTTGAGTTATAAAGAGTGGCTGGATAGGCTGGGACTTTTTATTTCTGCAGCAAAGAAGGCTAAGGAGTGACCTTATAGAGTTTTATAAAATCATAAGGAACATACTGTACTTTTCCCAGGATTAAAGGTTATGCTTAAAAGGTACTGCATAAGAACATAGATAGGAAAGTTTTAGAGGGATATTAGGCAAACACAAGCAAAAGAGACTAGCTCAGACAGGCACATTGGTCACCGTGATTGAGTTGGCAAAAGGGCATGTTTCTGTGCTCTATAACTCAATCACACTATCAAAAGAATAAAGTGATTATTTCAGAAGAGTTGAAGGTAGACAAAAATGCTGGAGAAACTTTAGCGGGTAAGGAGCGAAGGGATAGGTGACGTTTCAGGTCGAGACCATTCTTCAGACTGATGTTGGGGGGGAGGGGAGCGGGAAGAAGAAAGGAAGAGGTGGAGACAGTGGGCTGTGGGAGAGTTGGGAAGGGGAGGGGAAGGAAGGAGAAAGCAAGGATTACCTGAAATTGGAGAAGTCAATGTTCATACCGCTGGGGTGTAAACTACCCAAGCAAAATGAAGTGCTGTTCCTCTAATTTGCGGTGGGACTCACTCAGGCCATGGAGGAGGCGCAGGACAGAAAGGTCAGATTTGGAATGGAAGGGGGAGTTGAAGTGCTGAGGCACCGGGATATCAGGTTGGTTATTGCGAACTGAAAGAGGTGTTGGGCGAAGTGATCGCCAAGCCTACGCTTGGTCTCACCGATGTAGAGCAGTTGACACCTGGAACAGCGGATGCAGTAGATGAGGTTCAGGGAGGTGCAGGTGAACCTCTGCCTAACCTGGAAAGACTGCTTAGGTCCTAGGATGGAGCCGAGGGGAGAGGTAAAGCGACAAATGTAGCATTTCCTGCGGTTGCAAGGGAAAGTACCAGGGAAGGGGGTGGTTTGGGTGGGAAGGGATGAATTGACCAGGGAGTTACGGAGAGAACGGTCTCTGCGAAAAGCAGAAAGGTGATGGGAAGACGTGGCCAGTTGTGGGATCCCGTTGGAGGTGGCGAAAATGTCGGAGGATTATTTGTTGTATGTGACGGCTGGTAGGGTGGAAGGTGAGGACAAGGGGGTCTCTGTCCTTGTTACGAGTTGGAGGATGGGGAGTGAGAGCGGAGCTGCGGGATATAGAGGAGACCCTGGTGATAGCCTCATCTATAGTAGATGAGGGGAACCGCCATTCCCTAAAGAATGGGGACATCTCCGATGCCCTGGTGTGGAACACCTCATCCTGGGTGCAGATGCGGCATAGACAGAGGAATTGAGAGTAGGGGATGGAGTCCTGTCCTTACAGGAAGCACAGTGGGAAGAAGTGTAGCCCAGAAAGCTATGGGAGTCAGTGGGTTTATTGTAGATGTCGGTCAGTAGTTTGCTACCTGCGATGGAGATAGTGAGGTCTAGAAACGGTAGGGAGATGTCGGAAATGTCCAGGTGAATTTGAGTGCCGATTGGAAGTTAGTGATGAAATGGATGATGTCAGTGAATTCTGCATGGGTGCAGGAGGTAGCACCAATGCAGTCATCAATGTAGCAGAGGTAGAGCGGGGATTGTGCCTTGAATAAGGATTGTTCCACGTATCCGACACTACAACTATGGGGCCCATGCGCGTGCCCATAGCTACGCCATTGGACTGGAGGAAATGGGAGGAGTCAAAGGAAACGTTGTTGAAGGTGAGGACCAACTCTGCTAGGCGGAGGAGAGTATTTGTAGACGGGGATTGGTTGGTTCTGCAGTCGAGGAAGAAACGGAGGGCTTTAAGACCCTCCTAGTGGGGGATGGAGGTGTAGAGTGACTGGACATTCATAGTGAAGATGAAGGAGTGGTGGCCTGGAAAACGGAAGTCATGGAGGAGACGAAGAGCGTGTGAGGTGTTGTGGACATAGGTAGGGAGGAATTTGGCCAGGGGGGATAGGATGGAGTCGAGGTATGTGGAAATGGGTTAGGTGGGACAAGAACAAGCAGAAACAATGGGTCTCAATTCGTCCCTTCCCACCCAAACCACCCCCTCCCCTGGTATTTTCACTTGCAACCGCAGGAAATGCTACACCTGTCGCTTTACCTCCTCCCTCAGCTCCATCCAAGGACCCAAGCAGTCTTTCCAGGTGAGGCAGAGGTTCACCTGCACCTCCTCCAACCTCATCCACTGTTCCAGGTGTCAACTGCTCAAACACCCTCAATGCCTACAACGGGACGGATCGCATGAAGGGGACAAAACATAATGTAAGTCGTTTATTTTACATATAAACTTGTTTCTTGGGATGGCTTTAATCTAATTTTCATTTGTGAAAATGTGATTTTGGCCCCATACGAACCGGCAGTGTTTTTCCTGCCGATATGGGGTTCAAATTCACCACAAATGCAACGTTCCAATCGATAGCGTTCCAGAAGTAAGATTATTAAAATGCCCATTATTTTTGGAGACAAGCCGTCTAAATTGTCTAAATTTTGTCTTATTCTCTCTCTCCATGATCATTATTTTTAAACTGAATATTCACAACAGTTTGAGTCACATGTATTGTGCAAAAAACAATAATTTGATTATATTTTGGGTGGATGTTTCTAGATTAATTTATGGGAATAAAACATTAAATTCCTTCCATCTGGGATATAAATTCATGACAGTGAGATTTAAAAATCATGTTATATTGTGAATTCTTGAGGGAATGGGATTGGTTTGTTATTTGGATACTTAGGCTATTTAAAAAAATATATCCTTTTCTTAAGAAATTTAATCTACAGGACATTGTTAATGGGAAAGTAGTGGGCAGAAAGGCATGCCTTGTAGTTTACAATGCCAAAATTGAAAAGTTGAGGAAAAACAATAATTTGAAGTTAATGTACAGAGTTGCTTATTGGTTACAATCTGAGGAGTATGATGATGCTACTGATTATGATATGCCGATGTACCAGCTAGCAACTGATCTTCTCGATAAATACTTGGTCTATTGCTAGAAATTGTAATTTATTTACCTATCTGTTATGGATTTACAGGATATAATACAATAATATTAATGTTCTGATCATGAGAATATCACATTTTTGAATTTTCAAGGCAGTCTGGGTGTTTACTACTATTTCGGTCACAACGGTCAATTTTGTAATTAACTAATTATATGCTTTAATTTCAGGTCATCCAAGTAAGATGTTTTATATTTGTTTCAGAATGCTTCAATCTATAATAACTGAAAATTTAATTCAGTTCTCTTGATTTTTAACAAAGTTATGGGCTTTTGACTGTCCTCCATCACAGCTTTTCTGTTAAGTCAATGGAAAAGCAATAGGGAACAAGTTGCTAATTTCCGAGTATGAAAATGGCCATAACATTTTTAATACTGAAGATGTAAAAGTGAATTAGGTGTCAAATTAAACTTCTTTTTTGCTTTATCTGATGGGATAAATTGCAGACTTGATTTTTAAAATCTTAACATTTTGTAACATTGTTACTTATACATCATATTTACTAGTTTAGAAGAGTATCATTTTTGTTTCAATTGTTAAAGGTTTTTTGTTAAATAACCACCATACACATAACTGCAGCCTGCAAATTGGTGTAATTTCCACATGTTATATATTATTCATTGAGAACAGTTTGCGCAGTTACATGCAAAATCCTCAACGAGAACAAGCTGTACTTAATGACTTCATTACAGTCACAGTAGCTATTTTCGTTATAACTAAAATAAGCTGCTACATTACAGTACAATTTACAACTTTCATTCTCAGTTATAAAAAGGGAAACCTGCAGGTGGTGGTGCACTCTACCACTGCTGCCCTAGTCCTTCTTGATGGTAAGGATTGTGGATTTGGGAAGTGCTGTAGGAGCTGCCTGCGTATGTAACTGCAAAATAGGACACAAAGTACCAGAGTAACTTAGAGGTCAGGCAGCATCTCTGGAGGGAGGTCTGGCAGCTTCTCTGGAGAACATGGATAGATAATGTGTAGCAAGGAACTGCAGATGCTGGTTTAAACCGAAGAGTGACACAAAAAAAAGTTATTCAGCAAGACCAGCAGCATCTCTAGAGAGAAGGAATGTTTCAGGTTGAGACCCTTCTTCAGACTGAAGAATCTGAAAAGGGTCATGACCTGAAAAGTCACCCATTCCTTCTCTCCAGAGATGCTGCTTGTCCCGCTGAGTTACTCCATGTATTTGTGTCTATCTATGGATAGTTAAATGTTTCAGATCGAGCCCCAGAGTATATAAACTAACATCTGCTGTTCTTTGTTTCTACTATGTAACTGCAATGGATTTTCTAAATATTAGCTTGGAAGAGGATACAGGCATTACTTTGCTCATCTTTCCCGTGAACTCTGGACCATTCCAATGTAACAACACCCACATAGCTATAAACACACAGGTCAGTAACTTCACTGAATTTTAATTTCAAGGACAATAAGGAATGTTTTCCATGCAATGAATTGAGGCAACATTGTACCTACTGTGTACTTCAGTCAAAATCTCAACCATCTAATAACATGCATTTCTATTCTCAAATGTTATTCTAATTTGAAGTCATACAATATTTTGTAATAATATTTTTATTAGAAGTAATCCATCATAACAACGGTATAACAACTTTTCAAATACACAACTAACTTATTTCAATAAGTATACGAATGTTACGAGTAATTCTTATAAACTTCTATTTTTTTAGAAAGTAGAAAAAGAAAAGAATAGATTTTAATCAATAAGAATAGTGATTAAATAATAATTTTGATTATATAGAAAAAGAGAGAGAGGGAAAAAAATGTATATATTCTTGTTATATGTATTTAATTAAAACAAAGTATTATATATATATATAAAAAAGAGAGATTACAGTATACATCTTAATAGTGAATAACACAATTTCAAATAGCGATATCAATAAAGACATGTATACAAATCAAAAAGACAAACAGAAAGTTATTTTCATCTGATCCTGCCGGGTACCCATTGAGTTGTGATGCCAAGACAGCTACCCCTTCAAATATTCTGTATATGGAGACCATATCTGTTCGTATTTGTCCATTAGGACAAAAAGTCATACAATATTTTGTTGGCATTATTCTAAAGGTTTTCTTACTACAGTGGACATGATTATGACCATAACATTTTTTTCCCTAATACAGCGGCACGGTGGCGCAGCGGTAGAATTGCTGCCTTACAGGGCTTGCAACGCCGGAGACCGGGGTTCAATCCCGACTATGGGTGCTGCCTGTATGGAGTTTGTACGTTCTCCCGTGACCTCGTGGGTTTCCTCTGAGATCTTTGGTTTCCTCCCACACTCAAAAGATGTACAGGTACTGCAAGTAGGTTAAGTGGCTTGGTGCATGGGTAAATTGTCCCTAGTATGTGTAGGATAGTGTTAGTGTGCAGGGATCGCTGGTCGGTGCAGACTCAGTGGGCTGAAGGGCTTGTTTCCGCGCTGTATCTCAAAAATAAACAAAAAATACACTTCCAAAGGCCATAGGGCAGATGTCTGAACGCCCTCTCTGCAATTTAGCTCCTCAAGTCAACAGATTGTAAAGAATACCTACAGTACTTTTTATTCTTCTCAAATAATTAAACAGCACATCAGGACAGCATTGCTGGGCCACTTGATTGCGTGCAACATTAATCACATTTCCCATCCCTTTCCTTAAAGCCCTGCTTGTATTGTTCAATTACTATGAATATTTCTCAGCTGAAAACTTTTATTTTATTTATTTTTTACTTTAGTGAATGAAAATCTCACTGCAGCAGTAGATATTTGTATAAGTATTTAGAGTGTGGTATGACTAATGGAATAGCAGACTGCTGGGAAGCATTAGCAGTAAGTGAAATAGAAATACGTGGACAAGACAAGTTCATTCAGAACAGTACACTGAGCAGTAAGGGCATGACTGCTGAGCTTTTACCAAGTTTAATAAAAGGACATTGACCTGAATAGTTTACTCTGGTGATAGACACAAAATGCTAGAGTAACTCAGCAAGATAGGCAACATTTCTGGATAGAACAAATGGGTGGCGCTTCGGGTCAAGACCCTTCTTCAGACTGAGTGTTTCTACAGCTATATTAATAGCAAAAGGATAATGAGGGATAAAATTGGTCCATTAGAGAGTCAGAGTGGACAGCTACCTGCAGAGCCAAAAAAGATGGGGGAGATATTGAACAATTTATTTTCTTCGGTATTCACCAAGGAGAAGGATATTGAATTATGTGAGGTAAGGGAAA
This sequence comes from Okamejei kenojei, assembly GCA_035221665.1. Taxonomy (NCBI): domain Eukaryota; kingdom Metazoa; phylum Chordata; class Chondrichthyes; order Rajiformes; family Rajidae; genus Okamejei; species Okamejei kenojei. The sequence goes on along the minus strand of CM069148.1, from coordinate 26,012,268 downwards.
CAAGTAGAGTAGATATGGAAACTATGAGGATCAAAGAGGAGGAAGTACTGACACTTTTGAAAAATATAAAAGTAGATAAGTCTCCAGGTCCTGACAGGATATTCCCTAGAACATTGAGGGAGGTTAGTGTAGAAATAGCAGGGGCTATGACAGAAATATATCAAATGTCATTAGAAACGGGAATGGTGCCGGAGGATTGGCGTACTGCGCATGTTGTTCTATTGTTTAAAAAGGGTTCTAAGAGTAAACCTAGCAATTATAGACCTGTTAGTTTGACGTCAGTGGTGGGCAAAATAATGGAAAAGATAATTAGAGATAATATATATAACCATCTGGATAAACAGGATCTGATTAGGAACAGTCAACATGGATTTGTGCCTGGATGGTCATGTTTGACTAATCTTCTTGAATTTTTTGAAGAGGTTACTAGGGAAATTGATGAGGGTAAAGCGGTGGATGTTGTCTATATGGACTTCAGTAAGGCCTTTGACATGGTTCCACATGGAAGGTTGGTTAAGAAGGTTCAATTGTTGGGTATTAATAATGGAGTAGCAAGATGGATTCAACAGTGGCTGAATGGGAGATACCAGAGAGTAATGGTGGATAACTGTTTGTCAGGTTGGAGGCCGGTGACTAGTGGGGTGCCTCAGGGATCTGTGTTGGGTCCACTGTTGTTTATCATTTACATCAATGATCTGGGTGATGGTGTGGTAAATTGGATTAGTAAGTAAACAGTTGACACTAAGATAGGGACAGACAGAGTTGACATGGATAAGCTTTTTCCATTGAGAGTCAGGAAGATTCAAACAAGAGGACATGATTTGAGAATTAAGGGACAAAAGTTTAGGGGTAACATGAAGGGGAACTTCTTTACTCGGAGTGTATGGAATGAGCTTCCAGTGGAAGTGGTGGAGGCAGGTTCGATTTTATCATTTAAAAATAAATGGGATAGGTATATGGTCGGGAAAGGAATGGAGTGTTATAGTCTGAGTGCAGGTAGATGGGACTAGGTGAGAGTAAGTGTTCAGCAGGGATGGCCTGTTTCCGTGCTGTAATTGTTATATGGAAGTTCAAATAAAATATAGAATAGAACATTGTTAAGTAGAGGAAGGTGACACCGAAGCATACAAAGATAATGTTTATTCAGGAAGACAGTCAAACTGGTCGGTGAACTAGGATTGGGGAGGGATGGAGAGCAAGGGAAAGCAAGGATTATTTGAAATTAGAAAATTTAATATTCATACCGTGTGATTACAAACTGCCCTGGTTCTCTTCTTGCACACCCTGTATTCCCCAAATTTCCTGTATCTGCAGTATTCTACTTCTATAGGTGCATTGAATTTTACTCATTGCTGTATTGTGTGGAACTAGATTAATATCAATTCCTGCAGGTTAGGCAAAGATGAAAAATATATTCAGCACAGAAGTGGAATAAAATACATCAACAATGAAGATGTTTATTTGCATGATTCAATAATACTTTGAATCATCGGATAATCTGGCTGAAGCAGTGTGGTATATTTGACATTATGTTAAAAGTGTATCCAATATTATTCTCTAAAATGTATTAATCCTTTCAGATTTAAAATAATTATTATTAATTTTCCCATGGAAATGGGATGCTGAAATCCTGAAAGCTGTGCAAAATGTTGTCATTAAAAAAAAAAATCAACTTTCATTGCAAATGTATGGTTTCATGTTCAAAATGCTGAGTGTAAATATTATGAAAGCCCTTCCCACTGTATAATTAGGTCATGATAAACATGACACAAACAAATTCCTCTTATAACTTGGACTGATTGCAATCAAACACAAATTACAGGAAATGTTTATATATTTTCAAAATTTTCAAAGCACTTCTTATTTCTCAACTCTGATTTCAGCTTCCCTCAGTTTTTACAGTTTACTGCACATCTTCTTTGAGCAAAACATGTGCAATCGGTGCCAATGTGGGAGAGACTGCAAAAACTAAATGGCTAAATCTTTGTCAGCAGCCTAAACACCAAAATCAGCACCACCCTTCATTTTACTTGGTCTCCAAAGTAAATTGGAATCAACAGTGCCCTCTATAATGTTTGGGACAAAGACCCATTATTTATTTATTTGCCTCTGTAGTCCACAATTTGAGGCAATTTTTATACATTTTGGTTTCACTATGTAGAAATCACAGCTGTGTTTATACATAGTCCCCCCATTTCCGGACACCATAATGTTTGGGACACAGCAATGTCACGTAAATAAAAAGTAGTCATGTTGAGTATTTTCTTGCATATCCTTTTGCATGCAATGACTGTTTGAAGTCCGTGATTCATGGACATCATCAGTTGTTGGGTGTCTTCTCTGGTGATGCTCTGTCAGGCCTGTATTGCAGCCATATTTAGCTCTTCAGCATATAAAAGGCATGCTCAATTGGGTTCAGATTGAGTGATTGCCTTGGCCACTCAGGAATTTACCATTTTTTAGCTTTGAAAAACTCTTTTGTTGATTTAGCAGTATGTTTGGGATCATTGTCTTACTGTAGAATGAACTGCTGATCAATGAGTTTTGAGGCATTCATTTGAACTTGAGCAGATAGGATGTAGCAGATAGATAGCAGCAGGGGCAGAAAATGCGGGGGTGGGGCAGAGGGGACACGTCCCCCACCCCATGTTTTGAGAGGTGGGGGACATCCATGTTATGATAGCGAGTTCCGTGCCTGGATAGCAGATACACTTCAGAATTCATTCAGCTGTATCATCAATGAAGATAAGTGAGCCAGTACCTTCAGCAGCCATACATGCCCAGGCCATAACACCCCCACCACCGTGTTTCACAGATGAGGTAGTATGCTTTGGATCTTGGGCAATTCCGTCTCTCCTCCATACTTTGCTCTTACCATCACGCTGATCAAAGTTAATCTTCGTCTCATCTGTCCCCAAGACCTTTTTTCCAGAACTGTGGTTGCTCTTTTAAGTACTTCTTGGCAAACTGTAACCTGGCCATCCTATTTTTGCAGCTAACTAGTGGTTTGCATCTTGCAGTGTAGCCTCTGTATTTTTGTTCATGAAGTCTTCTGCGGACAGTGGTCATTGACAAATCCACACCTGACTCCTGAGGAGTGTTTCTGATCTGTCAAAGGTGTTTCGGGATTTTTCTTTATTATAGAGAGAATTCTTCTGTCATCAGCTGTGGAGGCCTTCCTTGGCCTGTCAGTCCCTTTGCGATTAGTAAGCTCACCAGTGCTCTCTTTCTTCTTAATGTTGTTCCAAACAGTTGATTTTGGTAAGCCCTAGGTTTGTCTCTCACAGTTTTATTCTTGTTTTTTCAGACTCATAATGACTTATTTGACTTTCGTTGGCACAACTTTGGTCCTCATGTTGACAAACAGCAATAAACGTTTCCAAAGGTGATGGAAAGAGTAGGTGCTGAGAGCTCTCTTATACCTGCATTAAGGAAGCATTTAAACACACCTGAGCAATTACAAACACCTGTGAAGCCATGTGTCCCAAACATTATGGTGCACTGAAATGGGGGGACTATGTATAAACACAGCTGTAATTTCTACATGGTGAAACCAAAATATATAAAAAATACCCTTTAATAAAATCTGACAATGTGCACTACCACATGTGATTTTTCTATTACAAATCTCAAATTGTGGAGCACAGAGGCAAATAAATCAATGATGGTTCTGTCCCAAACATTATGGAGGTCCTGTAGTTTCCTTTAATACCTTTGCTCTTATTCCCATTGCCTTTATTGTCACAAAAGTCATAGAATTATATAACATGGAAACAGGTCATTCTGCTCCACTTGTCAACACTAACCAGTGGTCATCCTTCCATTTTAATCATAATAGACTGTTCCAAATACAAAACTGTTATTCCAGCACACTCAAATGGTGATGGGCTAGCAGAGTTTCTGGCCTGTCAGATGCTATATTGCTGACACTCGTAACAGATTTATATGGTCACTTATACAATGGTGAGACCAAACGTGGAGATTGTTTCGCTGTGCACCTTCGCTTAGTCCGCCTGGACCTACCTGATATCACAGTTGTCAAACACTTTAATTCCCCTTCCCATTCCCACACGGACCTTTCTGTCCGAGGCCTGCACCATTGTTAGAGTGAAGCTAAACACAAATTGGAGGAACAGCACCTCATATTTCACTTGGGCAGCCCAGTGGTATATTGATTTATCTAACTACAAGTAACCCGTGCATTCCCTCTCTCTCCATCCTCCCAAGTTGCATATCTTTTCTTCATCTTCTATCTATCTATACTATTGCTAAAACTCTCATTTTGTCCTCTTCCGGTATGCGTTGTTTTTAAATTTGCGTAAAAACGGTACCCTATATCGCTAGGATTTTTCGCCACCTTACTCACCATTCTCCTCTGCTCCAAGTGCCCCAAGTTTTCTTCCGATCGGTGAAATATTACTAAAGTTATTGGTCTGATATTCGCTGGGACAGCGACGCCCCTTTCAGCACCCGCTGTCAATCACTGGCGCCGAGATAAAAGCTGAAGGAGCAGAGTAGGGGCTGCGTTCGCGGTCGGGGCTGTGAGTGTGAGAGGCGCTGGGGACGGGAACCGCTTAGTGAGTCCGGAGCCGGGTCCTGAAGCCGGTGAGTGCAGCTGAGGCCTGGAACCGGTAAGCCCACACACCCCCACTCCCCTACACACACCCCCTCCTACACGCCCACTCCCCCACACCTCCCCACACCCACATACACCCCCTCCCCTACCCCCTCAACCCCCCATACCCCCACAAACACCCTCCACACACACCACTTCCCCCACACACACCCCCCCTCCCCCACACATCCCCCTCCCCCATACACCTGCATTTTTAATTTGTTTTCTTACACATTATACAGTAATATTTCAGGGAACCCTCTACTTTTTACAGGAAGAGTAAGAAACTGAACCAGGTAGGTTTCAAGAGAGGGCCACCAACAGAACCAGGTGAATCTAAAGGTACAGTGGGATCTGGAGCACATGTGAATGAACAGAGAACACAGAAACCAGGGCCTTGCAAAGTGTTCAGATGCATGGAAACAAGTCATATTCTTACCATCTAGGTCCTAATAATCTCCCACAAGCTATACCTTTCAATGTTATAGCTAGCACCAAATTCAATGCCATTGAGCGGTCAACATTAATGGGATATGTAACTGGACTAATCACATAAACATTGCAGCTACTAGGACAATGGGAGGTTTGATGAACATATCTCCTGATTCTCTGAGCCATGTTAGATCTAAAATTCATAGTATGGCAAATACATGCAGTTCCAACAGCAATCAAGTTCAGCATCATCCAGAAGACAGTAGCCCACTTAACTGGCAAAAATAGTGTCTTGCAGATAGGATTTACTCCCATTTGGAAGAGAATTGGCAAATTAGGGATAGCCGGCATGGCTTTTTAGGCAACAGGTCGTACTTCACTGACTTGATTGTGTTTTTTGAGGAGCTGACGAAGGATTGAAGAAAGTAAGGTGGTGGATGTTGTTTACATGGATTTTAGTAAGACTTTTGATATGGTCCCTCATGGTTGGCTGTGATTAAGATGTCAGAATTCACGGTGACTTGGTTATATGGATTCATAGAAGACAGAGGGTTGTGGTGGAAGATTGATATTCTGGCTGGAGCTCCAGCAGTTACCTATTCCATTTATATTTTCCTGCTATTCATCGATTACAGCTCGGCATTTAATACTATCATCCCCTTCAAGCTGGTTACCAAACTCGCAGAACTGGGTCTCTGCGCATCCCTCTGCAATTGGATCCTCGACTTCCTCGTTCACAGACCACAGTGTGTTCGTATTGGTGGAAATGTGTCAGACTCGATAACAATCAGCACGGGAGCACCTCAAGGCTGCGTGCTCAGCCCCCTGCTGTACTCTCTCTCTCTCTATACTCATGACTGCGTAGCCGGTCACAGTGCGAACTCCATCATCAAGTTCGCTGACGCCACCACTGTTGTGGGACGTATCACTGATGGGGATGAGTCGGAGTACAGAAGAGAGATCGAGCAACTGTCCATATGGTGCCAGCACAATAACCTGGCCCTCAACACCAGCAAAACCAAAGAACTGATTGTGGACTTTGGAAGGACTAGGATGGGGACCCACGGTCCCATTTATATCAACGGGTCAATGGTTGAAAGGGTCAAGAGCTTCAAATTCCTGGGCGCGCATATTTCTGAAGTTCTTTCCTGGTCCGAGAACACTGATGCAATTATCAAGAAAGCTCACCAGCACCTCTACTTCATGAGAAGATTACGGAGAGTTGGTTTGTCAAGGAGGACTCTCTCTAACTTCTACAGGTGCACAGCAGAGAGCTTGCTGACCGGTTGCATCATGGCTTGGTTCGACAACTTGAACGCCCTGGAGAGGAAAAGACTACAAAAAGTAGTAAGCACTGCCCAGTCCATCATCGGCTCTGACCTTCCTTCCATCCAGGGGATCTATCACAGTCGCTGCCTCAAAAAAGCTGGCAGTATCATGAAAGACCCACACCATCCTGGCCACACACTCATCGCCCTGCTAACTACAGGTAGACGGTACAGGAGCCTGAAGACTGCAACGACCAGGTTCAGGAATAGCTACTTCCCCACAGCCATCAGGCTATTAAAACTGGCTCGGACAAAACTCTGATAACTAATAACCCATGATCTGTTATTTGCAATTTATTAGTTTATTTATTCATGTGTGTATATATTTATGTATGGTATATGGACACACTGATCTGTTTTGTAGTAAATGCCTTCTATGTTCTGTGTGCTGATGCAAAGCAAGAATTTCATTGTCCTATCAGGGACACATGACAATAAACTCACTTGAACTATTCATCTTAGAGAATTAGGAAAAACATATTCTCCTAAGGTACAGTAATCTTTCCAGTTAGTGATTCTGCCTCACATTAAGTTGGAGGCCTGTCTTGGAGACTGAATGGTAAAAATCTAATACAACTGAAGATCTGTTTCTCTGCTGACTACATGGATCTTACATACGTTTAAGGTTGCCAAGTAAAACAACATTGATTGATATGGACGATAGACACAAAAAGCTGGAGTAACTCAGCGAGACAGGCAGCATCTCTGGAGAGAAAGAATGGGTGACTTTTCGGGTTGAGACCCTTCTTCAGAGGTATCTTTAACCTAGCAATGGGAGCCCTAATTAACTCAAAATAACTACACCAAGCCACATTCAGAAATAATAGTTCAAATACCCCTATGAATATGCAGATAGATTCCACTGAGTTACTCCAGCATTTTGTGTACACCTTCAATTTAAACCAGCATCTGCAGTTTTTTCCTACACATAGAAGTTCAAGTAGACAGTTCCTTGAAAGTGACATCGTAGGTACGTATGGTGGTAAATAAATATTTTGTGTTCATCAGTCAGGGTATTGAGTATTGAAATTTGAAAATTATGTAACAGTTGTACAAGACATTGGTGAGGCCACATTTGGAGTATTTTCCGTTTTGGACACCTTTGGATGTCATAATGCTGGAAAGAGTGGAAATGATTGACAAGGATGGTGTCAAGACCTAATAGCCTGAGCTATATGGAAAGGGTGGGCAGGCTAGGACTTTATGCCTTGATGGAGACATGTATAATAATGGTGTGGTATGCAGTGAATGGAGGAGTATGGATCACATATAGACAGATGAGTTGACTTTATCTTGGTATCATGTTTCACGCAGACATAGTGGGTTGAAAGGTCTGTTCCAGTGCTCTACCCGCTGAGTTTCTCCAGCATTTTTGTCTACCTTTCTGTGTTCTATGTTTCCATAGGGCATCTTGGTGGCGCAACGAGGGCAGCAAGGTGGCGTTGCTGCCTTACAGCGCCGGAGATCTGGGTTCGATCCTGACTATGGATGCTTGTCTGTCTGTCCTCCACCCCCATCTCCCTCCTTGTCTGTCTGCCCTTGTTTGTACGTTCTCCCCATGACTGGCGCGGGTTTTCTCCAGGCACCCCAGTTTCCTCCCACGCCCCAAAGACGTACAGGTTTGTAGGTCAATTGGCTTTGGTAAAATTGTTAATGGTCTCTAGTGGGTGGAGGATAGTGTTGGTATGGGTGGATCGCTGGTCGGCGTGGATTTGGTGGGCAAAGGGCCCGTCTCCACGCTGTATTTCTAAACTAAACTATGATGTTTGAAGCAACACTTGGGTGGTTCGACCCCCGAAACAGCTCGTAAAACAGAGACCACACTTAATTTTGCATAGCTGCCAACACTTTGCGGTGCAGCAAAGAAATGCCTCAGCTCTTAAAGGCACACTCCAAGAGGAAGCCAAGGATGAGAACTTTTTGACACAAAGGTTGGTGGGTATATTGAATGAGCTGCTGGAAGAGGTAGTTGAGGCAGTTACTATCGCAACTTTCATGAAACATTTAGACAGGTACATGGATAGGACAGGTTTAGAGGGACATGGGCCAAACACAAGCAGGTGGAACTAGTATAGATTGTACATGTTGGTCAGTGTGGGCAAGTTGGGCCTGTTTCCATACTGTATGACAATGACTCTCTATGACTCTAACTGTATGTCTGAATTACAGTGCATTGATATGTACAGAGCTGTTTGTGAATCCACAAATACAACAAGACACAAGTGACCACATTCTATCTGTCAGCTACTCCCTGAAAACATCTATACTCAAGTGACGAAAGGAGATTTTACTATCACTCACTGTCAGCTTTTCCTGCGTTTAACCAATAAAGTCTGAACAAATTTTGTACAGATCGCAAAGTGTAAGTTAAGGAACGAACATAGCTCACATGAAGACATTAACCAGAGAGCAATGTTTTTGCCTTCATTTATCCAAATCACAGATAGAGTAATCTAGCAAATATTTTGATTTAAAATTAAGTATTTACACCAATATGAACAATATGATTTTTTTTTCCTGAGTTTTTTTATGGAACATACTAGTTTTAGTGGAAACTAGCCTGTGGGACGGGTCCCCTGTCATACAGGAGGCCTGGTCCCCCAATGCAACCCGTTCCCCGACGCAATATTCCACCACTCACCCGTCCCCCCAACGCTTTATTCCAATATTTCCCATCTCCCTCCTCCAACCCCATGTCCCATCTCCCTCCTCCGCCCTCCCCTCCTCCACACCCTTCCCATCTCCCTCTACCACCCCACTCCATCTCCCTCCTCCTCATTTCCCACATCCTCCTCCCCTCACTCCCATTCCCTGCCCCAGCACCTACCCAGGTCATAGAGCAGCGCCAGGGCCTGGTTCTCGTACTCGGCCCGATCCTGGCTGTAGACACCAGCCCTTAGCTCGGTTGTCCAGCCCCCAACTTCATCTCCGGGCTCGTCGCTGACCCCGGACCCAGGCTCGTCCTTGGTTCCAGCCCAGGCTTCTTTCTGGGCCCTGGTCATGGGCCCATCCCAAGCCTCGGGCTCGGCCCTCACTCCAGCCCAAGCCCAGTCCCCAGGCTCGGCCCGCGGCACCTCCCTCCCGACCAGGTACCGGGCGGCCGCAGCTTGTTGGGCGTCGCCACTCCTTCACCGCGCAGTCGGTGTCGAGTTGGAGACCGGCAGCCGACTGACAGTGGACGCGGCCAATCAATGCAGCGAGGAGACCAATCTATGTGGTGGCTACTGACACCAATCTGCGCATGTACATTTTTTTTCACCATTTTTAAACCTTAATAACTTTTACAATATACCATCGATCGGAACAAAACGTATTGCACCTGTGCACTGGAGAATGGTGAGTACGGTGGTGAAAAATCGTAGCGCTATCGTATACTGTTTTTCCGCAAATAGAAGAACTATGCAAACCGGAAGAGCACAAGATCAGTTTTAGTTATGTATAGATGGTTCGAGATAGAGAGGAATATCATTGCATGGTTTGACTTGTGTAGTTGGAGTGCTTCTTTATACAGGGTGTAGGGCAAAAAAGTTGATTTCATGTTTAAAATCATTGAGACAGATTAAATTAAGAAAAAAAATGTTTTCCACAGTGAAGGTTCAATAACCAGATTTCAGTAACTTAAGATGATTGGCAGGCGATAAAGGTGACAGGATGAAATATTTATATGAAGCAAGAGGTTAGGATTGGGCAGCTTGACAGGATTCACATACAGATTCATATGGCATTTAAAAAGGAAATGGATAGACACTTGAAGGCAAAAATAGTGAGAGAACAGACAAATGGGACAAATTGAATTGCTCTTTCAAAGAGTTCAATAGGCTCCTTGTGGACTCAACTCTTCCATGGATCTTAAGAAAATGATACAGGAGTCCAATATATATTGAAAACAAATCTCCCCAGCAAATGGTCAGGTATTTAAGTTGCCCCGGCTGATGAAATGTTATGAGGACATTAATCCATACTGTATATCTGGAGTGAAGTAATGATGGAATGAACAGTTCTAACCAGGATGCGTAGGAAGGAACGGCAAATGCTGGATTAAACCAAAGATAGACACAAAATGCTGGGGCGACTCGGCGGGTCAAGGAATAGGTGATGTTTCGGGTCGCGACCCTTGAGACCCAAGTCAAGACCTCTTTGTGGCTGTGCTCTAACTGGTGGAGCTGACACCTGAGATGAGGTTCATCTACCTGACTGTGCTGCCTTCCTAGGCAAAAGCAATGTGCACTCTTCAATATCAGGTGGCCTCAGCCAATTGGCACTGACAGAGGAACTGCATTTTGCCCATTCTTTAAAAATCCAATTTCTGCCTCCAAAGTCTTGAAACTGCATGCTTGGGAAGACTTCCTGAAGCTTGGAAAGCTGCGTATTTCATTGCCAATTCCCCTGCTCCACTGCAGACCCTCAGAACAGTGACTCCATTCGTTTACCCTGGAGAAAGGTCAGTGCCGGTAAGTGCTTCACTGGTTGGTCTATATTTTAATGTTTTCAATTATTTGTCCATTTTAAATGAGCTTCAATTCATTTTTTCTATCTTTTTAACATTATATATTGAAAATCAAATTATTATAATTGCTTCCATATTAAATAATTGAGTTTTGAAAACCTGTGGCTATCAAAGACATTTAAAAACTGTTCAACAATGTTCAAGGAGTTGGGGAGGATCACTGTTTGATGGTTATTTGCAGTACTTCATGCACTTTGCAGGCTCACTCCCTTGTTCATCTTGTTCAGCCCTCCATATCCAGAAATAATAGGTGCAGGCAGGCAAAGACTGTGGGAAGGATTTCATGCAACAGGCCAGGTCCAAGAAGATCTACACCATTATTTCAGGTGGAGTTTAGGCCCACAACCTGTTAACTTAACAATGGCTATCTCTAGCATGTCCTAGTCTTCCAGATATACATTTCAGCTTTCTAATGGAATGCTTAACTGTTTTTCTTCTATGGATGGTGTCAAGCTGGAAAGAGTGCAGAGAAGATTTACAAGGATTTTGCCAGGATGCGAGGGCCTGAGCTTTAGGGAGAGGTTTAGCTGGCTAGGACTACTCTTTGGAGAGCAGGAGAATGAGGGGTGATCTTATAGAGGTGTATAAAATCACGAGAGCAATAGATTGGGTGGATGTACAAAGTCTCTTGCCCAGAGTAGGAGTAACATGAATCAGAGCGTTACACAAAAAGCTGGAGAAACTCAGGGGGTGCAGCAGCATCTAAGGAGCGAAGGAGATAGGCAACGTTTCGGGTCGAGACCCTTCTTCAGAATCAGAGCGTATAGGTTTAAGCTGAGAGGGGGGGGGAGATTTAACAGGAATCTGAGGGGTAACATTTTCACACAAAGGGAGGTAGGTGTGTGGAACATGTTGCCATCGGAAGTAGTTGAGGCAGGTACTATCACAACGTTTAAGAAATATTTACACAGATACATGTATAGGACAGGTTTAGAGGGATATGGGCTAAATGCAGGTAGGTGGGACTAGTGTAGATGCGACATGTTGGTCGGTGTGGGGAAGTTGGGCCAATGGGCCTGGTTCCAGTCTGTATGACTATGGATATACTGACCACCTAGACTAATACAAAGCTCTTTTGGTTTTATTTCTCACCATTTCAATTATATTCATGAAGAAGATAAATATACTTCATTTATTCACATTGCTTGGATTAATTTTGTCTTCTGTTTGATGCTCACTTTTCCCATATTTATCCTGTCAGTTTTCAACTGGCTGCATATGTTCTGCTGCTTCTCCTGGTTGGCCATCATCTGCAAATGTTGCATTGAAGTTCAGAATGGAGGCAATTGTAAATTAGAAACAGTGGTGGCCCCTGGGGCATGAAACTCAGTGGTTGCCTACCCTAGACATAACTCCCCCAACAAGTAACTATTGTTTTATACATTACAACCAGTTTCTCATCCATATCCAGTGCTTTTCAGAATTCCCATAGTTATAATAGATTTTTGGAAGTTTAATTATAACAAATTACATACTTCTGTAGTTCACGTGCTGTCACTTCCTCAAAGAAGATAAGAAGATTTGTCAGGCAGCATCCTTCTCTTCCTGAGGAATACTGAATGATACAGGTAATGTTTGTTTAGTCATGATAATTAATTCCATCCTTCCACACTGATTTTAAGAATGACTGATTGATCTGCAGGCATCTGCATTTCATTGTTGCAGTCTGAAGAAGGGTTTTGGCCCGAAACTTTGCCTATTTCCTTTGCTCCATAGATGCTGCTTAGAGTTTCTCCAGCATGTTTGTCTATCATCACATTTGTCTACCGTCTCATCTATTAGTATCTATTATTGTCAATGATTATCAAATGTAAACTTATTTCCATCATGGGGGCCAAAACTGTTAAAATGCTTATAGAAACATTGAAAAATAGGTGCAGGAGTAGGCCATTCAGCCCTTCGAGCCAGCACTGCCATTCAATATGGTCATGGCTGATCATCTAAAATCAGTGTTTACGAAAGAACTGCAGATGCTGGAAAAATCTAAGGTAGACAAAAAACTGGAGAAACTCAGCGGGTGAGGCAGCATCTATGGAGCGAAGGAATGGGTGACGTTTCGGGTCAAGACCCTTCTTCAGACTGATATGGGGGTGGAGGGGGGTGGTGGGAAGAAGAAAGAAAGAGGCGCAGACAGTGGGCTGTGGCAGAGCTGGGAAGGGGAGTGGAAGGAGGGAGAAAGCAAGGACTACTTGAAATTGGAGAAGTCAATGTTCATACCGCTGAGGTGTAAACTACCCAAGCGAAATATGAGGTGCTGATCCTCCAATTTGTGGTGGGACTGACTCGGCCAAGGAGAAGATCCAGGACAGAAAGATCGGATCAGTAACCTGTTCCTGCTTTTTTCCCCATATCCCTTGATTCCTTTAGCTCTCAAGAGCTAAATGTAACTCTCTCTTGAAAACATCCAGTGAATTGGCCTCCACTGCCTTATGTGGCAGAGAATTCCACAGATTCACAACTCTCTAGGTGAAATTGTTTTTCCTCATCTCAGTCCTAAATGGCCTACCCCTTATTCTTAAACTGTGACCCCTGGTTCTGGACTCCCCCAACATCGGGAACATTTTTCCTGCAACTAGCCTGTCCAATCTTTTAAGAATTTTATACGTTTCTGTAAGATCCCCTCTCATCCTTCTAAATTCCAATGACTACATGCCCAGTTGACCCATCCTTTCATCATATGTCAGTCCCGCCATCTCAGGAATTAACCTGGTGAACCTACGCTGCACTCCCTCAATAGCAATAATGTCCTTCCTCAAATTAGGAGACCAAAATTGCACACAATACTCCAGGTGTGGTCTCAACAGGGCCCTGCACAACTGCAGTAGGACCTCCTTGCTCCTAAACTCAAATCCTCTCACAATGAAGGCCAACATGCCATTAGCTTTCGTCACTGCCTGCTGTACCTGCATGCTTACTATCAGTGACAGATGTACAAGCACACCCAGGTCTCGTTGCACTTCCCCTTTTCCTAATCTGACACCATTCAGATAATAATCTGCCTGCCTGTTCTTGCCACAAAAGTGGATAACCTCACATTTATCCACATTATACTGCATCTGCCATGCATCTGCCCACTCTCCCAACCTATCCAAGTCACCCTGCAGCCTCATAGCATCCTCATTAAAGCTCACACTGCCACCCAGCTTTGTGTCATCTGCAAACTTGGGGATGTCACTTTTAATTCCCACGTCTAAATCGTTAATTATATATTGTAAATAACTGGGATCCCAGCACCGAGCCTTGCGGCACCCCACTAATCACTGCCTGCCATTCTGCAAAGGACCCGTTCATTTCTACTCTTTGCTTCCTGTCTGCCAATCAGCTCTCTATCCATGTCAATGCCCAACCCCCAATACCATGTGTTCTAATTTTGCACACTAATCTCCGTGTGGGACCTTGTCAAAAGCTTTTTTAAGTCCAGATACACCACAGCCACTGGCTCTCCCTTATCCATTCTACTTGTTACATCCTCAAGAAATTCCAGAAGATTAGTCAAGCATGATTTCCCCTTCATAAATCCATGCTGACTTTGACCGATCCTGTCAATGCTTTCCAAATGCGCTGCGAAAACATCTTTAAAAATTGACTCAAGCATCTTCCCCACTACCGATGCAAGGCTAACTGGTCTATAATTCCATGTTTTCTCTCTCCCTCCCTTCTTAAAACGTGGGATTACATTGGCTACTCTTCAGTCCACAGGAACTGATCCAGAGTCGAGAGAACATTGGAAACTGATCACCAATGCATCCACGATTTCTAGGGCCACCTCCTTGAGTACTCTGGGATGCAGACCATCAGGCCCTGGGGATTTATCTGCCTTCAGTCCCAACAGTTTACTTTACACCACTTCCTGACATGTGGATTCCCTTCAGTTCCTCCTTACCACTAGATCCACGGTCCCCTAGTATTTCTGGGAGATTGCTTCTATCATCATTAAGGAAGATACAAAGTACTTGTTTAACTGTTCTGCCATTTCTTTGTTTCCCATTATAAATTCACCTGTCTCTGATTGTAAGGGACCTACATTTGTCTTCACTAATCTTCCTTTTTACAAATCTAAAGCAGCTTTTAGTCAGTTTTTATATTCCCCGCAAGCTTTCCTTCATGCTCCCCCCCCCCCCCCCCCCCCCCCCCCAACCTTTATTAACCGCTTTGTCTTCCTCTGTTGAGTTCAAAATTTCTCCCAGTCCTCCAGTTTGCTGCTTCCTCTGGCCAATTTATATGCCTTTTACTTGGATTTAACACTATCCTTGATTTCCCTCATCAGCCACTGTTGAGCCGCCTTCCCCCATTTAATTTTTTTGCCCGACAGAGATGGAACAATTTTTGGAGTTCATCCATGCGCTCTTTAAATCTTTGCCATTGGCTCTCCACCGTCAACCATTTAAATATAATTTTCCAGGCTATCTGAGCCAATTCCCATCTCATACCTTCAAAGTCTCCTTTAAGTACAGAGACCCTGGTCTCTGAAGTAACCGTGTCACTTTCCATCCTAATGCAGAATTCCATCATATCATGGTCACTGCTGCCCAAGGGGCTTTGCACAACAAGATCGCTAACTAATCCTTCCTCATTACACAATACCCAGTCTAGGATGGCCTGCCCTCTAGTCGGTTCTTCTACATATTGGTTTAAAAAACCATCCCGTGTAGATTCCAGGAAATCCTCTTCCTCAGTGGTGCTATCAATTTGGTTGGCCCAATCTATATGTAGATTAAAGTCATCCATGATAACTACTGTACTTTTGCTACACGCATCCCTAATTTCCCGCTTGATGCTATCCCAAACCTCCCAACTGCTGTTTACAACTTCAACATGCATTTTCTGACCTTGGCTATTTCGAAGTTATACCCATACCGATTCTACAGCATCCAAGCTAATGTCTCTCCTCGCTATTGCATTAATCTCCTCATTAACTAGCAATGCCACCCCACCTCCTCTTCCTTTCTGTCTTTCCTTCCTGAATATCGAATACCCCTGCATGTTTAGCTCCCAGCCTTAGTCACCCTGGAGCCATGTCTCCGTAATTCCAACTATATCATATTCCTTAACTACTAACCTGCACATTCAATTCATCCACCTTATTACGAATACTCCTTGCATTAAGGCACAAAGCTATGCCTCCTATTACTGACTTGAATTAGTCATAGTTTTACTGGACCAACAATTTGGCCTGATCTAACCTCATTGATACTACAACCAAGAAAGCACACCAACACCTCGACTTCCTCAGGAAAATACAAAAATTCAGCATGCCTCTAATGACTCTTACCATTTTTTACAGTTGCATAATGCAAAGCATTATATCCAGATGCATCCCAGCTTGGTTTGGCCACTGCTCTGTCCAAGATGACAAGAAATTGCAGAGTGGTCAAACCATCATGCAAAGTAGCCTCCGTCGGTCATTGTCTTTTCTCCCACACCTCGATTATTCCCTCTTCACCCCTTACCAGCAGATTCAAGAATAATTTCTTTCCCACAGTTATCAGATTATTAAACAGAGCTTTTATAAACTAAATCATTCTGAAGAAGGGTCTCAACCCAAAACGTCACCCATTCCTTATCTCCAGAGATGCTGCCTGGACTGCTGAGTTACTCCAGCATTTTGTGTCTACCTTTCATAAATTAAAGATGTATTCCCAATCTCTGAATTTACCCCGTTATGGCCCTTGCACTTTTTTATTTGCACTTTCACTGCAGCTGTAATACTATGTTCTGCACTCAGTTTCGTTTCTCTTTTTGAACTACCTGCTTTAGTCATGTATGATTTTATTGTTCTCATGCATGGGTTGTTTACACTGATATGGCCTAATTTAGCTGGATAGCATACTAAGCAAAGATTTACAATAGTATTTTAGTACACGTGACAATACTAATAAGCCAAAGCCAATATCAAATCAATACTGATTCAGGGTAGCTGATGCAGCAAGGGATATCCTGTGGTAAGGTCTTGACCTGAAACATCAACAATTCCTTTCACACCACAGGTATGCTTGACCTGATGAGATCCTCCAACTAATTGTTTCATGCACCAGATTCCGGTGTTTGCAGTCTCTTGTGTTTCCATAGTTTTACTGATTATTACTTATCATTTCCTCATGAATGTTAACAACTTTAATCACAATGGCATCATAAGCCATTAGTGATTTTAAAATAACCATTACAGCTGCAAAACTTAACTTTGTTCAAACAAAGAGAGTGGTGAGCTATTTTGCACATCACTGTAGTATACTCCAGCGCAGTCCTAATATGGGAGTCCCTGTGTACACTTGCAACTCTAGACCAAAAATGTGTCACTCATCCACTACTTACTTACCCAAAACACCAACTCAAAGAAAACAACCTAGTGTAGAAAAAAAAAGCTGGAATTGCTAACTATACAATAATCAACGATATAATAAATTAATAAGTAGAATTACTTGATAAGCAGACTATAATAGTACAAAACTGGAGTACATATTACAACCAAAACCATAGTAACCATCATAATTGATAATGCAGGGTTGTCATTAGTGTTGGGCAGTGTTCAAGAGTCTGTTGGTTGCTGGGAAGGAGCAGTTCTTGAACCCAGAGGTCACAGTTTTTCAGTCTCCTATACCTTTTATCGATGGTAATAGGAAGATGAGAGCATGTTCCGGCTGATGTGGGTCTGATGATATTAGCTGCCTTTTTGAGGCAGCATCTCCAGTAGATCACTTCAATGGTGGGGAGGTCAGTATCTGTGATGGACCAGGCAGTGTGTACCACTTTCTCCAGTCTCCTTGGTTCTTGGACATTTGATTTACTGAACTAGACCATGACACAAACAGTCCGTATGTTCTATACCGTACAATTGTAGAAGTTCGATAGAGTACCTGGTGACATACCGAATCTCCTCAATCTACTACGGAAATAGAGGTGTTGATGAGCTTTCCATGTGATTGCATCAATGTGCTGGGATCAGGACAGATCTTCAGAGATATGCACCCCCAGGAACTTGAAGCTGTCGACTCTAGCTGCCACCATTGCGCTGATGAGATGGTTACATGGATCCTCAGCTTTCCCTCCCCGAGGTCAACAATCGACTCCTTGGTCTTGCAAACGTTGAGAGTAAGATTGTAGTTCTGGCAACATTCAATCAGATTATCAACCTCCCTCATGGACTCTGACTCTGTGGTGAAGAAGGCATTTGGCATGGTTTCTATCATTAGGAAGAGTAATGAGTACAAAAGTCGGGACATCATGATGCAGCTGTACAAGTTGCTGCCGAGACCACGTTTGGAGTACTGTGTACAGATCTGGTCGCCCAGCTATAGGAAGGCTGCCATTGAGTTTGAATGGGTGTAAAAGGGATTCACCAGGATGTTACATGGGTTGTGGGTTTGAGTTCTAGGGAGAGCTTGGAGCCTAGGAGGCGGAGGGGTGACTTTATTGAGGTGTTCAAGATCATGACGGAACACAAGGAAATGCAGATGCTAGAATCTTGGGCAAAACACAAAGTGCTTGAGTAACTCAGACGGTCAGGCAGCGTCTGTGGACGGCATGGACATGCGACTTTTCAGGTTGGGGTCATTTTTCAGATTGGGATACATAGGCGAAAGAAAGTTGGATAGTAGTTGGGGTGAGGCAAAGCCTGACAAGTGATTGTTGGCACAGGTGAATACAGTGGACAAAGATTTGATTTGCAGATGGATGGACAAGACATACAAACAAGACAAACAAGTTTCAGCTAATGAGAGAAGAAGAGTGAAATGTAAAGCAAGAGGCTGCGATATTGATGAAAAGGGATGGAGGGTGGTGGTAGAAAATGGAGAGAGGAAGGATGGGTGTTACTTAAAATTGTTCATATCATTGGGTTGTAAGCTACCCAAGCGGAATGTGAGGTGTTATCCCTCCAGTTTGCATGTGGTCTCACTCTGGCAATGGAGGAGGCCAAGGGCAGCAACACATGCTCGGTCAGCCAAGGACTGCTAGAACTCCCAGGTGCGAACCATTTTAACTCCCCTTCCCATTCCCATACCAATCTTTCAATCCTGGGCTGCCTCCATTGCCAGAGTTTACCAGATTGCTGCCTGGATTAGATGATATTTGCTAGAAGGAAATGTAGGACAGACTTTGATTATTTTATCTGGAATGCGAGAGGTTGAAGGGAAACCTGATACACATATATAAAATTATAAGAGGCATAGCAAGGGTTGATAGTCAGACCTTTCTCCCAGGGTGGAAATGTCAAAGACTGAAGGTGAAAGGGGCAAAGTTGAAAGGACATGTGTGGAGTTAGTTACACAGAGGGCGGTGGGTGTCTAAAACATGCTATCAGGGGTGGTGGTGGAGGCAGATATGAGGCCGTTTAAGAGGCTTTTAGATAGGCACATGTATATGCAGGGATGTGCATCCTGTGCATCATGTGCAGGCAATTGAGATTAGGTTACCTTGGCACCATGCTTAGCACATTCACTGGGTGAAGGGGCCTGTTCCTGCGTTGTACCTTCCTATGTTCTATGCATCTGGTATGAACTGCCAGAGGAAGCTATAGAAGTGCATACAATTACGACTTTTAAAAGATATTTGGACAGATATATGCATTGGAAAGATTTAGGGAGATGTGCGCCAAATGCAGGTTAATGGGACAAGCCCAACTTGGTCGACATGGACAAGGTGGGTTGAAGCGCTTGTTTCCATACGTACAGTTCTTTGACTATGACTTATTCAAATATTGTTTTAGCCATTTGTGAATTTTGTCCTATTTGGTGTCGTATTACAGATTTAACTGGGTGAATATTCAAAAGAATGCACTCCTGTTGTATAAATAAATAACATATGGCTGTCTGGATTCTACAAAATAAAATTGTTACATTATGGTTATACAGTGACTATCCATTAAATAATTTTATGTGAAATAACTGCATGTAAATGACCAGGAACAAAGAATGACAATTTTCAACAATGTACCATTGACCGCTGCTTAAAATAGTTAATTGGCTGTAAATTGCTTTGGAACATTTGGAGCAATTAACTTTTTATTTATAACTACAGGGTAGTACAAGGCATTGGTACAAATTGTACAAGGCATTGGTAAGACCAATTCTGGAGTATGGTGTACAATTTTGGTCGCCTAATTATAGGAAGGATGTCAACAAAATAGAGAGAGTACAGAGGAGATTTACTAGAATGCTGCCTGGATTCCAGCAACTATGTTACAGAGAAAGGTTGAACAAGTTAGGTCTTTATTCTTTGGAGCACAGAAGGTTAAGGGGGGACTTGATTGAGATCTTTAAAATGATGAAAGGGATAGACAGAGTTGACGTGGATAAGCTTTTCCCATTGAGGGTAGGGAAGATTCAAACTAGAGGGCATGACATGAGAATTAAGGGACAGAGGTTTAGGGGTAACTTGAGGGGGAACTTCTTTACTCAGAGGGTGGTGGTTGTGTGGAATGAGCTTCCAGCAGGAGTGGTGGAGGCAGGATCGATTTTAACATTTAAAAGTAAAGTGGATAGGTATATGGACGGGAGGGAATGGAGGGGTATGGTCTGAGTGCAGGTAGATGGGACTAGGGGAAAACAAATGGTCGGCACGGACTGGAAGGGCCGGGAGGGCCTGTTTCTGTGCTGTAATTGTTATATGTTATATGTTACAGGGTGCAGAAATAGCAGATGGAGTTTAATCCAATAAAGTGCGAGGTGTTGCACTTTGGGAGGTCAAATGAAAGGGGAAGATATACAATTAATGGAAAGAGTCTTCACAGCATTGATGCACAGAGGGATCATGAGTTCCATGTCCATAACTCCCTGAAAGTAGCAACGCAAGAATAAAGGGTGATAAGATGTGGAGACTTTGGTAAGGGTGCAGAGGAGGTTTACCAGAACGATACCTGGATCAGGGTATTAGCAAATCAGAGAGACGTTGGACACACTTGGATTGTTTGCAGGGAGAACTTATAGAAGTTTATAATAGAAGGCATAGTGAGTTGGGGTAGGCAGTCAGAACCAGTTTCCCAGAATGGAAAAATCAAAATCAAGGCATAGTTGAAACGTGAGATGAGCAAAGTTCAAAGGAATGTGCGGGGCAATTTTTTTTACACAAAGGGAGGCAAATGCCTGGAAGGCTCTGGGCAAAGTGAGGAGGGTGGAAGTAGATATAGATATGATTGGTGGCATTAAGGAGATTTTGGGATAGGCATATGGATACACTGGGAATGTAGGAACACGTGCAGGCAGGTAAGAGATGGTCTTGGCATTATGTTCGGCACATCCTTCTGTGGTAAACATAGAAACTAGGTGCAGGAGGAGGCCATTAGGCCCTTCGAGCCAGCACCGCCATCCATTGTGATCATGGCTG
Source organism: Okamejei kenojei (assembly GCA_035221665.1). Taxonomy (NCBI): domain Eukaryota; kingdom Metazoa; phylum Chordata; class Chondrichthyes; order Rajiformes; family Rajidae; genus Okamejei; species Okamejei kenojei. Next base: position 25,991,066 of record CM069148.1, on the reverse strand, counting down.
ATCGTCTCCGATCAATAACATGTGCCTGCCTTCTCCCCATATCCCTTGACTCCACTAGCCCCTAGAGCTCTATCTAACTCTCTCTTAAATCTATCCAGTGACTTGGCCTCCACTGTCCTCTGTGGCAGGGAATTCCATAAATTCACAACTCTCTGGGTGAAAACGTTCTTTCTCACCTCAGTCTTAAATGACCTCCCCTTTATTCTAAGACTGTGGCCCCTGGTTCTGGACTCATCAAACATTGGGAACATTTTTCCTGCATCTAGCTTGTCCAGCCTTTTTATAATTGCATATGTTTCTATAAGATTCCCCTTCATCCTTCAAAATGCCAGTGAATACAAGCCTAGTCTTTTCAATCTTTCCTCATATGACAGTCCCGCCATCCCAGGGATCAATCTCATGAACCTATGCTGCACTGCCTCAATCACAAGGATGTCCTTCCTCAAATTAGGAGACCAAAACTGTACACAATACTCCAGATGTGGTCTCACCAGAGCCCTATACAACTGCAGAAGAAAGAATTCCACAGATTCACCACCCTCGGACTAAAGCCTCTAATCAAAATCTGCATTCCCACATGCAAACTGAACCAGCTCCCAAGCAGATTAATTGTATGCTGAATTGGATTATTTCATGTGGGCTCAGGACAAGTGTGTGCCACAATTACAACAAATTCCTAATCAGATGGGAGAAAGAATTCAGACTGATTTCCAATCGCAACAGCCACCCTCTATTAGTCCTACATGCTGTATTGAGCAGCATTTCTCCTGGGTTCAGCAAATAACTTAGAAGGCTTAGGAAGTTCGGCATGCCCACAACAACTCTCACCAACTACAGATGCGCCATGGAAAGCATTTTATTGGGATCCATCACAGTTTGGTTTTGGAACAGCTCCATCCAAGAACGCAATAAATTGCAGCGAATTGTGGACGCAGCCCAGACCATCGCACAAACCAACCTTCCATCCACTGACTCCATTTATACCTCACTCTGCCCTGGCAAGGCCAGCAACATAATCAAGGACGAGTTTCATGCTGGTCACGCCCTTCTCTCCACTTGGGCCAAAGGTGTGAAATTCCACACCTCCAGATTTAGGGACAGTTTCTTGCCAACTGTTATCAGGCAACTGAAATATCCTACCATAAGTAGAGAGCAGTCGTATCTCATTGGTGACCCTCAGACTATCTTTGATCTGACTTTACCTTGCACTAAACGTTATTCAATTATCATGTATCATCTATACACTGTAAATGGCCTGGTTGTAATCATATATTATCTTTCCGCAGTACGCAACAAAAGCTTTTCACTGTACCTCGGTACACGTGACAATAAACTAAACTGAAACTGACTGTTAATTTTCCTAACTTGAATGAGAATTATTTCCATTTGCATGGGGAGTAAATGGCTCGAGACTCCTGTAGAACCAAACTTTACATTAGAATCCTTTTACGCACCCTCCATCACAAACTCTCCTCAATCCCCAGATGGAAATGTACTCATCCCTCTTTCAAATTCCTTTACAGAGCCACTCCTTCCTTTCCAACTCACAGTTCATAAATGGAATTTCCAAATCCCTCCAAGAACGTCAAACTCAAATACATCAGAAATCTTGCTAAACACATCTGAAGGAGTCAAATCAAAACAAGATGAAAAGCATAATGTAATGGAGAATACCACAATATTGTGGCTTTTCTGTCTGAGCATAGTTGAATCAGAGATCCCTACTGCATTTGTGGAATTAAGCACCAAGGGGCTCAAACCTATTTTTAACCAGACTTTTAGCTAGCAGAGTAGAGAATTTAGTTAGGCTGGACTTGATTGGGCTCTGGGGCTTTATCTATCTTAATGTATGTTAAGATCTCCAGCATCTTGTGCCCTAGAATATTGACTTTCTTCAGGACATCACTGTTAACTTCCCTGAGTTCCCTGACATTCATGTCTTTCTCTATGATAAATACAGACAAGAAATACTTGCATGAATCCACAGATAGATGTTCTCATTTCTAGACCAGAACCTCAATATCTTCCCAATCCCGTTTCCCATTCCTGCAGGCATTGCCCTTCACTCTAAGAGGAACATACTGGCTCTATAAGTAGACAATAAAAAGCTGGAGAAACTTAGCGGGCGAGGCAGCATCTATGGAGAGAAGGAATTGGCAACATTTCGGGTCGAGACCCTTCTTCACCCGCTGAGTTTCTCCAGCATTTTTTGTCTACCTCGATTTTTCCAGCATCTGGAGTTCTTTCTTAAACATACTGGCTCTAAACTTTTGTTATCTCATATGTAAAAGCCTCCCACTTGCCGGATGTCCTGTTACCTGCAAAAAGACTCCCCAATTAATTTCTGAAAGTGTAATACTGTCAAAATTGGCCTTTTCACAATTTAGAAATTCAAACCTTTCCATAACTGTTTTAACACCAATGGAACTATGACAATGGTCCAAAAGTGTATCACTTCAGTCACCTGCCCTGTCTTTCTTCCAAGAGAAGATCAGGTTTTGCTCCTTATGGCCATAATACATATTGATCGAGAAATTATTCCAAATTCCGCCCTATACAAGCCCTTATAGGGTACATACCACAGTCCCAGCTGAACGTTGAATGCCCGGCAGCTACCGTAAATAATCATGAGCATGGGGAGCAATAACAGAGTTTACATTGAATGCGCTGGTCTCTTTTATACATTTATTTTGTTTCAAAATTCTCATCATGTCCATTAAAATGACGTGCCAATTAACAGAATGCCTAGATGCTGACCCATAACTTGATAAATTAAACAGATTTAGTTGCATGTAACTTCCACCAGCTCTCTAAATTTGATCATGTTTACAGTGAGACTTTCTGTCACTTTAATTTATCGCCATTACAATTTGAGGATGAAAGACAAGGGTGACAGGGGCATCAGCGAAGGAAATGACTCAAAGAATAAAGGCATATAACACATACTTAGAACTGAGAAGCAATGTGATTTACTGAGAAAAACATACATGAAAAATAAGGCATCAAATCTGCTAACTAAACTTTAGAAGACTGGCTAGTTCTTATTCAGCTATTTTATTTTTTACTGTGTATTAAGTTCTACATTTTACTTGTTAAATAATTTTCAGAGTCTCAACTCTTTCAAAAAACAACTGACTTGTTGCTGATTATGATTGAACAAATGCTTAAAACGAAAGGTAACCCGAGAGGCACTGCCTACACAGAAACGGCGCATTCCATTAATTCACGAAATTGTGACTTGAACCGGCAGTCAATAATGTTATACAGCTGCACACAATTATAAACATCTGTCATACTAAGTTCACCAAACTAATCAAGAAAGCAGAGAACTTGTGGTATTTCTCTCCCCGTTATAAGATGTCATAAATATTCAGTGTTGCATTTTCTATATATACAAGTATAAATCATATTGACTCTGCTATAAAATGCACCCAAACATTTTAGATTTTTGTTCAATTTCTTTGAATCGAAGATTATCCAAAAATTGCTTCAGAACTAGACAGTCTGGAGTAAAAAGGCAAGCGCAACATTTTATCCACTTGCGAGGGAATAGCCATAAGCCAGCCCCCCAGAGACTGCAGATAAACTTGAAAATCAGATGGAATTTCAGCACACTTTCCCTTATAAGGAAAACATGGCCAGCTCCCAAAAAATTAGCATTCCACAGCACTGGAGTAAATGGGTTCTGCAAATAAGTTTTCCTCTTATGGGAATAGCTCTGCCAGGTTGAGATGAGAGCAGCAGAAAGCATCGCTATAGCACAGTGCAGGCATGACAAACCTATAAAAACCTGGCCCTGCATTAACACATTCCAAAGAGTGTCAATGCAGCACTAGGTCCTCCCACGACCTTAACTATTTCTTGAATCCTCAGCTGACATTCTGCACCAGATTCTAAATTAATTTGTTTCTGTTTGTGTTATTCTCAAAGTTTTTGGAGCCCATCGATAAATCAATTAGCACATTTGAATGATATCCCTCCCTCTGTGATGTTGAAATTTTATGGATTAATACTACATAGAACATTTGTCTACCATGTATTGTAAAGGTAATTTAACAGGAATTTTGTCAATATTACAGATATAATGGGGCCAAAGTTAACAAACGTTATCTGGGAACCATTTCTAGTTTACACGAATTGCCCAATGTTTTATAAACTAGGTGAAGTCCGCAAACTCTATCTAATGAAATGCTTCTGGGAAAATAATAGCTCAGCCATGGAAAGGATAGGTTTAGACGGATATGGGCCTAACGCAGGCAGGTGGGACGAGTGTAGAAAGGGCATGCTAGATGGCGTGGGCAAGTTGGGCCGAAAGGCCTGTTTTCACGCTGTATGACTATGACTCTAAGAGCACTTAGACACATGTGGTTGCTTTCCTTCCCCACCCCATGTCTGTCCTGCTTAGTAATGCTGTCTGGTCTCCTACATAATGAAAATTATCCACGCCTAATGTACAGAAAAAATTAACAATATCCGGGATCAGTATAGAAATTAATTACTGCCTTGAGGAAAGATGACATATAGTTTTACAAATAAAATACAGGAAAAACAATTATCTGCATGCCTATTATGTCACATTCCATACAAGTTTTAGAATGAACAACTTTCATCACAACTCTAAAAGGACTTGGGAGTGCGGGTGCAGGATTCCCAAACAGTTCATTTGCAGGTCGATTTGGTGGTAAGAAAGGCAAATGCATTTATTTCAAGAGTAGAATACAAAAACAGGGATGTAATGCTGAGGCTCTATAAGCTGCTGATCAGGTCTCATTTGGAGTATTGGGAGCAATTTTGGAAAGGAAGGATGCGCTGGCTCTGGAGAGGGTCCAGAGGAGGCTTACAAGAATGATCCCAGGAATGAGTGGGTTAACATATGGTGAGCATTTGACGGCACTGGGCCTGTGCTCGCTGGAGTTTAGGATGAGGGGTTAGCTCATTGAAATGTACAGAATAGTGAAAGGCTTGGATAGAGTGGAAGTGGGGAGGATGTTTCCACTAGTGGGAGAGTCTAGGACCAGAGGTCATAGCCTCAGAATTAAAGGACGTTCCTTTAGGAAGATGAGGAGGAATTAGTCAGAGAGTGGAGAATCTTTGGAATTCTTTGCCACAGAAGGCTGTGCCTGCCAAGGCGATGGATATTTTTAAGGCATAGATAGATTCTTGATTTTGATTCTCAGTTGTAATGGACAATCAGCAATAGCGGATAACATTCCATATGGTCCATTATAACAAGGGTTTACTGTGTGCTTTCTCTTGGCAAAGAAATTAGAGTTAGAGGTTATAAAATTAATATGATTATTACTAAATTTAATAACAAAATGCAAGATTAGGTTCTTTAATCAGAGGTCAGGAGAAAGTAGAAGCTGCTACCATAAGGAACACTATTCTGTGGTGGATTAAAGGCACTTGATGGGAAGCAAGGAAAACTCAAGGTAAAGGATTGGGGTTGATGGGGTTAGATGATGGAGCTCTGCGAGAGGCTCGAGTGGAGCAAAACCATTGGCATGTACTCTCTGGTCCAAAATATTATCTCTATTCTGTAAATACTTGGAGAGACACAAAATGCTGGAGTAACTCAGCGGGACAGGCAGCATCTCTGGTGAGAAGGAATGGGTGATGTTTCCGGTCGAGACCCTTCTTCAGACTTGGTAATGCAATGGAATTGCCAGAGGAAAAAGAGGAAGAAGCTTGAACTTTATTGCCTTCCAACACAGTGAGGAATGTGGAGTCCATTGTGGTGGATATTTATGTTAACTTTTATGTGGTTGTGTGTCTTGTTGCTTTTCATTGAGTATGGCTGTATGGTGACTCCAATTTTACTGTACCTTAACAGGTACATGTGACAATAAACTAACCTTGAAATCTTGAATAAAAATATGGTATTTTTGATTATTGAGTAAAGAAGTAAGATTGCAGAATTTTAATCAGTAAGGTAGCTTAAAGCATGGATTAATTTTGAATAATTTTACCAAACATTTATTGGAAACCTTTACATCTATATTTTTACATGGTTGTTTGTATGCTCTGTCTAAAATAACAGTCTTTGCTAAATATTTCCAGCTTCTTTTCATACTTTGGCTCAACTGAGCTTGGTCATTTCATAGCAGCAGGCACAAGTGCCTGGTTTTAATACCAGGGATCGCTATGAATTATTGTGACATATTATTAGTTTGATTGAAAATATAAACTAAATTCCAAAATTATAGGAAAAAAAATCATCAATTGACATAAATAATGCTTGTAGCTGAATATTCAAACTACTCTTAAAATAAGAGCAAGAAAATCAAGTAGCATCCGTAGAGAAAGAAAAAGGTTAATAGACATCCAAAATAACTACAGAAGCTGGATATCTGAAAAAATGCACAAAGAGTCAGCAAGTTAGGGAGTTACTGTGGAAAGAGAAAGTCAATCGTTTGTATCTGCGACCATTCACTGAAAGTGACTGACAAAAGGTTGCAAACGTGAAATGTTGACCACAGTATTGCCATACCTTGTGAATTTTCCAGTATTTTCATTATGAAATAAAGTTAGTGTCCAGTACTTACAACCATTTTTTTTTTCAAATGATAGGCCATGAGGATGCTCCTAACCAGCTAAGCATTTGCTACATTCTGTTTCCATTTTTATTTCAGGCATTTGTAGATTTTGCTTTTTGCCTATCTCCGAGTCTTGCTTTGATTTTTCTTGTTCATTCCTTCTGAAACTCAGCCTAATTGAAGAGGGCATGCTGAAGCTCTTTATTAAATGCTCTCAAATCAACAGCTTTAGCCTCAATCATGACTCAGTAGCCTGGTGTTTGAGCGTAGAAGGTACAATAGAACTAAACAAAGAGCAAAATCTAAAAACCGGGTCAAAATGGAACAGCACAGCACAGGAACAGGCCACTCAACCCCCAACCTCTGTAACAAACATTATGCCAAGATAAACATCTCATCTGCCCACAAATGATCCATATCCCTCCATTCCCTACAAATCAATGTGCCTATCCAAAAGCCTCTTATTTGCCTCCTCCACTGCCACTGACAGCACATTCCAGATACCCACCACCATCTGTGTAAACAAGATGACCTGCACATCTCCTTTAAACTTTGCCCCTCTCACCTTAAAGCCCCCTGTTCTGACTGTCTACCTTATCTATGCCTGTTATAATGTTATATACTTGTATCAGGTCTCCCCTCAACTCTGGTGCTCTAGAGAAAACAATCCAAGTCTGTGCAATCATTTATTATAGCTAACACCCTCTAATCCAGGCATCATTGTAGCAAACCTCTTCTGCACCCTTTACAGAGCCTCCACATCCCTCCGGTATCTGGGGTGATCAGAATAGCACACAGGTACATAATTCACTGAAAGTTGTGCAACGGGTAGCTAGGGTGCTCAAGGAGGCATTTGGTACAGTGGCGTTCTTCAGTCAGGGCCAAAAGATTAGGGCGTTATATTGCAGATGTACAAGGTGTTGGTGAAGCTGAAATTGTAGTATTGTTTAGTTTAGTTTAGAGGTACTACGTGGAAACAAGCACTTGGTCCCACCGAGTTCGCACCAACTAACAATCATACTATACACTAGGTCTATTGTACCTTCTAGGGACAGATGCCAATTAATCTACAAACACGTACATCTTTGTAATGTGGGAGGAAATCTGAGCACCCAAAAGAAACCCACTTGGTCACAAGGAGAACATACAAACACCACACAGACAACACCCGTAGTCGGGATTGAACCAGGGTCTCTGGCATTGTAAGGCAGCAACTCTACTGCTGCACCACAATGCCACTCTTGTGTGTTCAGTTTTACTCGCCCTGCTGTACGAAGGATGTTATTAAGCTGCAAAGATTGCAGATAAGATTCATGAGGATGTTGCCCTGACTCGAGGGCCTGAGCCGTAAGTAGAAGTTGAGCAAAGCTCGGACTTTATCCCCTGGAGAGCAGGTTGCAGGGGGTGATCTCATAAAAGTGAGTACAATCATGAAGGGAATAAATAGTGTGAATGCAGTGTCTTTCGCCCAGTTTAGGGGAATCAAGAACCAGAGGACATGGTTTTAAGGTAAGAAGGGAAAATGTTAATAGGAACCCGAGAGGCAACATTTTCACTCAAAAGGTGATGAGTTTATGTATGGTTGGGCTCCACCGCCAGGGACGTCGGACCCACTGGTACACCAGGCTCACTCGCTGAGGACGTTGACGGGTGCCGCGCCGCGAGAGCGAGGAGGGACCCATGAGCAACAGCCGAGAACGAGGTGGGCCATTGAGGAGCGAAGAGGGCCATTGGATGTTCGCACCAAGTGCCGCTGAGCTGTCCAAAAGAGGACCCGGCAGCGGTGGCCTAAGTCAAGCCCAAGTGAATGCTGGAGGTCAGACGGGCCCACGGTGGGTGCTAGAGGTTGGCTCCCACCACACCGGGTACCTCTATGTTCCACGGCCCCATCTAACCTCCATCACCCATCGCGGCCCCACGGAAAATAGAGATGCCCGGTGTGGTGGTGGTTGCCGAGAGACCATAGAGGAACCCAGAGTGGAAGGGGTGCCGAGGGATCAGAGGGACCCAGTGGGAGGGGGGGGGAGAGAACCGAGAAGAAAGAGGGTCCATAGGGGACTATATTGAACACTTTGACGCCATTCTATACGTGCCGACTTTGCATACTTTGTGTATGCCATGAAAAATAAAGACGTTCACTGTGACATGTGATAATATAGTATCATTCAATCAATCAAAGCCGGCAAATGTGATTTGCCCACCTGGGGCATTTTGGTTGGCATGGGCGAGTTGGACCGACCGGCCAGTTTCCGTGCTGCATTACTGCACCACTGAACACCTCAAACATTACCAAACTCTGGTGCCAAATGCAGATAATAAATTTACATTAAACATAAGGTTGTACTTACATTTATCGCGCTATTTGGCAGTGTTAAACAACAGATCCAGGCTTGCGTTTCAGGGTTTGTTTGCAAGGTGAATAGCAGCGGCAACGCCCTTCAAAAATGGATTGTTGAAAACGTACTTCCTTGATTAGTACTTGTGAAATAGTAGGTCATTTCATTCTATGTGACCACCCTGCAGCTCAATACTATCATGGTTGATTTTTCACTGCATTGCCATTTTCTTGCATAGCCCTTAATTTCCTTAATGGAGAACAGTCACGTGAGTACATTCATAACCTTGGGCATTGTCAATGCAACTGGAAGAAGGATCAAGACAACTCAGTGAAAAAAAACTCTTAAAACATATCACGAAATTCAGTAATATATGCATCCTTAATGAGCGAGTCAGTGTTAAAGGCTTGGCTATCCAAGTAAAATTCAATATACTTCTCCCAAGCACAATTATAAGTTAGCACATTCCTCTGGCAGCCAGATTTGTAGGTAAGGGCACATTTTATAAATCCCCTTCTTTCTTAGATTTCTTGCAAAGCCTCCTTCTGATCACTGGCTCTTTCCCAAATCCCCATCCCCTTCTCCCACACAAACCCTCCCTCCTCCGCAATTCCTTTCTCTAGGTCTTCTGGTCTTGGATCAGGACCAGACAGTGTCTACGCAATGATGCATTGCACAACAAAATGAATAATGCTGGTCTAAAGCCAAAGTAGGCACTTCTCATAGCTTGGAACTCGGGTGCAACTGACTACTGAAGGGGCAGGGCAACAAAATATGTGGGTGTGATGCAGGCACGTGCCGTCAGGGTAGGCAAGGTAGGCACTGCCTACCCTGACTAAAATTATAACATGGTAATAACTAAATATAAATAGTAAAGGCATGGGAGAATTATGCCTATGTAAGAGATCGATCGCTTAGGTAGGCATAATTCTCCATGCCTTTCATCCGCAGCGCTTGTAACACGGGACTCTCTGTGCAACCCACGTGCCGTCAGCGCTGCCTGAAGCCGTCAATGACAAGCGGGGCTGAAGGCAGCAGAAAGTCCGCCTTTGCAGCACTGTGCATGCGCATCGGTCTACTGCGCATGCGCAGAGCAAGTTCCTTGGTGGGGTTTTCAAATATGGTTTGTCAATATTTTAAGTGTATGTTAGGTAACAAAGAGAGAAGAATGGAGCTTGTGTACCAATAATGTGGTAAGTACATTTTGTGTTTATGTTTTTAAATACTGTATTTCCCGGGGTGTGGGGGGGGGGGGGGGGGGGGGGGGGGGGGGGGGGGGGGGGGGGGCGGAGAGAGCTCCTTTCACAGTGTTTGGGGAGTCTGGCCCGGGATAAGGTTGAGTGGAGGGCACGAATATTATGAATGAGGGGATTGGGATAATGGCACTTGCGACGCTCCTTGCACGGAGGCGTGGAATGCCACCGCATTGAGGCCGGGGGTGGGGGGGGGGGGGGAGAGAAGTAGCTCGGGCGGCTGAGCGGCCGCCAGGCAGGACAGTGGAACCAGCCGCCACCTTATCTCCTTCTGCCGGTCCCCGCTCACCTCTGGCAGCTCTCCGTCTACAAACCACTCTCCTGCCGCTCGCTGGCCTCACTCATGTCCTTAAATTCCGACAGCGCAATTGAGGTTACTCGGCTGTGGGAATTTAAGGATTTGCAGGAAGCCGCTGACATGAGCGAAGTCGGCGAACGGCAGGTGACAGGTGTTCCGACGGAGAGCACTGCCAGAGGTGAGCGGGCCGGCAGAAGGCGCTGAAGTGATGGCCAGTTCTGCTGTCGGGTACCGGCGGCCGCTCGTAGCTCCCCGAGCTGCTTCTATCCCCAGCTACAGTGCGGGGGCTTCGCGCCCGGAGAGCTGCGGCAGCGGTGAGTAAGTTTCTGCCATTATTCCCGACACCCTCCTTGTCAACACTCGTGCCCTCCCCACAACTTTACCCCTGACACAGACTCTCCACACGCTGTGAAAGGAACTGTTCCCCCAATTGGTCTAGGACTAGGAAGCCTTGGGCAAATTGAAATGTTACTGTTTTTGTTTATTTATTTATTTAACGGGAGCGAACAATCTGCGCATGCGTGGTTTAATTTTTTTTTTAGCGGACTGAGTGCCTACCCTGAGTAATTACTCACGGCACGTGGCTGGTGTGACGGTTCATTGGCGTCTGTGGGTGCTAATAGATTTCTACATGACAAGATCATAGACAGCTTTTTATTTTTTTAATTACAAATTATGCATTCAAATATAAAATTTCACATATCTTATCTGGGTTGAAATTATTACTGGGGCAACACTATTCATTAACTGAGACCCCAGGATAATATTATTCATATACATTTCTGGTATTTCAGTGGAGTAAAGCGGAAGCATTGTGCTGTGGACGAGACATTAAAAAGGGCAGAAATGTAATTGCTAAGCTTTGCTCTGATCATTGATGCTTCTTCAGTGAAAATTGTTGAAAGATGCAAAAGCAGAGCCAGACCTTTGAACAGCAACCAGGGAGGAAATGCTTTACTATTCTGTTTTATGTGTGAAAAAATGTCATGACAAGAATCAAGATGCCAGAACCAACACCGTGGGCTCAATAGATTCTGAAAAATGAGACTGGTAGTGTGCAAAAGTGAATAAGCAACTGCAGAGCAGAGGAGTCTCTATGCTTATAAACCTGTGCTGGATATTTGTTGTTTTGCACTCAGCACATGGTATATCATTCATGTTTCTTGTTCTTCCTACTGCCCGTAACTTCAGAATGAACAAGGATTACCAATTTTTCAATCCCACTAGTTACTAAAACTACACTGGCCTTTGCTTTCTGTGCATGCCTTTTGAATCTGGAATGCAGAACTATCTGGACATTGTTAGAAGGTCAAGATTTATGATCGTGAAGAGATACAGACCAAAAATCTATTTAAAGCCGTACAGCAATGTTTATTTTTACAACACAATATGTTTACATATTTTAAACCAAAATAAATGAAAATCACCTTAAATGATGAGGCTTGCTCAGTTTCCTCGCTGCATTTGTTTTGTCATTCAGTGAACATAGATATATTAAAATGAAAATCCCCAATGTGAATATAAAGTGCAAAAGCCAGTAAATGGGACTGTGGCTATTGTGAATTCCACATCAGGACTGTGTGAGCCATACTTTTACCATGTACTCCACACAGTGTCAGATCGGAAAATGCTTAAACCTAAACCACTGCGATGCCTGGTGTGCCCATGTTCAAATTTACATTGAGTGACATTAGCACGGTTTATAATATTTGACCTGTAATATGATATTGGCTCACAAATAATCTTAAAATGATTGTTAGATTATCCCTTGTGGCTGAATAACATGTAGAGGTTTTCCTCAGTCTGCCAGCAACCATGAATTTGTGGAATTCCCTGCCACAGAAGGCAGTGCAGGTCAATTCACTGGCTGAATTTTAAAGAGGGTTATGCCCCTGTCCCACTTAGGAAACCTGAACGGAAACCTCTGGAGACTTTGCGCCCCACCTAAGGTTTCTGTGCGGTTCCCAGAGGTTCCCGGAGGTTTTTGTCAGTCTCCCTAATGGTCAAAAGTGGTTTCCGTTTCAAAAATCAGTAATTTTTTAGTCGAAGCCGGTTGCGATGCTAATTGAAGGTGGTTGCCGGAGGACAAAAACCTCCGGGAACCGCACGGAAACCTTGGTTGGGGCGCAAAGTCTCCAGAGGTTTCCATTCAGTTTCCTAAGTGGGACAGGGGCATTAGATAGAGTTGTTGGGGCTAGCGGAATCAAAGGGTCTGGGGAGAAGGTAGGCACGGGTTACTGATTGTGGATGATTAGCCATGATCACAATGAATGGCAGTGCTGGCTCGAAAGGCCAAATGGTCTCCTCCTGCATCTAATTTTCTAAGTTTCTATGTTAGTGTCATCTGCCATGACTAAATAATTCAATTTTCTCAGAGAAATATGTTCAAAGTTAGTAACATGCTTAAATGGAATTAAAAGTCTGCCCTCACACAATAAAATACTTTGTCTTCCTTCAGTAAATGTGGCCTTGTTGCCAGGCAGGGCATTCTGCCAGGCGGGCAGAGCTTCGTAAAACTGCTTAGAACATTTGCCAAGCTCTTTTAAAAGAACAGGCCAATCTTGTCAGTTCGCTCATCTGTCCCTCACACTCAGTGTCCGACTGAAAGAGCTTTGTTGCCTCACAAGGATGTCCTACACACTGGAATTGCCTGACTGCACAAGCTGCCTGTTTCTGCAGCTACCCAGCCTTGGGATAAGTCAAGACACATTTTGAAATGCAAATCTGAAGGCATTAAACGAGATAAATAAATATAAAAGGGAGACTGCTAGTCACAGACTAACATTTCTGAAAAAAAAGTTACGGGAATTTCTCTGACCTTTATGTTTTTTTTCTTTTTTGGTAGCCATTTCTAAATTAGACCTTTACAAGTTTAGTTTAGAGATACAACATGGAAACAAGCCCATCGGCTCATTGAGTCCACGCTGACCATCGATCATTCGTTCACACATGTTCAATGTTATCCTACTGTTTGCTTCCACACTTTTCACAGTAGGGGCAATTTACAGAGGCCCATTAACCCACAAACCTGCAAATCGTTGGGTTGTGGGAGGAAACCTGGAAGAACGTGTGCGGTCACACGCAGACAGTGCAAACCTGAGGTCGGGATCAAACCCAGTTCGCTGGCGCTAAGGCAGCAGCTCAAGCAAGTGTGCCACTGTGCCACCCCTTATGCTTATCATTAAGTCCCTAAGTCCTCAATGAGATAGCATGAAGTGGGGTGACAGAGGATGGGCCAGTCAGAAGTTTAATTTCATTTAAACAAGGCTTGAATAGTGAGCCAACATACTAGCATGGAGTCGATGAGCAGAAATGGTCTTCCTCTGAGATGTTTCTATTATTCCACCCAAAATATATTTTACTTGTTGTGATAGATAATAAACCTGTAATTTGGTGGTGAAGGGAGTTGGAGGTTGGGGAGGTTGCAGGGATGGGGATTGTTGGTGGTGCAGGAGGTGGAGAATTAGGATATCAGAAATTTCCCTTTGACCACCATGGGTAAATGCATGTTTCTCCAGCACTTTATGCCTTTTGTTTTCTGAGACCATAGGCACCTGGTTGCACTGATCTCCACACATTCATTCTAGCAATAGACACTGCTGTAAATGCTGGAGTAATTCAGCGGGACAGGCAGCATCTCTGGAGAGAAGGATTGGGTGATGTTTTGGGTCGAGACCCTTCTTCAGACTGAGAGTCAGGGGGAAGGTGACAACGAGGAATATAAACAGTAAAATTATTCAGGAGAACAGTGAAACTAGAGTGGGGGAGGGACGGAGAGAAAGGGAATGCAAGGGTTACTTGATGTTAGAGAAATCAATTTTCTACTGCCGAGTTGTAAACGGCCCAAGCGAAATATGAGGTGCTGTTCCTCCATTTTGCGTTGGGCCTCACTCTGACAATGCAGGAGGCCCAGGACGGAGAGGTCAGAATGGGAATGGCAGGGGGAGTTAAAGTGTTTAGCAAACAGGTTTCTAGTGACATCAACAGAGCCGAGTACCAAGAGGTGGTCCCACGTGGACAATACTCTGGCATTTCCATGCAGAAGGATGAATTTCTCTCCCATAGCTTCCAGTCTGGATCACTGCATTGGAAACCTTACCCCAAAACTCTAAGTCTGTTAATTTGACCTTGTTGGTCTAACTTACCTAACATGTAGGGTCAAGGCTTGTGAGCAAACATGGCACTAATGCTTACTACAAAACTTACTAATGCTACCACACTCACACTACTCTGGAAAAGGAAGGAAAAGCAAAGAAAAATAATCAAAAGGAATAAAAATGGTCCAATTCCAAACTAATGTTTAAATCTAAATCCAAGTTATGCCTTACAAAACCCCACATTTTGCCCTATTTTTCTTCCTTTCTGAAGTAAATTCCATCTTACATGCCAGAACCTCTTGATGATGTGGAAACTTTGAAGTATACCCATGCATCAAATTAGTATTAAATATAGTTTTTGCAGTACAGTCAACACCACATAACAGCGGCATCATATGCAAAAATCTAGACACTAGCACTTAATTTAATTACAGCAGAGACGCAGATGGATCATGTTATAGCTATATGGAGCTTGTTCAAGAGACAAACATTTGTTGTTCTTGTGAGATTCTGGAAAATGAAATATATTGCCATACAACTTATTATAGAGCGTTCATTAATATAAAATCAGAAAAAGGGAGACTGATAGTATGCCAAAGCCTAAAGAGATGGTTTTGTGTTTAGTTTAGCTTAGTTTGGAGCTACAGTGCAGAAACGGGCCCTTTGGTCCACCAAATCTGCGTTGACTTACAATCACCATGCACTAATTATATCCTCCACACAAGGGACAATTTAGAGAAGCCAATTAACCTATAAACCTGCACGTCTTTGGAATGTGTGAGGAGCACCTGGAGAAAACCTATATGATCCCAGGGTGAACGTACAAACTCTTTACAGACACGCTCTTTGTCAGGATCAACCAGAGTCTCTGCAGCAAATCTATCGCTGTGCCACTCCTTTTATGCAGCGTCTTACAGAAAGGGAGAGAAAAAAAGTGGATGAAGACAGGGAATAACGACCAGTGGGAGGCTACATCTGAGGAATAAATTAATAGCAGGGAAGTAATGGGCTTTGGAGCTAGCAGAAATAAATGGAAATGGGTGAAGCTTAGACTTAAGAAAGAAAACTTTTGTCCAGAGGCTTTGTGGGATTAAGAGGCAATATCAAAGGTTCAAAGGTTCTTTATTAGTCACATACACCAATGTGGGATCCAGCGCAGCGACCGGGGCAAGGCATCGCCCGCTCCGCGATGGCGCTCCAACACTGTGCCACCGTCGAAGCCGAGGTTCTGGCCGGTCCCCTCAGGAAACGCCGCTCGAGTCCCGGTGATGGGACGGATGATGGGTGGGGGAGGGAGGGTGGAGAAAGTTTGAAGAGAAAAAGGGCAAGGCAAAGCTTGGCAGGTAATAGTTTGATATAGGTGAGGAGAGTTTTTTATAGGTAGATGATTTGACAGGGGCTAGAAATGATAGGACAGAAGGCGTGAGATAAAATGATTGAAGAATTTCAAATTGTGAAGCCAGAGGAAGGAATGTAGGTGGGTGGTGGGGGAGGAGGACTGATTGTATCGGGGGGGGGGGGGTGGGGGGGGGGGGACGACGACTGGAAGAGATTAGAGGTAGAACAAAGCCTGGCTGGTAATAGTTTGATACTGGACAGAAGGGCTTTTTGATCAGAATAAGATTGGACAAAGGCCAGAGATAAAAAGACAGAAGGTGGGAGACAAAAGGATAGAGGAGTTGCGAATTGAAGGAAAGTAGGATGAAGGGAAGGGGGAGGTTCTCCAGAGATGCTGCTGCCTAACCCGTTGAGTTACTCCAGCACTTTGTTCTCAAATAGGTATGTTAATGTTTGTTTGAAATACCATCTGTAAATCTCCTCGGAAAAATAATAAATTCCTCGAGAAAAATAAGGAAAAGCCCTTTCATATAGAACAGTATAGAACAAGAACTTCGGCCACAATATCTGTGTTGAACACAACGAAAAGCCTATCTCTTACCTACCTGTGCATAATCCATATCCCTCCTTCTTCTTAGGCCCCCTTTGGTCATGTCTGACCATGGGTGTCTCCGGTGTGCTATTCTTTATATGGAGGACGCCTGTGCGTGACTTTGTTTAACGTGGGGAGACTGGTGCACAGACAGCCACACCACGGTCCATGACAGATCTGGGTCAGGATCCAGTGGCATGGAGTCCAAGACGACCGGGGACCCTTTTCTGCCGCAGCTTTCATCCGCCTTCCCAGCTCCACTATGGTCAGCCATCATCCTCCGCCTGTTCCTTCGTTGAGGTCTTGGTTAGATTGCTCTTTGTCAGAGACCTTCCCCTCGACCTTCCCGCCATGGGTGGCACTACCAGGAGCATAGCTCCAGATGGCACTGCTCTCAGGATCTCTGGTCCACACAAGCTTCTCCACCACGACTAGGTGACAAACCACGGACAATCCCTCCATTACAATCTTTGTACTGAATATGATGCTTAGTTAAACTGATCTCATCTGCCTGTACATGATCCAAATCCCTCTATTCTCTGCACTTCAATGTGCCAAATTAAAAGCCTCTTAAACACCACTATCGTATCTGCTTCCATCTGCTCCCCTGACAATGCGTTCCAGGCTCCCACCACGCTCTGGGTTAAAAAAAACTTGCCGCACACATCTTCATTAAACTTTCCCCCTCTCACCTTATAACTATGCCCTCTAGTGTTAGACATTTCCACCCTGTCTATGCCTCTCATCATTTTATATACTCCCATCAGGTCTTCAACCTCCGGTGTTCCAGAGAAAACAAACCAAGTCTATCCAATACTCCCTGTGTTTATCTTGGCTTCATGTTTTGGTTTAGTTTATCTTGGCATCATGTCCAGCGCAGACATTGCGAGCTGAAGGGCCTGTTACAGTGCTGTCCTGTTCTGTAAATGGGCGCAGCATATAGTCAGGCTAAGTCAATGCGGATGAGGCATAGTGTGGGGGAATGGAAGGACATATCTTTTGGGGGAACAGAAGAGCATAATGCTGCTTAAATAATGTAAGGCTATTAAATATTAGTATCTAGGAAAAGGTCAGTGCTCTCAAATAACAAATACAGATAATTAACAAGGAGGTATGGGAATTAGAAAGAAAATTGAATTTTAGTTTAGTTTAGAGATACAGCACAGAAACAGGCCCTTCGGCCCACTGAGTTCATGCTGACCAGTGATCCCTGCAAACTAACACTATTCTACACACACTAGGGAAAATTTAGAATAATACCAAGCCAATGAGGCCTACAAATCCGTCTTTGGAATGTGGGAGGAAAGTGAAGCTCCCTGAGAAAACCCACACGGGTGACGGGTAGTAGGTACAAACTCTGTACAGACAAGCACCCATAGTCAGGATCAAACCAGAATCTCTGCCGCTCTAAGGCAGCAACTCAACCGCTGTGCCACCGTGCTGCCCTAATCCTGAACTTTATTGCTTGGAGTGAAAAATTATTGCTAGAACTATTTGGGACTTTAATGAGATCAATGTACTTACAGTATATTCTATTATAAAGAAAGCATTTCAACGCCTCTACTTCCTGAGAAGGTTGTGGAGATTTGGTATGTCAGAGAGGATTCTCTTGAACTTCTACAGGTGTACAGTAGGGAGCATATTGACTGGTTGCATCACGGCCTGGTTCGGCAACTTGAATGACAGAACCAGGAGCGAAGACGACTGCAAAAAGTTGTGAACACTGCCCAGTCCATCACCGGCTCTGACCTCCCCACCTGGCCACACAACATTTTACCCTTGCCATCAGGAAGAAGGTACTGGAGGCTGAAACTGTAACATCCAGGTTCAGGAACATCTTCTTCCCTCCAGCCTTTTGGCTATTAAACACGAGAACCTCCAAACTATGGACCTCTATGAACTACATAGACTATTATTATTGCATTACTATTGTTTGTTTTTTGTGTGTGTGTGTGTGTGTGTGTGTGTGTGTGTGTGTGTGTGTGTGTGTGTGTGTGTGTGTGTGTGTGTGTGCGCACACATATTATATATACATATATGATATATATACACATACATGATATATATACACATGTGATATATACATATATTTATATATCATATATATATCACATATATATATCATATGCATACCATATATATATATACACACACATACATATATATATATATACACACAAACGTGTGTATATATATTACACATGTGTGTATATATCTCACACGTGTGTGTGTGTGTGTGAGACAAAATGCTGGAGTAACTCAGGGGGACAGGCAGCATCTCTGTAGAGAAGGAATGGGTGGCGTTTCGGGTCGAGACCCTTCCTCAGAGTGAGTATATATACACACACTGAACTTTTTTCCCCCTCTCTCATTTATTATATTGTTTATAGTGTACTATGTTTACATATTCTGTTGTGCTGCAGCAAGTAAGAATTTCATTATTCTATCTGGGCCATATGACAATAAAAAACTCTTGACCAGCATGGAGGTGGTGCAGCAATTTTCACGATTAATTCCTGGGATGAGAAGCTTACACGACAAATGTTTGATCAAAATGGGACTATCATCTACAGTTTAGAAGAATGAGAGGTGACTTTACAAAGATGCAAGATTTTTTTAGGGGCTTTAGTAGGATAGATGTGATGACATGACAGAGAGAATCATGGTCGTGCATCACAGAAATAGACTCTTCATAGAAAGTGTCCATGCTGCCCAAGATACCCCCTCAAATAGGGGTCTCTAACTGGAGGTCATAATCTCAGAATAAAGGCTTAGCCATGTATGACTGAGATTAAGAAGATTTTTTTCTTTCAGAGGTTTATGAAATATTACAATATCTGACCTCCAAATGTTGAGTCATTAAATACATTCAAGGCAGATATTTAGACTAAAATGGAATCAAGGTTAATGTTGTCTTGTGAGGTAAATGGAAATAAAGCCAAAGATCACATCAGCCATGATCCTATTGATCGACTACAGACTATTCTACCTCCTGCTTTCTTATGATCTTCTAGTTGGTCAATGTTGTTTGTGGGTCCACTGTAACATTGGCCATACTCCAGGTATGACTTTTGCTTATTTCATCAGTCAGCATTTCACAAAGGGAACCCTATTTTCTGTAGCAAGCACAACATTATCAATAATTGTGATTAGAACAGTGATTGAGCAGACAACTGTCACATTTCCGTTACAATGAGCATGAAATTTGGAGGCCACAACACATTCAAAGTCCTCGGAAGAGAACTGAAAACAAAGTATTAGAGGAACACAGGGGGCAGGCAGTAGCTGTGAAGGGAATGGACTGGCGACATTTTGAGTCGGCACCTTCCTTCAGCTGGAAAAGAGAGGTGGGGGGAGCAAGGTATATGTGGATATAGGTGAGGAGGTTGTAGGGCAGATGGTTAGAGTAAGTGACAAAGGCTAGAGATGAAAGAGAGGAGAAATGCTTTCAAAAGAAGGGGAGTGAAATGGGAAGCTAGAGGTTGGGATATGGAGGGAAGAGGGGTGGAGAAAGAAGGGGGGATGTAAGGGAAATATGTGAATATGTGAAATAGGGCGGGGAGGGGTGTGAGGGGGGGATAGGGGTGTGTGGGCGGGGGGAGTGAGCTTGGAGAAAAGATGGGGGACCAGAGGGGTCATGGCTGAAATTAGCGGTGCGATGGGGATTCACAGCAAGCACTGGTCATTCTCCTCCACCGGGATCAGAGTCTCCGCTTTCCATTTGGTGACATCTCCGACTCTGGGCTGTGTCCCCCACGCTGGGCTGCTTGGGGCAGGGCTACTTGGGGCGGGGCTGGGCTGGGCTGCTTGGGGTGGGACTGTGCTGCTTGGGGCTGGGCTGCTTGGGGCAGGGCAGCTTGGGGTCCCTCTAAAGTCCGGTTGGAAACCTCCGCCGGCCATCCTCAGCTCCAGTAAAGACGCGATCGCGCATGAAGGGGCGGACTGTCCCAGGGAGTGACAGGAGAAGAGACTAATCCGCGCGGCACTGACTGGCAGGAGAAGGGATCGATCTGCACATGCGCGGTTTTTAAGATTTTTAAACTTCGCTAACTGTTACGACATTCAACCGATCGGAACAAAACTTGGTGCAGTTGCAGCACAGGAGAACGGCGAACTGGCGAAAAATTGTAGCGCTATTGTGAACCGTCTTTGCGCATAGAATGACCGCCAAACCGGAAGATAACAAGATCAGAGGTTTAGTTATGTATAGATAAATGACTTGGATAGAAACATAGATGGATTGGTTAATATGTTTGCAGATAACTCCAAGATTGCTAGCGTTGCAGACTGCGATTAAAGCTGTCGAGGTATACATCAGGATAAAGATCAGCTTTAGAAATGGGCTGAGAAGAGGCACATGGAGTTTAATCTGAGCAAGTGTGAGGTGTTGCACTTTCAGAGGTCAATTGTAAGGGGGAAAAAATACAATCAATGGCATGTCCGTGAAAGTGGCAACAGAAGTAGAATAGAGTGGTAAAGAAGGCATGTGGTATGCTTGCTCTCATTGGTCAGTGCATTGAATACAAGGGTCAGGAAGTCATGACGCCTTTTTATAGTTGTTCAGTTAGGACGCTTTTGGAGTGCTATGTGTAGTTCTGGGCGCCCCATTACAGGAAAGATGTAGAGGCTTTTAAAAGTGTGCAGACGGGTTTTACCAGAATGATACCTGGATTGGAGTCAAGAGTCAAGAGTGTTTTATTGTCATGTGTCCCAGATAGAACAATGAAATTCTTACTTGCTGCAGCACAACAGAATATGTAAACATTGTAAACAATATGATTACCGAGAGAAAAAAAAGTTCAGTGCGTGTGTGCGTATATATATATATATATATATATATATATATATATATATATATATATATATATATATATATATATATATATATACACACACACACACACATATATACACATACACACATACACACACTATATATACTCAAAAACAAACATTAGTAGCGCAAAAATAATCTATTAAAGTTCAGAGCTCATTTGAGGTTGTCGTGTTTAATAGCCTGATGGTTGTAGGGAAGAAGCTGTTCCTGAACCTTGACGTTACAGGTTTCAGGCTCCTGTACCTTCTTCCCAATGGCAGGGGTGAAATGAGCATGTGGCCAGGATAGTGTGGGTCTCTGATAATGCTGGCTGCCTTTTTGAGGCAGTGCCTCAGATAAATCCCTTCGATGATGGGGAGGTCAGAGCCGATGGCGGACTGGGCAGTGTTCACAACTTTTTGTAGTCTTTTCCGCTCCTGGGTGTTCAAGTTGCCGAACCAGGCCACAATGCAACCAGTCAATATGTTCTCTACTGTACACCTGTAAAAGTTCAAGAGAATCCCCTCTGACATACCGAATCTCCGTAATCTTCTCAGGAAGTAGAGGCGTTGATGTGCTTTATTTATAATTGCATCAGTGTGCTGGGTCGAGGAAAGATCTTCTGAAATATGCATGCTACAGGGAGAGGTTGGACAGACTTGCCTGGTTTCTCTGGAATGCCAGAGGTTGCAGGGAGATCAGATAGAAGTATATAAAATGATGAGAGGCATAGATAGGGTAAGTCAAAATCTTTTTCCCAGGATGGAAATATCAAATACTAGAGGGCATAGCTTTAAGATGAGAGGGGCAAAGTTTAAAGGAGATATGCGGGGCAACCATTTAACACAGAGGATTTTGAGCGCCTGGGGGCGGTGGTTGAGGTACATACATAAGAGACTTTTGGATAGGTAGATGGATATGCAGGGTATGAAGGGATATGGATTATGTGCAGATAGATAAGAGATGGTCGGCACAGACATTGCGGGCCGAAGGGCCTGTACCTGTGCTGTACTGTTCTGTTCTATTTTCTTAACATAATCAAGGGATTTGCTCTCCCAGGTCATTCCCAGAAACACAGGGAAGGAAATTGGATAAAAACTACTGATTGCAGAGAATAGAATTAAATCCTAAACCACGGGCTGAAGAATTGATTAGCTTATGGAGTACTTCATTCATAACTAGCAGCTTTTTGGATAATAAAGCTAAAATCAATCCTAATTTGCTAGCACATGATGGCACATTACAGAATTATTGAAATCAAACAGCGTACAAAGAGGACATAGTCTTTCAGACAAAACTGGATTTATCTTGGTTAATCTCATTTCCCAGCTCTGATTCTGTAGCCTTATGGGTCATAGCTCTGCCACATGTCCTCCAGGCACTTCCTAATTGCCATAAGGATTTCTGCCTCCACAAATATTTTAAGATGCGTGTTCAAACTTTCAAGCACAATTCTTCCAAACCTTTCACTAATTCACTTGGTTTATCGCAGAAATGAAAGCACATTTCTGAAATGCAAAAATCGCAGAGAGAGGTAAAACATAGAAACATGGAAAATAGGTGCAGGAGTAGGCAATTCAGCCCTTCAAGCAAGCACCGCCATTCAATATGATCATGGCTGATCATCCTAAATCAGTACCCCGTTCCTGCTTCGCCCCCCCCCAATAAAGAAGGCGTATGATATGCTTGCCTTCATTGCTAGGGGCATTGAATATAAGAGTCAGGAAGTCATGATTCAGCTCTTTAGGACTATGGTTGCACCGCATTTGGAGTATTGCATGCAGTTCCAGTTGCCCCATTACAGGAAAAATTTGGAGAGGGAGCATTGGAGGTTTACCAGGATACTGCCTGGATTCGAGTGTTTCAGCTACAGGGAGCTGTATAGACCTGCACTGCTGTTGAAGTATACAGAATTATGTGATCAACTTTTTCCCCGGAGTGGAAATGTCAAACACTAGAGGGCATAGCTATAAGGTGAATGGGGAAAAATTTAATGGAGCTGGGCGGGGAAAGTTTTTTTTTGTACAGAGCGAGCGGTAAGGGCCTGGGCTCTGGTGGGGGTAGATGTGATAGTGCTGTTTAAGAGGCTATAAGATAGGTACATTGGAGTGCAGGGAATAGAGGGTTATGGATCCTTTACAGGCAGATGCGATCAGTTTAACTAGGCATCATTTTCGGCACAAACATTGTGAGCTGAAGGGCCTGTTCCTGTGTTGTACCGATCTATGTTCCATGAATACAGTGGGATGTAGATCAGTTACAGAAATAGCCAGAGAAATGATAGATGGAGTTGAATCCAAGCAAGTGGGAGATTAAGCACTTTGGGAGGTCAACTAAAAGGGGAAAAAATACAATGAATGCCATGGCACTTAACATCATTGATGTTCAGAGGGCTCTTGGTGGTGGCATATATGATAATGGCATTTAAGAGACTTTTGGATAAGCACATAAATATGTAGAGAATGGAGAGATATAGATTTTGTATAGGCAAATAAGAGTTGGTCTTGGCATCATGTTTGGCACAAATATTGTAAGCTAAAGAATATGTTGCTGTGCTGTACTGTTCTATGTTCTATTTAGAAGTGAAGTATACTATTACTATCCTACACTGTTGCTAAACCCATTTATCATTCCACAATTATGTACACTTTAAAGCAAAATCCTCAAAATTAAAGAATGTTAACTTCTCTGGATGTATGATTGCACAATAGTGTTTCAGTTGTGGAAGTAGAAAATCTAGATTCTGTTCATAGTTTTAGATTGGTTTGGTAGTATTTCCAACACCCGACCAATTGTCAAATGGAACCATGGGACACATTACCCTTTGAACAGTGCTTCAAGGCAACTTGAACTTTGAGTAATATTAAAGCAGTTCAAATGCATTCCACGGCACAGCATTAATGTGAGAAAATAAATATTGCAAGTTAGTAATTAAATAATCAAATGTTAATTATTGACTTTTTGATTAAACACTATGGTGACCTGAGCTACCGTGACAACCATGAGTTTAATCAGCCTAAGCCATTTTCCACTACATTCACACCATCCACAACAACCTTTCATACAAAGGGTCTGAAGAAGGGTTTTGGCCTGAAACGTTGCCTATCTCCATCGCTCCTTAGATGCTGCTGCACCCGTTGAGTTTCTCCAGCCTTTTGTGTACCATTTTCATACAAAGGGTTGTTAGGTATATGGAACAAGCTGCCAGAGGAGGTAGTTGAGACAGGGACTATCCCAACATTTAAGAAACAGTTAGACAGGTACATGGATAGGACGGGTTAGGAGGGATATGGACCAAATGCAGGTAGGTGGGACTGGTGTCGCTGTGATATGTTGGCTGGTGTGGGCATGCTGGGCCAAAGGACCTGTTTCCATGCTGTATGACTCTGTATGACTCCGACATTCCGTATGACTCTATTCAGGCATAATTATCTCACGCAGCATGCTTGCAGCAACATTGCAGGACTGGCATTCAACAGTGACATTCTTAGAATGTATTAAAGTGAAACGGTGGATGGGGTGAATTCAGTTTGATCCTCTTGCAGAAAAACGTTCCTGTTTTGAGCCAACAGACTTTCCCCGAGGCAAAACTGCACTGAACGAAAGGGCAGCTGATTCCAATCAGGCTGCAGGATTCTTGGAGTTCGGAGAAAATCCTGAAACTGTTCAGGGCTGCACTGCTCAGCTCACATTTTTCAATTTCAAATAGGTTTCTGCCAAACTTATCATATCTATCTATATACTTTTAAAAACTCTGTGTGTGTCTGCCGACCGCGTCCGGCTGCTGGCTGGCTGTCACATTCCGTTTTTTTTTCAGATAAGATTTTCGCCCTTTGATTCCCTGCTCCGCCAAAACCGGACCCTCAGACGCCGCCGTTTTTTCCATTTCGCCAGACGTTACGCTTGTACATTCACTAATGCACTCCTCATTACGTTTAGACGTTTTTACGTACACAATATTTAATAAAATCCTTCCCCCCCCCCCCAAATATTTCAAAATCTTAAAAAAATCAAACTGCTCTCACCCATAGAATGTTGGCAAACATTCCATCGTGTGATGTCACAATGCCCAATGCTCACTGATGTCCAATCGGAATGGATCTCATTTACATCTGCCCTTGCAATCCACCAGCCCCTCCCCCCCCCCCTCCACCGCAGCCTGTGTCGAAGTGCGTGATCACGTGTGTGGGAATAGAGAAAGAGGATTGGGGGTGATAGGGAGTGGGGAATAGGTGGACTGCCCTACCCCTCCCCCCTCTACCACCCCACTCTTTTGCCTCTCTCCCCCCACCCCTCTCCCCCTCCCTCCACACTCTTCCCCCTCCCTCCCCTACCCCATCTCCCTCCTCCCCTCCCTCACACCTCTCGCACCCTTCCCCATCCCTCTCTCCTCCCCACCCCTCTCTCCATCTCCATCTCCCTCTCCTCCCCCTTCTCCTCCCACCCCATCCCTCTCTCCCACACCCCCTTCCCTCTCCCCCACCCCCATTCCCTCTCCCCCCACCCACTCTTCCCCCTCCCTCCACACTCTTCCCCTCTCTCTCCTACCTCATCTCCCCCCTCCCCTCCCCCCCTCTCCCACACCTCTCTCTCCCTCCCCTCTCTCACACCTCTCTCCTTCCCCTCTCCATCTCCCTCTCCCCCCCCTCCTACAACCCCATCTCCCTCTCCCCCCTCCTACAACCCCATCCCTCTCTCCCCCACCCCCCTTCCTTCTCCCCGCCACCCCTTTTTCCCTACCCCTCTCTCCCTCTTCTACCGCTCCCCCTAACCCCCTCCCCCTCCCGCACTTCCACCACTCTCCCTACCCCTCCCTCCCCACTCTTCCACTTCTCTCCCCCATCGCCCACCCCTCTCCCCCTCCCTACTCTTCCCCCTCCCCTCCCCCCTACCTCCACACTCTTCCCTCTCTCTCCCCTATTCCCCCTCTCCCTCCTCCCTCACCCCCTCCTCCCCTTCCCCTCTCTCTCTCCACCCCTCCATCTCCCTCTCTCCTCACCCCTCCCACCCCCTCTCTCCCCCACCCCCACCCCTCTTCACCCCATCTCCCCCCCACCCCTTCCCTCTCTCTCTCTCTTGCACTACTCCCTGCTACCCCACTCCTGCTCACTCCCCACTCTTCCCCTCTCCCCACCTCTCTCCCTCCCCTTTCTCTCTATCCCCATCTCTCCCCTTCCACTCTCTCCCCTCCACTCTCTCTCCACCTCTCCTCTCACCTCCCCCTCCCTTTCCCCCACCCCTCTCTACCCCCCTCACCCCCTCCTCCTTCCACCCCCTTCCCTCTCTCCCCCACCCCCTTCCTTTCCCCCCCCCCCGCCCCTTCCCCGTCCCTCTTCCACCACTCCCTCCCACCACCTTCCCCCTACCCCTCTGTCCCTCTTCCACCACTCCCCCTATCCCTCTCCCCCCCACTCTTCCACTTCCCTCCCCGCACCCCTTTTTCCCTACCCCTCTCTCCCTCTTCCACCACTCCCCCACCCCTCTCCCTCTCTCTCTCCCACTTCCACCACTCTCCCCTACACCTCTCACCCTCCCTCCCTACCTTCTACATCTCTCTCCCCATCCTCCACCTCCCCATCTCCCTCCCCCACCCCTCTCTCCCCCCTCCCTTCCCTCCCCACTCTTCCCCCCTCTCTCCGCTCTCTCCCCACTCTTCCCCCTCCACCTACCACTCTCCCCCTCCCTCCACACTCTTCCCTCTCTCCCCCTACCCCTCACTCCACACTCTTCCTCTCTCCCCCATTCCACTCCTCCCTCTCTCCTCCCCTCCCCCCCCACCCCTCTCACCCCCTCCCTGAACCCGCTCACACCCTCCACAACCCCCTCTCCTCCTCCCTCTCCATCTCCCTCTCTCCTCACCCCTCCCACCCCTTCACCCCCATCTCCCCCCACCCCCTTCCCCTCGCTCTTGCACCACTCCCTGCTACCCCTCTTCCCCTCTCCCTCCCCTTTCTCTCTTCCCCTCCTCTCTCACCCCCTCTCTCCCTCTCATCCTCCTCTCTCTCCCCCTCCACTCTCTCTCCACCTCTCCCTTACCCCTCTTCCTCCCCCTGTCCTCTCCCTAACCCCTCTCTCACCTTTCCCTCTCCTCTGCACTCCCCCTTCCCCCACCCCTCTCCCATCCTCAGGGACATGCTGCCCTGCTCCCCCCCCCCCCCCAAACGCACGTTGGGGGAACAGACCAAACGGGTCTGCACGGTCTAGTAACTCTTAAAATCAAAACTTGCCTTCCTGCAATGCTCCAGCACCAACACACACAATGGAACAAAGACCATAGAATACATGTGGGTCTATGGCTTGCATACAGCCCGCCTCAATGACCATCTGTGGCCAAACTACTTTTATTATGTTGAAAAGCTATCACTTTCTCGCCCCCTTTCAAATCTCCAGACTTTTTAAGTATTCATTAGACACCACTGGTGATTTCCTATCAGCATACAGAGATAGATCCCAGTGGGAAATGGAATACCATTTATGAAAGTTGTCTCTGCTTAACTTAAAACAGTAACCAATTAATAATCAAATCTTTCCTCCCATCTAGCCTTGTGAGTAAGGAAAGAATCCACGATGGTAATGGACAAAACTGCCACAGAATCTGAGACTTGGTCTCTGCTCAGCCAGAATAACAGGGCGGCACAGCAGTAAAGTTGCTGCCTTGCGCCAGAGACCCAGGTTCGATCCTGACTATGTATGGAGTTTGTACATTCTCCCTGTGACCACGTGGTTTTTCTCTGGGTGCTCGGGTTTCCTCCCACATTCCAAAGCTGTGCAGGCTTGTAAATTGTCCTTAAGCCCCGGTCCCACTTGGGCGACCTCCACCGCGACCTCTGGCGAGTTTGCCCGCGACCCAAGGTAGCCACGAGGTCGTAGGAGGTCTTCGTCACTCTCCTTCGTGGTCGAGAGTGATCTCTGCGTAGTCGAGGCTTCAGCTAGGTCGCGCCGTATTTTTCAAAATGCTAAAAATTGACCGTGACTAAAAATAGGTCGCCGTGGGGAAAATCTATATTTTATTAGTCGTAGGTCTACTCGATCGTAGTAGGTCGTGATGCTAGTCGTAGGTAGTCAAAGGTGGTCGAAAGTAATAGCTCCGGGGTGAAAAAAATGTCAGTAGAAAAAAAAGGTAATTTAAACAGCAGAACGTCACCTCTTTCACTCCAGGGCACGTTCATTCATAGCTGGAGAGTTTTTTAGAGAGGAGACTTTAGAGATGGCACCAAAAAGGCAGCAGCGCAGGGGAGGAGAGCACAACCCTCAAAAAGACCTGCCATGCAGGTGTTGCCCACCCAGGAGGAGGAGTGGCAGGAGGTGATGCCATAGGAGGTGATAGTGCAGGAGGAGGTAGCCCTGCATGAGAAACCCCTGGAGGAGGAGACCAGGGTGGCAGTATATGTCCCCACCACCACCCCATCCTTCACTGCCTCATTTGAAGGCAGCAAAGCAGCCCTTTCTCCTGTGTCTGACACAGCATCTGAGGCAGATGCCCCATTGGTGGTGAGGGAGGGCTGGAGGAAGGTTATGCCCTACACCTTCACCAGGCAGCAGGAGGAGGACCTTGAGGAATAGTTCCAGCAGAATGCCATCCTGTACGAAAAGGAAAATGAGGGGTACAGGGACAGGGAAAAGAATAGCATGCTTGCCATCCACTGCCCCACATGTGTGCTTAAAGTTCCATCTTTTGTCAAAGCCCAGCGCCACTCTCTTCCAGTCATCTGGTGTACTGGGACAGTCCATCACATCACCTCCATTCACCCATTGAGACCTCTTCTTGTGCTTCCTCTTCTCCCTTGCTCTTCCCTTTCTGCCTTTCTTAAAAGGCTGCTGAAGCAACAGGGCTACTGCAAACAGCAGTAGTTGTATTTTTACTAACGTCCACCAAATTAGTTCCTTCCTTGCTTGCATGGTTCAGAATGATTTATTTTTTTAAACCTGGGAGGCATTTTTTAGTGAGAAACAAAATACAGACATGACATCATTTTATCAGGTGATCACTTGAGCTGTAGACACTCGTCACTGGTCGTTGTTGGTTTTCGGTGTGGTCCTCCGAGGTCGAAGGGGGTCGTGCTCATTCACGGACCAATTTGCCAGAGACCATCCTTGAGTAAAACGTACCTGGTTATCTTCAACATGGTCGAAGGTCTTCTTCTTAGTCGAGGGAGGTCGTACACATAGTCGTGGAAGGTCGTGGGAGGTCGTAGGTCACCGTGACCTTGAGTTTTTCTTTAAGTCACTTAAGGTCGCGGTGGATGTCTCTTAAATGGGACAGGCCCTTTAGGGTGTAGTATGCGAAACTGGGATAAAATAGAACTGGTGTACTGGGGATCGTTGGTAGGTGCAGACTCGGCGGGCCAAATGGCCTGTTTCCATGCTGTATCTCTAAATACTTACACTGTTACAAATAGCATCAGTGACAAAGGAGGGGAACTGAATCCTTTTTAATTCACACTCATGCAGGAGAGCTTCCCTAGTTAAGTAACTCCCATGTTTCCTGTCAAAGAAAATTAAGGAATGAAACATCTCGCCACGGCCTTGGAGAGCGTGCTGGCTCTCTATTGCTTGGAATGGACCAAGTTTGGAAAAACCCCAAAACTTAAATTTCCTTTGAAGGCAGAGAAATGCAATTGTACAAAGATATTTTGTCATGGTCTACCTCATTTAAAGTAAAAAATATTCACAAGCTAGAGGAAGTTAAATGTGAGAACTTAAGAAGACTACTGTTGGTTGTATTTAAGAACTAAGCTGCATTGTGACAGATGATAAGCAAGGAATCTATTAGCTGAGAGGTATCTACTCACCATGTTGCTGGATGTTTAGTGATCACATTCCCAAGACATTCCTGCAGTGTTTCTCTGAATATGGTGCATTGGAAATCAGTACCCAGTACAGTATTCAGCTATGTCACCCTATCTGCTAAAACTCTCACCACATTGTCCGTTTTCTTCTCCTTTGCCCAGAGTTCCAAACTGTTAACATTTCTCTCCAAGAGCAAACAAGAGAAATGTTTGTTGTTTTCCACAGTTTGAGGCTCAAGTAAATTGTGACTGACGAAAGAACAGTTTGAAAAGACCCTCCCACTCTACATAATGTAGAGTTCCCCACCACCCCCACCTCCTTTCTTGGTGAATGGAACAGTTCTATTCAGAAGCACTTTTTTCCCCAGAGCTTTTCATAACATAATCTGCATATCTTGAAGGAGAAGTCACCTCATCATTTGTTCCTGTAAATGAGATTCATCGTATTTCAGGGAAATTCAAAAACTATGTCAATACCCATGACATATCATAATAAATATTAGCCCACAGAGGTTGGCTACGATGCATTTCAGGAAGTTGTGAGTTTAATTCTCTAGATTTCAAATGATAAAATGTAAAAGGTTTTTCAGGATCCAGTTTAAGCTCCTTAGGTTGTGAAATGTAGTGCTTTCAATGACTCATAAGTTACCGAAACCTGCTGTAAGCCTTTGAAGCCCATTTACACAATTGAAACATTAACTGACATTAAAACTAATACAACCAAAAAAAGTTAGTTCTCGGATTTATATCCCTTTATCTATAATTCAACTTAGCAATTACACAAAAGCAGGCAGTTATTATCTTTCTATTATAAGTATCTTATCGGGATGCATCACAGGCTGGTTTGGGAACAACTCTATCCAAGACTGCAAGAAATTGCAGAGTTGTGGATGTAGCCCAGACTATCGCACAAACCAGCCTCCCTTCCATTGACTGCATCTACATTTCACATTGCCTCGGCAAGGCCACCAGCATAATCAAGGACCAGTCTCACCCTAGTCACTCCCTCTTCTCCCTTCCACCATCAGGTAAGAGGTATAGAAGTTTGAACACACATGCCTACAAATTCAGGAACAGTTTCTTCCCAGTAGTTATCAGGCAACTGAATGGTCCTCTCATCAGCTAGAGTGTAATCATGACCTCCCATCTTCCCCACTGGAGACCTTTGAACTATCTTTAATTGGACTCCCATGTTATATCTTGCATTAACTGTTGTACCTTTCATCTGTGCACTGTAGATGGCTTGATTGAATTCAAGTGCTGTCTTTTCTTTGACTGGACAGCATGCAACAAAGGCTTTTCACTGTATCTCAGTACATGTGACAATAATAAACTAAACTAACGAGCAACAGTTAGTTGCTCTCCTGCCCATGTGCACTTTCTTCATTAAGCTCACATGTGCCTCACACTAGGCTTTCACATAAGCAAATGGACATGCAGGGAACAGAGGGTTATGGCTCATGTAAAGGCAGATGAGATGAGTTCAGCTTGGCATCATGTTCAGCATAGACAATGTGGGCCAAAAGGGCCTATTCCCGTGCTGTACTTTTTCTGTGTGCTATGTTCTGCATTCATATGGCTCTGACCAGCAATCCACAGTTTTTACATGTTAGTTTGTCTGTCTTCACTTTGTAACTTATTTTATTAACTTATCAAATTACTTCATCTTCTATTTATCACCATAGCAAATCTTACCTCACCCTATAAAAGTTATTCCCTTTGTCTCTCCCTCTACATCAGGTAACTTTCCTGTGCCTAATCACAGAGGCCAATTTTAGCAAACTTGTTTCTTGCTGAGATCAGATATCGATGATTTGCATAGCTTAACTTAACATCGAAAGTGGATTTTTGCTTAAGCACAGGTAAGCCCCAGCTCATTATGCTGATAGAGGAATGGTGAAGTACTTATGTTAAAACTGCACAGAATCATATACACAGGACTAGATGTTAAGAAGTCCCTTGTGCCAATAGGTGGGGAGCATTTCATGACATTCATTGATTGCTGAGAGTGGTCGACGCTGAACATCAGGGGGGGGGGGGGCGGGGGGGTGGGGGGGTGGGGGGGGGGTACGTATACGTATATCTTGGCCTGGGTAACCTTCAGGACAGTTGGGCACAGGACACATCATCAGTAGTGTACCCTTGCATCATTGGGTGTTTCGGCGATCCTGATAGAGCCACAGAAGACTGAAATCTTGAACAAAAAACAAGTCTGGAGGAACGCAGTGGATTAAGAAGCATCTGTGGGGGGCGGGGGGGGGGGGGGGGGGGGGGGGGGAAGGGGGGAGGGGACAGACCACTGTACAGGTTGGGACCCTTCATCAGGCTGATATTTAATTCAGATGAACAGAAGAATTATTGTCCAGAAACCTAAAGCGATAATCCGATTGAAATTTTTCAAAAGACAGAAAGAACACAACCAAACCGACTTTGCTGTTTGGAGAAGCCTAATGCAGTGTTGGACTGCAACCATTTATTCACTCTGCTTCGGGTTTACAGGAATCACAAGCTCAGTATTAATCCCTTCCACGCACATTGCTGTCTAGTTTGAACACCTCATGCTCCATGATGAAGTCCTGCTGGGCTAAGCTAAGAGGCAGATCTCTGACGGAGTTAAACTATGCTGGAAACATACCAGGTTCTCTGATTATGCAGCTCATCTATCGACCACCACAACCTTTGCATAAAATCATGGAATTCCCAGCGATGTTTCCTGATCAGACGTTCATGCTATTTGACCCTGTTTTTCAGTTACCACATATATTCAAGAGAGTCAAGAGTATTTAATTGTCATATGTACCGACAACAGAACAAATACATTCTAACTTGCTGCAGTTTAACAGACTGTTAACACAATAATACACAGATAATATGTAAAAATCAAAAATACAATAAATTAATCAGCATATTACTGGGTGACCATAATCCTACCAAACCCTAAGTTTGTGGTGAACCAAAGACACATTTCACTGAAGATTATAGTTACTGAGGTTAGTGTTATGTCATGTTCAAGTGCCTGATGGTTGCTTGGAAGAAGCTATTCTTGAACTTGGTGGTCACAGTTTTCAGACTTCTATATCTTCTTGCCAATGGTATCAGAAAAATGAGAGTATAGCCAGAGCGGTGTGGGTGCTTGATGATATTAACTGGCTTTTTGAGGCAGCACCTCCGATATATCCTTTCGATGGTGTGGAGGCCAGTATATGTTGTGGACTGGTGCAGTGTCCACCACAAAGTGTACCTTCGGCCCACAATGTTTGTGCTGAACATGATGTCCAGCTGTAGTGATCTCATCTGCTTACACATCTCCCTCCTTTCCCTGCCCTATGTGCCTATCTAAAAGCGTCTTAAAAGTTATTATCGTAAATGTCTCCAACACACCCCTGGCATTGCGTTCCAGGCCCCCACCGCCCCCTGTGTAAAATTCCTGCCCCGCACATCTCCATTAAACTTTCCCCCTCTCACCTTATAGCTATGCCCTCCAATGTTGAACATTTCCACCCAGGGGAAAAAGGTTCTGACTGTCTACCCTATCTATGTCTCTCATGTTGCCTCCTTTGCTCCTAGGCAGTCAAATTGCTGAACCAAGCCCCAATGCAACCAGTCACACGTGCTCTCTACTGTACACCTGTAGAAATTAATTGGTATATTCGGCAACCTTCTAAGGACACACAGGCATTGATGAGCTTTAATTGTGATTGCATAAACATGCTGGACACACAATAGATATTCAGAGATATGAATGCCCAGGAACATATTGCCGTTGACTCCCTCCACCATCTCCAATCAAAGACATGCTCGTGAAACCCCACCTTTCCCATCTTGAAGTCAACAATCAAGAGTTCCTTGGTCCTGCTAATATTGAGAGCAAGAAGAGCATACTTGACACGTTGTCTTAAAAAGACCTTCCAAGACATGACCGTGCCACATCCTGGATGTGACCACATGACAGTGCTTCGTTTAGTTACGTTTAGAGAAACGGCGTTGAAACAGGACTTTCGGTCCACCGAGTCCGTGCCGGCCAGCGGTCCCCATACACTAGCACTACCCCACGTATCAGGGACCATTTACAATCTTTATCGAAGCCATTTAACCAACAAACATGCATAACGTTGGAGCAAAACCCACACAGTCAAGGGGAGAACGCACAAAATCCATACAAACAGCACCAGTGGTCAAGATTGAACCTGGGTCTCTGGCGCTGTAAAGCAGCAAATCTACCGCTGTGCCTCCCCGTGCTGTTGACTAATTTCTGGGTAAAACCAGAAAAGTATTCCTACACCATCGGCAACATTGGCCTTATTTCCCCAGCAAAATGTCACCGCATGACTGCGGCACTGAGGTGAACTTTGATCAAATGCTTGAGGAAGTACATCACAACCCTGAGCAAGCACCAACATGTATTCCCTTGCTGGATACAACAGCACATTGCAGAGCCAAGCCACGTTTGACAATGATACCCAAGCCCAGGTGGAATCCCTCATTCACTCCATCCATGATCAACTCCTAACCCGACCATGGAAAATAATACCATCTCACTCTGACACCAAGGCGAACTTGAAACCAAATAATGCTTCCCATTCACTCCCTGACGACTCCCTATCGTCAATTTGTTCTTTGAAACACGCAAAAAGATGTGTTGTTTATCAGTATCTGCAAGACCAAGGACCACTATCAACCTGCACCCATTACACCACACTGCCGCCTGACACTAACAGCTTACGGTCAGAGTAAGAGAAACATGCACCACTTCCTACATCCTGGGAGCACCTCTCCGCAAAGAGAGACATTGATGATGAAATTCATACCACTTTTCAATGCACCAACATAGCCTTGGTTGATTGAGGAATTTAGTATTCAAAGACGAGGGCTTCAAATCTAGCACAAATCTCATGATCTACCTGGAACTGGCACAAACCTCATGATCTACCAGGTGATCTCTGTCCTCCTATTTACTTCCGGGTCCTAGAATACAAATACCAGGCATCTCGAAGTACCAGGAAAATACCACCAATACTGCCTATGCAAAATCCTTCACAGTCACTGGAAGGACAAACAAACCAATATTACCATCTTCCCCCAGGATACCATCTTCAACACTAAGGACCTCATTACTCTCAGTCATCTATGGTGGGCAGGCTACATCCTTCATCTGTCTGATACCCGATCTCAACAAACAGACACTATTCCGAGCTCTGTTGTGGAAGCAGATTACCATCCAGAGAGATAAAAAGACTCAAGCATGTGCTGTAATCTTCCAAGAAAAAAAAATGTTATATCTCTATTTACTACTGGGAATCCATGACTATTCAAAGTGGAGAAGCAGCATTCTGTTATAGGCATTTTATAGAATGCACCACCACACATTTTCCATCTGCTCACCCATTCATCCAATTCCTGCCCCTTCTGTGGAAAAATGAATGACTCGCATCTTGGTCTCATCTGTCACCTCAGAACCCACAAAACAAAAGCAAGTCAGACCTAAAACAATCATACCATACCACCAACCTGGGCTAAACCTGAAATTAACACCCAAATTCACCGTCCCATCCCAGGTTGAATAACTCATTCACTCAGAAAACGAGAAAAACCTTCAGACGATCTATCCTATCTATGCCTGTTTATACTTCAATCAAGTCTGCCCTTAACCTCTGACGTTCCAGAGAAAACAATCCAAGTGTATCCAACCTCACTGTAACTCGAACACTAAACCAGGCAACATTCTGGTAAATTGCCTCTGCTCCCTCTCCAAAGTTTCCACATCTTTCATGTAATGGGGCGATCAGAAGTGCATGCAATGATCAAACTATGGCCTAACCAAAGTCCATATGCCTTCTTTACCACCCTAACGATTTGTGATGCTACCTTTAGTGACTCAAGATCCCTCTGCACATCAATGCTGTTAAGGATCTTCCCATTATCTGTACACTCTCTCCTTACATTCAACCTACCAAAGAGCAACACCTCACATTTGCTTAGGTTAAACTCCATCTGCCATTTCTCCGCCCATTTCTATAGCTGATCTATATCGCATGGTATTTTCTGTCCTGGTAAGCAACGCACCAGGAGTGCCCCGGCAAGCAGCGACCAAGCCCACCAGCAGCCCCGGCTCTGTGCTGCGGACTGTGGACTTGAAGACAGAGGACCAGTCCGCTGCGGACCGAGGATCACACGCCATGAACACGCGCGATATGTCCAGCTCACACTGCATGGTCTCTGAACTCAGCAACAAGCCACCGGTGTCAACAGGACGCACGTTACCGAGAGCCTGGAGGACCGCCAAGCACATAGGGGGCACGGCGAGAGCATAGGTGGGCCATCGATCATGTAGGGAAGCCTTCAAGAGCAGGGTGGTGCCGTCCAGCGTGCAGGGAGCCATCAAGAGCTTTGGGGGACCATCAAGAGCCTTGGGGGACCCGCGCCATCGAGAGCGAGGAGGGGACCAGTGCTGCCGAGAGCTACCTGGTGTGGGGCCAATGAGAACAAAGGGGGGGACCCAGCGGGGGGGCCAGCGGAAACAACAGGGGGATCCGGCAGAGGGCCGCCTGTGGCCATGTACGGCGGCATGCCTGGTTGAATGCTGAGAGCAGAACATAAAACTGCTTGGTGAACTCTTGTAACTTTGTCAGCGTCTCTTGTGTACAGCCTAGGTGAGGTCTGCTTTTCTGATTTTTACCGAGTTGTGTGCAACGCAAAGCATGTAATTGCACCAAGCTACATATTATTGAATCATTAAATTCTGGCAGCCCCCCTCACTGTATGCAACTCCTCCAATATTGTAGTCGTCAGCAAACCTACTCACCAACCCATCTACAGCCACTTATATACACCACAAACAGCAGAGGTCCCACCACAGATCCCGGTGGAACTCCACTAGTCACAGACCTCCAGCCAGAATACCCATCTTCCACCTAAACCCTCTTTCTTCTGCGTATAAGCAAATCCATACGACCAAGTTATCGTGAATCCCGTATATCTTAATCTTTTGGACCATGAGGGACCTTATCAAAAGCCCCACTAAAATCCATGTATACAACATCCACTACCCTACCTTCATCAATCTCCTCTGTCACCTCTTCAAAAATCGGAGTCAAATTAGTAAGACATGACCTGCCGCGTACAAAACTGTGCTGGCTTTCTCTTATTAGCCCGCTGAGTTCGCATCAGCACAGCACCACCTGTTGACCCCGATTCAAACTGACCAGGATAAAGTACTGAGCTGGCATGGACAATGTGAGCTAACATAAACCTATCTGTATCAACAGAATATACCCGACTCTACATAACTGATGCACAACACATATGCTCAAGTTAGACATAAAACGCTGGAGTAACTCAGCGGGCTAGGACTCTATGACACTAAACGCAGTATCTGGTGGGACATGGCAGGCATTGTTCAGCACGATCCCCAGCCATCCATAACATTTCTCAATGAATTGGAATGATTTGGAACCAAATGTAATATTTCAAAGTTTGGTGACATAAAATTATGAGAGGCATAGATAGGGTGACATTTGCCCAGGGTGGAAAATCCAATACTAGAGGGCATCATTTTTAGAGTGAGAGAGACATAGTTTAACACTGCTGCGACTGACAGTTAAGGCAGATACAATAGTGGTATTTAAGAGACTTTTGGATGGGCATATGGATGTGCAGGGAATGGAAGGATATGGATTATGAGCAGGCAGATGAGAGTTGGTCTTGACATCATATGCACAGACAATGTGGGACTGTTCTTATGCAGTACTGTCCCATGTAAAAATGGGTGGAATTTTGAGTTGTAAGAGGCTTCAAGAAGGTTTCAAGGCTGCTTAAACAAGTTGAATGAGTGGGTAAATGCATAATAAATGTGAAGTTATCCACTTCAGTCGGACAGATAGAAAGGCAGAGATGATATAAACAGTGATGTATTTGGAAACGTTTATGATTAGAAAGACAGGTTGTCCTTGTACACCTCTCACTAAAAGCAAACATGCAGGTTCAGTAAACTGTTGCAAGGACAAATGTTGGCCTTCATTGCAAGATATTGTATGCACCGGCCTTATTGCAAATGTAGAGCTGCTACCTCGCAGCGCCAGAGACCCGGGTTCGATTCTGACCTTGGGTGCTGTCTGTATGGAGTCTGCAAGCTCTCCCTATGACCACATGGGTTTCCTCCGGGAGGTCTCAGTGGACCGAAGTCTCCAGGTCTTTCAATCAATCAATTCAAACTACAAATATACAGAGCCTTGGCAAGACCGATGTTGTGTCTGACTGAATGACAACGATGTCTTTGCTGGCTGAAGGATCTTGAATCAGGGGTTACAGATTCAGGAACCAGGGTAAAACAAGGTGGCACAGTGGCGCAGCGGTAGAGTTGATGCCTTACAGCGCCAGAGACCCGGGTTCGATCCTGACTACGGGTGCTGTCTGTACGGAGTTTGTACGTTCTCCACGTGACCTGCGTGGGTTTTCTCCAAGATCTTGTTATAATTGTAAATTGTCCCTAGTGTGTGT
This sequence comes from Okamejei kenojei, assembly GCA_035221665.1. Lineage (NCBI taxonomy): Eukaryota > Metazoa > Chordata > Chondrichthyes > Rajiformes > Rajidae > Okamejei > Okamejei kenojei. The sequence continues at coordinate 25,952,515 of CM069148.1, read as the reverse complement.
AGGATAGTGTTAATGCAGGATGCAGAATGGATGGGCCGAAGGCCCCATTTGCACGCTGTATCTCTAAAGTAAAATAAACTAAATTTAAGACTGATTAAGAAACCCCTTCACTCAGCATCACTGCCAGCTAGAGGTGAAACCTTTCCCTACATGATACCAGAGCCTGTACCTCGGCCATAAGTGTTACTAAAGTTTGCGCATGTCTTGTAGTTAAAATTGCATCAATCAACATGTCAGCATGAAAATCGCTGGGAGATGTGCTATAACTTTGGCATATCTTGCCAACTTGAATCCGATGTGCTGTTTGGCAGGTGTGTGGCATACATCACCAACTAACACCAGCGATAATGTGGTTCCACAGGGTATCAGTATGGTCAGGGGGACAATGGCTGCTGCACTCATGACCTGAATATCTTATTGCAGAAGGCAAGTTCACCATCATTGCGGATGATACGAAAATAGATGGAAGGGCAGGTAGTGTAGAGAAAGTAGGAATAAAGGTATAGATTATCTTCTAAATGCAGAGAGAATCCAGAAATCAGAGGTGCAAAGGTCTTGGTACTGCTGTTGCAGGATTCCCAAAATGTTAATCTGCAAGTTGAATCAGTAGTAAAGAAAGCAAACACAATGCTAGCATTTATTTCGAGAGGGCGTATATACAAAAACAGGGATGTGATGTTGAGGCTCCATAAGGTGCTGGTAAGGCCAGATTTTGACTATTGTGGGCAATTTTGGGCACCATATCCGAGGAAGGATGTGCTGGCTCTGGAGAGGGTCCGGAGGAGGTTTACAATGATCCCAGGAATGAATAGGTTAACCTATGATGAGCGTTTGTCGGCACTGAGCCCGTTCTCGCTGGAGTTTAGAAGAATGAGGGGGGGATCTCATTGAAACCTACAGATTAGTGAAAGGCTTGGATAGAATGAATGTTTCCACTCGTGGAAGAGTCTAGGACTAGAGGTCATAGCCTCAGGATTAAAGGACGTTCTTTTAGGAAGGAGATGAGGAGAAATTTATTTAGTGAGATGGTGGTGAATCTGTGGAATTCTTTGCCACAAGAAGGCTGTGGAGGCCAAGTCAGTGGATATTTTTAAGGCAGAGATACATAGATTCATGATTAGTACACCTGTCAGAGGTAATGGGGAGAAGGCAGGATATTGGAGTTAGGAGAGATAGAACACCCATGATTGAATGGCAGAGTAGACTTGATGGGCCGAATGGCCTACTTCTACTCCTGTCACATGGCCTTATGACCTTATAATTATTGGCATCAAAGAGGTGTTTGGAGGGTGTCTTTTTGTGCTAAATGTAATGCACTGAAGCACTCAGCTCCAGCTAATCAATTTATATGCCCCACCCATGAAAAATAAGCAGCTGTCGAACCTCCAGCCACTCCACTGCTGCTGGCGATATCTCAGCCAGTCGCTCTGGCTAATGATTGGCTGTTGTGGAGCTGCAGTCATCTTCTGCCATGTGGGAATTTGGTTTGTGGCCACATTTCTGAATTGCAAACTGTTCGGGTTATAAACATTCAACGGGAACACAACCCTGCCGTAACTATGGGATGACCTGTGTTTAATTAGCCTGCAGCGAGTTTTGATGGTGCCCAGTCAGGCCTTCTGATCCCTTTAAATCATGAACAAAGAAACTGTGAAGCACAATTGGCTCCTGGAGGAAATGAGGCTATTCAAAGAAGGTCCTAAGTCGCATCTTCTTACTCCAAATTATTCTGGAAAAGAGCACTGGGTGACGATGCACATGTGATGACAGGTAACGGTAAAGCATGCCAGACTGAATAGTACCTCACCTAACTTTACAGTGGGTAAACCTCACTCAACTTTAGTGGTTCAACGGGAAGTGGATCCACATATCTGCAAAGTGGCTTTAGGTGAAAGCACTACATGTCCCAACCACAGAAAACCAAGTGTAAATGTGTTGTTTAAATCCACAAGCACATGTTTTAAAAGAAATAAATAAATAACTTAAATACCATCCAGTTCCAAATTCAACCATCAATTCCAAAAAAAACAGGAGTTGTGTAGAAAGCACAAAGATTAATCTGGATGGACATTTTTCCATAATTGTTCTTTGGCAACTCTGAGAATATTGCCCCACTTTAACGTTGAAGGGTTTTTTTTAAAAAAAAGCTTGCGAAACTGATCTGTTCAGCAACCATTCCCCTGCCAAAATAAGCAAGATATTCTGCATCAATTAATGAGAAATTTGCCAATCTTTAAACATGGAGCCTAATGTATCCTGATAATGAGGACTTCACAAATCCATCATTTTAAAAATCTGGATTAAATCACTCTGTAGTTTAATAGCACACACCTGCCATGCAGGTTCCCAGACCCTGTCCAGGAAAGTTTTGATCAAAATAGTGAGGGGAAAATGCAGGGCTCAGACAGAAAAGGCAGACATTTCATACTTCCAAAAAAAAAGGTAAATCACTTTAATCAGCAAACACAATAGGAAAATCTGATTACAGCATAATTTTTAAATTAGAATTCCAACTCTAACTTTTGTTAAGCAAACTGGAAAAAAGCTGAACCTTTTCGCACTTTGTTATTATATGATAAAGAACAAGAGAGTGATAAGTCTAGACAAAAATACTTCCTTCAACTTCATCATTCCATGTGGGAGAGTGAAACTCGCTGCGAGACTGAAGCTGAGGTACAAACTCCTTCAACCCCGGGCCGCATTTGCTTTCAATTAGTTCCAGGTGTTCGACTGGGCACAGGGAACACTAAAGCCTGACAGAAATATCTCTCACACACAGCAGCAGTAAACCAATCGCAACCACGCTTCATTGTTTGGCAGTAGACAAAGAAACACTGTATAGCAAGTTCAACAAAGCAAAGAAGTGCACTGTTTGCCTTAGAATAGCGATATGGAGAGGAAAATGGCTGAGAATATCAATGAATCGATGTATGGTGTTCATGCAAATGCAGGGGCTGAAGGAAACAGAAAAATAACTTTTATCAAAAAGTTTCGAGATCTGTCTGGGAAGGTGTATGATTAAGCCACAATAACAGCTGCAAACATATATTGAGACTTTCTGAATTATGGGTATCTATTCAGTCTTTTAGAATAATTGTTTTAAAGAAATCAAAGTCGAAGTAATTGCACATAGTTTACAGGGGAAATGTCATCCTGAACATCCTTTATATCCAATCTGTAGCAACACATCAAATATGCATTTATTTTATCTATATTTGCATTGATTTAATCTTAATTTTTCTTCGGTATTTGTCTAATTGAATTCAACTGTTTTAGCATGATATCATTCCCCACAACTATACACTGGTGGAAACCCGGGGCCCTCGAGAATGCTGAGAATCAGCATTTAATGGCATAACCCCAAGGTAAACAGTTTTTTTTTTAATTACCTGCATTTTGCAGCGTCTTCTTTTCCCGTCCATTCCGGTTTATATTTCCCAGACAGACTTCCCCATTAGCTGAACCGCTGCTCAGAGTAGTTTGCACTCCGATCCCTCCAGAGCTTCCCACAACTCCCTCACATGACCTTCACAACACACTTCCAGCGCCGGCGATTGCAGAATGCCGAGAGGCTGGGCTAGTCACTATGGCAACTGTTGTTCCTGCTTGCAGTTCTGAGAGGGCTCCATCAAACACATGCCTTTTGATTTAAAGTTTTGGAAAGAGCTGCGTTTCTCCTCGCTGCCTGACGTAGAGCAAGTTTGTAAATCACTCTCGTAAAAATAAAACACAAAGTACTGGCGAAACCCAGCGTGTCAGGCAGCGTCTATGGAGGAAATGCACAGCCGACGTCTGAAGAAGGCTGGTACACAAAAGGCTGGAGAAACTCGGCGGGTGCAGCAGCATCTAAGGAAATAGGCAACGTTTCTGGCCGAAACCCTTCTTCAGACTGAAGAAGGGTCCCGACCCGAAACGTCGCCTATTTCCTTCGCTCCATAGATGCTGCCTCACCCGCTGAGTTTCTCCAGCACTTTTGTGTACCTTCGATCTTCCAGCATCTGCAGTTCCTTCCTGAACAGCCGACGTTCTGGGTCAGGACCCTGTTTCAGCCGTGACAGGGTGCCGAATGGTAAAGTCGTCCGTCCATTCCTTCCACAGATGTTACCTGACCCGCTGAATTCCTCCAGCACTTTGTTGTTACTCAAGATTCCAGCATCTGCAGTTTTATTGCGTCTCTATACTAAAATATGGAAATGGATATGCTCAAGACGTAATGTTTTATAGGTGTGGAAACAAAGTATTATCGGCATTCTGTACTCAAAGGGTAAAGTATGTCATCCATTCAATTATCATCATTTAGACCATTAATACTCACATTCTATCCAACCAAAGTGACAGCTAAATAATGATATTATGCTTGAAATATTTAGACATGCCTAGCAACACGCCCAGAATATACACTGCCTTCTTTTATTTCCCTTTGTGAATGTTTGTAGCTTGTGCATTGGATTTTAGACATTTTGCATCTTATTGATAAAGTTTATCTACTAATCTATTTTCCTGATCTCTTTCTGTTTAGCGATTGCTTATGGTTATTAGAGTGAAGACAGCATCCAAAAGCATATCACAATTTAATTGTTTTGCCACCAAGGTCAATATTGTCAGATCAGCTAGAGTGGGAGAAAATTTACTTTTTTTTGCTAGGGTCACTGTTTCTTTTTGGTCAGGTGCCAGACATCTGTCTTATAATACAGGTCCTTAATTTTTCCATTTCAATATTTAGTTTACTTGAGTTCCATTAGTAGGATGGTACACTGGGTAAACTCTCATAATCTTTTGCTCCTGCAGACAAGGAATATTTTGCATTATTGAATCTGTCTCTGAAGCTACTTTGCAATAAAGTTGAACATGTTGTTTAAATAATGTTATCATTAACTATGTCCAGCTCAGGGACTCTGCTAATTACAGCATTATTCTTTCACATTCCTTACCTTGATTGTTTTACAAAGAAAAATACTCCTCTGGGAAAAAAAAAACTCCTCCTCACAGGTAGTTCTGAGGTAGAATCATATAGAGCATAGACAGGTTAAAAGCAAGTTAATGGCATTAAACTGGAGAGTGGGATTAGAGTAATTGGCTAACAAGGAGAAAAAAAAAATGCTGCAAATTGAAGAACAATGGTAAACAGCTCAGAAGAAATTGGCTGTTGCAGTCTTCTACACTAAATCCAGATTCCCTGGGACGTTATGTAATCTCAAGATCAAGTTAACACAGAGTAAGGAAACAACAATATATAAATATCAGCATGAGTATTTGGCCTTCTCATACCCGTGCTACATTTCAACAAGATCGCAGTGGATTCTTTCCTCCGGAGTGATTTTCCTGCAATCTTGGCACAGCCTTTAATTTCCTTAATATCTAAATATTTTATCATTTGCTTGAACATAAATAGAGTCACAGCTGCCCTGGCCCTCGAGTAGAAAATTCCAAAGATTCTCTACCTTTTCCCCCTTCCAAGTTCCCTATCTCTTCAGAGCAAGTCTTCTCCCACCCTGCCTCTTGCAAAGACACCATCTTCTCCCCTGAATTTCTCTGCTGCATAAGCTCCCAAGATGAGGCTTTCCATTCTAGGACATTCGAAATGTCCTCTTTCTTTAGTAAACATGGTTTCTCATCCTGATGTCATATGTGGATTCCTCGCCCATGTCTCCTCTGTAGTTGTGCTCTTGCAAGGATAGAGTTCCCCTGGTCCCCACTTTTCACCCACCAACCTTTACATCCAACACATCATTCGCGGACATTTCCTTCACCTCAGATGTGATTCCACCACCAGTCACAACTTTCATCCTTCTGCAGGGACCAGCCCCTCCGCAACTCATTGTCAGAGTGAGGCCCAACACAAATTGGAGGAACCACACCGCATATTTCGCTTGGGTAGCTTGCAACCCAGCGGTGTGAATTTTGATTTCTCTAAGTTCAAGTAATCCTTGCATCCCCTCCCTCTCCGTCCCTCCCCCACCCATTTTGTTGTACTAGTTTCAATGTCATACTGATGAGTTTCATTGTCTGCTACTCGTTTTCACCTAGCCCACAGCTAACAATGCCTGTTTCCTTTATCATTACGTTTTGCATATCTTTCATTAATTTATTCTATATCTCTCCACATCACCATCTCTATCTCTCATTTCCCTTTCCCCTGTCTCTCAGTCTGAATGGTCTTGAACCGAAACATCACCTATTCCTTTTCCCCAGAGATGCTGCCTGACCCGCTGAGTTACTCCAGCTTTTTATGTCTATCCTTGGTTCAGTCCTCCCTTATCACTCAAACCACCAGGTACTGCAATCGCAGGTGTAACACTTATTTGTAGGCGATGAGAACATACATGGCAAGATTAGCAAATTTGCAGATAGTGAAGATGATTGTGAAAAATTGCAGCAGGATCTTGATCAATTGGCCAAGTGGGCTGAGGAATGGTTGGTGGAATTTATTGCAGAAAAATGTGAGGTGTTGTATTTTGGGAAGTCAAACATAGGCAGGACCTACACAGTGAATGGTAGGGCTCTGGGTAGTGTTGTAGAACAGAGGGATCTTGAAGTACAGGTGCATAGTTCCCTGATGATGTCACAGGTAGAGCGGGTGATCAAAAAGGATTTTGGCACATTGGCCTTCATCAGCCAGAGTATTGGGTATAGAAGTTGGGAGGTCATGTTGTAGTTGTATAAGACGTTGGTGAGACCACATTTAGAGTATTGTGTTCAATTTTGGCCACCGTGTTATAGGAAAGATGTCAAGCTGGAAAGGGTACAGAGAAGGTTTACGAGGATGTTGCCAGGACTAGAGAGTCTGTGCTATAGGCAGAGGTTAAGTAGTTGGGACTGTATTCCTAGGAGCGCAGGAGGATGAGGGGTGATAAGGTGTATAAAATTATGAGAGGAATAGATCGAGTAGATGCACAGAGTCTCTTGCCGAGAGTAGGTGAATCGAAGACCAGAGGACATAGGTTTAGGTGAAGGGGAAAAGATTGAATAGGAATCCGAGGGGTAACTTTTTCACACAAAGGGTGGTGGGGGTAAGTAACAAGCTGCCAAAGGAAGTAGTTGGGGCAGTGACTATCCCAATGTTTAACAAACAGTTAGACAGGTACATGGATAGGACAGGTTTGGAGCGATATTGACCAAACGCAGGCAGGTGGGACTAGTGTAGCTGGGAAATGTTGGCCGGTGTGGGCAAGTTGGGCCGAAGGGCCTGTTTCCATGCTGTATTAATCTATGACTATTCCAAAGACGTGCAGATTGGTAGATTAATTGGCCATTATAAATTGCATGCTCCTTCCAGAGGGAAGTTTGCAATCACCACTTCTTCCATTACCACCACCACTTAGTCCCTTCCATCACCACCACCACTTGGTCCCTTCCATCACCACCACCACTTAGTCCCTTCCATCACCACCACCACTTAGTTCCTTCTAACTATCCTGAAAAGTTTACTTCAATCTCGACCTTACCCTAGATTTCATTTCCCAAACTAGGCACCCTTATTATCTTCTTGCTTGAGATTTCCCAATTAAAAACGATTTATAATTTTATATTAATATCTAATTGGGTGGAAAGAGGTTGGATGTCACTTAACAGGATTTTCTTTATTCTAGCTGAAACCTTTTTCCAAACCTATTTCCATTTGAAACCTATTTCCAAAAGTTGAAAAATACAACTGGTTCTGAGATCACTACATTTTTCCATTCTTAATTCTTCATTTATAGATGAACTTAGATCATTAGTTAGTGAAGGAGAGAGTTCCAGAGCAAAATCATTTGTTGTTGCACGCTGTTTCCAAGCTGCATGTCCAAGTGATACACTGAATAAAATTAACACTGAGGCAACACAGTGGCGCAGTGGTAGAGTTGCTGCCTTACAGTGCCTGAGACCTGGGTTTATTCCCGACTACGAGTGCTGTCTGTATGGAGTTTGTACGTTCCCCTGTGACCCCCGTGGATTCTCTCTGCGTGCTCTGGTTTCCTCCTACATTCCAAAGACGTGCATGCTTGAAGGCTAATTGGCTTTTGTAAATTGCCCCTGGTGTGTAGGATAGAACTAGTGTATGGGTGATTGCCAAAGCGCCTATTTCTATGATGTATCTTGAAACTAAATTAAACTAATATGTCACGTGAACTCGACTAACAGACTTTCTTTAATTTGTCTATAATATAACAAACATAAACCTTGTAAATACACAATTCAACCAAAACTTCAAAGCTTAAAGATTTCAATATTACACACACTTTAGGTGTCAAGTACAGGTGTCAGAGGTTATGGGGCGAAGGCAGGAGAATGGGGTTAGGAGGGAAACATAGATCAGTCATGATTGAATTGTGGTGTAGACATATTGGGCCTAATTCTACTATTCCTTATGAATTTATGACCTTAATTTGCAATATTCCAAGTGTTGCTTTGTAAGATGACCCTGCTCAAGGATCTCTGATGACTTCTTTGTATGTATACTTCTTTTAAACAATCCAACAATTGATGGCTTGAAAGCTCTCATTTAAGTTTAAAGATGCCCCTTCTCTCAAAATGTCTGTTCATTCATAAAGGTCAATCTAAGATTAATCTTCACTCATTTTTCATTGAGTATACATTATAATATAATTGACTATAAAGCATCATTGAATTATCTGACAAAGAACAATTGACTATGTGACATTTAACGGTTTCCTATCTTCAGTACTCTCATTGTTCATGATATCTCAAGCCATTTGTCAAATTGAATTCTACATCTACTGTGTCTGAAAGACACAATGTTTTAGCAGTCAGATTACTTCAAACAACTTTTTATTTGTCATTCTCTTGCCTTCTTGAACATGTCCTGTAACATATCCTGTTCTCTTTGATAAAAAATATCATGAACCGGCTGTACGAAAGTACATATCAACAAGCTTAGTTTATAAAGCACCACTTAAAATGAAAAGCTTCATTCCTCGTGAGTTGCAACGATTGCAAACTTGTAATTATGCATTCATCTATTTTCTATTTTTGTTCATCTAAAAATTCTAGGTCAGCTGACTGTCATTATTTCAGCTCTGCACATTCTTGCTAACAAGAATGTATTGTGATGGGGTAGGTAGTAAGGTTGGGTTTGAGGGATAGGGATAGTCAATATCCAATGTTTAGATGACAGTGGGGGGGAGCATGAGTCACGGGGACTAGGTCCTGGATCAGAGAATAACAATGACATCTGTGAACAATCAGAAAGTGCAGGAAACATTCAGCAAGTCAGGCAGTATCTGTGTACAAACAGAATTAACATGTTGGATCATGGACCTGTGTAAGTTCGTTCATTCATTCATCATTGTTAAAAACATTAGCAGTGGTGCTGGTTTCCAACGGGAACGGTGACGGACACACCACACATCTCTGTCTTCCAGTTCCTGCAGTTGGTGTGTGTGCTTTATCATCATTCCTTACAATGCTATGTGTGACAGTGATCGCACTTCTACTGAAGTGTGGATGGCCGTTGGCTTGCCAGAAGCTCATCCGCCCTTTGACAGGTCTTGGTTTTGGTCCTGCTGGGGGTCCACAGCCCCCCTTTTCAACTGGCAAACCAGGTGGGGGAGACGGTTTAGTCGCTGACTATCCGACCATGGAGCAGGTAGCACGGGATTACATGGTACCCGTGGCGGGGGGAACTCCCCCCAACCTGTCCATGTGTCAGAGTTGGGAAAAATAACAAAAAGTTAGCTTTAAATTGCAGCAAAGGTTGAACTAGAAGAGTGAATCTAAGGACAAAGTGCATATCTCTCATAAGGCGAGGCTTTGGTTGCCATTGGTGATGCTAAGCAACAAAAATTGATCTCACTTCTTTGCACTTTGCTCATTAACTGGTGAGTTGAGTGATTAATGAGGTAAGTGCAGAGCAATGGGATTAGTTTTTGAGTGAACTAACAAGGAAGTGGTAGAAGGATATTAAGCCAAAAAAATACACATACATTGATCTTCATCAGAGAAATAGAGTCACAGAGTCTTTTAGGAATAAACCTAATACCAGGAATTAATTTCAGTTAGCGTGCCAACAACATATTGACAGTGATTTTATTTCTATGATGATCAATTTCATATTTTGTTTAGTTTAGAGATACAGTGTGGAAATAGGCCCTTCGGCTCACCGAGCCCACACCGACCAGCGATGCCCGCACGTTAACACCATCCTACGCACTCTAGGGACAATTTACAGTTCTGCCAAGCTAATTAACCTACAAACCTGTATGTCTTTGGAGTGTGGGTGGAAACTGAAGATCTTAGTATAACCCACATGATCACGGGGAGAACATGCAAACTCTGAACAGACAGCACCCGTAGTCAGGATCGAACCCGGGTCTCTGGTGCTGCAAGCGCTGTAAGGCAGCAACTCTACTGTGATGCCCAACAATGTTTTTTTTTTTTTTTTTTGTAACACCATCCCTTCTGCCACTTCTGCCACTTATGCTTACCAGAACTGGCCCATTGCTGGGTGGTGCCTGATAGTGGGGAGAGACATGCCATAGGGAGAGGAGCTCAACCTAAGACATGCTTTTGGTTACATCTTTGTACTAATTACCAAGTACTCCAAGTGAAGCAAAGCAAGTCAGCAGGATTTTTAACTATTTGACACCTGGACCAAAACAATAACTTAACTAAGAGTCATCCTTATAACATCTCACACGCACCACGCACACGTACTGTAAAACAGACAGACACAGAAATAAACACAAATACACACACATTGACATTTAAAGTAAAAGCTGTTTTCCATTTCTGTCCAACAAATTAGGTATAATTCTAATTTTCAGTCTATTTAATTCCTGACAATGATAACACATGGGATTGAAAACTAAATATTATGACCAATCAGATTACTGATTCTTTAAGATCTCTCAAATAATTCCACAAAGTCCTAGCCTGCCCAACCTCTCCCTCCCACTCAGCCCCTCAAATCCTGGCAACATCTTTGTAAATCTTCTCTACACTATTTCCAGCTTAATGACATTCTTCCTTTAGCAGGGTGACTGAAACTAAATACAAAACTCCGTGAGTGGCCTCGCCAATGTGTATAATGTCCCAATTTCTATACTCAATACGCTGACTAATGAAAGCCAATGTTCTAAAATCCTTCTTAACCATCCAATATACCTGTGATGCCACTTTTCAGGGAACTGTGTACCTGTAGTCCTAGACCCCTCTGCTATATGACACTTCCCAGGGCCCGAACAATCAGTATAATGGTCCTGCCCAGATGGTCAGTTTACCCCTGGGATGAGACATGGTCAATGGTTCCTGGGGATCTCTGACTGCTTTAGGGATAGTGTTTGTCAGACAATTTACATAAGACAGTCCTGATAACAATTTGAAAGTGATCCATATTAAAAGAGGACTCATGATGTTCCCTGTATCTGTTTTGCTTCTTCCTATTTATTCAGTCAAATTGACACATCTTCCACTGCCATGTTTGGCTCCTTTAGCTCTTTTAAGAGTTTTGAGATACATCAAGATTTTGGTTAATTTTGTCAGAATTGAAACACAGGTATGACCTATGCTGGTGTGGTTTGGAATTATTTCTGTGCAGTTGACATGTAAGGAGGTGGTATTGGTTTTGGTTTATTATTGTCATGTTTACTGAGATACTGTGAAAAACATTTTGCCTGCTATCCTGACAAATCATAGCATTCATGACTACAATCAAACACTACGCAAATGCATCAGGTAGTACAATGGGGAAAAATAAGTAGCGTGCAGAATATAATGTTACAGCTGCAGAGAAAGTGCTGAGAGAAAAGTGCAAGGACCTCAATGAGGTAGACTGAGAGATTGTTTGTACATCCTGAGCTTATGCGAGGTCTGTTCAATACTTTGATAATAGCTGGAAAGCAGCTGCCCCGCAATCGGACACCAGGTAAAGAAGGCTTGTGGCATATAGCCAGTACTATACCTCACAGAGGCTGCAAGTTGCATACTTCCACATTGGTCAGCAACGTTGAATAAAGAGCAGTGTATGTTGACTTGGAATGAGTTGCAGAGGCACAGTACAATGCACTGCTATTACTGTATGGCAATGTAACATGATTGCCCAGGCATGCATTTGTAGGCATGTTTAGACTCTGTAGGTTTAGAGTATGGCTGTCAGAGCTATGCCAATTGGTCTAAGAAGACTTGCAAGGTCTGATTATTATGCAGCTGCATAGTCTGTCTTAGGACATAGAACATTACAGCACAGGAACAAGTTCTCTGGCCCACAATGTCTGTGCTGAACATGTTGCCAAGGTCAACTAATGTCATCTGCCTGCACATAATCCTTTTCTCTCCATTCACTGCACATCCATGTGCTTGTCTAAAAGCCACAAATGCCGCTATCATATCTACCTCTACCACCACCCTTGGCAGTGCATTCTACTGTAGGTACCCAACAATCTCTATGTGCCCTGCACATCGTGTTTAATTTCTAGCCTCTCCCCTTTCAGCTATGTCTTCTAGTCTTTGATATTTCAACCCTGGGAAAAGATTCCGACTGTCTACCCCATCAATCGCTTTATAATTATGTATTATTCTATCAGATTGTCCCTTCATATCTGGCATTACAGAGAAAATAATCCAAGTCAATGTAACCTTCCCTTGCATTCTCTAATATGGGAATATTAGAGCTAATATGGGAATATTAGAGCTAATATTCTCTAATCCAGCATAACACCCCCATTTGCACTAATCATACATTAATCCCACATTTTAAATCAACTACTTGTCCAACCTCCCCCTCCCACCCAAATTACAGCTGCAATTAAATCAATCTACCAATCTCCAGAAACTGGACTCACCTGGAGGAAACCCAGGCATGAGAATGTGCAAACTCCATACTGACAACACCCAAGGTCACAATTGAACCTGGGTCTGAAGAAGGGTCTTGACCCAAAACGTCACCTATTCCTTTTCTCCAGAGATGCTGTGTGACCCACTGAGCTACTCCAGCTTTTTATATCTATCTTTGCTGCACTAGCTGTACCACTCTGCTGCCCGACAATGCATCACACCATGAAACTTTGTGCACCATCTAATCTCTCGAGGATTACATTATTGAAAAGCAAATATGCTTGAGAGATTAGGACCAATTGAGGGTTCAGGGCATTACAAAATGCTCCAGAGTGATTTGCACAATCACACCAATAATTTGCATCTTCCAGTATTGCTATGAACATATCACTGCTTTGGCTTAGAACATCTGTAAATCAACCTAGAAGAGAACGCAGCATAGTAACCACCAAGAGCAGACCACACACATGGGGCAGGAAACAGATGGTGTGAGGGCCTCCTTGACTATTTCCTGCAGTGAGCTTTGTAAAAGGAAATCATTCATTTCATTTTGACATGTGGAATTATGGAATTATTTGTTTTAACAGTATATTTTAGAATAGACTGAACTACGAATTGTGTTTTTTTTTGCATAATTTACAATTTTCTGTACATGAATAAATGGCAGATTATTAATTCTAATAAAATCATTTATGAAGCTTTCCAGTACACAAGGTGCATTTAATTCTGGTATATTTTGTCTCCTGTATTATTGACTGGGTGTGGGTCGATGGAACAAGCTGCCAGGTGTGGTAGTTGTGGCAGGTACTATAACAGATGTGAAAAGATACTTGAACAGGCACATGGATAGGAAAGGTTTAGATGGTTATGGGCCAATCGCAGGCAAATGGGACTAGCTTAAAGGCCTGCCCCACTTTCACGACCTAATTCACGACCTCTGCCGAGTTTGCCCTTGATTCATACTCGCAGCATGGTCGTCACGATGTCGTAGGAGGCCATAGGTAGGTCGTAGCAGGCTGTTATGCTAGTCGTAGGTACTCGTGGCATCAAGTAGGTCGGGGCGTTTTTTAGGTCATGAAAGTGGGACAGGCGCTTTAGATGGGGCATCTTCGTCAGCATGGTTGAGTTGGGCTGAAGGGTCTGTTTCTATTTTGTATGACTAGGACTTGTGTGTAACTAGTGAAGCTCCATTGATGTGAGCACAGTGGGGGCAGATGCCTACATAACCAAACAAACTCCAATTGACACTTTAAATGTCATTTTAAATAAGATTAATTCTATAAACTCACCCCACTGCCAAGAATCTACCTCACCAGAAGTGCTGTGTTCATTGTTTTAGGAGGTTGGGGTGATCTTACAGAGGTGCATAAAATCTTAAGGAAAAGAGATAGTAGCATTGTTAGAAAACCTGCCATCAGTAACACTAGACATCTGCCACTGCCTGTGTGTGCAATTCTGGAGGTTTGGGGAGGAGGGGGGCGGTATTAAAATGCAGGATTGTATTGGTTGTCGGAGAGGGATTTCCACAGGCTGCTAGCAGATGAAGAAAAATCGTTCGCGCTTCCGTTCCCGTTTTACAAAAAAAATTTGCTGGACGATTTAATCGCTGGATTGAAGTTAAACGCGACTAAAAACGCCTTCAACATCACGAATCACAATATCAGGACAAAACAAAAGATATGTCCTTTATTTAACATATTATCTTGTTTTTTGGTTTGGCTTCAGTTTAATCTATTGATGCAAAAATATTATTTAGGCCCCCATACGAATCGGCCGTGTCTTGCCTGCCGATATGGGCTTAAAATATATGGCAACGGCAACATTCCAATCGATCACATTCCAGAAGCATCCACTCTCAAGATAATCAAATTCATTATTTTTTGCACAATCATGTCATAAGAACATCTAAATAATCTATATTTTGTGTTATTGTCTATCCATGATCAATATTTTCATACTAAATATCCACAGTACGGTTTTAGTCAGATGTATTGTGCAAAAAAATAATGATTTTGATTATCTTGAGAGTGGATGTTTCTGGATTAAATTCCTTCCATTTGGCATATAAATTCATGACAAAGTGAGATTTAAAAATCATGTTATATTGTGAATTCTTGTGTGAATGGGATCAGTTTGTTATTTGTTATTTGGATACTTAGGCTATTTAAACATTTTAGTCTTTTCTTAAGAAATGGATAGATGTTTAGATCTAGTAATTGGATTTAGATGAATTTAATTGATTAGATGAATTTAATTGATTTAATGAAACTGATGAATATGAATTTTTTGTTGGGTATTTACTATTTGTTTTAGCCTTTAACTTTATCATTTCTACCTTTTTTTCTAAAACTGCAAATAATAACTTTTTTCTGTTAATGCCGTTCAGCCTTTTTTTTCTTTACATTTTAAACAGATGTCTCCGAAGAAGAAATGCAAAAATTGTCAATCCAAATGCCGAGCAAAAGAGACTGATTTAGACAGCATTCGCAGAGATTATCTGAATTTGAACTACTCCAAATGTGATGATCTACAGGACATTCTTAATGGGAAAGTAGTGGGCAGAAAGGCATGTCATGTGTGGTTTGAAGAGCAAAAACTTGGAGTTTACAATGCCAAAATTGAAAAGTTGAGGAAAAACAAGGTGTACAGAGTTGCTTATTGGTTACAATCTGAGGAGTATGATGATGCTACTGATTATGATATGCCAATGTACCAGCTAGCAACTGATCTTCTCCATAAAGACTTGGTCTTTTGCTAGAAATTGTAATTTACCTGTCTGATATGGACTTGCAGGATATAATACAATAATATTAAAGTTCTGATCTTGAGAATATCACATTTTTTAATTCAAGGCAATCTCGGTGTTTATTACTATTTCCGTCACAATGGTCAATTTTGTAATTAGCTACCATTGGGTAACTAACTAATTATTTCAGGTCATCCAAGTAAGATGTTTCATATTTGTTTCAGAATGCTTCAATCTATAACTGAAAATTTCATTCAGTTCTCTTAATTTTTAATAAAGTTATGGGCTTTTGACTGTCCTCGATCACAGCTTTTGTGTTAAGTCAATGCAAAAGCAATTGCAAGATGCTAATTTCCGAGTATGCAAATGACTATAACTTTTTTAATACTGAAGATATGAAAGTCAAATTAAAGTTCTTTTTATGCTTTATCTGATGGGATAAATTACTGGCTTGTTTTTTTAAATCTCAAAATTTTGTAACGTTGCTATGGATGGGGTGAATGAACAGAGTATTTTACCCAGGGTAGGGGAATCAAAAACATATGCTTAAGGTGAGAGGGACAAGATTTAATACAAACCTGAGGGGCAACTTCTTCCACCCAGAGGGTGGCAAGTATATGGAATGAGCTGCCAAAGGAGGTAGTTGAGCAGATACTATAGCAGCATTTAAAACACACTTGGACAGGTACATGGATAGGAAAAGTTTAGAGAGATATGGGTCAAATGTAGGCAAATGGGATGAGCTTAAATGGGTCATCTTGGTGGGCACGGATGAGTTGTACCAAAGGTGCCATGTGTCTACTTTTGATTTAAACCAGCATCTGCAGTTCTTTCTTACACAGTTGTGCCAAAGGGCCTGTTTCTGTGCAGTATCGCTGTATGATTGTTAAATATAAACACAGAAGGAGGAGGTCATTTTAGGCATTGTTTTCATAAAGTCTGGGTCACAATTTAAAAATACCTATTTACAGAACAACTCTTAGCCATGCAATGGTGAATCATAAAACATTTGAAAGATAACATTTCTGAAACAAAATGGAACGTGGGACCAGCCACAGTATGCCATAAGTTATTAATAATATTTTGATACTAAATTGATGTGATATCAAACCCAATTACAATTAGTCAAAACTATTGAGGGAAGACAAAGCTTAACAGCTTCAGACACAGTTAATCAAGATGACCTAAAAAAAAGCTTGAATTTTGCAAAGATTTCTGCTCCTGAAGTGCTAATCTGTTATCTTTCGGTTCAATTTGTAATGCTTAACTCAAAATAAGTTGTGTTTTATTGTCAAATTTGGACACTAACTGTAGTAAAGTATCCTTTTTGAGCTGTTTAGATACCACCTTATCCTGTAGAAATACTGCAGAGGTAGTTATATGGTGAGGTTACTAAGGATTCAAATATGATAATTCACGAGGTTAAAGTCTAACTGTACAAGTGCATAACAGCAAAACGCACGAAGACTGGGGAACTTGTACATTGTCAACCTCGAAGCACAGCCTGATGATCAGATTTCCCAAAATGTGGCCAGGAAATAGAGCAGTAGCTGTTTTTTATGTATGTGTAGCAGTACATAAACTAGTGTTCAGTTTCATCTTGTGAGAACTAATAGTCCAAACCCTCTAACTTGATTAATTATTTCCTGTTCCTATATAATGCACTTGCAATTAAACACATTATTTTAAAACATTGTCAAAAACATTTAAAAAACGGTATGAACCCCCTTCAAATCTGCTGTATTTTTTACATCCTGAGGAAAAGGTAATGTGAAGTAGCCAGCTATTGTTCCTATGTTAGAAACCGTCCTTAGACAAGTTATTTCAGTAAACCAGCCCACCCAGTCCCACAGTGATCTGCGAGACCCAGTGTTGTATTTATATGTTCAAATTCCAAGGACACTGATCTAACGATAATAAAAAAGGAAATTCCAAGCTGATAAAACAAATGGCATGTTCTCACAGAAGATGTTTTTGAAAGTTTGCATCAAAAACAATATTGATTATAGGTATTGATGGCCATTTCATAATCTAGATGCAGATAATATCAACGTGTATGAAAATTGTATTGTGTAGAAGGAACTTCAGATGCTGGTTTAAACCAAAGATAGACACAAATAGCTGGAGTAACTCAGCGGGTCAGACAGCATCTCTGGAGAAAAGGAATAGGTCAAGACCCTTCTTCAGACTAACTGTATTGTATTGGAGAATCAGCTGGTTTTCAACATAATGGTATCCACATCATAATGATATATGAGATTGTTGTTTTGACGTACTGTAGATTGATGGATACATTCATTTTCTTCTTCAATTAGTGCAAGTAATGTTTCCACAACACAAATTGAATATAATGTGTGGTAAATGAGGGAATGTTATTTGTATTACGCAAGCCTAATAGGTTATAATGTGATTTTGATCAGGAACTAGAGATTAAAATCTAGTTTGGAAAATGACAAGCAGGAAAAAAAAAGCTGTCTTGAAAAATAATATTTCCATGCAGCCTTCCCGTGATAAACAGACAGATTGTCTGAAGAAGGGTCTCGACCCAAAACATCACCCATTCCTTCAGTCCAGAGAAGCTGTCCCACTGAGTTACTCCAGCATTTTGTGTCTACCTTTGTTTTTTTTAAATACAGCTACTCCTTCAACCATATGTCTACGGAATTGACAAGTAATTGCTTTTATTGACATTTATTCAATATTAAACAATGCAACATACAACCTTTAGTATTTTTGAATACTAGTATTTATGCATTGACAGACATAAATTTATAGCTAATGAAAATACTTATTTTTGAAAAAGCTCCAGAGGAAAAAAAAAATAGTTATTGAGAGTCTCAAGTTGTCTAGGCCTTAACCTCCTTTTCCCTATTGACATAATTATTTTTATAAAGCAATTTACTATAACATGAGGTTTCTTAAAATATGAGGTTTCATTAGAAGGGATAGAAAGGGCCATGAAATGTCATTGGCAACTCGGATTAGGGAAAATCTCAAGGTTCGTTATCCGTGCGTAAAAAATTAAGGTAAACAGGGAGAAGGTGAGACTGCTAAAAGATAAAGAAGGGAATCTATGCTTGGCGTCGGAAGATGTAGGCAAGGTAATAAACGAGTACTTTGCATCTGTATTCACCAAGGTTAAGGAAGACGGAGAGGACAGTGTGGAGAATAAATATGCCAGGGCGTTTTGAGATTGAGAAGGTGGCGGCAAGTTTTTTTTTATACAGATGATGATGGGGGCCTGCATCACATTTCCAGGGGTGATGGGGGAGACATATGATAGTGGCATTTAAGAGGCTGTTGGATAGACAGATGGAAGCACAAGGAATATGAGGATATGGATCCTATGCAGACAGATGAGATCAGTTCAGCTAGGCATCATGTTCAGCACAAACATTGTGGGCCAAAGGGCCTGCTCCTGTCCTGTACCATTCTATCTCAACTATTGTGTTGTAGCACAACTACCTGTAACTGGAAGTGAAGGTTGTATTTTCTCTGTCCAGTTTTTCTCTGTCTATTTTCAGGTACCATTTAGAGGTCTTTCAAACTGATTTATCTCAGTATCTTCCTGTAGGTTAAAAGAGAGTCAGACATCATATAGTAGTTCTAAACATGCAAGTTAAAACTGTCAATTTTTAGCAGCAAAATCCTTTGGGATATCCCAGGTTTATAAAATTCACCATATAAATGGACTTCTCTTTCATTTTTGATCACCCGGACACTATGATCACTATTATACTAGTTCTATCCTATACACTAGGGACAATTTACAGAAGCCAATTGATCTACAAACTTGCATGTCTTTGGAATGTGGAAGGAAACCAGAGTACCCGGAGACAACCCACGCGGTCACAGGGAGAACGTACGAGCTGTGTACAGATAGCACCCATAGTCACGATTGAACCCGGATCTCTGGTGCTGTAAGGCAGCAGCTCTACCCTGCAGCACTGTGCCATTGCTATGTCAGAAGCAAAAGCAAAATTCACCACATGCTGGAAATATGTAAAAAACAGACAATGCTGGAAATACTCAGCAGATTAGAGAACATCTGTAAATACTTTCAGGTTAGGATGACCTTTTATTGTAGCCCTCAAATATTAACATTTTCCTTCTCACAGATGTTACCTGACTCGTTGACTATTTTCAACATTTTCTGTTGCTATAGGTTTAAGTTTATTATTGTCAACTATACTGAGGTACAGTAAAGAACTTTGTTTTTTGCATACCATCCAAACAGATTGGATATATTATACATAGATAGAATTAAGTCAAATACAATATATCGCAAAAGGAGAAGATACAGAGTACTGAATATAGTTCTCATCATTTTAGTGCATCAGTTCCAGAGACAATGTCTAATATTCACAATGGGTTAGAGGTGAATCAGACAGTACCAGGGCTTATGGAAGGACCATTCAGAAGGAAGAAGCTGTTCCTGGTATTGCGCGCTTTGAAGGTTCTGTACCTTCTGCTGAACGGGAGCAGGAAGAATAAGGAATCACTGGGATGGGATAAGTCTTATTATTGTTGGCTGTGTTTGGCTGTTGCAATATTAATTATTCAGACAGCTCTCCTCTTTTAGGATCTTCTACAGATTTTCATAAGGAGAATTTTGCAAGGATGAGTAGCCTAAGTGTGACTTTTTTTGTATCTATCTGATACTTAAATCAATACTGAGCAATCCATCTAGTGTAATACATTTTTATAATGGTTTGTTATAACTATATCCATTATATTTTTATATAGCTATTTGCTGTAACTTGCTGGGCCACTTCAGGGAGAAGTTAAGAGTTACTACGTTGCTGTGGATTTAGAATTAAATATAGGCCATACTAGGTAAAGATGGCAGTGTTCCTTCCCTGAAGGGCGGTGATGAATTATTGTCCTTATTACAAGATGTTAATTTGTGTCTCTCTCAAATGTGGGAGAATGCAATGGCAATATTTCACAGAACAGGAATGTAGTTATTCCTCATGCTCTTGCTCTCGCTCAGCTTAAACAAAAACAGATGATTTGGACACAATCACATTGCTATTACTGAAACTTACACAAACATTTTATTTGCCATATTTCCCACACAGCAACAATGATTGCAATTTGTTGGCTGTGAAGTGCTTTGGAACGTCCCGATAGGGATGTGATAGGCGTAATATAAAAAAAGCAAGTTTACTTTTTCTGATCAATCTTCCCCGATACCTGCAGCCACATGCTGGCGCAGCGGTAGAGTTGCTGCCTTACATTGCTTGCAGCGTCGGAGACCCGGGTTCGATCCTGACTACAGGTGCTGTCTATACGGAGTTTGTATGTTCTGAGCATGATCACGTGGGTTTTCTCAGCGATCTCGGTTTCCTCCCAGACTCCAAAGACGTACAGGTTTGTAGGTCAATTGACTTGGTATAAGTGTAAATTGTCCCTAGTGTGTGTAGGATAGTGTTAACGTGCAGGGATCGTGGTCGGTGTGGACCGAAGGGCCTATTTCCACGCTGTATCTCTAAACTAAACTTAAGGGTTGAAGCCTTGTTGGGAGACAGTTCTATGAGTTTAAGCAGCAATGCAAGTATAAACAAAGGGTTTTTTTTTAACCGTAGATAGACCAAGAATGCTGGAGTAACTCGGTAGGTCAGACAGCATCTCCGGAGAGAATGGATGGGGGACGTTTCAGGTCAAGACACTTGTTCAGACTGAGAATCCCAGACACATGGCCTGAAGAAATGGCCTCAACCTAAAACGTCACCTATTCCTTTACTCCAGAGATGCTGTCTGACCCGCTGAGTTAGGACTCTGTATGAAGTAAATCTTTGGTATAAACCAGCATCTGCCGTTCCTTCCTACACATTTTTTAAAAACCATAACCAGTTAAAAATCAGAAACTCAGTAACTGAAACTGGAGTAACTCAATTAGTGCGGCACGGTGGCGAGACGGTAGAGTTGCTGCCGTACAGCGGCAGAGACCCGGTTTCGATCCTGGCCATGGCTACCTATCTGTACGGAGTTTCTACGTTCTCCCCGTGAGCAGCGTGGGTTTTCTCGGAGAACTTCGGTTTCCTCCCACATTCCAAAGACTTACAGGTTTGTGGGTTAAGTGTCTTGGTATAAATGTGAAAACTGTCCCTCGTGTAGGATAGTGTCAATGTGCAGGGATCGCTGGCTGGTGCGGACACGGTGGGCCGAAGGGCCCGTTTCTGCGCTGTATCTCTAAACTAAACTAAGAAAATGCTGGAAATGAACATTAAAAATGTTTGCATTCGTGGAAAATAAATGTCAACTTAAAATTTCATATGGTGTTCATCGTTACACCGCACAGATGCTTATTTGTGGTTAAGCCCATAGCATTAAACATTCACAGATTGCAAGATATGACTCTGCCGAAGAGTAGAAGGGAATGGGTGACTTTCAGACTGGAGGGATGTATGCAGGGTGATACAGTGATCATTCTATGATATATATTACCAGCCCTTACATGGTCACAGGGCTTAATTTCAGAGTTAGCAGATGGCATCAAATGCATAAATCCCATTGAAGAGTGAAGAGGAGAGTAACAGACTTAAGGGGGATATAAACAGTTTGGTGAAATAATGAGCAATATGACAAATGAAACTCAGTGCAGGGTTGTGTTAAGTGACTCATTTTTGTAGGAAGAAAGAGTAGTGAGGTGTCGGGGATGGCTCCCGGTTAGGCCGTGACCATACCGACACTCACAGTAGGGTGAACTCGGGTGATATACTTCATTTACTGCGATAAGAAAGCCCAGGACCACGAGGACACTGCCCCTCATTGTCAGAGCGCATAGGCAATGACACGGGAGATCTTGGGCCTGTCCTAGCACTTAGTCCTGGTCTTCGAAAGAGTAAGTGTGGCGATCTCAGGCTTCAATGCGGGTGGACTTTGGATTATCTTGGTGACCAGCTTTTGCCTGTGTATGTGTGTGCGTGTGTGCTGTCCCTTGTCGTCTGTGGGCAGAAAGAGGTTCTGGCATCTCAGGCTTGCATCCGGGGTTCATTTCCGGCAAATCAATCTTGATCACACAGTGGCGCTGGAGGTCTCCAGTTTGTCCAAGTGGCTCAATCTTCCTGTGACAGGAGAACACAACTACCAGGGAGGCATCCCACGTTGACTCCTCTAGAATGCCTGGGTTTTATAGGGAGTAGGCTGACAAGGATCAAGTAGCAAACCAATAAAGCTAATTGGACCCATCTGTTACCAATGCTGCTGGGAATTGGCCTCTCCTGGCCTGTCAGCCTGTGATAGAGATCACAGCGGCATCCGAGGGAGGGGACGCTTTCTCATTACTCTCACCACCACCCCCTTAGCAATGTTCCTGAAACCTGAGTGTCTTCTGCTTGTGTCAGATTCTCACCATTTTCTGTTCACATTTTCAGCAGCAATTCTCTAAAAGCAAAATATTACTTTGAGACCTTCTAAAGATGCAGAGTTCCACTGTGAATGCACCCACGGCAGTTCAGTTTAGTTTATTGTCACATGTGCCGAGGTACAGTGACAAGCTTTTGTTGTGTGCTAACCAGTCAGCAGAAAGACAATGTATGATTACAATCGATCCATTTACAGTGTATAGTTACATGATAAGGGAATAACCATTTAGTGCACGGTAAAGCCAGCAAAGTCCGATCAAGGATAGTCCGAGGGTCATCAAAGAGGTAGATAGTAGGATTGGTCAGCAACAGAGATTGTGGCACCTTTCAGTCTCATGGTGATTTAATGCCAGTTTTCCTTCATTTGAATTTCTTCTTCCATCAAATGAGTAGCCAGTGTAGTCTTGCCCACGTTCTCTCCAAATGTGGCGTTCAGGATGAAACCGGGTTTGGCAGTGACCACACCGACAGTCAGAGGAGGGTCAACTCACATCACATACTTTATTTACACTGTTGAGACCAGGGCCACATGGGGGTGCAGTCCCCCGCTGTCGCGGCACATTTGTAATGGCACTGGCGATGTCGGGCTAATCCCAGCAGTTTAGTCCTGGTCTTCAAAGGAGGAGGTGTGGCGATCTCAGGTTACCCCTTGAGGTGCTGGCAGTCTCGGGATTCTTCCTGGTGGCTCAGCTTTGGTCTTGGAGAGGCGATGCTGGTGGACTCTGGATTTTCCTGGCTGTGCTCGTGCATGTGGTACCTCGATATCTGTGGGCAGGAAAAGGTTCTGCTTTCTCAGGCTTGCCCTGGCCACTCAGTTTTAGCCTCGGTGAGGTACGAGGTGTCCAGGGTTTCTTCCCGGCAAACTAGTCTTGACCACACCGGTTTGTCCGAGTGGTTCAGACTTCCTAGGGAAACACAGCTAGCAGGGAGGCTTCTTTCTTTCTTCCTTCCTCCCTTATCTCCCTCCTCCAATTCCCCCCTCCCCCTCCTCCCTCTCCCTCCTCCCTCCCCCCCCCTCCCCCCCCCCCCCCCCAGGAACATGAGGGGAAACTCTTTTTACACAAAAGGTGGTGGGTGTATAGAATGAGCTGCTAGAGGAGGTAGTTGAGGCAGGTAATATCGCAACATTTAAACAAGTACATAGATAGGATAGGTTTAGAGGGATATGGGCCAACTGCAGGCAGATAGGACTTGTGTAGATGGCACATGTTGGTTGGTGCGGGCAAGTTGGGCCAAAGGGCATGTTTGTACGCTATATGACTATGACCTTAAACTGAATTCCTTCGGTTCTTGATTCTCATACCTTGGGTAAAAGACTTTATGCATTCACCCTACAATTCATCTCATGATTTTATACACTTGCATAAGATCACCCCTTTGCCTCCTGCACTCAGAAGAATAAAGTCCTAGCTTGCCCAAACTCTCCACGTAGCTCAGGCCTTCAAGTCCTGGCAACATACTTGTAAATCTTCTCTGCACTCTTCCCAGCTTAATAACATCCTTCCTTTTGCAGGGTGGTCAAAACTGAACACAATACTCCAAATGCCAACATCGTGTGCAACTGTAATGTAATGTCCCTACTTATATACTCAATATCCTGACTGATGAAGGCCAATGAACCAAAGCCCTCTTTGCCATCCTATGTACCTCTGACACAACTTTCAGGGAAATATGTACCTGTACTAGATCTCTCTGCTCTTCAACACTTTTCAGAGCCCAACAATTCACTCTAAGGATCCTGCTCTGGTTTGACTTCCCAAAATGTATCTGCATTAAAATCCATTAACTATTTTCTTCAGCCCACTTGCCCAACTGATTGTGATCCTGCTGTAATTTTTGATAACCATCTTCATTATCTATGATCCCAGCACTTTAGTGGCATCTGCAAACTTACTCATCGTGCCTTCTACATTGTCATCCAAATCACTGATAAAAAACACAAGCAGCAATGGGCCCAGCACTGATCCCTGAGCCCAGCAAACACCACCAGTTGCAGGCTTCCAGTCCGAAAAACAATCGTTGACCACCACCTTTTGCTTCTTTCCGTGAAGCCAATTCTGTTTCCTGCAGTTATCTCTCCTTGGATCCCATGCAATCTAACCTTCCAGAGCAGTTTATCATGCGGAACCTTAAAGGCCTTGAAGAAGTTCGTATAGACAACATTTATGGCCTTGCCCTCATCAACATTTTGGTTTTTGAGACACGATATCTCATATATAAAACCATGCTGACTATTCCTAATCAGCACCCATCTAATAAAAACAAAAGCTTACAAGATTCTTGGCTATATGCAGCTTACAAAAGATAATATGTTTTTTATAAAATACTGGTTAGGCTCAAATGGAATATTAAGATTACTTGTCGGCAACATACTTTTAAAATGTTAAAACTTCAGAAAGGACATTGAGGAATTTTATTGAAAAGATACTGGTTTGATGAAGAAAATGGAGAAATTATTTATTCACCATAGAACCGAAAAGGTCAAAAGAAATGTTGAGAGAAGTGTTTAAAATATTTCAAGTTTTGATAGGATGAAATGGAGAGGCTGTTTCACACAAGGGTCAAACACCAAAGGTTGCAGAATTAAACTAATTAGCAAAGCTAGAGGAGATAAGGGAGAAATGAAAACATTTCTGCATCAGTTGTTATGATGTTAATTGGACTGTGTGACAGGACAAGGACTGAGGGTCAACAACAACTTTTTTACAAAGGAAAGGATTAAATAACTGAAAAGGAAAGACCAGAGGAGAGGACATGGCACTTTTATAGAACCAGCAGAAGCACAAGAGCCCAATAACCCTTATTGTAAATTGGAAGATTATGGGATGGAAACAATTGGTCATGTTTCCCACTCCGATAATACAATTATATTGTAATGCAATATCACTTGCATCATACTAACAATTGCCATTTGGGTCTCCCTAGTGGTGGTACAGAGGATTCATTTTCAAACAGAGTAATACCTTGGTTCTGTACTACTACCCATTAACTATCCAAAGGGAGCAATGGCACATTACGGAGAAACCTGCATAGATTAACGACCCTAACGGCAAGACTCTCAGGAATCTTGAAGATGTAGGTAACATGCAGGCCACAGTTCATCAGGTACACATACAAGCACATTCTATATCTGCTGTCCATATCTCCTTCTACCATCCTTTCAGGCATTGAGTTCCAGATCTTTTTTTTCCACTCATAGGATGGTAGCAGTCTGGAACTCAATGCCTGATGCTGATATCCATAGCACTGAATCAGCTTGGACTTACCAGCTCCTGAATCACTGAATTTTCCAGCTATCTCCTTTAGATGCACTTTGAGGCTTAGTGTGTGGTCCAAATCACACTGGAACATCAGGAGTGGAATTACATCTTATCCAGTTACTCTAGAAAATCACATTCGGGGTGCTTTTGGTGATCCTGCTAACAAGATGGAAAGCCACCATTATTATTATTATTTTCCAGCGAGGAGGCATAGGGGTGGCTGGAGCCTCAACTTCCAGAAGGTTCCTGTTCTGGCAATGGCTCAGAAGTAAAATTAGAGTGCTCCAGTGTTTGGAAAAACTGCTTTTCAGATCTTGATCCAACCTGCTTTCCTAATAACTTAAAATATCCCATGGCAGTACTTTGACAAGGAACCGAGCAGCTTTCCCTAGTATTCTGGCTAATAAATACCCCTTAAGCAACGTTAATAATATATTCATCATCATCATCATGTTGTGGGTCAAAAATTGTCAAACTTTTTTGGGGCCTATTGTAAGGGACATAAAAGTGATTTATCTTTCTACATATTTTATTGTGATCTGGACTTCTGATCAGTTAAATTAAAAGCCCAATGCAAAGCAGGGTGCTACCTGCAAATGCCTGCCTTTGCACTGACCCGAAACAGTCCTAGTTTGTGTCCACAATATATCACTGAGGAGAATTGATAAAAGCTAAATTAAAATCAGTATGTGCCACATAGTCCGACCAAACATTTACAGGGTTCATCACCATATGCTTGGTAAATATTATGAGATTCTAATAATATACTATGGATACAAAAATAATTGCAGGGCTATATTTTCAGTGGCTGCAAAGTTGGCTGCAAATAATCAGGACAGTGTTTCTTTTCCAGATTCCATGATAAAATTGCACACATTTCTTTCTAGTTTAAATTGTTATGATTAGTTTAAAAATATAAAACCTAACAGAAAGAAACAATGCTCCAGAAAATGTGAAAATAAGGAAAAGTAATCAGAGCTGTTTCACTTGTAAATGAGCTAACAGCAGTGAAGTTTATTTATTGCCTGTTGTTTAAATATCAACGTTATCAAGCCGATACATTATCATTTACCATCATGTTATGCTCCAACTGCAACACTTACATACTGGAATACTGAAATAATTAAAGATCCTTAAGCCACTTCAAAATACTTTACAACTGGTTGAAATTAACTTTTTTATAACCACATGCCTTAAACGACAAAAAGACATTTAATATTGTCTTGAATTCAAATATTCAGTTTTTTTTTTCCTTGTAACTTACCTACATCACCCAAAGCTGAAAATTTTGAATGTGGATCAGAATGTTACCACAAAGGAAATGACACAGGCTGCATGGTAGCAAAGAAGTAGAGTTACAGTGCCAGAGACCCAGGTTCAATCCTGACCACAGGTGTTGTCTTTACAGGTTTGTACATTCTCCCTGTGATCGCGTGAGTTTTCTCCGAGTGCTCTGGTTTCCTCCCACACTCCAAATACGTACAGTTTGTTGGGTTAATTGGCTATGATAAAATTGTAAATTATTGTCCGTGGTGTGTAGGATATTGCAGGGGGTGATCGCTGGTCAGCGTAGACCTTGTGGGCCGAAGGGCTTGTTTCCGCAATGTATCAATAAAGTCTAAAATAAAAGACACAAATGTAACCTCTGTCACTCAGGGCATGAATAAATGTTTATTTAAAACCCCATGAAGGATAATGCGTTGGAAGTGTGGGATAGAATGGGAAACACCCTCAGGGTGCTGCAGCAGTGCGGACTCAACACATCAAATACTTAAAAGCATGTGAACTCCTATAATGATATCTTGATCCAAGATCAGGGTCGGGCTCTGAAAACCATTCATAATCATATTTCCATCAGCATTACACAATCCAGCTGTTAACAGCAACAATTTTTAGCTGTGATCTTACTCTGAAAAAATGTTCTTATATCTATCTGAATTGTTGTTTAAGTGATACAAGCTTATTTAGGTAGCCTAATCACTGATAGTAAATAGTTCTCTTACAAAATAGACCTAATTAATTGGCTAATGATTTCAGATTGGCATGTATTCAAAAACCAAACACAGTGGAGCAACAGCAGAACATTCTATTCACATTTAGGGCAGTATTGTGGTGCAGTTGGCAGAACTACTGCTACACAACGCCAGATAATCGCGTTCAATCCTGACCTCGGGTGCTGTTGCTGTAGAGTTTGAACATTCTGCCTCTGACCTCATGGGTGCCCTCCGGTTTCTCCAGTTTCCTCCCACATCCCAAAGTCGTGTGGACTTGTAAGTTAATTGGCCTCTGTGAACTGCCCCTAGTGTGTAGGGAATGAATGCGAAAGTGGGATAACATAGAACTTATGTGAACAATGATCAGTTGTCAACATGGACTCTGGTGGGCCCAAGGGCTTGTTTCCACGTTGTATCTCTAAACACAAGAGCAAATGGGTGAAATCAAGGACAGTTGAGAATCAGTTATATAGGGAGGTTGTAAAAGTGTGGACATTTCTCTCAAAATAATATTTAATGCAGATCATGAATGCTGCTCTCAGACACCGAGAAAGCTAATAGAAGATAGAATTGTGAGGGATAGGTAGGTAGGGAGAAATTACTTTGTCCAGCAAGTGTGTTGGTAGCAGAGAACGTAGATTTGAAACAAAAGCTAGAGGGGAAATGAAGAGATATGAACCCAAATTAAGGATTATGAAGTTCTGGCCTGTCCCAGCTGAAAAGGCAGTAGAATCAGATTCTATTGGAACTGTGAAAAAGGAAGTAATTGATACCGAGAACATTTTCTGGGAACGTTTGAATTATAGGACTAACTTGGGCAGCTTGTTTAAAGATCCAGCATGCCCACGATGACCTGAATGGCCCCTCTCTGTGCTGTAATATTCCATGGTTCCATGATTCTAAGTTCTCGCTTCTTATAACCACTCTCAAGTTATCTGTTCTTCATCACGGTAGCTGGTGTTGTCCACAGATCACAATTAGCAAGATTATTGCAACACGCTTCATCATTTGTGGTTAGTCACTTGGATTTATTTTTGTTTCTGCGGATTAATTCCCCTCTGTTATATAGGTGATTATCTTGTTCACTCAGTGTGTTCTCAATTATTATGAACATAAAAGCACTTTCATTGTCCTGACTATAGACATGCTTGTAAAACTTCATTGTTCAATTTTAAATGGCTACACTTTTGTGGTCTAATACCTGGGGACTTTTCACATTAAACCATGAAATAGAAATTCTTTACTTCTGAACTTCTGTTACGTTTACAGTTCATGGGGCTTGTAAACAATCAATTATTTATTTACCAGGGTATACAATCAGATCGTTATATTTTTTAACTCTTCTGAATCATTGTGAAGGATCTTCAGAATAAAGTATGGGATTTCCTGGGTGTGAGGTGAGGGACAATTATACGGCAGAATTAGGAAACAATTAATGGTATGACAGCAGATCCTCGAACCTACCTTCAGATAGATAATGGTGGACAAGATAATATGAACACAAAACAGGCAAATATTGCTGAACTCTAGTAATAGGAATAATGTTACAAAATCTTCTGGTCCAAGTCCATGGCTCCCTGAAAATGGCAACACAAGTAGATAGAGTGGTAAAGAAGGCATATGGTATGCTTGCCTTCAGGACATTGAGTACGAGAGTCAGGAAGTCATGATGCAGAACATTGGTTAGGCTGCATTTGGAGTATTGTTCTGCTCACCTCATTACAGGAATGATGTTGAGGCTTTGGAACGGGTGCTGAAGAGGTGTACCAGAAAGATGCCTGGATGAGGGGGTATTAGCTACAGGAAGAAGTTGGACAGACTTGGATTGTTTTCTCTGAAACACCATAGGTTGCGGGGAGACCTGATAGAAGTGCATGAAATTATCAGAGACATAGATATGGTAAACAGTCAGAATCTTTTTCCCAGGTGGAAAAATCAAATACTAGTGGGCAAAGCTTTAAGGTGAGAGGGGTAAAGTTTAAGGAAAAATATACAGGGCAAGTTTTTTTTTTCACACAGAGGGTCGTAAATGACTGGAACATGAGGACGGGGTGGTGGTTGAAAAAGATACGTTAATGGCATTTAAGAGACTTTTGGATAGACATATGGAGATGCAGGAAATGGAGGTATGTGGGTTATGTGCAGGTAGGTGAGTGATGATCTTGGCACTACATTCAGCACAGACATTGTGGATCGAAGGGTCTGTTCTTGTGCTGTATTGTTCTATGTTCTAAATGAGGTTATTCTGTATATTAGAGATTAAAATGTATTGTGATGAATTGCTAAACAGAATTAAATTATCCAGGAAATGCATTAAGCAGAGATGAGTCATTAAGGCAATACTTTTCTTTCAAATGTCTCCAAGTGAGGGCATACCACTGACAGTGGCGGGGGAGTGGTAACCAAGTAAAGGAAGTTAACGTTGAAATGTAAACAGGAAGCATTTGTTGTATGAATAATGAAGTTTGCCTACTTAAAATAACTCTCCCAAATAAGTGAATCAAATCACTACTTTTCCTCCAGTTTTGTAAGTTTACAAAAAAGGGAAAACATTATAAAAGCAGATGAAACCAATATATTTGTGGAGACACAGGAGTCTGCAGATGTTGAAATTTTGAGCAAATAATAAGTGCTGGAGAAACCCAGCATATGAGGAGAAACCCACCATGGAGGGAATGGCCAGGTGACACTTTTCGTCAAACTGCTATTTTTGCTGACGTTTCTCCAAGGTGCCAGCATTGCTGATGGAAGACACATGCAAGTGGTAATTGATTTTGAGGTTAAAAGAGAAAAGTAAAGAGAGATGAACTTTATTACATTCCATGAACCTTACATAAGTCAGTTTCTACCTTAGTCAAAATCATAAACTCTGTCTGCACAGCGCTTCATATTTTGCTTGGGCAGCTTACAGCCCAGCGGTATGAGTATTGATTTCTCTAACTTCAAGTAACCCTTGCTTTCCCTCCCTCCATCCCTTTCCCATCCTAATTCTCTGACTAGTTCTACTGTCATCCTGATTATATATTACTGATTGTATACCGCATTGTCATCTTCCCCTCAGCTAATAATGAACCATTCTACATTTCCTTATTGTCATCCACTTTGATCTGTTGTTTTCTGTCCTTACCCTTCTATATCTCTAGAATCCCACTCCCCTGAAGGAGGGTCTTGACCCGAAACATCACCTCACTCCAGAGATGCTGCCTGTCCCGCTGAGTTACTTCAGCATTTTGTATCTATAGGGCCTGTCCCACTGCGGGGACCTAATTTGCGAGTTTAGAAGAGTTTAGGAAAGTGCCATAGTCTTGTTGTATTGCCAAAGTAGAAACCTCCTACGACCTCCTTCGACTATGTAGAGAACCTCCTACGAATATGTAAAAGACCACCTACGACCATGTAGAAGACCTCCTTCGATCTCCTTCGACCTCCTTCGACGATGTTGAAGACTATTCGACTATCTATGATTTACTCGCCGATGCTCTCTGGAAAATTGGACACCGAATAATGGAGAGTGAAGATGACCACCTTCGGCTACCTTCGACTATACTAACACTATCTACGACTACCTTTGACTACCTTTGATTACCTTCTACTATCTTTGATTACCTTAGATTGCCTTTGATTCCCTACGAATAACATGGCGACCTACTACGACCTACTTCGACTAAACCTACGAGTAGAAAAATATCGATATTTTTCCATGCCGGACAATTTTTACTGGCGGACAATTTTTCAGCATGCTATAAAATACTAGAAACTGAGGCCACGAGTATGCGGGAACATCTCTCAAGCATGAAGGAGCGGTACAATTACCTCCTAGGACCACGTGTCGATCATGCTGCGAGTTTGAGTCGAGCGCAAACTCTTCTAAATTCGCAAATTAGGTCCCCGCATTGGGACAGGCCCTTATCTTCGGTGTAAACCAGCATCTGCAGTTCTTTCCTACACATGTATGAATCATCATTCAGTACAGGCGGGGTGCCAGGAGAGTGGATAGTGTTGTGTCTCTATTTAAGAAGAGCCTTAAGGAAATGCCTGGGAACTATAGACCAGTGAGCCTAACATCTGCAGTAGGCAAGTTACTGGAAAGCATCGAGATGCATCACAGCATTGGGAACAGCTCCATTCAAGACTGCAAGAAATTGCAGAGAGTTGTGGACATAGCCAGACCATCACGTAAACCAACCTCCCTTTCATTGACTCCATCTACACTCCACAAGACTGCCAGCATAATCAAGGACCAGTCTCAACCTGGTCGGTCACTCGTTTCCCCCCCTCCCATCAGGCAAGGTTTGGAAGCATAAGCTTCCTGATTCAGGGACAGTTTCATCTCAGTTGTTATCAGGCAACTGAACCGTCCTCTCATCAGCTAGAGTGCGGTCCTGACCTGCCATCTATGTATGTCATTAGAGACCTTTGAACTATTTTTAATCAGACTTTATCTTGCATTAAATGTTGTACCCTTTATTCTTTATACACTGTGGATGGCTTGTTGTAATCATATATAGTCTTCTTTGACTGGATAGCACGGATCAAAAAGCCTATATAAAAAGACACTATACCTCAGTACACTTGACAAAAATAAACTCAATTAAACGAAAGTATTCAGAGGAAGAAGATATATATACATTTGGAATAACAGAGGCTGATTAGTGATGGTTTTGTACGTGGGAGATCATGTCTCATGAATCTGATTGAGTTTATTGAAGAAGTAACCATACAGGTTGATGGGGGCAGAGCCATAGATGTTATCTATATGGATTTTAGCAAGACATTTGATAAGGTTCAGTGTAGCAGGCTGCTCTGGAAGGTCAGATCGCATGTGATTGAGGGAGAGCTAGCCTGGATAGAAAATTAGGCTCCATGGAAGCAAAGCGTGACAGTGGAAGATTGTCTTTTAAGTTGGAAGCCTCCAACTACAAACATAGAAAATAGTTTCAGGAGTAGGCCATTTAGCTCTTCGAGCCAGCACCATTATTCAAAATGATCATGGCTGATCATCCTAAATCAGTACCCCCTTCCTGATTTCCCCCCATATCCCTTGATTCCGTTAGCCCTACGAGCTACATCTTAAAAACATCCAGTGAATTGGCCTCCATTGCCTTCTGTGACAGAGAATTCCACAGATTCACAACTATCTGGGTGAAACGTTTTTTTCTCATCTCAGTCCAAAATGGCCTACCCCTTATTCTTAAACTATGACCTCGGGTTCTGGACTCCCCCAACATCGGGAACATTTTTTCCTGTACTAGTGGTGTGACCCAGAGATCGGTGCTGGGCCAATTGCTGATTGTGCTTTATATTTGTGGAAATGCATTGCAAACCCCATCTATATCACATGTTCTATTATCTGTTTTATTTTCATCAAATACATCCTTTACATTTACCCAAACTCGAGTAGCTTCTTTTATGCCACTTCCGCTTTCAAATCTCTCTCTACATCAGTCATGACAACTTGTGACCCTTCCCATCTCTGTCCTGCACTCTGCTCTTACTATTTATTTGGTCGGTTACTACAATCATGACCTGGGACTGTTTGATTCTGCCCTCGCATTATCCTCCTCAAAATATTCTTGCCTTTGACCATGCCTTTGATTCCCTTCCCAATCCCTCTTTTTTTTTTCTCCATCTTCATATTACATTCAGTGTTCATTCTTTGTCCTGCTAACATGTATTAATTTGAAATACTTTGGACGTGCATATTCTTGTTGCACTAATGGGTCTGTTTCTCCTGCTGGGTCATTGAGTTGGGTCAAATTCTAATTGAAATGTTGCAATTGATTGATGTGTCATAATGGCAAACAGTCTAACAAATTCATGCTTTAATACAACAGCTGCTTTAAGCATTAAATGCTGATTCCTGAACTGGTAGGAAATAACATTGGGCCTTAATATGGGTTTTTTTTACCCACTATGAATCCTTCCACACAAAGACAATTTCATAAACAGCAACTTTGTACCAGCATAGGAACAAAGGACACAATGTTCATTTGGTACAGGAATCAGTATCAGAGCAGATGTGCCCATGGATTTCATAAGCCTGTCTGCTTTTAAAATTATTCAGGACAATCAATTTGTAATGCTTTGCTGTTGTTGCCAAGCTAACGAGTACAGTGTTCCTACATACTAGGATTGAAGACTCAAACAAATATCTATCCTGATGAATCATCATTACCAGATCCAATGCCATGAATTATTTTGATGTGTGCATTTATAATATACACAGTCTACTAAATATATCAAACCATGTAATTAGCTTTAAATTCAGCAAATCTCTACAACCCAATTGATACCTACGGTGATTGCAGCAATCTGTAATGCAAGCCTTATTTCATCCGAAAATGTTATAAACCTCTATGAAGCAAGAAACTAACAAAATAGGCTCGTTATAGCTGGCAAAAGGATACATGGAGTAATTTCCCAGCTGTGGCCCTCAGGGAGCACAAACAGAAATTTAATTATTGGTTGCAAAATCCTCACCACATACCAGAATTTCTACTGCGCCTTTTAAAGGCTCCACAGTACACAGTCATAAGATTGTCTGTACTAAAGATG
The DNA here is from genome assembly GCA_035221665.1 of Okamejei kenojei. Classification (NCBI taxonomy): domain Eukaryota; kingdom Metazoa; phylum Chordata; class Chondrichthyes; order Rajiformes; family Rajidae; genus Okamejei; species Okamejei kenojei. The sequence goes on along the minus strand of CM069148.1, from coordinate 25,917,819 downwards.
AGAATATGTTTACCCGAAAACAGTTTTCCAATTATTTGTTTACCTAGCATTAACTTCACTTTTTTAAAGAAAGGGTTATTCTTATTCAGAATGGCTTTTAATGCTGCTTTCACTGTTACAGATTTGGTAGGCACTATTAAATCAATCATTTTCACAACAGAAAAATTAGGGAGCTGTGAACATCTGTAATGTAATAAGCAAACTAATTAAAATTAGCCAAGCACTATGGCTCTGACACTAAAGCACAGAGCAGGCATCAGTACTTCCCTACACAGACATGTCCTCTTCCAATTGCTTCATATTTGCTATTAACATTAGAACATCATCACATCACTAATAATGTTAGGGTTTATTTTGGAAATAAATGAATATATTTTTATTTAGAATCACATAGCTTCATTCCCACAGTCTTCATTGCAGTATTTTTGCACTACCTCTTACCTCTAATTTGTTTGGTTGCTAGTCAAGTCGTAAAAATGTTAAGAATTTGGAGGGCTGAAAACAATTTTTGATAATTATCAATGGATATCCCCAGGCTTTAAAAACTAATACATTTATTACCCATATCTCCCAATGTATTTTTCATCAAATACCTTCTCCACATTCCCAACAGCCATGACCACTAACTACGTTGCTCGTTACAAACATCCACCACTCTCTGCATGAACGAGATACATCTTTCACTGATCCAATGCTGATACTGATCCAAATATACAATGTCTCAATTAATGTATCATACAACCTATTATGGATCCTCACCATAATAGGGAGGAGGAGGAGATGCAACCAATGGAGATGCAATACTTAGAAAATTAGACACAAAGTGCTGGAGTAACACAGTGGGTCAGGCAGCATCCCTGGAAAACATGAATAGGTGACATTTTGGGGTGGAACCATTCTTCATACTGATTGTAAGGGGATTGGGGGGGGGGGGGTGGAAAGTTAGAAGAGAAAAGGGGCAAAATGTGGCAGTTAATAGGTGAACACAGGCGGGGAGCTTTTGATAGGCAGATGGTTGGACAAAGGCAAGAGATGAAAAAAAGTTGTGAATTGTGAAGCCAGAGGAAGGAATGTAGGCGGAGGTGGAATGTTAGTGGATGCAATAATTATTAATTAACCTCTTCTCTTCTCACCAGCTAAGGATGCAAACATAATTCTAGGTAAAGCAGCTATTTCCAATATAGTCTCATTGCACTGGATGCTCACAAGGTGATTGGAGAAACCAAACACAGATTGAGTGATGACCTTGTGGTGCACCTGCGCTTGGTCCATAGGAATGATCCCGAGCTTTCTATCGCGTGCCACTTAATTCTACTTTCATTCCGATTTGTTTATCTTATTTATATATATAAATATAAATGACTTGGACGTAAAGGTTGATGAGTATGTTTGCTGACAACACCAAAATTGGAGGAGCTGCAGACAGTGAGAAAGGCTGGAAAAGATACAGTGGGATATGGATCAGCTGCAGAAATGGATGGAGAAATGGCAGATGGTGTTTAATCTGTGCAAGTGTGAAGTGTTGCACTTAGGGAGGTTGAACATAAGAGGAGAGTATACAGTTAATGGCTAGGCCCTTAACAGCATGGATGTGCAGAGGGATTTTGGAGTCTAGACTCTCTAAAGGTGGCAACATAAGTAGATAGGATGGTAAAGTAGGTGTATGGTATGCTTGACTTCATTGCTGGGGCATTGGGTATAAGAGTCAGGAAGTCATGATGCAGCTTTATAAAGAGTTTTGTTAGGCCGCATTTGGACTATTGCATGCAGTTCTGGTCGCCCATTACAGGAAGTGTGTGGAGGTTTTGGAGATGGTGCTGAGGAGGTTTACCAGAATGCTGTGTGAATTAGAGGGTTTCAGTTGGCAGGGCGGGTTGGATTCAAAAACTTCAAATTGTTTTCTCTAGAACATAGGTTGAGGGATGGCTTGGTAGAAGTATATAAAATTATAAGAGGCATAGATAGCGGAGACAGCCAGAACATTTTTCCCAGGGTGGAAATGTCCAATAGTTAAGGGCATAGCTATAAAGTGAGAGGAAGAAAGTTTAGTGGAGACGTTCGAAGCATTTCTTTTGTTTGTACAGAAAACGGTAGGGTCCGGGAACGTATTGTCAGGGATAGCAGTAGGGCATAGGTTTAAGGTGAGGGAGGAAGATTTAACCTTTGACCACATGGGTTTCCTCCAAGTGCTCCAGTTTCCTCCATCATCCACATGCAGGTTTGTAGGTTAATTGGCCTTTGTATGTTATCTCCAGTATGTATGTAGTGGATGCAAAAGTGGAATAACATAGAACTAGTGTGAATATAACCATCAATGCCCAGTGTGGACTAGATGGGCCAAAGGGCCTGTTTTCATGCTGTATCTTTCAATCAATCATTCAATATTTTTTCTTCTTTTGAACCAAGTCCCAAGAGTTCAAAAGCTCAAACTGTTGAGTAAAATCTTTTGTCACAGTTGGTCAGGAAATGGGACATTAAAGGAAAAGATGGACAAAAATAACCCATTCAATTTTAAATAAATCTGCCCTACTGCTCTCAATGTATGTAGTTAATGATGATTAATGAAACGTTTTGTTCTGATAGTTCATTTAATCATACTGACCAGTGGTGAAGACAATTCAATTAATCACTGACAACTATATAAGGGAACTATTATAGACTTGAAAAATAGACTTTTTTTTACCTTTCATCACAGTGAGGAGGTGCCTGGAGGAGAATCACTGTGATGGATGCTTGTGTTAAAATTGTGTTTTGTTGCTTTTTTACTGTTATGACTGCATGGCAGCGACATTTCATTTTGAATGACAAATAAAGAAATTTAATTCAATAATGCAAGAATCATTAATGCAGACTCGGCTCCTGATTCCAGCCACATCTCCTGCTTTTCTTTCTGTCTCGTCAATATGATACAAACTGTAAGCATTCCATTTGACCCCAAACTGAATGTAGAACCTCACAAAATTCATCTTCAGTCAGTAGATCTCAGTACTTTATATGTTTTTAAAAAACGTTTCTCCAAAATTAATTTGTTTAGACACGTACATGGATAGGACAGGTTTAAAGGGAAATGGGCCAAACACAGCCAGGTAGGACTAGTGTAGATGAGACGTGTTGGCAGGTTCAGGCCAAGGGGCCTGTTTCATGCTGTAAGATACTATGATTCTATAACTTCCATGCAACTGAATCTCAGGGGTAGATTATAACAAGCTAAATAGCACGCTTAGTACTGCCAACCTGGAACCACTTTTTAGGTATACACTAGACCGTTGGGTCCCTGTCATACAGGAGGCCTGGTCCCCCAACACAACCTGTTCCCCCAACCCAATATTCCACCACTCACCCATATCCCCCAACTGCGCAGGGGCAGCTCATTTTCATATTATCCCCCAGCACTCCATCCCCCTCCTCTTCAGCCTCCAGCTTTTTAAACTTTAAAAAAAAATGCAATTGTACTTGTTGCCAGGACAAAAAAAAAAATCCAATTGCACTTCCCCTGCCTCCCCCAGCATTCCCTCCCCCTCCTCTTTATAAACTTAAAAAACTTGCTGCCAGGACTCAGTGTTCTGTGATTGCAACATTGTTGCAGGCAGGGCCAGCAAGGATTTGGATTTTTGATACTGAGAAGTTAAGTGAAAAGTCAAATTAGTTAAGTTTTAAATGTGAATAACTTGTAAAATATACCATCAATCTGAACAAATCTTGATACAACACACCACAGGACAATGGTGAGTCAGGTGGTCCAAAAATTGTAGCGCTATCATGTACCATTTTGGCATAATTCAGGCCATGAATTGCATGCACGCACACAGACAAGAGGAGAGTTTTAGTAGTATACAGACCAAGGGGTACCCATTGGGTCCCGTCCTATCAATACATGGTTGTGGAGGGGGGGGGGGGGGAGCCTGCGGCATCACACACAGAGATACAGCGTACAAATAGGCCCTTCGGCCCACCGAGTCCACAGCGACCCACACACTAACACTATCCACACTAACACTAGATGAACGTATATTTTAATGGTGAAAGAGAAGGGTGAACATTTTCTGAGGGAATCAGAGGATGTTGCACAGGCTGGTGAAGAAAATTGCCCATAAAAGGCTCTTTCAGCAGGGGGCTACTGAGTTCTGGTCCAATAGGTATGGTTGGGTACTTCCAACAGGCAGTTGACGGGGAACTTCCTGAGATAATATGAACGTATTCTTTGAGTGTGTCTGTGCCATTCAGACAAATGCCCACACTTGTTCTGCATGCTCCTGTGGCCAGATGGAAAGTAGATTACATTTCATCTCCTTGAGAATGGAATTCAATTACCTTTCCTTATATAGCAGTGAGAAGCAAACTCTGAAATGCAAGAGCAGCAGCAGCCTCCTGGAATGATCTGTGATTGCGTAGGATGGAACTGCAGATGCTGATTTAAACCAAAGAAAGACACAAAATGCTGAAGTAATTCAGCGGGACAGACAGCATCTCTGGAGAAAAGGAATAGGTGACGTTTTGGGTCGAGACCCTTCTTCAGACTACTGAAATATGACCTTTGATTGTCAGGCAAAGACTGATCATGAGCTTGACCCTCATGGGGAAAGCAATCCAGACACCCAACAGAGTTTGCAGGCAGTCACGGGACTCAGTGAGGACAAAGAATATAGTATAAATGTTGTCCCTGTAACTGACATGGTTTCATGGGATAGCGATTCCTAAAGCATGATTTTTTTTTTTGAGGGCTGTGCAATGGTGCAGCAGGAAAACTCTTTGCCTCATAGCTTCAATATCCTGGCTTAATTTCCAGCCTCCGATGCACTCTCTCCCTGTAACACTGTTTTCCACCAAGTACACTGGTTCTCTTTTCTCACATCCCAGCGAGGTGTGGTTAATAGGTAAAAAAGCTACTGTCAATTATGCCTGGTGTAGGCGGGTGATGGGATAATCCGAAGAGTACTGCTTATAAGGATATATATGTAGGTAATAGATTATAAGGAAATAGATCGGGCAAGTCTCTTGCCCAGAGTAGGTGAATCGAGGACATGGGTTTAAGGTGAAGGGGAAAAGATTTAAAAGGATTCTGAGGGGTAACATTTTCACACAAACGATGGTAGGTGTATGGAACGAGCTGCCAGAGAAGGTAGTTGAGGCAGGGACTACCCCAACATTTAAGAAACAGTTAGACAGGTAAATGGATAGTACATATTTGGTGGGATATGGACCAAATGCAGGCAGGTGGGACAAGTGTAGCTGGGACATGTTGCCTGGTGTGGGCAAGTTGGGCCTTTTTCCACACTGTATCACTCCATGACTATAAATGAGAGAAGTAAGATTGCTCTGAGATTGCTCTGAGAGCTGGTATAGATTTGATGATTAAAAAGGGATTTGGGAGAGTTTTCAGAGTTCGTTTGGAGGTGTAATTATTGAGAGGGAGGGGGTGCAGAGCAAAGGATAGAAGGTACTTTTAAACTTACCTTATGTTATGCAGTGGATTTAATGAAATCCGATTGTCCCAGGAGTGCCCAATGAGTGGATAATGTGTGATAGTGCCATCGGCAAAGCTCCAGATTTGCAATTGGAATAATACGATTTGTTTAGTGTGAGACATGAAAACAGAATTCCTGCCAATAAGTGCCCGGTCCAATTTCCAGAAATGACCAGGAAATGGTCATTATCATACTTCACCCTGCAAAACTCATTATCCTGGGAATGCCACTCATTAGGGACTCCTGGGACAATCAAATATTATTAAATCCACGCTGGACAGGGTAAGTCTTAAAACTTACCATCTATCCTTTGCCCTGCACCCCACTCCTTAATAATTAGGTGTCCCCACAACTATGAAAGCTGTCCAAAATCCCCCATCACCCCTGTTAATTAGTTGTGGATCTAAATGGGTGCTGTCCAGCTTCCAGCTGCTATTATAGAAAGACAAATACTGAGATCAAGTATGTTTTCAAACCACAGCATTTTATCTAACTTTTAATTTAATTATAAGGAATATAGTTGTACCAATACTGTGATTTAAAGAAAGCTATGTTTAAAGCAAGCTAAGGGGAAAGATAGGAACCCAAAGAGCAACTTTTTCCACACAAAGCGTGGTGGGTATAGGTTGTCAAGGTGAGAAGTAGTCGAGATAGGTTCAATAACCACATTTAAAATACACTTTTAGTACACGGTCAACATGTTGGTGCTGCAGTAGAGTTGTTGTCTTACAGTGCCAGAGACCCAGGTTCGATCCCAACTAAGGGTGCTGTCTGTATGTATGTTCTCCCCATGACCCCATGGGTTTCCTCCGGAACCTTCGGTTTCCTCCCACACTCCAAATACGTACAGGTTTGTAGGTTAATCAACATGTATAAATGTAAATTGTCTAATAGGACAGTGCTAATGTGTGGTCGGTGGTCGGTGCGGACTCAGTGGGCCGAAGGACCTGTTCCGTGCTGTATCTCTAAACTAAACTACATGGAGAGGTAAGGTTTAGAGGTATATGGGCCTAATGCAGGTAAATGGGACTAGCTTCAATTAGGCATCTTGGTCAACAAGGACGAGTTGGGCCAAAGGGACTGTTTGCATATGGTATCACTCCAACTTCAAACTTGTACTACTGAAATATAAAGTACTCTGTGAAATTCAAAACCAGTATATCCTTGGACTACTCAGTATTTCCTGAATATGATTAATTTACAGTTGTACAAAACTTTGGTGAGGCCACATTTGGAGTATTATGTTCAGTTTTGGTCGCCCTGTTAGAAAGATGTTATTAAGCTGGAAATGGTGTTGAGTAGATTTACGAAACTGTTGCCAGGACTCAAGGGCCTGAGCTAAAGGTGGAGGTTGAGCAGGCTAGGACTTTATTCCTTGGAGTGCAGGAGGATGAGGGGCGATCTTATTGAGGCCTTAAGATCACGAGGGGAACAGATAGACATAAATGCATAGAGTCTTTTACCCAGAATAGGGGAAATCAAGAACCAGAGGATATAGGTTTACGGTGAAGGGGAAACTTTTTATTGGAAAAACATTTTGTGCTGTGTACTAATCTGCCCTGCAAGCAAGGAAGAGTGTGCCAGGAGTTTGAGTGATTAACCTTTTTTGAATGTTAAGCCAGGAAAATGCGTAGGTATGGCTGCGAGTCTCATAACAGGGCTAAATATGTGAGGTTGAGATGAACTGATGAAAGAAAGATATGTCCAGACTGATGGCAATGTAGTGCATTGCAGGCGTGTGAGCCTTGTGGTGCATTTGAAGAGATATCACATTTGTCATTGCATTCAATACATTTGACCATATGTTTCAGATCAGTGAATGTCTCGCAGTATTAGCCGAAACAAAAGTTGATTTCTGGCACTGATTTCCAGGCCCATTTATATCCACTATCATTGGAGACTTTATACAAAGGCCACCCGTGGATAAGGGATACCTCTCCCCCTTTCCAACCTTCACCAAGACTTAGAGTGCAGCATCAGAACACATTTGAGCTTGCCTTCTACTACTTTGCTGGCAAAATGCACTATTTTTTCAAATGAGCTAACAGACTAGTGTTAACTGGATACTGTGCTACAGTACTGGCTCCCTGCTAGTATCTGGAGTCAGGGGACCTAGGCAAGGTATTAAATGAGTACTTTGCATCTTTTTTCAACAAGGACATGGTGTACAGTGAAATCAGTGTGTAGAATACTAATATGCAAGGACAGTTTGAAATAAAGAAGGAGGGGTCGTCTGAGGATCAGGGAAGCCTCTGGGGATCTGGGAAGCCTCTGGCGATCTGGAAAGCCTCTGGGGTGATGATATCGAGGCTATTGCGAAAACATGGATGCGAGAGGGACATGCTCAATGTTTCAGATGTGATCGGGAGAGGTGGAGGAGGTGGAGGAGTTGTGCTGATTGTAGCTGTGGCACTCGGAGAGAATGTGCAGAGCAACTTTTTACACAGCGGGTGGTGAGGCAGATATGATACCCGCATTTAAGTGACCTTTGGGTAGGCATATGGAAATGCAGGGAATGAAGGGATATGGATAATGTTCAGGTAGATAAGAGATTGTCTTGACATTATGTTCAGTGCAAACATTGTTCTGTACTGTTCTACGTTCTAATACCCATACGTTTCTTCGTGTGAAAACTGATATATTGCAAAGCTCTACATGCATGCAGCTGCCTGATTTAGTTGTTGCGCTGTTTGCTCTTTGACAGAAGATGACTGTTGTAGTTAATGCACCTTGACCCTGGTATAATACTCATTTCATATTTAATGCAAGAGCACAATAATTCTGCAGGTCTTAAAGAAAAAATATTTATTACTCTTTTTAAATCTGCAATTTCTAACCCCTTTTCCACCCCCACATTTTTCCAAGATGACCACATCATTATAAACGGAGAACATGTTTGGATTTAAAGAGATTGGTTGTTGATAACAGGATCAAAGAGATACAAGAGATACATTTACTAAAATGTTATTTTCACTGCAAACTTATTTTGGCGGTCTCAAAGAATTTACAAGTGTGCACAATGAAATTTGTTGGCACTTTTTAACTACATTGTTTGACCTACCAACACACCAAATTTATGTGCACAGTTTTAGATCAAAGACAATTTAATAATGTTGGTAACTGGATACAAATCAGATGGGCCTTTTTTTTCTTCTTTTAGAAGTTAATATAATCAGTGTTCAACCCACCAACAACTAAGAAAGATGAAGTTTAAGTGTACAGAAGGGAAAGGTTTGTGCTATACAGTGTTATATATCAAATCTGTTGCCCTAATGCTCCCCAGTGAGAAATTCAACTCATTGCATTGCATGGTCTTTCAGATTTCCTTGAAATGTTTAGTTCTAAATGATATCACAACGATTCACCCTCGAACTGAATCTTCCTACCACAACCAGAGAGCAGTGCTGAACAAATTTGCAATTTGCACTAAATGTTATTCCCTTATTTTGTACTGTATCTTATACACTGTAAATGGATTGATTGTAATCATGTATTGTCTTTCTGCTGACTGGTTAGCACGCAACAAGAAGCTTTTCGCTGTACCTCGGTACGTGACAATAACCAAAACTAACGATGTGTTAATCCCAGCCTTTCCTTATGAAATGCAAAACCCAAATTATGATGACATTTCCTAGGAAACCACTCCACACTAGATATCTGCATCTAACCCCATACAAGAAAACTGTACATCACCCAAGATTGGTTAAATAATAGCATCTAATCCATGTCTAAAAGTACTATAATTTCCCCTCGCAGTTTCGGGGAAATAGTTTGTGTGTGTGTGATATAGGGTTAGATTCATAATTCTGTTCATTCATAATTCTGTTAAATTTTGTTAAATATTAATATGTTAACAAATTGCCTTTTTTAATGTTTTTTTAAAAAGCTTTTCTTTTTAAATGGCTCATGTGCTGTGTTTGAGTTTGAGTTAATTTTTGTATTACTCTTTGTATTACTCTTGCACTCTGTAATTCATCTGATCACACAGTTCATAACTGCGGTATTTGGAAGAATAATAGCAATATGAAGATTCCAGTTGCTCTACTCTTGGAATGTTCCTTAATCATTTATTGTGTCTATGGAATTGTTTTTCAACAATAAAATTGGTCTGGTCTTCCCATAGCCAGAGAGTGGAATGAGATCTGTCTGTAATGGTGGGGTTATCTAATGAAGTAATTAACAAAATAAAATTTGTTTTGAGCTGGATTAAAATTGATGTATAACTTAAGGATGGTTTTATTCAGCGACCATACAATTAATTAGATTGTGTAGGAAAGGAACACACATACACACATATATGAATGTGATATAGATTTATCTAATCATATAACACACACATATATTTCTCCAGATTTGTATATATAATGATAATCTTTATTTCGGACACAAGGCCCAGACAAGGGACAACATCACATGAAAATACATTGCAAACCTCCCCGCAACTTTACCTTGGTGACCCAGCCGTGCTGAATCAGGACAGACTTCCCACACGCTGTGGAAGGAACATAGTCATAGGCAAGGCATCTTTTTGATTTTTATTGTGGCGGAGAGGCAGAAAGAAAATGAGGAGAACATTTTTACCTAAGATGTTTGATTTTGACGAGGATGTTTCCGTAACCGGCTTCTGGCTTCGCACTAGTATCTTTGCTCCGCTATGGCGGACAAAGATGGCGGAAACGGAAGCCGGTTACGGAAATGGGGCCGAAGATTACCCATGAATCTGCCCATGACCATCTTTTTCGTCGAGTGGACTATCTTGCTCCGCTATAGGATTTTTGGTAAATATAGTATATACCGAGCAGAACAGGAGACACAAGGAACTGCAGATACTGCTTTGCCAAAAAAGACACAAAGTAACTCAAAGAGTCAGGCAGTATCTCTGGTGGACATGGATAGATAATGTTTTGAGTCAGAACCCTTGTTCTGAACAGACCAAGAAACTTGCTGGACAAATACTCAAAAGATAATGAGAGTTGACAGTCCAGCTGTTAATGCGAGGGGTCATGCACCCAGATGCAACAGATGAAGAAGCAAACATGACTGAACAAAAGTCATACAACATGGAAAAAGGTCTGTTGGCCCAACTTGTCGTGCTGACCATGATACGCCATCTGCATTCATCCCCGACCCACATTTGGCCTGTATCCCTCTAAACCCTTCCTACACATGTACCAGACCAAATGTCTTTTAAATGTTGCTATAGTACCTGCCTCAACTACCTCCTCAGATAGACACAAAATGCTGTACTATGCAAGGTTGCACAGTCTTGGAGTTGCTGCCTTAAAACGCAAGGATCCGGGTTCAATCCTGAAAACAGCACCTGTAGTTCCTTTTTATTACATTTCAATTATCTCCTCTGGGCTCGGCATCATGTTTAGCACAAATATTGTGGGCTGAATATTGTGGCCCATGCTGAACTGTCCTATGTTACATGTTCTACCACCAACCCTCCCAATCTGGATTTAGACAAGGACAAGAGAAGTGAGGAGGAGATCTTATAAACCCTCAAGACTACTCCAGCATTCAATGAGATAATAGCAGATTTGATTTAGTCTCTAATCATAGAATTACTGTAATCAAATTGCAGAATTTCTGAATACTGGTTATCTCAGAGTCATAGAAACAGCCCCTTCAGCCCAAATTGCCCACACTGACCAACATGCCCCACCTATGCTAGTTCCACCTGACAGTGTTTGGCCCATATCCCTCAAGACCTATCCTATCCGTGTACCAGTCTAAATTTTTTTTTAATACTTGGTAAGTACCTGCCTCAACTATCCCCTCTATCATATACCTACCACCCTTTGTGAAAAACTTTACTAAAGTTGCCCCTCTAGTCAAAACGTTTGTTGAAAAAGTTCATATGCTCAAAATATCCAGGCAGATTGGTTCTAGGCTCCAATGAAGTATCAGCAGCATTCAACTCAAAGAATCAGATACTGTTTAAAAAACTGAGAAACTACCTTTTGCTCTCAAAGCTAGAATGTTTTGGTAATTAAAGCTAGAAATGGCCTTGATCTCTGCTGCCTATGTGTGTCCGATGCCACCTCCTTATTGCTGGCAATTGCCTCAGCTCTCCCGTTTTCCAAGCCTACTTACTCTCACAGGCCTTGCCCTTCACTCTAGCAGGGACATACATGTCATATATTGTGAGCAAATTTGGGCACCAGGTGCTGGCTCTGGAGAGGGTCCGGAGGAGGTTTATAAGAATGATCCCAGGAATGAGTAGGTTAACCTATGATGAGTGTTTGATGGCACTGGGCCTGTACTCGCTGGAGTTTAGAAGAATGAAGGGGGACCTCATTTAAACACATAGAATAGTGAAAGGCTTAGATAGAGTGGATGTGGAGAGGATGTTTCTGCTAGTGGGAGAGTCTAGGACTAGAGGGAGGAGATGAATAGACAAATTTATCTAGTCAGAGGGTGGCCAAGTCAGTGGATATTTTTAAGGCAGAGATAGATAGAGTCTGAAGAAGGGTCTTGACCCGAAACGTCACCCATTCCTTCTCTCCAGAGATGCTGCCTGTCCCGCTGAGTTACTCCAGTATTTTGTGTCTACCTTTGAATTAAACCAGCATCTGCACATAGATAGATTTCCTACACATAGATAGATTCTTGATTAGTACAGGTGTCAGAGGTTATGGGGAGAAGGCAGGTGAATGGGGTTAGGAGAAAGAGATAGAGCAGCCATGAATGAATGGCAGAGTTGACTTGATGGGCCAAATGGCCTAATTCTCCTATTCCTTATGACCTTATGCCCTGAACTCTTGTCATCACACTTCTTAAAGAATTCCACTTTCCGGACGTTCCTTTATATACAAACAACCTACTCCAATCAACTTGAACAATTTCCTGTCCGATGCCGAAGTTGGCCTTGCCCCAATTCATAACTTTAACTCATGGGCCTACCCTGTCTTTATCCATAACTATTTTTAAGCTTATCGAACAATGGTCACTAGTCCCAAAAGGCTAGCTTGTGGACATTTCAGTCACTTGCCCCTCACAATTTCTTAAGCATAGATTAAACTTTGTGTCTCCCATGTAGGCCTCTCTACATATCGACTGAGGAACTTTTCCCGAACACATTTGACAAATTCCACCCAGTATAAGTCCTTATCACTATTCCCATTTTATTTTGGGAATGTTAAAATCCCCTACTGGACTTCCGGTGGCGCTATGGAGGGCTAGAGGATAACGCCAGCCAGCTCCTCGCAAAAAACGGGGAAAAAACGGGGGATTAACGGACCTACCTGCTGCTTGCTGCCTGCCGTCTCTGCACCGATTGTTGTGAGTGACGTCATCAGGCGCGCGACTGGTTATGTCTACAACACGCAGCCCACCCGAAAAACCGAAAATTCGATCGACCAGGCAGAGACCGGCAGAAGGCCTGACTGAAGCCTCGGACCTCATCCCAGGAAGATGTGTCGAAAAGAACAGCGAAAAAAAACGGAAAGTGAAGAACTTAAAACTTATTTCACGTGAAATTGCTGGTTTAAAGGAGGAAATAAACCAGATGAACACTGAAATGAAAGAATTACATCTTGAAACTAATTCCAATATTAATACCAAGGCCAAGAAAATATCGGAAGATTTGAAGAAAGAAATCGCAGAAATGATGAGTGAAATGTCAAAGGAGATGAATGATAAGATTGAAAAGGTGAAAACCGACTTTGAAAAAAGGCTGAATCCTGTGGAGAAGGCACTGGACCAACAGACGGCTGGTATAAAAAGCCTTGAAGAACTAGCCGACATAAGTGCTCGGACTACAGCAAAGCTTGTTACAGAAAATGAACGTCTAACGGACTTATTGACCAAAATAACCGAGAAATGTACTGAACTAGAAGGTCGCCAGAGAAGACAAAACCTAAGAATCGCGGGTATTCCTGAAGGGCGAGAGAAAGATGAAGATCCCCGAGAATTTACTGCGAATCTACTGCAAAATGTTTTATCTCTGGAACAAAAGCCTTTACTAGCCCGAGCACATAGAGTGATGAGACGTCAGACAAGACCAAATGCCCCCCCAAGACAAATGATATTAAAGGTACAATATGACTACGTCTTGGAGGAGATAATGCAAAAAACTTCGAGAAACAGAAACCTTGTATTTGAAGGACACAGGATCAGTATCTATCGAGATTACCCAGCAGAGGTTTCCAGGAAACGAAAAGCATTTAATGAGTCTAAAAGTCTCCTGAGGGAGGTGGAAAACTTGAAATATGGCCTGAACTACCCAGCTACTTTAAGAGTTACTTTTAACAAGAAGGAATATTTCTTCTCCAATCCTGTGGAAGCACTGGACTTTGCCCGGAAGATTAAGACCTGAGAAGGACTCATCATCGAAAACACTGACTTTCCTGGACTTTACAAGAATTTACAAGACTCTGCAAGACTTTACAAGACTTTGCAGGACCGGATGGAACTGGATAGCGCTGGATGGAAGCTGGAGAAAGATGTGGATCGGAAATCCTTACATGGATACTAATAATTAGTATAACTACATTACTAATACAAACAACTAATAAATATTAAAATTATTCTGTGGTATTTTCACTAATCACTAATTTTACTACTAATATAATAACTAATAAATATTAAATTATACCGTATCACTTTTACTAATGACTAATGTTCATTTATATTGGAATGATTAGAGTCAAATATAGAGCCGGAGTTCATTTGTCCCCTTTGGAAACTTTTCTTTTATACCAGTAATTTTCATTTTTATTTCTTGTTTTCCTTTCTTTTTGTGTGTTTTTTTCATAATTAGATTTTCAAATAAGTTTTAAATATATGTATTTTCACATTTTCGATTATTATAATCCGAATATTTATTTATTTATTTATTTTTAAAAATTTAATACCCCCAGTAAAATATCATTATGGAATAATAATTCCAAAAAACCAGGGAGCTGGTTAAGTTAGTAACATCAACTACGGAAGTCGGTACATGGTTAGCCATGCTAGTATGGCTAGCACTAACTACAATAATACTAGATGTAGTTTTTTCCTCCTTTGTGCACTATACTAACTTCTTAATCTATCCTCTCTTCTTTTCTTTTATAAACTATTATTGTTTTTTTCAGTTTGAATGGAGTTATATATTGGATCAAAGGAGATATACACGTGAGAGGCATTCAAGGGACTTAAAATTCATCTATTTGGTGTTCGGGTGTAAGGTCAGGTCTGTCGGGCTGAACCATTGGCTCTATTACAGACCCCCATAGACAAAAGATGCAAGACTTAAAAATGAATACGGGGAATGAAGGAATAACGTTTTGTAGCTGGAACGTTAAAGGTATTAATGAACCAATTAAGAGAGGTAAAGTATTAGCAAATTTTAAAAGCAATTAAAGCTGATGTAATTTTTATTCAAGAAACTCATTTAAAAAAAGATGCTGAGCATAAGCTGAAAGCTAAATGGATAGATAAAATGTATCATTCTTCTTTTACACATAAATCAAGAGGTGTAGCAATATTATTTCGTAAAGGCATTTTATTTAAACATACATCAACTATAACTGATAACGATGGCAGATACATTATTGTAATAGGAGAATTAAATGCACAAAAAATGATTTTTGTTAATGTATATGGACCAAACTTTGATAGTCCATTGTTTTTCAAGAAAATATTTAACAATATCCCGGAATTAACACAATATAACCTAATAATTGGAGGAGATTTAAATTGTACACTAGATCCTTACTTAGACAGATCTACAAGACAAAGGAAAATCAAATCCCATTCCAGTGACTTATTAAATGCATATATGGAAACTACTAATATTAAAGATGTTTGGAGAGTAGAAAATCCCACTGGACGAGAATACTCCTTTTATTCGCCGGTACATAAAATCTACTCAAGAATAGATTACTTTTTGGTCGATGCCAAACTTATTTCACTCACTTATAATTCTAAATATCACAATATTATAATTTCAGATCATGCACCTTTAACATTTAAGATTAAAATAAATGGTAAAACAGAAAAACGGGGACAATGGAGATTTAATCCACAAATTTTAAAAAACAAAATAACTCAGGAATATATTACAGAACAGATCAAGATTTTCTTTGAAATAAATGATAAACCGGAAATATCTTGTTCCTTATTATGGGAAACGTTTAAAGCATATCTCCGGGGAATCATGATTTCCTCTCAAGCATTTTATAATAAAAAGAATCGAAGGGATCAACAAGAGCTGGAAAAGGAGATTAAACAATTAGATACAGAGAATGCAGCTAATCCATCCATAATAATACATAATAAAATTGCAGCACTGAAATATAAATTAAATTAAATATATCCAGATCAAGTTGTAAAACTTTATCAACACACTAAACAATTACAGTTTGAATTTGGAGATAAACCTCAAAAATTATTGGCTCGCCAATTAAGGAAGATGGAGGCAGAAAAAATAATCCACAGGATTAAATCGCATAATGGCGAACTTTTAATACGACCTAAAGATATTAATGAGAGATTTCTGCAATATTATAAAAACTTATACACTGCTAAAACAACAGAAAACAAGATAAGAATAGAAGCATTTAAAAAAAAATGTAATCTGAATGGGTTGGACTCACAAAATAGAGAATCATTAAATGCTGAAATTTCAGTAAAAGAAATCCAAGAATCTATTAGATCATTAAAAAATGGTAAAACACCGGGACCAGATGGTATTGGCTCGGAATTTTATAAAACATTTTATGATCAGATTGCACCACGTCTGAAAACATTATATGAATATATATATACACAGCAGAAACTACCAGAAACATTAAATGAATCTATTATAACACTTATACCTAAAATAAACAAAGATCTGGATGAACCAGGATCATTTAGAGCTATAGCTTTTTAAATACTGATCAAAAGATATTAACTAAAATATTAGCACAAAGGCTAAGCACAGTTATTAATGAATTAATTCACCCTGATCAAACAGGATTTATACCAAAACGATATTCCTCATATAACTTGAGACGGTTATTCAATATTATATATTCGAAAAGAGGTATTAAAAAAGATCTAGTAGTTATTTCGTTAGATGCAGAGAAAGCCTTCGATCAGGTGGAATGGTCCTGTTTTCGGTTATGGAAACTTTTAAATTGGGAGAGAACTTCATTACTTGGATCAAATTATTATACACTAACCCAACAGCCAGAATAATAACAAATCAAATGCTATCAACTAAATTCAGTTTATCTCGAGGCTGTAGACAAGGTTGCCCTTTATCCCCACTACTGTTTGCACTTGCAATAGAACCGTTAGCTCAGAGGGTGAGATCACATCCTGAAATATATGGGTATGATACTAGAGATACTAAAAATAAAATGTCCTTATACGCGGATGATGTATTATTTTATATCACAAAACCAGAAATTAGTATCCAAAATTTGTTAAAATTAATAACTGAATTCGGATCTTTTTCAGGATATAGTATCAATTGGAATAAAAGTGAACTTATGCCACTAACGGTAAATAACTTACACATATTACAACAATTTCCTTTTAAGATAACAAACGAAAAAATTAAATATCTTGGAATTTATGTAACAAAAAGATTTGATTCTTTATTTAAATCTAACCCCACTATTATTGAATAAATTAAATAAGAACATTTTATATTGGAAAACTCTACCCATTTCAATGTTAGGTAAAATTAATGTAATAAAAATGATTTTTCTTCCACAATTATTATATCTTTTCCAATTAATTCCGATATATCTTCCTAAAAATTTCTTTAGGAAGGTGGACTCCCTAGTTACTAACTTTATTTGGGATTATAAGAGCCATAGAATAAATAAAAAACATTTATGTAAATTAAAAATAAATGGAGGTTTAGCACTACCAAACTTTATGTTTTATTACTGGGCAGTTAATATTAAAAATATGAATTTTTGGTTAGAAGAGACAGATAACCAACCAATTTGGTTAAAAATGGAAAAAGAAGATTGTTCTCCTTTTGAAATCAGTTCAATAATATTTGCCAATATTAATTTAGGTAAGAAAACCTATAGTGAAAACCCTATAATAGAAAGTGGAATATGTATTTGGAAACAAATAAAGAAAACATTAAAATTGAAATCTATACCACTAGCCCTTACCATTGTAAATAATGTTACATTTAAACCTTCAATGATGGATAAAGGCTTTTTACAATGGAAAAATAAGGGAATTATTAAGATGGGCGATCTCTACAGGGAAAACTCTTTCCTTTCATTTCAAGAATTACAACAAATTTATGGATTACATTCCAAAGATTATTTTAGATACTTACAAATCAGAGACTATGTAAAAGCAAACACACAGGAACTTAGAAATAGAAAGACAGAAATTTTAGATGAATGTCTAAATAAACATCCGACCACAGAAACAATGATTTCATATATATATAATATCCTATTGGAAAATGATGTCCCATTAACAGAAATATATAGACAATCATGCGAAAATGAATTAGGTCAAATTATAAGACCAGAAGTATGGGATGAAAGTTTACAACACATACACCATTGTTCGGTAAATGCTAGACACTCTCTTATACAATTTAAAATATTACATAGACTACATTACTCAAAATCCAAACTACATAACATTTTTCCAAAAGTATCTGCCATATGTGATAAATGTCAGCACTTAGAAGCTAATCTGATACACTCATTTACAAATTCAAAATTTTGGATAGAAATATTTAGGATAATTTCGAATGTTGTTAATATGAATCTGACTCCTGACTCAAAATTAATAATACTAGGAATACTGGAAACAGATCAATTAATAACAACAAATCAAAGAATTTTTATTGATTATAGTTTAATAATTGGGAAAAAATTTTAAAATTCTGGAAAGGTCCTACATCCCCCACAATCAAAATGTGGAATACAGAAATGTCGGAGACAATCTATCTATCTATGCCTTAAATATATCCACCGACTTTGCCTCCACAGCCATCGTGGTCTAAACCAAAACGTCACCTATTCCTTTTCTACAGAGATGCTGCCTGATCCGCTGTGTTACACCAGCTTTTTGTGTCTGTCCGGTTTAAACCAACATCTGCAGTTCCTCCCTACTCACTATCACTTTAGTTCTTTCTCATCAACCATATCTTGTTTACTGCATCTTTATGTCTCATAAAGATTTTAATGGTAATTTATTTGGGAAATTATCCAAAGAGGGAGTTGCTGTTTTATACTTGTCCTTAACGTGTCAATTTGGGGAACTTGTGAATGAAGTATTTGACCATAAAAATTCTGAGCTATTTCCTAAAACTGTTTATTTTAAGATCAAAGTTTAGTAATCTGTGGGAACAAAAAAATATTGTGAAGTCATTACTTGATAGCTGAGGAATTCTTTTAAGATACATTTTCATGAAAAAAAGGGCAAGCAAGTTAGAACTTGCCAGGTTACAGGTCAAAAAACAGGCATGTGTGATGAAGAGAAACTGCCCATCCAGAGAACATCACAGATGCAACAGATCGAATAGCATCAAAGATAGACACAAAAAGCTGGAGTAACTCAGCAGGTCAGACCCGAAACGTCGCCTATTCCTTTTCTTCAGAGATGCTGACTGACCCGTTGAGTTACTCCAGCTTTTTGTATCTTCGGTTTAAACCAGCATCTGTAGTTCCTTCCGACACAGACCAAATAGCTTTGTTCTGTGCTGTAGTTTCTAAATTCAAAAATGGATGTTTGCAATGACTTGTTTTATCATGAATTTCAAAACAAAAGTTCATTTCATTTGTCCATTAATGGCTACTGTCATTATAAAGGCTCTGTTACATTCTTAAATGTTTGCAGGCTTGGAAAGATTCTATGACTCATTATTTTCAACAATATCACAAATACCAAGATAACATAGAACATAGAACAATACAGCGCAAAGACAGGCCCTTTGGCCCAAACGGTCTGTGCCGAACTGGATGCTAAGCCCATCACTTATTTAATTAATCAAGTAAAATAGAACAGTGGTTTTGCTTAGATACAGTAGATTGCATTTGTTGGAAACGGGAGCGAAAAGCACACAGTTGAAGGAACTCAGTCTGAAGAAGGGTCCTAACACAAAATGTCATCTGTCCAGTCCAGATAGTGCCTGACCCGCTGAGTTCCTCCAGTACCTTGTGTTTCTCACTCAAGATTCCAGTATCAGCAATTTCTTGCATCTCCAATTGATGTTCCTGGTCTGGATCATTCAACAGCTGCCTGGCCCGCTGAGTTCTTCCAGCAGTTTGCTTTTTGCAGTGGCTTTGTGTTTTTGTTTGTATGCTCTGTCACAAGCATTGAGAGTCCCGAAGACCGTGTTGCTTGCCTGGTGCCCAGGTTCTGGACATCTAATCTGACTGCAGAGGAATTTGGAGTAGGAGGGGAATGATCCAGTTGTCGTGTTCCATGTGGGTACCAACAACACAGGTAGAACAAGGAAAGAGGGGTTTTTTCTGAGGGAATTTGAGCAGCTTGGGATTAAATTAAAATGCAGAACCAAAAAGGTAATAAATCTCTGGATTGCTACCCGAGACACATCACATTTACATAGGATTAACAACATTGAAGAGTCAAACATGTGGCTCCAAAATTGGTGTGGGAGAAATCGGTTTACTTTGTAGGACATTGGCATCAGTGTTGGGGAAAGAGTTGGAGGTTTCAATGGAATGGACTCCATCTAAACCCTCCTGGGACTAGTGTCCTGATGAATTGCATAACTTGGGCAGAAGATAGGGCTTTAAACTAAATAGCGGTAGAGTGGGTTTAACAGATTGGAAAAGTACAGATGAAGTTAAAGAGATGGAGAGTACAGGAGAGGTTACCAATGTCTCCAGAATAAGAAATAGAGGTTTGGGAAGCTTTTAAAAACCAACAGAAAGTAACTAAAGATACAATAATGGAAAATGATTTGTGGTCTCGACCCGAAACGTCACCTATTCCTTTTCTCCAGAGAAGCTGCCTGACCCACTGAGTAACTCCAGCTTTTTGTGTCGGTCTTCAGTTAAACCAACATCTGCAGTTTCTCCCTACTCACTATCACAATCTGTTAAACTCACTATCACTTTAGTTCTTTCTCATCAACCGTATATTTATGTCATATTTACTGCATCTTTATGTCATATAAAGATTTTGATGGCAAATTATTTGGGAAATTATCCAAAGAGGCTGTTTTATACTTATCCTCAACGTGTCAATTTTGTGAACTTTTGAATGAGGTATTTGATCATGCCTAAATGAATTGGAAGGGGATGGAACAGTGATTTAGTTTAGTTTAGAGATACAGCGTGGAAACAGACCCTTCGGCCCGCTGAGTCCGTGCCAACCAGCGATCCCCGCACATTAAGACCATCCTACACACACTAGGGACAATTTTACACATACACCAAGCCAATTAACCTACATACCTGTACATCTTTCGAGTGTGGGAGGAAACCGAAGATCTCGGAGAAAACCCACAGGGTCACGGGGAGAAAGTACAAATTCCGTACAGACGGCACCCATGGTCAGATTCAAACCTGGGTCTCCGTCGTTGCTAGCGTTGTCGGGCAGCAACTCTACCGCTGCACCACCATGCCACACTTGTTCTACCGTGCTACTATACTACTGTGATTTCATGGTGTTCCTCTCATACGTTCATGAGGAATAGTAGAATTAGGCAATTCAGCCCATGAAGTCTACTACGACATTCAATCTATCCCTCCCTCCTAACCCCATTCTCCTGCCTTCTTCCCATAACCCCTGACACCCGTACTAATCCCAAGAATCACATGGGATCCAGAGAAAGCTAGCTAGCTGGATACAGAATTGGCTTAATGGTAGGAAATAGAGGGCAGGAGTGGATAATTGATTTTCAAACGAGGGACATGTAACTGGTGGTGTGTTTTAGGCATCGGTGATTGGTCCATTACAGTTGGTTATTTATCTCGCCGATTTGGATGAGAATGTACAAGCCATGATTAGGAAGTTTGCAGATGTCACTAAAATAGATGTCAGGAATTACAACATGAGATTGATCAACTGGGCAAGTGGGCTTCTTGTCCTTCTTCTTTCGTGTGGCGTGCACAGCACAGCCTAAAGTTGTTGGACAACTTGTTCTACTTGATCTTCCGTTTGTGCACGTCGAGTTGATTGCATTAGTCGAAACGGGGCGGACCACGTGAAGGTTGCAATCTCCCACCCCGGCAGGTGGGCTGAAGAATGGAGTTTAATTCAGATAATTGTGAGGTGTGCATTTTGTGATGTCAAACCAGGGCAGGACATTCTCAATGAACGGTAGAGTTAAGGAGAGTGTTATAGAGCAGAGGGATCGAGGACTACTAGTAAACAGTTCCCGGAAAGTGCCTTTGTTGGTAGATTGGGTGGTGAAGCTGGCCTTTGGTATGTTCACCTTCACCAGTTAGGGAATTGAGTACAGAAGTTGGGACGTTATGTTACAGTTGTACAATATATGTTTGTGAGACCACAATTGGAATATTGTGTTCAGTTTTGATCACCATGCTGCAGGAAAGATGCAATTACGTTGGAAAGAATACAGAGAAGATTTCCAGGAATTTTGCCAGAACTTGAGGGCCTGAGCTATAGGGAGATTTCGGGCAAGCAAGGACTATATTCCTTGGAGTGCAGAAGATTGAGGGTAATCTTAAAGAGCTGTATAAGATCATGAGGGGAGTAGGTAAGATGAATGCACAGAGTCTTGTTCCAAGGGTAGGGGAATTAAGAACTTGAGGGTATAGATTTGAGGTGAGATGGGAAAGATTTAACAGGAACAGGATAGGGCAACTGTTTCCATAAAGAGGGCAGTGGACTGCCAGAGGCAAATACTTGAGACAAGTAAAATAACAATATCTAAAGGACATTTGACCAAGCATATGGATAGAAAAGATTTGGAGGGATATTGCCCAGGAGCAAATGGGACTACCTTGGAAGTCAAGGGACCAGGTTGGGACCCAAGAGGTCTCTTGGTCAACATTAAAGAGTTGGGCCAAAGGGCTGGTGTCTGAGCTGTATGACTGTATAATTGTATGTATCTTGCTGAAGCGCAAGTCAGTCTCAATGGGGTCAGATGCCCTACTCCTGCACCTTTTGATATGTGCTTACCTTCTTACTATTGAGATTGCTTGCTATAGAGATTAGCCTGAATCAACTGGCTAAGGACATCAGACAGATGTATTGTAGTAAAGGGAATCTAACTATTATATATAGTTGAAAGTGGCAATAGAAAAAGACAGGTTGAATACAAAAACTTTAACAGGAACAAGTTGAGACAAATAGCTTAATCAGCATGTTACTTTGTCATTTATTCAATGTTTTAGGTGTAAAGATGTATAAATATTTGACTAAAGTGGAAATTCTAACAAGACTGTACATCTAGGCCACAATCCTATAAAAGTATCACCATGTGTGCTCTCATTATACAAATTTTCTGTGCAAAGGTATGTCAGCTATTATGTGTAAAATTCATTCAGTTCATATCAGAATTTAAGGTGGCTCTGAGAATTTCACATTATTGTTCCATTTTTGTAGTGATTATTTGATTTCCACAAATGTTTAAAGAATAGCTTAGAATTTATTTCAAGGTAAATTATGGATGAGCATGCAATGCCCGGACTGATCCCATTTGGTTTGCAAGATTATACGTGAAGATTTTTCTTTCTTCACATCTAAAATGGAGCCTCTGGCTTCTCCTCAAATCTCCCTCTAGTGGCTAGCTGAAAACAGACAACCAATTGGAAAAGAGACACACAAAGAACAACTGATGCTGGAATCTGGTAAAGAGCACAATGTGTTAGAGTAACTCAGGCTAGGCAGCATCTCTTGGACAGGGCAGGCAGCATTTCAGCTTAAGACATGTTCAGATGGCATGGTGGCTCAGTGTTAAACCTATTGCCTTACAGCGCCAGAGGTCCGGGTACGGTCCTGACTACGGGTGCTTGTCTGTGTTGCAAGGGAACAGGTTTGAGAATCTCATTAGTAGAACAGAAAAAGGCTCACTCATCTGTTTAGTTGCAGTTCAGTTTTATTTGCAAGAGAGGATAAAAACAATACTTGTCTCGGTATGCGTGGGGTCAGTTTTACAGCAGCACATGTCTCTCTCTCTCTCTCTCTCTCTCTCTCTCTCTGCCTCCGTCCGCAGCGCTGATCGCGACTCAGCCCGTCGGTGAACCCCTCTCGTACATGAACTTGAACTAACTTCTAGCTTACTGGCTCCTGCCTTTATATAGGTTAAAAAAAAATCAGGTGTTGAAATAACCGCCAGTAAGTCCTGGCCAATAGAGCTGCTCCCAAATTCAATCTATAACCAATGGCAGGGACTGCATCCCAGCAAGCCCCCTCTCTCCTCCCCTTTGGGAACAGACGCTGTCAGCCGCAGACTGGCGCATAAAGCAATACACAGCGCTACAAATCAATACACACAGCATTGCCAGTTTGGCGCATAAAGATTTAAACAGAGCTCTGTCGGCTTAACGCCTGGGAATTTAAACAAAGAGCTGCCGGCTGCAGCGCTATGGGCTCTAGGTATAGCGCTACCAGCCACAGCGCTATGGGCTTTAAACATAGGGATATGGCCACAGCGCTGTGTGTCACAGACTGTTCGGGAAAATTCTCGTATAACAGTTTGTACTGAGTTTGTACGTTCTCCCCGTGACCTGTATGGGTCTTCTCCAAGATCTCCGGTTTCCTCCCGCACTCTAAAGACGTACAGGTTTGAGGGTTCATTGGCTTGATGTAAATGTAAAATTGCTCCTAGTGTGTGTAGTGTGTTAATGTGCGGGGATCGCTGGTCAGTGCAGACTCAGTGGGCCGAAGGACCTCTTTCCGCACTGTATCTACCACAGTAGTCGATGGGAAAAACCTGCGAAAGAGGTGGGGTTGGGACAAAGTCTGGCAATAATAAATCCTCATATAGGAGCTCCACAAGGATTGTAATCGTGTATTGCCTTTCTGATGACTGGTTAGCATGCACCAAAAAGCTTTTCACTGTCAAAAGGAATAGGAGTAGAATTAGGCCATTCGGCCAATCAAGTCTACTCCACCATTCAATCATGGCTGATTTATCTCTCCTAACCCCATTTTTATGCCTTCTCCCCTTAACCTCTGACACCTGTCCTAATCAAGAATCTACCTTAAAATATCCACTGACTTGGCCTCCACAGCCTTCTGTGGTAAAGAATTCCACAGATTCATCACGCTCTAAATACATTTCTCCTCACCTCCCTCCTAAACGAACACCCTTTACTTCAGAGGCTATGATCTCTAGCCCAAGACTCTCCCACTAGTGGAAACATCCTCTCCACATCCACTCTATCCAAGCCTTTCACTATTCTGGGTGTTTCAATAAGGTCCACCCTCATTCTTCTAAACTCCAGCGAGTACAGGAACTGTGCAGACAAATGACCATCACTGGTTAACCCATTCATTCCTGGGATCATTCTTGTAAACCTCCTCTGGACCCTCTCCAGAGCCAGCACATCCTTCCTCAGACAAATGTGGCCTTACCAGCACCTTTATAGAGCCTCAACATCACATCCCTGTTTTTTGTATACAAGCCCTCTTGATATAAATGCTGGCATTGAGTTTGCTTTCTTTACTACCAATTCAACTTGCAGATTAGTACACGGTACACGTAACAATAAACTGAACTGAACTGAAACAGATACAGGTGAAGGAAGTTTTGATTGTGGCAGGTGGGTAAACAAAGGCCAGAGATAAAAAGAGGAGCAGATGAGTGAAAGAGGCGTGAAATATAAAAGCCAGAGTGAGTGGAGATGAAAGAGAGGCGGGATATTCGGAGAAATTGATGTACACCAGCGAAGATGGTAATCAAAATTTTCAACAGGAATTGATCAATTGGGAAAGTGAGCTAAGGAGTAAATAATAGAGTTTAATGCAGTTAAGTTAGAGATGTTGCAATTTTGGAAGTCAAACCTGGGCAGGGCATTCACAGTGAATGGCAGGCCTCCGGGGAGAATTTGAGAGTCGAGGGATCTAGGAGTGCAGGTACATATTTCCTTGAAAGTGTTGTAGATCAAGAAGGCTTGGTGTATTTGCCTTCATCAGTTGGGGTATTGAGTATAGAGGTTGGGATGTTATGTGACAGTTGTAGAAAGATAGAAACATAGAAACATAGAAAATAGGTGCAGGAGGAAGCCATTCGGCCCTTCGAGCCAGCATCACCATTTATTGTGATCATGGCTGATCGTCCCCTATCAATAACCCGTGTCTGCCTTCTCCCCATATCCCTTGACTCCATTAGCCCCTAGAGCTCTATCTAACTCCCTCTTAAATCCATCCAGTGGTTTGGCCTCCACTGCCCTCTGTGGCAGGGAATTCCATAAATTCACAACTCTCTGTCAACATTATTCTAAGACTGTGGCCCCCTGGTTCTGGACTTGCCCAACATTGGGAACATTTTTCCTGCATCTAGCTTGTCCAGTCCTTTTATAATTTTATATGTTTCTATAAGATCCCCCCTCATCCTTCTAATCTCCAGTGAATACAAGTCTAGTCTTTTCAATCTTTTCTCATATGACAGTCCCGCCATCCCAGGGATCAATCTCGTGAACCTACGCTGCACTGCCTCAATCACAAGGATGTCCTTCCTCAAATTAGGAGACCAAAACTGTACACAATACTCCAGATGTGGTCTCACCAGATCCCTATACAACTGCAGAAGAACCTCTCTACTCCTATACTGAAATCCTCTTGTTATGAAGGCCAACATTCCATTAGCTTTCTTCACTGTACCTGCACGCCAACTTTCAGTGACCAGTGTACAAGCACACCCAGGTCTCTCTGTACCTCCCCCTTACCTAACATAACCCATTTGAGATAATAATCTGCCCCCTTGTTTTTGCCACCAAAGTGGATAACCTCACATTTATATATATTATACTGCATCTGCTATGCATCTGCCAACTCACTCAACCTGTCCAGGTCACCCTGCAAACTCCTAGCATCCTCTTCACAGTTCACACTGCCACCCAGCTTTGTGTCATCCGCAAACTTGCTAGTGTTGCTCCTAATTTCCTCTTCCAAATCATTAATATATATGGTAAACAGATGCGGCCCCAACACCGAGCCTTGCGGCACTCCACTCGCCACTGCCTGCCATTCTGAAAAGGACCCGTTCACTCCTACTCTTTGCTTCCGGTCTTCCAACCAATTTTCTATCCATGTCAACACCCTACCCCCAATACCATATGCTCTAATTTTAGTCACCAGTCTCCCGTGCGGAACCTTATCAAAGGCTTTCTGAAAGTCTAGATACACTACATTCACTGGCACCCCTTCATCCAATTTACTTGTCACATCCTCAAAAAATTCCAGAAGATTAGTCAAGCATGATTTCCCTTTCATAAATCCATGTTGACTTGGATGGTGAGGCCACAGTTGGTGTACTGTGTTCAGTTTTGCTCATCTTGCTTTAGGAAAGATGTTGTTAAGCGCTTATTTACAAGTTTGTTGCCAGGACTCAAAGGCCCAAGCTACTGCATAAGGAGGTTGGCAGGCTCCTTTATTCCTTGGAGCGTGGAAAAATGAGGGGTGACCTTACAGAGGTGTGTCAAATCATGAGGAGAATAGATAGGGTAAACTCAGAGTCTTTTCCCCCCAGAGTGTGGGAAATTAAGAACCAGGGAACATAGCTTTAAGGTAAGAGCGGAAAGATTTAATTGGCATCTGAAAGGCGTTTTTTCATACCGAAGGTGTGTTTATATCGAACAAACTGCCAGAGGAGGTAGTTAAGGCAGTTACTATAACTACACTTAAAAGATATTTGGATAAGTACATGGATAGGAAAGGTTTAGCAGGTACGTGGGACTAATGAAGAGAGGGCATCTTGGTAAGAATCGCAAGTTGGGCCGAAGGATTCTTTGACTCTACCCAAGGAATAATTGTTGGGGAAACTCCCCTGCAGCAGTTGAGAGGGGAGATAATGTATCAGGTTCATGTGATTCAAACCATAAACGTTCAGCTTCCTCCAGTAATAATGCAATTAAAAACATGAAGCCAAACACTGTGGTTCATTTCTGTTGGGGCAGTATTGAGAAACAAAGTTATGTTAAATGTCCTTTCTACCTTGGTTAAAGCACACTTTCAGTATTGTGATCTGACCATCAGAACATGTAAAAAACGTGCTTCTGAAGATAATGTCAGTATGATTTACAGCATTGATAACCGACTGTTAGGTTTCACCTATCGGATTTCTGGGAGAGCTAAATAAGTATTTGAGGGAGAAGTGAACGCAAGATTATGTTGAAGATAGACACAAAAACCTGGAGTAACTCAGCGAGGCAAGCAGCATCTCTGGAGAGAAGGAATGGGTGATGTTTCGGGTCGATTATGTTGATAGGTTGATGAAGAAGGACATGAGAATTCAAGAGGAACATAAACATGCCAGAATGGGTTTGTTAGTTCAGATGTGTTGTTCCAAGCTATATATTTTATTTAAATCTAATTGCACTAGAGCGTCAGCTCTGTTGCACGTATATTTGGAGTTCAAGTCACAATATGTTTATGCAAAGACATAGTGGTACCATTAAATCAAAACCAGTAATATTAGATATTTTGCTAAAATGAATCTTCTGCAAAAAGAATATTCTGCAAAAAAGAGTGACCTTAATAAGTCAAAACTAAGCAGCACATTTCTCATTTTCTCCCTTTGTAACCAGGTGTCAAATTGGTATTTTGTACTATATGCACTTCTGCATTGCGCAGAGGATTAATTCACAATACTACACACAACCAACCTCATATTAACTATTCATCAATGCTGTTATCCTCATTTAATTTAAACAATCGTTTCACAAGGATTTACCTGAAGCTGATGGTGTCTTTCATTTATCGCCATAGTTGTGCATTAAATTTAAATGCTGGCATTTAACATTTGCCTGCTTGTGCCAATCTGCTCAAGTGAATTTTAGATTTTTTGGTAAATAAAGTTATTGGTTCACTTAACCAGACCTGTTAAAATATCGGATATAATTAAAGATAATATATAAATAATGTAACTTTCATCAAAACAGGTCTGGGATATGTGATATATTCTGTTTGCCAAGCTCATAAACAGTACTTCCTGCCCTGGACTCCAAAACACTAAAAACTCAAACATTCACCCTTTCCAGTCCAGAGCATTCGAGAAAGAAAATGTGTAAAATCAAACAAAAAATGCCACCCGAATACTGATTTATCATTCTCTTCTATGTGCTGATTGACTTACAGCACAATCTTTCTGTTTTCAGTTAAGATTTTCTTTTCTTACCAAAAGCCAATTTACCTTTTCAACATTTTTTGTAGTTACTTTTGGCCTTTCAGCAGAGTCCATAACTGCAATTTTAATTGACTTCAGCCAAATCATCATAATAACTGCGAAGGTCTCTGAAGAACAAACATTTCTTCATTTATTTTTAAATGTAATATATTTATCGAAAGGTGGCAATTATATGCATGCACAATCGCTGGTTCCTGTAAAATATGATTTCATTATTACAATGCAAGTAAGGCAGTTGAATTCAGAACAGTGATAGGAACATGAGAAGCAGGGGTGTGGGAACCAGAGTACCACCAGACTCAGGATCAGCTTCTTCCCCTTCATTATCAGACCTCTGAATGGTCTGCTGAAGCTCAGGTGCAGTTTCAATTTTCCAACCTACCTCATTGCATACATTGGACAATAACAGTTCAAGAGAAAAAGTCCAAAACCCAGAAACTACATTATGCAGTCTGGTATTTTTCTCTTTGCCCTGTCTTTTGTACTTGGCTTAATTATATTAATATATACTGTTATCCGATTTGATTGGAAAAACACAAAAGGTTTTCACTGTACCTCAGTATACGTGCCGATACTAAACCTACACCTAACCTCCCAAACCCCCACCTCCCTCTTTCTTACCTGCATTTTTATCACAATTGCAGCATCTGGGTAGGGTACCCAACGTTAGGCAAGCCAAAAACGAGAAGGATTGGGTTTAAAGTCAGTGGGGAAAGATATAAAAGGTACAGCGCCAGAGACCCAGGTTCAATCCTGACTACAGATACTGTCTTTACAAAACGTTTGTATGTTCTCCCTTTAACCACATGGGTTTTCTGTGTGTGTGTGTGTGTGTGTGTGTGTGTGTGTGTGTGTGTGTGTGGTGTGTGTGTGTGTGTGTGTGTGTGTGAGATTGGGCTAATGTACAGGGTGATTGCTGGTCAGTGCGGACTCGTTTGGCTGAAGGGCCTGTTTCCATACCATATCTCTAAAGTCTAAAGTAAAGTCTAAAGGTACCCAAGGAACAAAGATTTCATACAGAGGGTGTTGTTGCAACAATTGTTGCATGTATACACCAGAGGAAGTGGTGAAAATGGCTACAATTACAAAACTTAAAAGACCTTTAGATTGGTACATGGATCGGAAAGGTTTGGAGGGATATGGGCCAGCCTCAGACAAGTGGGACTAGATTGGATAAACAACTCGGAAGGCAAGGATGATATTGGCCATGGGCACCATTTCAATGCTGTATGACCCTGTACTTTAGCGCACCCGGTCCATTTTACAGGAAAAATTGGTTTAATTAATTGAATAGCAAAATCAAAAGTTAAATACATAAAGATTACAAATACTAATGAGATAAGTATATCTAACCACTTATTTGCATCTATATCCTTTGGAAATTATAATCTTGATATGAAAGTCTAAGTGCTCCAATTGTAACGGTGTTATAATATCAGTTAGTTAATTTTTATTGTATCTTTGCTGTTACAATAAGAAAACCTAGGCCAGCACATAGTAATGAATTGTATGTAACAGTATAAATGCAATCAGCTCCAGAAAAGGATGATGTTTAATTTGTACCAGTTAGAAGAATGAGAGATAATTTACACCTTACCATTCATGATCAATTCAGCACTGGAATGGGGTAATAATGGTTTTCAAGTAGTAATGAGATGAACCATAGGTTTGAAGAATTACTCATGCAGGCGAGTACAGGTTTTTCCAATTGTCCATTTATTGCTTACATTAATTAATTAAGTACCCATCAAAGTGATG
The DNA here is from genome assembly GCA_035221665.1 of Okamejei kenojei. Classification (NCBI taxonomy): domain Eukaryota; kingdom Metazoa; phylum Chordata; class Chondrichthyes; order Rajiformes; family Rajidae; genus Okamejei; species Okamejei kenojei. The sequence continues at coordinate 25,887,342 of CM069148.1, read as the reverse complement.
AGTGTAAGCTTTTATTTACGCAATGAAAAATTAAACTTGGTACATTTGAGGTTACATAATTAATTTACGAGAGTTGCGTAGATTACAAAAATAATTCCAACATTTGGAAACATTTTGTGGCACGGTGGCGCAGCGATAGAGTTACTGCCTCGCTGCACCAGAGACCCGGGTTCAATCCTGACTATGGATGCTGTCCGTACCGAGTTTGTACGTTCTCCCTGTAACCGCTTGGGTTTTCTCCGGGTGCTCCGGTTTCCTCCCACGCTCCAAAGACTTAAGGGCCCGTCCCAGCAGCATGCAACTCCATGCGATGAGCGAGACCTAACGTGGTCACTTGAGCCGTCGGGCGTCACGGGGCCGGACCCACTTCGATCGCCGGAGCCGTGCGGAATTGTGCGGAGTTCGTCCCGACATCGTGCGGGGCTCCGAAAAACTGACCATGTTCAAAAATTCCGCGCCGCAACGGCTTGTCGGCTCGCAGTCGCCTCGACACATTACACACCGCCTCGACGTCGTGCCTCCGTGACCCTCTCTGTAGGTGCCTCCGTGACCCTCTCTGTGTGTGCCTCTCTGTCCTGGCGAACTTACCTTTAAGACTTCGCTCCAAGTTCGCCTCACTTTGCGCCGCGTTGCGCCACTCACCCCACCTCCGCGCGGCCCCCGCTGCCGGTTTGGTCGCGCTCTTCGCATGCAGGCGCATGCTGGTGGGAACGGCCCTGTACAGGGATCACCCGACCTCCGCGCGGCCCCCGCTGCCGGTTTGATCGCGCTCACCGCATGGAGTCGGATGCTGGTAGGACAGGCCCTTTACAGGTTTGTAGTCTAATTGGATTTAATAACAATTGTAAATTGCCCCTATTGTGTAGGGTAGTGCTAGTGCACAGAGTGACCGCTGGTGGGTGGGCCGAAGGTTAGTTGATCTCCAAACTAAATCAATGCTAGTTTATGGCTATTTTTGTTTTCTAATTTAAAAATGTCGACCATACAATGGCAGGTATGAAATGAAAATAGAAAATGGTGGAGATATTCAGCAATTTGAGCTCATTAGTACAGAAAGAGGTTTCATCCATGGCAATCAAATCACAGTTAAAAGGCTTTTTATTGTTCAGCCACTGGTGATGCACACTTGAACTTTGTTTAGTTTAGTTCAGAGATGCAGGCCGTAAATATGCCCTTTGGCCCACCGCGTCCGCACCAACCGGCGGTCATCCTGTACACTAGCACTACCCTACACACTGGACAATTTACAATCTTTACTGAAGAAAATTAACCTACAAACCTGTACGTCTTTGAAGTGTGGGAGGAAAGCTGCAGCACCCAGGGAAAACCCACACGATCATGGGTAGAAAGTACAAACTCCATATAGGCAGCACCCGCAGTCAGAATCGAACCCGGGTCTCTGGCATTGTAAGGCCACAACTCTGGCGTGCCACCCTGCAGCATACTTTGAAATTCTCAGTGACACATGAGATGATTGTCAGATTACACAGAGGTGTTGTGCACTGCCATGTCCCCCACATATATCACTTTGCTGTGGGTCTTTCTGTGTTGGTCTCACTGGATGTCCTAAATAAGCTATGGCTCGTGCCTGTGGAAAACAATGGGGGGACAAAATGGGGAAAAGTGAGGAGAGGTTCATGTTTGCAGGCCCTATCCATTAAGTGTATTCAGGTTTCCAAAGACCAATGCATCCAAAGGCGAATGTTATTGAAATCCTGAGGATTACCATGGCCAAAGCTGTAGCCACATGGGCGTTAGTTCAATAGTTTAGTTCAGACATCAAACTCTTGTCACCCTAAATATCCCAGGCTTCCAGATCATTTAGGCTTCCCAGGTTATAAAGCGGCGTAATATTTTCCAATTTGCTGTGCACCACAGCATTTTAGGTAACTGATGCTCGCTATTCCAGGTGAAAATACTTCAACTGCTTTGACTTGAGAGGAGACTCAGGCTGAGATGGCACATAATATTCTGAGGGGCAAGTTGGGCCAAAGGGCCTATCTCCACTTTATAAGACTCTATGGCTCAGGGAGCAATAGAGCAAAGGCACTTCAGGTTCCTCTTCAGAGTCAGCAAGACTACCAGAATTACAAGAGCCGTCTCTCTAATTGAGAGTAAATTGTGCCTGATTGATGCTATGTGAGCTGCAAGTTAGCCTGACAGTCTGTACCTTGACTGTCCTTATTCCAGCATCCAAGTGACGTAGCACTTAGTAGAGGCCCTTCCAGTAGCATCTTTGGGGAATAAGAGGAGCCTGTTCCACTCTACGAGTTCATTCAAGAGCTCACCCGAGTTTAAAAAAAAAAATCAAACTCGTGGTAAGCACGTAGAATTAACGTAGCGGGTACGTCGGAGCTCGGGACTTCTCTTAGCGGCTTGTGACGCTAACGGCAGTTACTCGGGAAACGCGGTAAGCTCGGGAAGACTCATGAAGATTTTTCAATATGTTGAAAAATGTCCACGAGAACCTCGAACCACGAGCGGCCATTACCGTAAATCTCCGAGTTCGAAGCAGGGCAAACTCGGGAGAACCCTTGAATGAACTCGTACAGTGGGACAGGGCTTTTACTTGGCAGCAAAGGGATGTTCTGTCATAGTCTCTCCATCGGTTCAGGAGCAATGATTGATCCAAGGGAATAGTGCAGTAAATGATGGTGTGTATTAATGGGACCTTAGCAAATCAATGTTGCTTTTCAACCTTTTAAGACAAAAATGCAGAGTGATAGAGAAATGCCCAAATCCTCACCACTTTGAAGAGTAAATGATGAAAATAAAGAACACCAAGCCAATGGAGAGGCAGCGTGGAGGTAGTCAACGCATGGCACTGTTAAGAGAGAGCCCCATGGACATGCAGGTATGGGCTGCAGAGTGGCACCGCCAGTAGAGCCCGAACCTCCCAGTGCCAGTGATCCACATCCAAACCTGACCACAGGTTCACTCTCTGTGCACTCCTCTGCACCCTCTCCAAAGCGACCACATCTTTCTTGGAATGGGGCGACCATATCTACATGCAATACTCAAAATGTAGCCTAACCAAAGTCCAATTGAGCTACATCATGACTTCCTGACTATATATTCAATGCATCTTATTTACCGCCCTATTTATTTCTGCTGCCGTTTTCAGTGAGCCATAAACTTGAACCCCAAATTCCCTCAGCATATCAATGTTGTTAAGGTTCTTGTCATTAACTGTGTACTATCCCCTTACATTCAATCTCTCAAAGTGCAACACGTCACATTTGTTCAGGTTAAACTCCATCTGCCATTTCTCCGCCCATATCTGCATCCAAACTTTATCCTGCTGTCTCTTCTGACAAGCTTCCTCACTGGCTGCACCTCCTCCAATGTTGGTGTCCTCAGCAAACTTACTGACCAACACATCTACATTCTCAAATATATTTAATTTTTAATTCAAATTTGCTCCCGCAGTCGGTGCAAGACCTCTGCAATACACCGCAGTAGGGTTCAGCATTTAGAAACCACTCTTTGCAACACACCAAAGTGGACATTGTTTTCATTTGACCTTAAGCAGGGAGGCCTGCAGAAATATTAAGTCATAAAGCAAGAAAACAGGCCCTTGGTCCCAACCTGTCCATGCCAATCAAGATGCCCATCAAAGCTAGTCCCATTTGCCAGTGTTTGGCTCATATACCTCTATATTTTACTATCCCTGTACCTATCCAAATATCTCTTAAATGTTGTTATTGTACCTGCCTCAATTACTTTTATTACCCACATGTTCCATTAATGCATCACCCTTGGTGTGAAGACTTTGCCTCTCAAGTCCTTTTTAACTACTTCTCCTTTCACCCAAACAAGCTGCTGGAGGAGGTAGCTGAGGCAGGTACTATCATAATGTTCAAGGGACACGCTGGACAAAAACATGGATGGGTTTAGAGGGTTAAAGGCCAATCGCAGGCAGGTAGACTAGTGTAGATGGGACATATTGGGTGGTGTTGACCAAGTTGGGCCGAAGGCCCTGTTTCCACGCTCTATGATGGACTCTAAAGAATAAACTTATTTAACAGTCTCCTTTATCAAGTAACCCTTGCATTCCCTCTCTCTCCATCCCCCCCCCCACCCCCCACCCCCCCCCCCAAATCATTGTAAAAAGTCCTCTTGTTGAGTCTCATTGTCTGTAACTAGTTTTCAACTTGACCACAGCTTACAATAGCCTGTCTCCTTTATCGCTACTTTTTTGCATTTGTTCTATACCTCTTGTGATCACTGTCTTTGTCTCTAATTTCTATATCTCTAATTTCTATTTCCCAACTCTGTCTGAAGAAGGGTCTCGCCCCGAAACTCCACCTATTCCTTTTCTTCAGAGATGCTGTCTGACCAGTTATCACTCCAGTTTTTTGTGTCTATCTGCAGTTTAAACCAGCATCGGCAGTTCCTTGCTACACAAAAGATTCTGGGGGGCACCATCAGCGACGGCAGCCTCGCCTACAGTCTGCCTATCTTTTCATCTTTATTGTTATTTTTAGTGTCTTTTAAAAAGTGTGTGTTAATGTTCTTTGGTTTGTTTTATGTGGGGGGGTGAGGGAAACTTTTTTTCAATCTCTTACCTTGCTGGAGATGCGATTTATTTCTGGATTGTACCACCGGTCACTCTGCGGCCTAATATCATGGAGCTGGAAGCCTTGCTCGAGACTGACTTTGAGCCCCACTGCGTGGCTGTGGACTTACGATCGGAGCCTGCGGCCCCTTGCCTGGGATCGATGCTCCAACCACGGCCTGCTGATTTCAACATCAAGGAGCTCACAGTCTCGGTTAGAGACTGATATCGGGAAGCTCCAAGCCGCAGGAGGTTCGACCAGCCCCGACTTGGGAGTCCGATCGGCCAGTACAGGGAGCTGAGATCTCCTCGATGCGGGAACTTGATCACCCCGATGTGGGCTTGACCGCCGGTTGCGGGAGCCAAGATCGCCCCGACAATGGAAGGGTCGAGTGCCCCAACTATTTGGATAGTTGGAAGGAGAACAAAGATAGGAAGAAAATTGAACTTTTTTTTGCCTTCCATCATAGTGAGGAATGTGGGGGCGTTGCTGTGGTGGATGTTCATGTTAAAAATGTATTTGGGTGTCTTGTTGCTCTTTATTGGTAGGACTGTATGGCAATCTGAATTTCAATGTACCATAATTGGTACATGTGACAACAAACACCTCAAAACCTTGAAAGAGATCTGCAAGTGTGATTATGACTGTATTCTAATTGATTTTGGACTGGCTATATTACAAAGAAGAAATCTATCAGGGTAATTATGTTAATAGTCCAATTGAAAAGTTAGTTTATGTTAGTTATAAGAGGGTACTTATAAAATTAAAAATTAAATATAATTGTAGATTGTATTAAACCTGAGGGATTTTGACCAGGGTCAGGGGTTTGTAATGCCATAAACAAATCCAGGAATTGTGATGCTTTACGTTGAGATCAATGGAAACTAAGGGCGATTATATAATCATAGCCGAAATGAGCAATTAAGGTCACATCACCATTTATGAGAGGAGAACTTCAAACAGTTTATATCTTTCATTTTAATCTGGGTTTCAAAATTATTCCAACATTCCTGCTAATCTATGCATCTCGATCTATAAGAATTTGGAATGACTTTGATCATGGTTTCATTTTATGCCACAAGTGGAGTTTTATAATCACGCGAAGTCTGAAGAAGGGTCTCGACCCAAAACATCACCCATTCCTTCTCTCCAGAGATGCTGCCTGTCCCGCTGAGGTACTCCAGCTTTTTGTGTCTATCTTGAAGCACGATTTATCCTTAATCCAAATAGATGACAACAGAGTTTCTCTCTACTGGTAACTGAAGACAATTCAGTCAGAATATACGGAACCTAGGAAAGTACGCCATAGATTTGCTAAGTCACTGTGTGTTTTAACACAGAGTGCAGTACCTATGGAGTTTGGACTTGGCAAGCTTCGGGTCTGAAGAAGGGTTTCGACCCGAAACGTTGCCCATTTCCTTCGCTCCATAGATGCTGCCTCACCTGCTGAGTTTCTCCAGCATTTTTGCCTACCTTCGATTTTCCAGCATCTGCAGTTCCTTCTTAAGCAAGGAGAGCAGTATAGTTTTACATCAAAGAATTAAATATACAAATATTCTGTTTTCTGCACCAAGCAGAAAGAAGTACAGTAGGACAACTCAGATTTCGTGAATGTTCATCCCATACCATGTGGAAAATTTAGGATGCTTCTGTTTCCTGGACAATGACAAATGTCAGAAATATGGTTAGTTGGATGGACCCGAGCTCTGTTTCTGAGCTTGACCAACTGTGGTCCGTCCGCACGACTTATTATTTCATTGATTGCCCATTTCAGAGGTTATGCACTCCACAGCTCAACTGGGAGAGGGAATGTACAACTGCCAGGGAAACTCAGAACAGGAAGGCAAGTCAGAAGACTCCCAAGGACATTCTGCTATGTAATCAGTACATGGTTCTGAATTCTATTAAATGAAATAGTTCACCCAGGAACGTCAGCTGGATCCAACACCATAACATTTTGGTTGGTAAGTAAAAATAATAGATTATATGATTAAGGGGTGCAGAAACATGATTAAAACTTGTCCCATCCTGGTCATTCCTTTTCCCTGCTCCCATCTGGCAGAAGGAACTAAAGCTTGAAAGTGGGCACACCAGACTCGGGAAGAGCCTGTTGTTCCCCTCTGTTATCAGACTTTTGAATGGTCCTTCCATAAGTTAGGATGCAATCACATTCACCTCTATCCCACTGAGGACATTGGACTTAGTTTATGGAACTGATGTACTATAATGTGCTACAATGCTGAGAACAATATTCTGCACTCTGTATCTTCCCCTTTGCCCTATCTATTGTACTTGAGTTTGACTTGACTGTATTTATGTATGGTACATCTGCTCTGTTTGGATAGCATGGAAAGCAAAGCTTTTCACTGTACCTCGGAAAATGCATCAACAATAACAAATATCTATACCCTAAAACAAAACCTAAATCTAAAGATCTAAAATAATCTCTTAAAAAATCCTTGCGAACTCCAAGTCTACGTAATACTTTGTCAATTATCTTTTGCCCTACTGAATCAAAAGTTTTCACAGGTTCCATAAAAAGTCATAAAATCCTTTAAATTCTGAGAGTTGCTATATAAAGACCAGTCTACAAATTAATATAAAGAGGACATTTATTATAAGCTCCCCTAAAGTAAGACATTTATTTATAATAACGTTGCCAGATGGAAGATTAAAGATGCAGGCATGGACTTTATTGCTCCCAGTTCATTTGAAAAATATTTTAGAGAAGAATTTGAAGGAGTCCTGGCTGAGATATATGAATCATCGTTAGACATGAGTGAGGTGCTGGGTGACTGGAGGGTGGCTAACATTGGGCCGCTATTTAAAAAGGGCTGCAAGGAAAAGCCTGGCACTAATGAGCCGGACATCCGTGGTAGGTAAGTGACAGGAGAGTATACTAATGGATAAGATTCAAATGCATTTAGATAAACAGGAGCTGATTAGGGATAGTCAGTATGAATTTGTATATGCAAGATCATGCCTGATGAATTTGATTGTTTTTTGAAGAACTAACCTAGACGTTTGATGAGGGCAAGGCCTTAAATTTAGTCTATACAGGTCTCTGCAAGTCCTTTATTGTGGTTCCGTTTGGTTGGCTGCTCTGGGAGTTTAGATTGCATGGGATTCAGACAGCTAGCTGGCTGGATACATAATTGACTTTATGGAATGAAGCAGAGGATAGTGGTGGAAAGTTAGTTTTCAGACTAGAGGGCTGTGACCAGCAGTGTGCCTCGGGGATCAATGCTGGGCCCATTGCTGTTTTTGGTTTGTACCCATGATTTGGATGAGAACGTACAAGGCATAATTAGCAAGTTTGCAGATGACACTATCTACACTAACTAAAATGGGTGGTAGTGTAGACAGTGAAGATGTTGATCAAAAATATCAGCAGGATCTTTATCAATTGGGCACGTAGACTGAGGAATGGCAAATGGGGTTTACTGCAGATAAGTGCAAGGTGTTGTATTTTAGGAAATCAAACCAGGGCAGAACCTTCACAGTGAACTGTTGGGCCTTGTGAGTGTTGTGGAGCAGAGGGATTTCAGAGTACAGGTACATAGATCCCTGAAAGTGATATCGCCGGTAGATTGGGTGGTGAAGAATATTTTAGGTACATTCATCAGTTAGCGTGTTGAGCACAGAAATTGGGGATGTTATGTTCCAGTTATGCAAGACATCGGTGAGACTGCATTTGGAGTAATGTGTTCAGTTTTGGTCTCCCTGCTACAAGAAAGATGTTGTTAAGCTGGAAAGTGCAGAGAAGATTAATGAGGATGTTGCCAGGATTCGAGGGCCTGAGCTACAGGGAGAGGTTTAGGATTTTGTTCCATGTAACACAGGAGGCTGAGGGCTGATTTTAGAGAGGTGTAGAAAATTATATCGGGAATTGATAAGGTGAATGCTTAGAGTCTTTTACCCAAGTGAAGGAATAAAGAACCAGAGGACATGGGTTTAAGGTGAGAGGGGCAAGATGTAACAGGAACCTAAGGAGCAACCTTTTTTCCACTCAGAGGGTGCTGAATACATAGAAAAGCTGTCAGATGAGGTAGTTGTTGCATGTACTATATATAGCAGCATTTGAAAAGACACTTGGACATCCTACATCGATAGGAAATGTTTTGAGAGATATGGGCCAAATGGGATTAGCTCAGATGGGGCACATAAGTCAACACGGACGAATTGGGCTAAAGGGCCTGTTTCCACGTTGTATGACTATAATTGTATCTTGGTGCTAAAACCGGTCTGGAGGTTTCTGTGAAGACCCCATTGATACATTGACTGTAGTTGATGGAACGGAGGAACCTTAAAGTCTATATGCACAGGCATTTAAAAGTAGCCAGACAGGTCAACAATGGAAGATGAGCTGCTTTTCTTCATCTGTCAAGGCATATAATAAAGCAGCAGAAAGGTAAACGCTGGAACTGCGCAATACTGGGTCAGTCACAGCTCAAGTAATGCATACATTGGTAACTAGATAGCAGGAAAGCTTGCCAGCTCTGGAAAATTGTAGCTCTGAAGCGCGACTGCATAGCTATTGTGGTTTTCTTTGGAATAGAAGATACTGGGGGAGACAACTGCAATGTATAAACTTAAGAGGGACTTAGAGTAAACAGGAAGGATCTATTTTCCTTAGTAGAGAAGTCCAAAAACCAGGAGCATGGATTTAAACAGTAACTGGGTTGGAGGGGTGAAGAGGAAAATGTGTTTCTCTCCCATGATGATAGAAATATGGAACTCACTATCAGCAAGGATGGATGTTGGAGGCTGCTACCCTCTCCACTTAAACAGTACCTGGAGGTGAAATTGAAGAGCTGTGATTTACAGACCAAGTGCTGGAACTCGGGATTAGGCTGGAGAGTTATTTTCTGACTCGGAGATACAATGGCCAGAATGTGTCATAAAATGCACTATGATATAGTTTAAGTTGGAACACTTTCTTGTTAGAAAATTCATGCATGTCATATAATTTCTCCAACACATCATTGTGATCAAGATCATTACTAAGAAATAAAAACTGCAGATCTGTAACTTAATGGCAGTATTGTTTGATACCAGTAAATTTATCAGACGGTATGACCATTTATATAGAGCGAGAAAAGACTTACGAGTGGTGTAATCAAGATTGCCATTTTGAACATGAAATTATTCCCTTCAACCAGCTTCGCCATAAATTCTATATACTGTAAGGGGAGTTAAAGTAAAAATGACTCTTTATTTCTCATATCACCATTGGGATATTAAGGTGCCGATACACCATTCAATTGCTATGAAGTTGAGCATATTCGTAATCGTGATAACAATACATCCTGTGATCATCTATAATCGAGTTACCAGGGTAGAATTTGTGAAATCCTCCACACAGTCGTATTGCATTCTCAGATTAAAGGTACTGGCCTTTACTGAGAAACCATCCCCTACCTATTTAACTCACGCCCGCTGAAGATCGGGATCTGATTATGTCGAAGACATCTTATCTTCCAGTTGAAGCGGAGGAATTACCTATCCCTATCCACGGGTCCGAAAATGTACATTGTCCAGTCGATTCAGTGAGGTGCCAACGTACTCGCAGCAAGATGAAAGCCTCTCCTGAACGCGCGGGCACATCGCATATTGAACGGGCAAACCGTGCATATAACGCATATTCAGACATGTACTGAGGCTCGTCCTCACGAGGAACATATAACCCAACACTTCCTTGCTTACTCCCTTCTGTGTGTTACATAATACAATGAATGCAATGTTTTTGCGCCCCATTTGCTGAAATTCTATTTATGCAAACATACTGCAATCAAAAAGATCTTATGAGAAAACAGAGTTTCCATTCCCCCCCCCCCCAAAAAAAAGTCATACGATAAGTATTGAGAACATTCACACATACAGAGAGAGAATAGTTTGCTAATACCACGATTACTAGCAACAACATAGCCAACGAATTCAGAAACAAACTCAACAAAAACATTCCATTGAAAAGTGTTATATTTTAACAAAGCAACAGTTCACACGTGGCAAGGGTTAATACAGATAGACATGTGGAAATGTCACCTTACCGTGCATTCTCGCGAAAAAAAGTTGCTAATTTTGCTGAGATACCTTTTGTAATAGTTGTCGCGGATTCAACCCTTTGCCCGATTCTGCTGCAGAGGATTTTTTTTCGGGAAAGAATGGTAAAGACTCCGGAAACGATGACGGGGCTCCTGTTATTGATATAACATTTCAAAAGAGATACAGCCTACAGCGCGATGACCGGGAGAGCAAAGTTCTCATCCGAAGGAAAAGACTATTAAGCAAGAAGTGTAATTCCTGAAGTCAGTAAAGTGGAAGTCATTAAGTCTTTAACAATTTTCACATTTTTTTATGGGAGATTGGGCGGAGAACTCACCAGGGAAGGGTCTCGTTACACACAAAGCGCTCAGAGCAACATACATCGGCTGAGTTAATAAATTTGGAGTATAGTTATTCTAAATCCTTTTCAAAGAAGGAAAGTATTTCCAAATACTCAGACTCTGAAATGGTAAAAGTGAAGATATAAGTCGATTTAAGCAAAGCCCATCAAAGTGCGGATAATTATCATTATCTTGAACTATTAATAAGATTGTTGATACAATTATCCCCGAAATAACTGAATGTTGTATTTGCATGAAATCCAACCATTAATGCATTCCTCGTGTATTCCAAAGAAAGTCTTTAGCTGGATAATGCATCAGCTGGGTTGCAAGCTTGTCATTTTATGCAGCAACACATTGGTTTTACAGCCTGTACCGCTGGACATGGTCCTTTCCCCGACAGCGCCCCGGGCCTGCGAAAGTGAAGGAACACTTTATAGAAATAAGGAACTGCAGATGCTGGTTATGCACAAAAGGACACAAAGTGCTAGAGTGGTTCAGGTAGCACCTCTGAATGCACTTTCCGGTTGGAAATACCGTAAATACAATGGCTTTGGATGTCAGCGAAATCCGCTATCGATTCGTTACCCCTGTATTGTTTGAAACTGCGGGAGTCCCGCACCTGGATCTCCAGATATTGCAAAAATCCAACTCGTCACAGGAATATGTGCAGAGGGGGCCATCCAGTGGTCTAGCTCGGCGACGACTTCCCCGGATAGCAACAGACAAATATTTCCATTGTCCAACTGACTTAAATCAAATTCTTCCCACCATTCTACCCCATCAACTACTTCTCCCGTTATATCGTATCGTTATTTGAAGCCATACAGTTTTCCGGTGAATGTCTTTCGTGTGGCCGGTGTAGACATAGATGTGAACTATCATTGGCATTATGTGTCGGGAGTTTGTGGGTGTGATATGTCCTTCATTTTTTCTGGATTGGACATTGGACGCGCTTGGGCTCTCTTGCGTTGTCATAGTACGCTGGATATTGTGTAATTGTTCACGTGTTTATTATATCTGCATTCGTTTTACCTGAGGTGGATACAGCTAATCAGGCCAACATTTACCGCATATCTCTAAACCCACCGGCGAACAACAGCTGGAACTGGTCGAGTGAAATAACTTTCTATAATACACTGAGGGAGTTCCAAGTTTGAACCCAGCGGCGATGGAGGAATGATGATGATGTATTTTCATATTAGGATGGTGTGTGACTTAGAGGGAATCTTGCTGATTATTATCAGCAAGGACACTGCCGCAAGGCATTGCAGTGATGTCGCGCTGACCTATTTATTGGAGTTAAATTCGTGTTCAAAAGTAGGATTAAGCTGGTCCCAAGAGTGTTTGTAAAAACATTAGTGTTGCATTCATGAGCAGACTATTCCTATGCGCTATCTCCCAGCACTGTCCTTCACAACTTTATTCCATTCCTCATATTAAGAGAGGCTGCCCGTCCTGCTGAATTCAGCTTTTTACTCCAGTTTTATGTGTCTATCTTCATGTACAACTTTAATGATTGTCAGTAGATTGAATGGGCATTGGCTAACCAGACGTCTTTTTTGTCCTGCTTATTTTTTAATAGGGCACACTCCTAGGCAAACTTCTACATTTGGTATTATGACACAGGAGGAGGTCAACTGGTCCATTGAGTCCATATACTTGCTCACAGTGGAGTCATGTCATAAGGAATAGGAATAGAATTTGGCCATTCGGCCCATCAGGTCTACTCCGCCAACCGGTCCAAGTCCTTCTGCAGAGTCCCTGCTTTCTCTACACTACCTGCCCCGCCACCTATTTTCGTATCATCCACAAACTTTGCCACAAAGCCATCAAGCCCCTCGTCCAAATCATTAATATGCAACGTGTAATACCATCAGTACTATTCCCCTAGGAAAAAAAACAGAAGGTGCTGGAGTAACACAGCAAATCAGGCAGCATCTCCGGAGAACGTGGATGGGTGACGTTTTGGGTCGGGACCATTCTTCAGATTCCATTCCCCATTTTATTTCCATGTGATCTATTCTCTCTCACGTGCATATCAACTCCTTCCTCATTCTCCTGCCACCTACCAATACAAAGGATATTTTACAGTAGCTAATTAAATTATCAGCACATCTTTGGCAGGTCAGGATCAATTTCAGGACACTGGAGCTGTGTGATAGCAGCACCAACTGGTGTGGCCCTCTGCCAGCTTGTTGAACAGATAACTCCACTTTAGAATGTAAACATGCTGGAATAACTTAAGAGATCAGGCAGCATCTCTGGAGAACATGGACAGGTGATGTTGGAGATCGAGACCCTTCTTCAGAATGGGTGGTTGGGGGGGGGAGGGGTGAGCTGAGAAGAGAGCTGAGAAAGGGAGGATGCAGGACTATGGCAAGTAATAGATGGAAAGGCGAGAGGGTGTTTTGATAGGTAGTTGGTTGCAGCAAAGGCCAGAGGTCCCCCTCAGCATTCTGTGTTCCAGGGAATAAAATCCTAGCTTGCCCAACCTTTCTCTACAGCTCAGCCTCTCAAGGCCTGGCAACATTCTTGTAAATCATCTCTGCACTCTTTCCAGTTTAATAACATCCTTCCCATAGCAAGATACCTAAATTGAACACAAGACTCCAAATGCAGCCTCACCAATATCTGTAACCTCACACTGTAACAAAACATCCCAACTTCTACACTCAATACCCTGACTGACGATGAAGGTTAATTTTCAGTTTAAGTTAGTTTAGAGATACAGCATGGAAACAGGCCCTTCGGCCCACCAAATACACGGCATCCGTGATCACCCAAGCACTTGTTCTATCCTACACACTGGGGACAATTTACAGAAGTCAATTAATCGATAAGCCTGCACATCTTTGGCATGTGGGAGGAAACCAGAGCACCCGGAGAAAACCTGCGTGGTCACAGGGAGAATATACAAACTCCATACAGACAGCTGCCATAATCAGACGCAAACCCAAATGTGCCACCCAATGTTTATCCTGTTATCTCATGTTGCAGTTTAGCTAGCATTAGACGGATCTTATCTACAACAGGCACTGCTCCCAACATGCCTTTCCTTTCCTCCTCATAGTGCACTTAATTTGAACATCAAGATGGTAAAAACATGGGATCTCGCAAGATGGTTCTTTGTGACTTCTTATGAATGCCATTCCATTTTCCAAGCTTCATCAGATGTAGAACATAGAATATAGATCAATACAGAACAAGAACAGGCCCTTTGGCCCACAATGGCTGTGCCAAACATGATGCCCTCGCCTATCTACCTGCACATAACCCACATCTCCCCATTCACTTCATATCCAAGTGCCTGTCCAAAAGTCTCTTAAATGCCACTAACGTATCTGCTTCCACCACCAGCCCCCACAGCACGTTCCAGGAACCCACCACCCTTGGAGTAAATAAAATGTCCAGTGTATCTCCTTTTAACTCAGCCCCTTTCAACTTATATCTATTCCCTGTAGTATTTGATTTTTCTATCCTAGGAAAAAGATTCTGACTGTACCCTATTTATGCCTCTCATCATTTTATATGCTTATATTCAGCCTCCCCACAACCTCTGGCCTGCCAGAGAAAACAAGAGTATCAAACCTCTCCCTGTAGCTAATAGCCCCTGTGACAGTGCCCCCTCCCTTGGATGCCACTCTGGCTCAAAGACCAGGAGAGGCCCATCCCCAACATCATTGGTAACAGCTGGGTCCAATTAGCTGATATTAGTTTGGCCACCTGAACTTTGTCAGCCGACTCCCTATGAAACCTAGGGTATATATCAACTAGCTGTGTTGCAAAGGAGAGTTTAAGAAGAGAAATAGATATCCATGTATCATTGGGGAGAGTGGAACTGAGAGAAATAATTAAAGAGGGCTTAACAAAAGAATGGCAGAGAGGATGGGAAAAGGAAGTCAGGGGTAGACACTACTTTTCTGTACAAGCTGAAGTTAGAAAAATATGTTTCTGTACATCTCTGTCCTGTAGGGACTCAGTTAGACTGTGTAGATTGAGGTTGGCACATTGTGGGTTAAATTACTGTTTGTGCATTGTAGGGAAACATGTTTCTGGCTTGTGTGAATGTGGGAGTAAGGAGACAGTTAAGCATGTTTTCCTAGAATGTAAAAAGTATAGGGTAGCAAGAAAGGCATTGTTTGCTAGACTGACAGGACTTGGAGTTGAGGCTTTTTCTGTTTTATCTTTGTTTGGGCACAGTGAGAAACATCAGCTGATATCCAGGGCTGTTCTTCGATTCCTGCATGTTACAGGACTGTATGTAAGAATTTAGTTCAAATTTTGACCTGTGGAGGGCAGTAATACGCTTAGCAGCGTCTACACTGCTGGAATCCTATAAGAAGAAGAAGAAGAACTAGCTGTGTTCCCATCACAGCTTTGACAAAGACTGAGCCACTGGGACATATCTGAGACCACTAGTGCCATTGTATGGTCAAGATTGAACTGCCAGGAAAAGGTCCTAGCCAGCTAGTGCCACTACTGAGGCTGAGTGGCCAGGGCAAGCCTAAGAAGTCAGTGTCTCTTCTTGCTCATGGACAATGAAGACCACGCACAAAGACTGAGCCACCAGGATAATCCAGAGACTAACAGTGCAACCTTTTCATGCCCCAAAGCCCAGTCAGGATAAACCTGAGACTGCCAGTGCCTCCTCTTGAGGCGAGGGTGAACTGCAGGGAGAAGCTTGAATTAATCTTCTGGATCAGGTTACCTTAGGGGACTTTATCAATGGTCTTACTAAAGTCCATCATCAATCACCTTTTTCACCTCCTCAAGAAACTCGGATCAAGTTAGTAAGACATGAGCTGGTGTGGTGGATGTATGGCAGGTCATGTCTTACTTGATCAGCTAACTTGAGACCTGCTGCAAGTGCCCACTGAAGGTATGGAATCTTCAAGTTCTACTTGCAATTTATGTTATGACTACTTGTATTTCATAATATATTTATGTAACTATAGATTTGCATTGTCAGCATTCATTGCTCTTAAGAAGGTGGTGATGAGCTGTGGATTAAGTGGCTGGAGATGGTTGGTTCTGGACAGGTTATGAGGGGCTCCATAGTCGTGTTCTATGTTTGGTTGATTGCCTTTCAACAACTTCAACTATCTTCCAACGTGTAAGATACGAGAGGCTATGGCACATGTCAACTACAGCCTCCCAGGCAGACACTGCAGTTCATGCCACCCCCATGGCCCTACCTTCATCCCACTGACATCTGGACAACATCAGACTCCTACTTATTGTCTCTAATTCTGCCTTCAACACCACAACTCCAGCCAAACTCTGCAATATGGGACTTAGCACCTGAACCGCAGACCACAATCAATAAGGAAATGGCTATCTTTTTTATGAATCTGCAGGAGATGGGCAAAGTCCTCAATGAATATTTCTCTTAAGTTTTTAATACGGAGAAAGACGTGAAGATAAGGAACTTGGGACAGTTAATCGAGATATCTCGAGGACAGTCCGCATTACAGTTGAGAAGGTGTTTGACGTTCCAATGCATATGAAGGTAGATAAATCAACCAGGCCTGATCAGATATATCCGAGGACACTGAGGGGAGCTGGAGAAGAAATTGCAGGCTGAGATATATGAGTCATGATTAAACATGGGTGAGGTGCTGGAAGTCAGGAGGGAGACTAATGTTGTGCCTCTATTTAAGAAGGGCTCTGGGGAAAAGTCTGGAAACTATAGAAAATATAGACCTGTGAGCCTAACATCTATGGTTGACATTACCGGAGAGAATTTTAAATGATAAAGATATCCATGCAATTGAATAGACAGTGGGTGATTAGCATGACTTTGTACATGGGAGATCGTGTCTTATGAATCTGACTTTTGTGAGGGAGTAACCAAAAAGGTTAGAGAGAAAAGCCATAGTCTATATGGACCTCAGCACGGCATTTGATCAGGTTCTGCATGGTAAACTGTTCTGGTTAGATCACATTGGTTCCAGGGAGAGCTAGCTGACTGGATAGAGAATTGACTTCATGGAAGCAAGCAGAGGGTGATGGTGGCTGGAGGCAGAGGGATTATCTTTGTGAGGTGTATAATGTTATGAGGGTAATAGATTGGGTGAATGCCCAGACACTTTTACCTTGGAGTAAGGCAATCAAGAACTATAGGACATCGGTTTAAGGTGAGGGGGTGAAAGATTTAACCAAAACCTGAGGAGCAACTTTTTCACAAAGAGGGTAGGCGTTACATGGAATGAGCTGCCAGAGGAGGTAGTTGAGGGTGGTACTATGATGATATTTAAAAGACATTAGGACAGGTATATGGATAGGAAAGGTTTAGAGGCATATGAGCCAAACGTAGGCAGGTGGGACTAGTGTAGATGGGGTATCTTGCTGGCATTGGCAAGTTTTACTGAAGGGCCTGTTTCCATGCTGTCTGACTCTATGAAAGGCAGCATCATCATCTCCATGATTATCCTCAACACCAGTGTCCACAAGGGGACTGTGTCCTCAGTCTCTTTATATGCAGCCTATATGCTCATGACACTGTGACCAAATTCTATTTCAACTACAAGTTTACAGATCACACCAAAGAGGTGGGTGGAATGTCAAACAATGATGAGACCGAATACTGGTTGGAGATAGAGAGCTTAATTGCAAGGTGGCAGCATGACTTTCCTCAATGTCAGTGAAACAAAGGAGCTGGTCATCGACTTCAGGAAACAAAGTGGAGTAAATGCTGAGGGTAGACAGGATCTACTGCTTCAAATTCCTGAGTGTAAACATCACTAATAATTTCTACTAGTCCACTGCATTGATGCTAGGGCTAGGAAAGTGCATCAATGTCTCTACTTTCTCATAAGGTTGAAAAAAATCAGCATTTTGCCACTGATTTGTACCAACATTTGCAGATGTAATGTAAAATGCATCTTGCCCGCATGCATCATAGCTTGATATGGCTGGCGACAGTTCCACCCAAGACCGCAAGAAATTGCAAAATGTTGTGAATGCTACCCAATCCATTATGCACACCAGCTTCCCCTCCCTTGAATCGGTCTACAATTTCCACTATCTCACAAAAGCAGCCAACATAATGAAGGACCTCTTCCTCTTCCCCCCCCCCCCCCCCCCCCCCCCCCCCCCCCCCCCCACAGCTTCTTTACTACTATTATCAGACTGTTGAACAGACCTCTCGCATGCAGAATATATTCTTGATATTCTAACCTACTTCTTTGGGCACCTTGCATTAGTTATAATCTGCACTTTATCTGCAACTATACAGTGAGATACAATATTCCCATTTTATTTCTCTTTTGTGCTACTTTGATGTAGGTGCATGCTCGCCTATTTAGTGTTCTAGTTTTCGGTTGAGAGATACAGTGCAGGAGCAGGCTCTTTGGTCCACTGAATCACCGCCGACCAGCAATCTCCACACGATAACATTATCCTACACACTAGGGACAATTTACAATTATAACAAGCCAGTTAGCCTACAAACATGTAAGTCCTTATAGTGTGGGAGAAAACTGGGGATCCTGTGGAAACCCACATAGGTCACGGGGAGAACGTTAAAAACTCCGTACAAACAAGCACCCATAGTCAGGATCGAACCCGGGTCTCTGGACCTGTAAGGCAGCAACTCTACTGCTGTGCCACCATGCCACCCACTATAGTAAAGGGTATGATCTACTGGGTTGGAATGCAAAATAATGTTTTTCCACTGTATCTGCCACACATGACAAAAGTAATGAACCTAAAATTATGATGCGGCCCTGCCATTTGAATGTTGTACCTTTGAAACCCAGTGTGTTCTATTTTACAAGATCTTTTGAATGTTGCCTTCATGCTGAGGGCAGTCACAATCACTTCACTTCTGGAATGCAGTTCTTTGATCCAACATTATCAGACTACATAAACTAAATTAAATGGAGTGATCAAAATTAGCTAAGCACTGACAGGAATTGTTTGAATTTTGGGAAGAGGCCTTCTAACATCATGAATCAATAATGTTTAAATGTTTCATTTGATATTTGGGTCCACTTTTGTTGTAATTTGGTATAGTTTATGGAATTATCCTTGAAGTTCATAAATTGGTACTTTTATTAATTTCTGGCTGGAACCAGCTCTCTGCTTTAATATCCTACCCATGGCACCTATGGTTCAATGAATATTTATTGTCACATATACAATTAAACATTACACAGTGAAAATCAGAGGAGCTGCTAGCAGACAATAAGCTCCTGAACGTCCTGAAGGTTTTATTTAGACTTCACTGCTGCAAAGACCTTTGAATTGCTTTGTATCTCTTTGCTTATTAATAATTTAAAATTATTTCAAGGGCAGTCATGCCCACCTCTCTTCTGGAACATAGCTTTTTGATCAGGGTACCGGCTATTATAACCTAACCTATTATAACCATACATAACCTAAACTGCATGGATGAAATTGGCTCGGCAAGACAACAAAAGTGGGCTTTTTGGAAGAGGCTGAGAAGGATTCTAGCTCAAATTTTGACTAGAAACACTTCATTAGTGAAGTGGACACGCAGCTTTGTTGTAGTTAATAACATCATCCATTAATTTCCTGGTTGTCCAAAATTCTCCTCAAATAAATTCAGATTGGCTATGAGACTTTACTTTGCTTTATTGGTTGAGGCAGCACTTAGCATTGACTAAAACATATGTTGTTAAACATGGAATTGGCTCCATGTCATTTCATTCAAAAATATTCATAGTTCTGTCTCTGAGAAGCCATATTATACACTCTATTTTTAAATTGGTCGTGTACTGCAATAGTGAAGTGAGGATGTGTCGGACCCTGAGTTTAACAGGTTTTGGATTATGCGGATCACTCTAGCATCTCATTGGGGTGCAAAAACGGCTTGTATTCTGTGCCAGTTTTCAGACCCGTTTTTCTACAATATATCAGGCAGATTGTCTTTTCAATGCAGAAGAAATATTATCAATCGAATTGTCTGGGAGTCGCTCCTAACAGCACTGATTTGGACCAACGTGCCTGCCACTGGTACGGCGCGATCTGGTAAACGACTGATTCATGCTGGGTTCCTCACCGCATGATGCAAGTCCAGCCTACTAGATGTGACCTTCGGAAATCAATCGAATAGTTGATGACATTGGTGAGACTGCACTTGTAATATTGTGTTCAATTTTGGTCACCCTGCTACGGGAAAAATGCATTAAGCTGGAAAGTGCAGAGAGATGATTTACGAGAATCTTGCCAGGACTAGAGTACCTGAGGTTAGGCAGGCTAGGACTTTAACCGTTGGAGCCTTGGAGACTGAAGGGTGATCTTATACCGGTGTATAAAATCATGACAGGAGTAGATAAGGTGGATGCAGTCTTTTCCCAGGGTAGAGGAATCAAGAACTTGTGGATATAGTTTTAAGATAAGAGGGGAAAGATTGAATAAAAACTTGAGTGGCAACTTTTTCACTCAGAGGGTTGTGGTTATATGGAATGAGCTACCAGAGAAACTGGTTGAGCCAGGTACAATGACAACATTTAAAGGACAGAGGCATATGCAACTGCAGGTGCTGGAGTCTTGCTTGGAACACAAAGCGCTGGTGTAACTCAGCAGATCAGGCAGCATCTCTGAAGGATATGGATGGGCAGCGTTTTGGTTCTGGACCCCTCTTCAGACTGATTGTAGTAAGCTGAGAAAGCTGCAGAGGTGAGGGCAGGACAAAGTCTGGCGAGTGGGAAAAATACACTGAGTGCTGAAACGATTTGTAATTATAATTAAAGGCCAAGATGTTCTCTCCTACATGAATGTGAATACATTTGAACATCTCATTTAATTTTTAATCTCTAGTTTCTTCATGAAAAATATACATCTTCTAGATGCACTGGGACGCATCCTCAATGATGTGACCTGGGGTCATCGGGTGTTTCAGATCTCACAACATCAGACATCCTCACCCAGGCGGCCCAGCCGGGGTTGATCAGGCCCCGACTTGCGTTCCAACAGCAACTGCCCACGGATCAGCCATCTTAATAACTACTCTGCAGGGGTTGGGAGACTCTAGTGTGTGGAGGGACTGGGCTCTGTGGGGTGAATCCCGGCCAGGCTCCTCCTGTGTCTCACCAGGTTCAGGGCCTGTGTGCTGCACCTCTTTCTCCTTCACCAAGCATTTCATTCTTGCCTGATGGATTTTTTGGGCACGGTGGTTCATTAGGCCTTTCCGTAGCTTTGTTGGGTGTCCTTCTCACGAAAGGCACAGACTGGGGTGCTAACCCAGCCTGTCCCGGGAGCTGTCTTTCCGTGCCGTCAACTGTCTCTCCAGTAGTCACCAAACTATTCTTGGTTGTTACCCAGTCTATTCCTAGGTGTGACTGGCTGAGCCAGACTCCAGTGTGAAAAATATACATCTTCTAGATGCGCTGGGATGTATCCTCAACGATGTGACCTGGGGTCATCGGGTGTTTTGGGTCTCACAACATCAGACACCCTCACCCAGGCGACCCAGCCGGGGTTGATCAGGCCCCGACTTGCGTCCCAGTAGCAACCGTCCACGGATCAGCCATCTTAATAACTACACTGCAAGGGTTGGGAGACTCTAGTGTGTGGAGGGACTGGGCTCTGTGGGGTGACTCCCGGCCAGGCTCCTCCTGCGTCTCACCAGGTTCAAGGCCTGTGCTCTGCACCTCTTTCTCCTTTCTAATCCAATAAATAATTAATTCCTTACTTTTTTTTCCTTGTGAAATGTTATTAATGAAAACTGGTAGCATGATTTTCCTACAAAACACAAACTTTAAATTTAAAAGCTTAATATTGAGATTTTTTAACCATGTGATAACCCAACGAATAATGTTTTTTATCAAGTGTGTGTAATATGTTACCTTTAACTAACATAGCATCAACTCATTGAAATCAAACTATTTGAAAACATCTATAATTTTAGCCGATTTTAGTGATTCACGTTTTAGAGTCCAATTTCATTATTATGTATGACATAGACCGCAGCAAAACACCTTAGGTCATGCAAGGCGAGATGAATCTATTCACTTAACTCTCCTACCACTGGCCTTCTACATAGCAAAAAACACCTACATATCTGACTGGAAGAACCCTATCGGACAGGGAATGTTTTATTTATATGATGGAAGGAACTGCAGATGCTGGTTTACACAGAAGATAGACACAAAATGCTGGAGTAACTCAGCTGGCAGGCAGCATCTCTGGAGAGAAGGAATGGGTGACATTTTATGTCGAGACCCGTCTATTCTTTACCTCATCGTCAAGACTAATAAACAATCCCACGATGATTAAGGGAATTTGTAGGAAAATAAGCCTTTTTTTTTAAATTGGTGTGATATTTGAGAAGTTTTTGTTTTTGTAACGCTTCAGAAGACTTCAGGACTGATATACAAATGGTGAGTGGCGAGCGTGCGTTAATGAATGGCTACACAGCGACGTCGCGGAGTCCCCGCCTTGTTCACTGCTGCAGCTCTTCGGGAAGTGTGTTAGTGATCGACGTGCGGGAGGCGGGGGGTCGGCTTCCGCGGGCTGGAGCAGATCTCCAAAGCCGGGCCCTGGTGAGCTGGGCGCTCTTCCTGGAATGAATGTGCAGTTGTGAATGAGACCAAGTGTAAAACAAGGCAGGGAATGTTACGTGCAGGATGGAACTGCAGGTGTGTTACAACGAAGATAGACACAAAACGCTGGAGTAACTCAGCGCGACGGGCAGCATCGACTGGAGAGGAGGAATGGGTGACGTTCCGGATTGAGTCTTTCCCTCCACAGATGCTGCCTGTCCCGCTGAGTTACTCCAGCATTTTGTTTATCTTCGTGGGGAATGTTACATTGTTCCTCTGTTTGTAGAGGTAGCGAATCGCTACCCCAGACGACATGGAGGAAGCAACCAGCCGAAATCTTAAAACGTTAAAACTTAATCTTAAAACGTTAGAAACAGAACAACGAATACGTGAAAATGAAATTACTGCCAACCACAACCACAGGACGAATGTTAATAGTTGTCACTATGTTTTATTTTTAATTTTATTTTTTTATTTTTTGATTGGACAGCTGCAGTCACATCATTCACCTGGTCATACACGATACAGCTGTCAGGATGGGAGGGTTTATGACTGTGTATACCAGTCAACGTGACTGCGTGCTGCCAAATGCCTGCGGACCCTGTATCTTTATTTGTTTACAAATTACGTGGCATATGTAGTGAGAATGGACAGGTGACATTTCAGGTTGGGACCCTTTTTCAGTCTGATGAAAGTGGAGGGGAGTCCATCAGTCGTTCACTCCCTCCACAGATGCTGGCTGACTCCATGAGTTCCTCCAGCATTTTGTTTTTTGTAGTAGATTTGTAGTGTATTGTGGTATATTGGGTTTCTTCTGCTCCTTTTCCTTTTCCTGTTACCTGGAATTGTCTAGGGCACTCTACTGGAATCGAACCACAATTCTGCAAGAAGTTATAAGGGAGTTGATGTATGTTGTAAAGTCTTGTGGAAAATTATTTGACAAAACTAAGGATTTGGGAAAGCAATTGTTCATGGTTTTTTTTTTAATTTGGCAGAATTAAGTGTCAGCGATTCCTGCTTCTTCCCATGCCACCATGGAGCATGAAACCTGCCAACTTCAAAGTGCTTTGCGGCGATCATCACAGCTCGGGCAAGATGTTCTCCATCGTGCTCAGAGAAGGAGAGTTCGGTGGTCGATTGATGGATCAAGAGGAATAGAGGGGACATCCATTCAGAAAGAGAAGGTAAAAGTACACATTGAAACACACCAAAGAACAAATTAAAATTGACAGCACATGATGAGATCATGGCATATAATTAAAAAATGTCATTATCACAGAAGCTGAAATTACAACAGAGGATTAACTATGTGATCTGACATTTCCAATAGCAGGGTTCGAGATTACAGGATGGGGTAAAATGTATGTGTTAACTCTGAATTCCACAGCAGCAGATCAGGATGGCAGCTTACAATGTGATACAATATGATACGATAGAACTTTATTTATCCCAGGAAATTGGTCTGCCAACAGTTATAAAACACAACAAGATACATGAGATATGAAATTAAAGTGACGAGTGGAAAGTCCAGGATTGGGCATGTGCAGGGATTAGGGAGGCGGGGGGGGGGGGGGGGGGGAGGGGGGAAGGGGAGTCAGCCCTGTAGAGTGTCACAGGCCTCCTATGACCATTCCCCCACTGACCTTGTCACAGGCAGCCTCTAGGCCATTGGCTTATACTTGGGTAGAAGGTGGACCAGGTCGTGGCGGATGGGCTATGGAGCTGTAAGCCTCTTTAACATTGGCATACAGCAGGTCCAATGTTTTCATATCCCTGGTGAGACAGTCAACAAACTGAATGAAAGTGGGTAGGCTAGCATCCAAAGTCACGTGGTTGAAATACCCCGAGGATTGCGATGAAAGCACTCGTGTGTTGTGTCTGAAGCCTCGGGGTGACTGTGTGGATAACGTCAATCGCGCACAGCGGGTTGGCGACAGAGGAATGTTATCAGCCACCATAATGGCGTGTGAGAATTCCCAGGGCGTATAGTATGGATGGAGACCCACAGTCATCAGTTCAATGTCCAGGCTACACACACATTCCATAACCATGATGTGGCCAGGGTTGCACCATTTGTTGTTAACAAGAATAGCAAGTCCCTACATTTACAGACCACTCTTTCTTCAGTTACTTTCCGCCCGAACAGTCTGAAAACCTTCCACACTCGCGTTAGACTCGGGGATGTCCTCTTAGAGCTATGTCTCTGTGAAACACATCACACTGCTCTCACGGTGTCCAGACACAAAGTGGAGGCCGGTGTTGTCTTTCGTTTGCGAGAGGGACCCCCACTGGGGGGGCCCCTCTTCTTAGGGATTCTCGCCCTCTACATCGGGGACCTGGAGTGGAGGGTACTGCACCGAGGAGTTTCTTTCAACCTGTTTCTCTCGCGGTTCACAGACTCGACACCCGCCTGCCACTTTTGTGGGCTGCAGGAGTCTGTGTTCCACGTGCATATGGAGTGTGTGAGGTTGCAGCCCCTGTTCCAACATCTAAAGGGGTTGCGCCTTGCCTTCTGGCAGAACTTCACACCCACCATCCTCGTCTTTGAACACCCTGTGCGTAGGGGAGAGGGTAGGGCAGAAGATGTCCTGGTTGGGTTGCTCCTGGGCCTGGCCAAGCTGGCCATCCGCAAGTCACGGTGCCAGGCGGAAGAGGGCTCTGTCTGAGCCGGCTGCCTGCCCCTTTTCTGGGGTTACATCCGCGCCCGGTGGCACTTGAGAGGGACTACGCGCTGTCCACGGGCACCCTGGGGGATTTCCAGGACTGTTGGGCACCGAGTGGGGTGGAAGTCATCTTCAATAAGGATTGTAACACAGTTGTATAGTAGTTTATTTAGTATATTTGTTTGTCTTGTATTATGGTGGTGGGTTTTGTTTTGATTTACTTTGTACTGTAAATATTATTGTAAATAATTGATTAAATAATTTTTGGTAAAAAAACCCCACAAAACAAACCACTGCTCTCACGGTACTTTCTCTGAGTGCTCATTAGTGCAGCTAGCTCGTCCACCTTGTTAGCCAGCGATCTCACATTTGCCATTGTGATGGAAGGCAAGTATGGCCTGTATCTCCTTTTCTCCGCACATTGTTTTACCCCCAATCGGCATCCCCTGTATTTCTTTCTCAGTTCCTTGGGGATTTCTGATGTAACCCTGGTGAAGCCAACCGGTTGGGGCGGTCGGAGCTCCAGCAGTCGACCCCTGGTGTAGACAACAAAGAGACCACCAGCTCCTTGTTGTTGCAGCCACATTGCAGAGACATAGGCGTGGTGAAAAAGTATCTCCCGGACGAGAAGAGATAAAAAGTTTCCCCCACCACAACATGGTGTGAAAAACTAACTAACTAACCAAAAAAAAATGAAATAAATAGGAAACCTGAAACAAAGACGATTGACTGTTGGCTGGCTGCCTTGTGCACAGTGCTGGAACTGGAGCATCTTCAATATCATGAGAACTTGCATCACTGCAATACTGTAAAAGTAATGGAAAATTATTTAGTTTCAAATAATTCACACCTTGTTATTTTCCACCAAATTCCATACATACTTACTATGTTGTGATTGTAAAATAAGATGTTGAAAACTTTTAAAAATCATAACATTTTACTGACGACAGAAAATGAGTTAGTCACTCCAAATTATTTGTTATACAGTGGCTTGCAAAAGTTTTCATGCAATCTTGGAAGAAAACCTGTTAGAGTCTGCAAAAGACTTGAGACTGGGGCGGAGGTTCACCTTCCAGCAGGACAACGACCCTAAACATACAGCCAGAGCTACAATGGAATGGTTTAGATCAAAGCATATTCCCGTTAGAATGGCCAGTCAAAGTCCAGACCTAAATCCAATTGAGAATCTCTGGCAAGACTTGAAAATTGCTGTTCACAGACACACTCCATCCAATCTGACTGAGCTTGAGCTATTTTGCAAAGAAGAATGGGCAAAAATGTCAGTGTCTAGATGTGCAAAGCTGGTAGAGACATACCCCAAAAGACTTGCAGCTGTAATTGCAGCGAAAGGTGGTTCTACAAAGTATTGACTCAAGGGGGCAGAATACTTTTGCACGCCAAACTTTTCAGTTTTTTTATTTGTAATAAAATTTGGAATCCATGTATCATTTTCCTTCCACTTCACAATTATGCACCACTTTCTGTTGGTCGTTCACATAAAATCCCAATAAAATACATTTACGTTTGTGGTCGTAACGTGACAAAATGTGGAAAAGTTCAAGGGGTATGAAAACATTTGCAAGCCACTGTATATCCTTTCTGTGGACACTAATCTCGATCTATGAATGGTCTATTTCCTTGCCCTTCATTGAGCTTCGACCATTAATTTTGTCTTTAAAATAAGTATTAGCTTCAGACACTAGCTCGCTCTCTCAAACCTATCATGTCTACCTCCCAGCCATCTTGCATGCAAACTTATTTAAACTTTGGGCAAAGAGTATTTGACTATATATTCTTAATTATCTAGAATGCATAGGATAATAAGCTGGCTGCAACTTAGCAGGCAAGGAAGGACTTGAACTTTATTTCGCCTTCCATCACAGTGAGGAATGTGTAGGTGTCACTGTGGTGGATGTTCATGTTAAAATGTGTTTTTGAGTCTGTTGTTTTTAATTGAATGACTGACCTGGCCAGTGAAATTCCTCGTATGTTGCAAAACATACTTGGCAAATAAAATTTGAATCTGATTCTGATTAAAGTTTGTTTCCCAGATTGAGAAATGATACTTCAAAATCATTGCTACTGGACCATTATTGCCTGCCATTTACATAAATAATTTAGAACTGGGGATAGGGAAAAACCTAAAAATATGCTGAAGATACTAAATTTGAGAAAATTCCCGTGGAATACTGCAACGAAATATTTTAAAAGCTGAGAAAGGGTTTTTAATTGCCAAATTAATTTCAATAGGTATGTATGAAGTGACAATTGACTTGAGAAAAAAAGGCTTTGGAAAATGTCTGCATCTGTAGATTGAATATGTGTTGGTAAACAGTTTCCACTATAATTTTGACTATGTCTCTTTGTCAGTGTGGAACAGATTGTCCTGACATCGATGAAGCCTTTGCTTCTTTCATGCATTGTATGGCTTGCATGACAAGGCAGTGTAAGGTAAGCTAAAATGGTCTTTGTTTGTCTTCACTTCATTTCCACACACTCTTTCAATCTATAGAATATTGAGATTTAGTACAGGTTGAAGATTACTGCTCATCATCAATTTCCTCAACAAGCTCAAATTGTGGCATAGCATTAAAATGTAAACCAATACATATGAATTGCAAAAGCCATATCATCTGTGAAGCGCTAGTGTATGTGCTTGCTGTGCTACAGTTGGAAAGATAAAGTTGAACTTGTGCAAAGAATATAGTGGATTAGTGTCAGAGATAGGACGGGTATTGATTGCTTTTTCAACTATAAGATGAAAAAGAGATGACACCAAAAAATGAAGTTTTTGAAGTAATGGTTCTCTCTTAGAAATAAAGGTATACAAGCCTGGAATCTACAAAGAAGTTAAAGTGTAAAATACACCAACAATAGAGACAAGTTGATTGAGAAAGACGGAGTGTTTAATTGCAAATGTACGTTTTTCATGTAAAGGCAGTGCTGCTTAGACAGATGCTCCAAATAGATGAAATACAGTAAACCCTCATTATAATGGGCTTGGGGGGGGGGGTGGAGATAGAATGGTGTCTGTCATTAGCGATTGTCAACTATAACCGAGTACGGTATTATCATTGTATAAGTAGAAACAAAACACTGCAGTTGCTGGTTAATACACAAAACGACACAAAGTGCTGGAGTAACTGAGCGGTCAGGCAGCATCTCTGGAGTACATGGATAGGTGATGTTTCTGGTCGGGACCCTTCTTTAGACTCTTGGCCCGGAACTGGGCCTGGAATTCAGGTGAGTTTGCAGGCGGCCAGGGGAGAGGTGAAGATCAGCGGAGTCATTGGTCGTGGCCTGTGGGAGTACAGGTAAAGGTTAGCAGTGGTGGAGGTGGCTATGGCTGCAGGCGTGGCCGGGGTGGCCGCAGAGATGGCAGAGGCAGGCGTGGCATGGGAACGGCTGTGTTGGTGGTGGCGGCAACAGCTGAGGCAGTGGAATTTGCAGCAGTTGGCATGGTAGGAGCAGCTGGGATGGTGGTGGCAGTGATGGCGCTGTAAGTGGCGGGAGAGGTGGCACGGGTGCCCAGCGGTGCAAGCGGTGGGGACAAGGCACACACAGCCATTGGAACATCAGTCTGCTATAACCGATTAAATCCTGTCTTTAGAAGAGTTTCGATCTAAAACGTCACCTTTTCCTTTTCACCAGAGATGCTACCTGTCCCGCTGAGCATTTTGTGCCTATCCATTGTGAAGTGTTCTGATAAAAAAAGTTTATTGTATGTCCATTTATAAGAACATAGAACAGTACAGTAGACAAACAGACCCATAGGCCCACAATGTCTATGCCAAACATGATGCAAAGGCCATCACTTATCTACCTACACATAACCAATACCTTTCCTTAAATATCCAAATGTCTATCTAAAAGTCTTTTAAATGCCTCTAATGTATCTGCTTCAGCGTGTGTAGACTTTGCTGTACACATCTTCAAACTTTGCCCCTCATACTTCAAAGCCATGCCCATAATATTGGAGGATTTTCCAAATTTCCTGTGTTGTAAATCTCATTGAAACATATAAGATTGTTCGGGGCTTGGACACACTAGAGGCAGGAAACATGTTCCCGATGTTGGGGGAGTCCAGAACCAGGGGCCACAGTTTAAGAATAAGGGGTAAGCCATTTAGAACGGAGACGAGGAAACACTTTTTCTCACAGAGAGTGGTGAGTCTGTGGAATCCTCTGCCTCAGAGGGCGGTGGAGGCAGGTTCTCTGGATGCTTTCAAGAGAGCTAGATAGGGCTCTTAAAAATAGCAGAGTCCGGGGATATGGGGAGAAGGCAGGAACGGGGTACTGATTGGGGATGATCAGCCATGATCACATTGAATGGCGGTGCTGGCTCAAAGGGCCAAATGTCCTACTCCTGCACCTAATTGTCTATTGTCTATTGTAAGCAATAGTCAAATTAATTAGATTCAAGAGTTTATTGTCATGTGTCCCAGATAGGACAATGACATTCTTGCTTTTCTTCAGCACAGCAGAATATGGCAGGCATGAATATAGAACAGATCAGTGTGTCCATAGTGTGTTCATCTATTTCTGGGCAAATGAATGGGCATGGTCTGAATTGAATGAAGTTATTGTAATAATCCTGTAACATTTAACTTGCAGCTCTACTACAAGAGTGTACCAATGTGTGCAAGAGATGAAATAGAGGTAAATCATATCCAAAGTTATCACACAGGTCTGAAATGTCACAAGTGTTCATCATGCTCTCATGCTCCGGTAAGTGTGATACGTGGGTTAGGATCTGGAATCTTCTATACATAACTAAAACTCTGATCTTGTTATCTTCCGGTTTGGCGGTCTTTCCATTTTCGCAAAAACGGTGCATGATAGCGCTATGATTTTTCGCCAGTTCACTCACCATTCTCCTGTGCTGTGAGCGCACCAAGTTTCGTTCCGATCGGTCGAATGTCGTAAATGTTAGCGAGGTTTAAAAATCTTTAAAACTGCGCTTGCGCAGATCGATCTCTTCTCCTGCCAGTCAGCGCCGCGCGGATTAGTCTCTTCCCGTCACTCCCCGGGACGGTCCGCCCCTTCCTGCGCCATCACGTCATTACTGGAGCTGAGGATGGCCGCCAGAGGTTTCCAACCGGTCTTTAGGAGGGACCCGAAGCAGCCCCGCCCCAAGCAGCCCAGCCCAGCGTCGGAGACCCAGCCAAGCCCGGAGTCGGAGATGTCGCCAAACGGAAAGCGGAGACTCTGATCCCGGCGGAGGAGAGCAACCAGCGCCCGCTGTGAGCCCCCATCGCACCGCCAATTCCAGCCACAACCCCTCTGGTCCCCCTCGCTGGCTCCTCCTCCCCCCCCCAGTGATGCCCCCTCTCCCCCATGGCTCTTCCCCGTCTTTTCTCTGAGCTCACTCCCCCCCCCCGCCCACACACGCCTCCCCCCAAAAACCCCTCCCCACACACACTCCCCCGCCCACGCACACCCAACCCCTGACCACACATACCCCCCCCCCGCCACACACACCCCTCCTCCCCTCCCACTCCACACCCCCCCCCCCCCCCCCCCCCCCGCCACACACCGCACTTCCCTCCCCTCCCACACGTGTAGAGGAGGGGGAGGGAGTGCTCGGGGATGAGGGGAAATGAGCCAATCCTGCGCAGTTAGGGGCTATGGGTGAGCGGTGGAATATTGCGTCGGGGGAACGAGTTGCGTTGGGGGAATGGGTGAGTGGTGGAATATTGCATAGGGGGATGGGTTGCTTGGTCGACTAGGCCTCCCGTGTGACTGGGACCCAACGGGTCCCACTTAGTCCAGTGGGTAATAACAGCGGTTGCTTATTGAACGGTCACAATGTAGCTTCAAAGTAAACCAGCTATCTCTCAGTTGATAGAAAACATTTTTAAACAATGGTTCAATGGTTTCTTTATAGTCATATCTTCCAGGTATAATGAAATACGTTTGCAATTGCAATTACAAATGCAATTGTTGAAAATTTGAAATAAAAATAGAAATTGTGGAAAATGAACATGTCAGCCAGGATTGGAGAGAAAATGTATAGACATAAGGAACTGCAGCTGCTGGAATCTTGAGTAAAATACCAAGTGCGGGAGGAACTCGGGCAGCATCCTTGGGGGGAATGGACAGGTGCCATTTTGTGCCAGGACCCTTTTTCATACTGATGTTTGGCAGGCAGAAACAATGGATCTGCCGTGGCAGTCCCGCTTATTTATTTTGAGTGTGGGGTTGGAGAACTAGAAGTTTGGAGACTGTGGAAGAGAGATTGTCAGAGGTGATGGTGGGCGTGCACACAGCATGATCTGATCAGGTAGGCAGGTGAAATTGAGGGCCATGATGGGTCTGGGTTTGTGAAGTCCAGAGTATGAGTGACTGAGCAAGGGTCAAAAGTTATCTGTGCACGGCAGAGAACATTTACATATCAGTTTTGAACATGTAAAAAAGTCTGCTGAAAATGCATTTGTTATTTTGATTTTTTCTCTATCAACTGAGCAAGAGACAAAAGCTAGTATGGATTATGTTTGAAGCTGCATTGTCTTGCTGTGGTGTCCTTCTCTGTGACCTGGTATGAACTCAATGTTCTTAAACAGCTTTTAAACAAATAGCTGAACAAATGGAATCTGTTTTGATTTCAAATTTCCAGCAATTACATTTGTTGTATAACAGAACCAGATTTTAGAGTACATTTAAATTTCTCGGGTCTGGATATTGCCAAGTGCACAGACCCAGAACCGCAGATGCAAACTATGGCGTTTTGCGCAAGAAGCAATTTTCTCATTTTAGTTTTAGTTTAGAGATACAACTCAGAAACAGGCCCTTCGACCCACCCAGTCCACATCGACCAGTGATCCCCGTACACTAGTACTATCCTACACACTAAGGACAATTTATAATTTCACCAAAGCCAATTAACCGATAAACCTGTCTGTCCTTGGAGCATGGGAGGAAACCAGAGCACCCGGAGAAAACCCGCGCAGGTCACAGGAAGATCATACAAACTCCGTACCCACAGTCTGGATTGAACCCCGTCTCTGGAGCTGTAAGGCAGCAACTCTACCGCTGCGCCACCAGCCGCCCTTAATTCTCCAATATTGTGGCCAGGAACTGGCCAATCGTTAAGAGAGGATAAAACCCTGCCCACCATGTCTTTAAAAGTCAAAACCAGTCTTCAGGCATTTGCAAGGAACAAATCTAACTGCAGCTTGCAGTTCCCACTACAATATTTCTGGGCCTCAAGCAGATACCCGCAGGAACAGTAGGCTGGTGACAATACTGGTAGGAGATCATGGCACAGCAGGTGACCTGGATCTAAATATCAAGGGCATCATTAACAAAAGGTATGCTTTGTTTTAATGTAAACTAAGTTAACATTTGATTTGTTCTTAATGACAATGGTCTCTTTCTTATTTTAATAACAGATTAAATGTAATGACAAGGTTCATGTTCAAGTGGCCCCAGGTTCTTATGCAGTGACAGCCAAATCAAGATGGTCTGACAGAGAACAGACGCGTGTTATACACTTGGGACGAGACCAGACCGTAGATCTAATTTTTAACATATGAACTGTGATGAGTACAGGACTGCAACATTGGGTAATACCCAAAGTACCCCTGTGTTTTTTTTTCAGGGGAGATTTGTATTTTCTGCATCAATGCAATGGTTCTCAGGCATGTTTTATTAAAATGCTGTTTCTTATGGAGTAGTTCAAAATAATGAAGCAATTATTTCCGAAGTGCCAGGCTGTTTATTGCATTTGAATAGAAAACAATTGTAAAATGGAAGGAATAGACACTCTCTCTATTGAAGGAACACATTTTTAAAATTGATTCTTAATACATTTAACATTAAAATAATTTCAAGGTTAGGATTATATAATGCCATCTTTAATGTTGATTTATAGATTTGCTAAATTGCCAAGCTACAATTCAAACAGAGGATTACTGATTTTGCAACAGAAACAATGTTAGGCCATAAAATGTAATTTAAAAAATGAAAAAGTATTCCCGGGTAAGAGGTGAAAAGGAGCTGAAAGGTTGTTAAAGTGGAAGGGTGAAATGTGCAGCCAGAGGGGGGAATGTGGGTTGAAGGAATGGAGGGGGATGGGTGGCGATGGGAGGGTTAAGAGGATAAAAGGAAATATGGGACAAGGGGATTGGTGATGATTCTTTAGTGGAGGGGAAAACAGGTGCTTACCAGATTGGTGGGGGCAAGAGGGTTGAAAGAGGGGAAATTAAGGGAATATTAGTTGAAATTGGAGAATTCAATGTTCATACCATTGGGTTGTAAGCTTCCCAAGCAGACTACAATGAGCCGTTCTTCTGCAACATTATGTGAATGCTGTATTGCATACCAATATTTATGGGTTCATAGAATCACATGTAATACGCTTGACTTTGGGTCACATTGCTAAATGCAAGCAAAATTTACAAAGCTTCCATCTATCAAGAAAAATGCAAAAGCTGGTCAACTTCCTTCTAAAATGGTGAAACATCTTTCATTTGATGCTTTTTCAGGGTTGTCTCTTGTTTATTGTTCAGCTTTTCTGCTTCCTGGAACTTTTCTGCCACCATTTTATTGTGTTGTTCCACTCGCTTTCTCCTTGCTTGCTAGAAAACATGAGGAGTGAGAAAAAAGTGTTCACTTAACATTTGCACCACAGAGATATTGGGAACGATCAGTGTTAATATAATAGGTCTAACCCATCTACACGGCATTCAATTGCATTACTCTCTCTCTGCCCCTGCCATCAACATTGGCCAGAAACTTGACTGGACCACTTACAGAAATTCTGTGCGTTCAATTGCAGGTGAGAGGCATGGGTATGTTATGACTAGTGACTCGCCTCTGCTACCCCAAATCCCTTCCACCATCCAGAAGGCACAAGTTCAAGTTCAAGTCCGCGTTTATTGTCACTTAACCAATTAAGGTACAGTGAAATTTGAGTTGCCATGCAGCCATACCTAGTGAAAAGCAACACACACAGCCACATAAACACCCACCACAGTGGAATCAACATTCCCCATTGTGATAGAAAGCAATAAAGTTCAGTCATGTTCCTCCTTTGTTCACCCATGGTCGGGCCTTTTGAGCCCTGCGCAGTCGCCGCTGCCGACGGTCCGATGTTCAAGCCCTCGCGTCGGGATGATCGAAATTCCGGCAGCATTATGTAATATTCTGCATTTTCCTGGGTGAGTGCAGCTTCAACAGCTCTCTAAAATGTCAACACCATCCACGGCAAAGCAGCACCCTAAACATTGCTGAAGTAATACAGCTGGTCAGGCAGCACATCTGGCAGACATGGATAGGCTCTTATCATTAGGTCATAAATGATAGGAGTAGAATTAGGCCATTTGGCCCATCAAATTTACCACACCATTCTATCATGGCTGATCTATCTCTCCCTCCTAACCCCTTTCTCCTGCCTTCTTCCCATAACCTCTGGCTCCCGAACTAATCAAGAATCTATTTATCTCTGCCTTAAAAATATCCACTGACTTGGCCTCCACAGCCTTCTGTGGCAATTATTTCTACAGATTCACCACCCTCTGACTGAAGAAATTTCTCCTCATCTCCTTCTTAAAAGAATGTCCTTTAATTCTGAGGCTATGACCTTTAGTCCTAGACTCTCCCACTAGTGGAAACATCCTCTCCACATCCACTCTATCCAAGCCTTTCACTATTCTGTATGTTTCATGATCCTGAAAGGTCGCCTAACCGTGTCCTCCAGTGATACAGCCTGACCAGCTGTGTTACTCCAGCACTTTGTTTTGAACTCAAGATTCCAGCATCTGCAGTGGCTTCTGTCTCCAGCAACCTACACATTCTGTCTCTCTACCACAGGTGCACAATGGCTGCAATGTAGACCATCCACTAAATGCAGGCACTCTGGCAGCACCTCCCAAATCTACAAACTCATCACCAAGAAAAGGTAGCAGGCACATGTTAACACTATCATGCAGATACCCCTACAGATAGCACAGCATCCACATTTGGAAATGTATCCCGTCCTCCACTATCTAGAGTCCAAGTCTGGAACAGTCCAATGTTGAGTATATTCAAACCTGAATACATTAGCTTTTTGGACTCTGAAAGAATTGGGGTGGGAGCATTTGGGCGAAAGTGCAATTGAAGCACAGGAACATTTCACGAAAACCACCAAGTGGTAGAACGGACTGGAATAGCCTATGACCTATCTCTTAATTCATAACATCGTTTCTTAGTGTAGGAAGGAACTGCAGATGCTAGTTTAAACCGAAGATAGACACAAAATGCAGGAGTAACTCAGAAAAAAAATCGAAAAAAAAACAACAGGCTATGTGTTTGTTTTTTTTCCGATTTTTTTTTCTCGGAATATCTCTGGAGAGAAGAAGTTTCTGAGTGACGTTTCCGGTTGAGACCCTTCAGACTAGAGTCAGGGTGAAAGGGAAACGAGAGGTATAGACGGTGATGTAGAACAAATCAAAAAAGATATGCAAGAAAGTAATGACGATAAAGGAAACGGGCCATTGTAGGCTGTTTGCTGGGTGAGAACGAGAAGCTGATGCGACTTGGGTGGGGGAGGGATGGAGAGAGAGGGAATGCAGGGGTTACTTTGTACATGTTTTACTTTTCAAATGAGTAGTTTCCTGATTAAGGTACCTGCAGCTGGATTTCTTTCATTTCAACTGCTTTCATTCTCTCTGCCTCCATCATATCCTTCCTTGCTGTCACCTGCTGGAGACGTGCCAACCTGCGGGCTTCTTTCTCCTTATCCTCACAAGCAATAGACTGGATCCTGCTTTGAGTCTTCTGCTGCAAACTCTGCTTCGCTCTCTCCATTTTGTCCAACATCTGCTCTCCCTCTTCTATCTGTTTAAAATCGTTCTGCAGACGATAAAGCACTTTCTCCCTTAAGGCAAAAAAAGTGAATCGAATCAGTCTTAATACATGTGAAATTAAATAAAATGTCTGTTCTCAAAATACACAACAACAAAGAGTATTGAGAATCATTTGGTTTGCAATCATCTTCTCTTGTTAAATCACCAACAAATTTCATTTGTAGACCGAAAGTTTCAACATGTTACCTAAAGGCTGTTATTTAGCTTGAGGGAACTGAGGATACACTTCAGTCCTGATGTGAAAATCTTACATTGTTGATTATCGCTGCGCCAATGTTCTACAGATATCCATTTCCAAATGATTGCATATTTCTGGATTACAGTCTGGCCATTACAGATTGTCCTGTCTTGTCCTTTTTCTAATTGATTTCAGAGTGTTGCAATAGTTAACATCTGTTGTGTTCCAGTACTTTCAAACACTGATATACCTGCGCTTTTGCTGAATGTTTTGATACTTGTTCTCACATTGTTGCTCTCGGTCTTTCTCCCACAGATGTCGCTGCAGTTTTTTCATTCTTGATCTCTCTGTGGCCTTCTGATGTTGACAGTCACGTGACAATTGACTCTCTCCTAAACGCTCTTGAATTGGTGGATTTTGCACCTAGTCATGGAAATCAAAAAAAATCATACTTTATTTGAAGGAAAACATACTTTTCTGGGTTTTTTTTAAATCATGGGAAAATCTAGTATTTGGTCTTTTTTTTTTCTTTTAAGGAAGTGAAGAGTGAAGACGTAGAAGAGCTGCATACTGATAGTTCATTGAAGTATTCTCCCTCATTCCTAGATTTCTGGTCAAGCGTATAAGATTTATTGGATTGAATAATTTTCTGGTTCTGAGAATCCCATTTGAACTATTTTCTAATAGTTAATCTAATCCTTAGAGAAAGGTATTATAAAACAAATTGTTAACGATCAAAATATGAATGATCAAAATATCAGTTCTTTTCTAATACCAGTGGAGAAGAATGCAGGCCGTTATTATGACTCCTATCTATGAAAGACAGCAGGGTGGTGTAACGTGACATTAGCTGAGTCTCGGGCGCAGGTGTTTGTTCATCTTTACTGAAATAAGATGAGGTAAACCTGGGAAGAGCGTAGGTGAAGAAAAGGAAATTAAAATATAAAATACTGAATACTGTTTTGGATAAGAATTGAAGGAAACCCTATATTTCATGAAGAAAGACAAGGAGCTAAGGAGAAGTATGAAGGGCATAAACCAAATACTTAAGATCTCTGAAATGATATAGTTTTGTGAATATCATCAATCATTTTTGGACGCATACCCCAGTAGATGATGTGATGCGATGCTTCTGATATGTCAGAACATCTTTCATTGTGACTCTGTTCTGAGAACATGCGTGGTCAACACTTTCAAACATTGCACTGCGGTTTGCTGGTCCAAGATTCTGAAGCTGCACAGAAGATTTCAGGTGACTGCTGTCAGGTGCACTTCTCAATGGACTTGAAGACAAAGTTTCTGTGAAAAGAGCACTATTGGGTAGCATGGTAGTAACTGGATCGAAAGCCTGGCAAATGCTGTTCTGTCATATTGTAAGAACAGCTAGCATATTGTAAGAATAAATGATCAGATGTCCTCCACTCTTTCACTCCCTTCCCCCATCCATCTTTCATGTATCTACTGCTAATGATCCAGCTGAGTCTGCAAATCCATCAAAAAATGACATTAAAAATATGTAAATGTAATCCTTGATTAAAGTAATTTTAAATACCTGCAATTATATCATATGTTTAATACACTGTGTAAAGATTGGCAGTTCAGTAGCAGCTGGTATTATACCAATTAAAGCAGTATTTTACACCAGTAATCTGGCACACATAACACCTTTGGAGATATGGTACCACATCAGATGATTTTCCTGATTAGAGTCACAGAGTGATACAGCATGGAAACAGGCCCTTCAGCCCACCTTGCCCACACCGGCCAATTTGACCCAGCCATACTCGTCACACCTGCCAGCATTTGGTCAATATCCTTCCAAACCTGCCCTATCCATGACTATTGGATATTATTCTTACGAATCGCCTATCATACTCTTAATTCACTTTTTTAATACGTCTCACAGTCCTTGAATCATACAAAATTCTCTCATGATTGGAGGGCAGGATAGGATGATTTGGTTTTTGTGATTTTATTTTCAAATTGGTAAATCATTGGTTAAGGTCTCACAAATCAATCCAAATGTTCAATACGTATCCTAGTATATATTGTATCTGTTTATATATAAATATACAGTAGGTAACAAGGATGACCATTTATAATTTAAAAAAAACACTAAAAAATTAGGCATCTGCCTAGTATGTATTTAGATCTGTTTATTTTTCAATAGCATTGCTTATTGCTGTGTAATCCCATCACTATGATCTTGTTATATTCCAGAAATTAATTAGAA
Source organism: Okamejei kenojei (assembly GCA_035221665.1). Taxonomy (NCBI): domain Eukaryota; kingdom Metazoa; phylum Chordata; class Chondrichthyes; order Rajiformes; family Rajidae; genus Okamejei; species Okamejei kenojei. Next base: position 25,848,961 of record CM069148.1, on the reverse strand, counting down.
AAATAGGATGAAAATCAAGGTTTAGTGGGAAAATGGTTGATTTTAAACAGGAACTGATGTATATTGCTATCAGATCAAATATTACCTATTCTCTTACTCTGATACATCCTAAAACTGTAGATGGCAAAATAGTGGTATTTAAAAAACATTGGTATTGCAGACAGTGAAGATGGTTATCAAGAAATCCAGTGGGATCTTGATCAGCTGGCAAAGTGGACCAAGGAATGACAAATAGAGTTGAATTCAGACAAATGCGAGGTGTTGCATTTTGGGTAGTCAAACCAGGGCAGGAACCACAGTGAACTCTGGATAGCACAGAGGGATCTAAGAGTACAATGATATAGTTCCCTGAAAGTGGTCTCATAGGTAGATAGGGTGGTAAGAAGGCCGCTGCAAAAATGGCCATCACCAGTCAGGGTATTGAGCATAGAACGTAGAACATTACAGCACAGGAATGGGCCCTTAGGCCCACAATGTTTGTGCCAAATGTGATGATCTATCTTCCTCTCTTCCATGCACTTCCAAGTGTCTATCGAAAAGCCTCTTAAAAGCCACTATCATATCTGCCTCCACCACCACCCCAGGCAATGCATTCCAGGTCCACATCACCCTCTGTGTAAAAATTACTTGCCCCGCACACCTCCATTAAACTTTCCCCCTCTACCCTCTAGTATCGGACATTTCCACCCTGGGAAAAAGATTCTGTCGGTCTACCCTCTCTATGCCTCATAATTTTATGTATTTCTATCCAGTCTCGACTCAACCTCTGATGTTCCAGAGAAAACAATGCAAGTCAATCCAATTGCTCCCTGCATCTAAAACCCTCTAATCCAGGAGGCGTTCTAGTAAACCTTCTTCTGCAGCCTCTCCAAAGCGTCCACATCTTTCCTTTAATGGGGCGACCAGAACCGCATGTAACACTCTAAATACAGCCTAACCAAAGTTCTATATCGGTGTATCATTGGGACATTATGTTACAGTTAAAGTTATTGGATTATTGTGTTCTTTTGGTCACCCTGCTAAAGCAAGGGTATCATTAATCTGAAAAGACTACAGATTCTTGAGGGCTGAGCTCTGGGGCAGGTTTGGGCAGGCTAGGAGTTTATTCCATGAAGCACAGGGAATTGAGAGGTGATTTTATAGAGGAGTATAAAATCAAGAGGGAAACAGATAGCGTGAACATGTAATGTATTTTCCCCCAGAGTAGGGTAATCAAGAACTAGAAGGCATAGGTTTATGGTAAGAGGGGAAAAATTCAATCGGTATCTGACGGGCAACGTTTCCACACAGAGGGAGGTGGGTATACAGAATGAGCTGCCAGATGAAGTAGTAGAAGCAGATGCAATGACAGCATTTAAAAGAGAATTGGACAGGTACATTGATAGGTAACACTTTGAGAAACTTGGGGCAGACACAGCAAATGGGACGAGCTTGGATAAGACAACTTGGTCAGCATGGACGAGTTAAGCATAAGGGCCTGTTTCTGTACTGAAAGAATCTCTGTACTTGGTGTGCCAAATGCTTCTTCACTGCCCTATTTACCTGTGACACCACTTTAATGGAACTATGTACTTGTACACCTAGGTCCCTCTGGGACAACACTCCTCAGGGACCCTTCCATTTACAGTGAAGGTCTTGTCCAGGCTTGACTTCCTAAAATGCATAGTTCACATTTATCTGAATTAAACTTCATTATCCATTGCTCAGCCCACTTACCCAAGCTGATCAAGATGCCGCTGTAATTCTTGCTAACCATCTTCAATGTCTGATACTACCTATTTTGATGCCATCTGCAAATGTACTCATCATGCTTTGTACATTCTCATCCACTTGTTACTAATTCTTCATGTATAATGTCAGAAATTAAGCAATATCATTAACCAAACAGTTTATTCTGATTTTTTCTCCTCTCTTTTCACTGTTCATAATACAACTAGCTGAGTTGGCGTAATGTGTGATTTCATCATGAGATATTGCATGGATCTCTTGGAACTAAAAAAACACTATAATTAATTAAAGATTTAATAGGAACCTGATTTTGTACACAGAGGGTGGTGAGTGTATGCATTGAGCTGCCAAAGGAGGTAGTTGAAGCAGGGATTATAACAACATTTAAAAGACATTTAGATAGGTATACAGATAAGAAAGGTTTGTATGGATATGGGCCAAATGCAGGCAGGAGGAACTAATGTGGATGGGGCATCTTGGTTGACATGGGCAAGTTAGGCCAAAGATGATGTTTCGGTTCAGAATGACTCTATGATTTTATCATGGATTGTGACTGCACAAAATAATACTGCTTATACAGGCTAGAGGACCTAAAATGATATGTTCCACAGTAGTGCAGTGGTAGAGTTGCTGCGTTACAACGCCAGAGACCCGGGTTCGATCCTGACCACAGGTGCTGTATGTATGGAGTTTGTATGTTTTGCCTGTGGCCACGTGGGTTTAGTCCAGGTGCTCTGGATTGCTCCCACATCCCAAAGACATGACGGTTTGTAGGTTAATTGGTTTCTATAAATTGCCTCTCGTGTGTAGGATAGAACTAGTGTACAGGTGATCGTTGGTTGGCATGGTCTCAGTGGGCCAAAGGGCCTGCTCCATGCTGTATCTCCAAACTAAACTAAACACTTTAATAAGATAAGACTTTAATAAGGAACATTTTAATGATTTACAGATTTACTCCTTAAAAATGCAGAAGATCAAATACACATTGACCACATTTAGATATAGAATTTATCATAGGTATTATTAAAACATGTAGACACATTAGATATCATCATACCAAGCACTATTTTTGCATGCTATAGCTGCCTTGGGGATGTTTGCTATTTTCAGCAGCTTTAGGAGATTAAATGAAGAGAGATCCTGAAGCCATGCAACATATACATGAGATGTAAAGAAGTGTGTCTGTACATCACTTGTTAAATTAAGCATTTACATCTCTTGCTTTCAGAAATAAGAGGAATTAAAGTTTAAATGATTAACAACATGTATGCATATGATCTGTTTGCTAGGCCAAATATGATATCTCTCAGTGCAATTCCAAGGCTGCAGCATGAGAGGAAGTTTGCTGAAGGTTTGATTTGCATGAGTAAGAACAGTCCAAGAAAACATGTCCCCTGGTTGAATGGGAGAAAAATGTATCATTACCTGCTTTCCTTCCATGGGGCTTTTGGTGGCTTTGGCTCCAATACCTCCATTCAGGCCTGTCTCTGGCTTTGCCTCTCGAATCGCTCCAACACCGAGTAGGTATGTACTCCTTTATCTTCCAAAGTAGGTTTACAAACAATTGTCTCTAGGCTACTATCAGAATCTTCAGACGATGAAGCTGAAGAAGGTGAAGACAGCAATTTTTCAGGGAATTTATTTTTTGGAACATCTAACTCCTGAAGCTGCAAAGTAATTTTCTTGTCCAATGCATCTTTGTCACAAGTTGTTGAGTTGATATATTTTGGAGTTACTGGACACCATCCTACAGGAGGAATCACTTCTTGGAAACAGTAACATGGAGGGTAGACTGGCAAACAATTGAAACCATGATAAAACCCATTCCAGTAATTATGGTATGGATGGTGGCCAGGGAAATCTGAAAACAAGGACTGGGTACACATTGGTTCAAAATGGCATTGATGAGCTAGCTCACTTACACGAGGCCCATGTGGACAAACATCACGACAACTAGTAAATTCATTATCCATTAGTTGATGCCTGGATGATAATGGAGTTAACAACTCCTGTAGAACTCTCTTATACATAGCCGATGGAATCCACATGGCTACATTTTTGGAAACCTTGACAGTTTTTGCATTCCAGAACTTTACAGAGATGTCATCATCTTCCATGGCTATTTAATGGAAAGAAAAAAAAAGCTTTATAGTCTGAAACCATAACACAAATGTACATGACACATTATACCACCAGAAGAACTACAGGTCAGGCGTTTCAGTCTGGCTCTCAGTTTTATGTTAATTGAAAAGTATCTGTAATAACATCTCAAAAAGGAACAAGACAGCTTCAGAGCTGAAAATCTGAACTATCATTTCAATCAGGTGTGGCGCAGTGGCATAGCGATAGAGTTGCTGCCTTACAGTGCTAGAGACCCAAGTTTGATCCTGACTATGGGTGTTGTCTGTACGGAGCTTGTACATTCAGTGTAAAAGCATAGATTATTTTTATAATGTATCACTATTAAACATCAACAGACAGCTCAGGTAGGCTGGTGGATTAAACATTATTCTTCTCTTGATCACAATAACACCAGTATGGTGTAAAGAAAAGACACAAAGTGCAGGAGTGGCTCAGCGGGACAGGCAGCATCTCTGGAGAACACGATAAGGTGATGTTTCGGGTCGTTCAGGCTGATTACTGCAGCACTTTGTTTCTTTTTTTGTAAAACAATTCATTTTTATCTGCAATTCCTTCTATCTACCAGTGTGGTGTAGATTTGCTATAATCCCATTGACCATTTGCACCCTTTTGGAGTTTATCTTCTAAATCTTGGATTCAAATTGAAATGACAAAGATAAATAAGAACCAATACAGCTCCAATCAGGACAATGGTCATAACAGTGTGTAACTTTTCAAATTGGATATCATACCTTGCAGAGGATCTCTGGTTTCAATGCCAAACACCACTATTCCAGGACCATATCTGATTCTGCCTGATTCCCAAGGTGCTAGTACATTGTCACCTGGGACCACAGCATGTCGCATTCCTTCATTATATTGGATAATGTCATGCAATGCAGTCTCCTGCACAAACATTTGACACTTGTCATCTTGATCCATAGTAGATTTGTCGAACTCAATCAGAAATATTCCTTTTCTTACCTGGCAACGGGAAGAAGTAGTTATTTTGCAATATTTTTGTGCTGAATTGATTACTTGCTTTATAGAGCCTAATATTCAAACATAAAAGACAAGTACTAATTGCTAAAATTCTTCATGTGCTATGAATATGTTACATCAAACAGAAATATTCTGCTGTGCAACAATTTGACTATAATATGGTTTCGATTTTCACAAATTCCAATCAGGTCTCCGTCTCTCGAAAGGCCACTGATTCTATTTTTGTGGGTTCTTGAGGTGAGGTTTAGTACTATGTAATTTGGATCAAAGTTGTAAGGTAAATACCAACAGCAGTAACCTCAGCCAGTAGAATAGCAATGCATCTCACTTCCTTCTCTGAAACACCATCTTTTCTCGAAGTTTATGTACATTTAATTCATGCTCACTGAAGGCCACAAATGTTCTTTGCTGACTGCTTCAACAAGCCACCCCTCTGTACCTAATCTTTACCTAATCTTTGTATTTATTTTTTATAATTTTTTGATTGAAAGATCAACATAGAATATATAATGTCACATATCCATGGCACATTAAGAAATTTAGCAATTAGTACATGTCTTTAATTGATAAGTAACAATGGCAAGTAAATAGCCAAGCCGAGATTGTGGCAAAATTAGTAAATATTATTCCTACATCAATGTAAATAATAAAAATAAAATTCCACTCCACCTCTTGTTTGATTTTGCCCAAGTAAAAGAATCCATCAGACTCTTGTCTTGCGAGGACAGAAGTTCCAAAAACCAAGTGGCTGGATCTGAGATGTCCTGCCCACGGGTCAGTATATTTGCAGGCACTATTGACAAAGATAACAATACAAGCTCTAACTTAATCTTGGATCAATATATATAGCATTTAAAGTATGCTTTAGGAAGAAGACATTTCTGTCAGGTATTTGAACAGCCTGTACAAATGTAATCCTATCACTGCGACAGAACACTACAGTACACCTCTTGAACTACCACACACTTGTTTTTTTAATTGTGTTTTGCACTAATGTCTTGTTTTTTTGCAGAACTTTTTCTTTTCACTGTCTTGTCGAACTTGCGTGTGATTTGTGTATAATTTATATCTCTAGGTGTTGCCTGAGTCTATGTGCTTGTGATAAATGCAAGCAAGATTTTTATTCTACTTTTCATCATCGTTCTTGTGCATATGGCAATAAATTTGGGCAATAAAATGGTGGCACGGTGGCGCAGCCATAGAGTTGCTGCCGTACGGCGCCAGAGACCGGGGTTCGATCCTGACAACGGGTGCTGTCGATATAGAACTTGTATGTTCTCCACATAACCTACATGTGTTTTCTCTGGGTGCTCCAGTTTCCTCCCACACTCCAAAGACATACAGGTTTCTGGTTAATTGGCTTTGGTAAAATTGTAAATTGTCCCGTGAGTCGAAGGGCCTGTTTCTGTGCTGTATGTCTAAAACTATACCTAAAACTAAAAATTTGATTTGATTTAACTTGAATACTGTTGGGTAGAGAGTCTCAGTGATAAAAATCCAGTGATGCAGAAGGAAGTGTGTTACATTTCTAAGTCAGGATAATGTGTGACTTAAGTGGAAACTTGTATTTGGTGTCATTCCCATGCACTGTTGCCTTTATCCTTAGGTTTGGGAGGTTGATGAACCCCAGGAGAGTTGTTGCAATGTATTTTGATTATGGTATATAACGCAACCAAAGTGCAACTGCTGAAAAGGAAGGTAGCAATGAGCATAAAAATACAAGAACAAAAGAAATAGGAGCTCAGGTTCTTTTGACCTGGGGCTTCTGCAGTAACTACTCCCTCTTAAAAATTACTCCGAGTGCCAGCAGATCATTGACAAGAAAGTTAACTGGACCAGCTATTATGCCAGATATAGGGTGGCACAGCTGGTGGAGCTGCTGCCTAAGAGCCAAAGACCCCATTTAAATCCTGACCTCTGGTGCTGTCTGTGTGGACTTTGCACATTCTCCAGGAGACCGAGTGGGTTTCTTCAGGTGCTCCGGTCTCTTCTCACATTCCAAAGACGTGTGGGTGTGTAGATTAATTGGTGCCTGTAAATTGCCCCTTGTGTGTAGGAAGTGGGTAAGAAAGTAGGATAACATTGAACTAGTGTGAACGAGTGATTGATAGTTGGCGTAAGTTTCACTGGGCCGATGTACCCGTTTCCATTCTGCATCTCTAAAAAATATAGTTTTTTAAAACAATGGCTACAACAGCAGGTCAGAAGCTTGCTATATGTCACAGATTGACTCATCAATCATTTATATCAATGATTTGGATGAGAATGTGCAAGGCATGATTAGCAAGTTTGCAGGTGACACGAAAGTGGGTGCATTGTGGTTAGCGAAGACGGTTATCAAAAATTGCAGCAGCATCTTTAACAGTTGGGCAGGTGGACCAAGAAATGACTAATAGAGTTTAATACAGATAAGTGTGAGGTATTGCACTTTGGAAAGACAAATCATGTCAGGACGTTCACAGTGAATGGCAGAGCTTTAGGGAGTGTCGTAAGGCAGAGAGATCTAGGAGTGCAGGTGCATAATTCAATGTAAGTGGCGTCACAGGTGGATAGGGTAGTCAAAGCGGAATTTGTTGGCCTTCATCATTCAGAGTATTAAGTATAGATGTTAGGATGTTATGTTACAGTTGTACAAGACATTGGTGAGGCCATATTTGGAGTGTTGTGTTCAGTTTTGGTCGCCCTGTTATAGGAAAGATGTTGTTAAGTTGTAAAGTGTGTAGAGAAGGTTTACAACAATGTTGCTAAGATTCAAGGGCCTGAGCTTTAGGGAGAGGTTGACCAGGCCGTTACTTTACGCCTTGGAACACACCAGGAAAAGGGGTCATCTTAAAAAGTTGTATAAGATCATGAGAGGAATAAACAGGGTAAATGCACAGTCTTATACCCAGAGTAGGGGAATCCAGAGGCAGAGATTTAAGGTGAGAGGAGAAAGATTTAATAGGATGTTGAAGTGCGACCTTTTCACACAAAGGGTGGTGAGTATATGGAACGAGCTGCCAGAGAAGGTAATTGAGCCAGGTACTATCACAGCATTTAAAATACTTTTGGACAGGTACATAGATAGGAAAGGTATGAAGGGATGCGGGCCAAATGCAGCAAGATGAGACCAGTGTAAATGGGGCATTTTGGTTTGTGTGGGCAAGTTGGGTCAAAGGGCCTGTTTCCATGATGTGACTCTGATTCCATCATTTTCCAAGGCATGATGGAGGATCATGATGGTGTACTCTTTGTTTCCTTGAATAAATGCTTTTGTAGTTTATAAATATCAAGGAGAGGTGGTTAGACATCGTTTTGTGGCATGAATGTTACTTCCCACTTTTCATGCCATGCCTAAATACTGTCTAGTTGTTATTGCATACATTGTGTACACAATCTCTCCAGGAAAGGAGACAGAGCAAAGACACAATCAAAATAAAAGGATGGATGAAAAACACACAGTGTGGTTATTGGAAGAAAATAGCTTAATTGTTTGCTGAGTTGTGAAAGGGATGCACTCATCCTTAATATGTCCTTAAAATTGTGTTGCCCAGTAAAATTGAACATGCAACCAATTACTAAACCAGTAGAATAAGTCCACTAAAGAAATTGCTTACATTCAAACGGCTATTATCGTTGTGGAGAGTCATTTATTTGATTTTGTCTTTTATTGCATCTGAGTGATATTTTAATGATATTGGCTTGAAATAGTTAAGCAATTAAAAGAAATGTGCTCTGATGTCTAATGTGCCGTGCAACATTACAATTTGTAGAGTAATGGAGAATTACACTTTGCAAGTTTTATGATAATATGATTACCAATATTTATTATCATAAAATGCATAGAAAAAGCAACTCACCTTACAGATTTCCTTGGATTATAAAAATTTGCTGAATGCATGTGAAGTGCTTCTGCATCAGAACATTCTAAGCATGAGTGAATGGATGGGTTTTTATCCAGCGGAGTTTTGACACTGCAGTATTTCGGAGACGAGTACAGAGGCCCAGAGATTGAATGGTCTGCAGGATAAATTGGAATCACCTATGCAATAATTAATAAATGATTAGATTGCTTCATAATGTGAGGCATATTCTTCATGATATTTAGCAAACTTTCCAGGAAAGAAAATGGTCCCAATGCTTTCACTTTTGTCTTGGTCTGTTTTTGTTTCTGTTTAAGTGCAGACTATCACCGATTTAAAGTAACAAGCATGGACACTCATTAGCGCACATATTTAGTATAGGGACAATTAGCTTACAATATCGGCAGATCCATTTTTTCAGCACAAGAAGAAAGATTAAGGTAGCTCAGGAAATTGCCAGTTAGAAACTAAGATTAAAGTGAAAATGTGAATTAGTTATTCATCTGGGGTAGGGGGGGATCAGCAGAACATGGCTAAAGGAAAAGAAACCCATGCAACAGAGTCTAAAGGATTCCAAGGTTATTGCCTTTGTTAACCTTTGCTTCTTTGTACTGAATCCATCTTACTAAACGTCCTGTCGTGCTGTCATATATTTTAATTCATTACAACTCAACTCAATTTAAAGTTCCAGACAAAAAGTCTAATGTCTGCAATGAGGTAGGTTGGAAAATCAGGTCTGTTCTCTAGCTTACAGAAGGATTGTTCAGAAGTCTGAAAACAGAGGGGTAAAAAGCTGTTACTGAGTCTGGTGATATGCACTTTCAAGCTTCTGCATCTTCCCCAACAGGAGCGGGGAGAAGAAAGTGTAACCGGGGTGAGAAACGTCCTTGATTATGTTGGCTGATTTTGAGACAGTGTGAAGGGTAGATGGAGTCAATTGTGGAGAGTCTGGGCGGTGTGATGGACTGGGCTACTTCCACAAATGTATGTCATTTCTTAAAGTCTTGGGCACAGCTTTTGCCAAACCAAGCTCTGCGGCAACTTGACAGTATGCTTCCTTTGCCACAACTGTTGGTGTAAGAGTCATTGGAGACAGACTGGATTTCCATAGTATCCTGAGTAATTAGATGCATTGGTGTGCTGTTGTGCCTATAGCCTCAATGTGGTTGGTCCAGTACAGATTCTTAAAAATATTGTAGATAGACACAATGTGTTGGAGCATGCTTATCCACGTCAACTCTGTCCATCCCTCTCATAATTTTAAAGACCTCTATCAAGTCCCCCCTTAACCTTCTGCGGTCCAAAGAATAAAGACCTATCTTGTTCAACCTTTCTCTTAGGTGCTGAAACCCAGGCAACATTCTCGTAAATCTCCTCTGTACTCTCTCTATTTTGTTGACATCTTTCCTCTAATTTGGCGACCGAAATTGTACACCATACTCCAGAAATGGCCTCACCAATGCCTTGTACAATTTTAACATTACATCCCAACTTCTATACTCAATGCTCTGATTTATAAAGGCCAGCACACCAAAAGCTTTCTTTACCACCCTATCTACATGAGATTCCACCTTCAGGGAACTATGCACAGTTATTCCTAGATCCCTCTGTTCAACTGCTTTCCTCAATTCGCTACCATTTACCATGTACGTCCTATTTTGATTTGTCCTGCCAAGATGTAGCACCACACACTTATCAGCATTAAACTCCATCTGCCATCTTTCAACCCACTCTTCCAAATGGCCTAAATCTCTACTTGTGCAGCCTTGGTCTAACAGAAAGAGGTTTTGAATGACCCTTGCTTTGGATGGACAGATGTCTGAGATACGGAGCTGCTGCATTATACTGCGCAATAAAGTAGAATCTCCAGGAAGCCATTGAGTGAATATCTTCACTAAATGCAGTTCTATTGGACTTGGTTAGGCCACATTTGGAGTATTGCTTGCAGTTCTGCTTGCCCCATTACAGGAAAGATATTGAGGCTTGGCAAGGGTCCAGAGGAGGTTTATCAGAATGCTGCCTGGATTAGTGGGCTAATCCAGGCAGCATTCAGTTCAACTACATGAAGAGGTTGGATAGACTTAGATTATTTTCTCTGGAACACCAGAGGTTGCGGGGAGACCTGATACTCGATGGAAGTATATAAAATTATCAGATATACAGTAGATATTGGGGACAGTCAAAACATTTTTCCGAGGGTGGAAATGTTCAATGCTAGAGGGCATAGTTATAAGGTGGGAGGGGGAAAGTTTAATCGAGATGTGCGGGACAGGTTTTTTTATAGAGTGGTGAGAGCCTGAAATCCGCTGCCAGGGGTTGGGGTGAAGGCAGATACGATAATGGTTTTTAAGAAGCTTTTGCATGGGCACATGGAAGTGCAGGGAATAGAGGGATATGGATCATGTACAGGCAGATGAGAGCAGTTTATCTTGACATCATGTTCGGCACAAACATTGTGGGCCGAAGGGCCCATTCCTGTGCTGCACTGTTCTATGTTCTAAAGATAATTATCACAACCGGCAGACAAAAGAAACTGCAGAACCTTGAATCTTGGGCCAAAAGCAAAGTGCTGAAGGAACTCAGCAGGTCAAGCAGAATCTGCAGAAGGAATTGACAGATGATATTTTGTGTGAGGACCCTTCTTCAGTCTGATCTCAACAGGCAATTAGTGACTTCACAGGAAGATTTCAGAGATGCTCTCCAGCATCTCCAGAGAGAGGTGTTATTAGTATTATTATTGCATAGGCTCATAGTGTTATTCAGAACTTATGAAATTAGCTGGGAAACATCCTGAAGATGTTGCAGCAGTGACTTGGGCAGCCTCACATTGATTGCGGCCAGGAAATTGTTGAAAGGAATTGAAGACTGTATTCTCCGTCGCTGCCTGCCTCCATGTATGTCATCCGCTGTATGCTCGTACTGACCAGCATATGTACAGGAAACCTCATATGAGAAGTTTGATCAATCAAACAAGCTCAGAAAATCCAATTGGTGTACTGATTAGGTTTTTCACTGTACCTCAGTACATGTGACAATAAACTGAACTGAACTGATTAGGATTCAGATGGTAGCTAGATAAGGGAGCAGAGCCACACACAGACCTCCCACCAATTGGGAGTGTAAAGGAGCTAATTACACTTGCACTCCATGTTGAAATGTTGCCAGACGTGGATGGATGTAGAGAGAGGTTAATCTTTCCCATTGACAGTTATTTTGTTCAAATTCAGAGACAGACAGCAGCCTGTAACTCCAAATTTGAGTGTCCTTTCGATGACTGTCCAAAAGCCAAATGTTGGCAGATATTGAATGATGCAGTATGCAGATAAGTTTGCAAACATGATTGGTAGCAAGTGAGGTAAATTCTATAGAAATGCATGGTGATTTGCACTGGAGAATGGGTCTCAGACATGCACTATTATCTGTCAGCAGCATATTGTGAAATTGGTAATGTGTCATAGAGTCATACAGCACGGAAATCGGCCATTCAGCCCAACTTGTCCATGCCAACCAAGATGCCGTATCGTAGCTAGTCCCATTTGCGCATTTTTGGCCCTTATCTCTCTAAATCTGTGTACCCACGGTGACACGGACATAATCCCCTTGCAGAAACTTATTTTTAAGTGATTATGTTTGTCAAATATTTTTAAGAAGGGATTCAAAATTCAAAGGGCTATGTTACTGAGGCAATCAATATATGTGACAGAATTTCAGCTAACTAGTGTGAAGGTTCTATACCAGGAGCAGCTCCATCTGCAGGAAAGTAAGCATGATGATAAGAAAAAGTTAAACTTGCAAAATAAGAAATAGGCCGAGTAATGAACAAAATATGTATCTTCCAAGGAGGGTCACGTAGCTCAGAAAATTACTGGTTTGGATATTAGATTAAGAGAAAAAGCAACAAGAGCTCTACTTAAGGATTGCCGACCATGACCGTTTTCAGACCTGTTGAAATATTCCAGCATTTTCTGCTTTTGTTTCCGATTTCCAGCCTCTTCAGTTTTTTTTTTCCAAGAGAAAAATCATACAAGGTACAGGGTTAGAAAGTGGACAAGCGGTAAGAAATAAATCCTTAAGGAGGGACCTGAGTTCGAAACTCGGAGGATACTACCCGTATCAACAGAGTGAATCTGGCCAATTCTTTAATCTGAGTAATATCTGAGCCCAAGTCACGACTTTGTGATTTAGTTAAATTGATAAGTTGGAATAGTAAAGTAAACGAGAAGATATTAGTTCGTCAATGGTTTCTATGCGTGCTTAAGTAACTCAAGTGTTTATAAAGATGGATTTAATGTTGGTTTAGATTTTTTTGTTCGACACGTCAGTTGATAACCTAAGGTGGTGATAGGGTCAACATTTTGGTGTTCCTGCGTGGCCACAGTTGAGCGGTCAATTTTTGTGGTCCCACCTTACCCGAATCACAGATGTGTTGAACAAAACAGTGGTTTATAGAGGTAGTAAAAGTTGTTAAAAGGGAAATAAATCATCCAGGGGTGCGGGTAAGTCTGCCTTGAGGGCTGTTCAGCATACCTCTTGTGATGCGACTCAGAGGGACGAGAAATTAGCAGATTAGACGGTTACTGAGGATTCAAAGGTTGTCCATAAGCCTTCCTGACCACATATGGGAACCACTGGACCCTAACCCCGGTCTCCTCCCAGGATCCTTGGATAGGATCCAGAAACAGTACAATAATGGGCGAGTGTCCGGAATGCGAACTGTTGTACTGGGAGTATCTAGATCGCAAATGGCCCATGTGGGTCGAATCTGCAGATAAAATATTAAGGGGTCCGGGACCCATGGGACAGAAGTAATGGGAGGAAGCCAGGAAAAGTCAAGCAAAACAAGCATACAGCAATAGCCAGTGGTATGAGTGTGTTATGGAAAAAATAAAATAAAAATTCAAAGTTGAAGAAGGAATTAGAAGTTGTAAAACAAGAAGCATAAAAGAATCAGCTGCAGTAAAAGGTTATAAGGTCATAATGAATAGGATTAGAATTAGGCCATTCGGCCCATCAAGTCTCTCTGCCATTCAATCATGACTGATCTATCTCTCCCTCCTAACCCCATTCTCCTGCCTTCTCCCCATAAGCTCTGACACCCAAACTCATCAAGAATCTATCTATCTCTGCCTTAAAAATATCCACTGACTTGGCCTCCACAGCCTTCTGTGGCAAAGAATTCCACAGATTCACCACCCTAAAGAAATGTCTTCTCATCTCCTTCGGAAAAGAACGTCCTTTAATTCTGAGGCTATGACCTCTAGTCCTAGACTCTCCCACTAGTGGAAACATCCTCTCCACATCCACTCTATCCAAGCCTTTCACTATTCTACATGTTTCAATGAGGTCCCCCCTCATTCTTCCAAACTCCAGCAAGTGCAAGCGACAAACGCTCATCATAGGTTAACCTACTTATTCCTGGGATCATTTTTGTAAACCTGCACCAGCATTCCCAAGTTCCTTTGCACCTCCGATTTCTGGATCCTCTACCCATTTAGAAGGTAGTCTACGCCATTATCCTACTACCAAAATGCATGACTCCACACTTTACTACACTATATTCCATCTGCCACTTCTCTTACTACTCTCCCAACCTGTCCAAGTCCTTCTGCAGAGTCCCTGCTTTCTCTACACTACCTACCCCTCCACCTATTTTCATGTAATCTGCAAATTTTTTCACAAAGCCTTCAATCCCCTCGTCCAAATCATTAATATACAACATGAAGTCTAGCGGCCCCAGCACCAACCCTTGTGGATCTCCACTGGTCACTGGCAGCCAAACAGAAATAAAGCAGGAATTAGAAGCTATAAACCAAGAAGTGAGTACGTTACTTGAGAAGGTAGCAGAGGAGGAACAGAAGAACTGCACCTGTATCAATTTCAAACACAGTTTGAACAGGCTTATCAGGAAAAGGGAGAGCAGTCAGAACGTGTGAAGCTGCTATGCAAGAGACTTCAACAGCAGCAGAAAAATACACAAAACTACAGGTAGCAATAAAAGCCCTCCACCAGGTAGGAAGGTAAGTATAAATTATCTGATCATGTCAAGTGCCAAGTTAAAGAACAGCTCTATGTCTGAAGAGATGCGATGTACACCATCAAAACTGCAGAAGAAGTTGGGGGGGGGGGGGGGGGGGGGGGGGGGGGGGGGGGGGGGGGGGAGTGTGAAGTAGATTGGGGAGAGTTGGGTGAGATAGCCCGGAGACATGGGGAGAGAGTTGGAGAGCCGGAGTGTACTGACAAGGTTGATTTTGAAATCAGTAGCACTGTGATGAGATTTTGTGATGACCTGGAAAATCTATCCATGCAAATATCTGGGTATACATGTCTCAACATTTCCCCCTTTCTATTTCCCATTGCTGGTTTTTTTCCTCTTCAATGAATGCACTAAACTGGCTAGAAAATACTTTGCAATTCCTTCACTGTCCATCGGTTTCAAAATCCTGGAACTCTCAACCCAGTAAAATGTCTGAAAGTCTGAATCACATACTGTAATTTTGGGATACTCATCCCAAATTTGCATTCAGTTTTATTGGGCACTATTTGGAGTTTTACCTTAATTACTACTGCAAATTCACAATTAAATTAACTTTTTGAGAAGAGTCATTCCTCCATTGACTAATAGTTAGTTCCTCTTAATAGTGTGTTTTTGCTGGATTAGTGTAACATAATATTCCCTTATTAAATATAATCTTGGTTTTCTGAGACTGATCAGTCAATTTTCCAACAGCTGTAAACCTTCAGAATAACTAAGGCAGAACCAGTGGATGTGGGTGAGGTATTTGGACTTTTAAGAAAACCTTTGATAAATTTCTAACCCCAAGGTTAGTAAATAAATTTAGAATGCTACGGCTTGTGGTAGTATACTTACTGATTGTGGATTGATTAACAATGAAGTAGCAGGCAGTAGAAAAAATAAGTCAATATTGGGTAATCCTTCTCCGCCCCAACCCCCCCCCCCCCCCCCCCATCCTCACATCAGTCTGAAGAAGGGTGTCGACCCGAAATGTTGCCTATTTCCTTCGCTCCATAGATGTGCCTCATCCGCTGAGTTTCTCCAGCATTTTTGTCTACCTTCAATTTTCAAGCATCTGTAGTTCCTTCTTAAACATTGGGTCATATTGGCAATGATTTGCAGACCAACTGTAATACATCGAAGTTTACTGATGGCAGCTACAAACAATCTGCTGGGACTCAGGGGATCAATCACCATCGGTGGGTGGGAAGGAACAGTCGAAGTTCCAGTTGAAACTCTCCTTCAAAAACTTTTTTCAGATTCCAGCATCTCCAGTCTTTCGCATTTCCATTTTAGTGATGGCAATGTGAGTTGTGAGAAGGATGCAGAAAAGCTTGGGAGGGAAATATAGAGGTTAAATTAAAGGGCAAGGACATGGCAGATTTAATATAATGCAGAAACAAATCTACCTTGGTAGAAAAAGTAGAAAGGCAGAGTATTTTACCAGACTGATTCCTGGGATGGCAGGACTTCCACATGAAGAAAGACTGGATAGACTCGGATTGTACTCGCTGGAATTTAGGAGATTGAGGGGGGATCTTATAGAGACTTACAAAATTCTTAAGGAGTTGGACAGGCTAGATGCAGGAAGACTGTTCCCGATGTTGGGGAAGTCCAGAACAAGGGGTCACAGTTTAAGGATAAGGGGGAAGTCTTTTAGGACCGAGATGAGAAGATCTTTTTTCACACAGAGAGTGGTGTCTGGAATTCTCTGCCACAGAAGGTAGTTGAGGCCAGTTCATTAGCTATCTTTAAGAGGGAGTTAGATGTGGTCCTTGTGGCTAAAGGGATCGGGGGTATGGAGAGAAGGCAGGTACAGGATACTGAGTTGGATGATCAGCCATGATCATATTGAATGGCGGTGCAGGCTCGAAGGGCTGAATGGCCTGCTCCTGCACCTATTTTCTATGATTCTATGATTCTATGATTTTCAAATTGGTGTTACTCAAACACCGAAAGTTAAATTGATTGAAAACAGTGTGAAAACAGGCCCTTCTGCCCACCGAGTCCATGCTAACCATGGATCACCAGTTCGCACTAGTTTAGTGTTATCCCACTGATGCATCAACTCATCGCACACACTAAGGGAATTTAAAGAAACCATTTAACCAACAAATCCATGTCTTTGGGATGTGTGAGAAAACTGGACTACCAGTGGAAACGCATATGGTCACAAGGAAATGTGCAAAGTCCATGTATTCAGCATCCAAGGTCAGGATTAAACCTGGTTATCCAGTTCCATGAGGCAGCAGCTCTACCAGCAGTGCCACCGTGCTGCCCTACAACTTGCATGAATTTACCAGGTGATGAGCTAAATTCAGAATTACCACAGTTGGGGCTGACAAAATCACAAACACACGCAAGGGAATGGAATGAGCGTACGTACCGAGCGCTAAAATTATAGTACTGGTGGAGGTGCTACAACTCTTGGAGGGATTAAATATGCTGAGAATTTTCCACCAGACATTCAAAATAACTGGTACCCTATTGTTTAACAATACAATTTAAACAATTATGAAATGTTTTATTGCTCCATTAATCACAATTTATTTTTTGAAACCTCTCAAGAGACATATTTGTAATGTTATACTTTATAATATACTAACATGCATACCATATAATAACTTTTTTCCTAGAGATTTCAGTTATTAAACTGCCTGAGGTTCTGTTTTTCTTAAACGCATTTATACCATGATTTGGTGCTACTACTGTATTTTAAAATTTCCACTGCAAGCCACTAATGAACTTCTTAAGAATTAATGAAGCATTCCTTAAGACTTTAAAGTTTCTTAGCTTAACAATGTTGACAGGTATGTTTCCTGTTAGGGTATTTAATTTCCGTGAGTTACCTGTTTGATTGCTCCACAGTGGCTGAGTCTAATGAGATGAGCACTGCCCTGGGTAAGCATGCTGATTCCCTGCAGAAACCCTCGACATTCACTGTCGATCCATTTGTCCGTCAGGTAGAAGGTGTGCAATGGACGACCATGGGATAGGTATGGTAGAACATGAAAAATATCCTTTAAGTTATTGTCAGGTAGACCAGTTATCACCAGGTAGATAGCCTGACACATAGGATCATCAAATGCTGCTGTTAACGCACTGAGTAGATCCCTACCCAGTGTGCAGGTAAGTGACTGAAGCCATTGCACTGCACTGAAAACGGTCTGGGGGGTACATGTTACCACATGGTCACACCATTTGGTTACCTGTGTGAAAGGAGGCAGCATTAGATATCCATAGAATCACAGAATGGTTACAACATTCAGCCCATTATGCATGCACCGCCATTTTAACCCAAAGATTCTCTACATCCACCACTGAGCCCTTGGAAATTTTACTCCACCATATATTTATCCAGCTTCCTTTGAAGTCCACAATGGAACCTATCTCCACTGGCCCTGCAAGTAGTGCATTCCAGATTAGAACCACATGTTTAAAATATTTTTTTCTCATGCCATTCATAATTTTCCATATGTGACTTCTTAGTCCTCAAAGCCTTCACCAGATAGAACAGCCTTCCATTATCCATTCTACCCAGGTGCTGCATAATTTCAATTACTTTGATCAAATCTTCCTCAGCCTTCTCTTCTCCAATGTCTGAGTCACTCTTGCCTTGTAATGTAAAGCTTTATCCCAGAAACTATTCTTATTTTGTTTTCTGAAGCCCCTCCCAATTGTTTCATATCCTTCCTATAACATAGCAACCAGAAATGAACTCAATGCTCCAGTCAAGGACAAGCCAGTATTTTATAACATTTTCCCGTGATTTTCCTGCTTTTATGTTAATTAGTTAATTAAAATGTAAGTATGCATAGATAGACACAAAATGCTGGAGTAACTCAGGGGGACAAGGCAGCATCTCTGGGTAGAAGGAATGAGTGGCATTTCAGGTTGAGACCCTTATTTCCTACTTCCTACTAAGCATGCATTGAAATTGATATTAGAATAGCAATCATTTCCATATAGCAATCAATAACATGGATGCAATGCTGAGGCTCCATTGATCTGATCACATTTGGAGTATTGTGAGGAGTTTTAAGTCCCAAAGGATTTGCCAGCATTGGAGAGGGTCCAGAGGAGGTTTACGAAAATGATCCCAGTGATTGGGTTAACATATGATAAGTATTTTACAGCACTGGGCCTGTACTCACTGGAATTTATATGGGGGACTTCATTGAAACTTACCGATAGAGAAAGGCCTGAATAGAATGAACATGGAGTGGATGTTTCCACTAGTGGGTGAGACTAGGATCACAGCCTCGGAATAATAGGAAGTACCTTTGGAAAGATGAGGAGGAATTCCTTTAATTAGAGGGTGGTGAATCTGTGGAATTCATTGCCACAGGTCGTCGTGGAGACAAAGTCAATGGGTACTTTTAAGGAGGAGATTCACATATTTTTCATTAGGAAGGATGTCAAGGGTTAAGGGGAGAAGGCAGAATGGAGTTGAGAGGGAAAGATAAATCAGTCGTGAGTGAATGGCGGAGTAGCTTCGATGGGTGGAATGGCCTAATACTGCTCTTATGACTTTGGAACGTTTACATTTTCAAGATCAAATAAGTCTGACAAGTTACCCGAAATTTTGTATACAAATTGTTTATGGGCTCAAAGCATATATGTTGAGTATACCACATATGTAAACCCATCAATATGATTTTAGCTAATAAATAAATGGAACTAAGGCTATAATAAATAATAATTTACTAGCGAAACGTTCCATTTGTGAATACGTATAAATTATACATTCAAGGTTGAAGAAGTAAACTCTACCTTATTGGAAAATTCCACAATATTAAAGCGACTGGAGAGTGTGGTATAAGCCTTGGCCAAAAGCGCTTCCTTCAGGTGAAGCTTGATTGCACTAATGTGCAATTGCATGCTTTGCGACGTGTCAACAACAAAGGTGATATCGGTGTCCTTCACGTGTCCAAACAATGTAGGATATCCGTGGAAACGGAGATTGGGAAAAACTACCGGCATGGTCCTCTCTTCGCTGCGCCGCCGTCCAAATTAAAACAGAGGAGCTTGGGCACGCACAAACAACAAATATTTACAGCGCAGTATTGCTTAAAGTCATTTAAAAAACAACTAAGAAATAGTTCGAAAGATCACTTGAAGTTACTTGAACATCAGGGAACATTGTTTCCCATTTCGTGGTCAGTGAAACCGTTTTACTTTGAAGTCAGGGATTTTTTAACTAAAAGGTCAAGATTACTAAAACAAACTGCAAATATTGCGTTGGAAATCCGAATTGCAATCTTACAATACAACCATTGATTTGATCATCTGTTTCATACGCCACCTTGCCTTAGTAGTGGTAATCCCAATACCGCACGCTGTTGAAATGCTGGAAGTGTCGGCGACCTTTGTCTTCCCACTACGACCTGCTTGGCTCCCCGTGAAGACCCTGCCTGGGCGAGAGGCTGCACCGCAAACTCCAGTTGCTGTGTTGCAAAGCGTGTTGCTAGGTTGTTATGACTCCTTGATGCTATGACGGAAGCCACTTTCATTCGCAGCGGATGCATTCCGGGAGCTGTAGTTCCAAACGCGCAGGAGATTTGTGGGAAGCTGTATCACAGCAAGGTAAACCTCCTCTATAATCCTGGAGGCAAACCGCCTGGGAAGGAGGTGTAGACGCTGGGTTACACTGAAGATAGAAGACACAAAATGCTGCAGTAACAGCGGGACAGGCGGCATCTCTGGAGTGAAGGGATGGGTGATGTTTCGGTTCGTGACCCTTCTTCAGACTGAGAGTCAGGGGAGAGGGGGACATAGAGATATGGAAGGGTAGGGTGTGAAAACGAGACATCCAAGGGGATATCGAGTTAGAGGTCGCTATTAATACCGCTGGGTCTGCATACCGCTTGGGCAGTTTACAACCCAACGGTATGAATATCGACTTCTCTAAGTTCAAGTAACCCTTGCTTTCCCTCTCTCTCCCTCTCTCCCCCATCCTAGTTCTCCGACCAGTCTGACTGTCTTCCTAATTAAATTCTATCTTCGTACGTTTCGTTGTCACCTTCTCCAATTATCTATTCTGTATTTTCCATGATCCGCATTCCCTTTGATATCTCGTTTTCACACATTACCCTTCCATATCTGTGAATCCCTCTCTCCTGACTCTCAGTCTAAAAAAGGGTCTTGACCCGAAACATCACCCATTCCTTCTATCCAGAGATGCTGCCAATCCCACTGAGTTACTCCAGCATTTTGTGTCTATCTTCAAGGCAAACTGCCTTCTGCAACCAGTGGGCACCCCAATGTTTGGACTACGCAGTAGCAAAGTGAATTGTCTATGGTTTAGTCTTTTTTTAAGTTAACGCCATCCTTGAAGTTTGAAGTTTAGTTTATTGTCACGTGTATCGAGGTACAGTGAAAAACTTGTGTTGCGTGCTGTACAGTCAAAGAAAATGAGATGCATGAACACAATCAAGCTGACTGCAGTGCACAGATAACGGGTACAACATTTAGTGCAAAGATATTACATTGAAGTCTGATAGATTCCGATTTAAGATAATTTACAGGTTTCCAATGAACGAGATGGGAGAGCAGGACCACACTCCAGCTGATGAGAATACCATTCAGTTGCCTGGTAACAGCTGGGAAGAAACTGTTCCTGAATCTGGAGGTATGTATTTTAAAACTTCTGTGCCTCTTGCCTGATGGGAGAGTGACCGGTGTGAGATTGTCCTTGATATGCTGATGACCTGGCCAAGGCATCGTGAAGTGTAGATGGAGTCAATAGATGGGAGGCTTTGTGTGGTGGTCTGGGCTATGTCCACAACTCTGCAATTTCTGCAAGATGGGTATAGTGTTGATGGGGACAGCCATTCACTCACTCTGCAACAGCCCTGACATTATCATCAAACCCGCTGATGAGGTGCCATGGTAGTCTGGCGAGCTGACCTCTACCTCGCTAGTGCAGGTGACATTTCCTCCTACCTGCCCCAGGACCACGAGCCCACAGATAAGCACCAGAATATTATCTCGCAGACCGATCTCTCATTTTATCACTTCCAGCTGTCTGTCCTCCTCAGCCTCCAACCTTATTGTTCCCCAGCCCCGTGCAGTCCTGTTTTTACCTTCTCCCTAACATCCATAAATGGAACTGCCCTGGCAGACCCATGGTTTCTGCCTGCTCATGTCCCGTTGAATTCATTACCACATAACTCAACTCCATCCTAATCCTCCTGGTCCAATGCATCCCGACCTATACCCAAGACAAATCACATGCCCTTCGTCTCTTTAATAATTTATGTTTTCCAGACCCCCGTTCCTCATCTTTACTATGGATATTCAATCACTCTACACTTCCATCCCTCACCAGGAAGTCCTTAAAACCCAACATTTCTTCCTCGTCTGCAGAACCAGCCAATTTCCTTCTACCAACACTGTACTCAGCCTAGCAGGGCTGGTCCACATGCTCAAATTCTCTTTTGACTCCTTCCACTTTCTCTAAATCAAAGGCATAGCCATGGGCACTTGCTTGGGCCCCAACTACACCTGCCTCTTTGTAGGGTACGTTGAACAATCCCTGTTCCAGGCATACACTGACCATATCCCAAAACTCTTATCTCCCCTACTGCATATTGATAACTGCATTGGGGCTACCTCCTGCACCCATGGACTTCATTAACTTCACGACCAATTTCCATCCTGCATTCAAATTTACTTGAACCATCTCTGACACCTCTCTCCCCTTTCTTGATCTCACCATCTCCATCACAGGAGATAATTGACTGATGTCTATTACAAACCCACTGTGATTCCCACAGCTATCTAGGTTACACCTCTTCCCACCCTGCTTCCTGCAGACACTCTATCCTCTACTCACAATTCCTCCATCTCGGCTGCATCTGCGCCCAAGATGAGGTGTTCCATACCAGGACATCTGAGATGTCCTCATTCATTAGGGAACGGGGGGATGGCCTCTTCTATCATAGACGAGGCCCGCACATGTATCTCCTCAGTATCCCATAGCTCTGCTCTTGCTCCCCCTCATCCCAGTTGCAACAGGGACAGAGTCCCCCTAGTCCACACCTTTCACCCCATCGGTTGTTGCATGCAGCACATAGCCCTCCAACATTTTTCCACCCCCAATGGGATCCAACCACTAGTCATGTCTTCCCATCTCCACCCCTTTCCCCTTTCCACAGAGATTGGTCCCTCCGCAACTCTCTGGTTCACTCATCCCTTCCCACCCAAGACGCCCCCTCCCCAGGTACTTTCCCCTGCAACCGCAGGAGATGCAACACCTATCTCTATATCTCTTCCCTCGACTCCATCCAGGGAATCCGACAGTTATTTCAGATGAGGCAGAGGTTCACCTGCACCTCCTCTAACCTCATCTTCTGTATCTGCTGTTCTTGGTGTGGACTCCTATATATCGGCGAGACCAAAGCAGACTGGGCAATCATTTCACTGAACATCTCTGCTCAGTCCACCTTGGCCAACATGATCTCCTGGTTGCCAAACATTTTAATTCTCCTTCCCATTCCCACACTGACCGTTCTGCCCTTGGCCTCCTCCACTGTCAGAGTGAGGGGACACACAAATTGGAGGGACACCACATCATATTTCGTTTGGGCAGCTTACACCCAGCCGTATGATATTGCTTTTTCTAATTTCAAGTAACCCTTGCTCTCCCTTTCCCCCCCCCCCCCCCCCCCCCCCCCCCCCCCCCCCCCCCCCCCCCCCCCCCCCCCCCCAGCCGTCCTGCTATTTCCACTCTTTGCATCCATATATCCCTTCATTATCACCTCTTCTACAGCCAATAATGGACCTTTTCACACTGGCTTCCCTCTCCCCTGACTCGCAGTCTGAGCAAGGATCTCGGCCGGAAACGTCGCCTATTCCTTTTCTCCAGAGATGCTGCCTGGCCCGCTGAGTTACTCCAGCATTTGTGTCTACCTTCTGTAGACGGGGCATATCAGTCGCCGTGCGCAAGTTGGGCCGAGGGGCCTGTTTCCACGCTGTGTGAGTCAATGACTGTATGACTCATTGCTCCCTGCGGAATTACAGCAGTCATGACATTCTGAAATTAAAATGAAGAGCTGGAATTCATGTTTTCATCTTCTCGTGCGGTTACCTGGCTGTTAATAAACGATTTCCTCCCCGTGATTTTTTTACCCGCTGACTTTTTATGTCCCCTGTTTTTTTCGGTTAGAACATGTTTCACATCTTTCTTTCCGTCAAAATCACCCCCTGCAATGGTTTAATGTTAGCCTCCCTCCAAATCCAACGTGTCGTGTCCACATCTCCATTCCCGCTAGACGATGCTTGGGGAATTGCATTCATGTAACGATCGTTCCCCGGAGAACCCGGGCTGCTAACTTTCAGACTGCAGTGCG
This sequence comes from Okamejei kenojei, assembly GCA_035221665.1. Classification (NCBI taxonomy): domain Eukaryota; kingdom Metazoa; phylum Chordata; class Chondrichthyes; order Rajiformes; family Rajidae; genus Okamejei; species Okamejei kenojei. The sequence continues at coordinate 25,824,902 of CM069148.1, read as the reverse complement.
ATTTTTGTTCCGGTAACATGTTTTAATATATTGAAAACGATAACAGTACTACGCCCTGACATTTTCACGTTCCAATTGGGAACAAGAGGTAGATAATACTCTGGAATCACAATCCGCGACGACAGCCCTAGTTGACCAGACTCCGTCCAATGCGTTTCACAAGCAAGGTTCCTAAAAAACAAGTTTTATATAGCAGGTGCTGCGCCCACACTCTTCTATATTTCACATTAATCTGTGTGGTGGGATTTTATGTGTAGGAACGAACTGCAGACGTTGGTTTAAACCGAAGATAGACACGAAAAGCTGGAGTAACTAAGCGGGTCAGGCAGCATCTCTAGAGAAAATGAATGTGACCTTTCGGGTCAAGATCCTTCTTCAGACTGAGATTCAGGGGAAAGGGAAACGTGTAGTCCAGGTACTCCCGTTGTTTAATCGGTGATTATCTGCAGAGCCGAAGTTAAAGAAAATCTTGGACTTTCCCCTTAACAACAAGCAGGTTGGCTTCACCATTGGGCAGCCATTCCCTTGGTGGTTGCAGCATTGCGGATTGGCTTGGGCGGAATCATTGGAACTGTACCACAGAGTTGTGACATTTTACAGCAATCGCCCCACTCAGACCTCATATCTCCAAGTGACTATTTATCCCAAAAACCACAATACGCTGGAGTTACTCAGCAGGTCGGGCATCATATCTGGGGGACATGGAATATCTGATTTTTAAACATTATTTCAACATAAATTTCTTCTCGCCTTACTCCGCCTTATTTTCATTATCCTAGCACTTTCCAGATAAGATCCCAAATAAGATGCAGGGGAAAGTTATTCTGCCCTTCCTGCCTTCCAATCCTAACGTCATCTAAGGATACTTCTTATGGATCAAATAATCGCCTTGAGAACTTTTCCGAAGGATGTTGAATGTTTGCTTAGGTGACGAATCAAAGTGGGTGACAGTCAGACCAATAAGCTGTTTAATAGTCATCACAACGTCGTATATCACACGCAGCCAATGTTACCCCCTTAGCCTGGGATAGAGTGAATGAGTTAGCTGGCTGCAACCTGCTTTATTTCGTAGATACTGGCAGCATAGGTGATGAGAGCAGGTATTGAGGGGTTTTTTCTGGGATGGCAGAACCAACTGTTGAGCCTTCTTGAGGTGTCGTGGGCCTAACTCAACGAAAAGGAGGTGCCCACTTGATAACCCCATTGATATACTTGCATCTATATGCTTCGTTTTTTTAATGAACTAGTTAACATGTAGGTAGCTGCCTTCTGCATACAGAGTTATTTGTTATCCTCAGCGTTGGTGTATTCAGTTAGATAGTTTCATAATACGTTGGCTTTGGGCTTGGTTTTCTCAGTTGACCGCTTATCCTGGAGTTATAGCACGTAATTTGTGTTTTAATTGTAACTAGACCAAGCGCGGACCCGTTGGGTCCCGTTCCCCAAATGAGCAGTGCTTACCTTATATCGGCTAATCGTTTCAGCAACAATACTTTCACGAGGACGAAGATTGACACAAAATGCTGAAGTAACTGAGCGGGACAGGCAGCATCTCTGGATGGAAATACATGAATTGAAGGGACGCTTTGAAACGTTTGATAGTAATTCCTTGCCGGGTAAATCAAAGTACCGCGATTATTTCTAGGTGGAAACTTGGTTCAGATAATTGATATTAACCGGCCAATGAACCCCTAGGTTTATCATAACCCCCAGGTTTTATCTCAGTCCTGGAGTAAATTTTGGGTCAGGACCCTTCTTCAGACCTGAATGACAAATGACTCCTCCCTCTGAACTTGAAACGCCATCTCTCCGTACTTTTTTGTAAATCAGCAGGTTCATTTAGAGATACAACACGGAAACAGGCCTTTCGGCCCACCGAGTCTACGTCGACCATTGATCACCCGTTCACACTAATTTTCCCACTACACACTTGGGGCAATTAACAGAGGCCAATTAACGTACGAACCCGCACATCTTTGGGATGTGGGAGGAAACCGGAGCACCCGGTGAAAACCCACGCGGTCGCATGGAGAACGTGCAAACTCCACAGAGACCCGAGGTCAGAATCGAACCCCGGTTTTGGGCGCTGTGAGACAGCAGCTCTACCGCTGTGCCGCTCGCTGTTCCCTATTTATCAATGTTAGCACCGAGATTGCGTAACATGAATGGTAATCTTATTAATGTCGTGATGAGACGGGTAATAGTATGTATTCTCTTCTAATATAATTGCTCAAATCTCAAAATAAGTGTTTTTCACAAAACAGGTTTTGGTGAATAATTTTAATTGCAACAACTTGGATAGAACTGTACCTAATACCACGCGTCGTCAATTCCCTGTTTTGAACAGAGTTCTAGTGCAAATACGTTTTATTTTAATTAATGCCTGTTTCTTTCAATAAACGTAGCAATCACATTGTAATTATAAATTGGGTTAGGACTTTATAAATTACATGAACAAATAAAACAATGTGTTTTCAAAAGCAACGAATCTGTAATAGAAAATCATTTGCAACTTTTTTTTGCCACTTTCAAGCCCATCGCATTTCAGAAACAATTAGGCAGCTTTGCACCAAACACTACACATTCTGAGCAAACTGCCATGTAGCACTTGACTCATGGGTTTAATATACATTCCTTGATTCATTCGGGTTCAATTTACGGCACCCGTTTAAAACATGTCTCTATACACACACCGACATCAAATTTTTTTGAAAGATTCCGAGATTTCGAGACAATTCCCTGACATTTTGTATCGACGGCCATGTGTGGGTCAGTTGTTCTTTAATAACCTGATACACAAATAAAACCCAGACATTTTTCACGCCAGACGTTCATTCGTAATCGACCGGGCATCAACGTTTTAAATGTCCAATTTAGTAAGAAAAACCCCTCAAAACGTAATAATGTATTGAGGATCAGTCACAGGACGGACCCCGTTATTGATAATTGTATCATTAATTTTAATGCGTAATTGTCCCCTCACTGATACACCAACGAATAAGAGACTTATATTCTTTATTATAGACTTTTTTTTAACTTAACGCATTCCACTTTCTTCACATATTGATTCCATGATGATCGCCGGATAGACTGTGAGACATTGATGACTTCTGCAAAGGGCTGCGTCTTTCGCGTTACTGTGTTAGCTCTTGGAGTCAATGAGCAGGTAAAATAAGAGAAGAAATCAACGCTTCATTTTATTTATGCAGATTTGTTGTATAAAGTGCTATTTGGTATTCCCATTTAACTTGAAAGTAATTTAACCTAAAATGCAATGCCTCCTGTTTCTCAGATGAGGTATATCGTGTCCATTCAGCGGGAGAGTGAGACCGGAGGAAGGCGCGAAGCAACTCGAATACTGGCGAAATGAATGGACAAAATAAGATGGTGGAAGGAGAAATGAGCGTTTTCCGTTTTGGCATGAAGATAGCATGTTTTATTTTAAATAGGCGAGAAACTGGTCAATATTATTGTTAAGGTCGATGTAGCTGCGTTTTTACGCTTCAGGTAGGAATGAACAATTGGGAGGTAAATTACATGCGGGCTTTCATTGTGCGAGACTCGTTACACATCTAGCCTACATTGTACTCACACTGATAAAAGGTGATCGAAGTTAGATTTGAGAGGGATTTACAGAGTGAGCATTGGGATGGAGAAACAAAGGACTGCAGATGCCGGTTAGTACACAAAATGACACAGAATGCTGGAGTAACTCAGCGGGTCGGGCAGCATCGCCGGAGAACATGGATCGGTGACGTTTCGGTCTAGACCCTTCAGACAATCAAAGTCTGAAGAAATAGGTCTCGACCCGAAACGTCATCTATCCATGTTTTCCAGAGATGCTCTAGCACTTTGTGTCCTTTAGGGTGAGTAGCTTTTGTCTAAGGACAAATCAAAGCAAGCAACAGTGATCAAGGAAAGGTGGAGCCCACAATGGTCCATTGCTGGCTTGGAGAAGGTGCTAACGAGTGAATGTGATAACAAGCAGTGAAACTAACCAGGAAGATAGTGAAACTAGTAGGCCAATCGGTTGAGGAAGTCACGGGGCGGAGCAGAATCGCAGTTATAAGGCCTACACTGGCTTAATTTCTCACTTGCATTTATACTACGTACGTGAACGAGATCCGTAATATTTAGGTCACCCTTGGAAATAATGCCCGCGTTATCGCAGATGGTAGAATGGGAACAAAGGCAAAAGTGATCTCGAAAATGAATTCATAAAGCAAAGTGCTGAAGGAATTCCGTAGGTCAGGCAGAATCTTTGGTGGGGTAAAAACATAGAAACATAGAAAATGGGTGTAGGAGTAGGCCATTCGGCCCTTCGAGCCTGCACCGCCATTCAATATGATCATGGCTGATCATCCAACTCAGTATCCCGTACCTGCCTTCTCTCCGTACCCCCTAATCCCCTTAGCCACAAGGGCCACATCTAACTCCCTCTTAAATATAGCCAATGAACTGGCCTCAACTACTTTCTGTGGCAGAGAATTCCAGAGACTCGCCACTCTCTGTGTAAAAATGTTTTTCTCATCTCGGTCCTAAAAGACTCCCCCCTTATCCTTAAAGGGGCAGACTGAAGTCAGAAGATGAGTCCCGACCTGAAACGTCGTCTTGCCTGATCTGAGTTCTGAAGCACATTGGGGGGTTTGTTTTGCGCAAGATACCGGCATCTGCAGTTTCATGTATCGAAAATGAACTCATAGTCAAATAATCATACAGCACGGAAACAGGCCCTTTGGCCCATCTGTATCACGCCGACCAAAATGCCCCATCTTAGATGGGGTCCTATTTGCCCGCGTTTTGCCCATATCCCTCTAAACCTTCACTATCCACCTGTCTGTCCAAATGTTTTTTAAGTGCTGTCACTGTACCTGCCTCAACTGGCAGCGCGTTTCACATACCCACCATCAACCATGGGAGAATGTTGCCACTCGTGTTTTTTTTAATATTTTAACAATCCCTTCTCATTTAAAAACTATGTCCTAAAGTTGCTGATTCCCCTAGCCGGGGGAAAAGACTGCCTGCATTTTCCCAATCTATTCCCCTCGTCTCCTGCCTCCAAGGAATAAACTTGTCAATTTTGATTTATTTTAATAATTTGCGCTGGCCAAATATTTTATTCGTTGCCACGTGGTGTCTTATTGTCAGTGAATTACTATTTAAATATCTAAATTCTGAAAGAGGATCTTTCACTGTCAGTTACAGCAAGAAACGACCCCCCTATCCCCAAGCTCGCATTGCCTGCCAGCGTTTGCGCTGCGGCCGCAACTTCACGGCGGGGGAGGGTGGATGAGAGTCACCGCGCTCCTTCCATTTGCCCGGCTGAGTTGCCCCGGGGTTACCTCGGCTGCGGGTTTCCGCTAACCCTGCTGCAAACCGAGCGCTTCTCCGGGGCAGCGGCGCTGTCTGTTTGCCCCGCACCTGTTGCCCGGGGAAGGGCATCTCCGGCCGCCGCCCCCTCCACATGGTCGCCCTGCCCCGCCAGCACGGCCTGCAGCTCCTTGATGTAGCTGATGGCGGCTCGCAGCGTCTCCACCTTGCTGAGCCGCTTCTCCGAGAGCTCCTGCGGGAGGTGCTGCCTCAGCCGGGCGTAGCCCTCGTTCACGCACTTCACCCTCTGACGCTCCCTTTCGTTGCGCTTGCGGATGAAGGCGGGCTCGTAGGAGTAGTCGTAGACGGCGCTGAACGGGCTCTGGAAGGGGATCTGCGGGAAGTAGTGCCAGCCCGAGAAAGCGTCGTTGACGAACCCATCTGGGTAGGTGTCGGCGAAGGACAGCATGGAGATCTCATCTGGATGCCGGAGCCGCGGGGGTTCTGCGCTCGTCTGCAAAGCAGACAACTCGACGGGGAGAGACGGAGCCACTTGCATGCAGGGCGCCTCGGCGAAAGGGATCCTCTCCAGCAGCCCGTCGTAACTTTCAGGCTCCACCTGGTACACGTAACCCGGGGATGTCAGAGCCATGGGACTTCCGATCATATCTGTGCTAAACACGCAACAAATATTGTTAACTGACATTATTTTTTTCCCTTTAAAGCAAGGGACACAATTTTAAAATAGCTTATAAATCAGATTAGTGTATAGATCCAACAGATCACCCCACATAGCCACAAACACATTTTATCAACAGTTAGCAATGAATAAGCTCATCGAATTGACGAGTAGGTTCCAGAACAAATTATTTTAATGCGATACGTATACAAATCTAGAGCTGAGTTTTTTTAAGCACATATCAAACTTTTAAATCTGCAGGTGAAATTTAAAATTAAATCTTAAGTTTTCGACTCACAGATGGATACTCACGCAAAACTCCCATAGCTAGGATGGTGCACATAACATTGCATGAAATGGAAATCCTATTTATTATTTGCTCAATTATCCAAGCACACAGTTGTTCTCAGTATCTACTTTTTTTTAACGCAACTATTTTAAGTTAACTGACAACGAGATAAGCAATGGCAAAGCTTTTCAATTCTTACCGGAAACCTATGGAAAATATAGAATCAGGGCACTCACTGTTCACAAAAGGCAAAATAAAGTTAGACTGATTGGAGAGTCCATAAACAACCGGTTTATGAGCTCTGCCAGAATAGCCTGGGGCTAGTTCGATCTGCAATATTGTGGTTTAGTTTTTACTGGAGCCACTTATGTATAGGTATCATTTTACGTTACATCGTCAACTGGAGGACCCAAGTGATTCCGTACCCAGTTCATATCTTATTTTCTCAAGAAACAGATGCTGATTTTTATAATGTTCACTCTTCTGGCGTTACATTCATTACTTGTAGCTGATACAAATCAGAATTCAAACATTCTCGCCGTAAATAACGAGCCAAATGCCGATTTAAAAAAAAACTTGGATCCCAACAATTGGCACTCTGACCAGTCTGTGATGGAGCACCTGTTCTCCCATTCGGACCAGGATCCCGAGTTGGTGGTTTAATCTGACAGTGTCAAAGCCTATTTACTCTGAATAATTTCAGCGCATTCTAAGAAACATCCATTCTAAGAAGCAAAACCACAATCTTTCGGTTTTGATAGTGTGTTTGATACACAGATGTGTTGTGCACTTGCCAAAAATCAAAAGCAAATGGTATATTGATAAGGAAACAAGGGACGGCAGATGCTGGATTACAAATAAAAGCACAAAGTGCGGGAGTAACGCAGCAGGTCAGACAGATGGCATTTCGGGTTGGAACTGAAGAAGGGTTAAATACTTTTAAAAAAAAATATTGGCTCTTACGTACATTATAAATCCAGGGATCTGGAGAATAACCATAACACTGCCAAACCCCAACTGGTAAAGTGGCTTCCTGAGACCCTACTATAACCACACAAGTTTCTTGGCAACTGTTCCCACTAGTTTCATTGGACACCATTCTGGTTGTCTTGGGTGTTCTTCTTCTTGCGTATGGCGTGCACAGCCTAAAGTTGCAGGACAACTTGTTCTATTTGATCTTATTTGATTGTGCGCACCAGGTTGATTTCATTCGTCGAAACAAGGCGGACCACGTGAAAGTTGCAATCTCCCACCCCATCTTGGGTGTTCATTATAAGGCAAAGCTTCATGCTCCATGGCCGGGAGAATGGCCTGTTTGAGTTAACTTGCCCTCCTCTTTGCAAGCCAATTAGCATTGCCAGAGGGTTGTGTCTTTTCCAACAGGTGTTGGAGTCAATAGGCCTGGAACAAGCTCTGGGACATGCTGTACACTCTGTCAGCATCTCAGCAAGGCACCATTAAAATGTTGGCATCACTTGTCCCATGGCTGTTGAGTTGACCACCTCTTTTACGTTATCTCCACGAACTTGGCCAGACAAAACATCAGTAACAAAAGAAGCATTGCATGAGGTACATCAAGGACCACACAAAGGTTGCTCTTCTTAGGCACACTTCACACACCACTGTCAACAGCCACCAGGATCCACAGTGTGTGGGCTGCGCACAAGTTTATCGTAATTGAAACCTGTGAAGGGACTCGTAGTTTCTCTAATAAGCAGTAGCAGGCTTGGTTTAATGAGAAGGACCAGAAGAACAATATTCAAATGTGTAGTGTGCTTGGAATGGAAGTTTTCCCTGTTTTGTGCATCCATTCTTTTGGTATTGAGTGGCCCAGCAACACAGTGGTACACCTGTGGTGTGCCTCTCTGAAACCATTCCACATCTAGAAGATGTGATGCTGTGTTCATTGGATACTGTAAATTTCCACTTTGTGTAGGCAAAAGAATAAAAAGAAGGAAAGGAGTTGATGGACATGTGAGAGACAAGGAGATGAAGGGCCTCAACACAATCACGAGTGAGGAGAAATACTTACAATATTGTTCTGTTGGGAGTCAGCACAGGCTGTTGGGCTGCTCAGTCTCATCGTAAGTATCTGAAGTAACTACAAAAGCTCTCCCTGCTGTTTTTCACAGGGATAGCCAATCACCCCAAGTGGCCAAGCAGCTGTTCGCAGAATTGTGGTGTAGATTTTATCCATTTAAAGCCGCTATGGATATGATTGTCACTGCTGTACAATGCCAAAAAGCAGCACCAGCCAACATACCCGACCCTTTTCAACCCCTTCAATCAGGAGGAACTGTGCAACACCCTCCATAAATTTGGATGCACAGAGATATTCATCTCCATTTTAATGTTTACTCCAAAATGGTATGAGCGCCATAATCCAAAGCAATGGGATTAGAACAGAACCAATCAGTGGAAAACCAGGGTCAAACAGGGTCGTGTGATTTGAAGAGAGTTGCAAGAAATTGCAGATGCTAGAATCTTGAGGAAAACACAAAGTGCTGGGGAAACTCTAGGTCAGTCTGCATCTGGACAGATAAAGTTTTGGGTCAGATAGATAGACAATAGGTGCAGGAGTTGGCCATTCGGCCTTCCAAGCCAGCACCGCCATTCAATGCGATCATGGCTGATTATCCACAATCAGTACCCCGTTCCTGCCTTCTCTCCATATCCCTTAACTCCACTATCCCTAAGAGCTCTATCTAACTCTCTCTTGAAAGCATCCAGAGAACCAACCCCCACTGCCCTCTGAGGCAGAGAATTCCACAGACTCACAACTCTCTGTCTGAAGATGGGTCCTGATGTGAAATGTCGCCTGTCCATTCCCTCCACAGATACTAGCTAACCCAGCACTTTGTGTTCTACACTGCTTTTCAATCCTATCCTCTTCACCATAATGCTGTATCTCACCTCCAGCAAACCTCTCTCAGGAGTAGAGCTTTTCATAACTAATGGAAAACTATTCAACCTGTGGTAATTACAGTTCAGGATCAAGGTCACCCCAATATGGTAGGACCACAAAACTCTAAAACGTATGGTTTACTGGGTATCAGAACCCACAGAGCCCAATTGGAAGTAAGTCGTTCCTGAATCCTGAAACAATGCACAAGACGGGAGAAAAATATGGTATTCCAAGGTGCAGTTGTCATTATTACACATCTTGTTCCCATTATGTACAATTATGGTTAGTACATTACTGAAAACAAATGATTGATGTTTGTGAATTCCATAACCTTTCTACAAATTTGGGAGTATAATGTGGAAAAGGTATGTTTGTAAGATGGTGGGTACACAAAAGGCTGGAGAAACTCAGCGGGTGCAGCAGCATCTAAGGAGCGAAGAAGATAGGCGACGTTCTTCAGACTGGTCAGGGATCAGGGAAACAAGAGATATAGACGGTGATGTGGAGAGAAACAATGAATGAAAGATATGCAAAAAAGTATCGATGATAAAGGGAACAAGCCATTGTAAGCTGTTTGTGGTGTGAAAATGAGAAGCTAGTGCGACTAGGGTGGGGGAGGGAGATGGGGAGAGAGAGGGAATGCCAGGGCCCGAGGGCTGAGGGAGAGGTGGGAAGGGGAGGAGACAGCAAGGGTTAACAGAATTGAGAAAATTCAATGTTCAAGCCCAGAGGATGCAGACTCCCCAAGCGGAATATGAGGTGCTGTTCCTCCAACTTGCGGTGTTGCTCACTCTGGCCGTGGAGGAGGCCCAGGACCGAGAGATCGGATACGGAATGGGAGGGGGAGTTGAAGTGCTGAGCCACCGGGATGTCGGGTTGGTTATGGCGGACCGAGCGGATGTTCGGACGAAAACGATCGCCAAGCCTCCGCTTGGGTCTCACCGATATAGATCATCTGGACATCTGGAGCAGCGGATGCAGTAGATGAGGTTGGAGGAGGTGCAGGTGAACCTCTGTCGGACCTGGAAGGACTGCTTGGGTCCCTGAAAGGAGTGGAGGGGGGAGGTAAAGGGACAAGTGTAGCATTTCTTGCGGTTGCAAGGGAAAGTGCCCGGGGAAGGGGTAGAGCGGGAGGGAAGGAAAGAATTGACAAGGGAGTTGCGGAGGGAGCGGTCTTTGCAGAAGGCAGACAGGGGGGGAGATGGGAAGATGTGGCGAGTGGAGGGGTCACGTTGGAGGTGGCAAAACTGGCGGAGGACTATGTGTTGTATTTGCCGCTGGTGGGGTGAAAGGTGAGGACCAGGGGGACTCTGCCCTGTTTGCGAGTGGGGGAATGGGGAGAGAGGGCAGTGTTGAGGGGTAAGGAGGAAATCCTGGTGCGAGCCTCATCTATAGTGGGGGAGGGGAATCCCCGTTCTCTGAAGAATGAGGCCATTTGTGATGACCTGGTGTGGAACACCTCATCCTGGGAGCAGATGCGGCGTAGACGGAGGAATTGGGAATAGGGGATGGAGTCCTTACAGGAAGCAGGGTGGGAGGAAGAGTAGTCCAGGTAGTTGTGGGAGTCAGTTGGTTTGTAGTGGATGTCGGTCAGGAGTGTATCACCTGCAATAGAGATGGTGAGGTCAAGGAATGGTAGGGAAATGTCGGAAATGGTCCAAGTGTATTTGAGTGCCGGATGGAAGTTGGTGGTGAAATGGATGAAGTCAGTCAGTTGTGTGTGGGTGCAGGAGGTAACACCAAAGCAGTCGTCGATGTAACGGAGGTAGAGGTCGGGGATGGGGCCCTGGTACGCCGAGAACAAGGATTGTTCGACGTACCCGTCAAAGAGGCAAGCGTAGCTGGGGCCCATGCGTGTGCCCATAGCTACGCCTTGTGTTTGGAGGAAATGGGAGGAGTCAAAAGAGAAGTTATTGAGGGTAAGGACCAACTCTGCTAGGCGGAGGAGGGTGTCAGTGGACGGGTATGGGTTGCTCCTCTGGTTGAGGAAGAACCGAGGGCTTTGAGACCATCCTGGTGGGGGATGGAGGTGTAGAGTGACTGGACGTCCATGGTAAAGATGAGAGGATGGGGGCCTGGAGAATGGAATGCGCGGAGCCGACGGAGAGTGTCTGAGGTGTCTTGAACATAGGTGGGGAGGGATTTAACAAAGGGGGATAGGATGACGTCAAGGTATGTGGAAATGTGTTCAGTGGGGCACGAACAGGGCAGTCGGGTTTGTGGATTTTGGGGAGAAGGTAAAATCGGGCCGTGCGTGGCTGGGAAGCGATGAGGTTGGAGGCTCGGGGGGGGTAGGGAGCTGGAGCTGATGAAGTCGGTTATGGTGCTCGAGACGGTGGCCTGGTGTTCATCAGTGGGTTCATAGTCCAGGGGTAAGTAGGAAGAGGTGTCCGAGAGTTGGCACGCGGCCTCCGCTTTGTAGAGATCGACGCGCCAGACTACCACGGCACCTCCCTTGTCGGCGGGTTTGATAACCCAGTCTGGGTTGTTACGGAGTGAGTCGATGGCAGTACGTCCGGGGGTGGACAGATTGGAGTGAGACAGGGGAGTGGAGAAGTCGAGGCGGTTGATGTCCCGAAGGCAGTTCTGGATAAATAGTTCTAGAGCCGGAAGGCTACGAGGGGGGGGGGGCCAAGTAGAGGGGGTACGTTGGAGACAGGAAAAGGGATCATCAGTGGGGGGGCGAGGACTTCTTCCCGTGGAAGAATGCTGTGAGGCGGAGGCGACGGTAGAAGAGCTCCAAGTCGTGGTGGGCGCGGAACTCATTGAGGTGGGGACGGAGGGGGACAAAGGTAAGACCTCTGCTGAGGACCGATATGTTTTGTTTGTAAGATGTTGTATAATTAGATGGAATTCTTTATTTTCCTTTATGAAGAATATTGCATATGATTTAATTAACCTATATAAGGTATCAATTCTTCACATTTAAAATATTTTAGTAAGCTTAATTTTCCTAATCACAATGAATAAAGATGACACATGGTGTGGACTTCAGCCAGAAGGTTTGGGAATGAGATGGAAAGTGCATACAGTAAGTGTTAAGTAAGAAAGCGAATAGCCTTTGATGTGGTAATCTATCTAAGCACCTTGGGAAGAATGGTACAGCCTGAATACACAAAGCCTTTTTGTTATCTGTAAGCATTGTGCAAAGGTGGAATTAAGTGAAATATCCAGCTGCAGTTCAGTGTAACCTGTGCAGAAATGAGAGCAGGAATAAAAGGTAAAGATGATGTCCAAAGGAAAAAAATGTTAACACACTTCATCTAATTAATTTACTTACACTTTGCATCATTTTATAAAATTAGGATTAGTGATCTGCTAGAAGCACTAATCAGCAATGACTTGGAGATACTAATTTTTTTTAAATTCCAGAGGATTTAAACTCTACGCCAGAGACAAATAGACAATTGTAACACTCATACAGTTCTGGGTGACTTGGTTTACCTTATTTCATTCATAGAGCATTTCAGTGAAATCTTTGAAAGAATAGAGGTGTTCCAAAGTTATTCATATCAACACTTCATATCACAGTAGTTCAAATCAATAACTCCGCAATTAGCATTAATAAAAAGGAAATTGACACTCGCCTTATTCCTTGATATGGAACCTTACTATTGTGTTTCCTGTGATACAACAGTGAGTATATTGAAAGTATTTCATTGGCCTTGGAGATGTCTTGAAATCATGAAGCATTGTATAGGTGCAATTTTTTTTAACATTTGAATCAATTTAGTCATCCTTTGTCATCCACATTTTATAAAATATTCGGGAAAACATAAACTTTGAGATGTCAGAACAGAAGAGCAGCAGAAATCACAGAGGAGGAGCAGTGAGTAAGGGTCTCACAGAACTCCTGCACGAGAGAGGTGAAGAACTTCTTCAAACCATCCCTACCCTGGTTAACATTGACGGCTCCATAGTAGAGATGTTTGAAAGCATCAAATTCCGAGGAGTAAATATCACCAGCAACTTGTCCTGGACTAGCCATATCGAAGCAACGGCCAAGAAAGCACACCAATGTCTCTACTTCCTTAGAACGCTCAGGAAGTACGGCCCATTGAATAGAAACAACCCCGGATAAGTGTAAAGCAATGATAGAAATATTTTGTTAAGTAGTACAGAAATAAAATTTATTAAAGAAAAAGTATACAAAGTTTCATTGTACATCTTAAAACAAGGTGCTAAAGATTACAAATACAAATCTATATCTTACTAATTTTCTGTGTTTGAAACCAAGAACTTGAAACAAAGTATATTTACCGGTATTTAATTTAGGCAAGATTATTTTTGTTATAGTTTGATCATGCATACAATGAAAATGGATAAAGATGAAAACCTGAATATACATCATGCGGGCTGGTTGACTTCTACATTGTGGAGATCATGATGTGTGAACTTTTAAGTCTGAGTCTTCTTTGAAAGATAAAATTGTAAATTGTTTTGCCACAGGGATAAAAATCTGAAACCTACTTGGTAACGCCATCGTCTGACCATGGCAGTTGAATAAATCCTAGAGTCATCGAGTAGCTCATCCAAAACGTTTATTCGCTACACTTGCTGTTGGAAGATAACCTTTTGAATTATTTGCAACAATATGCTACCCAGGCTGACATAAGAGAGCTGGAGCACTGGGATATCAGCAAATATATCATTAAATTTAATTTACCAATATCAATGGTTCTTCTGTATGATTATGATGATGGGAAATGGCTTGGTAACGCTTCATGATAATAAAAAATGATGCAGTAAAGAGTGATAGAATGTTTCCGCTTGTTGATGAGATGATGAAAATTGGCACAATTTAAAAACACTGAAGTGGAGAATTAAAGAGATAAGCAAAACATTTTTCATGAATGAATGTAACGCACCCTGTGATAATCTATTGTTTAAAGAGTTTCCATAAATATTTACATGCATGAATTAAATAAATTATTGGAAATACTGAAGGTGATGGAGAGTGAGACGATCAGAAAGATATAATTAATAGTTCAATTGATCTAATGAAATACGGGTGTTTCAGTGGTTAATCAGTCTGCGTAACATTTACAAGCTATACTTATCTAAATTGACATAAACAAAAATGTTTCATTAAAGCTTATCAGGAAAATGTTTCACCATTTAATTGGTTTGGTTTAGAGATACAAAATGGAAACAGGCCCTTTGGCCCACCGAGTCCGCACTGACCATCGATCACCCGTTGACACTAGTTCTATGTTATCCTACTTTGCCATCCACTCCCTACAGACTAGGGACAATTTACAGAGGCCAATTAATCTACAAATCGACAAAAACTAACAACAAAAGTAGTTATTTGCTTCTGTGGCCTATTGAGGTAAAAATGAGACGATTTCAGGGCCTGTTTCTATGCTGTATGATTCTAAATAAGAGTAAGGATTTTTAGATTTAATCATTACTTGCAACAAAAACACATTAAGTTGCTAGACCATGTACATTTGCAGACTTTGGAGAAAAGGATGCGAGAGAGAAATACCACTTAATTTAAGTCTTATGTAGTCCATTCCATATAATTACTGAAATTTTATATATTTTTAATTCCTATGCAGACCCAGACAATTAATTGTGCAGCCAGTGGTCAGAATAATAGCCATTGAATGAATAATACAAACAAAAATTAAAGAGATGAGTCTTGTAAATGTCCTTGTGGCATGATATATTTTGAATTCAAATTTAAACATACTTGCAATCAATGTCATTTCAGAGTACAATATAAGAGTTTTCTTGTGTAAATATGAAACAAGTACAGTTTTAAAAGCTTGTTTAAAGTTTGTGTGGCCGACATCAACCAGTAAAAATGCAACTGGCAATTTGTTGGTATATCAAATAGATTTCAATGATGGTACCTTTGTATTTGAAGGCACCTGTTGTCCAGTTTACCTCATTCGGCAAATTAGATTTAGATGAGTCATTGCACACATGCAGTCATGAAAGAGTGGCCTTTCTCAGGCAAGGGAGGTGAAATACCCATTTTAATCATTCTCAGAGCTGATTACAAAACATTTTGGATAGAAAACCTATAGCAGATAGGATCAGTAGATTTCGCAGACTGACAAAGAAAGATCACAACATATGGAATAAAAATGCAAATTATTCTGTTAATATTTAGGTCTGGCCTCCTCTTCTTGGACATCAGAGTACTGATGC
Source organism: Okamejei kenojei (assembly GCA_035221665.1). Classification (NCBI taxonomy): domain Eukaryota; kingdom Metazoa; phylum Chordata; class Chondrichthyes; order Rajiformes; family Rajidae; genus Okamejei; species Okamejei kenojei. The sequence goes on along the minus strand of CM069148.1, from coordinate 25,809,557 downwards.
TGAGAAGAAAAATGTTTTGTCCCATCACTGGATTGGGTTGAACTAACAAATATTTGATGCAAGGCAGTTGTGACAGAGAAAGACAATGCAATCTGGTCTCACCAATTGAAGGAAAAAAAATGTCATAGACTGGCTAGATTATCTGCTCCTAAACTGTTGCTCAATACTTCACAAGTGCACAAATAGACAAAAACAGCATTGATCTTGACTGTTTTCCACAATAGCACAGTTCCCAAGATAATGTCTTCCCTAACATTTTAGTAATGTAGCTGGAAGAGTGTTAGAAACACCAACAACATTTTGCTCCCCAATGAGTGTCTACAGTCAAAATGGTGAAAAGCTGATTATTTAGAGATACCGCATGGAAACGGGTCCTTCGGCCCACTGGGTCCGTGTCGACCAGCGATCCCCACCCATTAACACTATCCGACACCTACCAGGGACAATTTTTACATTTTCCAAGCCAATTGGCTTGGAAAATGTGTGGGGGGAAACCGAAGATCTCGGAGTGTGGTGGGAAACCGAAGATCTCGGAGAAAACCCACGCAGGTCACGGGGCAAGCGTAAAACTCCGTACAGACAGCAGTAGTCGGGATCGAACCTGGGTCTCAAGCACTACATTCGCTGTAAGTCAGCAACTCTACCGCTCCGCCACGGTGACCTAACTCTCCATGATCTAACTCTCCTGAGAACTCATCTATTGATATAGAATGAAGAACAGGCACTTCTATACAATACTGGTGTAAACAAATAACTTTAAAAGTGTATCATAGGTCAATATCATCTTTCAAAAAGAAATATATAACTTCTGCAATGCTTGAGTCTGCAACAATAAACAAGACTAACTATTTCATCTTGTAATCAATGGATGTTGATGATCTTTTTCTACTCCTTATTGGATTGGTTGTAAACAACAACTGCTTAGCCAGAACACGTACTAGCATAATACTTGATCAGCAGCCTTCATAATTATGTTTATAGTTGTCACCCTTAGGCTTTATTAATTCATTAAAAATTCAGTTTAAAAACGAAAATTCGGTGTTGAGTGTCAACAAACATCTTCGGCTCTTCTCTCAAACAGGGAGTGCATAAACTTTTCCAAAGAATTAGTTCCATTAACAATCATCTGTGATCATATTAAGATTGTTATTTTCATAGCATATCAATATCCCATGTAACTGTAGATTCTTTCTGTAACTGCACCAGATAATTAAAGCAACCAGGAAAATATATTAATTTAAAGTATTTTATAATTAGGATTTAATTAATATTAATCATATTATCCTGTGCAACATGCTCCGTAACAATATCATAATTTATTGATGGGCAGAGGTTGCGGTAAACTATATTAAAGTAAAGAAAATTTTCAATTACAAGATAATATCAAACACTAGTACGATTATTACACTCGGGTGTCAAAGAATTGACATCAAGGTGCCAAAGTTAAAGAAAAATCTACCAGCAGGTAAGGTCTTGGAGAAATCAGTCAGATTGTTTCTGTAGATCCACTGAGATTTCCAGTACATTCTTTAAAATTCATTGTTTTTAGCTGAGGACAACATGACGATCAAAGACCGATTTCCTTTGTTCTTGAACTTGTCTTTTCCAGCGCTGCTGTGCATATTCAACTTTATTCAACATATTAGAACGTGAACGAGAGTGGGAGAGCACATCATGGGCATTGGCAAATGGCTGTGTGTCCTAAAAGGAAGCAAATGCACTTTAGACAAAATAGAAGTAGATATACAAAATCATCAATGGAGGTAGAAAACTTGGACTAACAGATACCTTAAAGCCCTTTCCCACGGTATGAGTTCATTCCAAGAGCTCTCCCAGTTTGCCCTGATTTGAACTCGGAGATTTACGGTAATGGCCACTCGTCGGTACTCGGGGCTCTCGTGGACATTTTTCAACATGTTGAAAAATCTTCACGAGTCTTCCCGTGCTTACCTGCCGTTAGTGAGTCTACCCGAGTACCTGCCGTTAGCGTTACAAGCCGCTAAGAGACGTCCCCGAGCTCCAACGTACCTGCTACGTTCATTCTCCGTGCTTACCACGAGTTTGATTATTTTTAAACTCGGGAGAACTCTTGGAATGTACTTGTACCGTGGGATAGGGCTATTAGACTCATACACCATGGAAACAGTTCCTTCAGCCCAACTTCCCCATGTCGACCATGACCCCCACATCTGCACTAGTTCCACTTGCCTGAGTTTGGCCCATATCCCTCTAAACCTTTACTAACCATGTACCTGGCCAAATACCTAGTATGTCCAAATGTTTGTTTTAATGTCTCTCGGTGCGTCTTGTGTGGGGGGTGGTGAGGGGGGTGGGGGGGTAAGGGGGGGGGGGGGGGGGGGGGAGGAGGAACCGCTTTCGGTCGCCTCCTCCACGGAGAGGCGACTTTTTCCATGTCGCTTCCCTCGCAGCCTAACACCAAGGATTGGTGCGGCCTTTTCCGGAGATGGGCCCAGAGCTTCAGCAGGGGGTGCAGCGTGAACTTTTCATCACGGAGCAGGTGAGCCCTCACCAGTGGTCGCCAGCCTATGCGGATCATTGCGATACCGTTCCAGAACCAAGTGTGCCAGAAAGTAGATGAAGACAAAGAGTAAAAAAAAGGTGGAATTGTAATTCATGGCGATGAATCAATTGGACACATTTATTTGGTTGTACAACCTTCCTAGGAAAAAATATTATGAACCATATGAAAAAAACGTTTCCAATAGAGTAGCGGTGTTTCATTCAATTACCATTAACTGAGCAGAACTTTGCAATAACCTTTGTTGTAAATGACTTGTTTATGTAATTCACGATGCTTAATCGATTGGCAACTTATACAACCTTCACAGGAATTGCCAACCACGTGAGAAAGCATTTCACTTGGATTGGAAACTTTTAATTATATTGTGTGACCTTACTAGGAAAAGTTACTGCTAACTGTCTGAAAAAGCATTCTACTTATGGCAAATAGTCTAATTTGGTGTGTCCATTGCAGAGTAGCCATGTTTCATGTCATTGCCAATAACTAAAGAGAACCTTGAAATAGCCTGTTGAAAAACCCTTATTATTGAAATTCAACAGAACTACCACAAAAGCGAGAAATGCTACAACAATAAGTGTGTGGAACAAATCGATCTCATAGTGCAAAAATATACTGTGAAATATTAAAAACCATTTTATTTTATCTGCATTGAAGCCAGTGAGTTTAATGGGAGCAGAGAAACATGGCCATAGTGGGTATAAATGAGTGCAAGAAACATGACCACAGCAAGACAGATGCTGAAACTACAGCATTTCCAAATAATCCAATAAATTCATGTTATTGGAGTAGAATTAGGCCATTTCGCCCATCAAGTCTACTCCGCCATTCAATCACAGCTGATCTCTGCCTCTTAAGGGCCTGTCCCACTTACGTGTCCTTGGCTCGCAAATTACGCGACCCCATGGTCGCGAGGCGTATGGGCACCGTATGGCCGCACGGGGCGCACGGAGTGGTATGCAGTTGTGCGGGGCCGGTCCCGGCATCGCGTGGGGCTCCGAAATTATTGCAGTGTACAAAATCTTTGTGCGCCAACAGCCTGTCGCGGAACTGACGGCCAAAGTGGGACAGGCCCATGCCCCTGGTGCGACGCAATGTCTCACCTTCAACAGCAGCAGAAGCAGGCAAACAATCGCCGAACTCAGCCTGGGGCTCACGGCCGTTGCGGTCCAGATCTGCCCCCACTTCTACTCCCAGAGCGGGGCCAAGAAAATTGAAGATACACAAAATGCAGGAGTAACTCAGCGGGACCGGCAGCATCTCTGGAGAGAAGGAATGGGTGATGTTTTGGGTCAAGACCCTTCTTTTCAGACTGAAGAAGAATCTCGACACGAAACATCACCCATTCCTTCTCTCCAGACATGCTGCTGGTCCCGTTGAATTACTCCAGCTTTGTGTCTTCAAATGACGTCACACGCTCCAGATGGCTGTGCGTACGCGTGTAATCGCGCCCAACCTTCGCTCGACCGTCACGGCTCAACACGACCACGAGGTCACATAATTTGCATGCCAAGGACATGCAAGTGGGACAGGCCCTTTAATCCCATTTTCCTACCTTCTCAATATAATCCTCGACACACATTCAAATCAAGAATTTGTCTATCTCTGCCTTAAAAATATCCACTGAAATACCCAATCAATAGCTAATTATCAATATTTTATTGTATTTCCAATATACAATATTCTCCATTTGTTATTCATTTTCAGAGTTGTTTGTAAATAATCTCAGACTTCCCTTTACAAGGTTGTCTATGGACGATCCTTTACTGATATTGGTCTATTTTTAGCTCTAATATAAATAAAAATTGGAAGTGCTGGAACAATTCAGCAGTTCAAGCATCACGGGTGGAGAAAGAAACAGATGATGATGTTTTAGGTCACAGAGCATGGAAACAAATGCTTCGGCTAAACTCGCCATATTGACCAAGATGCTCCATCTAAGCTAGTCCCTTATCCCTCTGAATCTTACCTATCCATGTACCTGTCCAGATGTTTTTTAATGTTATTGTATTTGCCTCAACTACTTCCTCTGCAGCTTTGTTCCTTGTACCCACCACCCTCTGAGTGAAAAAGATGTCCCTCACATTTTTACTAAATCTTTCCCCTCACAGCTTAAACCTATGGTCTCCAGTTCTTGATTCCCCTACCCTGGGAAAAGATTGTATTCTGTGGGTTCACCCTATCCATTTCCCTCACTATTTTATACTCCTCGAGTCCTGGCAACTCATCTGCACCCATTTCAGCTTAATCGCACCAAAACTGAACACTATACGGCAAATGCGACCGCATTAACGTTTTGTGTAACTGTAACATAATGTTCCAACTTCTACACTCAATTCCTAACTGATAATGGCCATTGTGCCAAAAGCTTTCTTGACCACCCTATCTTCCTGTAATGCCACTTTCAGGGAACCATGTACTTAATCTCCTAGGTCTCTCTGCTCTACAACAATTTCATGGGCCCTACCATTCACTATGCAGGTCCTGCCCTGGTTTGACTTCCCAAAATGAAACACCTCACATTTATCTGAATTGAACTCCATCCCTCAGCCCACTTCCCCAGCTGATCAAGATCCCGCTGAAATTCTTGATAACCATGATCACTACAATATCACCCATTTCAGTGCCATCTGCAATCTTACTAATAACGCCTCCAAATTCAACCACCAATGACAACCACCAATTACCTAGTGTTATTTTTGTCTCCTTAATTAATTACATTTCAATTTTACTGGCCTGCCCAGAATTTATTAAGTACATCTATTCCATCTCTCTTTTTATCTCATTAGCTTTTTAAAATTGATACTTCAAACCTAGCTGTTTAGTTCATTCTTCAATTTCTGTTGTTCAAAGACATATACCGTTACGGCCACTTTTAGAATTGAATATCAGAGTGAATCATGTTTAATGGAAAGAAACACTTCTGAACACTAATTGGAGTTGGTAGCATCTCAAAATCTAATCTTCCCAATTTTAGACAATAATTAGTACAATTTGTATCAGTAAAATGAATCAACATACATGACCATCACAGCCTTTGATAACATCAATAACCTCCCAAAGAGTCAGGAAATGTAAGAATTGAAATCATTAAGAGAATTATTAGTGCGAACTACAGTAGGCCCGTGTACAGGCCCTAATACAGGCCCATGATCATCTGCTATCTTAACCATAAATATTATTTGGACAGTATGTTTAAGAGATCTCAACTACTAGTGATTTTTACAAGTTGGCTAATCACCATTAGATACATTCACATCTTGACTCAAATGGAATTAAAAACCAAATGATTCAAATGAAGGGGTTAGTTTAGGTTATTGTCACATGTACCAAGGTACAGTGAAAAGCTGTTGTTGCGTGCTAGCCAGTCAGCGGAAAGGCAATATACAATTTCAGCATTGCATTAAAGCCAATCTTCTGGAGATTAGAATGAACAGATATGTTCTTCTCATGGTTTGACATATCGTTTCAATAAAACTCAATTTATTATTTTGTAGTTATAGAAAGCCTTCTTTAATCACTATGTATTATTACACCTCAGTGTCCTACATGTATAGATAATCTATCCATTGTGCCATAAGCACTGTGATGAAATTGTTGATTGATTGCTTTTGTTATAAGTAGGATATGTAATGGCCATCGACAGTAAAATAATAAAATTTAAAAAGCTTGAATTAGTTATAATTCCAGATGCTATCTATTGAATCAAAAGTCAAATCTTTACTTCACAATCAGCTCCTGCAAACCATCAGATGAAAATAAAAACACAATCCTAATTATTATTTAATTGCTACAGCTGCACATACACCATTAAACCTTAGAATATTGGATATCAGTTGTTTAATTTATTAATCGAGCTATCAACCTCTACAACCACCTGACTAAAGAGTCTTTCCAATAAGACACAGAATGTGCATACTTGGTATACATGAGCAGATAACTATTCTTTTTCTTGGTGGAATCGGAGACCACAAACAGACCCATGTTAGGTTGATACTAAGCAGAATAGGTGAAGTGCACAATGTTAAATAATAAACAGAGTTGCTGGACGATAGTGAATCGGAAAAAAGCGACCCCTAAACATTCTGTTGAACATGCAAAACAGCACTGAAGAATACAGCTGTATTTTTAACCGACAAATGCTCTAATTACTCACATTAATCTTCATTCTTAGGTGAACACCTGCAAGTCTGCATTGGTTTTCTTAGTAAATAAAATGTAAACTAGATAAACTCTACAAGCACAAATAAAAGTGAAGAACTTTCTTCAGAATGTCAGGTTCCAGTATCTCCAAAGTTCTGTTAGCCTGCAGTTCTGGGGCAAGGGCCTCTTGCACCTGAGCCAAGATGCTTAGAAATGGCTTGGGGCGGCAGAGGTTCTGTTGGACGGTTGAGTTTCCACAGCAAAACTGTCAAGATGCGGTGAAATTTGCTTTTACAATTCAAATGCTTGTTGGCACTTCATAATAACATTGAGGCAACACGTTCTACCTGTTCTGCTTGTGAATTTACGTTTTGCAAATGTCAGTAACTACTTCAGTGACAAGTAAATTCATCCAACGGCACAATCCTCTCAAACAGAAACTGCCCATGCTTACATTTAAAGCAAGATTATCTGTCCATTTCACAAAACTTCACTAAGATTCAAAATTGCGTAGGAACCTTATTTGTTCCATGATATACTTTATAGATAATAAGATACCAAATAAGCAATGTTTAATAGGTTAAAATTCTAATCATGCCTCTGAAAGAATTCAACAATGTCAAACAATTTTGCAATTAAGAATTTTTCTTATTTAAATATAGCAAGGTCAACTCCTTGGGCTTTCATAGCATATTCTAAATAGAGCCCGGGGCAATACTTTAGAAATACAATACCAGAAAGACATCTGTCAACAAAGATGACCACAAATATTTAAAAGTAGAGGCACCCAGTGCTAGTTCGAAATCCATCATTTGCACAACTGTCCTTATGGCACACTTATTTTGCAAGTAATCCCACAAATTAAATGGCATTCAAATGCTTCATTAATAAATCAGTGGAATTGGACAGTAAGTTGAGTCAAAGGATAAAGAAATCCTCAGATTCAAATTGTGGCCTAACTCTGGCAATGGCAGCAGTAAGGTAGTGTTTATGGCCTCAGAAGTTTAGAAGTTCAGGGCTAAATGACCAAGGGCTAAATAAATCAAGGTTCCTGTCCTAAACGCTATCCAACGTTCTGCCATATTTAATGAACAGAGCTCATCCTTTTGAGTAACCTGATTATAGAGAAAGATCTCAGCAATGCCATTTAATGGCATTTAACACTTCCTTTTTGATATTTTTCACTGTGGCAATAAAATTAATATCTCAATTAAAAAAATAGCAAGTCATAAAACCCACTACCAAACAAAAGAAATAGTAAATGCTTGAATCCATCAATGTCAGTAAATCTGTGAACATAACAGAAAAGATAATGGAATATCTTGTCGAGTTTCTTGCCACCTACTCTCAAATTTGCACTTATCTTCTGCGCATCAGAATTTGCAAGTGCAAAGTCTCTTGGACTCAACTGGCATCGTCCTTGTGCAATGTCATTGGGTTATATAGGCAAGCTGGAGCAAGTGCCATTTGCAAAATTGCTGAAAAGAAATCTCTGTAAAATAGCAAAACCACTTCCCAAATTTGTCATTTGTCAAAGTTATCAGGTCCTTTCAACAGTTCTTTATATATCAGTCATTCAAAAAAAAGTTAAAATATGAAAAAAAAATTAAAGAAAAATAAGTCCAAAAAACAATTAAATAATGTCTAACCTTATTCTTACCTTTTCCTCGTGGCCTTAAAACCTTCACTTAAATGATGGGACTCATGGTTCCTGTGCTAGATCTAACCAGTATAAAAGCTGGACAATTCAACAAGTTTGTCCTCTGTCCCAGACCCCATCTGGTTTGACCAGTCCAACATATCTCAGCAAATGTACAGGTTCCACATTGATTTGGATGAAAATGACGGCGATTCAATTAGTAAGCTTGCAAATTACCTGAAAACTGGTGGAGTTGTGGATAGCATGGAAGTTTGTCAAATGATACAATATTATTCAGTTTAGTTGGAGAGTCAAAATGGTAGATGGAGTTTAATCCAGACAAACATGAGGTGTATTTTGGGAGGCCAAATGCAAGAGGAAAGTAAACAGTAAATGGCAGACTTATTGATGTACAGTGGATCTCTGGTTGCAAAGTGCCAAGACACAAATGGGTAGAATGATTAAAAAGTGTACAGCATGCTTGTCTTTATCAATTGGGACATAGGGTATAGAAGTTGGAATTTGTGGCCGATGTATAACATTTTGGTTAGGCCATATTTGGTGTATTGTGTGTAGTTCTGGTTGCCACAAAATAGGAAGGATATGGAGGCTTTGGAGAGAATGTAGGAATTTCACCTAGAGGTTGGACAAATTTAGACTTATTTTTCTGGAGCATCAGAAGATGAGGGGGGATCTGCTAGAAGTATATACAATTATGAGTAGCATGGGTGGGGTAGATAGTAAGAGTTTTTTTCCCAGGGTGGAAATGACAAATATTAGAGATTTAATGAGTGAATTTATTTTTAGGATAATTGCAAAACCTTCTTTGGACCTTCTCTCAGATATGGTGCCCAATATTGCTAATAATACTCCAAATGCAGTCTGACCAGCACCTTATAAAGCCTCAGCATTTAATTCCTGTTTTTGTATTCTGGACCTCTCGAACTAAATGCTAGCATTGCATTTGCCTTCCTTACGATCAATTCGATTGCAAATTAACTTTTTGGGAATCCTGCACTGGCACTCCCACGTCCCATTGCATCTCAGTTCTCTCCCCATTTGGAAAATAGTCTACGTCTTTATTCCTACTAGCTAACAGCTTTTATTCAGCATCCAACATTTTTCATCAGCAATACATTATGGCCAGTCATACATCTCTATAGCTATTTTGGTGATGTTAGTATGGCCATCTTGGATTGTCGACTGCAGCGTCACGTCAATACAGCATTTGTAGCATGGTATCATTTGGAAATTTTATGTTATGAAAACATTGCTTTGCAGCAGATGTCTTATAGTATACACACAGGTGGATAGAATGGTGGTCAGTAACCAAAGATGATACCCCTGCAGAGTACAAAACAAATGTAAAGTACGATACTCAGAGAAAATAGAACGTATTTACACATTAAAAGCAATAAACAGCATAAATATTTTCAGCAATTTATTGCATTGTAACTCCGTGCACCTGTTTATTGGAGTTGCAATGTTATACCTGGATGATAGACGTGTCCTCGTTTAGCTTGAACAGATGTAATTAATTTTCTCCTTTTATTTACTGCAGTCTCCTAAAGAGCATGAATCTTATTAAAATTGAGAGAGGCAACGAGTAGATTGTGGGAGCCTTGCTGAAGATCTTTGCGTTTTCTCTAGCTACAGACAAGGACCAGTAGGACTGGAGAGCAACTAATATTGGTCCTTTATTTAGAAAGGGAAGTCGAGAGAATCCAAGAATTTATAGGACGGTGAGCATCACGTCAATGGTAAGGAAGCTATTGAAGAGGATTCTTCGGGATAGGATTTACTCCCATTTGGAAGAGAATTAATTAATTTGGGACACTTAACATGGCTTTCTCCAGGGCAACTTGATAGAGTTCTTTGTGGTGGTGACAAAGGTGATCGATGAGGGTTGGGCTGTTGATATCATTTATAGGGATTTTGGTAAAGCGTTTGATGAAGGCCCCATGGTAGGCTGATCCAGAGACCCGGGTTTGATTGTGACCTTAGGTGCTGTCTGTATAGAGTTTGCTCGTTCTTCCTGTGACCACGTAGGTTTCCTCCGGATGTGCACGTTTTTTCCCACATCCCTAAGACGTGCGGGCTTTGTAAGGTTAATTGACCTCTGTAAATTGCCCCGAGTGTTAAGGGAGTAGATGCTAAAGTAGGATGACATAGAACTAGGGTGATAGATGGTGGACTCGGTGGGCCGATAGGCCTGCTTCCACATGGTATCTCTAAATAAAATAAAATAAATAAAAGGGTAGACAAAAAAGCTGGAGAAACTCAGCGGGTGAGGCGACGTTTCCTATTCCGTCGCCTGTTCCTTCGCTTCATTGATGCTGCCTCACCCGCTGAGTTTTTCCAGCATCTTTGTCTACCTTCAATTTTTCCAGCATCTGCATTTCTTTCTTAAATAAATTAGAGTGTATTTTAAGGAAGGGGGGGGCAAAGTTCAATGGACATATGCAGGGCAAGTTTTTTTTTTAAACTGGTGAGCCTGAAACATACTCATGGGGTGATGGAGGCAGACACAACAGTGGCATTTAGGAGCCACTATGATAGGCACATGAATATGCAGGGAATGGAGAGATATGGATCATGTGCGGAGAAATAAGAGTTGCTCTTGGCATTATGTGCGGCGCAGGCAGAGCGGGCCGAAGTTCCTGTGCTGCATTGTTCGATCATGCTGACCATTTGGAGGGGACACACGTTACCAAGTCCTAGCCAACAATAAATATCTATTAAACTTAATTAATTAACAAAAAAATAATTTGGTTAGATTAGGTTGGGCATAATTGTAATCAAAATAGATATCAATAAAGCCAAGCAGGTTGCTGTGTTAAAAAAAGTCAAATGTATGATGGGCATGAGTGAGCTTGTCATAGAATTAGAGTCATAAATGATTAAGTTGTAGGAAACGACGGGTAGATGAGTAATAATAGATGTGTATTTTTGTCACTGGAAAGCTGTTACTAGACGGGCTACATAGAGCTCAGTACTTAACCCCACGGTCAAGTAATAGAGATTAATAATTTAGACCTAGAACTAAAGAGGCATTGCAGGAGTCTTCTGTACCATAGAGGAGAGCTTTAGACTGCAGGATAATAAATTATTCAGCTGGTCAGTATAGTACAAAAATGGCAAATTAAATTTAATCTGGGGAAATGTAAGGAATGTATTCAGGAAGGTTACAAAGGCAAGGAAACATACAATAAACAGTAATGCATTCATTGATGTTCGGGTACCTAGGAACCTTGCAATTCATGTGTGCAGATCCTTAAAGATAACTGACATGATCTACAAATAGCTGTTTAAATTGGTACATATGGTGCATTCCTTTGCTATCACTAATATAGAGTACAAGACCAGGGAGTTTATACAACAATTGTACATAACACCGGATATACCACAATTTGAGTGCTGCATAGAATTCCGGTCACAACCTCACAGGGCTATGAGAATGTATGAGAGGGCATCAAGGAGATTTGCCAGGACTAGAAATTTGTAACAACAAAGAAAAATTGGAATAAGCTTATAACAGAGGAGGCTGAAGGAAGCCTGCAAAATTAGGCATGCAAAATTATAAGGAGCGCAGATGGAGGGAGAGCCATTTCCCCTAGGGGAAAAAAAACATAAGCCACAGATCAAAGTTAATTGCCAGTAAGATTAGAGTGAAGTGAAGTAAGAAACATTTCACTGAAGATAGTAGAAGTCTGGAATTCAATGCTCAACAAACAGGTGCCCTCAACAATTGTAGAACATACTTCAAGAGCTTTGACTTGCAGAGTTATGGACCTAATGGTAGAATGTGGGATCAGGCTGGATAACAATTTTTCAACTGGCAAAAACACAATTGGCAAAATTACCTCTATCTCTCATAATTTTCAGAGTTTTACATATCACTGGTCCATAATTCTTTCTTCTGTGACAATTTTCAGTTTGACTTTTTGTAATAAAACAGATCTGTCAACAGTTCTCATTGTACTTCAACTGTGAATTCACAATTGTAGGTTTGTGCACTAGGTGGTGGAAGGAATGACTGTTGGAATTGCACGTAGGCAGGATTTTTCCACTGACCATCATGCTATTTGGTTTCACCAGTCACCTGCCCTTGAAGCCCATTCCTAACTTATGTGGATCTCTAGGCAGAGTCTTTTCCCTTGACTTACCAGCTGAAAAGGACTCAGGAATTTCAATGATTTTGTATGTCTCTGACTTTCAGAACTGTTAAAAAAAATTAAGTGTATACAATAATTTGTTTAAGCTTTGTGCCTAATCATATTTACCATTAACCAGTAAAGCATAGGAATGGTTCCTTCAGGCCACAATGACTGTGCCTACCATAATGCCAAATAAACCTATCTCATCTACCCATACATGATTCATATCCCTATCACACACTTTCATCATAGCGCTAGTGTCCCGGGTTTAATATTGATCTTGGGCGCTGTTTGTGTGGAGCTCCTTGTGACCATATGTCCTCCCACATCCCAAATTGTGCAGGTGTATAGATTAATTGATCTTTGTTAAATTGCCACTAGTATGTAGTAGATGAGTGGATGAGAAAGTGGGATAACATAGAACTAGTGTGAACAGGTTGTGGTGGATGTGGACATGGCGGGCTGAAGGGCCTATTCCCAAACTGTATGTTTAAACTAGGTTTTCCTGTGATGAAACCGATCACACAACTTGCATCTCTTCCTCTCTCTACACACTCCTTTCCTCCAGTCTAAATGCTTTTCCACCAATCACAAGACAGCATTGTACACATTTTGCCATCAGGACAGGCAGCAGCAGCAGCAGCATTCCATCTTCATACAGAAGCCAAAGCAAGGAAATTCAGTAAGCATAATAATAATAATAATAAATTTTATTGTCATTACACATAAGTGTAACGAGATTTGGTTTGCAACTTCCATCCGATGTCATAATTTAATCGACAAATAAAATTTAGGCTTAGATACCCCAAGAACAAGGTTTGTAAAAACGAACATTAGACCAGTAAAATCAACACTGACTAAAGTGCAAGGCCGGGGGAGACAGTCCATGGGGGTGGGGGGGTACTCAGCAGGGCCGGTTCAGAGCCGCTATAGCTCTGGGAATGAAGCTGTTCCTGAGTCTGGAGGTGCGGGCGTAGAAGGCCTTGTAATGTCTGCCGGAAGGGAGTAGTTCATACAGTCCATTACAAGGGTGAGAGGAGTCTTTATGTATGCTGACGGCCTTCCTGAGGCACCGTGTGTGGTAGATGCCCTCCAAGACTGGTAGCGGTGTCCCAATAATCTGTTGCGCTCTGTGGACAACGTGCTGAAGAGCTCTCCTCTCTGCCTCCGTGCAGCTGAGATACCACACAGAGATGCCATACGTTAGTATGCTCTCTGTGGTGCAGCGGTAGAAGGTCGTCAGCAGCTGTTGGGGCAGACCAGTCCGTTTCAATGTCCTTAGGAATACAGTCGTTGCTGTGCCTTTTTGACAAGCGCAGCGGTGTTGGTGGACCATGTGAGGTCCTCTGAGATGTGAGTGCCCAGAAACATGAAGCTGGACACTCTCTCCACACTGTTTCTGTAGATGGAGATTGGGGCATATTCCCCATTCTGTGACCTCCTGAAGTCGATAATCAGCTCCTTGGTCTTGGAGGTGTTTAGCGACAAGTTGTTCCGTGAGCACCAGTCCGCCAGGTTCTGCACCTCCGCTCTATAGTTTGTTTCATCACCGTTGGTGATCAGCCCGATCACCGTTGTGTCGTCTGCAAACTTGACAATGGTGTTGTTGTCAAATGCAGGGACACAGTCGTGGGTGAAGAGGGAGTAGAGCATGGGGCTCAGTACACAGCCCTGTGGTGTGCCGGTGCTCAGGGTGCTAGTGGAGGACAGGTGCTGCCCCAGTCTCACTGCCTGCGGTCGCTCCGTCAGAAAATTCAGGATCCAATCCCATATCAGTGAGCTGAGGCCTAGCTGGTGGAGTTTGGTGAGGATGACCGTATTGAAGGCAGAGCTACAGTCAATGAAGAGCATCCTCATGTAGGTGCCCTGTCTTTCCAGGTGGGTCAGGACAGTGTGAAGAGCCACATAGATGGCATCCTATGTGGATCTATTTGCCGTGTATGCAAGAGGCCTATGTTCAGCTGTACCTGCAGTAGGGACATTTTCAGTCGTGAATTAAACTACTAGCACAAATTTAGGACATTGGAGGATACCAAAGCACCCAAAAGAAACCCATACAGTCGGTCAAAGAATGAAGAAACCCACAGAGACAGCACCAAATAAGGAAGCTGAGAAAAGTGGTGAAGGGGCAGGATAAGGTCTGGCAAGTGATATGTGTATACAGGTGGGGGTGTTTCATTGGCAGATGGGTGGATGAAGGCTAGAGATGAAAAAGAGGCGAATGATTATAAAATAAGGAGAAAAGAGGGGGAACGAGAATGGGAGCAAATTGTGAAGTCAGAAGAGATATAGGTGGAAGGGGACAGGGAGGGATGAACACTGAACTCTCCAATTTTAGGTAACGCGATTTTAAAATAACACCTTTGGTTTTCCTCATTTTGCACGTTTTCTATAGTTTAAAATTATATAATCTGCTCTGATTAGTACCTATCGAGCTCTGACATTCCACGTTTGACTACTTATTAAGTGCAAGACAATTGCAAAGTTAGGTACTTGTTGACTTTTTTTTTAAAATAGCTCAATTTTGGTTAAGAAGGTTCAATCTTTGGGTGTTAATGGTGGAGTAGCAAGATGGATTCAACAGTGGCTGAATGGGAGATGTCAGAGAGTAATGGTGGATGGCTGTTTGTCAGGTTGAAAGCCGGTGACCAGTGGGGTGCCTCAGGGATCTGTGTTGGGTCCACTGTTGTTTGTCATGTACATCAATGATCTGGATGATGGGGTGGAAAATTGGATAAGCAAGTATGCAGATGATACTAAGATAGGTGGTGTTGTGGATAATGAAGTAGATTTTCAAAGTCTACAGAGAGATTTGGGCCATATGGAAAAGTGGGCTGAAAGATGGCAGATGGAGTTTAATGCTGATAAGTGTGAAGTGCTACATCTTGGCAGGACAAATCAAAATAGGACGTACAGGGTAAATGGTAGGGAATTGAGGAATGTTGTGGAACAGAGAGATCTAGGAATAACTGTGCATAGTTCCCTGAAGGTGGAATCGAATGTAGATGGGTGGTAAAGAAAGCCTTTGGTGTGCTGGCCTTTATAAATCAGAGCATTGAATATAGGAGCAGGGAAGTAATGTTAAAATTGTACAAGGCATTGGTAAGACCAATTCTGGAGTATGGTGTACAATTTTGGTCGCCTAATTATAGGAAGGATGTCAACAAAATAGAGAGAGTACAGAGGAGATTTACTAGAATGTTGCCTGGGATCCAGCAACTATGTTACAGAGAAAGGTTGAACAAGTTAGGTCTTTATTCTTTGGAGCGCAGAAGGTTAAGGGGGGACTTGATTGAGGTCTTTAAAATGATGAAAGGGATAGACAGAGTTGACGTGGATAAGCTTTTCCCATTAAGGGTAGGGAAGATTCAAACAAGAGGGCATGACATGCGAATTAAGGGACGGAAGTTTAGGGGTAACGTGAGGGGGAACTTCTTTACTCAGTGTGACTCAGGGTGGCTGTGTGGAATGAGCTTCCAGCAGAAGTGGTGGAGGCAGGATCGATTTTAACATTTAAAGGTAAAGTGGATAGGTATATGGACGGGAAGGGAATGGAGGGGTATGGTCTGAGTGCAGGTAGATGGGACTAGGGGAAAACAAATGGTCGGCACGGACTGGAAGGGCCGAGAGGGCCTGTTTCCGTGCTGTAATTGTTATATGGTTGATATGGTTAATTTTTCCCTCATTTACTTCTCAAATTTAATTATAAGCTTTTAATTCTGCTGTGTGTGTGGCTTTGACTTCATATGATTCCAAAGCTAGTTTAAACCTGAAGAAATTACAAGAATACTTAGTGGGAGAGTGGGATAGTTCTGTGAGCCAGTCTGGACATGATGGGCTGAATAACCTTCTTCTAGCCTCAGGTGCAAGACCCACATGTCATGCAACTCCTCATGCAATTCCTCTCTTTTCTCAGTAGCCACTGGGTCCTGTCCCTTCAACCCATCCATTTCAAGAGCAAGAGAGCTGCTGACCTTTTAAAAAAGATTAGTGGTGAGATGATAATGGCTTGATGTGGTAGGGGTTGCAATATCAGAATTTAAGTAAGGCACTAATCAAAGACATTTTCTAAATGAATGAGCTTTGCTTTTAGTCAGAAAACAAAGTTTCATCCATTACTCCTTGGCAATATCAAAGGACAGCTCTGGGGTTCCAATGTTCTAGGACAACAATCAAATCCAGTTCCAACGCCTCTTGAGCCCTTCAATGCATGATGTCCACTCTTGAATAAACCACAATATTCTCCAGTTCAATACAGAAAAGATCAGTCATCGTCTTTAGACTCTCCTAAAAACATTATTAAAAGTTGCAATCCCTCCCCAAGATACTGCCACAGGCCCTTCAGCCCAATGTGCCCATGCCGACCAACATGCCCGATCTACATTAGTGTCACCTGCCCACGTTTGGCCAATATCCCTCCAAACCTATCCTATCCACGTACCTGTCCAGATGTTCATTAAACATTGTGATACTACCTGCCTCAACTACCTCCTACGACAGCTCGTTCCATATACCTACCACCCATTGTGTAAAAATGTTGCCCCTCAAGTTCCTATTAATTATGTTCCCCCTCAAATTAAACCTATGTCCTCTGGTTCTTGATTCCTCTACTCTGGGTAAAATACTGCATTTACCCTATCTATTCCTCTCATAATCGTATACACCATAAGATTACCCCTCATTTTCCTGCACTCCAAGGAATAAAGTCCTAGCCTGCTCAACGTCTCCCTATAGCTCAGGCCCTCTAGTCCTGGCAACATCCCCGTAAATGTCCTCTGCAACCTTTCCAGTTTGATGTCTTTCCCACAACAGAGTGACCAAAAGTAAGCACAATACTGTAAACCCTCTTTATTACAGACCTCTTTCAAACAGATTTTGGTTATAGCAGACGGACCTACTGACCTTCACCGCCAGGCCAGGCTGCCGACGCCAGCTCCCGCCTGCACCACCTCCCTGGAAGCTTCCAGGCTGGGCTACGCCGCCAGGCCGGGCAGTTTATGCCAACTGTGGCCGCACCGCCTTCCCGGCCAGGCCGCTGATGCCACCCCTGCCTGCACCTCATCTCTAGCCGCTTCCAGGCCGGGCTGCCAACTCCACCCCTGGCCAGCACCACCTCCCCGGCCGCTTCCAAGCTCAGCTGCCGACACCCACCCCGGCTCACACGGCTTCTTCGGCCACTTCAGGTCACGCATGCTACTGCCTCCGTCTACTCTTATCTGCGCTCAGGCCGCCCAGAGCCGTGACCAATGACTCCGCTGATCCTTGCGTCTCACCCAGCCGCCAGCAGGCTGCTCCCGTTAACTTATCTGCATCCCAGGTCCAGTTTCAGACCTGAAGAAGGGTCTTGACTCGAAACGTCACCAAGTCATGTTCTCCACAGATGCTGCTGACCCGCTGAGTTACACAAAAAAACTAAAAATACTGGTGTATTAACCAGCATTTGCAGTTACTTGTTTCTACTACTTATACAATGATAATCCTTTACTCGGTTTCAGTAATGAGCAATAACAAACACCATTCTCCCTCCCCTTCCATGGTCTGTTTAATGAGGGTTTATTATACTCTAAATGAGGTCTCATCATGTCTTATACAATTGTAACATGATCCCCCAACCTCTATACTCAATATTCTGACTGATGAAAGCCAATGTGCTGAAAGCCTATTTGACCACCTCATAGCACCTTGACCACCATGACGCAACTTTCATCAAACTATCTACCTGCACTCCTAGATCCTTCCGCTCTACAATTGCTCTAAGCTCTGCCAATGATCGTGTAGGCCGGGTTAGAATTCCCAAAATGCAACACCTTGCACTTTTCTATATTAAATTCCATCGGCCATTCCTCAGCCCATCTGCTCAAACGGTCGAAATCCTGCTACAGTTTTTGTGAACCGAGTGCACTATATACAATACCACCCACTTTCACATACTGCTCACAAGGAGAACATCCAACACGATATCGAATCTAATACAACTGCTCGTCATCTATGCCATTGTTGACTCCTAGTTTCATTATAATCATGTTCTTTAGACTTTACAGATACAGTGTGTAAACAGGCCCTTTGGCCCACCGAGAACATGCCAACCAGTGATCACCATGTATACCAGTACTATCCTACACACCATTGTGCCACCGACTAATTTAATTTCTCAACTTCAATCTTTAAGCTTGATTTAATACCTGTCATTCACCACTTGGTGAAATACCTGGAGATAACCTCCAATCAACTCACCAAAATCTCTTTTACTAGTATCCTATCTTCCATCGATTTGCAAGTCCTTTCGCAAGTCTTTTTCAATGACCAGGACCACCAGTCATAATAAAATTTAAATTCCCTTATATCTTGAAATTAAAATACATCAATTATTAAACTTCATAAAATTCACCAAGCAATAATAATTATGATTAATAATAATAATATTATTATTGCTTGGACTGCCATCAAATCTCAATTTGATCTCCTCCAACATTGTATAAAATGTACTGAGCACATCACAGTGGGACTAGTTCATAAAAAGCTTAATTCAAATGATCTTCCTTGATTGTGGCGATAAAGCTGCAAACAGCAGAGCCAGTGGATAAATACTGAACCATCAACATCAATTTAGATATTTCCACTTTAAGTTGTACACATTTAGAAATCATGAAGTTGCAAACAGTAGAGGATGCAATAGTTTTATCATGATTTTCAAATTAAAAATGTGGTCATGAAATTTAAAAAAAATTAATGTAATTATCGATTTCCTCAACAATATTTACAATAATAAATTCCCATATCCAAGTTTATAAAGGAAACCAGCTTTTAAAATTGTTATTCTGGTTCATTTAGTTAAGAGATGCAGCGCGGAAACAGGGCCTTCGGCCCGCCGAGTATGCGCCGACCAATGATCACACTTCCACTAATTCTATATTAATCCAGTTTCACATCCTGCACACTAGGGGCCATTTATAGAAGTCAATTAACCTAAAAAACTGCACGTATTGGAATGTGGGAGGAAACTGGTGCACCCAGAGAAAACCCATGCAGTCACAGGGAGAACATACAGACAGCACCCGTAGTCAGGAACAAATTGGGTCTCTGGTGCTAGAGGGAAACAACTCTACCTCAGCGCCATTGTGCCGTCCTTGTATTTACTTCCTTACAACAGATATGATAGAGTAGACAAAGACCCACCAAAATTTCATTAGTCTAGTAACATGGTGCCTGTTACACAATATTAGCTGTGCTGTAGAACATGGTTGGCTCATGATAAAATTAAACTGCCTTTGCATATCAATTATATTAAACGCAAAATCTGATCAAGATTCATTCTTGTAATTACAGTCCGCCCTCATTATTATGGACCTCTTTATTACGGGTCTCAGTTTTCTCATGGATGGAGCATCCCCACTCTCTCTTTAAGAACACAGGCTGCTAGTTACATTACAGGAAGCCACGGAAATTGACAAGCAATTTACAGTTACTGTACAATTACGTGATTCAAAATGTTAAATTTCAAAAATTATGTATTTCCTGTGGCAGATATGAAATTGTTTCTCATCCAATAACCAATGTTCTATGTTCCATAGACTTTATTATCAGGCCTTTATTCACTACCAATGTAAATATTTAAGACTTTTTGCAGTTGCATTTGAACTCACCCCAAAGTCTTCCTCGTTCTGCAATGGCCTTGAATGGAACAAACGTTTTTTCAGCAAGGGGTCCACCAGTGTCAGATAAATCATATAAAGCAGCAGCAAGCCCAGGATAGATAAATAAATAACAATCGTTACCTGCAGACAAGTTAGATTACATTAAATAGATCTTTCGGCCAGTGCTATGAGAATGACAGTTCTTGAATGACTCTACTGAAGCAAATTGGGAGGACTTAGAAAGGAAAGCTGCGAGATATCGACATGGTGATATTTTGGGGAAGACATTGAGCACTCTTAGGTATAAGCTTCAAGAATTATCAGTCTTTATAACATTGAAACATCCCTCATTGCCCGTTCAGTGCATATAAATAGAGCAAAATGTCTTTAATCGGGATAAGATATCAAACAATCTTAATCCTGGGGTCCCACCAGAAATTATGCTTCCCACAATCATATAATAATAGTTTATCCCAGTAGAAGAACAATTAATGATCAGGGGTATTAGAAATTAAGTCTGTAATTCAAGAAGTGGTGAGAAGCAGGTGGAGCAAATGGAGAGCGATATGTAGAGTGACTTAAAATCAATGAGAAATTATCAGGAGCAGTAAACCCAACGTGAAATTAGTAAGTTTACTTCAAGAACTTGGTGTTGTGTTCGGCAAAGAGATTGTGGGTCGAAAGGTTTCTTCTTGTGCTACACTGTTCCAACCATTAGAAGGTCTTTGATGTTGGGACTTCAGTCACATAAGGTATACCTCACAGTTGCCAGTATACATCATGCTTCACTCCACCAAGCAAGTTCAAACATTATAAAAAAAGTGAAAACGTTTTAATCTTTAGTTAACTGTTTCTATTTGGCAATAACAAAGTTGCTTGCCTAAATATGCTATGTAGCATGAAAAGGGAAAATTGAGTGAAAAATAAGAAAGGATGTTCCCACTTATTACCACTAGATTATGCAATACATTTGAACTTCAAAAATGAATTAAGCAAAGCGTGTTATTGGGAAGAAAGCTTTTATGGCTTAAATGTTTTAAATACCTTAATTGTAACAGAGCTTCGTTCCTCATATCTGCACTCGCATCTTAAACAATAAGCTTCAACATCTTGTCCAGCAACTGGCATGGGATCAACAACGTGTAGGCAATCACTGAAAAAAAAAAGACAAAATTTTAATTCTATTCAATTATGCAAAGGTATTATAAATGTTTTATTATAGCCCTTATATTTGGTCACTAGAGTAAATCTAAAATTGATGTTAGATCATAGAGCAGTGCAGTACAGGAACAAACCTTTCGGCACACAATCTCTTTGCCCAACACAACAAGATAAATTAATCTTATCTGCCTGTAAATTCCCTGCGTGTTCCTGTACCTATCTAAAAGCCTCTTAAATGCCACTATCATATCTGCCACCAACCCACCTCACCCCTGGCACAGCATTCCAGACACCACCATCCTCTGGGTAAACAGACCTGTGTAACTGATGTTGAATCAGAATAGTTTGAATTGTCAACATTGGAATTTTTTTCATAGAATCTATTTGAATTAAAATTAATAATTAACAAACAGCATAAACTTTCTTCAATACATTGCGGCAGTTTCAGTTTTTGCACTGTAAGTAGAAATCGGAAATGCTGCATAAATAAACCTTTTACTTTAGAAAAGTGGTAATATAGATTTAAAACCAGCTCAGGACTAATACTCAGTGTGATACTCAGCACTAATACAGATCAGTATTAATAGGAATTTGTAATTTGTTCAATTTTTATGTAATGCCTCCAGAACAAACTGCTAACAAATGTTGGACTTTTTCTACTGAACCCACGTGAAACAGAAAACACAAAAAAGGCTTTGTTGGAGAAGTAAAACCTTATATGGTATAACATGGTAATTTTTCTCTTCGCGGATGAAACATAGAAATTAGGTGCAGGAGCAGGCCATTCGGCCCTTCGAGCCTGCACCGCCATTCAATATGATCATGGCTGATCATCCAACTCAGTATCCTGTACCTGCCTTCTCTCCATACCCCCTGATCCCTTCAGCCACAAGGGCCACATCCAACTCCCTCTTAAATATGGCCAACGAACTGGCCTCAACTACCTTCTGTGGCAGAGAATTCCACAGATTCACCACTCTCTGTGTGAAAAACGATTTTCTCATCTCGGTCCTAAAAGACTTCCCCCTTATCCTTAAACTGCGACCCCTTGTCCTGGACTTCCCCAACATCGGGAACAATCTTCCTGCATCTAGCCTGTGCAACCCCTTAAGAATTTTGTAAGTCTCTATGAGATCACCCCTCAATCTTCTAAATTCCAGCGAGTACAAGCCAAATCTATCCAGTCTTTCTTCATATGGAAGTCGTGCCATCCCAGGAATCTGGTGAACCTTCTCTGTACTCCCTGAAAGCTTCTGTTTTTGAACACCTGTAAAGGGCTTCTCAATTGGCATCCACAAGCAGCTTCACGTGAAGGAGCATAAATCAACATTCCTACCATCAAAATGCCGACCCAGAAAGATTTCAGCCAAAAATGTCAGCACTGGCTAAGTATTTGATTTTTTTAGTTGATACAGTGTGGAAACAGAACTTTCAGCCCACACCGACCAATGATCACCCGTACACTAGTTCTATCCTATACATTCAGGACAATTTACAGAAGCCAGTTAGCCTACAAACCTGCATGTACTTGCAATATGGGAGGAAACTAGAGCACCCAGAGAAAACCCACAGGATCACAGGGAGAATGTACAAAGTCCATACAGATAACACCCATTGTTAGGATTGAACCCGGGCCTCTGGCACTGTAAAGCAGCAACTCTACCGTTGTGTCACTGATACTGAACTTCTCCACAACAGCAAGACATTTATTTTGCACAGAAAGTGGTGGGTGCCTGGCGCACACTGCCAGGGGGGGTGGCGGTGGCACCAGTGGCAATTTAGAGGCTCAATTGGCATCCACAAGCAGCTTCATGTGGAGGAGCATAATACTGAATGCAATAGCACCATCTGATGGTAACAGCTAAGATAAGTTCTGTGTAAACATAACACAGATGTTACATTTTTACTTGCAAAGATGTCCAAAATACCCAGAAACTATTGTGCATTGTGTCAGTTTCACCTGTTTGCGCTCATTTCTGGTTGAAATACTACCCGACTGGACGGTTGTGGGTAGAATTAATTATTTTAAATACCACCCTCCGATCCATCACAGTAATCCGATACAGCAAACAAGTAGATGTGGGTGGGGGTGGGGGATGGGGGGGGGGGGGGGTGGTTGGGAAGAAATAAGTACGGGTCCAGTACGGCAAGGGGAGAGGCAAAAGGGAGGGGTGAAAGATGGGGGTAGGGTTGTTAGTTACCTAAAATTGGAGAAATCAATGTTCATTCTGTTGTGTTGTAAGCTACCCAAGTCGAATATGAGCTTCCCCCAGTTTGTATGTGGCCCCACTCTGGCAAAGGAGGAGATTATCATTGTTAGCGACTGGGAGATCTAGAGGCCTTGGTGCACCGAGCACAAGTGTTCGGTGAAATGGTCGCTCAGTCCATGCTTGGTTTCACTGATGTACAGGATGCCACATCAGGAACATGCTGCCATAGAAGAGGCTGGAGGAGGTGCACCTGAATCTCTGTCTCACCAAGAAGGACTGGTAGGGTCCCTGGATGGAGGCGAGGGAGGAGATATGGGGACAGGTGTTCATCTCCTGTGGTTGCTGGGGAAGTCCCTGAGGAGGGGATAGTTCGGGTGAAAATGGATGATTCAATCAAGGTGTTGTGGATGGAGCAGTCTCTGCGGAAGGTGGAATGGGGTGGGAATGGGACAAGTGACTGGTGGTGGGATCACGTTGGAGATGAAACAAATGTCAGAGAATGATGTGCTGGATGTGGAGGCTGATGGGGTGATCGGTCTGGACCAGGGAAACTCTATCCTTGTTCACTCTCGGGATAGGAAGAGCAAAAGCAGAACTACGGGACACAGGGGAAACCCATGTGAGGGATCCCTCTATGACAGATCCATCTATGACAAACAGGTACTTGGTCTCGTACAAAATAAATGTCCAAATGTCTTGGACAAAATAACATGGTGGCAGCATGGGCCTCTGAGCTGGAGCTACTGTTGGCGGAGATGAAGGTGGTCACTGCAAGGTGCAGCTATAGGTGCAGCTGGGATGTGCGAGAGTTACAGGTGGGCGCTGTTGAGGGGTGGTGGCGGCGCAGATCTGCTAGTGCTGGGCTGATCTACAGTTCACAGCCTGCAGTATTCTCAAAGACGTGCTAAATAAGTACATGTAGCAGCTGAACCACGGCTACAGCGAGCTGTATGATCCCACATCTAGGTCAGGCGTTTAAACTAATTGGAATTAGTCTTTCAGAACCTGGCACGGTGGCGCTGCAGTAGAGTTGCTGCCTTACAGCGCTTACCGCGCCAGAAACGTGGGTTCGATCCCAACTGCGGTCGGTACGGAGTTTGTACATTCTCCCGGTGACTGCATGGGTTTTTTCTGAGATCTTCGGTTTCCTCACACCCCCCAAAGACCTACAGGTTTGTCGGTTAATCGGGTTATGTCAAATTGTCCCTCGTATGTGTAGGATAGTGTTAATGTGCTGGTCAGAACGGACCCGGTGGGCCGAAGGGCCTGTTTCCGCACTGTATCTCTAAAGTAAACTAAAACTCGAACACTTTATTCACATTGGGTTTGCACATCAAATCTCAGCATTTCCTGTCAGCAAAAACAATGTGCTTCAGTTCCTACAGCCTGCAGCCAAGAGGCTAAGTGGTGAGAAGGAGTATACTCCACAATAAAATGACCCCTCATCTCATCACAAGAAACAACGGCAGGCCATGCTGACCCCTACATTACTGACCCTGTACTGCTGCTAGGACAACAGACCTTTAAGGTCAAGATAAGGTGATATTTTTAAGAACTTGATACTTGAAATCTACAAAATGGCATCTGAAACATGGCAACCTTTTGTGTACTGCCTCAGAGGAAATTTACTCAATCGTTGCACTATTCTACATATATGATTGTGCTTATGTACAGTATGATTTTACTGGATTGTATGCAAAACAAAACATTTCACTCTATCTTAGGTGCATGTGCCAATAAAGTAACTACGACTACTCTACTACTGCATGGTTGCCATTTATTGGCATAATTCACGCACATTATGGTATTATTATCTTGCAAATGTGTCTTGCCTCACCAGCAGAAATTATCTGCTTAGAATCTTTGTTTTTACACATATAGTCAAACTAGTAGAAACAAACACTGCAGCAACTCCTCAAATAGATATGAATGTACATGTTCCAACTAGGACATTGATATTTTGTTCTCTGTAGTGTTTCTTCTGCTCTGCACACATCATTGCTAGGCCTGACACTACTTAATGAATACAATCGTAGCATTTATGCAGCTGAAATCTCTGCAGGAATGACCCAATCTCTCGACGCGTTGATGGGGGAAGTAGCTAAAAGACTGTAAAGAGCCTGTCCCACCAGCATGCGACTGCATGCGGCGAGCGCGACCTGACGTGGTCGCTTGAGCCGTACGGCTTCGCGGGGCTGGTCCCACTTCGATCGCCGGAGCCGTATATGGAGTTGTGCGTGTAAAGTTTGCTTGTGCGCTATTTACCATCAAGAACTTGTGCTAAACTAACAACATCCAATTGTGCGGGGTTCCACAGAGAATAACAAAATACTCAGGCTATTACACTTTACGTCATCAGGAAAATCAACAAGCAAAAGATATATCCACCAGCCAGGTATTCAGCAACCATGATGGTTACAAGCTTTCAAACTAGGATCTATAAAGTCCATCTTGGGTATAAACCATCAAATCTATCTGTCTTTGACAACCTCATGAATTCTGTATTCTGTTTGTTTACCCACTAGAATGTTATCTAAGATGTACAATGATCAAGCATTTATAACACGCCTATCCCCAAGGATAAACTTGTAGTACTTCTACATACTTATGGCAATCACAAACCTGCAGGAATTACAATATGGGACTGCCAGCATTTAGCAGCAGACGCCAAGAAGTATTTCAGTAACAATTACACTGTTATACTTCTAGTAACAGACAGCTTCAGAAATTAGCAAGTCTCTGCAAGTGTGTTGATAGTCAAAGGATTGACCCACAAAGAAATATTTAAAATTCTTTGACTTAAGTTTATTGTCAGACATTTGCTTTGGGCAATCAGACAACACTTCCGCAGGAAGTGTGAAAAGGCATAGAAATTGAACGTGGTTTACAATTAACTCTTGCTATAATGGACCATGGGGGGAGGGGGGGGAGGGGGATTGGTGCCCATTACTGCAGATTGTCCATCAAAACCGAATACGGTATTATCACTATATGTAGTTGAAACAAAGAACTGCAGATAATAGTCAATACACGAAAGAACACAAATGTTGGAGTAACTCAGCGGCTCAGGCAGCATTGCTGGAGAACATGGATAGGTCTGAAGGAGGGTCTCGACCCATTCCTTCTCTCCAGAGATGCTGCCTGTCCCGCTGAGTTACCCCAGCTTTTTGTGTCGTTTTACCTTAAAACTAGGTGCCAATGCCACTGGTCTGCACCAGCGAGCCCTTCTTTACCCACCACATGGCCCAGTGACACGACTTTTGTGCGGCTCACGATGTAGCCCCTAGTGACAGTGCTTTCGTCAGGTCACTGCCAACAACTAAACACGCTCGGTCACCGCCAGACTCCCTCCATTCTCACCTACTGTCACTTCCAAGTTAGAGCGTGCCTGCCCCTCCATGGCACAAGGACGCGGCGGCGGCGGCCATGGAGGTGTTGGGGGGTTTGTAGAAGAGACCGAAGGGACGGAGCAACAGGAGGAGGAATCGGCAGCAAAGATGCGGGAGACTGCCAAACCAACGCTGGTGAGAGGGGAGGAAGCCCCACAGTGACCGAGCGCGTCTTGGCAGCGGCAGAAGCCCAAAGAAAGCTTTCCCGGGGATACAACATGAGCTGCAACAGCCGCATCAACCAGACCACACGGTTGGTGGAGAAAGGCTTGCTGGTGGACCTTGCAAGTCGGGTGCAGTGTCGAAAGCCAGGGCTATAAGCATCCACGGTGGGGTTGCGAGCTGGGGGTGGCATTGGCAGGTCCATCGATTTTATTTGAAATCCGTTATAAAGGGGTTCGTGAAAACGAGTCTACTGTATTTTCTTTTTAAGTATTAATTGATTCACTTTTGAGGCAAAATTATACTTACCAATCTTTCTGTGTTACATTTTTATTATAAATATGGCCTGCGTTATCTTTGTATGGTGGACAAATGCACTTGCACCTGATATCGTCAGAATTCTGCAAACGAACAGATGAATATTAAGCCCAGAATAGGACATGAATTATGCATAATTTAAAACTATGATATACATAGGACCTACTCAGTACATAACTACAATTGAGAAATAAATGCGTATTCTGAAATATTCCATGTGAAGACCATTGCAAATACATCTTTCCACGGAAAAAAAATCCTACTGCACATCACCACTCCAAAACTGTGAACTACCCCAATTGCCAGTTTGAACAGGAAAGAAGTTTACCATTTACAATCTTTAGAATTAGTAAACTGCCTTACATATATGTACAATGTAGAATCATTGAATGACAGCACATTATTTTGTCTAATGGTCCCCATGGCTAATTTGCAGAGTTGCCAAAATTGACATTCATGGCCTCAAACTGCTCAGCAACATGACCTGCGAACCACTTAAAAAATAAGGATAAGAATGGATCATGTTTAGAAAATAGAACAAAACAACTACTGTTGCTCTACAACTACAAGCCATGAGCCTTCGAGAAGTTTTAATGAAGGGTATCAATTGTATTTTTCCGTCTCCACGGACAGCCTGCCCTGCTAAATAGCTCCAGCATTTTCGCTTTGGATTTCAGATTTCCTGATTTCTGTGGGTGGGGGTTTGTTTTGTTTTTTGGTGCTTTCTGTCAACCAGCGGCGCCGAGAGGCCTGGCCTGTCTTGGCCGCCGGGGGTTACACAAAAAGCTGGAGAAACTCAGTGGGTGCCGCAGCATCCGTCTTGGCCGCCGTCCGGCAGAAGCGGGAGCGAACGAGCCCGGGGCCCAGAGGCCCTTCCCCACGTCCCCTACCTCGTTCTCCTCGCTCCTCGTCAGCACAACCAGACACAGCAGCGGCAGCAGCAGCAGGAAAGGCCAAAACCAACAGCCTCTCGCCATTCCTCTCCTCTCCTCTCTCCTCACTCTCCCGTTTGCTGTGTGTAGAAAAAAAGCAGCGTTTCCCTGGTAACCTGCAGCCGATCCGGAGATCAATGGCGACCTGGACCACGATTGGTCCGTCACCCGTCGCGCGCTCCCACTGAGCAGTCGCAGCATCTACGTTCCGACACCAGGGACTCTCAAAAAACCATTATGCCCCATGTTCATAATACACACATCTTCGTCTGTTTTTCCCTTTTTTTTCAACCATTCAGTTTTATTGCTTTACGTTAGGGTAAAGAGAAACGAGGATTTCACTATTAGTTTCACGTTGTCGTTGTTGTTGTTGTTGTCTGCGGCAGGTGTGTCACACGCATTGAGGTCCGGAGTAAGTCATTATTCCACCATTGAACCCATGAACTGTTCTACATTTCCGTATCCTCGCCTGCTTAAACCTGTCCTTTTCACACCTAACCCTTCATCAATGGTGATCAAAGATTATGGTGGTGATTGGGGAGGAGTGCGTGGGAAAGGGCCCACTTTTTGCTGACCAGGGTTTGTCGAACCTGCAATAAAACTCGTTCAGGTCGTTGGTCAGCTGACGATTATCCGGTGAGGGGGTGGGAGGGGTTTCCTCTTGTCGCTGGTGATTTCTTGCAAGCCGGTATATACACTTATATATATGTCTGTATATATATATATATATATATATGTCTGTGCGTGTGTGTGTATATTATATATATATATGTCTGTGTGTGTATATATATATATATATATATGTGTGTCTGTGTGTATATATATATATATATATGTCTGTGTGTATATATATATATATGTCTGTGTGTGTATATATATATATATGTCTGTGTGTGTGTATATATATATATGTCTGTGTGTATATATATCTATGTGTCTGTGTGTATATGTATATATATGTCTGTGTGTGTATATATATATGTCTGTGTGTATATATATCTGTGTGTGTGTGTGTATATATATATATGTCTGTGTGTATATATATCTATGTGTCTGTGTGTATATGTATATATGTGTGTCTGTGTATATATATATATATATGTCTGTGTGTATATATATGTGTGTGTGTGTATATATATGTGTGTCTGTGTGTATATATATATATATAATATATACATATACACATACATATACATGTACATACACACATACGCATATATTTACACATAAAAAACAAACAATAATAGTCAATGTAGTTCAGAGCTTATTTGAGGTTGTATAGTTTAATAGCATGATGGCTAGTGAAGAAGCTGTTCCTGACCCAGGATGTTACAGTTTTCAGCTCCTGTACCATCTTCCCGATGGCAGGGGTGAAAAAGGTGTGTGGCTAGGGTGGTGTGGGTCTCGGATGATGCTAGCTGCCTCTTTGAGACAATGACTCCAGTAAATTCCTTTGATGGTGAGGAGGTCAGAGCCGGTGATGGACTGGGCAGTGTTCACAACTTTTGCAGTCGTCTTCGCTCCTGCACATTCAAGTTGCGGAACTAGGCCGTAATGCAACCAGACAATATGCTCTCTACTGTACACCTGAAGAAGTTTAAGAGAATCCTCTGACATACCAAATCTCTACAATCGTCTCAGGCAGTAGAAGCGTTGATGGGCTTTCTTTATAATTGCATCAGTGTGCTGGGTTCAGGAAGGATCTTCAGAAATATACATGCCCGGGAATTCCCGGGCATGTATATTGAAGCTTTTGACTCCACCATCATACCTTTGATATAGACAGGTTTGTGGGTCCTTATCCTTCCTCTCCCAGAGTCCACAATCAGTTCCTTGGTCTTACTGACATTGAGAGAAAGGTTGTTGTGCTGGTACCATTTGGTCAATCGATCGATCTCTTTCTATACCCTGACTCATCATCATCTGCAATTTATCCAACAATGGTGGTGTTGTCGGTGAATTTGAGGATGGAGTTGGACAGTCGTGAGTATAGCAGAGCAGGGGGCTGAGCGCACAGTCTTGATGTGCCCTCATCCTCCTGTACTCCAAGGAATAAAGTCCTAGCCTGCTCTTGGTTCTTGTTCTTGGTTACTTGGTCCTCCAAAATATTCCAACTGGAATTTAAACTGGAGGTGGTGAAAGGAGGGGTTAATCCAGAGAGGGTTATTGGGAAGAAAGTGCCACTTTAAGTTTAGTTGCATCTGGCTGGGCAACCGTGGTTTGGTGGAGATTATTCCATGCTTTAATAGTGCGTGGGAAGAAGGAATTGCTGTACACATCTGTCTTTGTGGCTGGGACCACAAATTGGATCGAATGCCCTCGTCTGCTCCTAATTATGTTGGGGTTGGTGTAGGTCTTGTGATCTATGTCTAGCTGACCATTTAACATTTTGTAAAAACAGGTCAAACGGTGAGCTTCACGTCTGTCTTGGAGAGGGTTCCACCCCAGAGAATTCAGAAGTTTGGTGACACTTGCTTCTCTCTTGTAGGTGTTAGTAACAAATCGAGTGGCCTGTCTTTGGACATGCTCGATGGATGAAATGTTTTTATATGTGTATGGGTCCCAAGCTGCAACTGCGTAGTCCAGATGAGGTCTAACGAGGGTGAAATACAGCTTCTCCTTGACAGAAGCTGAACAATGATGGAAGTTGCGCCTCAGGAAGTTTAGGACAATGATGAGTCTGACCATTCCAACGTAGCATTCTGCAATTTGATGCCAAGAACTTGGTTTGTTTGGATTCTTCAAGTGACACCAAGTATGTTGTAAGATGTGACGCCTGGATTCCTTTTCTGGTGACACGCATGGTTTCACATTTGGAAGGGTTGAACTGCATGCCCCATTGTTGTGACCACTCAACCATTGTATCGAGATCCTTTTGCAGAGCATCTTCATCATCAGCTGACTTAATTGGACGGTACAGCAAACAATCATCAGCGAATAGTCTGGTCGTACTTGCGACTTTTTCATGGATGTCATTGATGTAAATCAAAAATAGGTGTGGGCCAAGTACTGTGCCCTGGGGTGTACTACTGTGCCAATTGGAGCTCTTTCCGTTCACACACACACACGCTGAAGACGTGTTGCCAGGAAACTGGGAATCCAACGTTTCGTGTTGGAACGAATACAGTAGAAGTCAAGCTTCCGAAGCAGTCTCTGGTGTGGGATGACATCAAATGCTTTAGAAAAGTCCAGTACAACTAAATCCATGATGACGTTACTGTCAAGGTGCTTGGCCAGGTCATTTGTTGTCAGGATAAGCTGAGACTCGCATGATCTATGCCTCCTAAATGCATGTTAGTTGTCGGCAAGAATATTATGTTTGCTCACGTGACGAATCAGATTACTATCAATGATATGCTCCAGCAATTTATAGCAAGTACTTGTTAGTGAAACAGGACGATAATTTGCTGGGTTGGTGGTTGAACCCTTCTTAAAGAGAGGAGTGATGTTGGCCTTCCTCCAATCCAGCGGTACAGTGCCCGAGTCAAGCTCAACCTTTATGAGGTGCTGTTCCTCCAATTTGCGTGCGGCCTCACTCTGGCAATGGAGGAGGCCCAGGACAGAAAGGTCAGTATGGAAACGGGAAGGGGAGTTAAACTGATTGGCAACCAGAGTTAGCACTGTTTGTCCGTGGGAGATCGGGTCTCATAAATCTGATTGAGTTTGTTGAAGATGTGACAAAAATGGTTGATGAGGGCAGACCTGTATTTCGCCTCTCCACCAGCTTAGTCGTCGTACTAGTTTCACTGTCGTCCTGCTGAATTTCACTCGTTATTACCTTATCCACAACCAACAATGGACAATGTGGGCTCCACCTTTCCTTGATCATCATTGCTGGCTTTAATTTGTCCTTTTGCATACCATAAATTCATTTGTTCTACTTAGCTTTTCATATCCCTCGTACCCCTCTACATTTCCTTTCACCGCCTGCTTGATCTGTCGTTTTCACACTTTACCCTTCCATATCTCAAGACTCTCTCTCCCCTGACTCTCAGTCTGAAGTAGGGTCTTGACTGGAAATGTCACCTATTCCTTTTCTACAGGCCAGCTGCCTGACCCCCTGAGTTACTCCAGCTTTTTGTGTCTCTTTTCTGCTATTCCTAATCAGCCCTTGTCCATCTAAATGCATATCTATCTATATTACTAAAAGTCTGATCTTGACCACTTCCTGTTGTTCAGTATATTGATTTTAGAAAGAACGCTGCCACTTACGGCTGTGATTTTTGGCAATCTTACTCAGACTACCCCTCTGCTGCGCAGAACAAGAGGATTTTTCCCATCGATGAAAAATAAAAGAGTTATTAGTGTTTAAAGAATGTTGAGATTCTCTCTCCTGTCAATCACGTCATGAAGTCCACGCCCCTTCTGGTGGGTG
The DNA here is from genome assembly GCA_035221665.1 of Okamejei kenojei. NCBI lineage: Eukaryota > Metazoa > Chordata > Chondrichthyes > Rajiformes > Rajidae > Okamejei > Okamejei kenojei. The sequence continues at coordinate 25,776,898 of CM069148.1, read as the reverse complement.
GGGGGGAGGGACTATAAAACCCAGAAGTGTGGGCGTGGCTCAGTATCTGCAAGATGGAGGAGCGAGAGGTCACGACTCGCTGTCTTTAGTGGCCTTGCACCCTGCTTGAAATGGTATGAATCTGCACATGAATTTGGTGGCCTTGCACCGTGCTTGAAGTGGTAAGAAACTGCACTTGAATTTGGTGGCCTTGCACCCTGCTTGAAATGGAATTTCAAGGAATAGCCGTGAGTCAACTGCCAGCCCACCAGCCGTCAGTGAGTGAGCTGCCAGCACAACACACTTGTGACTGAGCCGCCAGCCCAAGAATCCATTCAGCCCACTATGTCCATACTAGCCCTCTGGAAACCAGTCCCTTCAGCCTACATCATCCCCAAGGACCTTAAATGGGGGGCTACCATCAACTCCACTGTCAAAAAGGCACAACAGAGGATGTACTTACTGCGGCAGCTGAGGAAGCACAATCTGCCACAAGCAAACTCTTCTTGCGTATGGCGTGCACAGCCTAAAGTTGTAGGACAACTTGTTTATATGATCTTATTTGATTGTGCACGCCGGGTTGATTGTATTCGTCGAAAGAGGGCGGACCCCGTGAAGGTTGCAATCTTCCACCCCCCACAAGCAATGATTGTCCAATTCTGTATGGTCATCGTAGAGTCTGTCCTCACCTTTTCCATTGTGGTCTGTTGGCTATCCGGAGGCTGCAGCGAATCGTCATCAGCTGAGAAGGTTTTTGGCTGTGTAAGATCATCTATGATCTCACCCTGGGATGCAGCTTTTTTCCATGAGCCTCCTTTTGCTCTTGCATAATGATGTTTTATGTATCATTCCTAACCGTCACTGTATGTCATGTCACTTGCGGGTGGAGCACCAAGGCAAATTCCTTGTATGTGAATACTTGGCCAATAAAGTTATTCATAAACTTCATAAAAAACAGAGGAGATTCTGGAAGAACTTGCCCATTTCCTGTGGGTCCACATAGAGTTGACCACTTTGATTCCTGAGGGGCCCCATTTTCTGTGTCATTACACCTTTTCCCTTAATAGTTCACCACCTTTTGTAATCTCCCATGTTCCTGGGAATGAGTTGTCAAACCAGGCTGTGATACAACTAGTCAATCTGCTTGCTGCTGTAAACCTGTAGACGTAGAAGAAAGAATTAGTTGACGTATGGAATCTCCTCAATCTTCTAAGGAAACAGAGGCGTTGATGAGCTTTCTTTATGATTGCATCAATGAGCTGGACCCAATACATATCCTCTGAGGTATGCACTCCCTGGAACCTGAAGTTTGTTGATGCTCTCCACCATCAACCCATTGATGAAGACAGTTTGTGGATTCTCGGCCTCCAATTAATCCCAGATTCATTCCTCTGCCTTCCCTAACCATATTTACGAGGATGTTGCCAGGACTCAAAGGCCTGAGCTATACGCTAGACAGGTTTACACAGATATTTGGATAGCGTAAGTTTAGAGGGATTTGGGCCAAAAGCAGGCAGGTGGGACTAGTGTAAATGGGGCATGTTGGTCAGCGTGGGCAAGTTGGGCCGAAGAGTATGTTTCCACGCTGTATGACTATGACTCCATGCACTTCAGTCTTACTTGCTGGCTGCCCCATCAACCACATTTACAGCTACATTGGAGTCCTCCCAGATGCTTCTCAATCTGTTGAGTTCCTCCAGCATTTATTTATTTGTGTAGGAAAGAACTGCAGATGTTGGTTTAAACCGAAGATAGACACAAACTGCTGGAGTAACTCAGCGGGCCAGGCAGCATCTCTGGAGAGAAGGAATGGATGACGTTTCTGAAGAAGGGTCTCGACCTGAAATGTCACCCATTCCTTCTCTCCAGAGATGTTGCCTGTCCTGCTGAGTTACTCCAGCTTTTTGTGTCTATCAGTTGTTTCTTTGTTCCAGATTACAGCATCTGTAATCTTCGGTTACACAAAAAGCTGGAGAAACTCAGCGGATGCAGCAGCATCTAAGGAGCGAAGGAGATAGGCGACGTTTCGGGTCGAGACCCTTCTGTGTCTCCACTGGATGGCATTTTGCATCCTTGGAGAAGTTTTCCATTTGCAATGATTCCTCTAGTTGATTGAGTTCAAGAGGAGAACAAGAATAGGGCATGTGACATATACATTAAGATTTTTGGTTGCATCAAACAAACTGATTTTTTTTTTTTGCTGAAAAAATAACCAGTACATATATATCTCCTTAAGACTCTTTCGAGTCTGAAGAAGGGTTTCGGCCCGAAACGTTGCCTATCTCCTTCGCTCCTTAGATGCTGCTGCACCCGCTGAGTTTCTCCAGCCTTTTGTGTTCCCCCCATATATATCTCCTCCAGTCAAATTTATTTTTCTGCATTCCCCACTTCCAAAATACCTCCACCCATAGATCAACAGGCACTTTGAAACATCACCACCTCCAAGTTCACTTCCAAATTGACCACCATCTTGATGTACATATTACTGCCATTCCTTATCTGCTTTGTCAAAATACTATAACTTACTACTGAGTTCATTGAATTATATGGTACAATATACCAGGGTATGTGCAGAGTCCAATTGATGTCCTTTTGTGCTTAAATTAAATCCAATGTGGACTGGATTTGCATCACTTAAAATACAAATGCTGGCTTGAAAAATGTATGAGTGATAAATTCTGAGTTATAAGTGCAAGCCCATTAGTCATATAGCTGAGAAGAACAGATGCAGCAATATAACTGGGAATTGTTCACACTGCACTGCATACAAATTTGAAAACAACCTAGAAATGACAGATCTTGGAAGAGCATGTTTTATCAAGTCTTTGCTAATATAACCCCCCCCCCCCCCTCCCCCCACTCTGAAAGTTTTTCCATGCTTTTCCTCTCTTGTATGAACAGGTAACACTTGCAAAAAATGTAGTGATTTCAAATTATAACAATAGGGTTAGCAAAATAATTAAATGCTGAATCGCCAGGTCAGTCGGGAAGTGGTGTTGGGTAAATTGAATAGATTAAAAGGCCGATAAATCCCCAGGGCCAGATAGGCTGCATCCCAGAGTACTTAAGGAAGTAGCTCAGGAAATAGTGGATGCATTAGTGATAATCTTTCAAAACTCTTTAGATTCTGGAGTAGTTCCTGAGGATTGGCGGGTAGCAAATGTAACCCCCTTTTTAAGAAGGGAGGGAGAGAGAAAACGGAATTACAGACCAGTTAGTCTAACATCGGTAGTGGGAAACTGCTAGAGTCAGTTATTAAAGATGGGATAGCACACATTTGGAAAGTGGTGAAATCATTGGACAAAGTCAGCATGGATTTACAAAAGGTAAATCATGTCTGACGAAGAATTTTTCGAGGATGTAACTAGTAGCGTGGATAAGGAGAACCAGTGGATGTGGTATATCTGGACTTCCAGAAGGCTTTCGACAAGGTCCCACATAAGAGATTAGTATACAAACCTAAAGCATACGGTATTAGTTCAGTATGATGTGGATAGAGAACTGGCTGGCAAACAGGAAGCAAAGAGTAGGAGTAAACGGGTCCTTTTCACAATGGCAGCTAACTAGTGGGGGTACCGCAGGGCTCAGTGCTGGGACCCAGCTATTTACAATATATATTAATGATCTGGATGAGGGAATTGAAGGCAATATCTCCAAGTTTGCGGATGACACTAAGCTGGGGGGCAGTGTACGCTGTGAGGAGGATGCTAGGAGACTGCAAGGTGACTTGGATAGGCTGGGTGAGTGGGCAAATGTTTGGCAGATGCAGTATAATGTGGATAATGTGAGGTTATCCACTTTGGTGGCAAAAACAGGAAAGCAGACTATTATTTAAACCGATTAGGAAAAGGGGAGATGCAGCGAGACCTGGGTGTCATGGTGTCATTAAAAGTAGGCATGCAGGTGCAGCAGGCAGTGAAAAAAAGCGAATGGTATGTTAGCTTTCATAGCAAAAGGATTTGAGTACAGGAGCAGGGAGGTTCTACTTCAGTTGTACAGGGTTTTGGTGAGACCACACCTGGAGTATTGCGTACAGTTTTGGTCTCCAAATCTGAGGAAGGACATTATTGCCATAGAGGGAGTGCAGAGAAGGTTCACCAGACTGATTCCTGGGATGTCAGGACTGTCTTATGAAGAAAGACTGGATAGATCGGTTTATACTCTCTGGAATTTAGGAGATTGAGAGGGGATCTTATAGAAACTTACAAAATTCTTAAGGGTTGGACAGGCTAGATGCAGGAAGATTGTTCCCGATGTTGGGAAGACCAGACAAGGGGTCACAGCTTAAGGATAAGGGGAAATCCTTTAAGACCGAGATGAGAAAGACTTTTTTCACACAGAAGTGGTGAGTCTCTGGAACTCTCTGCCACAGAGGGTAGTTGAGGCCAGTTCATTGGCTATATTTAAGAGTGAGTTGGATGTGGCTCTTGTGGCTAAGGGGATCAGAGGGTATGGAGAGAAGGCAGTACGGGATACTGAGTTGGATGATCAGCCATGATCATATTGAATGGCGGTGCAGGCTCGAAGGGCTGAATGGCCTACTCCTGCACCTAATTTCTATGTTTCTATGTTTCTATGCTGAAAATGAACACAATAATTTCAATACTAATATTTTTACTGTTTTACAATTTTTCTAATAGTTTTGCAGAACAAAAAAAATCAAGTAAATGTGGATTCTGAAAAAGTCTTTGATCCTCATTTTTTCCACAGCATTTTTATTTACTATTCTATGAATAGCGCATGCAACAATCTGCGCTTGTTTCAACGTTATTTTGTGTTTTTTTTTTTAAATTTCATCCTCTATTAAGTACTTTGGTATTTAATTATGTTGGAGACACTTCGTAACTGCAAATTGGTGTTATCCATAAATTAGAAATATTTAAAATGCCAGTATTTCACTGATGATAAATTTTACAGAAAAATCACATGATTTTGTTTGGAGTCATGCTGTTATTACTGTCTGCTGCTATATTAATTATAACAATAACATGCTGGCAACCCAGTCATTCCAGGTTGCTATGGCAACTGTGCATGAATGTCTTCATTTACCATTTTCCTTCAAGCTGAGTAATCAAACTGAGCAGTTATGACTGAGTAAAGATTTCAGATGGCTTTTCTCTCTTTTCAGTTTTGTCATTGTATGTTGTGCATCAGATGCTTAGCAATGAAAATAATCTGCTCCCTGTCCCCAGTTTTATTCTTTTCTCTCCCCTTCTCTTCTTTCCTACTGAGTCATGGCTGCGATACAATATCATGAATGTTTGATCTCTCAAGTCAAATAACAATTATTTGTACATGGGACATGTTTGTAGGTTAACAAGCCTTTCAGCTGTGAAAATTATCATAGTTTAACCCCTATCCTCAAAAGATATGCGCACATCTGAAACAGAGTTAATGCACATGAATATTGGAATAAATAAATGCAGATTGTGCTCAGCTGTAAGGAACTTAAGTATCAGTATATTTGTCCTTCACTAGGTTGAATTTTAACTTAATAACTCAGACTAAAAGCATATGTATCAATTTTAACATAATTTCTCATTTGGTGCTTCATGGTGTATTTGCCCAGCAAATCATGTGACATTGTGAAAATGGAGGGTTAGGTTACAAAATAGCACCAAACTAGAGAACAATGTTATGGTGGGGAAATTGGGCAAAGTTTGCTTGCAAATATGCAGAGAAATTGTGGATCTTGAATTTGCTGAGTGCAGGTGAGAACCAACACTCGTTGCTGAAATTCACAGAAGTGTGTGGCCGTTTTGTATAAACAAGACCTTTCATGGTGGCAAGGCTCTTACAATGTAATTGGTGACATGAGCAATATATGCTTTGATTTTTCCATGAACACTGCATACTAATTTTATTAATAGTGTTAGATAGAATAATTAAGCAAGCACTTCCACATCTCAAAAAAACTTTCCACAAAAATGAATACGAAATGCCTAAACCAGTATATGTTTGGACGTCTAATTCCTAACAAGATATATGACTTAAAAGTGAGATTCTCTTCTGCACCATCACTAAGCTCTCAATGATCTGTGCTCTGATTTGATACAATTGCCGGTGTTCTATGTTCTATATAAATGCAGGTTATTTCCATCATATATAATAAAAATGTGCAAAGATAGAGGATTACATTGACATTCTTGTTAATGATCCAGGAGTACTTTAAAAATAAGTTTTCATAATCTTCCATTCACTGCATATGGATATTTAAGTTACCTTGTCTAGGAGTATCATCAAGCTATGAGTTATTCTATAAATGGGCACATTTTGGTCTGAAGAAGGGTCTCGACCCGAAACATCACCTTTTCCTTCGCTCCATAGATGCTGCCTCACCCAATGAGTTTCTCCAGCATTTTTGTCTACCTTTGATTGTTCCAGAATCTGCAGTTCTTTCTTAAATATCTTGGTATTATGTCATTTTCTTAACATATGTGGTGAAGATAGCCTCCAATGCCATATAGCTTTGTATTAAATATAAAATGTTGTATAGTGACTCCACAGAGCTGTACTGAATCACTTTGGTCTCCAGTCAAGTGAAGCCCTATCCAGAATTGTTATCAGTTTTTTACCAATACTATACTTACACTGGGAGCAGATATTGCTGAAACCAAATCTAGTCCCATAATGGTAATTCTAACACTTAAATGCCATAGTGGAGAACTTTGTTGGAATTTCAATGTGTATATCACAAGGTATCCATTGACCTGTGACACAATAAAACTGTTCATCTTGGGTCACAAGCATTTTCCGTTTTGCATAACTCAAACATAGCCCATGTTAATATAATGCTATAGTGATGTAATATTGCTCCTGACTTTCAGGACAAGTCATTAGATTATTGTTAAAATGAAGTTAACCAGCCAACATGATGCTCTTACAAAATAACTTTAATCAGCATCCCGAACAGATTTTATTTTTTCTCTTTACATAATCCAGCTGAATAACAGATATATATTATTACTTCCAGAGAACAATTAACACACAGAAGATGTTTTATTTTCCCATCTAAAGTGAAATCACAGAACAATATCAGGTACAAAAAAGATATATATACCACAAAATACTTTTTAAAAACTGTTAGAAAAGACTAACACTTAAAAATACAAGCACTAATCATAAATATCAAATTGCAGTTGGTGTTATGGTACTGAAAATACAATGTAATTGTCAGATATATTGGATTCCGGGTAAATGTATATAGTAGAGGCACTATTGAACCAAATTCCTACGAGGGAAAATTTGATTAAAAAGTGATGTCAACTGCATTCTATAGATTTATTTGGTGCTACAGCTAAAAGAACCTATTCCACTTAGCCAAAAGAGACAAGTATTAACAATCTTGTCGGGGGGGGGTGGAATGGGAGGGAGGTCCTGGCAGTCCTGCAGTAGGCCACAGGGGCTGTTATTATGCTGCACTCATGTCATATTTAGCAATTGTGAAATGTTCAGATCATATTATTAATATTTTATATCTCCACTAGTAGTGTCTGTTCTAACATTCACCAGAAAACCATACCGTGCCTGCAAATGATCGATATAGTCAATTTAAATTGTCATTATTCTAGCTTCAGTACATTTTCAACCACATTTCAAACAAATACAGAAAAGCAAGTTGTGAGGCCATATTGTCCCTTAGGAAAGTTTTCATGTAATAGTTTGCCCTGGTATATGATTCCTGGTATATGAGTGCTGTATGTACAGTACAAAGAGGAAAATTGTGTATTTCTCTTGTTGCCTTGCCAGTGTATTTTGATTGCCACAATTGCTGCGGATTTTATGACAAAACATAAGAATAATTCAAGCAGACCCTTAACAGAGGCCTCAGCTTTGTACTCCCTGTGCCATATCTTAACTCAAAAATAACAAGATCTCGGGAGCTGACTGTATGCTGCTGAAATCATAAATCTCTGTGATCAAGAGCTTCTATAACAAATCCCAAATCTATCATCATGTCTGGGCAAGGAAAGATATACCAGAGGACTTCTTAATTGTGACTGTCTTTAAAAATGAAGACTATCTAGTTGTAGTAACTACAGATGGGTCACTCGGCTGTGTGCAACAAGTCATTGAACAGGCTCCATAAATCAGTGTGGATTCCATCCACCTAGAGGCAGAATCGACACGGTCTTCACTCTACAAACTACAAGAAAATGCAGAGAACAGAACCATACACTATACATTGTCCTTTTAAGTCTCACTAAAGTTTTTGATTCCATAAATTGGGATGGAGTTCGGAATACCCTGCTCAAATTCGACTGCCCTCAGAAATGTGTCTCTTTCTTTCATTTCCCCCGTTGCAGTATGCAAGCCATAACGCTAACTGGCAGTGTTAAACTTAGCAAATTTAAATGAAAATTGCTGCTAACCAAGACTGCATCACGACCCTACATTGGCCCCATTAACCAATGCAGAACCCACAAACTGGAGTGGAAGTAATTGATCCTCATCATGAGAGACTGCTGAAGATAATGAAAAGTTACTAACTGCTTGATGTTCAGAACTACTGAACATATACAAACACAGATGCAGCTCTGCTTCAAGTAAAGCTACACATCAGAATAATGAACAAAAGTAAATGCTGTAATCCAAACTTAATTACTGCATCTTTTTCAGAATTGTCAGTTACATTCCTGATACCTGGAACTATTGAAAACAAACAAAAGAAATGTACTCCAGTACTAAAATCGTGTAAGCTAATTCATCACAAATGGTCAGTAGATATGGCCTACTTTATTCTTTGCTAAATCAACATTTTAAAAGCAATTAAGCCACAGTTCTCAGATCTTGGGACAGAGTTAATAATTAGTATCAATTTAATAGTTCATCTTAAAGAGACAGTAACTTTTAACAGTAACACAGTCATATAGTACAGTTCTCCATGTGCTTGGGGATTTTCTGGATGTTGTCTGAATGTAGACACTGCATGGAAGATAATTGTTCATGTGTGAGCAGATTGCTCTCCTACTAATATGTGAACTGGTCTCTCCAACTCTGGAGCAGAGGCACATTTCTCTCCATTTGCACACTCACTGTTGGAAGGGTCCCAACCCAAACGTCACCTATCTGTGTTCTCTAGACATGCTACCTGACCCACTGAGTTATTCCCGCAATTTGTGACTTTTTTTGAAAGCCAACATCAGCAGTTCCTTGTGGCAACATCCCACTGTTGGCAGCGTCATACTATGACTATTATTATTATTATTATTGCACTGTTATAATTTGTTCTTTTTTTTCTGAGTTTTTGTAATATTATTTATTATGATTACATATTCTGTTGTGGTGCAGCAAGTAAAAATTTAATTGTTCTATCTGGGACATATGACAATAAAACACTCTCGACTTGATTCTTGACTCTTGGCTGCAGGGAGAGCTAACTCTGAGCAGGGAAGACTCAAGAGCCCAGACGCCCGTGACTAAGAATGTGTCAAACCAGGTCAGCTCCCAGTCTGGAGGTTGAAACAATGGTCTGTTGGCCCTCTGAGTAGCTGCCACTCCCCCTTCATCATTCTCTTACACCTGCTGGTCTTTCAGTTGTCTTTCCTCTGGGTAACTGGGTATCTATCCTCAGCGCACTGCAAAGTCTCCATGCCTGCTGAAGGCAGTGGGATCTCCTCTTATATGGACTGATGGTATACTGCACTACTATCTTCACGTTGATGTGACCGATTTGCAAACCAGCTGTCAGAAACCACAGAGTGAACGTACGTCATTAACAATTTGAGCTTGTAAAAATAAACCAGGGAGAAAAATTGATCAAATAAAGCCAAATGCAGACAAGGAAAAAAACAGTAGTCAAACAGAAAAAGACAGCTGGCTAAGAAGGAAGATAATATTGTGACTCAAGAAACACCTGATTTAATCAAGACGCAAGAGACATATGTGGATTATAGTGGGCCGGTTCAAATCATGGTGTTGCTGTGGTAGGGTGCCAGATAGGGGCAGCTATGATACTAAGGAATAGGACAGTGCTTTTTTTCTAAATGCCAGCATCTCGGTATAAACAGCCAAGCTGATGGGAGTGCTTTCTTGAATGCAGGCAATATACAGGGTAGCAATTATTACACATACGTCAAAGGACTAATTTTTTAAAACTGTTTATTCTTATTAAGCCAAATATCAATTACAAATTAAACATTATCCATGTAGTCCCATTAAACAGAAAGTAGGAGTTTAGGGTGAAACCATGAACTTGCACTACATAGCCTACAAATATCAGATTATTGCTAGATTTTACACTGATTTGAGAAGGATGAAGAATTTTAATGCAAAGAATGATGAGAGATCTTGATGTGAGATTTTAAATGGCTTGTTGAACCACATTTAACTTTTCCTAAACTAATCAAAAGTTTAAGGATGTTTAAATACCATTCTCCTCCCTCGATAGCCCAGTTACAATTACCTACCCAGGGCTAATATGACACCACCTCTCTACCATCTAAAAGGACATAGATCAACTACAGAAATGGACAGAGAAATGGGAGATGGAATTTAATTCAAGCAAGTGTGAGGTGTTGATCTGGTAAATTGAATGTAAAGAGAAAATATACAATTAATGGTAAGACCCTTAAAAGCATTGATGTATAGAGGGATCTTGGGGTCCATGAAAGTGGCAACACAAGTAGATAAAGTGGTAAAGAAGGCATGTGGTATGTTTGCCTTCATTGGTCAGGCATTGCATACAAGAGTCAGGAATGCCAGAGGCTGATGGGGAGAAATGATAGAAGTACAATATATAACTCCATGAGAGGCATTGATAGGGTAGACAGTCAGAACCTTTTTCACAGGATGGGAATGTCAAATACTAGATTTAATAGTGGCATTTAAGAGGCTTTTGGATCGGTACATGGAAGTGCAGGGAATAGAGGGATGTGAATCATGTGCAGGCAGATGAGACCGGATTAACTGGGCATCATGTTTGACGCAAACATTGGATGCCAATTAGAGACAACCAGTTTTGTGCAGTTCCCTCAAATAAAAAATAACCCATTTTGAAAGCAGTCTCAGGTTGCTGAATTCCACATCTATAATAACTTGAACATCCTATTAAATCTTTATGCTCAAAAAGTATCTTTAAATGTATGTTGTAAAATTATTCACTAGTTATTTGTTTTACTGTAGAAAGTAGTAGAAAGTGCCACAATATACAAAGACAGGTCTTGTAGTTTACAAGAGATTATACTGCAGAAACACATCATCAAATATCATGACAGAAGTTAAACTCAATTTCACCACTGTGCAGGTCAAACAGTTAACTCACAAATAGAATTAAACTTATTTTATCTCAAAATTAATACTCATGGTCAATATTTTTATACAATGTACATGAAGTTATTTCTATAATTTTCTTTTGCACTGTGTATTCTGAAATAAAAGACTGAAGAGGATATACGATTGTCTAAATGCTAGAAAATTCCATGTTAATTCTGAAAACTTGTACTAAAGACAAAACCAGAAGTAGGAAGGTGCCAGAGGAGCAGTAGATTGGTTGTTTTGTCATACAAATGCATGAGCCATCGAAGAACACTTCTGCAAATTAAATGTTTACTTCTGTCACATATTTCAACTTCTGTTCTTCAAGAAGAGCTGGTTTTGGAAAGACAATAATTATCCATTATATTTCTTGAAGAGGTAGAAATAAAAAAATTATCTTTGAGGAAAATCTTTGTTATACATCAATTATCGTAGCAAAATAACATTCTACATTCATTCTAATATTCTATTCCATTGATATTATACTTCAATGTTTCCTGCATTCAGCCTTAAATAAATTTCTATTCCTAAGTTTTTTGAATTAGCTTTGTCATTAATAATGAGATATGGTCTATCTATCTTTTTGACTTGCGTAAATGTTTTGGAGAATGCCATTTTATGAAGTACACGCATGTAATTACTGTTTCTCCATGGTTAAGCATTATGAGTAGTCATTAAATTCAGGAGATTAGCAAGTGCTGAGAATTAGAGTAATGCAGAGAGTGTGAAGCATGTAAATGTGACAGATATTGCAGAGACAGTGAGAGATAAGACATTTTAAACTGAGATTTTGCATGACTAGGGGGCAATGTACATCAGCAAACATAGGGTTAAGGCCTCACCCGCTATCGGATTTCTTGTGTATGCGTTTACTACACAAGCATGCATTAGACAATGCCACTCTCTTGTAGTTGGAAAATTGTGCCAGTTTTGTGTTATGTTCCTTTGGGCACAGAGTTCAATAGCAATACGAACCAGGCATCAAGTTGCTGGAGAACAGCACATGGAATCTGACATGATCTTTTTCAGCACAGATCGGCGGTAAAATCTGACAGTGCGGTTCCATGCAGTACCACTTTATGCAACTTTTGAATGTCATTAGGGTGTTTTACCACCATTAAAAAATATCAAATCTATTCATCACACAGTGGCTTCCCAATAATCAGCCCCATTTTGATATAGACTGGTGACATTTTTCTGCATTTATTAACTAGAATATTTGCCATTAAGGGTGAATCACCTTGCAAATGTGCAGACATTTCTCCATCTGAATATCTCTGCAACTTTCTGCACTCTGGACTATTCCATTAAATTACATCTTCTTCAATTCGCAGAAAATCATTCAAATATTTGAGACCAGTATTTACAATTTTTTTTTTTAATATAAATTATCTTTTATATAAAATGTACAATACATTCAGGACATATTGTTTCAAACAATATAGGTAAATGCAGATAAATCATTGTGATTGCACCTACCCATCATAGCAGAAGCGACCACGCCGCAGGGCTGGAAACTGGAAGTATCTTAATCTAATTCTGCTACTACCATCATCTATTGCGACAAGTGATGGCTTCCACTGATTTTCGCCGGAAGCTTGCGTCTTTTTCAGGACGGACGATGACAGCGAGGTCAACATTTGTAGTAAGATGGACACGAAAAGAAGAAGACTTACCCATCAATATTCAATCTATTCAGTCAATATTCAGAAATGGAATCTCCTCTTTCTCTTTCTCTCCAAGAATTAAATATTGTTTTTCCATGTCAATTATGCACTAAGCACAAAATAGAACAGAAAAAATCTGATGGCTAAAAGAGCACAAACATTTCTCACCATCAAACCCATAAATTAAATAATATTTTTTTACCTTCAAAGATCTCAATGTCTGCAATCCAAGAGAGAGAATTTTCTTATCATCATCTGAAAATGAAAATGATAATAGTGTTGAACATATTCTAATCATCATTAAACTGAGTAAAAATCTTCCAATAATCAGAACAAGGGGTTATCATCAGCTTCTTCCTTGGCTCAGTTCTGATGAAAGGTCATCGACTAGAAACATTGTTTTGTTGTCCACAGATGCTGACTGACCTCCTGAGGTAATTTTTTCGCACTTTCTGTTTTACTTTTATAATCATAGAACATAGAACAGTATAGCACAAGAATGGGCCATTCACTCCACAATATCCCTGTCGAATGTGATGCCTAGTTAAACTAATCTCCTCTGCCCGCACCAATCCATATCCTTCCATTCCCTGAACTTCCAGATGTCTATCCAAAAGCCTCTTAAATGCCACTATCATATCTAAACCTAAACCACCATCCCTAGCCACCTATTTAGTTTAGTTTTGAGATACAGCGTGGAAACAGGCCCTTTGGCCCACCGAGTCCTCAACGACCAGCATCCGCCATACACTAGCACTATCCTACACACAAGGGACAATTTACAATTTTTACCAAAGCCAAATTAACCGACAAACCTGTATGTCTTTGGAGTGTGCAAGGAATCCAGATCACTCAGAGAAAATCCACGTGATCACAACTAGAACATGCAAACTCTGTACAAACAGCACCCTTATTCAGGATCGAACTCAGGTCTCTGGTGCTGTAAGGCAGCAACTCTACAAGAGCCACTATTCCGCTCTGTTCCAGTTACACACCACTCTGTGTAAAAAAAAAGCTTGCCCTGCACATCTCCTTTAAAATTTGCCCATGTACCTTAAAGCTATGTCCTCTAGTCTTCCCTGGGTACAAGAATGTTGGACCAGGAGTTGTACAAGAACCATATGCTTCCACCTTCAGTCCTACAAACCTGTTGGCAAACGTGAATAAGTGACTCCCTACCCATCGCTAGTGTACAGGACTTCTTCTTGCGAATGAAACATAAACCAAAGGAATAGTTAGATCTCAAGCCAGGTGTTGATCAGCCAGGTTGTTGTCTCTGCGTTAATGTCTGCCAAGCCCTAAGTTGCATTTGGTGGGTGGTAGAGCGGGCACCCAGAGATGACATGGTTGGCTGTCTATTGTTCTGCTCCGCATTCACAGGCTGGGCTCTGGCGGAGCCCCCATCTCCACATGCTGGCATTGAAACGCCCAACTCCAGTACGAAGTCTTATGAGCTTCACCCATGCTCCTCTGGGGAGGTCAGACCCTGAACAGCTTTTATCTGGTGAAGAGATGTACCTGAGTAATGGAGATGAGGTTGCCTTCTACTCCTGTGACTACTTGGTGGCTATCCAGTGTGCTTTTGTCTCAGTTGGCTGGATAGATGCTAGGGGCTGTTTTCCTTGTGGAGCAAATGGGTGACGGGACTTTAGTCGGGGTGTCCTCTGCTCTCTGCTGATAGCCTGATGGAGGAGGTGATCTGCGTCCATGGCATAATGAGATACTGTCAGAGTTGCAGGTGTACAGGTGATCGCTGGTCAGCATGGATTCGGTGGGCCAAAGGTCTTTTTCCACGATGCATCTCTAAACAAAACTAAACTTCTTCCACTGCCAACAATGGACCATTATGTGCTCTATCTTTTCTGGGTCAATGATGCGGGTTCTGATTCGTTCTGCACCTTTTCATACCTCTAGTTTTGCCATCCCCTGATGCTTTAAGTAGGTACATAGAGATGTAGGGAATGAATAATGGATAATGTGCACCCAGGGGCTTCAACATCAGGAGCATCGATCGCCTCGACGCAGCAGTTTGACTGCCTGACCATAGGGCAATGGAAGATTCTGCGGCCAATTTTAAACCTGACATCATGTTCAGCACAGACATTATGGGCAGAAGGGCCTGTTCCTGTGCTGTACTGTTCTACTGTGCAGGAAGATACTGCAGATATTGGTTTAAACTGAAGATAGACACAAAAAGCTGAATTAACTCTGGGTCAGACTGCATTTCTGGAGAAAAGGAATAAGTCTGAAGAAGGATTTCGACCCGAAACCTCACCTGTTCGTTTTCTCCGGAGATGCTGTCTGACCCGCTGAGTTACTCCAGGTTTTTGTGTCTATCTGTACCAGGGGCAGAAATCGCTATCAAAACATGGGGACGACACATTTTCATGATGGCCGCGCGCGCACACACACATGCGAGGCTTCGGAGGCTTCAGCTGTGGGCCCTATGGACGATAACATCGGCAGCTGACCTGGAACTCCAACAACAGCAGCTTCGTCCGCCCCGAATCGGGGGGGGGTGGCTGAATCAACCCGTTTGCGTGGCCTTTCATCGCCCGGCGTAGCTTCAAGTCAGCCGCGGGATCTTCCATTGCCCCCCAGGGGCTTCAACATCAGGAGCATCGATCGCCTCGACGCAGCAGTTTGACTGCCTGACCATAGGGCAATGGAAGATTCTGCGGCCAATTTTAAACCTCGCCGGGCGATGAAAGACCCCGCGAACGGGCCAATTGAGCCCTTAAAATGTGTCTGATTCCCGTTTGAATCTTTCCAAAGCTACAATGTAATAAATAACAAATAAAACAAATAAAAAGCGGAAAGCTGAGATTTTAATATATTTTTTCCATCAAATTTAAAAATCCCAATTACAAAACATGGGGGGGAATGTCCCCCCACTTCTCAAAACATGGGAGGGACATGTCCCCTCCATCCACCCCCCCCCCCCCCCCCCCAGGGATTTCCGCCTGTTTACGTTCTATGTTCTTTGAATGTGGGGATATAGATCACATGCAGCTAGAGGAAGAAGGGTCTCGACCCGAAACGTCGCCTATCTCCTTCGCTCCTTAGATGCTGCTGCACCCGCTGAGTTTCTCCAGCTTTTTGTGTACCCTCGATTCTCCAGCATCTGCAGTTCCTTCTTTAAAACTGCAGCTAGAGGATACTATTTTAATAAGGTATCATGTCAGGCATAGACATTGTGGACCAAAAGGCCTATTCCTGAGAGTTCTATTCTGTGCATGCTGCAGATTTCTTCCTGTACTGCTAATTTATTATAAATATTTTGGGGGGGGGTTTTAAATCAACTGAATATTAGAGCTCTAAGGGGAAAAATAAATCACCAAGTTTGGAATTTATTGGGAAAATTATAGTAATTAAGTAATTATTAGAGAATATAGCCTGACTCTAGTAGACTCTCACCAACTAAGTAGACTTTCTGACTCTAGTAGACTCTCACCAACTACAATCCTGCAGTTTACAAGCATAAAACTTCAATAAGTTTTTCTGAGATTGAACACCATTTGTGAGTACAGACACCTCCCCCAACCCTACATTATGGGGGTTGCATTCCAAGAAAACAGCCCATATCTCGATTTTCTGGAAAGTTAAATCATGTTACCTGCACACAAGTCTAGAAACCCGAGTTGTTAAAAATATATATATATATATTTGTTCACTTTCACACAAATTCCGTGAGTGAATTTAATTTAATTCATTACATTTTTGAGTAGTGGTTTATGAAATCTATCTGGCCATATCTGCACTACTTGAATGAGCACAACACTGGGATTGCCTGTAATTGTTTTACAGGGTTAACAGGGGACAATTTTACAGGGTTATCTGGAGCTATTTATTTTGTCTACATCTCAATTCCAATACAAAGGTTCTCACATTTTCGCCGGTTCTCATATGGTCGCCGCGAATCTTTGAACTTGTTGAAAAATTCTCGGCAACTTGAATGAAGCCGCCGTGGACAGTAGCAAGAATTCTCATGCCATAGGTGGATCGCCAGGAGGTCTTAGTGGGTTATTATCCAAGGTACCTTTAAATGTGATTAATACTTTCACATCCATTGGCAAGAAATTTGTGCTAATTACTCACAAGAAACTAAAAACCGATGTAAAAACACAATGTGTTTTACATACATTTAAAACAAAGATTTATCAGGGCGTAATTAATGAATAAATTCTGGTAAGTGTGTAAACTTACCCACCACAATTGCTGAACACTTAATATCGAGTTGCCCTATTGAGATTGCAATATTGTCCATTTGGCCAATGACCTTTAAATTAAAGGGCATACCCATTGTTTCACTTTCACCCTTTTCTGCTTTCACAAGTTCCATCAGCCTATAAAGAAAAAAGATTTTGAAGATGTAATTTTTAAGTTTGGATGAGGATAATGTAAAACTATATGCTCAATCAAGTCAAATGTAAAACAACATAGCTAATGCCTTAGCATGCAGGATTCAAAATTAGTCAGAACAAAAAGATCTGCGACTGTTCAATTGTAGGATGCTGAGCATTAAACAGGATTCACAATTTTCAACACATGTACTCAGTCAAGGTGGCTTACAGATATTTTTCTCTTCCCAAAACCAACCACTTTAAAAAACCACATCTGCTTTCATCTTCCCTTTAATTCACAATGTATTGTACATTTCACAAGCAGTAGGGGAAGTGTTAATAATTATTGAAGAGACTATCCGAGAGAGAGCTCTGTGGTCCTGCCAGAAGAATTGTGTGTGCCATTATGTCCTTGGGTAGCAAGAGTGGTCAGGGCACTCACCTCATGGCCATCTGCACATTTTCCTTTTAAAGGATCAAAAATCCTGGACGATCTGTCAGCCAAACAGGTGAAGGACAAGGAAACCAACTGTGGTTGGCCCAAAAAAATGGAATAGTCACCCAATTCACACAACTCCACCACCTTAAATATCCCCTCATTCAAACACCTGCACGTCATGCTGCAGTGCCTACTATCTACAAGATGTAGTGCAGCAACAGTAAAATGCTTCTTGGACAGTATTCCACCATCCAGAATAACAAGTGCCGAAGCCATTTTGTAATACACAATAGTCTCCCAATGACAACCCCTTCTCCAACATTCCTGTCCTCTCGGGCCCACTGTGATGATCTTCAACCCTCTCTGGCGCTTTTTATTTCCAACTGCCGGCGCAATATTAACCGTCTTGACTTCTTTACTTCCCTCGTACATTCCAATCTCACCTCCTCTGAACGCACAGCCCTCCGCTCACTTAGCAACAATTTCAACATTACTATTAAACCCACTGACAAGGAGGCTGTGGCAGTCTGGAGAGCTGAACTCTACCAAGCTGAGGCCAGGTGCCTGCTCTCGGACAGCTCCTCATGACCCCACAGATAAACACTTTGGGCATCATCTCCCAAACTGTTTCTGATCTCATCACCTCTGGCGATCTCCCCTCCACAGCCTCCAATCATATAGATCCCCAGACACACATTTCCCATAATTATTAGGCTCCCATTGCCTCATCTTCATCATTGATGTCCATTCCCTCTACACCTTCACCCCTCCCCCCCCCCCCCCCCCCCCCCCCCCCCCCCCCATTTTAGCTTAGATGGATCCCTAATCTGTGTTTCCTCTGCGTCCTGTAGTTCTGCAGTTGTTCCCTTTCCGCTCAGACAGAACAAGGGTAGAGTTCACCTGGTCCTTACCTTTCACCCAACCAGCCTCTGCATCATTCATATCATCCTCTGTCACCTCCAATGTAATCCTATGGCCAGACACATCTCCCCATCTCCACCCCTTTCAGCCTTCTGCAGACTGATTCCTCCACAACTCCTTGATTCACTTATGCTTCCCACCCAAACCATCCCTACTTTCCCCTGTAACCACAGGAGATGCAACCCCTCTCCCTATACCTCCTCCCTCACCTCTATCCAGGGACCCCAGCATCCTTTCCAGGCGCGACAGAAATTCACATGCACCTCCTCTACACTCATCTACTGCATCCAGTGTTCTCAATGTGGCTCCCTAATGTGTCACAATGATTACTCTTATCATCTCTGGCCGCATCCCACATTATGAATCAAAGGGCATTAATTTTGTATTGTTAACAATACTATTAATGTACTATGAACATAATAATATGAAGATATTAAAATTCATAATGGAGACACACGAGATTGCCGATGCTGTAATGCAGAGCGATAAGCAAACTCAGCAGTTCAAGCAGCATCTAGGGAGGCAATGCAGGGACTTAACTCAAAACATCAACTTTGCCTCCATATTCCGCTGAATCCATAGATGGTGCATGATGCACTGAGTTCTTCCAGCAGTTTATTTTATGCATAATAATTCATAATTTATACTATTGTGAAATTCAGTCCCAAAGCATAATTCCACCCAGAACACTTAATGACAGGTTTATTTGCAATTTATCTTGCAATGAATTAAAATCATCTTGGAGTAGAATGCTAATTTTCTAATACATCCAGATCACTGTAAACCTGGGAGAAAATCTTGGTGCTACTCATTTAATGCTGCAGCAGATAGCTGTCAGTTTTCACTTTTATTTTGCAATAACATTTCTCTTCTTTTCTCTAAATGTTATTGTCTCACAGTATTTTAAATCACACATTTCATACAGTCTTACTGTACAATCTTGTCGAATGTTAAAAAATATCCTTTGGAACACTTAAAATGGCCGCTCCTTTAAACATGTTTTCGATGTATTTCTGCTTAAATGAGTTACAAATCCCAAAAGGCCTTCATCAGAACATTATTCCAGCCATCTGTGATGACGTCTGTGCATTCACACGACAGCTATTCCCGTCCGGTCACGTGGTGAGAGAAATAAAAAATCACAATTGAATCCAGTAAACCATTGCTTTATTTGTTGCAATCTAAGAAAGAGAAATGCATGTTTACTTACCCCAGATTATCCACACAGGCAGTTGAAATTAGATTATATCCAGAGCCAGTGTCAATGTGTAATTTCGTCTCTAATCCAGCACACTTGAAAAATTGAAAACAGTCTTAGAACCATCCAAGATACATTGTAGAATCAAGTGTATTATTGTAGCAATGGGACACTGCTCCTCAAGGCTCCAGAGACCCAGATTCAGTCTGAACTGCCAGTACATGTTCTCCCCATGACTATGGGGTTTCCTCCAGGCTTTTCCTGACAACTCAAAAATGTAGGTTAATTGGCCACTGTGAGTTGCCCCCTCATGATTCTGCCAGGAGGTGAGTGCAGTTGATAGGGAGGTTGGGAGAATAAAATAGGTTATGGTAGGATTAGTATATAAATAGGTGCCTGATGGTTGATGTGAACTCGATCACATGAAGGGCCTGTTTTTGTGCTGCATCTCTATGACTCTATATCAAGGTTGTAAGTCACACAACTGTAAGTGTAACAAGCATTAGCAAATTGTAAATCAGGAGCGTTCATCATCTCACAATGCAAAGGAGATTTATATGCCACAATTAGTAACTGGGATGTATATAATTAAAACAGCTATTGATCAAGCAGACCTGATTTAAGATTCAAACATCACAGGACTCGAGAGCAGTTCTTGATTAGTACGGGCGTCAGGGGTCATGGGGAGAGTACAGGAGAATGGCATTAGGAGGGAGAGATAGATCAGCCATGATTGGACAGTGGAGTAGACTTGATGGGCCGAATGGCCTAATTCTGCTCCTATCATTATAACCTTATGATTGTTGGCACACAGAGTATTGTCACTCTGAAATAACATTTCATCCCTTGAGAGTTCTTACCTTATCTCTCTGTAATAACATTTGCAAATGGGATTTAATAGATGATTAGAATAAAAGTTTTTTTTATATTTGCAAAAATTTTTTTGTGATATCACATCCAAATATGGAAAAGTATCAACAGTTGGTCCAAAGAAGCTTAAATGTTCAATAAAAAGATCTGTCCATGTTTATATACTTAAACAATAATATTATCTTCATAGAACTGTACCCACAAAGTCTGCGCCAAACATGATGCCAAGGCCATCACATATTTACCTGCACATAACACAATTCCCCATCCATTCCCTGCATATCAATATGCCTATCCAAAAGTATTTTAAATACCAATAACATATCTGCTTCAACCACTGCCCCTGGCAGCACATTCCAGGCACCCTCCACTTTTAGGTTAAAAAAGAAACTTGCCCCACACATCTCCTTTAAACATTGCCCATCAAAGCTCTCTAGTATTGCCCTCTAGTATTTAATTTGCCCTCTAGTATTTAGACATTGGAGACACAATGTGGAAACAGGCCATTTGGCCCACTGAGTCTGTGCAGACCAGTGATCACCTCATGCACTAGCACTATCCTCCATACTAGGGACAACTTACAAAGTACAACAGCTAATTACCCTATAAACCGGTCTTGGGAATGTGGGAGGAAACAGGTGCAACTGGAGAAAACCCACACGGTCACATGGATAACATAGAAAGACATGATGATCACAGATCTTAGAGCGAATAATGGTGATGTCTTGAGGACAGGCTCAGGAGTTACAGTCAAGGACGCGCGGAATGTCCCAAGATATATGAAGGGTGATAAATCTTCCAGGCCTGATCAGATATATCCAAGGACACTGTAGGAAGCTAGAGAATAAATTGCAGGAGTCCGGGCTGAGATATATGAGACTTTGTTGGACACAAGTTGGACTGAAAGGCTGGAGGTGGGTAATGTTGCACCTCATTAGATGGAAGGATATAGGTGGATGGGGCAGAAAGGGGTGGGTTAGTGGGAGATATGGGCAATTTAGGCCAAAGGAGCCAGTTTCCAAGATTTCCAGATCTCCAAGTTATTCATTGGATGAATAATGTCATCCACATTAAAGAATGCAAAATTACCTTGCAACACACAAATATCAGGTCATCATCACCATGTGTTCTTCTGTGAAATTCTTGTTTAATCTGATGAAAGCTCTTGTTCTGCACCGGAAATGAATTATTAGAAGGCCCGGTCCCTCGGTTGTTGGCTTGCAATTTAGACAAGTTGCTTTCTAGTAAACGTCTTTGCAGAATATTATGTGGTTGCTAAAATAAAATTACAAATATTACAATGCTAATACAGTTATGATATTGGTACCATTAGCTTCTATAGTAAACAAATTGACCAGATTGAGTCCTAGGATGTACAGTAGGTTTGCCCTGTGAGGACAGTTTGAGCACAGTGGGCCTATACTTTCAAGTTTTAATGAAGTTGAAATGTGCAAAATTCTAATGTGACTTGGCAGAGCTGATATTGGGATGATGTTTCTCTTTGCTGGGATACATATAAACATAGATCACAATTTCAAAAAAGGGAGAGACCAGGACAGTGATAAGGTGACGTTTCTTTGTAAAGAAGATTGTGAATCTTGACTATTCGAGATGCCCGTGGAGGCTCAGTCACTGAGTATAATGAAAAAAGTGGTTAATAGCGTTTTAGATATTTGGGGAATCAAAGAATGTGGGGTTTATGGGGAGTTATATAGTGGCACTAATGTAAAAGATTAATGAAAGGAGGAGCATGCATGAGAGGTTGAATGACCCTCACCTGTTTCTATTTGTTATGTTGTTACAAGTTGCTGAAATGAAAGGAGATTTATACACTCTTTAGAGAGCTTTTGCAGAACACCTTCATTTAGTCTGCAAACCACAGCAGATCAGAGCAGCAAGATACCATCAACATCTTAAGGAGAGTTATGGGTTTCACATCCAAAGAAATTACTAAATTAAAAAAAATATCAATGTTGTCATCTGAACTCTTTTGCCTGCCATCATTTCAAAAGACTTTTCTAATATCTCTTTATCACATCCCTACTTTTTATGCATGTTATAAACATCATATTTCTAATACTTTCCAATTATGACCAGTGATTGATCTATGAAGTTAACAGATTCCTGGCAAACCTGCTTTGTATTCCCAGAATTTTCTGCTTTTATTCCTGATGCCCAGCAGCCACTGCATTCAAAAATAAGAACAACATATACTGGAAAAACTCAGGTAGCCTCTGTGGATGGATTCAGGATTCAAGATTCAAGAGAGTTTATTGTCATGTGTACCAGATAGGACAATGAAATTCTTGCTTTGCTTCAGCACAACAGAATATAGCAGGCATAAATACAGATCAGTGTGTCCATATACCATTGATATAATAAATATACACACACACAAATAAATCAACAGATAAAGTGCAATGGGCTATTAATGTTCAGAGTTTTGTATGAGTTGAGTTTAGTACCCTGATGGCTGTGGGGAAGTAGTTATTCCTAAACCTGGATGTTGCAGATTTCAGGCTCCTGTACCTTCTACCTGAGTGCAACGGGGAGATGAGTGAGTGGCAAGGATGGTGTGGGTCCTTGATGATGCTGGCCGCCTCTTTGAAGCAGTGGCTGCGGTAGATCCCCTCGATGGTGGGGAGGTCAGAGCCGATGATGGACTGGGCAGTGGTCACAACTTTTTGTAGTCTTTTCCGCTCCTGGGCGCTCAAGTTGCCGAACATGCCACAATGCAACCAGTCAGCATGTTCTCTTCTGTGCACCTGTAGAAGTTCGAGAGAGTCCTCCTTGACATACAGACTCTCCGTAATCTTCTCAGGAAGTAGAGGCGCTGATGTGCTTTCTTTATAATTGCTGTTCTCGGACCAAGAAAGATCTTCAGAGATATGCACGCCCAGGAATTTGAAGCTCTTGACCCTCTCCACCATCGACCCGTTGATATAATCGGGACTATGGGTACCCATCCTACCCCTTCCAAAGTCCACAATCAGTTCCTTGGTTTTGTTGGTGTTGAGAGCCAGGTTATTGTGCTGGCACCATTTTGTCAAATGGTCGATCTCACTTCTATACTCGTCCCCATCAGTGATACGTCCCACAACAGTGGTGTTGTCAGCGAACTTGATGATGGAGTTCGAACTATGACTGGCTATGCAGTCATGAGTATAGAGTGAGTACAGCAGGGGGCTGAGCACGCAGCCTTGAGGTGCTCCCGTGCTGATTGTTATCGAGGCTGACACATTTCCACCAATACGGACATACTGTGGTCGGTGAATGAGGAAGTCGAGGATCCAATTGCAGAGGGATGCGCAGAGACCCAGTTCTGAGAGTTTGGTAACCGGCTTGGAGGGGATGATTGTGTTAAATGCCGAGCTGTAGTCAATGAATAACAGCCTGACATATGAGTTTTTGTTGTCCAAGTGGTCCAGAGCAGAGTGAAGAGCCAGTGAGATCACATCCACCGTTGATCTGGTGTGGTGGTAGGTGAACTGTAGTGGGTCCAGGTTTTTGTCAAGGTAGGAGTTGATTTGCGCCATGATCAACCTCTCAAAGCACTTCATCACCACCGACGTTAGTGCCACAGGACGATAGTCATTGAGGCACGTCACCTTGGCTCTCTTTGGGCACTGGTATAATTGACGCCCTTTTAAAGCAGGTGGGAACCTCAGATCTCAGAAGTGAGAGGTAGAAAATGTCCGTAAAAACTCCAGCCAGTTGGTCCGCACAGGTTTTTAGAACGCGAGCGGGTATACCATCAGGTCCAGGCGCTTTCCGAGGGTTCACCCCTCTGAAGGATTTTCTGACGTCGACCTCTGTGACCGTGACCGTGACCAAAATACCATCACAGCGAACGGGGGCTCGAGAAGGCACATCAGTGTTCTCCCTATCAAAGCGTGCGTAAAACGCATTGAGATCGTCAGGGAGTGAAGTTTCACTGACATGTGTGCTGCCTCCTGATTTCGTCTTGTAGGAGGTGATGGCATTCAATGGATGGAGAAACACCGTTATAGTTTATGTCAATGAGAGATTTTATCAGCACTTTAAGCCACAGTACCCTGCTTTAGTTAGCTAACATTGGAGCTAACCCGTTTAAATAAGAAAGATAATGGCACTGAAATTGAAATTGTTTGATGTAGCTACTATCAAAATGGCCTCAATATGCCAAACAAGCTGATTTCAGATTCTAAGTATCTGTCTGCACTGCATGTATTCAACCGATTGGCCAGGTAATTAGATTAAATGTAGAGATGTCATAGAGGAAATAATTTAATAATTTTATTAAGGCCTCTTTGGAAAAATAATCATATAATTTCCACTAATTTGCGGAATCTCTGGTCCATGACCGCTCCATATGGAAAAGGAACTTTAAAGATGACCTTGAGAATCTAATGCACCCTTGCTGGGAGTATGCAGAATCCCTTCAAAAACAGTAGAAATAGCACATCCCTCTATGCCACAAATCCACTGACTCCCAACAAGAACCTCTGCCCGATCTGTGGCAGAAATGCAGGGCCCATATTGGTTTCATCAGCCAGTAAGTTCAGAAGAGCCCATACAACTGGACAGTCAACTTTGACCCTGAGAGATTGCCTGGGAAAGAATATAGATAACTGGAATTCATATGTTCATTAACAAATAATACATATTCACACCTTTGATTCCAGCAATTGCAGTACAGATTCTGAACCGGTTCACCATTTAAGTGGTGTATTTATTATTGGCGTGTATAATTTCCTATCCAATGGGAGTACCAGCGAGGCTGGGACAAGCACCATGAATGGGAAGATCTTGGGGACAATTATGGAACAGAGGGACCTTTGATTACACATCCATAGATTCTTGATGCTGGCAACACTGGATGACAATGTGGCCAGGAAGGCATATGGGTTACTGCCCTTCATTATTTGAGACATTTAACACACGTAGCGAGAACTTGAGCTGGCATACAGCATTTATCCTGATACTATATTAAAGGAAGGATATGATGCAACTGGAAAGGGTGCAGACGAGATTCACCAGGAGGCTGCCTGTGATGGAATAATTCAGTTATGAGGAGAGAATGGAGACGCTGGGTCTGTTCTCCCGGGAGAGGAGGAGGAGGAGGAGGAGGAGAGGAGGAGGAGAAGAGGAGGAAACAAAATTTGAGGTATATAAAATGATGAGATCTAGAGATAGGGTAAGACTGCGATAACCTTTCCCGTTTCAGAGGGAGGTAAAAATTGACAGGATGGATTTAGGGTGAGAGATTTCAAGAGTATGTGAGGGGGGGGGGGTTTCTTTGCCAGAGAGCAGTTACTATTTGGAACGCATTGTCTAAGATGACGGTTGATACTGGGTTTCTGACCTCATTTAAGAAGTATCTTAATGAGCAGAAGTTCGACATAAAAAGCTAGAGTAACTCAGCAGGTCAGACAGCATCTCTGGAGAAAGGGACAAGGTGATGTTTTGTTTCGGGTCGAGACCCTTCTTCAGACACTTGGATCGCTTAGGCATTGGACGGTACGGACCAATTGCTGGGCAATGGGTGGACCGAATGGCCCTGTCTTCATGTGTGCGATTCTATGCCTCTATTGCAGCTTCTCACCACCGATCAAGCATATGCCGGTCACTCCCCTTGTAGTGGTGGGTGTCCTCATTACTTGAACGGGTCAATAGATTGGGCTTCAGATATATTTAACTGCTGACAATGGTGTAAACCGGACGACATTTGGGATTGTCCGCCTGTTACACACCTCCTCTACACATTTTCATTCTGAATTTCGGCACAAGACACATCATTCTTATGAAGTTAAGGTAACGCGTCCAATAACGTGACGGCTCCACGATTTATCGAAAAAATAACGTTCAATCGATTAGTTATTATTTAGTTCGATCCCAATGAATGAATTTCCGCAAATGACTTTTTTGTTTTTGTTTTTACAGAATTTAAACAATCAGATGCAAGGTTAATCGGAGTTATGAGAATCCAATTAAATTGTTGCAGCACGCAGCAGTCTCTGGGTCTCCAGCCCACGGAACCAGCCCGGTTTAGGGCAGGAGCGGCGCGGAGTGGATCGACCCTCTCATTTACCGATATATTGAGGAACCACAGGCACACGGTAAACAGCGTGGCGACCAAGCTTACTAGTCTTTGTCAAAAAACAGGCAGTCACTTACGGTTTCTTTGGAGGTGCCCAGTTTTTTTAGCCCATCCAAGGGCAATAAATCCGCCGAGTCTTTATGGATGAACTGGACACCTTGCTTCATTCGCCTCTGCAGGCGCAGAGAGGCAGCCTCCCGAATGTCTGTCTGCTGCTGTCGGCTTTCTCTCAAAATGTCAGAGTAAAACATACTCTGGAGGCAAAATAATTGGCGACAATCAGAAAAACAAATCTGGGCGGTTAAAGGGGAAACTCAAGGAATTATCCCAGAGCCAAAACGGAGAAGCTGAATCTCTCAATCGAAATGGGAAGCACCTCTGAGACAGCTTGCTTTTAAAGGGACGCCTTGCAGCCTTCAGTGATTGACGCACAGGTTCCAGCCCCCTTGGTTCTTGGTTAGAAACAGGGGACAGGGGATACACTCCCATGTTAGACACAGAGCTCCCTTCTGCAGAATCATCTACCCTTGAATGGAAATAGATCCTTGGCCTAACTCGTCCAAGCCGACCACTTTGCCTAACCAAGGCAGTCCCATTTGTTTGCGCCTGACCCATTTCCATCCAAAGAAGTCTGCAAAAGGGTCCCAACCTGAAACACCTGCTCTTCCCAATTTCAAAAGAGTGCTTATGCCAAATCATAGCAAAGACTTGATAAAGAACCGTGGGCATATAATGGATGAAAGATTTAAGTGTGCAATGATCACAAACAAAAAAGCAACATGTATATTGACATGTTATATAAGTGTATGATTGATTCAATGAATCTGTACAAGGATGTATATGGATACGAAAGCTTTAGATGGACGCTGGCCAAACGGGACTAGATTAGTTGGGGCACGTTGGTCGGCATAAACAGTGTGGGCCGAAGGGCCTGTTTTCTTGGGTGCTGTCTGTGTGGAATTTGTATATTCTCTCTGTGATCATGCGGGTTTCCTCCCACATCACACAAATGCGTGGATTTGTAGTTTAATTGGCCTCTGTAATTTGCCCATAATATGTAGGGAGTGGATAAGGAAATTGAATAACATAGAACTAGTCGTAACAAGGGATCAATGGTCTGTGGACTCGATGAGCTAAAGGACCTATTTCCATGTTGTGTCTCTAAACTGATTATAATTAAAGAAATGCGGTTTTAATTGGCAAAACTGGATTTTAAAATATGCATTTTTACTGGGTAAAGTTACGATTTAAGAACTGTATCATGTAAGCAACTGCTTCTTTTGTACATATGGCAATAATGTTTAGAGAGAAGATTTCAGGCAAGTCTGATTCTCTGCAGAGTATTCTATAGTTAACCTGGTTGTAGTAGGTATACATGAGCAAAATAAGTGTGTCTCTTGATAAGTTATTTTGTTTAATAGTAATTTGTAAGTTTTAAATTGACAGTCTATCCTCCAGGAACTTAGAAGTATATACTAAAACATGATGTAAGAAAAATGCTGGTTAATGCAGCGGTTAAATTTAGATTCAGTGTGAATCAAATGGGATAACATGTTTAGGTGTGCTTCAGTGACATGGGGGATTAAATTTGGATGGTACCTGTGACGACATCTGCCATATACCGTGATGATTTCCACAAACTGAAACAAGTACAGTAAAGAGACCTTCCATTTTCGAACAGGTTTAAACATGGTCTAAAATAAACACCAATTCAACCAAGGGACAAAAAAGTATTTTCTGTGACAGTCAATGTTAAACACTGCAGGACAAACATTTGGCTACTTTATACATAATTTACAGTAACTGTTTAAATGCATAATTAGGCATCACTATCTGTTCCAAACTAGAGCAGATTAGATGGTCTACGTTGAGCATAAACTTCAAATTAAGTCATTGAAAAGATAGAAGAAATCTTGAATTGTGTAATATAATGCATTCTCTTAGATCTGCATTTTAAACCTGTAACATTTAGTCATTGATAGAGTGCCGTTACCTATGAAACATTCTCCCGTCCTCTGATCTAAATTTAATTTCCTTCATTAGCAAAGTTATGGCGGAGTTGCTGGTGGTCTGGTGCATTTGGACCCAAGTCATTCCATCCCTGGTAGCGACGTGTCGAGATGTCCAAGAATACAAGTTCTGATATTTCCTTATCATCTTTCCCCAGTTCCCCTTTAGTCTTTAAGAAGTTACTTAACATTTCTCATTCACTAAACTTTGGTGTAATGTCTGCTTTTTGTCCATCAGTATACTTGCAAAGTGCTTTGACAGATTTGACTATATGAAACAAACAATGCCAAGGCCAATTATTAACCGAGGAGGGGCTGTAAGTGTAAAGACTTTAAGGTGCTCCTTTACAACTACTCACATACCACAAGCCTGCACATAATGATTCCCTTCTGCACCGTGAACGGTATTTCCAAGAACCAACAGGATGTCAATGCAATTTGAATGTTAGTTTACTTCAGTGATACGGCATGGAAACTGACCCTGTGGCCAAGGTCAGCTCTGTCAGCTACTTCCCCAAACTCAACTCAATTTTCCAATTCAATTTCTTTAAAACTCTGCTTAAAATCCATCTCTTTAACCAAATCTTATCTCATTAGTTATGCATTTTTCCATTGTGGCTCAAGGCCAAATTAGTTTGCTTTTTTACATGCTTTTTTTGGATATTTTACTTGATAAGTATAGAATTTAGCTTTTGCTACATTATAGATTTTGGGAAGGAGTTACTAAACTAGAGCAACTTATGCCTTATTGTAAGATAGACACAAAAAGTTGTAGTAACTTAGTGGAAAAGGCAGCATCTCTGGAAAGGGTGATGTTTTGGGTCGAGACCCTTCTTCAGTTTGGTGTAAACCAATATCTGCAATCCCTTCCTACACATTAAGCCTCATCAAGCTTTCCACAATCTGCTTCAGGTGCCTAACAAACACACATCACAAATGTTTTTATCAACCTTAAGGTGGTTTGAGATAAGCTAGTTGTGGTAAATAAAAGAATTTTATGGTTTGTCATGACTATGAACTCATCTGCTTTCAGGCGGGGATATTATGAAGATAATTTGCAGCAATGTTCTCTCGCTGAGGGGTGAACATGAATTAATATGTACAACATGTGGACATGATTAATTTTCCTATGTGTCTTTAGGAGGATCTAGAATGGTGGAAGAGAACAACCTAGAGCACCTTTAATACATTTACAAATATGTTCAACACAGAAATCAGAAAATAACTATAAGAACACTTTACATTAGAATGAGGGTACACAAAATGCTGGAGAAACTCAGCGGGTGCAGCAGCATCTATGGAGTGAAGGAGATAGGCAACATTTCGGGCCGAAACCCTTCTTCAGACAGATGGGGGGGTGGGGGGGAGGGGGGGGCGGGTGGAAGAAAAGAAAAAGGATGAGGAGGAGCCCAAGGGCTGAGGGAGGGGTAGGAAGGGGAGGAGACAGCAAGGGTTAACAGAATTGAGAGAATTCAATGTTCATGCCAAGAGGATGCAGACTCCCCAAGCGGAATATGAGGTGCTGTTCCTCCAATTTGGGGTGTTGCCCACTCTGGCCGTGGAGGAGGCCCAGGACAGAGAGGTCGGATACGGAATGGGAGGGGGAGTTGAAGTGCTGAGCCACCGGGAGGTCGGGATGGTTATTGCGGACCGAGCGGAGGTGTTCGGCGAAATGATCGTCAAGCCTCCGCTTGGTCTCACCGATATAGATCAGTTGACATTTCGAGCAGCGGATGCAATAGATGAGGTTGGAGGAGGTGCAGATGAACCTCTGTCGGACCTGGAACGACTGCTTGGGTCCTTGAATGGAGTGGAGGGGGGAGGTAAAGGGACAAGTGTAGCATTTCTTGCGGTTGCAAGGGAAAGTGCCCGGGGAAGGGGTGGAGTGGGAGGGAAGGGAAGAATTGACAAGGGAGTTGCGGAGGGAGCAGTCTTTGCGGAAGGCAGACGGGGGGGAGATGGGAAGATGTGGCAAGTTGTGGGGTCACGTTGGAGGTGGCGAAACTGGCGGAAGACTATGTGTTGTATGTGCCAGCTGGTGGGGTGAAAGGACCAGGGGTATTCTGCCCTTGTTGCAAGTGGGGGGATGGGGAGAGAGGGCAGTGTTACGGGGTACGGAGGAGACCCTGGTGCGAGCCTCATCTATAGTGGGGGAGGGAATCCCCGTTCTCTGAAGAATGAGGACATTTGTGATGCCCTGGTGTGGAACACCTCATCCTGGGAGCAGATGCGGCGTAGACGGAGGAATTGGGAATAGGGGATGGAGTCCTTAGAGGAAGCAGGGTGGGAGGAAGAGTAGTCCAGGTAGCCGTGGGAGTCGGTGGATTTATAGTGGACAAATTTACATTAGAATGATGCTGTTAAAAATAAACTTTCCATAGAAACATTATGAAATATTAACAATGAGAGTACATGTGCAAACATTTTTCATTGCCACCAGTATAATTATATGGAGACCATTGTGAGGTTATTGCTCGATTGATCTAACATGTCTATTTAATGTGGAAATGCAGAGATAAGTTGATAAATTATAAAAGGCTGAACAACATAGAGAAGACCTATCACATCATATTTTACTTGTTTTAACAGCAGTGGTTAAAATGAATAATAGTTCACGAGAATAAGATCACTAAATTTCACAAATTTGGCAGTGTGGATCAGCCAAAGCATTTTGATGATATCCTAATTTCCTGCAGGAGCTAGCACATAATGTAAGCTTCCCCCCATCTATGTTTCTCATTGTTTCCAATTTACATTTGTTTTTATGTAATGAATAGGAACCACGTGGTTAAAACAAATTTACAGTTCTAATGAGCACCAAACAATACATTTTTCTTTTGCCTCCCAAGACCTTTGCTAGCTACAGATCACATGTTAAGGGTTTCTATAGCAGTCATCTGCAACAAAACTAGTTCATCATAAGTAGGTCAGGGTGTGTGGGTGAGCAGGATAATTTATTGTTTGATATAAATTAGGGAAAGGAAATTAATATTGCCTTTGTTTGCAATTGCTCATACTATTTTCAGTTTTACAGGGTTGTTCAATATTTTGAGTACTTACAGAGTGCAATGAGATGGTGCACACATGCGTTACATTCTTATGTAAAGGAGCTCATGCAAACTGAAGGTAAACAGATTAAATGAAACATTTTACAGTCTTCTAATGAAATAGCAGAGTTCAAGGTTGTAAAAAAATTCCCAGCTATTTGTATGGCCGTAGAAATCTAGAAACTTTTGAACGCAAGAAGTCGAATAAATGACCGTGGGAACATTTCTCTGGATTCTTGTGCTGTGTATTTGAAGTAATTTAGTGGATGTGCCTAAACATCAAATAGTGCCTTGATGAGTTTTTTGTCCTGCAAAAACAAAACGTTGAAAAGTCATTCTAAATACAAAAATCAAAGATATGTAATCATTAACAGACATGACAGATGCAGATAATTGAGGGATATGGATTACACGCAGACAGAAGAGATTAGTTCTTCATTGGCATTGTGTTCAGCGTAGACATTGTGCGCCAAAGGGCTGACCCTGTGCTGTACTGCTCTATGTTCTATGTGGTGGAGACAGGAGAAATTGAGGGACAGGGATGGTGGCTTTGCAAGAGGCAGAATGTGAGGAGGTGTGGTCAAGGCAACTGTGGGAGGCATTGGGATTGTAGTAGACATCAGTACATTGTCTGTCCCCTGAGACAGAGAGATTGAGAAGAGGAGAAGCGATGTCAGAGAGAGAGCAAGTAAATTTGGAGGTATGGTGGAAGTTAGCAGTAACGTCGATGAAACCAACGGGTTCTCCACAGGTGCAGGAGGCAGTCCTGGCATAGTCATTGATGTAGCAGAGAAAGAGTTGGGTACATTTGGAACAAAGCGTGTTCAATGTAATCAACATAAAGACAGACATAGCTGGGCCCATAGCAGCCCTCCCAGGTGAGAGAACCTGACAACTTTGACAGTACAACTTTGAGAAATTCGTTGCTATTCTATGTTGCAGTTACTCGGCTTACCTCCTATTTACTTTTGCTCCAACCCTTTTCATTCCATGAGCATTTTATCAAATGCCTTTGGCAAGTTTACACATAACCATATAAAGAGAATAATAATTCACTCTCTCTAGCCCAGAATTGCAGAGGTTAAAGTTATCACAGAAAACTATAATTAAATGTCTACTTCAGCATTGCCATTAAATAACAGTGTGGGGTATATTAATGTTATTAAAAAACTAAAATTGAGCAGGTATTAGATTCAAATAGATTTTTGCTGTCAATATCTGATCTGTGCATCTTACCTTTAATATTTCTTGATGATTCTCTGATGCGTCCAATCGACCATCTCGAACTATATCTTCAATCAGTTCTTGGTAATCCTCTGTAACAGAGAAAGAGAATACAGTAAACCTTTGTTATTATAGCGGATCATGGGGGGGGGGGGGGCGGGGGACAGGAGTGGGGGTAAATTGTCACAATTATTGTCAATTGTTTGCTATAATTGAGTAGGGGATCCGCTCGAACAACCCAACGGTCACTTCGTGAATCAACGAGTTGTTTTCACATACTGTACAAAGTTCTTTATAACAGCTAAAAATTATTTTTTCTTATTGCAAGCTAAAAATACTAGAGACTGTTTGTTACATAGTTTTACTTGATTCCTTTACTTTCAATAAGCTGTTGTAGCTGACAGTGGATTTTCAGAAACAGAGCTTCTCCAGTGAGTTCTTCAAAGCTTTGCTTCCGATTGAGACAGCGTTGCCGGATTTCTGAACACGCTGACAGCTGGTGAGGCTGAATGAGGATGATAATGTGAAGCAGACAGGCAAATTGGACAGATATTATAAAGCAGATCTCAGTACTTACCATCATATGTTACGTACGGAACCTGGAATCCTTTGCCACTATTCCCTTCATTGGACTTGAATTGAATCCATAATGTCCTTGATCTTGAAGTGAATGCTGTTCATAGTCTGACAGGTTTCATAGGTTGTCACTGAATTAGACAAAGCTGATCAATGACACAACAAGAACAGATTTATTCAATGACATAGATCATGTTTTGAGCGTAAATCAGTTCTTTGAAAATTCATAAAATATTATTAATATTAGTCATATAGTCATAGATTAATACAGTGTGGAAACAGGCCTTTGGCCCAACGCGCCCACACCGGCCAACAATGTCCCAGCTACCCTAGTCCCACTTGCCTGCGCTTGGTCCATAATCCTCCAAACCTGTCCTATCTATGTACCTGTCCAACTGTTTCTTAAACAATGGGTAGTCCCAGCCTCAACTACCTCCTCTGGCAGCTTGTTCTACACACCCACCACCCTTGGTGTGAATATTACCAGAACAATAGCAGCAGTATTGAAATAACTATCTTTAAAATAGGTCTGCATAATTTGAACACTTCAGACAGTATTTGCTGTACAGTTTAATTTGAAACTCCCAAGCAGCTAACATTTATGTTTTAAATTCCATTCAATTGCACTGTCATTGTACTGTATTCAAAACACATTGGTTAACACATTCAAGTGACATCCTTCCGATGTTTTACTCCAATGCATATTTGGCATTGAAGACATTCTCAATGTATGTGTGAATGATTTGGACGTGGATATAGATGGGCTGGTTAATAATTTTGCAGATAATACCAAGATTGCTGGAGTTGCGGACTGTGAGGAAAGTTGTCAAAATACCGTATATACTTTGGGATATAGGTCAGCTATGGAAATAGACGGAGAGGTGGCAGAGGGAGTTTAATCTGAGCAAGTGTAAGGTGTTGCACTTTGGGAGGTCGTATGTAATGGGAAAAGTATTCAGTAAATGGCGAGACATGTAGCGGCATTAATGTATGGAAGGATCTTGAGTTCTAAATCCATAGCACCCTGAAAGTAACGACACAAGTAGATAGAATGGCCATAGTCATACAGGTGGAAACAGGCCCTTCGGTCCAACTTGCCCACGTCAACCAACATGCCCCATCCTGACTACTCCCACCTGCCTGCATTTGGCCCATATCCCTCTAAACCTATCCTATCCACGTACCTGTCTAAATGTTTCTTGAACATTGCAATGACATGCCTGAACTACGGCGGCTCGTTCCATAGATCCATCACCCTTTGTGTAAAAATGTTTCCCTTGGGTTCCTTTTAACCCTTTCCCCCTTCACCTTCAACCTATGTCTTCTGGTTCTCGATTCCCCTACTCTGAGCAAAAGACTCTGCATGTACCCGATATATTCCTCTCATGATTTGTACAACTCTATAAGATCACCCCTCATCCTTCTGCATTCAAGGTATAAAGTCCTAGCGTACTCAACCTCAAGTTCTGGTAACATCCTCATGAATCTTCTCTGCACCCTTTCCAGTTTGACAACATTTTTCCTATAACATAGTGACCAAAAATGAACATAATACTCTAAATGTGCCTGTTATATAACTGCAACATGACATCGTAACTTCTATACTGAATACTCTGACTGGTGAAGGCCAAAGTGTCAAATGTTTTATTGACCACACTATCTACCTGTGACACCATGTACCTGTACACCTAGATCCCTTTGCTCTACAACACTTCCCAGAGCCCTACCATTCACTGTGTAGGTCCTGCCCTTGTTAAACTTCCAAAAGCAACGGTATTGCATGCAGTTCTGGTCGCCCCATGACAGGAATGATACGGAAGCTTTGGAGAGGGTTCATAAGAAGTTTGCCAGATTGCTGGCTGGATTAGAAGGTATTAGGTATGAGGAATGGTTGGACGGATTTGGATTGTTTTCTCTGGAATACCGGAGGTAAATGGGAGACCTGATAGAAGTATATCAAATTATAAGAAGCTTAGCTAAACAATCAAAACCTGTTCCCGAGGGTGTAAATGTCACAGACTAGAGGTATAGCTTCATGGTGGGCTGAAGGGCCAGACCTGTGCTTTACAAGAATTAAACCCCTCCATGAAATGAACTACATTCTTACTGATCAGATAAAGAACTAAGAGAAAGACTGGATAGACTCGGTTTATACTCTCTGGAATTTAGGAGATTGAGAGGGGATCTTATAGAAACGTACAAAATTCTTAAGGGGTTGGACAGGCTAGATGCAGGAAGTTTGTTCCCGATGTTGGGGAAGTCCAGGACAAGGGGTCACAGCTTAAGGATAAGGGGGAAATCCTTTAAGACTGAGATGAGAAAGACTTTTTTCACACAGAGAGTGGTGAGTCTCTGGAACTCTCTGCCACAGAGGGTAGTTGAGGCCAGTTCATTGGCTATATTTAAGAGTGAGTTGGATGTGGCCCTTGTGGCTAAGGGGATCAGAGGGTATGGAGAGAAGGCAGGTACGGGATACTGAGTTGGATGATCAGCCATGATCATATTGAATGGCGGTGCAGGCTCGAAGGGCTGAATGGCCTACTCCTGCACCTAATTTCTATGTTTCTATGTAAGCCATTTTTTAGAATTCAAAAGTGGATAACTTCTCAAAAATTAAGTCATAATTATAAGTTAATTCTGTGGACCATCATTTCCCAGAAATCTTCTGGAGAAACACACCTCATAGCACTGATGAGCACCGAGGAGGAAGGTTTTGATTCTGATCTTTTGTCTTTGCTTGCATCTCAAACTCAATAGGCACTGACGGACATATCTCACTGTCTGCAAGCCAACTCTTATTTTGCAAGCAATACTCCACTCCATCATGGCAACAAACGTCCAGGAGAGCAAACAGTCGTTCTCAAGCTCCTTGAAAAAAGACAGACCCATGGGAATACCTGGTCCTTGACCTCTCAAAATTGGGAAGGATCTTCCAAGGACCTTGAGTCCTTAATCTCTATGACTGGAGCGCAGGGAACAAAAGGAGCGCACAACATCATAAACTACCCCATCTATCTACCCTGTCAAGCATTGAATCATCGACTTGTCTCAGAATGTACAAATCCCATGAAGGACTCTTCTGTGGATGCAAGGATAACCTGTATCCACAGAAATAGTGTGGATGCAAATTCTTCTTCTCCCTGCTTGGTGAATAAAGGACGAAAAAAGAACGCTGAATGAAGAAAGAAGTTTGGAAAAATGAATAAAGAAAAAGGAGGAACGAAGACCCAATTGATCTTAGTTGAAGGGACACCCAGGAAGGGAAGAGTGGAATTGCTGATGGTTTTGTTGGAAATAAATTGCTCAGGTTTTTGTGCTTCTCTGACCAAGGGGAGCACCTGCTGCAATGTGGTACAGTATATACAGCGCATTATACAAGCCCAGATTTTCAAGAGTAACTCCTGTCAAGCGGTTTTAAATTAGGAGAAGCGATTACCACCTTGAAGTTGCTCAAAATTTTGACTTTTTAACAAATATGTATCTATTAGCTTGCCATTCAATTTTTATTTGTGTAACGTTATAAAATATTAAATGCTGTCACTGTTCTTACTCACAACTCTTTCTCATGACTAAGTAGTCTCCACACTCATCGTCAATCGGTAGGAATATTTCTGGTACAACGACGAGAATGCGCCGTATTGGAGGCGGACTTAAATTCCAGGCACACTCAACATTTGCAGGATAGTCCCCGGGGTAATTTGGAGAATCAATATATCCAGTATAGTCTCCAAGTTCTCCTCCACATTGTCTGTTTGATGCACAATAAACACAAATAATTTAATTAAGTGCCTCATTTTAGAAGGATTGTCAAGGCCTAGTTGGGTATGGTTCTGC
The DNA here is from genome assembly GCA_035221665.1 of Okamejei kenojei. Classification (NCBI taxonomy): domain Eukaryota; kingdom Metazoa; phylum Chordata; class Chondrichthyes; order Rajiformes; family Rajidae; genus Okamejei; species Okamejei kenojei. The sequence goes on along the minus strand of CM069148.1, from coordinate 25,739,456 downwards.
AAGATAGGTATGTACGTAGGCCCCAATACACACGATGCTCATGGAAAGCTCTTTGAGAAAATCAGAACAGGATCCCATTCCTTCAATCCATCATTTTAATTGTTAAAAAACAAGTAAAATTGCATGGATTTTGTAAACCAGCATCTGCAGTTCCTTGTATCCACAAGTACAATCACATTACTCCCACCAAGAGGGTCTTAAAGCCCTCCGTTTCTTCCTCAACTGCAGAACCAACCAATCCCCGTCTACTGATACTCTCCTCCGCCTAGCGGAGCTGGTCCTTACCCATAACAACTTTTCATTTGACTCCTCCCATTTCCTCCAAATCCAAGGCGTAGCTATGGGCACGCGCATGGGCCCAAGCTATGCCTGCCTTTTTGTAGGGTACGTCAAACAATCCTTGTTCGAGGCGTACCATGGCCCTATCCCCGACCTCTACCTCCTGCTACATCGACAACTGCATTAGTGCTACCTCCTGCACCCATACAGAACTCACTGAGTGAATCAATTTCACCACTAACTTCCATCCGGCACTCAAATATACCTGACCATTTTCGACATCTCCCTACAGTTTCTAGACCTCACTATCTCCATCGCAGGTGACAGACTACTGACCGACATCTACTATAAACCCACTGACTCGCATGGCTATCTGGACTACACTTCTTCCCACCCTGCTTCCTGTAAGGACCCCATCCCCCTACTGCCAATTCCTTCATCTACGCCGCATCTGCACCCGGGATGAGGTGTTCCAAACCAGGGCACCTGAAATGTCCTCATTCTTTAGGGAATGGGGATTCCCCTCTTCTACCATAGATGAGGCTCTCACCAGGGTCTCTTCTATACCCCGTAACTCTGCTCTCACTCCCCACTCGTAACAAGGGCAGAGTCCCACTTGTCCTCACCTTCCACCCTACCAGCTGTAACATACAACAAATAATCATCCGACATTTTCGCCACCTCCAACGGGATCCCACCACTGGCCACATTTTCCCATCTCCTTCCCATTCAGCTTTCCGCAGAGACCGCTCCCTCCGTAACTCCCTGGGCAATTTGTCCCTTCCCACCCAAACCAACCCCTCTCCTGGCACTTTCCCTTGCAACCGCAGGAAACGCTACACTTGTCGCTTTACCTCCCCCCTTGACTCCATCCAAGGACCCAAGCACTCCTTCCAGATGCGGCAGAGGTTCACCTGCACCTCCTCTCCTTTAAGACCGAGATGAGAAAGACTTTTTTCACACAGAGAGTGGTGAGCCTCTGGAACTCTCTGCCACAGAGGGTAGTTGAGGCCAGTTCATTGGCTATATTTAAGAGTGAGTTGGATGTGGCCCTTGTGGCTAAGGGGATCAGAGGGTATGGAGAGAAGGCAGGTACGGGATACTGAGTTGGATGATCAGCCATGATCATATTGAATGGCGGTGCAGGCTCGAAGGGCTGAATGGCCTACTCCTGCACCTAATTTCTATGTTTCTATGTTTCCTCCAACCTCATCTATTGCATCTGCTGCTCTAGGTGTCAGCTGCTCTACATTGGCGAGACCAAGCGTAGGCTTGGCGATCGCTTCGCCCAACACCTCTACTCGGTTCGCAATAACCAACCTGATCTCCCGGTGGCTCAGCACTTCAACTCCCCCTCCCATTCCGAATCTGACCCTTCTGTCCTGGGCCTCCTCCATGGCCAGAGTGAGGCCCACTGTAAATTGGAGGAGCAGCACCTCATATTTTGCTTGGTAGTTTACACCCCAGCGGTATGAACATTGACTTCTCTAATTTCAGGTAGTCCCTGCTTTCTCCTTTTTCCCCCTCCCCAGCTCTCCCACAGCCTCTTCCTCTTCCTTTCTTCTTCCCGCCCCCCCCCCCCCACAACGGTCTGAAGAAGGGTCTCGACCCGAAACGTTGCTTATTTCCTTCGCTCCATAGATGCTGCTTCAACCGCTGAGTTTCTCCAGCATTTTTGTCTACCTTACTGATTAATCAGCTCATCTCAGGGCTATCTTTAACCATTTCCCTGTACACTATTTTTGTATACTTCTCACATGCCTCCTCTAGTCTTAACCCACCCTATCTCTGTAATCTCCTCCGGTCTTATAACCCTCCAAAATATTGATGCCCCTTAATTCCAATCTTTTGACCATCTCTCAATTTAACTGGTCCACTGCTGTTGCCTTGCCTTCAGTTACCAAGGCCTTACTGGTGGAATTCTCCACCATGACCTCTTTACTTAACTTCCCTATATCAAATTATTCCTTTATCTCTTTGAACAAATCTGTAATTATTTGCCACAATATTACCTGATGGATTGCCACAATATTACCTTATGGTTTGTTGGATTTTTACATCTCTATATTCAACCTAATTTAAAGACCCTCCCTCATTAGATTAAAAATTCTGACGTTCAGTTCCAATCAATATTTTACAGGCAATCCATGGGGTAGCAGTTCTGCCAGTGCGTCCGTTTGTTAGACCCAAGGAAGATGTCTTGGTTGAAGCTGTACTACAGGAATTCTACACAAAAATAATGACATAGATTTCATCAGAGTAACAAGGTAGAATATGTGATTAAAAAAAAATTCTAAATAGTTTAAAAAAACAACAAATTGCATAATATTGGAAATATTGTATTATTATAAATACAAAGATAAAATACTGACCGATTGAGTTTTAATTGTGTAATCTGCATTGATTAGCATGTTTGCCTGTAGTTTTGAGATGATAGCATGCAAAACAAGTGCCAGATCTCAAATAATTCACCATAATAATTTCAACCTATGTAGTGCTATCTCTTTAAAACAAAATGTAATTTGTTTGTAGCATCCTGCATCAGCTCAAACCAGTTTCCTTCCTTTTACAGCAAGATTTTTTTTCAAGATTCACAATTCAGGCTCTCACTTTCAAACCTTGAAATTTGAATGCAGTTGCTATGACACTGAACAATTTGAACTGAAATGCTATTATGCTGAGTGACCTAATTCTCGATTAAAATCTTACAAAAATAAAAGCATTGCAACATTTATATGGATGAACCAGGGCTCCGATGCACCCAATTTATAGATTAAGATTTAGAATTTGAAGCAGTGCAATATGGACCCAATATGTCTTACCAGCTTCCGAACATCACTTTACAAACTTCCGGTTAGTGCAGTCATAAACCAAGTGGAACATGTGCAGTACTTGGTTTATACAATATGCGCTCATTTTGGTATCAGAATCCTGAAATAGTTGTCAGATCACTCATTCAGAGTCCCACATGTCATGTAGCAATCACAAGCCCTGAGTGTTAGTTATGCAGTTCATTACTATGTGGGATTGAATGCAAGGCAGCTGGGGAACAATTATTAAATGCCCAGGTCTGCCATCATCAACAACATTTATAACATTTATAAGACATCTTTAGCACTGTGGAAATATCCCAATGTTGACAACACATGACATGAGAAAAGATTAGGGAAGGTGTTTGTTCTTGGAGGCAGATTTTAAGGATTTTGTAGAAGAGGGATTAAGAAATGATGAGAGGTTCAAGATGGAGATTCCGAACATTAAATAGGACACAACAATCACAGTGATGGTCACTTTATGGTTCATGTTCTGACACTGGTACAGTCAGAATATCTTTGGAGAACTCTCTGCACTTTAGAATTAGAAATGCATTAACTGTATCATTTCCCTGACTGGTGAACAGTACTCCAAAATTTGCTGTTATATGATGCTTTCATCATACCATCATGACAAGCTTGGAAGTTGAATCTAGTTGCAAGTTTGCAATATAGAATACACCTACTTTTACACTGAGTAATATTAGTTGATCCATCAAAATCTGTGGTGGTATTTCCAGGACAAGCAATGCAGTGATTTTGCCCAAATTCTGGCTGGTACAATCCCACCGGACATCGCATGCATCTGTGCGTGTTTGTATCATAAAAATGACCCGCTGAACATCGGACTGTGGAAATATAACAGAAAATCGAAGCAACATCATGAAAATCATGGTATGCAAAATTCTATGACTCTGAATTGCTCTGCATTCCAACACACACATACAATTTGTACAAACATAGAAAATAGGTGGAGGAGGGGGCCACTTGGCCCTTCGAGCCCGCACCGCTACAACTACTACCAATCTACTGAGTTGTCTAAGGACATCACAGTTGGATGTACAGGATAAAATCTCAATCAATTGACCAACTCCTTACAAGGATGATGTCTCTAAAAGGACAGTACAAGAGTATGCTTCTTATTTTTCTTGTATGTGGCTGAATCTTGGCAGAAATGCACTGAAACCAGGACTATTTGTGGAACCAAAATTTAGGATATTACCTCCATTAGTTGTCAGTGAGAAAAATGCAGATAATTTGGCTTTCAAACTATGAAAAAAAAAATTGCATGGTTAATTGTAAGACTGCCGAGAGCAGATAAGACAAAGGGGAAGTTTAATTATGGTTTTAAAATCTTGATGCAGTAAATAATACTGGTAACTAAATATAAGATAATAGAAAAAGAGTCACGAGACAGAGGTGTGGTTAAAAATATCTGTTTTATACAGGTTATTATTATCAGCCCAGAAGCAGATTGAATAGTAACATTGAAAGGCATATAATTGAATGGGAGAAAATTGCAATAATGCGGTGGAAATAAGTACGAAGAAGACTAACTGGACATCTTTACAAACAGGAAGCATGCAAATTAGGAGCAGAATGGTTTATTTTGGATTGTGAGATTGCTATGGTATAACATTAATAATATTAATTGCAGCAAATTAACATGTTGATATTGTAATACTTGCTTCACTGTGGATTATTAACAAGCAACGTATAATGTGAACCCTTTGAAATAGCACTGTTCTCAGAGCCTGTGCATAAAAAGATAACATAGTTTGTTCTAGTTTGGTCTCAACATCCACAACAAAAATACATCAATTCTCATAGGTTCATTTCAAAAGTACATCAATTCCCAGCATCAAAACTGGAGGAAGTAGTTTAATAAAATTACCTTTAGTTTCACAATCCTGAAACGTTGCTGATCCTTCACTTTTTGTTCTTAAACCTCCCCCACAAGAAATGCAAGAAGTCCGTCCAATTTCTGGCTGATATGTTCCAAAAGGACATGGTTGGCATGGCTTGAATCCATCAGATGAAAACTCTCCATCTGGACACTGGCCTGAAGTAAGAGTAAACTATTTCAGGCTAAATTATGAGCAATTAATTAAATTGATGAATTTGTGCAGTTTCACCTTCTTTGCAAAGCTCTTCAGTAATTAAATTTGGTGTAACCAACGATGCAATTGAAATTGTGATAGAGCTCATCTGTTCTTATTTTTTTGTAGATGCTTCAGGAAAAGCTGTTCAGAATGTGATGTCGGAATTGTGATCCCCAAAAATGTATTTTGCAAGATTGTGTGAAGTAGTAGTACAGGGTGATTGCTGGACAGCCTGGTGGGCCGAGGAGCCTGTTTCCACACTGGATCTCTAAAGTAAAGTCTAAACATGGTATAACCTCTCTTTATAGATAATAATGCCCTCTAATCCAGGCAGCATTCTGGTAAACCTATTCTGCATCCTCCCTCAATCCTCCATTTCAGGGAGCTACGGAGTTGGACCATACGATTCCTCTGCACTTCAATGCTTGTAATGCTTTGGCATTAACTGTACACTTTTCCCTTACATTCGACCTCCAAAGTGCAACACCTCACACTTGCTTGGATTGAACTCCATCTGCCATTTCTTTGCCCATTTCTGTAGTTGATCAATATCTCACTGTATACTTTGATAGCCTTCTTCACTGTCTGCAAAAATACCAATTTTGGCGTTGTCTGCAAACGCATAACCCAACTTATCTACATTTTTATCCAAGTCGTTTATATGTACATTTACTACGTTTGAGAGAGACAGACCCCCAAATAGACAAGTATAGCGGGTTATGGTCTTAATGCAAGAAAATGGGATTAGTGCAGATGGGCAAAAAAAAATCAGTGTAGACATGGTGGATTGAAGAGCCTATTTCTGAGTTGTACGACTCTGTGGCTGTTTGTGATTGTTACTACAGTGAGACAGAAATGCAGAACTGTTGTTGCAGACAGATTAGCCATGATTTTATTAAACTGGCTGAGGGGCCAAATGGCCTACACGTGCTCCAAATTTGAATGCTTGCATGTTCATAGAAACATAGAAAATAGTTGCAGGAGTAGGCCATTCGGCCCTTCGAGCCTGCACCGCCATTCAATATGATCATGGCTGATCATCCAACTCAGTATCCTGTACCTGCCTTCTCTCCATACCCCCTGATCCCCTTAGCCACAAGGGCCACATCTAACTCCCTCTTAAATATAGCCAATGAACTGGCCTCAACTACCTTCTGTGGCAGAGAATTCCAGAGATTCACCACTCTCTGTGTGAAAAATGTTTTTCTCATCCTAGAAGACTTCCCCCTTATCCTTAGACTGTGACCCCTTGTTCTGGACTTCCCCAACATCAGGAATAATCTTCCTGCATCTAGCCTGTCCAACCCCTTAAGAATTTTGTAAGTTTCTATAAGATCCCCCCTCAATCTTCTAAATTCTAGCGAGTACAAGCCGAGTCTATCCAGTCTTTCTTCATATGAGTCCTGACATCCCAGGAATCAGTCTAGTGAACCTTCTCTGTACTCCCTCTATGGCAAGAATGTCCTTCCTCAGATTAGGAGCCCAAAACTGTACGCAATACTCCAGGTGTGGTCTCACCAAGACCCTGTACAACTGCAGTAGAACATCCCTGCTCCTATACTCAAATCTTTTTGCTATGAATGCTAACATACCATTCGCTTTCTTCACTGCCTGCTGCACCTGCATACTTACTTTCAATGACTGGTGTACCATGACACCCAGGTCTTGTTGCATCTCCCCTTTTCCTAATCGGCCACCATTCAGATAATAGTCTACTTTCCTGTTTTTGCCACCAAAATGGATAACTTCACATTTATCCACATTATACTGCATCTGCCATGCATTTGCCCACTCACACAACCTATCCTAGCATCCTTCTCACAGCTAACACTGCCCCTTAGCTTCGTGTCATCTGCAAACTTGGAGATGTTGCATTCAATTCCCTCGTCCAAATCATTAATATTTATTGTAAATAGGTGGGGTCCCAGCACTGAGCCTTGTGGTACCCCACTAATTACTGCCTGCCATCCTGAAAAGGATCCGTTTACTCCTACTCTTTGCTTCCTATCTGCCAGCCAATTCTCTATCCACATCAACACTGAACCCCCAATACCGTGTGCTTTAAGTTTGAATGCTAATCTCTTATGTGGGATCTTGTCGAAAGTCTTCTGAAAGTCCAGATATAACACATCCACAGGTTCTCCCTTATCCACTCTACTAGTTACATCCTCGAAAAATTCTATAAGATTCGTCAGACATGATTTACATTTTATAAATCCATGCTGACTTTGTCCAATGATTTCACCACTTTCCAAATGTGCTGGTATCCCATCTTTAATAACTGACTCTAGCGGTTTCCCCACTACCGATGTGACTAACTGGTATGTAATTCCCCGTTTTCTCTCTCCCTCCCTTTTTAAAAAGTGGGGTTACATTGGCTACCCTCCAATCCTCAGGAACTACTCCAGAATCTCAAGAGTTTTGAAAAATTATTTGAAATGCATCCACTATTTCTGGGGCTACTTCCTTAAGTACTCTGGGATGCAGCCTATCTGGCCCTGGGGACTTATCGGCCTTTAATCCATTCAATTTACCTAACACCACTTCCCGGCTAACCTGGATTTCACTCAGTTCCTCCAACTCATTTGATCCCCGGTCTCCTGCTATTTCCGGCAGATTATTTATGACTTCCTTAGTGAAGACAGAACCAAAGTAGTTATTCAATTGGTCTGCCATGTCTTTGCTCCCCATGATCAATTCACCTGTTTCTGACTGCAAGGGACCTACATTTGTTTTAACTAATCTTTTTCTCTTCACATATCTATAAAAATGTTTGCAGTCAGTTTTTATGTTCCCTGCCAGTTTTCTTTCATAATCTATTTTCCCTTTCCTAATTAAGCCCTTTGTCCTCCACTGCTGGACTCTGAATATCTCCCAGTCTGGTCGGCTGCTTTTTCTGGCTAATTTGTATGCTTCATCTTTTGTTTTGATACTATCTCTCATTTCCCTTGTTATCCACGGGTGTACTACCTTCCCTGATTTATTCTTTTGCCAAACTGGGATGAACAATTTTTGCAGTCTTAAAATGCCTTCCATTGCCTATCCACCGTCAAACCTTTAAGAATCAATTGCCAGATTATCTTGGCCAATTCATATTAAAATATAGAACAGTACAGAATAAGCATAGGTTCTTCGGACCAAATATGATACTAAGACCATCTCTTATCTACCTACGCATAATCCGTATCCCTCCATTCTCTGCAAATTCATATGCCTATCCAAAAGTCTCTTGAATGCCACTATCATATCGGGCTCAACCACCAACAGTGGCAGCGCGTTCCAGGCACTCAGCTCCCTCTGTGTAAAAAAAGTTGCCCTGCACATCTCCTTTAAACTTTGCCTCTGTCACCTTAAAGCTATGCCCTCTAATATTTGATTTTCCTGGGAAAAAGCTTCTAACTGTCTACCCTGTCTGTGCCTCTGATCATTTTATATACTTCTAACAGGTCTTCCCTCAGCTTCCAGCATTCCAGAGAAACCAATCCAAGTTTGCCCAATTTCTCTCTGTAGCAACTACCCCCTAATCCAGGCAATATTCTGGTAAAACTCTTCTGCACCCTTTCCAAAGCCTCCATTTAAAAAAAAAATATTTCTCAAAATATTTGTAGTTTATTTTGGAATGTACAACCGCCAAGTTCTACACCAGTGGTGGCTCCAACTAGGCTTGTGCCCTAGGCTTCTCTGCTAACCGCAACGCCCCCTCCTACCCATTGCCGCGTACCTCCGTGGTCTTTCCTCTCTCGCTGCCAGTGAAGGCTGGGTATGGGCCCAATGCTTCAGTGCCATCCATTTTCAGGGCTTGTTGATTTGGCAAGCACATTCGAAGGCACAAGATATTCCTGACTAACTTCTGTCTTTGAGCCTTGGCATTTCTCGGCCGTACTTTTTCCCATTGAGGGTAGGGAAGTTTCAAACAAGATGGCATGACATGAGAATTAAGGGACAGAGGTTTCGAGGTAACGTGAGGGGGAACTTCTTTACTCAGAGGGTGGTGGCTGTGTGGAATCAGCTTCCAGCAGAAGTGGTGGAGGCAGGATCGATTTTAACATTTAAGAGTAAAGTGGATAGGTATATGGACGTGAAGGGAATGGAGGGGTATGGTCTGAGTGCAGGTAGATGGGACTAGGGGAAAACAAATGGTCGGCACGGACTGGAAGGGCCGAGAGGGCCTGTTTCCGTGCTGTAATTGTTGTATGGTACTGCTAACTGGAGCACTTCATCATACACTGCACACAGGGAGTCCGGTCTCATAACCAGTCAGTTTCCCTCACCTCCCCACAGCAGTGGAAATTGCAATATTAGAAGTATGGACAAAATCTATGAATATATTGCCTTGTTGGAAGTTTGCATTAGTGAAAAGGACCAGTTACGAGCGGCTCAGTGGTGCAGTGGTAGAATTGCTACCTTACAGTGCTAGAGACCTGGGTTTGAACCTGACTATGGATTCTTTGCACAGAGTTTGCACGTTCTGCCCATGACCACGTGGGTATTCACCTCATGTCATGCAGTGTGGAAACAGGGTCTTTAGTCCAACTTGCCCACGCCAACCAACATATCCCAGTTGTCTCACCCGCCTGCGTTTGGTCCACCTTCTGAACCCATTATATCCATGTAGCGTCCAAATGTCTTTTCAACATCGTGATAGAACACGTGTCAACTACCTCCTCTGGCAGCTCATTCCTTACACCCATCACCCTTTGTGTAAAAAGTTGCCTCGCAGGGTGGATGCACAATCTTTTACCCAGAGTAGAAGAATCAAGAACCAGAGGACATAGACTTAAGGTGAGGGACAGAAGTTCTTGATTCCTCTACTCTGGGTAAAAGACTGTGCATCCACCTGATCTATTTCCCTCATGACCTTATACAGCTCCATAAGATCATCCCTCATCCTCCAGCACTTCAAAGAATGAATCCTATCTGGCTCGACCTCTCCTTATAGCTCAGCCCCTCGAGTCCTGGTAACATCCTCATAAATCTTCTCTGTACGTTTTCCAGTTTAACAACATCTTTCCTATGATAGTTTAACCAAAACTGAACACAAGACTCCAAATATGGCCTCAAAATGTCTTGTATAGCTGTATCGTAACTTCCCAACTTCTATACTCAATACTCTGACTGATGAAGGCCAAAGTGTTAAAAGCCTTCTTGGCCACACTATCTATCTGTGACCACTTTTGAGGAACTATGCACCTGCAGTCCTAGTTTTCTCTACAACACTCCCTAGAGCCCTGCCATTCACTGTGAACGTCATGCCCCATAGAAACATAGAAAATGTTTGTCTTCCCAACATCTCGCACTCATCTCTATTAAATTACATTAACCATTCTTTATCCCACCTGCCCAGCTGATCAAGATCCTGCTGCAATTTTTGATAACCTTCTCAAGTCAAGTCAAGAGAGTATATTGTCATGGGTCCCAGATAGGAAAATGAAATTCTTGCTTGCTGCAGCACAACAAAGTTTTGTAAGCATAAATACAGAACAGTTCAGTGTGTCTATATAGCATAGACCATATATATACACACATAAATAAACAGATAAAGTGCAATAGGCTGTTATAGTTCAGAGTTTGCTTGATGGTGAGTTTAATAGCCTGATGGCTGTGGGGAAGACGCTGTTCCTGAACCTGGATGTACCAGATTTCTGGCTTGTGTACCTTCTACCTGATGGCAACAGAGAGATGACTGTGTGGCCAGGATGGTGTGGGTCCTTGATGATGTTGGCAGCCTTTTTGAGGCAGCAACTGCGATAGATCCCTTCGATGGTGGGAAGGTCAGAGCCGATGATGGACTGGGCTGTGGTCACAACTTTCTGCATTCTTTTCCGCTCCTGGATGCTCAAGTTGCCGAACCAAACCACGATGCAATCAGTCAGAATGCTCTCTACTGTGCACCTGTAGAAGTTCGAGAGAGTCCTCTTTGACATACCGACTCTCCGTAATCTTCTCAGGAAGTAGAGGCCTTGATGTGCTTTCTATATAATTGCATCAGTGTGCTGGGACCAGGAAAGATCTTCGGAAATATGCACGCCCAGGAATTTGAAGTTCTTGACCCTTTCCACCATCGTCCCGTTAATATAAATGGAATTGTGGATCCCTATCCTACCCCTTTCAAAATCCACAATCAGTTCCTTGGTTTTGCTGGTGTTGAGAGCCAGGTTATTGTGCTGGCACCATTTGGTCAACCGGTCGATCTCAATGTGCTGGCACCATTTGGTCAAGCCGTCTGTTGCTTGTTGACCACAGCGTGCAGCTCCCTGAGTGCCAGATGGACATCAGCCTGGGGTGGGATGTAGACCGCGGTCAGAATGATGGCGGTGAATTCCCTTGGTAGGTAAGGGTAGGGTCTGAAGAAGAGTTTCGGCCCGAAACGTTGCCTATCTCCTTCGCTCCTTAGATGCAGCTGCACCCGCTGAGTTTCTCCAGCCTTTTGTGTACCCTCCCTTGGTAGGTAGTAGGGACGGCACTTCCCAGCCAGCTGTTCCAAGTGTGGAGAGCTGGAATTGGATAGGACTGCCACGTCTGAACATCACGCAGAGTTGACCATGAGGCAGACGCTCCCTCCTCTCCCTTTCCCAGATGCCAATGCTATACGGTGGATAGAGAACCTTTCAGGCTGGACCGCTGAGTCTGAGGAGCTGGGGGTGAGCCATGTCTCTGTGAAACAGAACACAGAGCATTCCCTCAGCTCCCTTTGGTAAAGCAGCCTTGCCCTTAAGTCCTCCACTTTGTTTTCAAGACTGTACATATGCCAGTTGGATTGTAGGGAGAGTGGGTCGAAGTCCCTTGCGTTTCAGTCTGACCTGAAGTCCTGCCCGTCAGCCACGTTTCTGGACACTATGGAGGCCTCCCGTCGTTTCCAGGTACTGTCTTCACTAACTACGATGCTATTCACTTTCATGTCATCTGCAAACTTGCTGTTCATGCCTTGTACATTCTTATCCAAATCGTTGATATAAACCACAAACAGCAAGGGGCCAAGCCCCGATCTCCGAAGCACACCACTACTCACGGGCCTCCAGTCCAAATAACAGGCTTCCACCATCACCCTCTGCTGCTTTCCATGAAGCCAAGTTTCTATCCAGTTGGCTAGCTGTCTCTGTATCCCATGCAATCTAACCTTTCAGAGCAGCCTACCATGCAAAATCTTATCAAATGCCTTGCTGAAGCCCAGATTCAGATTCAGATTCCTTTATTGTCATTCAGACCTTTCGGTCTGAACGAAATTTGCAGTCATAACATGTAATAAATTAAAACAAAACACACAATAAACACATATTTAACATCCACCTCGATGTATCCAGCTTTGCCCTCATCAACCTTTTTAAAAAAGGTTACCTCCTCAAAAAATCAGATTAGTGAGACACGTTCTCCCATGTACAAAGCCATGCTGACTCTCCCTAATCAGCCTCAATCTATCCAAATGCATATATATCTTATCTCAGAATCCTCTCGTAACTTGCCTACTACTGACATTAGGCTCACTTGTCTTTGGTTCACAGGTTTTTCCTTGCAAACCTTCTTAAATAGAGGCACAACATTAGCCACCCTCACCCATACCTAATGATGATTCATATATATCTGCTAGGGTGCCTGCAATTTTTTTCTCCAGCTTCTCAGTGACCTCAGATATATCTGATCAGGCCCAGAGGATTAATCCTCCTTCCTAATCCTTAAGACCTTCAGCACCTCCTCGACTGTAATACTGACTATCCTCAAGACACTTCCATGACTACTCCAAGTTCCCCAGTTTTCACATCTTTCTCCACTGTAACACAGAGAAACATTCATTAAGGACTTTGCCCATCTCCTTCGGCTACACACAGAGAGGTCCACTTTGGTTTCCCAAGTGCCATATTCTCTCTCTAGTCATCTTCTTTGTCGTAAGGTACTTATAAAATCTCTTTGGATTTCCCTTAATATTATCTGTTAGAGGTATCTCTTACACACTTTGGGCCTTCTGATTTCCTTCTTAAGTATGCTTCTCAGTTCGCAAAACTCCTTCAGGGGTACACAATCCCAGCTTCCTACACCTGCCCCATGGCTCCTTCTTTTACCTGACCAGAGCCTTAATTTTTTCACTTACCCCTGCCTTGAGTTCATCCTCCTTGCCCATCAGGCGTCTTGCATTAAAATAGGTGAAATGTAATTCAACAGCCGTTCCTCACTCCCCATCACGCCTTTTCAATCCACTGAACTTTCTTCCATCACAATCTATACTGACTTCCAGCCTCTCACCTGCCTCAGTCCCGCATTGGATCACACCCACATCCCAAAGTCGTGGCAAAGAAATTGGCTTCTGTAAATTGTCCCTCCTGTGTGGGATAGTGCACTGGTGATTGCTGGTCAGCATGGACTCGGTGGGCTGAAGGGCCTGTTTCCATGCTGGATCTCTGAACTAAACTAAACTGAGAGTACTGTGTCTGTTAGTGAGGGTAGCTGTCTGGCCATGGGACCAGATTATCTGTGTGTTTGGTGAAGTGCTCCACTCAGCAGTATGGCTGAGAACTGCCAAGGCTCAAAGGCATAGGATATTTGTAGACGGGTTGGTCAGTAAGTTTGCAGATGATACTGAAATTGCTGGGGTTGCAGTTTGAGAGGAAGGCTGTCAAGATATACAGCGGAATATAGTTTGGCTCAGAAATGCGCGGAAAGAATGGCAGGCGGACTTTAATCCTGCAGGTGCAAGGTGTTGCACATTGGGAGGTCAAATGGAAGGAAAACATATACAATTAATGGCATGACCCTCAGCAGCAATGATGTACAGATGGATCTTGGGGTTTAAGTCCATAGCTCCCTGAAAGTGGCAACACAAGTTGATAGGAGTGGTAAAGAAGGCATATGGTATGCTTGCCTTCATAGGTCATGGCATTTAGTATAAGAGTCGGAGTGTCATGATGCAGCTTTATGGGACCTTGGTTTGGCCACATATGGACTATTGAGTGCAGTTCTGGTCACCCATTACAGGATGTGGAGGCTTTGGAAAAAGTGCAGAGGAAGTTTACCAGAATGTTGCCTGTGTTACAGTGTATTAGTTACAGGGATAGGTTGGACAGCCTTGGATTGTTTTCTCTGGAATGCCAGAGGTTTGGGGGAGACATGTAAGAAGATTATAAAATTGCGTGAGAACATTGATAGGGTCAACAGGCAGAACCTATTTCCCAGGATGGAAAAATCAAATACTAAAGTGCATAGCTTTAAGATGAGAGGGACAAAGTTTAAAGAAGTACGGAACCACCTTTTTACACAGAGGGTGGTGAATGCCTGGAACGCGCTGCCAGGGTTTGTGGTGGAGGCAGATACAATAGTAGCATTTAAGATGCTTTTAGATAGGTACATGGATATGTAGGGAATGGAAGGAGATGGATTATGCGCAGGTAGATAAGACATGGTCTTCACATCATGTGCAGCCCAGAAGACAATGTGGGCTGAAGGGTCTGTCCTTGTACATATAAACTAAATGAAGAAAAATGTGAAATAATCTGTGCACTGGAAAATAGTTGTATATATAAATATATACACAATGTTGTTTAATATCCACATTTATGGATTGTCAAATTAATAATATAGAAATTGGTGTTCTGACAAATTTGAAATTTCCATCATCATTACAAATGACTCAAATACCATATTTGATAATTGCACCTAAATTGCTTCCCTCAACCTCTTTAAAATTGGTTTAGGTTTGTTTTGTCATGTGTACCAAGGTACAGTGAAAAGCTTTGTTTTGTTGTTATCTAATCAAATTAGATGTTACTATACATAGATACAATCAACCAAATTCAAGCGCAATAGGTAGAACGAAGGAGATTGAAGAATGTAGCTCACATCATTATAGCGCAGTTTCAGAGACAAAGTTCAATATCGCATGGAGGTAGAGGAGAATAGGACTGTATCTTAGCTTATGGAAAAAACGCTCAGAAGCCTGATGATAACAGAGGGGAAGAACAGAGGCAGATTTTCTGAGTCTAGTGGTGCACTAAATAATGTTTTGGATAATCCTTTTCATCAGAATATTTCAACACATGTACTATCTGGAAGTGGTCACAAACAACTTTCTAAGAGGCGATGCCTGTTATTCATCCTCTCTTGCCCAGGGACCCCGAGACGAAGGGTAGCATTGCTGACTGACCGAAAGTGGGAGATAAATTGCCTTGGATAGTAATGACTGTAACTGTGCTTTTGGATTGTAACTGTGCTTTTATAACTTGCATCAAGATATTTCTGTTTTATCTTTCACAGTTGCTGTGGGAAAACCTGTCAACTCATATTTGGCTTAAAACAGCAGGATAGTGCAAAGCTGCTTAGAAAAAACTAGTCAGGATGTAAATTAGTTTACATCCTTGACAAATGTGTAGATGACAGACATGATTCAAACCAATTCCGGAGTGTAGACTTTGCTGACACATTGAAAGCATATCTCCTAGGAAACAGAGACAAGTAACTTTGTCCATATATTATCATGTTACAAAAGAAAATCTCAGTTAATTATCACATTGCCCAATTCTGGCAAGGGGCCTGGAGGAGGAGAAGAAGATGAGCAAGTATCCATGAAGCAGAAGGGAAGATCTAATTTAACAATGGCACTAAAATGGTGGTGGAAGAGATGGCTAGAATGATAATGTAACTTTATACAATTCCTGAATAGTGAGCTCATTACCATGTTTACCTGAAGAACTGGGGTCAAGGAAAGAGCGTTCACGTCGCGGCCCTGTTTCCACCACCACGCACAAGAAGTGCAAGACAGACACATTGTATGCAGATGCCGAGAAGTGTATTCAGCTCTGGCTGAACAACTTCTAATCTTGTGTGTGGACTCAATAAGAAGAAGACCTGAAGAACTTGAGAACAAAATGCAAAAGGAAAATGACTGGCTTAAATTATTATTCATTTATACCATGCAGATAGCAACAAGAGTGTCATTCATAGAAATGAGAACAGTACGGTACAGGAACCAGCCCTTTATCAAACAACACCCACGATGCCATGTTAAACTAATCTCCTCTGCCTGCACATAATCCATATCCCTCATTACTACAATATCCACGTGACTATTCAAATGCCTCTTAAATGCCACTACCATATCTGCCTCCATCACCATCCCTGGCAGCACATTCCAGGCACCCAACACTCTCTGTGTAAAATATATGCCCCGCACAGCTCCTTTAAACATTAACACTATGCCCTCTCATCTTTGACATTTTCACCCGGGGAAAAAGATTTCTACTCTATCTATGCCATTCATATTCTGATTCGTCTATCAGGTTTCCACTCAGCCGCTGATGCTCCAGAGAAAACAATCCAAGTTTGCCCATCCTCTCTTTATAGCTATTACTAGACTAAGTGGGACCCGTTGAGTCGCAGCATCACACGGGAGAGCTGGTCCCCCAATGCAATATTCCACCTCTCCACCCAATATTGGTGGCCAGTGGGGGGGTGGAGGGTGGGGGGTGGGGGTGGCTTTCTGGAGCGCTAGTATGGGTGTTGTGGGCTGAAGGGATTCTTGGGCTGGCAGCTCAGTCACTCAAGCCTGTTGTGCTGGCAGCTCACTCACTCACGGCTGGTGGGCTGGCAGTTGACTCATAGCTATTCCTTGAAATTCCATTTCAAGCAGGGTGCAAGGCCACCAAATTCAAGTGCAGTTTCTTACCACTTCAAGCAAGATGCAAAGCCACCAAGTTCAAGTGCAGTTTCATACCATTTCAAGCAGGGTTCAAGGCCACTAAAGACAGCGAGTCATGACCTCTCCCTCCTCCACCTTGCAGAGACTGAGTCACACCCACACTTCTGGGTTTTAAAGTCCCTCCCCTTCCCACCAGAAGGGGCGTGGCCTTCATGGCGTGATTGACAGGAGAGAGAATCTCAACATTTTTAAAACACTAATAACTCCTTTATTTTTCATTGATGGGAAAAATCCTCAACACCTGATGAGCGGAGGGGGGCTGAGTAGGATGGCCAAAAATCACTGCCGTTCGTGGTAGCGTTTTTTCTATAATCAATATAAAAGCGCAAACAGGAAGTGGTCAAGATTAGACTTTTAATTATATGGAAGGCAAGGCAACTTTAATTAGGCAAGGCAACTTCCAAACCAAAGTTGGCATTTCCAAACCAAAGTCAACATAGCTTTAGCATTTCCAAACCAAACGCAACACAGCTTTAGCATTTCCAAACCAAAGGCAACACAGCTTTAGCATTCCCAAACTATATTTTCAAACCACATTAAGGACACTGA
Source organism: Okamejei kenojei (assembly GCA_035221665.1). Classification (NCBI taxonomy): domain Eukaryota; kingdom Metazoa; phylum Chordata; class Chondrichthyes; order Rajiformes; family Rajidae; genus Okamejei; species Okamejei kenojei. Next base: position 25,722,033 of record CM069148.1, on the reverse strand, counting down.
CAGGTCAGTAAAAAAACACTCACAGTTTAGTAGACATGTCTTCAGTGTTATTACAGCTCAGACTGAGAGATGTAACCCTCTCGCTCCCCCATCTTGCAGAGACTGACTGAGGCACTCAACACTTCCGGGTTTTATAGTCCCTCCGGAAGGGGCATGGCCTTCAGGAGAGAGAATCTCAATATTTTTTAAACACTAATAACTCTTTTATTTTTCATCGATGGGAAAAATACTCTTGTCCTGCGCAGTGGAGGGGGACACCGAGTAAGATGGCCAAAAATCACAGCCGTAAGTGGCAGCGTTTTTTCTAAAATCAATATACAGAACATTGGTCAAGATCAGACTTTTATAAAAAAATATTCTTAACCAGACTTCAATCTGCACCTTGTCCAAAACCATATATTTTCTATAAAACAGTGACCAGAATTGCACAGAATATTTCAATGGCAGACACAAAATGCTGAAGTAACTCAGCGGGACAGGCAGCATCTCTTGAGAGAAGGAAAGGGTGACGTTTCGGGTCGAGACCCTTCTTCAGACTGATGTTAGGGGAGTAAGCGGATCAGAGATAGAATATAGTCGGAGACTGCAAGACTGGTGGGAGAACTGGGAAGGGGGAGGGGATGGAGAGAGAGGGAAAGCAAGGAAAACTTCTATTTGAAGTTAGAGAAGTCAATGTTCATACTGCTGGGGTGTAAGCTATCAATACCAACTAAATACAGAATATTCCAAATGCAGCCTAACCGAAGTCCTATAAAGCTGCAACATAACTTCCTGACTCTTATACTCAATGCTCTGCTGATGAAGGCAATCACCTCATATGCCTTATTTATCACCTTGACAACTTGTGTGCCATTCATTGCCCACCCGTAACTGAGAAGGGTGCATTGTTTTCTGATTGATGTATTAGCAAGTTGAAATGGTGTGTGAAAGGGAACATGTGATCTTATTGTTTCCTCAAACACGCTGCCCATGTCCTTCTATGTGGTAGAGGTTGCAGGTTTGCCAGGTGCTTCTCAGAACCCTTGGTGATTTGCTACAATGCGGTTTATAAATATCACACTGTGGACAGAGCAACTGTTGGATGGGGTGCAAATTAAGTAGGCTGCCTTGTCGTGGATGGTGCTGAGGTTTTTGAGTATTGTTGCCACTGCATTCATCCAAGCAGCGCACCACTTTTCCTTTTTGCTTCTAGCTTCCGTTCTGCAGGAGATGAAAAAGATTTGGGATGGCATGTGGAGAGTCCTTCACTGCAGGGTACCTAGCCGCTGATCTGCTACTACTCCCACTGTATACGTGTGGATTTTCCAGTTGGGTTTCTGGTAAATGGGAGTCCAGAGGAGATTGATTGTAGATTAAGTGTCATTCCATTTAATGCCATGTTCAACAGGTTGGATCTTCTTTCCTTTAGTTTAATTTAGCGACGCAATGTGTAAACAGGCCGTTCGGCGACCGAATCTGCGCCGACCAGCAATCCCCGCACACTAACACTATTCTACACACAAGGGACAATTTACAATTTTACTGAAGCCAGTTAAACTACAAACCTCTACCTCTTTGGAATGTGAGAGGAAACTGCAGCACCCGGAGAAAACCCACGTGGCCACGGGAAGAACGTACCAACATGTACAGACAGCACCCGTAGACAGGATCAAACTTGGGCCTCAGGGGCTGTAAGGCAGCAACTCTACCGTCATGTCACCTCCATTGGTAAGTGGTAGTCCCCAAGAGGTTGATTGTGGCAGACTCAGTGTCACTCCATTTAACACCACGTTCAACAGGTTGGATCTTCTTTCCTTTTGAAAAAGTTATTATTAGCTTGCATCTGCACGGCACATTTGATACTTGCCATCTATCAGTCCACAGCTAAATTTTGACCCAATCTTTCTGCAAACAGTCTTTATTATCTGGGGAATATCTAACAAATTTAAACTTTGTGCAATGACCAGAAAACATCCCCATTTCTAGCCTTAAACTGCTGGAATTGCCATTGATGAAGTAAATGAAGATGGTAGAGCCCATGATACTTCTCTGTGGAATTCTGCAGTAATGTGCTGGGGCTGACATGTCAAAACTACAATCACAACATCCTTCTGAATGTGCTACCAATTATTGGGAAATTATCCATCAATTACCAATGATTTCCATTTTAGCAAGGATTGTCAGTCTCATGTCCCACTGAAACTCAGATCTTTTGTCCATGTTTGGACCCAGAGTGTGATGAGCGTCTAGTGTTGTGGTTCTGTATGATGGTTAATTCTACACTATCATTGACAGATGTATTTGTGACTCACAGATTGCTTGGTGCAGGATAATTGCACATCTCAATCATGAGTGCAGGCATGTGACTAACCGGCATGTTCACAAAAATTACAAGTTAGGATCTGAAATTTCACTTACATGGCATAACATTCAACAAGCGTGAAGAAGAAAGCAGATGCTTTAACACAATTGTGCGGCAGATGTTTTAACACAATTTGAATTTAAGACATCATGGCTAGGATGCTGCATTTGGATAGCACTAAGGAAAGTTTATCAATATACAGCAGACCGTTCTAAATAACCTCTCTTTCAATAGACTAAAAACAGAGGTTTTCCAAAGCAGTTATTCCATTCAAGACTTTTGTGTTTGTGAATACATATGTGGAAACCCCAAAGTTGATGGCATTTATTTGTGGGTATAGAAACATAGAAACATTGAAAATAGGTGCAGGAGGGGGCCATTCGGCCCTTCGAGCCAGTACCACCATTCATTGCGATCATGGCTGATCGTCCCCAATCAATAACCTGTGCCTGCCTTCTCCCTGTATCCCTTGATTCCACAAGCCCCTGGAGCTCTATCTAACTCTTTCTTAAATCCATCCAGTGATTTGGCCTCCACTGACCTCTGTGGCAGGAAATTCCACAAATTCACAACTCTCTGGGTGAAAAGGCTTTATCTCACCTCAGTCTTAAATGGCCTCCCCGTTATTCTAAGACTGTGGCCCCTGGTTCTGGCCTGATATCCTTGCATTTCTCTACCATAATTATGTTTGTTGGATCAATGGGAAAATGGTATTGTATATTTCAATGATTCTGTGTTATTTTTTAAAGTCTTGGTTGAGGAATTAATATTGTCCAGAAGAAGACATTTCTTCTTAGAGCCATCTGAGTGAAAACGTTGCCCCTCAGGTTCATGTTCATCTTGTCCCTCCCATGTTAAACAAATGTCCTCTTGATTTTGATTCCACTTCCCTGGGTAAAAGACTGCGCATTCACCCGATCTATTTCCCATGATTTTTAAATACCTCTCTAAGATCACCCCTTGGTCTCTTGCGCTCCAAGGAATAAAGTCACAGCCTGCCCAACCTCTCTCCAAGGCTAAGGTCCTCAAGTCTTAACATCTTCTCCTTCAAATGGTAACATGGAACCTGAAGCATTATCGGAATAGGAAGGTGTGCTGAAGGTTTAAAGGCTCAGTTAAAGATGAAGTAACTCTTCTCTCTATGTAGGACTTCCTTGGCACTGCAATAAACCGCCTTGATTATGTGCTCAGAACATGAAGCAAGGCTTGAACCCATAACTTCAAAAAATAACAAAGCTCATACTTTGTTCTTAAGTCTTTTGAAAGAATAGCTGTTCCTGTCCAGTGAAAGCTATAGATGGGACGGTCTCACTTTATCTTTCAGAATCTAAAAGGTCCGCATTACCGTGCAATATTTTATTTGTGCCACATTTCATAACTATACAACGATAGTCACATTTGTCACATTGCCTCACCTCCACATTCTGAAACCGTACGTGCACCGGCTGATTTTTGGTTCCCTTGGCTCTCAGGATTTGGGCAGAGCTCACATGAAAGCTGTCCTTCTTCATCTTGATATGTACCAGCAGGACATAATGTACACCTCTCATGCTCACCATCGTAGTATGTGCCAGCACCACAACTAACTAGCAAGAGATTACAGGGAACAGTCACCACATAGATGAAAGAGAACATGTTTTAGGCTTTAACATGATAATATATACACTCTAATTCGAGCTTTAGTATAATAATCCTGACTTGAAAAACATAAACGTTGTTTTTGTGTAGGATGGAACTGCAGATGCTGGTTTACACCGAAGATAGATGCAAAGTGCTGGAGTAACTCAGTGGGATTGGCAGCATCTCTGGAGAGAAGGAATGGGTGATGTTTTGGATCGAGACCCTTCTTCAGACTGTAGACCATCTTCCTTCTCTCCAGAGATGCTGCCTGTCCTGCTGAGTTACTCCAGCATTTTGTGTCTATAAACATTGTTTGTATTGAGCTATGTAGAAAATGCTGGAAGAGAACTTCAGCAGACTAAGAGACACCAGCAAAAGTAATAGCAAACAGATTTATATCTGCTTTGCATAGAATATCAAATGCATTTTTGAAATTTCATGCTGATTTTGAGTGTGTTTTTATCTCAATTTAATATGAATGTACAACTTATTATATGTTGAATGTTGTACTGCGGTGAGACATTTTAACAGTTTAATGCAATTCGTGTTAGTTGTGTGTGAATATTAATATTTGGATAATAACAGAGAAAATCTTATTTTATGTAACTGGCCAATTTATTATTTCAGCTGCATTGTCATCCGAACTGGATGGCAGTATGTTGCTCAATGCCATTTACTCTCGCTGCTTACTGATTTATTTTCAGCTAGCCAGAATGTTTTTGTTTTAGTTTAGTTTAGTTTAGAGATACAGCGCTGAAACAGGCCCTTCGGCCCACTGAGACCGCACCGACCAGCGATCCCCAAACATTAATACTGTCCACACACACTAGGGACAATGTTACATTTATACCAAGCCAATTGATCTACAAACCTGTACGTCTTTGGAGTGTGGGAGGAAACCAAAGATCTCGAAGAAAATCCACACAGGTCATGGGAAGAACGTACAAATTCCGTACAGACAAGCACCTGCACGCAGGTACGAAGCCAGGTCTCTGGCGCCATGAGGCAGTAGCTCTACCGCTGCTATATTTTTATTATATGAGTTATATTTATTATATTAAGAGTTATATTTTTAATATTCCATAAATTGAAAACATTTGTTTGTTTTTCATTTTATCACCATGATATTCTTTTGATGAATATTTTTTATTAGTTGTAAATACATATTAATAAAAATACTTACTAGATACATTCATAATATTATTAATATTAATATTAACATTTAAGACTTTATGTTTCTATACATTTTTTTTATTTTTTTTTATAAAGTAACCATATAACCATATAACCATATAACAATTACAGCACGGAAACAGGCCCTCTCGGCCCTTCCAGTCTGTGCCGACCATTTGTTTTCCCCTAGTCCCATCTACCTGCACTCAGACCACACCCCTCCATTCCCTTCACGTCCATATACCTAAGTAGGAAGAGATAGAGAAAAATAATATAGAGAATAAGGAAGTGAATGGAGTATTAATCAATTATCCATCGTTGGAGATATAACCATGATTTATTATACGTAATTCTTCACCCATTCTATTATTCAGGCCTCTGTCAAGCCTTCGCACTGAGCCACTTTGACCCTGTAAATATTCAATATATGGAGACCATATCCCTCTGAAGCGATCCAACCTGTCCATTAGGACAAGCCTCAATCTTTCCAGATGGAGTGTCTCCGACATTTCTGTATTCCACATTTTGATTCAGTTCAAATTGAAAACATTTGAACTGAATTTTATTTCATCCCCCTTGGAGACTTGTAATGTCATAAAACATTTTGAATATGACATGGTAACAGCGACATCACTGCCATTCCACACAGTTAATAGCACCATGGAGTAGGCATGGTTCATGGATATGAGTGTACTAAGTCATGCTGTAAAGTAACAGGATGTGAACTCACACCCACAAATAATGATGTACACGTTCCTGTGATCCATGACAAACTGTCGAGCAGGAGGCACCATGCATGCTCAACATTTTTACACAAGGTCATAAAAAACAACTGGTAGATGAGAAACACTGAATCATTCCCATCCATATTCACGCTTGCTGAGTCAAATGACATGATAGAAACCATGGAGACAGTTGTCTCTGTGGGGAAAAGAAGTTGCAAGTTGTAGAAGTACATCTGCAATTTTGGTTTATCTTGGTGGCATACCTACTTTTCCCTCACTGTCTATCTCCAATAGCTTGGAATATGTAGTATTTTGTGTTTCACCAGCATCTCTGTGCTGTAACAAGTCAAAAACCTGCTAACCCACCTAATTATATACGATTAACAAATGCACTTAGTCCCTTCAACCAAGTCATTAATATAGATTATAAATTGTTGAGAACCCAGCATGGGATGTCTGTGGAACCACGCTTATTACCGATTGTCAAGCTGAAAATAACCCATCTATCCCCACACTGTTTTCTGTTACTCAGTCACTATATTGCATGGCACTATATTATTCCCGAACTGGCATGCTCTTATTTGCGCAGTAACCTTTTACGTGTGCTTTTTGATAATAAGGTACAACATTTCACTGATGTGATTTAATAGCATGATTTAAATGTTTTAACTATAAAATGTGGAGATTAACCTGACGTCCATCACTCACCTCCACCTCTGGTTTCTTATCACCAAAACAATCATGTTAATTGACTTTTGCAAATTAAAATAAACATCACTTTTTGGCAATTATCTGCAACTCAGCTGCAATTTCCATGAAGTTCTTCCTGCCATTAAGACAAGGTCTTATTAAGAGATTCATTACAATATGTAACAATGTCAGAAGGGTATAGAAATCAGTGTACGAATATCAATGCTAGTCTCCTCGAAAGTAGATCATTCAGCCCATTGATTCTATGCCAATTCTTAGAGCAATCCATTCCCCATTTATTACCCCTAAACCTATTCACTTCCACATGCCAATCAATTTCCCATCCACCGAAATTAGGGATAATTTACACTCGCCAATCAATCGATCAACTATTACCTTAGGTTGTGGGAAGAAACAAGAACAACCTCAGTGACAAGAAGAATGTACAAGTTCCACACAGAGAACACCAGGTGTCAGGATCTAACCCAGATTGTTGGAGCTGTTTATCCAGTTTGTCCAGGCCAACTGGACGTTATTGTCGAAAAAGGCTTCTAATTTAATCTGGGATCTTTTTCAAAAAGTTAAAGTTAATGCTTGCACAAATAATATTTTTGTACTTTTTTTTGCTGACTTCTTTATGATTTTTAGTAACAGTGATATTAGAATCCCAAGGGATTCTATTTCCTTTGGTGTTATTTGAAATGATAGACTTTTTCCCTTGATATATTCATAAAATCTCTTTGGATTCTCCTTAATCTTGTCAGAGCCATCTCATGCTCCCTTTTTGCCCTCCTAATTTCCTTCTTAAGTTTGCTCCTCCATCCCCTACACTCATCCAGGGATACACTTGATTCCAGCTTGATTACACCTGACCCATGCCTCCTTCTTTTTCCTGACAGCCTCAATTTCCCTCGTACTCAACAGTGCTTTACACTTTCCTTACCTGCTCCACTATAATGAGAACATGCATATCTTGTACTTTCACTATGACTCTTTAAAATCTCTTCCCACTTTCCCGGCTCTCTTTTGCCCGCAAACAACTTAATCCAATCAATTTCGTAGTTTCTTGCCTCATTCCATCAAAATTGGCCTTGCCCCAATTTAGAATGCTAACTTGAGGACCATGAATATCCTTATTCATGACTATTTTAAAACTAATAGAACTGCTTTGCGGGTTCAAAAGACTCACCCACTCTTGCTTCAGTCACTTGCCCTGCCCAATGCCTAAGAGCAAGACCCAAAGTGCTAGAGTAACTCAGTGGGTCAGGTGTCTGTGGTGGGACTGCACAGACGTTTCAGTTTTCTGGAATTGCTCATTACGTTGCCTAAATCGTTTGCGATTTCTGCAGTGGGTGGAGAACTTTAAATCTGCTCATTTTAAGCAAGTATAATTCAAAAATTCACCTTGACAGGTTGACACATAAAATGGTGTTGTTTACTGAACATTGAACAGCAGCTTGAAGAGGGAGATGCAATTACAAACACATTAAACCTGTGTTTGATGTGCCACTCTGTTGACAACTTCACAATAGCAGTATCCTTTTGCCAGCTTTACCATTAATACGCTTTGCATGATATGATGTTATTGTGCAGGGGACAATGTTGACTGGCAACATTGGTCAGTTGCAAATGAAGAGTTAGTCACTGCCAGCCAACTGCCATGACTCAAAAACTCTAGAAATATTTCTTCAGATTTAATTGTTATTTGATATTACAAAATGTATTTCTCTTCGACTTTGCCCGCCTTTTTTCTTCTACTTAATAAGACCCTTCTTTTGCTCATTTCTTGTGCATAGTTTCACAATGAATGGACCCACTCCAGATTACTTCATCAGGCCTTTGTCACTGTCCTTTCAGTCTGATTTACGGTGATACACAGTGATACATAGCTTAAACACTCAAGAGCCAGATGCCCTACCTTCCTCTCTGCATCTCCCTCACAAACCAATGTAAAATAGTAAGATTAAACAAGAACTTACCAGTTCGAAGTTTTGATCGTTATTTTATGAGGAGTTACGATGAGGGATTACGTGAAGAGCCCGCCTCACGCTGGCAACGGCATACTTCAAAGCAGCGGCATGAAAAACACAGAACACCAAAAGCCGGAGTAACATAGTAAGGCTCATAAAAGACTCAGAACTACCATTTGATCATTTATTTTATGAGGGTGGGAGCGGAGGGCACGTAATCCCTCATCGTAACTCCTCATAAAATAACGATCAAACTTCGAACTGGTAAGTTCTTGTTTAATCTTACTATTTTACTTCGGAGTCACGTGAGTGACTACGTGAAGATTTTAAAGCTTTCTGTGTTTTTTATGTCGTAGAATCAATCCGTACGACAGTCCGGCTAAGTAAACACATACATGAGAAACCAGACTAATGTTAGATCATTTCACAATTAACTTTTTAATGGTTTAAAGACCATATAATAACCCTCCTTATATCTGAGGGAAAATGATTACAAGTGATAAAAGATAGAAGTGACTACACCATTGATTATAGCAATTAATAGTAAACAAAGCAGGTGATTATAGTGCTCCCAACACCGCGTGTCCCAAAGCTTGTCATAGTGTGAACAGGTTTATTGTAGAACTTTGAGAAAGTTTCTTCTTTACTCCACCCTGCGACTTTTAAAATATGCTCGAGGGGTACGTCCCGCCCCTTCGCCGCGGACGTAGCTGCCGCCCTGGTGGAGTGAGATTTGAACACATCAGTGTCTACTCCCGCTAAAACCAACACCTGTTTCAACCATTTTGAGATAGTTTGAACTGAAGCTTTTGTGTGTGGTTTTTTGTGCGTAACCATTAACGCTTTTTCATTTCCTCGAAGGGTGTCAGTAACTTTAATATATTCGTTCAAATGTTTAACCACACACAAAGTAGGATCAATATGATAAGCTTGAAAGGTTACCTTTGTTCCAGATCTCCCTGGTCTGCTTTGTTTGATTAACTCGTAAACATAGAACACAACATTATCTGTAGTCACATGCATACAGTCTAAACGCAACATTTGTAAAGTTTGCACTCTTTGAGCTGAGACCAGTGACATTAACATGACTAATTTCAATGTCAATCTTTCCAATGTCAACCCTTCAATTGGAGTCCATTGTCTAAGTAGCGTAAGTACAATGCTCACATCCCAAATCTCTGTGTATCTTGGTTTGGGTGGATTAATATTAAAGATTCCTTTCATGAATCTAGATATTAATGGATGCGACCCAATTGATCTCTGATCAGTCATAAGCCCTAAATAGGACGACAAAGCACTGCGTGCAGTGTTTTATGGCACTGTAACTTAAATGTTGCTGAAAATGCAAATTGGCAAGGAATTCCAAAACATTTACAATATTTACAGTATCATAAGAAATATTTGACTGTGTGCAAAAGTCTTCCCATTTCTTAATATGTGTCATATATTGCTTTTGTGTGCTATTGCGCCATGATGCAACCATAACTTTCATAGTTTGGTCCGACAATCCCAGCTCCTGTAGTGGTCTGGTCAAAACCTGCAGATTAACAAATTCATATATGCATACAATGGGTAAATCTCTTTAGTTTACCGATTAGTCAAGATATCACTACAGTTAGGAATCGACATATATGGTTCTTTAATCATATTCAGCATTACTGGGAACCAAGGTTGAGTTGGCCAATTTGGAACTACCAACAATCCAGAAGCAGAATCTTGTTCTATCTTCTTCAAGCATCTCTGAATCAAAGCAAATGGTGGAAAAGCATAAAAGAACATCTTTCCCCAGTGTAATGAAAAAGCATCTACTGCTACTGCATCTGGATCATGTTCCCAAGACACATAAGTAGGCAACTGATGATTAAGCCTAGATGCAAACAAATCTATTTCTGGCAACCCAAATTGATTTACAATATTCTTAAATATTGCTGGCTTAAGCATCCATTCCGTATTATCTTTAAAAATCCTGGACCTTTCATCTGCTACCACATTGTCCTTACCCGGAATGTAGCTTGCTGAAATCCATATTTGGCGACCAATACACCATTGCCATATCTCATTGGCCAGAGAATCACATGATACTGACCTAACTCCCCCCATGTGATTAATGTATGCAACAGCCGTCTTATTGTCTAATTGTATTAAACACATGTAGACCCTGTTTAGCACAACAATATGCTTTAAGTCCATAAAAAGCACCCAATAACTCCAAATAGTTAATACCATAAACCTGAAGAAACGCTTCTTCTTGAGCTTTCCATCTACCTCCACAACTGGAGGACGAATCTGTAGCCCCCCATCCGAGAGCACTAGCATCCGTTTGTAAAACCATTTCAGGTTGTTTAATCATGATATTCTTAGCAGCTTGTGGGACATTTTCAACCCACCATTGTAATTCCAACACGGCTTCTTTTGTTAATTGCATAGGCCTGTCAAAGTGCCCTGCCTTCTCCTTAAGAGCCCTTGTTTTGTCCCTTTGAAGATTTTGATAATGTAATGGACCAAATTCCACTGCCGGAAATGCTGCTACCAGTTTCCCAATGGTTTTTTGCCACTTCTCGGATGGAGGGATAAGGTTTGTGAATGAGGTAATTACAAGTCATCAAGATGTCATTGACCTTCTCTGTTGGCAAAGTAACTAACATAGTCACTGAGTTAATTACAAACCCCAAAAAGTTAATTGATTGTGCTGGCTGCAGCTGGGACTTAATTGGATGAATCAAAAACCCTAGCTTTTCAAACAAAGCTTTAGTAACTGAAACTGAGTGCTCAATGGCGGCAGAAATTAATTTGAGCACCTTTTGAAACTTCACTTCTAGGGCTCTCATACTTGGAGTCATAGACGTCCATATCATCGGATTCACCGTAGGCACTTCCAATGAGGCACAATTTCTTGGAGCTTTATATAATTCTGATGTTTCATTCATCACAGAACTGTGAAGTTGGTGAGATACCATATAATTTATGTTTGCAGCTAGGATTTCTTCCATAGCCTCACCACTTCCTTCAGGTATAGCAAAATCTTGTGCTATCCCAGGCACATTAGGCCTTTTTCTTTTTACTTTGTGGTGTGCTTTCAAAAGCCATATAGCCACCAGCAGGGACTGCCTTCTGCAGCCCTAAATCAATTGGGATATCATCCCATGAGACTTCTTCCAGCCCAAATCCTGGGTCCGGAGTATCATATTCCCAACTTGGCCCACAGCCATATTCATCATATTCAAACCCCTCAGGGATTTTTTTGGGATTCATCTGGGTACTCCTGACCCTTGTCTCATTATTGTTTGGAGAACTTTCTCCATATGCTCCATTTTTAGCCACATAGTTTTATTGTCTGGAGGTCTTTCAATATCAGAGTCATCAGAAACCACGGGCCTCTCAGATTTTCTTTTTGCATTTTTTAGGAACATTTTTCCTCCGTGGTCATTATTTCTGGAGAATCTGGAAACTCACTATCGGGTACATCAGCGGCCAACGGTATCGGAACCGGGTCCGCACTAACTTCGCGTCCCGTATTTTTACTTTCACCCCGGGAACATCTTTTTACCCCGCGAAAACTTCTTTCCCGATTTCTCCATTTTTCTTTAATAATCAGTGCTCAATCAGCACGTTAACGTGGCTCTAAATTTTCTTTAGTTTCGTTTTGCTGGAGCCACCCAGCGTAACCTAAAAAACGCCCCGGTGTAACTTCACTTACCTGCGGGCCGTTCCGACCGCTGCCGAGGAGCTGCTCCTTACTGCAGCTCCTCCTCGCGCCGTCAGCGTTGACGTCATGCCGTTGCCAGCGTGAGGCGGGGTCTTCACGTAGTCACTCACGTGACTCCGAAGTAAAATCCCAATGTGTTGGGACAAGACTAACAGGAGGTGACCAAACATAGCTGAATGCAGGTCATTGTATGTTACATTAAACTAGATTGCCTCTAGGACCGACCTGTTGGAGGATAGTGGAGTGCAGCAAGGGCAAGGTTCTTGGTCTTGCCGACGTTGAGTATAAAACCCATCCCCTGAAAAGGATTGATGAATAATCAACGATGCCCTGGAGCTCAGTCCCCAACTGCGCACAAACACGCATCATTCGCATACAGAAGCTCAATTACTGTTTCCTGACCTTGGTTCTGCAATGTAGTCATTGTAGGTTGGACAGTTTCCCATTATTTTTAAGATTAGCTTACACCCATGAGATTTTGTTGGGGTGAGCTGCAATATTGTGAAAAAGAAGAATGATGGAGCTTTGTTTGATACTTTATTACTGATATTGGCTCTGTTGTAATATTGGTTAGAATCACAAAGAAAAACAAACTGCTGGAGTGATGCAGCGGGTCAGGCAGCATCTCCAGAGGGCATGGATAGGCGATGTTTCAGGTTGAGACCCTTCTTCAGAGTGATTGGAATAGGGGTGAGAAAACCAGGAAAGAGGAAGGGTCAGGACAAAGCCTGGCAAGTAATGGGTGGATACCAGTGACGGGATTTTAACTGACAGATGGGTGGACAAATGCTAGCGATGAAAAGGAGACATATACGTGTTCGATAAGGAGAGGGGAAGAGTGAAAAGTAAAGCCAGAGGAAGAGATATAGGTGGAAAGGGATGGGGGGGGGGGGGGCAGGATAGTAGAATTGGGTGCACGCTAGGTTGGAGCACAAGAAACAGAGAGGGGAAAAACAGTGGGGTGGTTGTTACCTAAAATTGAAGAATCCAATGTTCATACCGTCGGGTTGTCAACTATTCACGCGGAATGCACGGTGCTATTCCTCCAGTTTAGAAATATAGAAAAATAGGTGCAGGGGTAGGCCATTCAGCCCTTCGAGCCTGCACGTGGCCACAGTCTGACAACGGATGAAAGGCCGGTATGAGAATGGGAGGTAAAATGGTTAACTGGGAGATGAAGCAAGCCTAGGTGGACTGAGCACGAGGGTTCAGTGGAACAGTCGCCTGATCTATGCTTGGTCTCACCAAAGTAATGGAGGCCACATCAGGAGCTTCAAAAAATGCAGTAGATTATGTCCTGGAAGGCACAGTTACATTGCTTCAATATTCAAGCATATACTGTCAGAAATAATTACTGTTCCACAGGCTAAAAATGGAGCACTTGGTATCCAATAATCTGCTGAATAAAAAACCTTGCACATCTTAAATATCTAATTTAATAAAAAACTCTCTTTGCACTGCAAGGTACAATAGTTTATTGGCTGAGAATATTCAAGTAATAAACAAACTAATTTTTGATATAAAGTGTTGTATCTTTGTTATTGAATGACATGTTTTAATTTAACTTTCAAGATTCGTACATTGTTGGTATGGCTAACATTTATTGCTCTTCAGCTGGCTTTAAGAAGGTTATGATGAACCACATTGTGAAACTCTGCAGTCCTTCTGGTGAATAAAATCCTCCTGCACTGCATTTGGGAACAGAGTTTGAGGATATGGACTGATGAAGGACTGCCATCAAGTCAAGCCGAGTTTATTGTCATTTGCTCAAGTACGGTGAGGTACAGGTGCAATTAAAAGTCTTGCTTGCTGCAGCATCACAGGCATAGACACAAACAAACTCACAACAAAATTAATTATATATAGATTATACATAAGTTGCACAGAAAAATTCTAAAGCAAAGAGAGTGCGAAAAAAAAAATTGAAAAAAAAAGTGATGACTATAACTATGAGTGTCCAAAACATAATTAGAGAAAAAAAAGCAATTCCATGGTAATGCAAGAGGTGGGCTGTGGTGTTCAATTGTCAAGATAGGATTAGGTTGTGTAGATAGTTGTAACTGCTCCTGAACATGGTGGTGTGGGACTTCAAAACTCTCTGCCTCCTGCCCGATGAGAAGAGAGAATGGCCTGAATGGTGGGGATCGTGGATGACAGATGCCACCTTCTTGAGGCAGCACCACATATTGGTGCTGTTGATGGAGGGGAGGTCAGTGCCCGTGATCGACCAGGTTGAGCTCACCACTCTGCAGTCTCTTGCATTCCCTGTGTGTTGGAATTGCCATTTCTGGCCATGATTAACCAGTCAGGATACTTCTTACAATATAACAGTTAAAGTTTGTTAGACTATTCAGAGACATGCCGGATCGCTTTAAACTTCTCAGAAAGTTGAAACAGTCGATGGTGCTTTCATCTTAAATTGCCTTTGTTCTTGTTGACAGAGGTTGTGTTTTTGGCAGGTGTTTTTGGAGTAGTCTTTCTCAATAGCTGCCATGCGTCTTACAGATGGCACGACTGTGCCTTGGCGGTGGAGAGCGTAAATGCCAGTGAAGTGAATTGCATTGTCCTGGATTACATTGAGCTTCCTTAGAATTGGTGGCATTGCACTCGTTCAGGAAAGTGGAGATATAGTATACCAGCATTCTCCTTGCAGATGGTGGAAAGGCTTGAGGATGATTATTCACTTCCCACTGGTTAGCCAGTTTCTGACCTGCTTTTTTAACCACAGTATTTATGCATCTGGTCCAGTTGAGTTTTTGGTCACTGAAGATCACAGGATATTTGTGATCAGGAATGCAGAGATGGAATGCCAATGAATGTCCAGGGTAGGCTATTACACTTTCCACTGCTGGAGATGATCACTGTCAAACACTTTTGTGGTGTAAAATCTCTCTACCACTGATCACCCCATGTCAAAATAATATCTAGATCTTGTTGCATGCACGTATGCTTCATTTGCTGAGGAATTGCTTACAGATCTGTGCATTTGCATTAATCAGCAAACATTCCCCCATCTGACTTTATGATGGTCATTAATGGACCTCCAGTAATATTCTTGGGATAGGATTAACTTTTGACAAGCGCAACAGCTCTCCACTGTATGAGGTATAATTGCAACCACTGGGGTGTTTTCCTGAGATACCCACTGATTTCAAGTTTCACCAGAACACCTTATGCTGCACTCTGTCCAATGCTGGTGAATATCAAACTCACTCACACCTCGCCTCTAAAACCTAGACCAAAGCAGTGATGAGCTGCAAAACCTAAACTGGGCATGGATGAGTAGGTGCTGCTTGGTCACGCAAGCGGCTAGACCTTCCATCGTTTTGCTGACAGTTGAGAGATGACAGATTAGGTAATTAGCTGGATTGCATTTCGGCGGGACTTTTGCCAGCCGTCTTTTACCTTCCTGTTCATCGCGGGAGTGAATTTCAGACTGTGTGTGTGTGTGTGTGTGTGTGTGTGTGTGTGTGTGTGTGTGTGTGTGTGTGTGTGTGTGTGTGTGTGTGTGTGCGCGTGTGGTTTCATCGCTGACGGGCGATCCAGCTCGAGGTTTTTCAGGCGAGTGCCCTCGACCTTGAAGGTCGAAGACAGTCGCTGAAAAGTGGCGTTAGTGGGACAGGCCCTTTAACAAGCACATGATAAGTAGGCTTTATTTGGTCGTCAAAATCCTTACAATTTAACCAACTTCATCATTTTTCTCATAGCACATCCAAAATCTCAGTAGTAGCTACAATTGTGCAGTTGTATAACACAACATTTCACTTCTGCTATTTATACTGGTATCTGAAACTCTTGTGGTCATTTCAGGTGTAAAGTTCTGCAGTTTAGGTTACAGTTAAACCTTAATAAAATTCAGCTGCATAACCACAAACATAAAATCTTCAACAAACCAGTGAAATTGAGCAGCCCAATAGAATGCATAGTTCATTTTCCTTATTTCCATTTAATAAAATAATTTATTTATACATTAAATATTTGCAAACTGGATTAGTGTTATTTATCCTGTTCATCACAAAAAAGGCAATTTTGATGGATGCCTTTTTCCTGGAAGTAACCATTGTAATCACTGAAATTAGCCTAAAAATCCTATGATAGGCATATTCCAGCCAGTTAAATCGTATACTGAATGGCTTTAGAATTAAACACAAACATTTTAAACATGTCTGTGCATTTTGGAAAGAAGGAGGATTTAGAAAAGGCTTCCCTGATCTGGACCAAAACAGTTTGCAATTTTGCCCCGAGTTTGTATCCAGAGTAAGAGGCCTGTCACACTTAGGCGATTTTTTTGGCGTCAGCCAGAAAATAAGCAATCGCCTCGGTCTTGGGGTGATGCCTATATTGTCGTGAGTTGTCTCCTCAAGTGTCGTAACATTTTTCTTGTCGCCACTGGATTTTGAAATGTTCAAAACCTTTTGGCAACCGTGGGCTTGACAGTTGTCTGTCTTCTCCTGTCGTAGGTGCTGTCGTAGGTTGACGCCAGGATGACGCCAGATGACGTTGGTTGTCACCGGTGATGACCTCGGTGAATTTCATTGGCGACAACCTACGTCATCCTACGTCAACCGGCGACAGTACCGGCGTCAGGAGAAGTCTTCAGTTGTCTTCATTTGTCGCTGACAGGGTCGTAGCTTGTTGCGGGTGGAGGTAGGCTAACTTCGGTTGTCGTAGGTTGTCGCCTGTGTGGTCGAAGGTTGCCTTAGGTGTCGTCGTGGTTGTTGGTGGACGTCCCAAGTCGCGAGGAATTGTGTCGCCGGTTGATGTAGCTTGTTGTAGCTTGATGTGGTAAATTGTCGTAGATATTGCCGTAGGGTGGGTCCATTTCGGCGTCCCGCTACGACTGTGGCTGTCGCCGGCAGTCGGCTAAAAAGAAAATCGCCTACGTGGGACAGGCCCTTTAATTGTCTAGCTTGTTCCAGAAACACTGAACATAAATCGTCACCAAGGATGGTAGAATGAACACATTTAGATGGTTTCACCAATTATATCACTGGCATCATCTAGTGGAAACTCAACCTCTTATCTGTTTAATGTCTCAGCCACATTCTGCAGATAGAATTGTTTTATGTTTCTGCATTGCAAAATGTAAAATCTTTAAAAATGCTTTTTGAATGTTTGTAGCAATTTGAATCCATTTAAGAATATCTATAGAAGTTGAAATCTTTGGTACTAAAGCTTTATTTAACATCTATTGAACAAACTCACCAGCAACAAAGTACACATTTGAAAGGTGGCTCAAACAGCACACAGCTCCGCCTCTTTTACTGCAATTAAGCAGGGCTTTGGCTAACACTTTTGTTGGTGGGAGCTTCTCTGCTTCTAAAGAGGATAACAAGATGGCACTCATGGGGAAAAAAAAGATCATTCCATGAATAAGATAATTAGCTCTTGAGATAGATTTATACTGCTTCCAAATTACAATCAAATCCTATCACCATGACAACAAGAGATGGTGGCAACATTCATCTTGTATTAACCATCTTCCAATGGCAGTAAACATCCACAAAAAGCAAGGATAAACTGTAGAATTGACAAAAGGATGACGTCCTGTAAAATAATGCAACACACCAAAGGGAAGTTGTGAAAAATAATTTTGAATAATTGTCAATATATTACAAATTTGCAAAGAAATCAGTGAAAAGTATCTCCTGTTCGCCACATTTTATTAGCAATACATAATGACATTCAATGCAACAGGTACAACTGAAGATCCATGAACTGGAGGAACAGATCTGATATTCATCCAGTAAGGTTCCTATTGAGGCTACTAATGACATTTAAATAATTGACAAACAAAAGTTCATAGCAATAGTCAGGTCCATATGTTTCTTACCAACACAGTCTTTTTTATTCCAATGTAATTTATAGCCAGGTTGACAATAGCATTCGTAACTCCCCACTGTGTTTACACATATGTGTTCACAGCCTCCACCGTTGATGCTGCACTCATCAACATCTAAAAACACAAACAAAATATTTACAACCAAAAATGTTTTAAAACGTACACAGAATTACCAAAAAGGTTTTGTACCATTTCCCTTTATAGCTCAGATTGAATATAGTCAGTTGTAATATATATAGATCAGATGTTTTGATTGATCTCAGCAGAAATAAAGATTGCATATTTAGCCTCAGCAGGAGAGAAAAAAATTGGAAAAATGTTCGAGAACACATGTTATAGTAACAGGAGGTGGTACGGCAAAATGATGATCTAATTAACAGTGTGCAGAAAGTAGTCATGGCACAGGACAATCCAGAAGTTCAAGTAAAGAACTTGGCCTAGATTTAGGTATATTATTGCCACGTGTACCAAGGTACAGTGGGAAGCTTTGTTTTGCACAGTATCTAACTAGATCAGGTAATATTATATGCACGTTTTCAATCCTCTATACCTGTTGCCCATAGGGAGAAGGAGGAATGAACGGGGTGGGACACGTCTTTGATAATGTTGGATGCATTACCGAATCAGTACTAGTGATTCCCATTATTCATTTCATCTTTTTGGAAAACATGTTTCCTCATCGATAATAATGTGGTGAATAATAAAGAAATGAAAATCGAAACTCTGAAGAATCTCCCATTAAATATTCATGGTGACTTACCTCCACAATGCGTTAGTCCATACAAGGTATATCCTTTCTTACAAACGCACTCAAAATGTCCAGGGTAGTTGACACAAAGGTGATCACATGTTCTTTCAAAGAAGCATTCATCAATATCTGCAATTGGGAATAGGTGTATTTCATCAATTCCCAATCCATTCAATTGCAATCCACTAAACTAGAAAACAAAAGACCCAACTCACCATACATGCTTGGTCAGTATTTATAATATATGACAATGACTAATGTCAACCATCCTGTAATGGTCAGCAGTTATGTGAATATCTCAACCCAAGTGCCAGAAATTGCCACAACACAAGGATAAAGCAACTGTAGACCTTCAAACCGGGTGGCCTTTGCTGTATTTGTTTCTATGTATTTCTACCTCATTGTGTTTAATTTCCCGTGTTTCAATCTGGTTCCAACAGGAACATAGAACCATTCAAATGAAAGTGAAAGTTAAAATCAATGAAGAGGATAAGATTCAATTTGATTTGCAGAGCACTAGATAAATGATTAACCCATCAAAAATTCAAGAGGAATTTACAAAGAAAATTGGTACCACTAAACACTTGTCAAAAGTCGGTTTAATCAATATGTTTGAATGGGATAAACAACAAAATGTATCTGCTAAATTTTCTAGTCAGGAAATCTCCACTTCCTGAAATGCAATTTCAGAAGTCAAATAGTAAGATTAAATGAGAACTTACCAGTTCGAAGTTTGATCGTTATTTTATGAGGAGTAACGATGAGGGATTACGTGAAGAAGCCCCGCCTGGCGCATGATCAGCATACTTCAAAGCAGCGGCATGAAAAACACAGAACATAATAGCCGGAGTAAGATAGTAAGGCTCAACATAGATTTAGAACTACCAGATGATCATTTATTTTATGAGGGTCGGGAGTGGAGGGCACGTTACTCCTCATAAAATAACGATCAAACTTCGAACTGGTAAGTTCTCGTTTAATCTTACTATTTTACTTCGGAGTCACGTGAGTGACTACGTGAAGATTTTGTAGCTCTGTGTTTTTTATGTCGTAGACTCATTCCATACGACACTCTGGCTCAATCAACACAGTAATGAGCAAATAACACATTTTTTCCCAAACTTTGCTTCAGTTTATGTGATAAGTTTTTTCATTATAAAAGAATGAAAGTAATGGCCTTTCTATTGAAAGGCAAATTTATCACCAAAATATCAATTGATAATATAATTTGATAATATAAACAAAGCAACAATTACAGAGAACCCAACACTCCGTGACCAATCCTGACACCATGACTGGTTTGTTGTAACTTTAATATTTATTTTACATCCTCCTACGGCCTTGAATCTTTGCTCGAGCGACCCATCCTGTGCCATTCCTGTGAATGTATCTACCTCCTTAATGGAGTGATTTTCCACATCTCAATGTATAGTTCCATTGAGTCTTAAACATGTTTTAACCATCTAGAATGTAATTATCTAGAACCATCAGTTTTTACTGATACTTAATGTGGTTTTTGTGTATAATAAGTAGTGCTGTCTCACCACTACAGAGACTCTTACCTATTTTAACATATTGAGTCAATGCTGACCCACACACAATTTTTGGCCGACAGGATATGCTTAAATTTTTACCTTGGTTCCAGCACTTCTTGGCCTGCTTTGTTTGGTAAATTCATAAACATATAAGATAATGTAATCTGTAGCCACATGCAATTATATAACGTAACATTTGCAATGTTTGCACTCTTATGCTGATAATAAAGTCGTGAGCATTATTACTTTCAATGTTAATTTTTTGAATCATTGATAGAATTGGTGTCCATTGCCTAAGGCATGTCAGGACTATGCTGATCTCCCAACTTCTGTATTTCAACTTTGGACAGATATATATATATATATGGATGAATTTGTACAACAATAAATTACTGCAACTATGAGTCATCATAACTGGTTCAAACGTCACTCTCAACATTAATGAGAACCATGACAGTCCGGTTTGGGCCACCAAAGCGCCCCTGGCAGCGTCCTGCTACATTTTCATCAGACACTGCCCTATCAGACAGAATGAGGAACATAAAAGAACATCTTTCCTCATGTAATTTAGCGAAATGCATCCACCTCTCCTGCTCCCGGTTTTCCCACGAGAAACATTTGAGCAATCGATGATTTAATCTGGACACAAACAGATTAATGGTAAGTAATCCATATTACTGACAATGTTTTTTCCCATGATTTGTTGCCTGCGACAACATTGTCTCTTCCTTAGAGATAAACAGCTGAACTAAAACATTTTTAAAATACGCCACATCTGGTTACCCAGATAATCACTTGATAATGATCTTACTTGACCCATGTGATTGTTATATGCCACAGCCATGGTATTGTTCACCTGATTGGACATGCACACTTTCATAGTAGAACAATAGGCATTTAATCCATAAAAAGCTCCTGATACTCCAATAATTAATACAAATGTTTGGAAAAAAAAGTTTCTTAGGACACTCCTTTTGCAATTCCCTAGTGTTATTGTCCGTAGTCCCCTAAACAAGGGACATATCAAATATTAACTTGATAAGAATTGATATTATACTTATCTTAGCCCAAATAATCACAGAAGCTATCCATCATCCGAGAATACTTGCTTCAGTTTGCAACGGCCGCTAAGCTTATATGTTTAAAGCAGCTTATGGAACCTTTTCTATCCACCACTTTAATTCTGATAAAGTATCCTTTGGTAATTGCATAGGCCTGTCAAAAAGGCCTGCATACTCTTATAATGCTTGTGTTTTTCCCTTTATTAAGCTTTTTTTTTTTTTTTTTTACTCTTTTACTTAAGTGCCTTCTCGGATGGAGGGACAAAGTTTGTCAACAAAGCAATGAGACATATTTGTAATATTGACATTTCGCTTCTCGGAAAAAAAAAAAATTCCCCCATATGTGCTGAATTACTCCTAACCCCAGAATAGTAATTTAGGAATGTTTATAAATGCCTAAAACATAGTTTTATTGGATGGGTCAGGACCCTTGCCTCTCAACAGGCTTGTAATTGCTGCACTAATTTGGCTGAGCTGACTCCTGATCAACCTTCCAATTTAAAATGTGATCAAGATAAAACCATGACCATGTGTCCTCATTAGTGCAAGTGCTGATCTTCTATCAGTGCAATTACTGTTCCAATAATTGTGTGAACAACCTAGAACTAGGTTTAATACATTAGACAATGTCTTAACTTGCAACAGCTGTCCCATCTAAATTAATTCCAAGCACCTGTAAATATGATAATAAATTGGTACTAAATACCATCCTTCAAGTCTTATAGTAAATGATTAACAATTTGTTAATAACAACTGTTTTTTCAGTGTTGAAGAATGTCTATTTTGATAAAATGTTTTTACACTGTAAAAAGTGTATTTAAAATGATGTCTCATATGGCTTTTACCACCACATCTTCCTTTTCCCTCGGGAAATTTATGATACAAATTTGCTGACCTCTTCTTTATTGGAGATATTTCGGTGCAAACCTAAAATCAATTTTTAGGTTTTCCTATACAGGTGAACCAATTCCTTCTACAAATTTTTGTAGATCCTTTACACATTAAAATAAATCAATCCGTTGTTATGCCATATCATTGATCATAACACACCTGTAATCTCCCACAATTGGAGATTTCATCAACTTCTTCTGTAACAAGTTTTTGCACCTCTTCAAATATACATGAAGCCTTCTCTCCCCAATCATGTGGGTTCACATAAGGCTGTGTTGGATAAATATTTCTTTATCATACTCCTGCCTCTGTTTGATCCATTATCAAATCTTTACATTGGATCATAATTTTGCCAAAGTTTAATGACCAATAGTCTTTCGTTTGTAATCAATGTCTTTGATTTATCCTGAGGCAGGTTTACTCCATAAATAATCAGGAGTTTAACATAACTTGATCTGTATTGACCTGAAAATCTAAAGTGCAAAAAATGGTCTCAATAACAATTACATATGTGTGTGTGTGTGTGTGTGTGTGTGTGTGTGTGTGTGTGTGTGTGTGTGTGTGTGTGTGTGTGTGTGTGTGTGTGTGTGTGTGTGTGTGTGTGTGTGTGTGTGTGTGTGTGTGTATATATTTATATATATTTTTATTATATATTTTTATACCATTGAGCTCCACAAACTAATGGCAATTTGTCTTTTTATTTAAAAAATGTTTTGGTTATTGCACAATGTTTTACTTGTTTTACATAAGTAGTGATGACACGCACCATCTTGAAATTCTTTGAAATCGTATTTCCTTATGTCTCCATATAATTGAGACATGCGTACCATAATCGGATTCACCGTTGGTACCTTAATAAAACATAAATGTTTTATCAATAACTCTGCTGTTTCAACCATAACAGCTTTATGAAGCTGGTGAGAGACCGATTAATGTTGGTTACCATGGTTTCCTTCCATGGCCTCACTCCTTCATTCAGGTATCGTACTTAGTACACCTGTATGTATATTTGTGCTGTGGTGGGTACTTATGACACCATTCCTTCCATGGCCTCACTCCTTCATTCAGATATCGTACTTAGTACACCTGTATGTATATTTGTGCTGTGGTGGGTACTTATGACCAGCCACCACTATAAATGCACCTTCAGGGTCAGTTTTTTCATTTTCTTTTACTGCCCTGGTACTCCTGAGATTTTCCTCAAGGAGACTACCTCCAAATCAATCTGAGGTAGATATTCCCACATTGGTAAATCCCACCATATATATTAGTATATGGAAACCCCTCAGGGTCTGTTTTTGGGAATATTCTGGGCCTTTTTTAAACCCTTTTGGTTGAATTTTTTACTTTTTATTTTTTTTTATTTGGAGTCTTTCTCCATTAATTTATTCTAAGCCATAAAGCTTTTTTGTCTGGAGGCCTTTTTTTAATTTTTTTTTTAGAACTTTTATCATAGCCTCTCTAACTTCTTAAAATTTCTCCTCACTGGAGTTTTTCTCATAGCCAAAAGTTTGTGGAGCAACTAAAGTCTTCCTAACGGTAACTTTAACGGCCACCGGTATCGGAACCGGCTCCGCACTAATCTCCCGTCCCGATCGCTGAGTTTTCCCCCGGGGCGCTTTTTAAACTCCGTTTTTTTTTTGCCCCGGAGTATTTTCTTTTCTTTTTAGTTTTTAAACTCCGTTTTTTTTTCCCTCCCGGAGTATTTTTTTCCTTTTTAACTCCTGGTGGCTCTATACACCAGCCACGGAGTTTGGATATGCCCTGTAAGTAATTCAACTGTACTTACCTGCGGGCCCGTACCTACCGCTGAGAGGAGCTGCGCTCTGCAGCTCTTGCTCTGCCGTCAGCGTCGACGTAATGCCGATCATGCGCCAGGCGGGGCTTCTTCATGTAATCACTCACGTGACTCCGAAGTAAAATCAGAATTGCAGGAGTTTAAACCAGGATACCAGTTCCCGCGACTGAGGCCGCGACAAGTTCCCAGAATGTGGGAATTCCTCGCGACCATGAAGGAGACTCACCAGAGACCACCAGCGAACATGTGGCAACCATGTGGTGAGCATGTGGCGAGCGCAGAGTCTCCTGCACTCGCCTAAAAAGTCACCTAAGTGGGACAGGCCCTTTACGAGGATGTTACCAGGTCTCGAGGGTCTGAGCTATTCAGTAGGGAGAATGAATGAATACTTTATTGTCATTTGTGATATGTCACAGTGAAATTCTTTGCATGGTATGTAATTATCGCCACATAAAGAGCGCATACAGAGTTACAAAGTATCCCGCGCCAGGTCTACCTTTGTTCTTCCCTCCCTCCCCCTCCCTCACAGCGGTCCCCCCACACGGGGTCCCCGATGTCCATTGTTCTCCCCCCCCCCCACCCTCACAGCGGTCCCCGCTCTCCAGGTCCTCCATTGTCCACTGTTCTTCTCTCCCCCCCCCCCCACGGTGCTCCCCCCACGCCGGGTCCTCCGTTGTTCCTTCCCTCGGCAATGGCGTCCTCACTCTGCGTGGTCCGTCCTCGTCCATCGATCAGCGCCCTCATCGACTGCCACACCGACCTCTCCACTATCGCTGCCGGGTCTCATCCTGAGACCTCCACGGCGCAGGCCCAGGCCTCAGTTGACGTTGAGTAGGCTGGGACTGTATTCCTTGGAGCGCAGGAGGATGAGGGATAATCTTATAGAGGTGTAGAAAATCATGAGAGGAATAGATCGGTAGAACACAGAGTCTCTTCCCCAGAATAGGTGAACCGAGAACCATAGGTTTAAGGAAAAAAAATCTAACAGGAATCTGAGGGGCAATGTTTTCACACAAAGGTTGATGGCTGTATGGAACAAGCTGCCAGATGAGGTAGTTGAGGCAGGGACTATTCCAACATTTAAAAAAAAGTTAGACAAGTACATGGATATGACAAGTTTAGAGGGATATGGTGCAAATGTGGGCAGGTGGGACATGTGTAGCTGGGACATGTTGACCGGTGTGGGCAAGTTGGGCCGAAGCGCCTGTTTCCATGCTGTATGCATTTATATGTTTTATGAATTGTCATGAATAGAATGACAATTATCAACACCAAAAATTAAATAAGAAAATAAGAATCGAATAAAGTCTAAATTAAAAATACCGTAGTATTTTAAATGCCAAACTATTAGGCACATTTTAAAATGGTTAGAAATTGATGACAAACCTTTACAAGCTTCCCATCTAGTTGCAGCGTGAATCCAACAGGACAACTGCATCTAACACCAGTAGAGGTTCGATCACAGCCTCCAGTATTAACAGCGCATGTTTCTGTAATAACAGGAGAATCACTTGCGACTAGTTGCTATTATTGTATTTTTATTATTTGAACATTTTTTTTAAATCAGTGATTTACAGCCAATTTTCTATATTATTACTAAATCTCTCATCTTGACTACTTCCGGTCTGTGTTGTAATTAAATTTGCGCAAAAACGATCATGATCCTGCTGTAATTTTTGATAATCATCTTCACTATCTCGAAACCACCCATGTTACTATCATCTGCAAACTTACGAATTATGCCTTGTACATCCAAATTCTAGATATAAACCAGAGCTCCGATCCCTGAGGCACACCACTAGTCACAATCTTCCACCATCACCATCTGCTTCCTTCCATGAAGCTATCCAGTCGGCTTTCTTGTTCTCTAGCCAGTCAGCTAGCTCTCCCTTGATACCATGCAACCTTATCAAAGGCCTCGCTAAATTCCATATGGACGATGTCTACGGCTTTTCGTTTATTTCTTTAAAAAACTCAGATTTATAAGACACGATCTCCCACATACAAAACCATGCTGACTAACCATAATCAGTCCCTCTCCATCCAAATACAAGCGCATACATATACTCTCCAGTAACTTACCCACCACAGATGTTAAGCTTACTAATCTATAGTTCCTAGGCTTTTCAATTCATCCCTCTTAAATAGAGGCACACAATCAGCCATCCTCTAGTCTTCCGATACCTTATCTGTGTCTAATGATGCTTCATATATCTCAGCCAGGGCTCCTGCAACTTATTCTCCAGCTTCCCACAACATCCTCAGATATACTGTATCTGATCAGGCCTAGGGGATTTATCTACATTCATATGCCTGAGAAAGAGCAGCACCTCCTCGGACTTAATACAGACTGTCCTCAAGGCATCTCCATTAACTGTCCCCAAATTCTCCAGTCTTCATGTCTTTCTCCATGGTAAAATAAAGGAGAAATGCACATTGGCCTTGCCCATCTCCTGTTGCTCCACACCACTCCCCAAATCCCAGCTTTCTTCCTCCTCCCCTCTACAATGTCTGAATTTTTGAATCAGTCAGTCTGAAGAAGAGTCACAACCCGATACATCACCGATCCATGTTCTCCAGAGATGATGTTGACCCGCTCAATTACTCCAATACTTTATGTCTTTTTTTGTAAACCAGCCTTTGCAGTTCCTTGTTTCTACTGTTTCCACATGTAGATGACGGCTTTTGTTTCTAAAGGGTCTCTCTGCAGTTACCCTACTCCTATTAATGTGCATAACATCTCTTTGGATTTTCCTTATTATTATCTGACAGAGCTATCTCCTGCCCTTTCTATTCCCTCAGGATTTCCTTCTTAAGCATGCTGCTCAGTTTCCGAAAGGATACACTTTATCCCAGCTGCCTGTACCTGTCCCATGCCTCCATCTTTTTCCTGACCAGATCCTCAATTTCTCTTGTCATCCAAGCTTCCCTACTCCCACCTGCCTTACCCTTCAGACTAACGGGAAGATGCACGCCGTGAACTTTCATCATCACATTTTATTTTAAACATCCCACTTTCTGGAAGTCCATTTGCCCACAAACAATATACACCAAATAACTTTAGCAAGTTCCTGTTTAATATCATCAAGCTTGTCCATGCCCCAGGTATTCACAGCTGGGATTATTCCCTGGAGGAATATAGGGGATTCAGGAGCATACTTAAGAAGGCAATCAGGACAGCCAAAGTAGGTATGAAATGGAACTAGCAGATAATATTATAAAGAATCCAAAGAGATTTTAGAAGTATATTAAGGGAAAAGGGTAACTCGTGAAGAAAGCGAATGGCATGTTGGCCTTCATAGCAAGAGGAGTTGAGTATAGGAGCAAAGAGGTCCTTCTGCAGTTGTATAGGGCCCTAGTAAGACCACACCTGGAGTATTGTGTGCGGTTTTGATCCCCTAATTTGAGAAAGGACATTATTGCTATTGAGGGAGTGCAGCGTAAGTTTACAAGGTTAATTTCCAGGATGGCGGAACTGTCATATGCTAGAGAATGGAGTGACTGGGCTTGTATACTCTGGAGTTTAGAAGGATGAGAGGGGATCTTATTGAAACATATAAGATTATTAAGGGTTTGGACACGCTACAGGCAGGAAACATGTTCTCGATGTTGGGGGAGTCCAGAACCATGGGCCACTGTTTAAGAATAAGGGGCAAGCCATATAGAACAGAGATGAGGAAACACTTTTTCACACAGAGTTGTGAGTCTGTGGAATTCTCTGCCTCAAAGGGCGGTGGAGGCCGGTTCTCTGGCTACTTTCAAGAGAGAGCTAGATAGGGCTCTTAAAAATAGCAGAGTCAGGGGATATGGGCAGGAACGGGGTACTGATTGGGAATGATCAGCCATGATCACATTGACTGGCTCGAAGGTCGAATGGCCTACCGCTGCACCTATTGTCTATTGTCTATAGAGGGAGAGCAGGGCCACTCAAAAACATGTTCTGTCAGTTTTCTGAATCAGGTTTGAGGCAATCTATTAAAAATGCATATAAATCCAAGCATAACACATGAATATTACATGAATGTTCCTTGCATATTTTATTAATTGGATAAAGTTGTTCAAGCAATGATTTCCTTTTGGGATTCATTTAGATTCTTCCTTCAAGTGCCAGTAGCTATTTTTTTATTACATATTTGCATCATTGAATCCAGATATAAGTTATCGAAGAAGGGGAAATTACAGGCCTGTGCATTCAATGAAAGTGATCAGATCCTGTGGACCAATCATAGTAGAAATAGCATCACTAACCCCACCTTACTGTATGATTCCCAGTTCTTGATCCCAGTCACTTTGATAGATTTTAACCCCACCTTACTGTATGATTCCCAGTTCTTGATCCCAGTCATTATAGGGGAAACGGCAGAGGAGAGGGGTGAAGGAATAGATAATGTAAATATTGTCTGCAGGTCTAACTATCAGGTTGGGGAGTGTTCACTTTACAGCAAAAAAATATTATTTATCCATTGTGGTTTGCTCATGAATATTTTAAACATGTTAAGTATTAAGCAAAGATGCAGTTGTCCATTTTCTAATTGTCATCTTTCTTCCAAATTTCTCTTTCTCATTCAACTACAGCTGAAGTGCAGTTTAATATGTCTGTCAGTAGTTAACCTAAGAGATTGAAAGCTTGGGACAGTGCATGTTGGCAGGCTTATGACGAGCACCACAGTTGAGTCACTTGATACCCATCCGCAGTAGAGTGGCCTGCTATTTTTTTCATTTTCGGTAGCCAGGGATGACGTTGCTAATTGCAGATCATGGAAACAATAAAATTCAGTGGAGACTAGGATTAAAATCAGGGACCTTTCTAATCTGTAATACGCAGTGTTACAGATTAGATGTTAATTAGATTGTACCTGATGTTAAATGACTGCTTTCTCTTAGAAATTTGTAAGCTAATATTGTCCTTTAGTAAGAGGTTGATACTATAAGCAAGATCATTTGGAAAATATCAATGTTTATTTGTTAGTATCCATTGCCAGACGTTTAGTACAAGTTAATAATGATTCAGCGAGATGCCCGTGCACACCAACGCAATAGACAGCTAAGGTGTTCAGGTCCAGCTCAGAGAGGTAGAGTTGCAATGAAAACTTAGAGCTTAAAGATACTAACAGTGCGCTAGAATATTGTTTTTTTTACCCATTAGCAGTCGGCGTTTCACCCGCTTGTCCACATCAGTTACTGAAGTGACAATGTATTCAGAGTTCTCAATTGCAACCTCAGCCTTCTCTATAAGCACAAAATATATTGCAACTGGTCAAACTTAAGCAGGAAAACGTTGCTTTTTGTTTCTTCAATATATTGCAGAAAAGCATCTGAACAATGCTTTTCTCTTTATTACTTTGCATTCCACACGGTATCGACAACTGGCATTAAAAGCAGAAAAGTACTGGAAATGTAAGAAAAGAAAGTCTGGTTGAGATCATTGTTGAACCAACCTGCTGTGCAATTCAGAATATTTCATTCTTATTTCAGCTTTACAAATGTTATCTTTTTTATCTGTGATTTGCCGCCACGCCTTTTCTTGTGTTATTGCATCTATATTCTTAGTACAGAGGGTAGCTATAATTCCATTTTCTTGAAGAATAAGAAAGGGTGTAAATGAGGGCAGTCAAAAACATATGAAGAAAAAACTTAATTCAGGCATAAACGGAATAAGCATTCCAAAGCATCAGAAAGTGCAACAGAGATTTATTTTTGCAATCTACAAAATAATTCAATGCCAAATGAAGGTTGGTTATCAGCCAGAAATCAGGAGAAGAAAGCAGATCAAAACACATGCTATGAAGTAAATGTTAAATGCAGTGGAGGTCCAGAATTGATAGAGATAAATATAAAAGTTACAAAAAAGCAGACAAAATTAAATTTCCTTGTTGACATGGATCCAAAAAATCTTAAACACTATTCTTTTATCTTTCAATGTCATTAAAAAAAAGTTAACTTCCAAGGCAAACAAGCAGGTTGCTTATTTCAGAAAAGATAGCATAAATACAGAGGGAAAGGATAAACTATTAATATATATATATGTATATATGTTCTAACAAGTATGTTCCTGTTGGCTCTTAAAGCAGTTAGTTGAATAGAATTAATAGATCATCCAAAAATGTTTCATTTTTGTGCACTTGATTTGTTAGCTGACAAACATTGATTTGTGCTTTCTAGCTGACAAACTGTGCTGTGCTCCATGTGCTGGAGTTATTGCCTCTCTAATTCCTCATTCAGCTAAGAAAGTCCTCGTTCCATGTACTCTACATATACAAATACCTGGGTCAGTATAAAATGAAGATGGAGCAAGGCTGCAATAGAAATCAATATGTCTTAAGCATTTGAGTATTTGTAAGTTTAACAAAAATAGGTCATCAGGGGTAGGGCTGGATATAACATCTTAGAAAGGAGAAAATGAAATCCCAAAAATAAAAATTTAGTAAAAGCCTGGAGCACGACAGACAACATCAGATGATTAGTAAAGCAAATAAATTCCTATTCTTTCAATTGCATTTGCATCATCAGTATTTGTAAGTAAATGATAGTCTTTGAATATGTATACAAAAAAAGTACAATTTTAAGATATTGATGCATTTTCTCAATATTTGTCAGGTCATTGGGATTTCATGATGAAATATGCCAGAAATACACAGCAAAGTAGCAACAGTAAAAAAGCAGAAATATATTGAAAGTACTGTTCATCTAAACTTACCAGAAAATTGATTTGTGATGTTTGATTTGATCATAAATATACACCTAGTCTATTATAATCTGTCCCTTCTCTTTTCAAACATTGGCTGCCCTGCTGAGCAGCTCTGACATTTTATGTTTTTATATCAGGTTTCAAACATCTTAAGTAATCAATGCAATCCAGAATGATAGAAATTTTCTAATTCTTACGGCATACTGAAATTGTCCCAAATTCAGTTCTCATTTAAAGAAAAAAGTTTATTCTGCTCACAAGGCAATGTTGCTGCCACATACAGTATACAGCTTTCCAGCAGCTTCAGATTTCCATCCTCAAATGTGGTATTCAGGTACAATGATGACATTTCAGAACTTATCCCTCAGCAAAATGTACTGGTTACTGTACTGGTCAACTGGTTACTGTGCAAACACTAAAGTCTCTCACACTCAAGAATCTTTTTTGATTGTTAGCCCTATCATTTCCCCAATAATAGTTTTTTTTAAATTTGTAATTAAATCAGTTAAAAGCACAACGGAAGCTGCAGAACTTATACTGTCTCTAGCAAGAAGTAAATGGACAGAAACAAGGTAATGTTGCCAGCTGCTCTGGAGATTATT
Source organism: Okamejei kenojei (assembly GCA_035221665.1). Classification (NCBI taxonomy): domain Eukaryota; kingdom Metazoa; phylum Chordata; class Chondrichthyes; order Rajiformes; family Rajidae; genus Okamejei; species Okamejei kenojei. Next base: position 25,690,643 of record CM069148.1, on the reverse strand, counting down.
AGAATGTATTGTTTCTCAAAATGTTAAATGTTATTCTATAATATTCAATAGAGACAGAGTAAACAAATATATTATGAGCCGGCTTCAATTCTTTAAACTTCTCGCAATAAGAAGTTTTACTTCATTTTTGCAAATTGTGGAATGAAAACTGATTAACGTTTCAATAAGCTTTATTGCACTAAGGTACAAGGTGAAAATTTGCCTTTGGTCAATAATGCTAAATGTGCATTGTGTCATCTACTTTCCATGAATAAAACATGGAGCCACCAACCACTGTTGCACACTTAGCATATGCAACTGACGATAAAATTTTAGCTTTTATTACAAGTGGAGACATAATTACACATCATAATAGCTTTCATGACTGATAGTCATTTGTCTCACAATGTGTGCCCGAATTAATATGTTTATGAAAAATAAACAGCAACAACATCCATCCAGGCTGTTGCTTCAATTAATGGAAATCCTTTTCCATTAATTGAAGCAACTGAATTTTGGTGACCTGAAATAACTCTAAATTTGGTTGCATTTATAGCTGGTACATAGAGAGTGCAAACCTCCTATCACTGCAAACAGACATGAATGTCCTACTATAGGAGTGAAACAGTTTAGTGCATGTGGGGAAAACGGCAGAAAGAACCAGTTCACTTACCAATACAAATGTTCCCATGAGACAGCAAGGCATACTTTGGATGGCAGCCACAAACAGGTCCATCATCTGTATCATCACAGGTATGATGGCACCCGCCGTTTTCCATGATTACATGTTACTAAAATAAATTACACACTTCTAAAAGAAATAGCTGATCATTAAATATCACAACCATCTTCAAATCTTGAAATCTTCGAATACATCTTCAAATTTATAAACATATAAGTGCAAGCAATACATTCAGATTGCAGGTATTTGCTGAAGCAGACAAATTTCGTTAAAACTCTTGGCACAGCAGATATTTTCTGAGATATTGAAAGTTCAGTTTGTGTTGTGAAACTATTCAGAACATTCTCTTGTGCAGATACATTAACATTTAAAACTTCATTTAAAAAAAAACGAATCTGGAAACAACTTAAAAAGGCTTTAAAACTGGATAATATTCCACTCTATCTCCCTATTGTAAACAATCCCTTATTCAAACCTTCAACGGAATCATATAGACACACATGAATCCATAACCAATACATACATCAATGCTAGATAAAGGCTTTATACAATGGAAAAACTATGGAATCAAAAGGGTGGAACACATTTACAAGAAAGGCACTTATCTCTCATTTCAGGAACTGCAACAGATTTATGGATTACACTCAAATAATTTTTTTCGATACCTACAACTCAGAGATTATGTTAGGTCAAATACACAAGATTATAGGAATAGGGAACCAGAAATCTTAGATGAATGTCTGAATAAGCATCCTAACACAGAAAAATTAATAACTTATATTTACAACACCCTTTTAGATAGTGAGATACCATCAACGGAATCATATAGACACACATGGGAAAATGAAATAAATCAATCCATAACGAAAGATATATGGGATAAAAGTTTACAATACATACATCAATGCTCGCTAAATTCCAGACATGCTCTAATACAATTTAAAGTTTTACATAGATTACATTATTCCAAAGTTAAATTAAATAGAATCTTCCCACAAATATCGTCTACCTGCGATAAATTTCAACATCTAGAGGCTAATTTAACACATACCTTTGCAAATTGTATAAAAATTAAGAATTTCTGGACTGAGATTTTTAGAATAACTTCTGAAGTTATTAATACTAAACTGGATCCGGACCCAAAATTAATAATACTTGGAACATCAGAACAAAGTTTAACTCTTACAACAAGTCAAAGAAATTTCCTAGATTACAGTATAATAACTGGGAAGAAATTAATATTAAAATTTTGGAAAGGCCCTATATCCCCCACAATTAAAATGTGGATTATGGAAATGTCGGAGACCCTACACCTGGAAAGAATCAGATTTGCCTTAATGGACAAACAAGAAGTTTTTGTTAGAACATGGTCTTCTTTCATTGATTACTTAAAAGGGTAGAATGGTTCGGCAGGGAACCCTAACTGAAACTTGGATTTAGGAATAGATGAAAAGTTATATCTTATATTCCTTGATCTTATCTCCTACGATGTATTAATAGTAAATTATTCCTTTCTTTATGATTTTCTTTTTTGATGTAGATTTTTATTTTATTTTTCTTACTGTTTATAAAAAAACTATTAGAGTCAAAATGATACACTTGATAATATTAATAATGTATGCTTGTTGAACATGAAATATTGCTATCATAACATATGTTTGCTAAATCACTGTCTAAATACTCTAATAAAAATATTTATTTAAAAAAAAAAAAAAAAACTTCATTTCAAGGGCATGCAGCCAATGTGTCTGGTATAACTGCTGTAGTCCAAAATCTTCACGGCAGGCACACACTAGCGATAACTTTATAAGCAGCAGTCTAGCACTACACATCAATATTGGAGCAGGAATAAAAATTTAAAAAAACTTTAATTAAGTATTGCACATTATGTCAGTCATGTTAGGCTGGAACAGTCAAGTCTACCGTGGGAACTCTTTTAACACAGCGGGCAGGCAGCATCTCTGGAGAGAAGGAATGGGTGACGGGATGACTTTTCCAAATTTCTCCAGCCCCATGTGTTCACTTTTTTCAACTAGCATCTGCCCTTTCTTGTGTATGGCATTATTTGTATCTACAGTGCATTGTGTCTTGGCAATTCATGATTCACACACACACAATGCTGGGGTAACTCACACACACACACACACAATGCTGGGGTAACTCACACACACACACACACACACACACACACACACACACACACACACACACACACACAATGCTGGAGTAACTCTCGCACACACACACACACACACACACAATGCTGGAGTAACTCACACACACACACACGAACAATGCTGGAGTAACTCTCGCACACACACAATTCTGGAGTAACTCAGCGGGACAGGCAGCATCTCCGGAGAGAAGGAATGATGATGTCTCGGGTCGAGGCCCTTCCTTAGACCACTTCCTAGAGATGCTGCCTGTCCCGCTGAGTTGCTCCAGCATTTCGTCTATCTTTAAACCAGCTTCTGGACTTCCTTCCCACATAATAACCAATGAGATTCCCCACTAAACTTCCGTGTCCTCATTGTTCCCCTCTCTGTCTTCCCCAGACCTGTGTATATGTATATGTGTATGTGTATATGTATATGTGTATGTGTATATGTATATGTGTATGTGTATATGTATATATACTTTGCGAGGTTCCTGGGTTGCCTACTGCTGGGTATATGTGTGTCTGCTATCGGGTCCCGGCGGCTGCTCAAAGTCAGTCACCCGAGCTGCTTCCTTCCTCGGAAGTGGCGGCCAGTTCTGCTGTCCGTGCCCGGAGTGCTGCGGCAGCCACCCAAGCTAATTCACTCCCTGGCCACAATAAAACCACATAGCAATGACAGCACGGAAACAGGCCATCTCTGCCCTATTACTCCATGCCGTTTACTGTCACCTAGTCCCATCTACCTGCACTCAGACTGGAGCGTGGCAAGTGGGATACTGACCCCAATCCCCTCCTTCACAACGCCAGACTCACCAAATACTATGAACTGAGCTCTCCCCCCACCCCGGGAAATACAGTATTTAAAAACATAAAGCACCAAGAAATGCACTTACCACGTTATTGGTTGGTGGAGGGTGCGCATTTTCCCTTTGTAGGTCGTATTAATAGATGCGGCCGCGCTGAAATAACTCAAAGCCACAGGATGGAGATGTATTTTAACATTGTTGCTTTATTAAAACATACCTTAATTCACGGTTGGCTCAAGAGTAACGGGAGACGAACTTGGTAACTCGGACGAGGAACTTGGAACATCGCAGAAATGACATACCCGTGGGAACTCGGTTAAACACTTGAACATAAACTTGAAGTTTTGTACACAACCACGAGTCTTTCACTCGGGGTACCTCGTGGGTCAACTCGCACTGTGAGACAGGGCCATTAGCTTCTCTATTCAAAGTCTGCATGTCTAGCTCTTATGCTCCTTGTTCAACTGTAATCCCCTCTCCAGGCAAGCAGACTTCACATTTTTTGCTTTCATCCTCCTCCAGTAAAAATTAACTCTGTGACATTATTTGCACTGTACATTTGAAGCTCTATTTTCTTCCTGATTTCTCCTGCTCTTTCTCATCAACTTCATTTTCATTTGCTCTTAATCTTCCCATTTTTTAATGTCTATTCTCACTCTCTTTCTATATAAAACCTTTGTCTCATTTCTCACACTTAAATTTATGCTTACTAATTGTCACAGTCTGATATTGCCCATGACCAAAAAATTGCTCTGCTCTGCAACAGTTCCACAGAACTGCCTAACAATCCAAAGCAGGTGTTTTAAATCTAAACCTCAAACACAACAGGTCGGGAAATTTGGAAACAATGTCCCATAACCACGAATTGAAGAATTCCAAAACTGGAAATTAATGACAATGGTTTCTAAGAAACCTACAACAAGTATAACCCACTCCAGTACCAATCACCAAATGAAAAGATAATCGTGGCCTAATGGCGCTTGCTTCATTAAATGGAACACCGCTAATAATTTGCGGCATGGATTAGATAACCGGTGAATTGCCAATCACCAAATATTGTTGGTCGATTTGTTCTGCTAGCGTCACAAAAATCTTGTGCTGAATGGCATGTGATTTTCACAAAGTCGCACTTTGGAGATACGGCACGGAAACAGGTCCTTTGGCCCATCGAGTCCACGCCAACTAGCGCTCACCCCCCGTACACTCACACTATCCTACTCCCTAGGGACAATTTACATTTGTGATAATAAACCTACAAACCTGTACAGAACTGAAAGGAAACCAGACCACCCAGAGAAAACCCACGCGGTCACAATGTAAAGTAGCGGTAATTTTAAAAATATGAAACTTTAATTTTATAAACATCGTTTTCCTCGCCATTCCATTTCTTTTCTGTTTTTGTCAAATTAACCCTCCTTTTAATTTTCTTTTTTCACAATTTAGTCCTTTTTACCCCTATTTCTCAATCCATTAATAATAGCACAGCTTAGAGTTAGATGGATACTAACTAACATTCATATTCTGTTGTGCTGCATAAGAATTTCATTGTTCTATCTGGGACATATGACAATAAAACATTCTTGACTCTTGATATTCTGCATTGGTCAGACAAATCCTCAAACTCAAGCGAAATAGGACATAGCTTCCCGGAAATGACATCAAGCTGTTGTTTTCAATTAATTCCTTGTGATTTGGTATCATTTTTGAGGGAATTTATGTTTATGCTACCCCCAACAATGTTCAACTTAACACGCTGCTCACGGACTCAGCACCGGCTCCAGGGATTTATTCTCCGCGGGTGCCGGAAGGGGCGTTACCTTCATGGTGACAGACAGGCGAGCAGACCAATCTGCTGATCTCACGTTTTTTAAACCTTCATAGCTTTTTTAATAGTTCACCGATCGGAACAGAACTTGGTGCGCTTGGAGCAGAGGAGAACGTTGAGTAAGGTGGCGAAAGGATCCTAGCAATATAGGGTACTGTTTTTGCGCAGATTTTAAAAAACCTGAAAACCGGAAGTGGCCAAGATGAGAATTTTAGTAATAGTATAGATGAATATAAATCAACACTACTCGATCAAAAACAAATATTCAATAGATTTCAATCCAGTTTCCTCAACCTTCTCACCAGAGATCAATTCGTCCCTAACTGAAATTGACTCTTGACCCATGTGAAATTATTCTGCACACTAAAGGGAAAATTTTGGACATGCTCCAGAATGCTCCACATATCCAACAAAGTGGGGAAGAAAAGTGCTTTATTCCTTACTTCTGGTAGTTTTAAAGTTACTTGTCGGTTTCAACAATTGTTAAACCATTAAATCTAGCATGGATACTTACATTTGTTTTGAAACATTGTGCAGAGATGGGGACTGGTAAAGGTCTAGTCACAAAAGTGAGAGCAGAAAAACTTTCAACATAGTGACATCAGCAGTGCAAGAGATAATTTCAATTACTGGTAAACACGATCATTGAACGGTGATAACACGAGTGGCAGTCCAAGGCTGCAATGTACACCCGGGTACAAAAGGATAGATTTACTGTACCATTCTAAGGCAGGACATAATATTTTAATAACACCTTCCAGTGAGTGCACTCATACCTCCAGGAAATCTGAGAGTTTATGTCCCTTTCTGGAGATGTGAGCCTAAAAATCTAACTAACATTAGGTAGCACTATCCAGTCAAAGGAGCATTATTTCAGAAGAAGCATTGAACTAGGCCCTATCTGTTTTCTAAGATTGAACTAAAAGATTCCATAGCACTGTTTTAAAAAGAGTTATACCTGCTGTTAACCAACTGTGACTCAAAATCAAAAGTATTCATTCAGTGGTGTAGTTGAGATTTAGGTGTGGTGGAAGGAATAATAGAAATGCATGTCTCCACTTTCCCCTGTTCAATGTTGCCATATTGATTCTGATCAACCACCACTATAGGGGGTTTGCACGTAAGGTCACTGGGTCATAGGGCTTGACGCACGGAGCCGCTCAATCCATCTGGAGGATATCCGTAACTTCCGGTATATGTTATTAATACAAGAAACGCGTACTTTCCTACCTGTTAAAAACCGTCAAAATGTTGGATTTTTGCGCTGTAAAAAATTTTGGAAGTCAGGGTAAGTGTGAGAGACATGTACCCAACTTCAGAATTCTAAAAGTGAAGCGGAATGAAGGTAAAGAGATGCGAGAGCTGAAGGGACAACAACGGCTAAAGTGCGTGGCGAACATTGGCTGTGCAGATATCGGAATTGAAAATATTGGGATTATCGTGTTTGCTCACTGCATTTCATCAACAGTGGGGCATTATTTGTGTTTTTTCTTGATTCCTTTGGTATCTAAAAAGTCTCAGAAGTGATAAATCTGGCTGTAAATTTTGCTTCAGAGGCGTTTTCTTTTTGTATGTACAAACCCATTTGAGAACTATGGGCGGTTTTAACATTTTACAGCCAGATTTAACAGTTCTGAAAATTTTTAGATGCCAAAGGACTAAAAAAAAACACAAATAATGCCTTAGTTGATGAAATGCAGTGAGCAAACGGCCAATGTTCACCAAGCACTCGGACTGTTGTTGTCCCTTCAGCTTTCGCTTCTATCTACCATAATTATTCCTCACTTTTGGAATTCTTATATAGGCTAAATGTCTCTCACGCTTATCCCAATTTCCATAATTATTTACAGTGCAAAAATGGACCATTTTGGCGGGTTTTAACAGGCCCGCTACGCTGGAAACAATGGTAAGTGTTTACCTGCAGTTCATCGCGTGTACTCCACTTGGCGTAGCGTAGCAACAGTACGGGTCATGGGTCGTGACCCGACTGCCGTGAAACCTCCCTATAGCAAGATTTCCTGTCAACTGCAGCAAAATTAATAATCCATTTACGAGGATGTTGCCAGGACTTGAGGGCCTGTGCTAAAGGACTTACCGTGCTGTGCCAGTCGTCTTTTACCTTCCTGTTCATCGCAGGTGTGAATTTCAGACAGCACTGTGTGTGTGTGTGTGCGTGCGTGCGTGTGTGCGTCTTGAAGGTCGAATACAGTCGCTGAAAAATCTTATCCATGTACCTGTCCAAATGGGTTTTTTTTGTAATGTTGTGACAGTACCTGCCTCAACTACCTCTTCAGGCAGCCTGTTCCATATACCTACCACCCACCCTTTGTGTAAAAAGGTTGGCCGTATAGAGGTGTATAAGATCCTGAGGGGGGTAGGGTAGATGTACATAATCGTTTACTCAGAGTAGGGAAAAATGAACCAGAGGACACGGTTTAAGGGGAGAGGGGAGAAATTTAATGGGAATCTGAGGGGCAACATTTTCCACACAGTGGGTATAATTGAACTACAACTTTAATAAGCATTCTAATGTGGAAGGAATGAAAGAATCCAAGCATTGGGTTAGCCCTTGAAAGCTTTCTTGGTCTATCACACACTTATGCATCATCATTTAGCATGTAGCCATTGTTTCTGTTTTTACCATCACCTTGTGGAGGTGACAATTGTGGTCTTTGTCATCGATTGCATGAACCCAGATGTCATTGGACATGCCAACTGCTCTCTTGTATCCCCCGAAGCTTGTATATTTTCCAGTGAAACATGTCATGGCACACTCTAATAATTTATTCGATTGTGTGGATTGACAGCAAGAGTGGCCAATTGTTCAACTACGGGCACATGACTGTGGTTACTGTCACTTTTCATCTGCATCCATGCTGTTAAAGTGAATGGCCCCACTATTTATCTGCATGGGCTCTCTTTGCACCCCAATAATGAGATTAACTTACTCGGCAATCGCAGCAACTACTAAAGTGTATCCTAATAAGTTTTAAATGTTTTCTAAGCTAAATTATGATAAATGATTTGTAAATAGAGCATACTTGTTTCATGCAATGGTAAACTCACCAGATGGAACTCAGCCAGAACATATTTCCCAGAAGAAGTTCTGGCTATGGCTGAGATTACAGTTAAATATCATTGAATTTCTTTATTTTTATGGTGGATGTTTTCTTCTAAGGGTTCCCCCACCCCCATAACTTTAATTTATTAAATTCCCCGGACTTGTGTGTAAATGATTAAATCCGGGTCAGTGAGAAGAGAATGGAAAGTCAATCTGCTGTTGAAGAAACAAATCTTACAGCAACCAAACACAAACGAAAACTGGAATATAACTCAACCAGAGATTTCCTGATTTGTTTTCATTCATCAAAATTGCCACATCATCGATATGTGATATCCAACATAAATATTACTTAGAAATGATACATACATTAAAAATTGTCATCAAATTATAAAATAGTTTCAACATTATTTTAGCTCAGCACCAGAACTTTCATTAGGTAGGAGGGACACAGAGACAATGATTAACCCCCAGCCCCCCAGACTCAGCCATCCAGCCTGAAGATTTCTCCATCCATTGCATGGACCAAACGCAGGCATTGGGGAGAGGGAGAGGGAGAGGCAGGTGCGTCTGCCTCATGGTCAACTCTGCGTGGTGCACTGACGTGGCAGTTCTGTTTAACCCCCTCTCCCGTCACCTGGAGCATCTAGCAATGAAGTGTCACCTCTTTTACTTCCCAAGGGAATTCACCTCCAACATCCTGACCAGTGTACATCTCATCCCAGGCAGACATCCGTCTAGCACTGGAGGAGCTGCACGCCATGGTCAACAAGCACCAGTCAGCGTATCCTGGATAGCCAGGGGCAACCTGAAGAAATCACTCCCTAACTATCACCAACACATTTCCCGCAGCACCAGAGGATTAAACACACTTGACCACTGCTATACAACCATCACAGATGCCTATCACTCCACCCCTCGTCCCCACTTAAGGAAATCCAACCATTCAGCAGTGCTGCTTCTTCCTGCATATATGCAGTAACTGAAGAGTGCGCCCCCAGGAGTCTATGTTCATAAGTTCTAAGAATAGAATTAGGCCATTTGGCCCATCGAGTCTACTCCGCCATTCAATCATGGCTGATCTCTTCAATCAGCTGAGGATGTAATAGTAGGAGTTGTACACAAGGGATGGGTTACACCTGAATTGGAGGGGAACCAATATCCTGACGGCCAGATAGACGCAAAATGCTGGAATAACTCAGTGGGACAGGCAGCATTTCTGGTGAAGAGGAATAGGTGACATTTCGGGTTGAGACCCTTCGTCAGATTGAGAGTCAGCAGAGAGGGAATTATAGAGGTATGAAAAGGTACAGAACAAATCACAGCTGGCACCGATGACTCAGGAAAGGTGGAGCCCATGATGGTCCATTGTTAGCTGTGGAAGAGGTTATTACGAAGGGACAGAAAACGATGAAACTAGCCGGATAACTAGGGTGGGGGAGGGAATGCAAGGGTTACTTGTATGTATTCCTATTAGAGGGAAGGGCAAAACAGGTGGGGGAAAAGGAAGACTGGTTGATAAGAAAAATTGCAGTACTAGTCAGGAAAAAAGGGGGCATTGGCTAGGTAAAGGCAGCTGGGATCAAGTGTATCCCTGGAGGATTTTAGTGGACTGGGGGGCATATTTAAGGAGGAAATCACAATGGCAAAATTGGGGCAGGATAAATAAGATTAAGGAGAATCCAAAGAGATTTTATAACCACATCGAGTTACTCTAGTCACTCTAGTCTGGGACTAGAGGTCATAGCCTGAGAACTAAAGGACGTACTTTTAGGAAGGAGATGAGGAGGAATTTGTTTGACGTCCTAAGGCATATGAAGTTTGATATATCTCCAGGACTTGAACAGATATTATGGCAAGCTAGAGAAGATATTGCTGAAGCCCTGGCTGAGATATATGAATCATCATTAGACAAGAGTGAGATGCCGGAAGACGCGTGGGTGACTAATATTGTGTCTCCATTTAAGAAAGTCTGCAAGGAAAAGCCTGGGGCCTATAGACAAACAAGTCTGATATTTGTGATAGGCAGGTTACTGAGAATTCTGAGGGATAATAAACATATACATTTGGATAGACAGAACTGATTAAGGACAGTCAGCATGTTTTTGTTCATGGGATGATAAATTAAAGTTGTAAAAGACATTAGCAAGGCTGCATTTGGAGTATAGTAGTGTGTTCAGTTCTGGAAAGGGTGCTGAGGATTTATGCAGATGTTGCCAGGACTCGAAGGCCTGAACTTTAGGGAGAATCGACTGGGGTAGGATTTTATTGGAGCACAGAAGGCAGAGAGGAGATCTTATAGAGGTGCATAAGATCATGGGGAGAGTACAAAGGGTGAATGCACAGAATCTTTTACCCAGAGAATGAAGAATCAGACGACAGTTTTAAGGTGAGAAGAGCAATAGAGACCCGTGAGGCATCTTTTTCATTCAGGGTGGTGGGTATGTGGAACGAACTGTCAGAGGAATAGTTGAGGCAAGTGCAATAACAGCATTTAAGAGACACTTGGGCAGATACATGGATAGAAAACATTTAGAGGAATAAGAGCCATGCACAGGCAAATGGGACGAGCTCAGATGCGGCATCTTGGTCGATATGGACAAACTGGCCTGAATCAGTACGATTCTATGAAAATTAGTTTTTTTTTGTTTTTTTTGGATTTGTATGCATGTCTCTATTGATATCGTTATTTGAAATTGTGTTATTCACTATTAAGATGAATAATATACTATAATCTTTTTTTTTTCTTTTTTTCCTCTTCTCTTTCTCTCCCAATATAATCAAAATTATTATTTAATCATCATTCTTATTGATTAAAATCTATTCTTTTCTTTCTAAAAATACTTTCTACTGTCTAAAAAATAGAAGTTTATAAGAATTATTTGTAACATCCGTATATGTATTGAAATAAGTTGGTTGTGTATTTGAAAAGTTGTTATACCGTTGTTATAATGGATTACTTCTAATACAAATATTATTTAAAAAAAAGAAAATTAGTTATTTGAAAATACTAAAATGGCAAATGAACCTGCAATAAGAGGTTCCAGTAATTGGTACCTATAATTACGGAAAGGATGCAGTTGAATTTCGTGTCTCACTGTTCACTGGCTACCATCTCACCCTTGATAAGTAGTTTTATGTGCACCACTACTGCCCTCTACCAATAGAACACCTTAGTGACATGCAGTCACCGACCTTGCAGCAGTTGTATGTCAGATAGGTTACTTAAAGAAGCTTGAATTTTGTCACTAAATTTCAATAAATCATAGCTGAAAAAAAAGACTAAATTTAGCAGTTCAAAGTTAACTTAAATGAAACCTTGAATAAACAAAAGCTTCTTAGTGAACCCTGCAATTGGTTTCCAAACATACTGAAAACAAATGATCCTAACGCAGGTTTTTGGAATGGGCGCGTTGGTTAAAAAACCCAGTTTCTTTGCAGATTGATTCATGTTCTACTTTCGGTGAAATCGGGTGCCATAAAAGTCTTAAGAAATACAAGCCTCTTTTAAACACACTAAAATATTTAATATCAGAAAGAGAATTTATTAAGTTTCTCGAACAAAGTGCAGGGCCAGGAATACAGAGTTATTTAGAGCGAGCTAAATTCTTCTGCAGGTATCATCCATGGAAATGCTCTTGTCTCGGGCAGCATGGAGCAGAGGCCGAGGTAGGGGGTGGATGGAGGACAGGAACCGTGCTAGTGAACAGGCAATGGGCTCACCTCACACCCCCTTGGAGGTTCCGAGACTGCAGAAGGCCCACCAGCGCATGGAGGAGGAGGAGGAGTTGCTGTTGTGTCCATGGAGCTGCAGCAGACTGGGGAAATCGTTGCATCAGGCGCTGCTGAAGACGCCACCGAAGTCAGACGAGTGCTTGGATCCGACGCGGCCTACAGCAACACAGGAGAACTCCCTGCAACTCCGACCCAGTGCTGTTGCTATGACAACAGGCCTTTAAAGAGCGAAGGATATAGGCACGTTTCGGGTCGAGTCCCTTCTTCAGAAGATTCTACATTGTTTTTAAATTTGAATTTGAAGGATGCAAGATGGTGCCAGGTACGTGGCAACGCTTCAATACCCCCTCAGTATAATCTGCTATTCTTACACTCTTTCACTTGGGTATGATTGTGCTTATGTAAAATAAGAATCTTACTGAATTCTATGCAAATGGAATGTCACTGTACCTGTGACAATAAAGTACCATTGAATTATTCTCAGTTCTCGGTCCACAGCAGGCAATGAGCACCATCTGCTGGAAGAGTACATCTACAACAGTGTGAGAACACACCAAGAAACAAGAAACACCAAGTATACATAATCGATTAATGTTTTACCCACTATTAACTATCTTAACATTTACCTTCCTGTTTTAATAAGCAATGAGTAATGATTTGTTTGTGTTCTGTATTTCCTCCTTTATCAACCGAGCAGCAATGACACCGCCATATTTATTGTAGAACCATATTCAGTTCATCATGTCCTTAAAATAATAAAGTTAAAAGACAACTGAAGACATAATCCATGATGTCCCTCCCATCAAATAAATTCCAAAATTTGAACATCTCCTTCAACTCCATTCACTTTCCTCAAATCAAATGGTGTAGATGCATTGCATGGGCCCAAGCTACACCTGGCTTTACGGGATACAGTACACCAAACAATTTTTGTTCAACTCTTATTCCACCACACCGATGACTGTATTGATACTTCTTCCTGCACTCTCACCAAAGTTGAAAATGTCATCAACCATTGCTGCCTATTTCCACTCTGCTCTCTCTTTCACTTCCATCTCTGACATTCCTCTCCTCTCCTGGATCACTGTCTCCACCCAAGGTGTCAAGCTGGCTACAAACATTGATGACAAGCCCACAGACTCCCACAGTTATCTAAATTACTTTCCTTCCCACCTTGCCTCCTGTAAACACTCCATTCCATTTCCCCTGTTCCTGTTTACCTGCTGCATTTACGCCAATTCTTAAGCTTTCTACAGCAATGCCTCCGAGATGTATTTTTCCTCTCGAGCCATTTAATTTCTTTCCACTACAATAGTAAGGTCATTACAATATTTAGATCCAGGTAATTTTCCCTCAATCCGACTGTTTTGGATAAACAGTCAGACAATTTAGAAGTTTTTGGAATAAGAGGAAGGGTGAAGTAGAATTTGAGGCCATCTGCAATCATGGGGAACAACTGCTTTTAAGATCAGTTTGGTGAGGAGCAACATATAAATGTGAAATAGGCATAGACTTCTTTGACTATTTTTGGTTAAAGAATGCGATATTTATAATGGTTGCTATTACCCAATGTCATTCATATTGTAGCATACATTCATATTCATTGTGGAGGAACAGCCTTACACAATCTTCATAAAAGATTGAGATCCACAGGCTAGATGCAGGAAGATTGTTCCCGATGTTGGGGAGTCCAGGGCAAGGGGTCTTAAGGATAAGGGGGAAATCCTTTGATGAGAAAGACTTTTTTCACACAGAGAGTGGTGAGAACTCTCTCCCAGTTCATTGGTTGTGGCCTTGTGGCTAAGGGGTCGATTCGAACTGGGATCGATCATAGATTTACGGTAATGGCCACTCGTCGGTACATGTGATTCGGGACACTGCGTGTTACTAGCACTACACTAGGTTTCCTTAGCAGTGTTCTCGTGCATCATTATAGTTTAAAAATCTTCGACCACACTCTTCACTTTGCTTACCAAGAGATATTGCCGTTAACGTCGTTGCCTATAAATATCCACATCATTTGTCATTTGTTCTGTAATAAAATGCCCTAGATATTTTACCTTATTACAGACACTAAGATTATTGTCAGACAACTTAAAATCAGGAAATTTTAGACATTTATCCTCTTTGGTTCTACAGATCATAACAGCACTCTTACAAGCATTATATTTAATATCATGTTTCACACCATACACAGAACATATAGTAAAGGGCCTATCCCACCAGCATGCAACTCCATGCAATGAGCGTGACCTAATGTGGTTGCTTGAGCCGTCCGGCGTCGGTCCCACTTCGATCGCCGGAGCCGTGCGGAATTGTGCGGAGTACGTCCCGACATCGCGCGGGGCTCCGAAAAATTGACCATGTTCAAAAATTCCGCGCGGCAACAGCTTGTCGGCTTGCAGTCGCCTCGACGCATTACACACCGCCTCGACGTCGTGCCTCCGTGACCCTCTCTGTAGGTGCCTCCGTGACCCTCTATGTGTGTGCCTCTGTTCCCCTCTCTGTGTGTCCCTCTCTGTCCTGGCGAACTTACCTTTCAGACTTCGCTCCAAGTTCGCCTCACTTCCCGCCGCGTTGCGACACTCACCCCACCTCCGCGCGGCCCCCGCTGCCGGTTTGGTCATGCTCTTCGCATGCAGGCGCATGCTGTTGGGAACGGCCCTGTACAGGGATCACCCGATCTCCGCGCGGCCCCCGCTGCCGGTTTGGTCGCGCTCACCGCATGGAGTCGGATGCTGGTGGGACAGGCCCTTAAGGAGCTGCTGTAGACCAGCGCTAGATGGACTAAGATCATCTGGTTCACTAAAATATTACCAATCATGCACCCAGTGTTACATGCTTTCAATTGTTTGTCAGATCATCAATATAAAGATTAGAAAGGACTAGGGACAAAATTCCCCCTTGTCTAACACCATTGCTAACCCCAAATGGGGCTGAGACCCTATTGCCCCATTTTATTTGCATAGTCTGGTGGGCATACCAGTAGGCCAGAATTCTCACAATGTATTTAGGTACCCCTCTTTGACTCATTTTAACACCAGCTTTCTGTGATTAACACGATCAAAGGCTTTGGAAGCATCAATAAAGCACATAAGGATTGAAGAGTTTTTGCCTCTATATTTGTTTATAATCTCTTTTAGGGCATATATGCATAAGTCAGTGCCATGTTTAGCTTTAAAACCAAACTGGTTATCTGTGATCGTTTGGGCTGTGTTCACAATTCTCGGCAATTTCTTCCGGTCTGGGGTAGAGTTGTTCCCAAACCATGCTGTGATGTATCCCGATAAAATGTGTTCTACAGCACTGCTGTAAAAATTGGTGAGAGTTGGGGTCATGCAGAGCTTCATAAGCCTTCTGAGGCAAGGGTTCCCAACCTGGGGTAAATTTACCCCCAGGGGATAAATTTGTTGATTCTGGAACTTAAAATAATAATGTTAAAAACAGTATTTTAAAATGTCCCCATTGTCGGTTGCTTAATTGTGGTAGAAATGTAAACTCAAATTACTGAACAAAGGGTGGGGTTAAATTTACTTTCGAAACGTTGCCTGGGATAAGCGGGACGATAAAGATTAGGAACCCCTGTTCTAAGGCACTGACATGTTTTCTTCGATATGGCTAGTCCAGGACAAATTGCTGGTGAAATTTACTCCTTGGACAGTTTCAACCGTCTCTACTTTGGCATCGTCAATGCATACCACTTAGCTTCCTGAAATCAATCACTATCTCCTTAGTCTTGCTGACATTGAGAGAAAGGTCGTGTTTTGACACCAAGTTCTCAATCTCCTTCCTGTACTCTATGCAATTCCGCCACTGTTGTCAGAATGGTCTCAAGATAACTGATAAAACCGACCAATCTGGTTTGCTAATTAATGAATTGATTGTGAAAAGGAATTTCATTGTAGGTCTGAAAATATTTTCTTGGAAGAATATGATACCAATGTGTCATAGAACAGTACAGCACAGGAACAGGCTCTTCAGCCCACCATGTTTGCACAGGACAGAATGTCAATCTAAACTAATCCTATGTACCTGCACATGGTCCATATTCCTCATTTCCCTGCCTATTCATGTCTGTCTAAATATCCCTTAAACTCTGCCATCATATCCGCTTCTATACCTTTCCAGCATCCTGTTCCATGAATATACCACTGCATTAAAATAGAAGGGTCTCGACCCGAAAAGTCACCCATTCCTTCTCTCCAGAGATGCTGCCTGCCCCGCTGAGTTACTCCAACATTTTGTGCCTCACTTTGATTTACACCAGCATCTGAAGTTCTTTCCTACACTGTGTAAAAATAATGTGCCTTGCAAATGTCCTTCAAGCATTTCCTCTCTCACCTTAAAACTTTTGCCCGCTAATATTTAACATCTCCACCTTGGAAAGATTTACTTATCCCTATCTATGTTCAGTTTAGTTAAGTTTAGAGATACACAGTGGAAGCAGCTCATCGGCCCAACGAGTTTACAACGAACCAGCGATCCCCACACACTAACACTATCCTACACAGTATCCACAATTTACATTTATTCCAAACCAATTAACCTATAAACCCTGTACATCTTTGGAGTGTGGGAGGAAATCGGAGCATCCCGGAGAATAAACCATGCACGTCGCTGGCAGAATGAACACACTCCGTACAGGCAGCTCCCGTAGTGGGGATCGAACCCGGGTCTCTGGCACTGCAAGGCAGCAACTCTACCGCTGCGCCACTGTGCCTCTCACAATTATATAAACTTCAATCAGGTCGCCTCTTATTCTCCAACGCTCCAGAGAAACGACGTGACCCGCAAAGTCCTACATCCAGGCCAAAACTCTGCAGCTGGCCTGCTGGCTGGGCTTTTTGTGCAGTCCAGCACCCGGGCCAACTCATCATTCACTCAGCCACGGCCGAGTTGGTCAAAAAATTGCCGTCAGGAATTTGTTACTTATTTTGACCTTATGTCTCTAAAGGGCCTGTCCCACAAGCATGCGACTGCATGCGGTGAGCGCGACCTACCGTGGTCGCTTGAGCCGTACGTCCTCGCATGACCGATCCCACTTTGATCGCTGGAGGTGTATGGAGTTGTGCGGAGCTGGTCCCGACATCGCGCGGGGCTCCAAAAAATGACAGTGTTCAAAATCCCGCGCGGCAACGGCCGACAGGCCCGCAACCACATCGAAGCCGTACGCAATGTCTCAACATCGTACGCAGCGTCAAGACGCCGTACGCAGCGTCTGGACGCCGTACACAGTGCGTGGCGTTGCGCGATGACATCACCGCCCGGCGTGCCGTTTCGTGATGGCGTCACCGCCAGACACCGTACGACATCCAAATTCAGTCGGCCCGCTTCCTGCCCAGCTGATTGGTGAGTATGATGTCGGGACCAGTCCCGCACAACTCCATACGCCTCCGCGGTTCGAAGTGGAACCGGCCCCGCAAAGCCTTACAGCTCAAGCCACCACGATTATTCGCACTCGCCGCATGCAGTCGCATGCTGGTAGGACAGGCCCTTTACTTGGGAGAAACTTGGCAACCCTAATCTGTAATCACTTAAGGGCCTGTCCCACTTTGGCTATTTTTAGGCGACTGGACACCCCCTTCGACATAAAATTTGAAATAGAATCATTACTTTAACAACAAAAACAAAACCAAAGTCAGCACCGGCGACAACCTACATCACCTGGCAACAGCCCACGTTAACCTGGTGACAACCTACGACAGCACCTACGTCAGGAGAAGTCAACCTACGCTCATTGGCGTCAAACCCACTGTCGCCAACTGTATCTGAAAAATTTTCATCATGGTGAAAATCCAGCGGCGACCAGAAAGACGCCACGCCTCTTTGGGTGACTGAGACTGCTCATGACCATACAGGCGACACCCCGGCGATCATGTGGCGACAGCCTAGTCACCTGTCGTCGCCTAACAAATAGCCTAAGTGAGACAGGCCCTTTATTACAATCACTCCACTCTTAAATCGTTACCATGGCCGTCAAGACCTGTGGCCTATTGACCTCCCAGAGCCTCCTACTGACTACCGTCTTTCCCCCGGAGCTACCGACCCCACAACTGTCAACAGGCCCCAAACCACAGGTATCAACTCTTACAGTACTTATGCTCCCTTTGTTCCCTGCTTAGGCCAATTGCGACCGACCCGACCTGCTGCCTACCATCCCCTTGGAACCACCGGACGACCCAACCAACGAGCTGGCATCCACATGAGCCAACCTTCGGGCCCAACCTGGAGCAGGCCCCCTCCACCGCCCAAAGCCAGAGGCAACGGAAATGTCCACCGTCATATTATTCCATTATCTGTACACTCGAGTGTAATATGATAATAACTCTCTGCTAGCAACAAAACGGACGTTGGTACACCAAACTTAAACTAAATGACTTACAAAATGATCCCGAATTCGGGAGCGTCACGTGATTTGGACTCTGAATGTTGCATGACACTCCAACGATGTATTACAAAATGACTTTTATGACGACATCATATCCGTCAGACTCCGCGTGCATGTAACGGGAAACTCTCGCGCTGCCACGGCTACAGCGCCAACTCCAACCAACGCAAAGTGAGGCAGCGGCAATAGTTTAAACCAGCAACGATCAAAACATTTAAACAAGATGATGTAAATTTGAGTAAGCCCATACTTATTTCGTTTCTTCAGTGAATAGTACTATTGTGGACCGATCCTCTAGCGATTGGTTGAGAGAGCGTCACGTGATTTCATTATATTTTCAGCTATTTCTGTTGGCATGTTGACTCCACCTATTTGCAAAATGACATCACTTTTTGACGACATTTTTCCATAGTATGTGCTATGTGGGGAAATGATATCACAGCTTTACTCGGGAGTATAGCGCGCGATGTAAATTTGTAAACAAGTTCAATCGTCTGTCGATACGAAGATGGCGGCGTCTCAGTACTAGGCGATTTGGTCAGTTTACAACAATTAGCCAGCATAACAAAAAACAAACAAATATTGTAAATAGATTTTGAAACAATGGTTTGACTTTTCAAGAAGTTTTCCTGACTGGTTTACTTGGATTTCATTGAATTTGGATTGGACAGAGAAGATTTAAGGTAAGCAAACTTGTTTAAAAAATTTCGAGCTGGTTAAAAACGGTGCTCCAAAATAGACTATTCACTTCGGGCTGCGCCCCTCAGTGAATAGTACTATTTTGGAGGCACCTCTGCCCATAGTTTAACCAGAAACTCTCAAGGCCAAGTATATTTATATTATAAGATGAGGACCTAGCAATGATCCTTGTGGAACATAACGTGACAGATCTCCGGTCATAAAAATAGCCCACTCCCATTACCCTCTGTCTTCTGACTAAACCAATTTGGGGGCAAATTTAACAACACTTCACAGATCCCATGTGCTTAATCTTCTGGACCAGATTATCATTTGTAATAATAGTAACCACTATATACTAATTACAACACAAAGTTGTCAATCCTGTAATACAAAATTAATGCTTTAACCAATATTAATATTGCATGCCAGATATGTTATTGAAGTAATTACAGCATAAAAGGCTGCCATTCAACCATTGAGCACTTGCAAAGCAATTCTGTCGCTCTTCCCCTTGAGCTTTCTCCATGGCCCTTCAAATCCAACCTGTAATTCAATTCCATTTTGAAATCCATAATTAAAACTGCAATCAACACAATTTCAAATCAATGCTAAGACAGCTTGAAATTTATATCAATAGCAGAAAGACACGCTGGCTAGCTGTGATCACCTTTTCAATGGGGTACAACGTCCAGCAAACATGTCAAGCTGGACAATCTATTTCATCAGCCCACAAGAAAACTTAATTGTACATCAAAGACAGCTATGCTTTATGTTCTCTTGCAGCACATTTTTATTTAAATTTAAAAAATGTTTATAGGCACAAGCGTATGGGAGCTGTTGCTCACAAAAGGTTTTATTTGGCAGAAGTCCACAAGCTTGAAGACTTTGGAATGAGTATTCGAACTCTGGTTAATAACAATGTATTTGCGGGATGTTCAAATAAATAAATAAATAAATAAATAAACAGCATAGAAATACCCTCGAACCGGACCACCTTGACCCTTTAAATATTCAATATATGGAGACCATATTCCTCTAAATTGATCTAGCTTGTCGAAAAGGACAAGTCTTAATCTTTCCAGATGAAGTGTCTCCGACATTTCTGTAATCCACATTTTGATTGCGGGGGATGTAGGACCTTTCCAAAATCTTAATATTAATTTTTTACCAATTATTAAACTATAATCGATAAAAAATATTAACTGCCCAGTAGTAAAACATAAAATTAGGCAGTGCAAAACCTCCATTTATTTTTGATTTACATAGATGTTTTTTATTTATTCTATGGCTCTTAAAATCCCAAATAAAATTGGTAACTATAGAGTCCACTTTCTTAAAAAAAATTTAGGAAGATATATCGGGATCAGTTGAAACAGGTATAATAATTGCGGAAGAAAAATCATTTTTATCGCATTAATTCTACCTAGCATTGAAATAGGTATTGTTTTCCAATATAGGATATTCTTAAGTAGTTTATTCAATAGGGGTGGGAAATTAGATTTAAATAAAGAATCATATCTTTTTGTTACATAAATTCCAAGATATTTGATTTTTTCATTTGCTATCTTAAAAGGAAATTGTTGTAGTATATGTGGGTTATTTCCCATTATTGGCATAAGTTCACTTTTATTCTAATTAATTCTATATCCTGAAAACAAGCCAAATTGAGTTATTAAATCTAATAAATTAGGGATACTAGTTTCAGGCTTTGTAATATAAAGTAATACATAATCTGCGTATAAAGAGATTTTATTTTCAGTTTCTTTGGTTTCATACCTGTATATTTCAGGATGTAATCTCATGGATTGTGCTAATGGTTCAATTGCCAGTGCGAACAGTAGTGGGGATAGAGGACAACCTTGTCTACAGCCTCTGGATAAATTAAATTTAGTTGATAACATTTGATTTGTTAATATTCTAGCTGTTGGATTAGTATATAGTAGTTTAACCCATGTTATAAACTTTTCTCCCAACTGAAAAGTTTCCATAACCGAAAATAAATAAGACCATTCAACCTGGTCAAAAGCTTTCTCTGCGTCTAATGAAATAATTGCTAGATCTATATTAATATTTATTTTCGAGTATATAATATTGAATAATCGTCTCAGGTTATATGAGGAGTATCGTTTTGGTATATATCCTGTTTGATCTGAATGAATTACTTTATTAATCACTGTATTTAGTCTTTGTGCTAGTATTTTGGTTAATATTTTTTGATCAGTATTTAAAATACGACCCTGGATCATCCAGATCTTTATCTAATTTAGGTATAAGCATTATAATAGATTCATTTAATGTTTCTGGTAATTTCTGTTGTGCATAAATATATTCATAAAGTGTCTTCAAACGTGGTGCTAACAGATCATAGAATGTTTTATAAAATTCCGAACCAATACCATCCGGTCCTGGAGTTTTACCATTTTTTAATGACCTAATAGATTCTTCGATTTCTTTAGTAGTTATTTCAGCGTTTAGTGATTCTCTATTTTCTAAATCCAGTCCTTTTAGATTTTTTTTTTTTTAATGTTTCTATTCCTGTCTGATTTTCTGTCGTTTTGGCTGAATATAAATTTTTATAATATTGCAAATATCTCTCATTTATATCTTTAGTTTGTACTAGTAATTCACCTTTGTCTGATTTAATCCTATGGATTAATTTTTCTCCCTCCAATTTTCGTAATTGACGAGCCAATAATTTGTGTGGTTTATCTCCGAATTCAAATTGTATTTGTTTAGTATATTGGTAGAGTTTTACAACTTGGTCTGACTGTATTTTATTTAATTTATATTTCAATGCAGAGATTTTATTATGTTTTATCATGGTTGGGTTAGCAGCGTTTTCTGTGTCTAATTGTTTGATCTTCTTTTCCAATGCCTGTTGTTCCCTCCGATTCTCTTTATTATAAAATGCTTGAGAGGATATCATAATTCCCCGAACATACGCTTTAAAAGTTTCCCATAATAGGGATGAAGGTATTTCTGGCTTATCATTTATTTCAAAGAAAATCTTAATCTGTTTTGTGATGTATTCTTGAGTTATTTTGTCTTTTAAAATTTGTGGGTTAAATCTCCATTGTCCCCGTTTTTTTTTCCGTTTTACCAGTTATTTTAATCATAAAAGTTAAAGGTGCGTGATCTGAAATTATAATATTATGATATTTTGAATTATAAGTGAATGGGATAAGTTTTAAATCTACCAAAAAATAATCTATTCTTGAATAAGTTTTATGCACAGGTGAGTAAAATGAATATTCTCGTCTAGCTGGGTTTTGCATTCTCCAAACATCTTTAATATTACTGGTATCTGTATATGCATTTATTAGATCACTGGAATGCGATTTAATTTTCCGTTGTCTTGATGATCTGTCTAAATAAGGATCTAGTGTACAATTTAAATCTCCTCCCATTATTAGGTTGTGTTGTGGTAATTCTGGGATAGTATTAAATATTTTCTTAAAAAACAGTGGGCTGTCAAAATTTGGGCCGTATACATTGACAAAAATCATTTTTTGTGTGTATAATTCTCCTATTACAATAACAGAGATGCCAACCCTAAATTTAGTTCACAGTAACATTCAACCCATTTGTCCGTAACAAATGGGGTTAAATGCATTTCTCTCCGTAACATACTCACTTGGGTTTGTTGCCGGCGGCTATGCGCCTGCGCACTGGTGCAGATCAGCGGGCTGCCGGCGGGCGGGTGCGGCACATGCGCACTTGGCAAGGTTGCCGGCGGGTCTGCGCCTGCGCACTGAGTGGGGGTGGGGGGGAGGCCCGGTGATGGGGCTGCCGCGAGCAGCCGGCTGGCGGCAAGAAAGTGCCGCTGATCGCGCGGGCCGGCGCCGCCCGGGCTCTGGGCCGGGCGTGGCTGCGAGCTGCCGGGCTGGCAAACCGGGGGCACATGGCGCCGGCGTTCACCACGGGAGGAACACCGGCGCGGCGGTGTTCCGTAACAGCATGTTTGGCTGCCGGAACACCGTAAAAAGGTTATTTCGCCGGGACAAAATACGGCGAATCCGGGACACTTGGCATCTCTGCAATAATATATCTACCATCACTATCAGTTATAGTTGAAGTGTGTTTAAATGAAATCCCTTTACGAATTAATATTGCTACACCTCTAGATTTGTGGTTAAAAGAATGATATGCTTTGTCAATACATTTAGCCTTTAATCTATGCTCTGCATCTTTTTTTAGATGTGTCTCTTGGATAAACGCCATGTCTACTTTAAGTGCTTTTAAATGTGCTAATACTTTACCTCTCTTGATTGGTTCGTTAATACCTTTAACATTCCAGCTACAAAACGTTATTCCTCCATTCCCCGTATTCGTTTTTAAGTCTTGCATCTTTTATCTAAGGAGGTATGTAATAGAGCAAATGGTTCAGCTCGACATACCCGACTTTACACCCGAACTCCGAATAGATGAATTTCAAGACCCTTGGGTATCTCTCACGTATATATCTCCTTTGTATTAATTTATAACTCCATTCAAATATAAAACAATAATAGCAAAGAATAATATTTTTTTTAAATGGTTAGATTAAGAGATTAATAGGGTGCACAAAGAGAGAAAAAACTACATCTAATATTAGTGTAGTTAGTGTTAGCCATACTACCATGGCTAGCAATCTACCGACTTCCATAGTCGATGTTACAAACTTATCAATCTCCATGGTTCCTTAAAATTGTTATTCCATAAAAATATTTAACCGGGAATATTAAACTCTAATGTGTACAGGCTCCATCGGTCAAGTATATGATAATATCTATACTTAATCCATATTAAAAGATATAATTTTTTTTTTAATTAAAAAAGGGAGGAAAATAGAAAATATATATTTTTTTTAAAGTGCCAGGGGGGGATAAATGAAGTAAAACTTTATATTATGTGTGATTATATTAAATATAGGTGGTGTTGTGGATAATGAAGTAGATTTTCAAAGTCTACAGAGAGATTTGGGCCATATGGAAAAATGGGCTGAAAGATGGCAGATGGAGTTTAATGCTGATAAGTGTGAAGTGCTACACCTTGGCAGGACAAATCAAAATAGGACATACATGGTAAATGGTAGGGAATTGAGGAATGTTGTGGAACAGAGAGATCTAGGAATAACTGTGCATAGTTCCCTGAAGGTGGAATCGCATGTAGATGGTGTGGTAAAGAAAGCCTTTGGTGTGCTGGCCTTTATAAATCAGAGCATTGAATATAGGAGCAGGGAAGTAATGTTAAAATTGTACAAGGCATTGGTGAGACTAATTCTGGAGTATGGTGTACAATTTTGGTCGCCTAATTATAGGAAGGATGTCAACAAAATAGAGTACAGAGGAGATTTACTAGAATGTTGCCTGGGATCCAGCAACTTTGTTACAGAGAAAGGTTGAACAAGTTAGGTCTTTATTCTTTGGAGCGCAGAAGGTTAAGGGGGGACTTGATTGAGGTCTTTAACATGATGAAAGGGATAGACAGAGTTGACGTGGATAAGCTTTTCCCATTAAGGGTAGGGAAGATTCAAACACGAGGGCATGACATGCGAATTAAGGGACGGAAGTTTATGGGTAACGTGAGGGGGAACTTCTTTACTCAGAGGGTGGTGGCTGTGTGGAATGAGCTTCCAGCAGAAGTGGTGGAGGCAGGATCGATTTTAACATTTAAAAGTAAAGTGGATAGATATATGGACGGGAAGGGAATGGAGGGGTATGGTCTGAGTGCAGGTAGATGGGACTAGGGGAAAACAAATGGTCGGCACGGACTGGAAGGGCCGAGAGGGCCTGTTTCCGTGCTGTAATTGTTATATGGTTATAGTGTTATATTTACTGTTTACCTAATTCTAAGTAAATCAGCTATAATTAGTTGTTAATCATTAATTGGTAGTTATCAGCTTTAATTAATAATAATACCGCTGTATGAATTTTAGTATTTGTTAGTTATTAATATTAGTAGTGTTATTATTCTAATTGTTAGTATCCATAGGAGAGTCTCCAATCCGTATCTCCAATCCGAGTCTCCAATCAGCATCATTCTCCATCTGCTTTAGGGTGCCACAAGTCCATAGTCCACTCCAATCCTGAAAATACAATTTATTTGTTGATATAGTTCATCTTTGAAGATTTCATTCAGTCTTCCTCTCGTTCCTTAATCCCCTGGACAAAGTTCATTGCATCCGCTGGGTTTTTGAAATAATGTTCTTCCTGGTTGTAGGTGACTGCAGTTTGGTGATATAGTAAAAAAAAACAGTCCCTTCGGCGCAATGAGTCCACACCAAACATTGATCAACTGTTAACTCTCGATCGATATTATCCCACTTTCTTATCCACGCCCCACACATACAGAGCAATTTAAGGAGGTCAAATTAACCTACAGGCCCGCATGTCTTTGGTGTGTGGGAGGAAATCAGGGAATCTGGAGGAAACCCACGCAATCACAGAGAGAATATGCAAACTCCAAACAGCACTCGAACTCAAGATCAAACCCATGTCTCCGGTGCCGAGAGGCAGCAGCTCTACCAGTTGCAATGGTAATATTTTTCAGAATTAATATATACCTCTGCTGATTATTGTGTAGTATTCCTAAATAGATCCACTGTACCTGGCAAAAGGAAAATCCACTTTATAACTAAATCTATTGATCCATAATCTTTGCTTGGTTGTTTTAAAGCAAGATATTTGTAGCAGATACAGTGTACAATAGTCAAAAGAGGGAATTTTCCCATCTCAGAATATATAAGTGCAATATAGAAGCATCATTGCCCAGTACATAAATCAAAATAATTTGCCTGGCAGTTACGGCTTGATTTAGCACAGTTATTAACCCAGATGGAACAAAACGTTTAATCAATTCACTCTCTTGAAAGGGGATATCCCTTGTTAAAAGGTTATGAAACACGATTTACAAATGAAATGATTAAAATAAGGATCCATTAAGACCAATCAGTTTCCTTTTTATATACACAGGAAAATATATTTCAAACAGAAAACCTGATTAGTTTTCAATCATAAATAAGGACATTTTAATGAGTACCATAACACTTCAAAAGGACTTCAAAAGGACTAAAACATTTTTCAGCCAGCCAGATAGAAAGTTGATTCAAAATGCTGGAGTAACTCAGCAGGACAGGCAGCATTTCTGGATAGAAGGAATGGGCGACGTTTTGGGTCAAGACCCTTCTTCAGACTCTTGCATTGTTGCTGTGTACAAATCCAGGAAGCTACTACCCACTGAGGGATATGCTGCAGTGAGTGATATATGTGGATGGTGATGAAATACTCTCCTCTTACTAGTTTAGAGATACAGCAGGAGGACCGGCCCTTCGGCCCACACTGCATATAAACATTATCCTACACTGGGGACAATTTTTACATTTGTACCAAGCCAATTAACCTACAAACCTGTAGGTCTTTAGAGTGTGGTAGGAAACCAAAGTACTTGTTGAAAACCCATGCAGGTCACGTGAAGAACGTACAAACTCCATACAGGCAGCACCCGTAGCCAGGCTCGAATCTGGGTCTCAGGCGCACAACTCTACCGCTGCACTACCGTGTCGCGCTAGAGTCTTACTAGTCAGTGCAGTTCCAGAAATACAAACATCTCAATACTACCCAAGTTAAAACAGCCTGATTAACACCACCCTAAACTTTCATCCCCTCCACCAGCAGTACATGGTAGCTGCAGGGTGTACTATCTGCAAAATCACTGGGGTTGCTCATCTACTCTGATAGCACCTCTCAAATCAGTTTTATGGAATCACAATGCAAAATTGATAGATTATGATATGTGGGTTTGAAATCCTGATTTAGTGGCATTTAACTAATTAGTGATTCATCATGGGATTACATTCATTGGAAGAATGGAGCTGATCTACACCACCAGCTTGGAGGACACTTTACGAGGATGTTGTCAGGGCTAGAGGGTTTGAGCTATAGGGAGAGACGAGTAGGCCGGGACTCCATTCCTTGGCGCGTAGAAGAATGAGGGGTGATCTTATAGAGGTGTATAAAATCATGAGAGGAATAGATCGAGTAGATGCACAGAGTCCCTTGCTCAGAGTAGGTGAACAGAGGACCAGAGGACATAGGTTTAATAGGAATCTGAGCGGTTACATTTTCACACAAAGGGTGGTGGCTGTATGGAAAAAGCTGCCAGAGGAGGTAGTTGAGGCAGGGACTATCCCAACTTTTAAGAAACAGTTAGACAAGTACATGGATACGGACAGGTTTGGAGGGATATAGGCCAAATGCAGGCAGATGGGACTAGTATGGCTGGGACATGTTGGCTGGTGTGGGCAAGTTGGGCTGAAGGACCCGTTTCCACACTGTATCCCTTTTATGACAAACGCTTACCTTGTAGGTGATGCCCACATTCTGAGAAGCTCCAAATCTAATTTAAGACCAATCTAAACCTCACACTAGTCAAGGGGAATGCTTTCCATGCAACTACACACCTCCCTCCACCAAAGCAAGTACACATTTTCTCTCTCAACACATTATACATATTACATGTTAATTACAAGGAAACCCAGTTAACCAAACAATTAGAATATTTCAAGACAAATTCAGGAAGGAATGTACTGATTAGGGAGGGTTGGTGAGCAAAGAGGAAAATAATGCAATAATGCCCAAATTGGGTGTTTCTAACCCAAATTTGGTGAAATTGGTCGGTAGCAGAACTATCCTCGAAGAAACTTGCCCTTCTCTTGGTTTAATTTAGAGATACAGCGCGGAAACAGGACCTTCAGCCCACCGAGTCCGCATTGACCAGCAATCCCCACCCATTACCACCACCCTACATGCACTCGGACAATTTTACATTTATACCAAGCCAATTAACGTACAAATCCGTACATCTTTGGGCGTGTGGGTGGAAAGTGAAGATCTCTGAGAAAACCCACGCAGGTCACGGGGAGAACGTACGAGCTCCGTTCAGACAAGCAGAATCAAACCTGGGTCTCTGGCGCTATAAGACAGTAGCTCTACCGTGGCGCCACTTCAAAAATAAAAAGCAATGAGTAAAACAAATTGTACTCATCACCAACAACTCAATGCATTAAAAAGAAATGGCCCGAAGATAGGTCCTCCACTAGGTAACTATTAAAAGGCTGGTATACAACAACAGCAAGTTAAGTACAAACACTTTATTTCACATGATTTTAACTCTTTAAAAAATTGATATAATTAAAAATACACTGGGGTAGGTAACAGAAAATAGTCCTCAATTTCCCAGTGAGTTAAGGAACAATAAAAAATTGCCACTGCACAAGAGTATTGTACCAAAATACAAAAAAAGTTATTGCACATCCCACATACCAGAATAATTTGGCAACTCTGGTTATTGAGCTCAAGTAATCCATTGATTCAGTGAGGAGTTCAAGGTGAGATGCAGGGGGTGAGGTTGAGGTGCAGAGCTGGGGAATAATGGACAAATAAACAGCAATACACTTTGACAATATTAAACTTAAAAACTATAAAATAGAAATGTTTCCAGGAAGACAAATCTACAATTTAAAATGCCACCTAAACAAAATTAATTCATTCTCTTTAAACATAATGACAACAAAAATCCATTTCAAATGTATGCCTGGAGATTTCAAACAAAACTTCAATGAATGACCAGCCTACTTTTAAAATAACTATCACACTGGAGATTTATAAAACCGAGTTCACTGCTTCAAGCAGTTACTGATCAAGAGAAATGCAATTGCTCATCAAGAGAAATGAGATGACTTGGACAAAATTATATCAAATTCTTAAAGTCTGCCACTGGAGACAAAAGGACAAATACAGGCTGTGACCAGAGGTGAATGTCCAGTTGCTGCAGAACACATTACCGTTTTCCTTGAATAATCTGAAGTGCTGTTTCAACCTCTGTTGTAGCTTTAGAGTCCTTTTTTATACCACAACAAGGTTTAAAAAGACGAGGATCAATCAGCACCTCACCAAAACGACCCTTGTAGATAATGCCACAGCAAATTTTTTGCCTGTGTAGAAGAAAAATAAAATTAGACTTGCAGTTTGAATAGTACTGATTTCCAGTGTACAACTGAACTAACTTGACTTCTCTCATGTAACTGAGAATAACAATGATAGTAATGCTCTACAGCTACTAATCTCATGTGTTAACCCCCTAGGGATTCACTTTAAAACTTGATATTCTTGAAATTAAGATAAATCACATTTTTGTTTTTCTAAAATATTAACTTCGCACAAAGGTGCCAACTTTTTTAAACTATTCCAATAACTTTGTATTTCTGTGCTAAATTGGTATGAAATTTTGATCATCACGTTCACCATCTGCATTAGTCTCAGGAGTCTAAAGGAAATTTAGCATGGCTCTAAAGACTTACCAACTTCTGTGATTGCAATGCAGAAAGCTACTATTGGGTTGCATCACAGATTGGTTTGGGAAAAGCTCTGCCCAAGACCCCAAGAAATTGCCAATGTAACCCAGTCCATCACCTAAACAAGATTCCCCACAATTGACTCCATCTGCCTCAGGGAAAGTAGCCAACATAATCAAGAACCTTTCTCGCCTCCGTCATTCCCTCTTCTCCCCACTTCCGTTAGGCAAAAGGTACAAAAGCTTGAAAGCATGAAACACTGGATTCAGAAACTGCTTCTCTCCCTCTGTAATGAGCAAGGGTGTGGTTCCAACCTTCCAATCTACCTCATTGCGGACAATGGTCATTTTTTCTGGAGTCGTTTGATGCTATGCTGAAAAACTATATTCTGTAATCTGGTATTTGTCTCTTCACTCTACCTTGAACTTGTTTACGGCTTGATTGTTCTCGAGTATAATATTATCTGTAGACACAAATGGCTGGAGTACCCAACAAATGGTTCGCGACCCTTCTTCAGACAGGTCTGTAGGTCTGAAGATGGGTCTCAACCTGAAACGTCACCCATTCCTTCTCTCCAGAGATGCTGCCTGTCCCGCTGAGTTACTCCAGCATTTTGTGTCTGTCTTAGATTTAAACTAGCATCTGCAGTTACTTCCCACCTATAACATTATCTGATATGATTGGATCAAACAAAAAGCTTTTCACTATATCTCTGTGCACATGACAATAATAAACCAAAACCATATGAACAAATATTAACCCAGAATGAGCCCAATGGCCACTCAAACCTGATCCGATTGTAACTTCAACTCTGCATTTCTGTTCATTTTGCAAACCTTTACCCGTTTATTATATATCTTTCCATATGTGTCAAAAATCTTGACTCTGCTTCCATTACACTTTGAGGCCATGTCCCAAATACTCCCAATCCCGAGAAAAAAAAACGACTTTATCCCAGCCTTAACAAGCGATCCTAGTTCTAAATACCCAAACACGAAGAATTATCCATTCTGTCAAGAAATCTCAGGATTTTATGTTTCAATCAAATTCCAACACTCTCTTACAATCCAGCACGTATACATCAAACTTGTCCATCTTCTTTTAATTCAAGATGCAGATGAGTTGTGATCTAATTGAATGGTGGGACAGAATAGAGACTGAATAACCCATTTCAACACATCAGTCTAAAATCCAGTTTCAGTTTGTGATGGAAAGCAAATTCAGCAATCAGTGCAAATGTTGATAAGCTTGACACTGAAACCTTTCATCAATTTTAAAATATACTTTGGTGGTCTGTTGGTCTATGTAAAATAGCAGCAATTCCCCGCTGATTTTCCACCCCCTACAAAATAAATCTGGCGTACTGCTTATTAAAGCTGATTAAAGGAAGAATACGTGTGGCAATTTGTTTGTGGACGCTCGTCTAACACTTTGAAAGGTCATTAAAATTTAAACCACAAGGACACAAAATACATATAGGCATTGTGGCAGTTATGCATTTGAAACAGATGGAACAGAAATCAAAAATGATTAGGCAGACGTATTGAGAAGTATACAGCGAATCATTGATAATCATATATTCTTTAAAAGTTGGCCCCCGAATCACCTTTTCCAGTATGTCAGATCCAGAAATGAAAAGACTGGCTGCAAGGAAAGAGCTTTCTGGGTATCTGTATCTGACTCTTCATCAGATTGGTTGCTGTAGGTAGGCGACTGTGAAGGTGAAATACTGGACGTTGTGCTGCGTGCATCCGAATCTGTACAACATGAACACAAACATATTATGCCACCAGACTTTATAGGTCTAGGTACCAAAATATAATAGGGGAAAATAGAGTGAGGATAATTACATATAGTCAGTACGATTGAAAATAAAACTGTTAAATCTTCTTTAATAATACTACCTTGTTGAAACGTTCAACTGTTTGTGGCTCAGGGAACTTTATTTGGCGCTTGGTTTCAACTTGCTAGATTTGATCCAATGCTATTTTACAACTGAGGGATAATCAAACCTATGCTATTATGCACAGGTTGAATTGTGCAAGTAGATTGAAATGCATGAGATATAATATTCTTCAAAACAGCTAGTAGCCATCTAAAGTATATTTACTCAAAGCTAACAATTCTATGGAACTACATGTTCAAAACCACATTTACTTTTTAAAACATTCAAATCTGCTGGAGTTGGCAGAATTGCAGGAAGAGGAGGCACCAATAAAAGCAACCATTAACAACTAAATAAATGCAAAGGACTTACTCTGTCTTTTTAGTTTTTGCTGGAGACGCTTCAATTTCTTCTGTTTTTTAATATAATTACTGGCTTTCATTTTCTTAGGCTTCACAAGTGTTTTAAGGCCTGGACCAGCTCGTGCATCAACCACCTGAGATGGATGGGAAAGGGGGCAGGTCATAGAGTGATACAGTGTGGAAACAGGCCCTTTGGCCCAACTTGCCCATACGCCACACCGGCCAACATGTCCCAGCTACTGTAGTCCCACCTGCCTGCGCTTAGTCCATATCCCTCCAAACCTGTCCTATCCATGTACCTGTCCAACTGTTCCTTAAACAATGGGATAGTCCCAGCCTCAACTACCTCATCTGGCAGCTTGTTCCATACACCCACCACCCTTTGTGTGAAAAAGTTACCCCTCAGATTCCTATTAAATCTTTTCCCCTTCACCTTGAACCTATGTCCTCTGGTCCTCGATTCCCCTACTCTGGGTAAGAGACCCTGTGCATCTACCCGATCTATTCCTCTCATGATTTTATACACCTTTCTAAGATCACCCCTCATCCTCCTGCGCTCCAAGGAATAGAGATCCAGCCTACTCAGCCACTCCCTTAAAATTAAAAGATAAAATCAGCATTTGCTTCTGTAGATTCAATTAAATGATTAGGCAGATTATACTAACATGAAAAAAAATGTCAACTACATAAATATACTCAATGCTAAATATGCATTAAGAACAGATATAATGTTTTAGGCAGTATATCGTTTGGTGTGCAATTTACAGTGTATCCAAATTATTTATTCATAGAACATGCACAACAGACCAAACATTACAACACTACAAGACTGTGCAAGTGCAAATCTGATCGTGACATTCTTGGACATCTGTGCATCTCTAGACTGATCAGCTTTCTCCACAAACAACAATGGAAAACTGTTTCATTGAATAACTTCACAGAAATCAGATTGATGCTAATTTTCTCGCAGCTGAGGAATTACTTCAGATGCAAATCCCTTGTTTAAATTTCAAAATATTTGGAACTTCAGCAAACTAAATTTGATTGAAATAATGCGATTTATTTTTAATGTAATTTTTTTTTTAAATTAGTTGTGCCAAAAGCATTTTACAAGTCATAATCCTATTCACCCTCAAGCACACACGTACTGAATACTTCTGAAACACTGGAATAAATCTTTACTTGTCCGCGAGTAGACCTCAAATGCCATCTCCATAGAACTATATAGGCCTTTGTTAACATGGATCCTCGCAGGTCTTCACATACTTACATGACTCCAATTTTTTTTTGATCCAGCGGGCAGTTTTATCCATCTCTTCACCAGAAGGACACATGCATTACAGATATCTCCCATCCGTGCTTCTATCAAACTGCAGGAAATTAAAAGTAAAAATTACTCCAAACATAAATTTTTAAAGCATTTCATTGCAATTTAATTTTTGATTTGATTTTTTAAAAAAAGCTCAAGTGATTGTTTTAACAAACTATCTGTGGGTGGAAAATTAATCCATTAAAATCAACTTCCAACAGCTGTCACAGCTACAGAACAGGCCTGCAGCATCTACCACTTTTCAACTATAAGATAGCCCCGGTTTGAAACAGAATGATCAGTGAATCCACCCCCAAAACTGTCTGAAAGACTCGTACCAAACTAGATTTGAACTAATCCCAGTCAACATTCAATTATATTTTATTTCTGTTTATATATTATCCCACCTTACAGCTTCCATTATAAAGGGATTATGTATCTCCCAAACACAAATCAGAGTCAAGTGTGACAGACAACAAATGGGTAAATCCTGGTCAAACAACCAATGCATCAACCAAGACTATGAATAGATTTAAAGGTCATGTTTAAGAAAGAACTGCTGTTGTTGGAAAAATCGAAGGTGCATAAAAATGCTGGAGAAACTCAGCGGGTGAGGCATCATCTATGGAGCGAAGGCATAGATGATGTTTCGGGTTGAGACCCTTTTTCAGACTGAAGAAGGGTCTCGACCCGAAACGTCACCTATTTCTTCGCTCCATAGATGCTGCCTCACCCACTGAGTTTCTCCAGCAGATTTAAAGGTCATGTCAGAATAGATTTGCTTTAACTCGCACACATTTGGTTCTCCCATTCACCACAATTAAACATTTTGTAAAGCCACTTTGAATCATAATGGTTGTAATTCCCCCAAGCTGGAAATCTCAACTGCTCACTTCTGTTGGAAGCTGACTCCAGTGAATAGATTCCAAAGTAAATTTGATCAAACTAAAAATATATTTTTGAGGGTACTTGCAGAGTAACGTCAAAATGATGGAAATCTGCTCTCAGGTATCCATTAACATAGAAACATAGAAATTAGGTGCAGGAGCAGGCCATTCGGCCATTCGAGCCTGCACCGCCATTCAATATGATCATGGCTGATCATCCAACTCAGTATCCTGTACCTGCCTTCTCTCCATACCCCCTGATCCCTTCAGCCACAAGGGCCACATCCAACTCCCTCTGAAATATGGCCAACGAACTAGCCTCAACTACCTTCTGTGGCAGAGAATTCCACAGATTCACCACCCTCTTAAAATTGACTCTCAGTGGCACATGGGCAGTCCCTTTGTGGAATACATTTTTCAGTTTTGAATCTCTTCGCACAACCCCATCCACGCCTTTCGAAACACACAAAAGGGGAAGAAATCTGTGCAAGTAATGACCTTTCCAGCTTGGAGTGTGTTAGTTATCAAGAAAGGAATAGATAGGCTAGATATTTTTTCAGCATTGCAAAGGATATGGAGGTATAGATAGGGTACATAGCCAACATCAGTTTCCCATGCTAGGGGTGTCCAAAACTAGAGGGCATAGATTTAAGATGCAAAGAAGATTTAAAAAGATGCCTGGGGAACAGATGTTTATAGAAAGACAAATTGGTGCCCAGAATGAGCAGCAGGGGCAGTGGTGGAAGCAGGAACAGTTACAACAGTTTAGAGGCATCTTGACAAGGACGTGAATGAATGAGGAGGACAGGAATTCAAGCAAGTGAGATTAACATAGACAGACAGACACAAAATGTTGGAGTAACTCAGGCTGTGAAGCAGCATCTCTGGAGAAAAGGACCCCCTCCCCGACTCTCAGTTTGATGAAGGGTCTCGACTCGAAAAGTCACCTATTCCTTTTCTCCAGAGATGCTCCCCGACGCCAAAATTCTGTGTCTTTCTTCAGTGTAAACCAGCATCTGCAGTTCCTTCTTACTCAACATAGAAAGGCATGAAGATCAGCATTGATGCAGCGAGCTGATGAGCCCGTTTTTATGCTATATAACTCTCCAAAAGATTATTGTTAAACAGTGTGAAGAAAGGTCTCGACCCAAAACATCACCCATTCCTTCTCTCAAGAGATGCTGCATGTCCCGCTGAGTTACTCCAGCTTTTTGTGTCTATCTTCAGTTTAAACCAGCATCTGCAGTTCCTTCCTACGCATTGTTAAACAAACAATGTACTAGAAACATAGAAAATAGGTGCAGGAGGCCATTCGGCCCTTCGAGCCAGCGCTGCCATTCATTGCAATCATGGCTGATTCATCCCCAATCAATAACCAGGGACTGCCTTCTCCCCATATCCCTCGATTCCACTAGCCCCTAGAGCTCTATCTAACTCTCTCTTAAATCCATCTAGTGATTTGGCCTCCACTGCCCTCTGCGGCAGAGAATTCCACAAATTCACAACTCTCTGGGTGGAAAACTTTTTTCTCACCTCAGTCTTAAATGGCCTCCCCTTTTTTCTAAGACTGTGGCCCCTGGTTCTGGACTCGCCCAACATTGGGAACATTTGTCCTGCATCTAGCTTGTCCAGTCCTTTTATAATTTTATATGTTTCTATAAGATCCCCCCCTCATCCTTCTAAACTCCAGTGAATCCAAATCAATCCAGTAACTATAAATGAATCATCACTTCCTTTTTATTAGTTCTGAGCAGTGTGTTATCAATTTCAGAACTATGTAAGAATTATGGAGCAGAATTATGCCTGATCATGGCTGATTCAAGTCTCCCCTTCAAACTCATTCTCCTGCCTTCTCCGCATAACCTCTGACACGCGTAATAAACAAGAATCTATCTATCTCTCTCTCCCTTTCTCAGCGTCTCTGGTGAACATGGGTTTCGGATTGGGACCCTTCTTCAGACATCTCTTCATCACTACACACCAAATACACGGTGCCCATTTACTTCTGCTTGTATTGACTGCTGCATACTCCACTATTTACTAGTGGAGGCTTACTCCCCCCCCCCCCCAGTATGAAATTCTAAAGTGCCAGAAATAAAGGAAGTCTGACAGACAGACAGAATGTGCAAGCTTTCTATTTGCCTAATTACAATAAGGAAGTGTGCTCAAGGACTCCGCGCTTCCGCTACTGGCGACTGAAGGCAACGCGTGTGCGCCCGGGGGCGGGGAGAGGAGAGAATGATATATTATAATCTTACCCGAAACAAAGTTTAAAGCTTTCCTCATATCGTCCGCTGTCGGTGAAACGGGAGCTGGAAGATTTGGTCTTGCAAATGCAACAGCCTTCTAAGCTCCTGTAGATTTTGGATTTATGGAAACCAAACATTGTCTTTCACCGTCGACACTGGTTGAAACGTTAAAATTAATTCAGGTTTTATTTACAAACTTTCAGCTGCAGAAGTATTCAGACAGGCTCGATTATCACGCGTTCCTGTTATTTCTACTATGAGTTTTCAGACCTCAAGTGACATGAGAGAGTCATGTTGGTTTGGTGCCAGGTTGCAGTGTGTTGTACTGGGCTAAATCACCTCTCGCTGCCTCCGCGGCTGAGAGGAGATTAAAGCCAATGACCCAGCTTCAGCGGACCGCAGTCCATGCTTATTACACTCTTCATCCCAGCTTCAGACCATTGGGCAGACGTGACAGTCACTATTAAAACCGCCAGACAGTTTAACACGCCCCCAACACAGACACTGCGACATCAGATACTCAGCACAAATTGACTTATTTTTCACTCCATGTGCTGAAGAGCAATATTCATAGTGGGGTGGGGACAAGATGAAGTCGCCCGGGTGCATGTATTCAGCGGGAGCCGCGAACATGGCGAGTGACCGACCCCGTTATGTGGCAGCGTGCTCGGTTTGAGTGCTTGACTTGCCCCCACGGCCAGGCCCACCTTGCCATCCCAGCGGCACCAACACAATAAACCAGTTTTAATGACATCAACGTGAAGAAAGGGGAGCGCTTTACCTTTCCGGTACAGGCTCTGGAAGCATGGAGGTGTGCGCCGCTCGGCTGCAGCCAACAAACTCCAGGCGGGACCAGCCGTGGTTGCAAACTGCGCTGAGGTGAAGTTACCGGGGGTGCGGTGACCGACCGGGTAGACGCCGATGCAAAAGTCACTGGAGGCACAGAGGCGTTGCTGATATGTAGCTGCTGCCTTTCTGTAGAGTTGCTGCCTTGCAGCGCCAGAGATCCCGTTTCGATACTGACCACGGGTGCTGTCTCTCTGCACCGAGTTTGTACGCTCTGAAAGTTGCCGCTTTCACTACGGAGACTTTCTGGTAAAACGATGAGGATTTCCCCTCGCCCTGTCCCTCCCTCCCTCCCTCCCTCCCAACTCCTCAGGGTCGCGCCGCCATCGCTGCACAGACCACACATACAACTCTCAGTCTAAACAGGAGGTGGTAAACAGCGCAGCCCACCATGGCAACACCACCGGGCCGCTTATTTCGCCCCAAATCGCTGTGCGATTTGGCTCAAAGATCCTTGCTATAGGATCTTTGATTTGGCTCACCCTGAACCTTCTTTGTATCCGATCACTGCACTGACCCTAACGAAATGGGAGGTCCTTGCCGAGATGGCAAGAACACGGCGGGACTAAGAGGGACTGCACCGGCGAGATGACTCGCACCTCATTACATATATATATTGTTCATGAGGGTTTTACTTTGAACATCGTCAACGAGTGTCGAGTCAAAGTGTCGAGAAAAAATGAAACCAAAAGAATCACGCAGTTCCTATTGTGTCTCGTCTCAGTTTAAACACACTCCCTTCCCAACACGAGAGGTACTTTCATGTTACACTTACAAAGAATACAGCATGGTCGACACACCATGCGCCCGGACCCAGGTGCAGCCCATTCTTTTATGTGTGATGCCATGCTTCTGAAAACAAACTTTCACCATGTGAAAACAGGACAAGTGCACTCACCAAACTTCACGAACCTCGTTGTTATTGTCTTTCCAGAGTTGGTCGGCGTCCAGCCCCAGCTGGTGTCACCACCTTCACACACACACACACACACACAACGCTTGTTGCCGCAAGGCGCCCTGCACCATATATGGGCACCGCTTCCAATCCCAGTCCCCGCTTGCATGTCGGGATCTGCAGTTTGATCTCGGTGACATTCCTGTTGTAACAAACGCAACGCGCTCTCAAACTCCAAATCCCAGACGTCCGGGTTTCGATCATCCCGATCAGAGGGCCTGACCATCGGACAGTCTGTAGCCGCGAACTGCGGAGGGTTCAAAGGCCCTGCCCCTGACCACGGGTGAACAAAGGAGGAAGATGACTGAACTCTATTACCTTCCATCACAGTGAGGAATGTTGATTCCACTGTGGTGGATGTTTATGTTACATTTTATGTTACGTATGTAATGTGTTCTTTTCACTTAGTATGGCTGTATGGTAACTCAAATTTCACTGTACCTTAATTGGTTGTGACAATAAATGCGAACTTGAACTTGATCCAGCTTAATGATATCCTTCCTATTGTAAGGTGACCTAAACAGAACACAGTGCTCCAAATGTGGCCTTACCAATGTCTTGTACAACTGTAACATAATGTCCCAACTCAATACCCTGACTGATGAAGGTAATGTACCAAAAATGCTTCTATACCATCCCATCTACCTGTGATGCTGCTTTCAAGGAACTATGTATCTGCACTCTACGATCCCTCTGCTCCACAACACTCCCCAGAGCTCTGCCGTTCACGGTGAAGGTCCTGCCCTGGTTTAACTTCCCAAAATGTAATATGTCACATTTATTTGCATTAAACACCATTAGCCATTCCTTAACCCACTTGGCCAATTGATCAAAATCATGCTGTAATTTTTGATTTTTAAATGTAACATATCCAAGTTTGCCAAGGATGACACAAAGCTGGGTGGCAGTGAGCTGCAAGGAGGATGCTATGAGGCTGCAGGGTGTGTAAGAGGAACTGCAGATGCTGGTTTAAACTGAAGATAGATACAAAAAGCTGGAGGAACTCAGCGGCATCTCTGGAGAGAAGGAATGGGTGACGTATTGGGTCGAGATCTTTCTTCTGCAGGGTGACTTGGATAGGTTTGGTGAGTGGGCAAATGCAGTATAATGTGGATGGATAAATAAGTAAGTAAGTAAGTTTATTGGCCAAGTATTCACATACAAGGAATTTGCCTTGGTGCTCCGCCCACAAGTAACAACATGACATGCAGTGACAGTTACGAATGACTCAGAAAACACTAAACATTAATAATAATAAAACATTAATGATCAAGCATGTGAACCAACAAAATACCAGATCAAAGGGAGGCTACAGATTTTTGGCTGTTGAGTAGAGCAACTACTCGTGGATAAAAACTGTTTTTATGTCTGGTTGTAGCAGCATTGACAATCTGGAGTCACCTTCCAGAGGGAAGTGATTCAAAGAGTTTGTGGCCAGGGTGAGAGGGGTCAGAGATGATCTTGCCTGCTTGCTTCATGGCCCTTGCAGTGTACAGTTCATCAATGGAGGGAAAGTTGCAGCCAACAACCTTCTCTGCTGATCGGACGATTCGTTGCTGCCTCCAGGTGTCGTGCTTGATGGCTGAGCCAAACCAGACCATGATGGGGAAGGTGAGGACAGACCCTACGATGGCCGTGTAGAATTGGACCATCATTGCCTGTGGCAGATTGTGCTTCCTCAGCTGCCGTAGGAAATACATCCTCTGTTGTGCCTTTTTGACTGTGGAGTCGATGGTAGCCCCCCACTTAAGGTCCTTGGAGATGATGGTTCCCAGGAACTTAAAAGACTCCACAGATGTGACTGTGGTGTTGTTGATGGTGAGTGGGGTGAGGGGAGGGGGAGCTCTCCTAAAGTCTACAATAAATTCCACTGTCTTAAGCGCATTGAGCTCCAGGTTGTTACGACGGCACCAGGACGCCAGCTGTGACACTTCCTGTCTGTCGGCAGATTCCTCCCCATCCTGGATCAGTCCAATCAGGGTTGTGTCGTCCGCAAACTTGAGGAGCTTGACAGAGGTGTCTGTGGAGGTGCAGATGTTGATGTAGAGAGAGTAGAGGTAATCCACTTTGGCGGCAAGAACAACAAGTCAGATTATTATCTGAATGGTGTCAGATTAGGAAAAGGGGAGGTGCAACGACACCTGGGTGTACTTGTACATCAGTAACTGAAAGTAAGCATGCAGGTACAGCAGGCAGTGAAGAAAGCAAATGGCATGGTGGCCTTCATTGCGAGAGGAGTTGAGTATAGGAGCAAGGAGGTCCTACTACAGTTGTACAGGTCCCCAGTGAGACTGCACCTGGAGTATTGTGTGCAGTTTTCTTCTCCCAATTTGAGGAAGGACATTCTTGCTGTTGAGGGAGTGCAGCGTAGGTTCACCAGGTTATTTCCCTGGATGGCAGGACTGCCAAATGATGAAAGAATGGGTCGACTGGGCTTGTATTCACTCGAATTTAGAAGGATGAGAGGATATCTTACAGAAACATATAAAATGATTAAGGGATTGAACAGGCTAGATGCAGGAAAAATGTTTCCGCTGTATGGCGAGTCCAGAACCAGTTTAAGAATAATGGGTAGGCCAATTAGGACTGAGATGAGGAGAAAAAAAAATCACCAGAGAGTTGTGAATCTGTGGAATTCTCTGCCACTGAAGGCAGTGGAGACCAATTCACTGGATATATTCAAGATTGGATGTAGCTCCTAGGGCTAACGGAATCAAGGGATATGGGGAGAAAGCAGAAACTGATTCTGGATGATCAGCCATGATCATATTGAATGGCGTTACTGGCTATAAGAGTCGAATGGCCTACACATGCACATATTTTCGATAATAACTATCTTTGTTACCAATTTCAGTGAACTATTATACCTATACTAGATCCATCTGCTCTACAACACTCCCCAGGGCCCTCACAAGGTCCTGCCCTGGTTTGACTTCCCAAAATGTATGTGAAAATAATGTTCTGACAATTCTTTGGGTTTGTAGAAACAAGGAGCTGCAGGTGCTGGTTTACCAAATAAAGACACAAAATGCTGGAGTAACTCAGAAGGTCAGGCAGCATCCCCGGAGAACATGGATAGGTGACGTTTTGGGTTGGAACCATTCTTCAGACTGATTCTCTAGGTTTATTTTTTCACTGCCTCAAATAACATCCCAACATTTGAAACATTGGAAACCATGAGTGAACTCTTGGATATTTCCACTGGTGACTCACGTATAATTCCAAATTTAGGTATCTGTCAGCACTGAGAAGCTGTTACACTTTTAACAATATAAGAACAGAAATAAATTAAAGCAATGTGTCATCATGCTTAATCTGCCACTCAGTAAGATCAGGGATAGGCTTTTGCCTCAGTACCATCTTCCTGCATTAAACTGCCATTTCTTGCATCCCGTAAAATCCAATTGCTCTCCCGTGAAGATGCTCAGTGACTCTTGCAGAGTGAATTCAAATAATTTTCTATATTTTTAGAGAATAAATCTACGCATAGACTGACGAAATCAAGTTAGCAATAATACAGTAGAAAAATAATTCCTGAAGTGTGTACGGGCAGGATCTTTATTGAGCAGCAATTGAGAACAGGCTATTCTAAAATGGGTATTCTGTAACAAAAACAATGGTTACTTAATAATCTTGTATAGGATCCAATAGGAAAGAGTGGCCATAATACGACACAATGTTTAAGAAAGAACTGCGGATGCTGGAAAAATTGAAGGTAGACAAAAATGCTGGAGAAACTCAGCGGGTGAGGCAGCATTTATGGAGCGAAGGAATAGGTGACGTTTCGGGTCGAGTCCTTTCTTCAGTCTGAAGAAGGGTCTCGACCCGAAACGTCACCTATTCCTTCGCTCCATAGATGCTGCCTCACCCGCTGAGTTTCTCCAGCATTTTTGTCTACCGATAATATGACGGAATGGATTTAATGGAGTATAATACCACTAGGGACGCCGCATTAATGGCAGCCGCTGCCTACAGTCTGTCTGTTTTTCTGTCTTTGTTTAATTTTTAGTCAGTTTTAAAAGTTTGTTTTGGAGATTTCTTTAGCTTTTCTATGTGGGGGAGGGAGGTAGGGTAAAGGGGAAACTGTTTTGCAGTCACATCCTGGCGAGGACGCGACTATTCTC
The DNA here is from genome assembly GCA_035221665.1 of Okamejei kenojei. Taxonomy (NCBI): domain Eukaryota; kingdom Metazoa; phylum Chordata; class Chondrichthyes; order Rajiformes; family Rajidae; genus Okamejei; species Okamejei kenojei. The sequence goes on along the minus strand of CM069148.1, from coordinate 25,648,378 downwards.
CAAGTCGTGTCCTCACCCCCTTCCTCGTGGCCTACCACCTGGATTGGAGCGGCCTTTCCTGCCGGGAACCCAGACCAGAGCTGCAGCAGCAGCGGCGCAGCGCTGGATACATCGTGGGGCGGGCGACTGCTTACCTGGATCGCCGTTGAAGCGCCAGAGTGTTGGGCCTGCTGCTTCAACATCGGAGCTGTGGTTCGTAGAGCTTCCAGCGCGGGCGGCGCTGACTTCAACATCGCAGAGTCCTGGGGCCCTTTGCCGAGGGCCACCAGTGTTGAATCTACGCCCAGCTCGGCCTGTGGACTTCGGGAGCCACGGACTCCGGTAGGAGGTGGCCGATTCGGATGTCCAAGCTGCTGAGGATGTCCTCCTGTCCCGTGTTCCTTAAAGCAAATCCTCTAAAAGAGAAGGTAGACACAAAATGCTGTAGTAACTCAGCGGGACAGGCAGCATCTCTGGAGAGAAGGTGATGTGTCGGGTCAAGACCCTTCTTCAGACTGATGTCAAGGAAGTCGGCAGGACAGAGATAGAATGTAGTCAGATACAGGGCTGGTGGGAGAACTGGGAAGGGGATTGACAGAAAGGGAGCGAAAGCAAGTTCTATTTGAAGTTAGAGAAATCAATGTTCATACCTCTGGGATGTAAGCTACCCAAGCAAAATATGAGGTGCTGTTCCTCCAATTTGCGCTGGGCCTCACTCTGACAATGGAAGAGGCCTAGGACAGAAAGGTCAGATTGGGAATGGGAGGGGAAGTTAAAGTGCTGAGCAACCGGGAGATCAGGTAGGTTAAGGCGGACTGAGTGGAGGTGTTCAGCTAAACGATCGCCGAGCCTGCGCTTGGTCTCGCCGATGTAGAGAAGATGACGCCTGGAACAGCAGATACAGTAGATGAGGTTGGAGGAGGTGCAAGTGAACCTCTGCCTCACCTGAAAAGATTGTCAGGGTCCTTGCATAAAGTCGAGGGGGGAGGTAAAGGGACAGGTGTTGCGTTTCCTGTGGTTCCAGGGGAAAGTACCTGGGGAGGGCGTGGTTTGGGTGGGAAGGGACAAGTTGACCAGGGAGTTGCGGAGGGAACGGTCTCTGCGGAAAGCAGAAAGGGGCGGAGATGGGAAGATGTGGCCAGTAGTGGGATTCCGTTGGAGGTGGCCAAGATGTAGGAGGATTATATGCTGAATGCTATGGCTGATGGGGTGGAAGGTGAGGACAAGAGGGACTCTGTTCTTGTTGCGAATGGGGAAAGGGGGAGCAAGAACGGAGCTGCACGATATCAAGGAGACCCTAGTGAGAACTTCAACTATAATGGAAGAGGGGAACCCCCGTTTCTTAAAGAATTAGGACATCTCCGATGATCTAGTATGGAAGACCTTATCCTGGGTGCAGCTGCGGCGTAGACAGAGGAATTGGGAGTAGGGGATAGAGTCTTTACAAGAAGCAGGTCTTTACAGGAAGAAGTGTAGTCTTGATAGCTAAGGGAGTCAGTAGGTTTGTAGTAGATGTCGGTCAATAGTCTGTCTCCTGTGATGGAGACGGTGAGATCCAGAAACAGTAGGGAGATGCTGGAGATGGTCCAAGTGAATTTGAGTGCAGGATGGAAATTAGTCATGAAGTTGATGAAGTCAGTGAGTTCTGCATGGGTGCAGGAGGCAGCACCGATGCAGTCGTCAATGTATCGTAGGTAGAGTTTGCGGATAGGGCCAGTGTACGCCTGGAATAGTGATTGTTCGACATACTCTACAAAGAGATGGGCATAGCTGGGGCCCATGCGAGTGCCCATAGCTACGCCTTGGATTTGGAGGAAGTGGGAGGAGTAGAAGTTGTTGAGGGTAAGGACCAGCTCTGCTAGGCAGAGGACAGTATTCGTAGATGGAAATTGACTGGTTCTGCGGTCGAGGAAGAAAGGGAGGGCTTTAAGACCTTCATGGTGGAGGATCGAGGTGTAGAGTGACTGGACATCCATGGTAAAGATGAGGGAGTGGGGGCATGGAAAACGGAAGTCATTGAGGAGACGAAGAGCGTGTGAGGTGTCTTGGTCATAGGTACGGAGGGATTGGACCTGGCGATAGGATAGGATGGAGATGAAATATGTGGAAATTAATTCGGTGGGACATGAAAAAGCAGAAACAATGGGTCTGCCAGGACAGTTAAAATTAAAAATATTGTCAAAGAGAAATTATGTCCACAAAAAAGAATGGACATATTATTTATAGAATTAAAGTATGTCATGTGCAAGAAATCTAGTGTGGATCAGAACCACCGGCAGTGAATAACTGTATTCACTGGGGCATCACAGTGGCAGAGCTACTGCCTCACAACGCCAGAGATCCGGGTTTGATTCTGACTACGGGTGCTATCTGTGCAGAGTTTGTATGTTCTCCCTGTGACCGTGTCAATTTGCTCCGGTTGCTCCAGTTTCCTCCCACATTCCAAAGACACGCAGGTTTGTAGGTTAATTGGCTTCTGTAAATTGCCACTAATTTGTAGGATGTGAAAGTGAGAATACATAGAACTAGTGTGCGGGTGATCGATAGCTAGCAAGGAGTTGGTGGGCTGCAGGGCCTGTTTCCATGCTGTATCTCTAATCTAAAGAGTTTCCTTCTGTGCTTATGGATGTGCGAGGGCAGAGATTTAAAGAGGGAAACATTTAGGAGGGAAACAATTAAAGGGGACCCGACGGGCAACTTATTCACATAGAGGATGGTAGGTATGTGGAAAGAGCAGGCAGAGCTAATGCTAGAGAGGTGAATACAATTGTGATGTTTAAATGGCATTAAGAAAGGTAGATGGATAGGAAAGGTTTAGAAGGATATGGGCAAACACAGGCAAATTGCACCTGTTCAGATAGCAATGGTGGGCATGTACCAGCTGGGCCAAAGCTCTGGTTTGATCGTCATCTGATTACGGATGGGTTTTGGTACTGACATGCACCTATAACTTGTACCCATGGAGATTTGACCTGTGGGGTAAATAGACATGGGCAATTTAGTACCAGCAGAGGGAAATGTGGTGCAAGCCAGTCCAAATGAAAGTAATGTGTAGGAAGGAACTATAGATGCTGGTTTAAACCGAAGACAGACACAAAAAGCTGGAGTAACTCAGCAGGACAGGCAGCATATCTGGAAAGAGGGAATGGGTGACATTTTGGGTCGAGACCCTAAGATAGACACAAAATGCTGGAGTAAATCACCCAACCCATAACGAGATGCTGCCTGTCCCGCTGAGTTACTCCAGCATTTTATGTCTATCTTCTGTGTAAACCAACATCTGCAGTTCCTTCCTACACCAAGTGAAAGTAAAGTGAGTAAACTACTATCTGGGTTTCCTGAACACAAGTGGTCTGTTTGAGCCTGACTAAAATAATCCTAAACACATCCTGTCATGTATACAGAGTGAGGAAGCAACAGTCGTGATCATCTACAACTGCAAATGCATAGGTGTCTTAATGCAGAAAGCAAAATAAAATAAAATCAGGCGGTCTGAAAGTGCGAAAAAGTGACAAACTTTAGTGTGTAAAGAAATGCAATTGAAAAACATAAACCTGTGATAATATTATGCAGAAAATGTAATGAAATAAAAATTAAACTGGCATGATAGTCGCCAGTTAAAAGCAGAAAGTTCCAAATCCCAGTGCGGAAACTGTGTGGAATCTTTCGTGGCCATTGCTTTCATATGTTAAACCTCATGATCTGTACAAACCACTTCTTAACAAGTTTCATTCATATTCTAATAGCGCCCCATTATGATTCTGCTGTCCAATATCAGCCTATGAGCTCAACCAGGAGGTCCTTGGAATAATGTATCCCAATGTAAAATAAAACAATGCAAGTAATGACAACCATATATAAATTGTCATAGTTAATCAGAGAGTAGATGCAGTTCCTGGTGATTATTTAGGCCTTCATATTGGCATTGGCTACTTGTGACACGTTCTCGTTTATTCTTGCACATAGCATAACCAGGCCCCAGGGGGCCCAATCTTTTGTACTCTTCTGTGGCATGGTGATGATGCTTTTGATGGGTTGATTCATTCTTTCACTCCCATAGTGTTGACACAAATTTGTTTTATTTTGTTTCCAGTCAAATATAGAGAGAGACCGTTGTCTTTTTGAGCAGCTCTCATCTGCATCTCTCCTAATTACATCGCTCAAATATAAAATTTCCTATTTGGAGACGAATAGTCTGCCTGCGGTCAGATTTTTTTATATTTACTTGGATAAAGAACAGCCTTGGTCCACCTATTTGTAAAACTGAAAGGTCAGTGGACTATATTTGGAAAACAATAGCTGTAAATTGATGATAACAGACTTTGGCAGTGCACAAATGAGAGGAAAGAATAATGTGCATGGCATGTCAGGAAAACAGAAAGTGTCAGTAACCTGATTTGGAAACTACAGGTCCTCTCCACATCATGCACCCCTGACTTTTATGGAGCCCATACATATGAAGCTGCATTTGGGGGACCAGCAGTAAGGATTTGCCAGCAGCTGTAAGGCTGTAGTAGGCAATCGTTCTTGATGCAAGCAGGACTTTGGACACCAAGCTGGGAAGAACACATGATCTGTAAGGTATTTGTTGTAGTGATTGAGTCTATTGCCCAAAACAAATCAAAGTTAAATGTGATGGTAATGTATTTTAATAAATAAAGTTTAATTTGATCAGTGAGCAAGTGGATATTTAAAAATCAATGAGAAGAGATGCAGCCAAACCACTCGAACACTGCCGGGTTAAATATTATTTAATTATTATTTTCATGCATTTTATATAAGGAAACACTTGATAGTTTTCTGTTATTTCACTGTAATCTGAACATAAATTATGTTATCAATACATTCTATTATCTATACCTTCAAAGAGTTAAATAACTGGCGATATCTGGAAAAATAAGGCATCTTGCACAAGTAGCCCCAGAGAATAACAAGGGTCATCTAAATAACCCATCTATGTCAAAGGTTTGTGCACCAGAGCTGTAGTTGTAATTAATGGCAGCAAAAATTCTTTTTTCTTAGCACCAATTTTAAAAAAAAATGTTAAATTGAAGTTTACTTGTACAAAAGTATTATTTTGCAGAGAATAGTGAATCTCTGAACTGATCTATTTTAGAGAGTTGTGGAGGCTAGATCACGACAAGTATTTTAAAGTTGAGGTAGATAACTTATTGACATGTTAAGGGCTGTTCCACTTGGGCATCATTTGCGCGTCACACAGGTGCGTGACACGTAAATGATGTTGCGTCGTGACGGGTAAATGACATGCAAATAACACCCTAGTGGGACAGGCCGTTTAGCGAACTACGAGCTATGAGGAACTGACACAGAAGGGGAATCAAGGCCTGGGGTGGATCACCCATGATCATATCGAATGACGGGGTATGATTGAGGTAGACAAATTCTGTTCATATTGTGTGTGTTCTGTGTGTTCTTCAAAATATTATTTTAATATTATAATACATATAATATTGGCTAATAATATTTTTCAGATGTAAAATCAACTGGCTAAGTTACTTGTTAACATCAGATAACATAACAATGCTGATCTCACTAAGAGTTAATAATGCTGGGACATCTGCACACAATACAATACATAATGCATTCTTATTATTTCTAAAGATTTATATAATTCGAAAAGTGGGTTGCTAATTTTGTTAAAAATGTAATTCTATAAGTGATGGCTCTGAATTTATCAATAAAGAATTGCATTAATTTATTTTTGCATAATTATTGCATAAAATAAGCTCAGTGAATGAATGAACCTTTTATAACCACATATTTTGTGAAATGCTAAACCTATCAGTGAAATAACTATAATCTGTTGTTTTGACAATTTTTGGTACAACTTTACGTAACTGATGTTTAGTTATTGAATTATATTCAATAGTGATAGTTTCAGTATTGCAATTGACCAATGAACTATTATGAAATGAAATGCAGCTAATAATAAACTTAAAATAAAAGAACTAAAAATTTAATGTTGCACTTTTGTTGTTGTTTTGTTGTTGTTTATTTTTGTTAGAAGTACAATAGTGTGGTACTTGAGTAGCTAATACATAAATACATATTTCCATTCTTGTACAATTTCGTATTTTTAATTTAATAATAAAAGAACAGTGAGAGAAAAAATAAATAAAGAGTGTCGGAATAGATAGACAAGCGAGTAGAAACAGATAGCAAAAGAAATAAAGTACAGAGATGAGAAGCTAAAAAGATTGAAAGAAAAGGAGAAAGTAGAGAAAAGAGAGATTCGGAGAGATCTACCTATTTCGTATATTTGCCCATCCGTCACCCGGTTCTAAACCATTTAATTTCTAAGGTTATGTTACATTGCATCATCTGCTTGTAAAAAGTTGATAAAAGGAGACCAAGTCTTTAAGAATTGGTCTACTTTGCCTAGTAGGAGGAATCTCATTTCTTCAAGATGTAGCGTTTCCGACATATTTGAAATCCACATTTTGAATGTTGGCGTGGTTGCGTTTTTCCAAAAAGTATAAGTTTTTTTGCTGTTATTAAACCGTAATTAAGAAAAGCTTCTTGGAATATAGTTAGTTTACTTCCCTCTTCCATTGATCCAAAGTTAATCAGTTCTGTATTGGGGTTCAATTTTGTGTTATATAGTTTTGTAAAAATTCCAAGAATTTCATTCCAAAATTTATGCAGTTTGTACAAGAGACAAAGGAATGTGCTAAAGTGGCATTTTGAGTTAGACATGTCACAGATGGGGGAAACATTTGAAAATATTTTATTCAGTCTAGTTTTCGAATAATATAATCTATGTAAAGTTTTAAATTGAATTAGGTTATGTCTTACATTAATTGAACATTTATTTATATAATAGATTTTTTTTCCATCTATCATTCGGAATTTTTATCAATAACTCTTGTTCCCAGTCCCTTCTAATTGCCTCTGTCATTGGTGTTTCTATATTTAGAATTATATTATATAAGTAAGATATTAAATTGCTTGATTCTGCCTTTCTAGATTACTTTTCAAATTATATTTTAGTTGTAATTGTTGGAATGAAAAAAGTTTTCCCATTTCATACATAACTCCCATCACTTTAATTCCTATTCTTTCCCATTGATTAAACGTTTTATCAATAATAGATGGTTTGAATGAGGGATTATCAGCTATTGGAGAAAGAAACGATAATTTTCTTGATTTTAAAGCTAATTTTATTTGTTTCCAAATTCGTATTATACTGTGAATAATTGGATTCTTCTTATATATTATATTGTTCAGTTTCATCAGGGAACGAAGGATCACTCCTATATTATAAGGGGAACAATCCTCTTTCTCCATTCTTATCCAATCTACCTGTTGGGCAGAACTGTCCAACCAGTAGATTATATTTTTAATATTCACTGCCCAATAGTATTACAATAAATTAGGGAGTGTCAGTCCCCCTGATTCTTTAGATTTACACAAGTGTTTTCTTTGAATTCTTGAAAACTGATATTATGAAGTTTATAATATCAGAATCTAGTTTTTTAAAGAATTTTTTTGGTAAGTATATTGGTACTGATTGAAATAGGTACAGTATTTGTGGTAAGAAGATCATTTTTATCGCATTTATTCTGCCTATTAAGGACATCGGCAGTGTTTTCCAAAATGTAATGAACCCATTTAATTTAGTTAATAAAGGCATATAATTTGCGTTGAGTAATGATTTATATTTCCTAGTAATTTGGATGCCCAAATACTTAAATTTTTCTGTCGCAATTCTAAAAGGGAATTTCAACAAATGTGTCGGCTCTTGAGGTTTTATCGTCATAATTTCGCTTTTGTTCCAGTTTATTCTATATCCTGAAAAAGACCCAAATTCCTCTATTAAATTTAGTATATTTGGTATGCTAATCTGCTCGTGTTGCACTTTAACATTCAATATATAACAACTTTCTGTACACAGAGACAGGTAGAGGATAATTATGAAACTTTTACATTTATTTATCAGGACAGTTTGAACTACAACAGCTGTAGATTTCTATACAGTACAGATCTAGTTTTGTTTACAGAATAGATAACAAGGTTATTAAGCCATTAAATACAAACTGCCTTCTATAAACTCAAATATCATTCAATTATTAGTCATTATCTGCTCACAGGAGCAAAGTTGTAATGTAAAAATATACGTACACTTATAAATACAGACTTTGTCACTATCGACATATCATTAATACAATTTAAATACTCTGTACACAGTTACAAGTTAGTTATACTGAACATATGTCCTCACCAAAATCTGAATGGATTAATTAATTATAGTTTCTATTAAATGTAATTCTCTTCAGCGGCCTCCCCTAGAGGACGAGGAGGATTTTCTTAAAAACATGACTGGTCATAGTTCCCTGTACATCACTACAGCAAATCCCCTACAGAAATAAAACAGATGCAACATTTTTATTTTGCTCTATATCAAAATATATTTGAAATATATATAATTAATATTTAGCTACTTGGGAGACCAAGTAGTTGAGAATAATAATTATTTTTATTCTATCTTCTGTACAACTTTGTTATAAAATGTTCATGAGTATTAATCACAAAAAAGTTATGACTATCTGGCCAACATATGCATGGCTAAAACTATCAGAACTGTACCAACTAAAAGTCCGAAAAATTGGAGCTATAATTTAGATTTTGTCACTACAGAATTTTTGTAGACACGTCATTGAAGTGAATGCACCAATATTATTTTAAGAATGTAAAGTTAGTACTGAGGGCATTTAATGCGAGAACCTTTAAGTAAGTGATTGAATTAACACTTCAAGCTCTAACATGAGTGTACAAAAAGATGTTAAATGCTCTCATTCTAGCAAGGCAAGCCAAATTTATTCCCGTGTCGGTCCTTTCGACTCTCCTAAAGAGTGTTTTAGAGAACAGCAGTTTTGGAGAAACTCCATTATCACCATTGAAATTCACAATACCAGAACCTGTATTTCGATTAATGTTTTAGGATTTAAAAAAAATCTTAAGTAGCACTAAGGTACATAACTAATGAAATTAAATTATAAGTAGCATTTTGAAAGAAAGAATGGTAAAGAAGCCAGTTGCATCTCTTACCATCAACTTCAAATACAGAGTTACTCCAGCACTTTGTAAGTTTTTTTGTAAACCACTATCTGCAGTTCCTTGCATATCCTCAGTGCATTATCAGGAGCATTGAAGATGGGGAAACTAAAATTTGTGTAACTTGGCACATATTCCACTTTTCCTTTACAATTTACCATTGCCTTTTCTTTGCATTGGATACAAAACGTGTGACCCAGTTCCTAGTCAGCAAGTCCAAATATTCATTGAGGATTTATAAATTGGACATGCTGGTGTGTAGTCATGTGGTGTGACGGTGTGTGACAGAGTGAGAAAGACGGGGGCGAGAGAAGAAATGTTTGGAAAATAATACCACTGTTAAAAAGGGAAAATGTTCTCTATTGAAATTAAGAACAGAATGATGCCCACATTATCTACATGATGTCATAGAGTATGAAAACAGGCTCTTTGGCCCAATTTGTCCACACCTACCAACATGTATCATCTAAGCTAGTCCAATTTGCCCACATCCCTTTAAACTGTTCATATCCCTACACCTATTCAAATGTCTTTTAAATTGTGTTATTTTACCTGCCTAAACTACTTCCACTGGCAGCCCATTCCATATACAGTACTCCTCACCCTCGGCATGAAAAGGTTCCTATAAAATCTTTTCCATCTCACCATAATCCTCTCCCATCTAGTTCTTCAACCCTGGTAAAAAGGACTGTGCCCCTTTCTACTTATGATTTTATACACCTCGTTAAGATCCCCCCTCAGCCTTCTGTGCTCCAAGAAATAGTTCTCGCTTGCCCAACCTCTGCCTGTAGCTTGGCAACATCCTCATAAATCTTCTGTGCACTCCTCCTGGCTTAACGGCATCTTTCCTATTGCTGGTGTGACCAAAATTGAACACAATACTCAGGACCTCACCAATGTCTATTTCAACTATAACAAAAGGTGCTAACTTGAATACTCAATTTCCTGACTGATGAAGGCCAACATTCCAAAAGCCATCTTCACTATTCTATTATCTGTGACGCACCCTTCAGGGAACTATGTAAGCACTCCTACATTCCTCTGCTCCACAACACTCCTGGTGGATAGACACCTCACTGTAAATGTGTATCGAATATGTGTCGAAACAACTTACAATATCGTCAAAAACTAAGAATATTAAATGTACCATTGCTGATACATAAAAATTCTGAAAACTGATTCCATACATGTATAAAATTCGAACAATAAAACAATTTAATCATACACCATTTGCCTTTAATGTACTAAGTTTTCCACCTAAATCTGCTATCATAACAGATTACTTTTCCTTGTATGTTCATTTAGTTTCCAGCCCACATATATCATGCTGTTTGCCTCAGATACTCCTTCTGATGTTTCATGTTCTGACTTCTGCCTTGATAAAGAAGCCTCTCCCAGTCTAACTTGTTGATTCATTAGTTGTTACCTTGTACTTTATTGTCCCTGATTTGTCTTCTATCCTCACTTCTATTGTACACTTGTGATACAATTGTTAAATTATGTTATTTTTAAAAAGCATCAAATTGTACAGACAAATAAGCTATTATGTCCACTTGGTGGTGTTATTCTTCGTTCAAGTGAGTTTATTGTCATGTGTCCCTGATAGGACAATGAAATCCTTGCTTTGCTTCGGCACACACAAAACATAGTAGGCATTTACTACAAAACAGATCAGTGTGTCCATATATGCAGTTAGGTGCAGTTACTAAACTATTGGACTGACACCCTGAATTGCAATTCTGGTTTCTACCTGGCAATGTCTAATGGCAATTTCTAATGGCCCAATTGAAATATTATTCCAGAAAATAAAAGCAACTGTACTGGCACATTTGTTTACATGCACAAACACTGCTGCAAATTCTGAGCAAGAGAACAGTACAATTAAGTTCAAATATTGAAAAATTATTCTCCATTATGATGTTCAGTCAACAGCATTATGAACATGGTATCTCAGCCTCTTTGTTCATCTACTTGGTGATACCAATTAAATTCAACATGGAAAGTTGTCCTAATACACATATTTTAACAATATGTGTGTTCATAATTATTAAATTCTTATATTAAACATTGTTATTACAAGTGCCACTTCATTCCTTCAAGTTTTAATTAACGGAGAAAGAATTTAAAATGTGAAATGTTACATTTTTCCTTGCATATTCTATTCATAACATTTTATTATTCATTATTTCTTGTTTTGAATCCGATTTGATATTGATTTTATAGGTTCCAATTTACACTTCCTTCTCAGTCATATTATTTTGCAATCATTTAGTTTATTTGGTTAAGAAAATATGTGGTGGATCTTCCAATGCATAAGCTTTTCTCTTGCTATATCATTGTCACACAACAATTAATCGTCAAATCAATGGCAAATTAAAACACAACTTGTTAAATGATCAATAATAGCTGTGTCCAATCCATTAATTTTGTTTCGCAGGATCATCTAAAGATCATAAGTGATTGGAGCAGATTTAGGCCATTCAGCCCATCAAGTCTACTCCGCCATTCAACCTATCTCTCCCGCCTAACCCCATTCTCCTGCCTTCTCCCCATAAGCTCTGACATCCTTACTAATCAACAATCTATATATTTCTGCCTTAGAAATATCCACTGACTTGACCTCCCCAGCCCTCTGTGGCAATGCGTTCCACAGATAAACTACCCTCCAACTAAAGAAGTTCCTCCTCACCTCCTTTCTAAAAGAGCTCCCTTTAATTCTGAGGCTATGACCACCGGTCCTAAACTCTCCCACTTGGGGAAACATCTTCCCCACATTCACTCTATCCAAGCCTTTCACTATTCTTTATGTTTCAATGCAAGAACATCTAAATGTGCAAGTGAACTCACTGAACATTTGTTGCACCTAGGTTGGCATTTAATGAATTTAAACCATGCGGGATGGGAATCTATCATTCCTCATCATATTAGCATTCAATCCCCAAAGAAAAACTTTCCCAAGACAGGAACCCAAGCTAGATTTACTGTTTCATGTGCTTCGGGAAACAGAAACTAACTAGTTTCCGTTAGAAGTTCATAAGGAGCAGAATTAGGCCATTCGGCCAATCGAGTCTACTCTGCCATTCAATCATGGCTGATTTATCTTTTCCACTCAACCTCATTCTCTCGCCTTTATCCCGTAACCGTCTGTGGCAATGAATAGCATAGATTTACCACCTCTTGCTAAAGTTATGCTATTCATTACACATGGCTTGTTGGTCATTTTGCCTCAAATGTAAATTAATAGTTTATTGATTCTTAATTGATTTTGCAGACATTTCAAGGTATGTGAACAACAATCTGGATATTAAATATGGCTGTTATCAAGTTCACTGGCACAACAAACACAGCAAATACTGATATTATTGCTAGTAAAAATAATATTGTGCTAAATCTTTAATACTGTAATAAAATTTCACAGGAATATTAGAGCCCAGTTTACAGAAAAGTAACTTGCAACAATATAATTTGATAAAGTCTAAAACGTCACAGTCTAAAACTCACAGCTGGATGGAAAATCATTTTTACCTCATTATATCAGAGTAAGAAATCCAGAACTCTTTTGTTAAAGTATATTAATGCGATAAATAGGGGGTAATCCCATAAATGTATATAAAAGAAAACCCAGATACTCAAAAAAAACATATTTTTCATGCCCAGGAATGTTAATATCCGACACATGCACAGAATGTAAAGAGAGTAAACATTAAATTTAAGTGTGATAACCCTGTTGGTAGAAATTATTCTCATGTTCCCAGGATCATAGGTGGTATTACAATAGATAGCAGCAGCCAACCAGAAAATGCATTAAAAAAAATAAGCCATACATGTGCACACTAAAACAAATTGTGAACAAACAGCTTTTTGGACTTTAATGTTGCACTGCACAAATTCATAAAGTGACTTCATGAGAAGTTGAATGCCAAGGACTAACATTAATTATGAGCTATCAATTCTCAACTCTATGTAACAGAAGGTAAACAGAAAACTGAGGAAGAGTATCTTCCTTTAATTCAAAAATGTTATGAATACTGTGTTTTCTCAGCACAATATCAGCATGTTATTTTCAATCCTTGCTCACCAACATTTGAAAAAATGCTACCAATTTGCTAATTTAATTTACAAGAATACTGTATGTATATCACAGACACACATACAAACATTATATTACATATATACATACACACACACACTTTTTAGCTGCTACAAAGTAAATGCTGTGCATAATTCGTGCACAGGCTTTATATACATTAAAAAATTCAGACACTATTTCAACTTCTGGTTAACAGTGCAAGTCTTGGCAATCTGCAGCAAAATAAATCAAACTTAATACTTTTCTTCTTTTAGAAAAAAACGTTTGAAACAAGCATCATTCTTGGATAGGCTGCACAACACTGTACAACCAAGAAAGATTACCAACAATTGACAACAACATAAAAAATCTGCACAGATGCATATTTTCTCAAACCTTACAATAGCCTATCCAAACTTGGGTATAGCTTCAAAAAAGCTCTGGGCATATATTATATGGCAAATAGTTCCTGTAACTTCAAAACAAGTTGTTGATTTCTACTAGAGCAGGTTCCCTTTGCAGTTGCAATATTGTATGTTACGTATGCACCATTTTTTGTATGGTCTTCTGTTGGATGCTGGTGAATGGAGTTACATGTCGATACCTTTGACCAGCGACGACTCCAGTGTGATATTAAATTCCTGTAAGGTTTGCAGCACTCTGATGAGACTGTTAACTAGAGTGTGGTCTTTAATCAGAGCTGTATCTTCATACATCTGAGCAATGATGGGGCAATCAGCAAGCAGCGCAATCCAGTTGTGCAAGAGATGATCCCTGTCAGATGAAAATAAGAGGCACAGTGGTAGATCAATCCATTCATTCAATTATGAGAAATATGATTCACAACAGAAGAAAAAGCAGTCCTGAATTATTAATATAATAACCAATTGAAAGATGCAAGTGAAGACTCAATAGACAAATAGATTATTAGAATGTCATGACAATTGAAATGAATAAAACATTTTGATTTCCTCCTTCGATATTTAAAGAGAATTGAAATGATTGATGGATTTTTTATATTCTAATGGATAACATTCCTTGCTCTACCTGTACAAGCAAATGGACGAATGGACCTAATCTGTCGTCTGCAGCAAGTCAGACGTTTCTAGCACTTTATAAACATCCCATCTCCTTCACAACAAAATCTAAAGTTTCTTCTGTTTTTTTACTCTTTCATAAGACCATCAAATTAAAGTACTTCTCAATGCATTTAATTCTGCTATTTTGGATTTAGAACATCAAATATTCCTGCACATGCCCTTTGGCCACAATGTCTGTGCCAAGCAGAATGCAAGGACCACCTCCATTCTGCCAACACATCCTTCCACACCCTCCATATCCATATGTCTGTCCAAATGTCTCCTTAATGTCACTATAGTGTTTGCCTCAACTACCACCTCCGATAACGCGTTCCAGGCACACGCATCCCATTGTGTAAATAATTTGGCCCACACATCTCCTTTAAACTTTGAGCTTCTCACCTAAAAGCTATGCTCTCTCGTATTTGATATTTCCATCCTGGGAAAAAGGTTCTGACTGTCTACCCTATCTATGTCTCTCATAGTTTTATATACTTCGATCAGGTCTACCTCCAACTTCCAACATTACAGAGAAAACAATCCAAGTCTGTCTGACATCTCTCTGTAACTAACAACCACTAATTGAGGCATGGTTTTAGTAACCCTTCTCTGCACCTTTTCCAAAACCTTCCTCTAATGGGGTGGCCAGAACTGCACGCAATACTCCAAATGCAACCTAACCAAAGTCCTATAAAACAGAATCATGACTTCCTGACTCTTATAATTAATGCCCCAATCAATGAAGGCAAGCATACCATATGTCTTCTTTAACACTATCTACTTGTGTTGCTACTGCCAGGGAATTATGGAATTATGTGATTATAGCAAACACAGCTCATTCACACTCACACTTCTTCAAAACACCTGATGCAATAATAAAACAGAAACAAAAGAGACTGCAGATACAGGAATCTTGAACAAGACACAAAGTGCTGGAGGAACTCAGTGGGTCAGATAGCATCAATGGAAGCAATGGTCAGATGACATTTCATGTCGGAACCCTTTTTCAGATTCCTCCACACATGCTATCTGCCCGCTGAGTTCCTCCAGCACTTTGTGCTTTGCTGATAATAATAGGGCATCCAGGAGTCCACAAGAGACTCCTTTCCTGTTTCACGATACTGCTCAGAGGCCCAAAGGATCCACCCTCAGTCCCTTATTTGATTCATTTACACGTTTCCATTGTCAAAACAATAAAACTTGTGAAATCAGCTACAATTGATGATTGAAAGATATAGCATGGAAAATGGCCCTTCGGCCCACCGAGTCGATGCTGACCATCAATCATCTGTTCACATTAGTTCTATGTTATCCCACTTTCTAATCTCCTCCTTACACTATAGGGACAATTTATAGGGGCCAATTAACCTACAAACCCACATGTCTGTGGGATCTGACATAGAGAAGTTAGATAATAAGAACCTTTTTACCTAGGGTGAAAATGTCCAACACTAGAGGGCATAGCTATAAGGTGAGAAGTTTAATGGAGATGTGCGGGGCAATTTTTTGAATATGCAGAGTAGTGGGGACCTGGAACGCATTGCCAGAAGTAGTGATGGAGACAGATACAATAGTGGCGTTTAAGAGGATGTTAGATAGGCACATGGAAGTGCAGGGAGTAGAGGAATATGGATCGTGTGAGATCAGTTTAACTTGGATCATGTTCGGCACAGACATTGGGGACCGAAGGGCCTGGTCCTGCGCTGGACTGTTCTATGTTGTGTGTGAAATCGGAGCATCCGGAGGAATCCCCCGCTGCCATAGGGAGAACATGCAAACTCCGCACACAAACGACTGCAAGATCGAACCCGGATCTCTGGCGCTGTGAGGCAGCAGCTTTACCAGCTGTGCCCCCATGTCAACCAGAAATCTTATGTCTTTGTACTTTGGTCCTTTTCTCAGAACAAAAATACAATGTGACTAGTTTTAGAAGGTATAAAGTAAGAATTCTAATCAACACTGCAGAATTAATTTGGTTTTGCCTGGAAATAAAAATAAAAATAAGTTTATTACCTTGCCCCCAGACACACAAGTAGTTGGAACTTTCCATCCTTGCCAATGTTCCGAGGGGCACTATTAATGGCAGCAACGAAGGTGCAAAATTTCTTAGCCCTAGTTTGCCAGTTCTCTTCCTGCGTTTGTTCCGTATGCTCCAAACTCTCAAAGTAGACAAATGCTTTTTCTGCAAGCAATTAAAAACAAAGCATTATAACTTTGGCCAGTTGACAAATGTGTAAACAAATACAGACTCTTCCTTTGTCCCACATAATGTTTCATATTATTTTGGACCATTTTTCCAAGTCATCTTTCCAAGTCTATTTCTCACAATACTTTGAAACAATGCTGTATTTTGCCCACCCTGACTCACAAGCCAGCCATTTTGGAAAGTAATTACAGACTGCATCCTTCTCTCCAGAGATGCTGCCTCTCCTATGTCCCGCTGTTTTACTCCAGCTTTTTGTGTCTATATTTAGTTAAACCAGTATCTACAGTCTCTTCTTGCACAGGCTGCATCCAACACATTAAACAAAAAATAAACATCATTGTATTTTTTAAGCACTTAATGTCATTACAAGTAGGATACAATTCACAACGGGCTTTTCTGAAAAATCTCAGCAAATTTATCCCACAGCAAATTATTCACAATTTACATTAATGGTACTATTCAATTCTTTTTACATCATACATACCCAAAAAATCCCAAATGAAAACACTTTTGAAGAGTCGAGGCGACTTGAATCCATGGTGGAACACCTGCTCTAAAGCTGTCACAAGTCCATTTTCCCCACAGAGTAGTAATGTCAGGCTGCCCCTCTGCATTGCAATCACAAAAGAAAGTCAAACATTGATTTTTAAGTACACCATAGCTTAGAGAACCTCCATTAAAATTTACAACTGATTGGAAGTGGCATATTATTGGAGATATCAAAATAAGTTAGCTAAACATTTCAATTAAATTATAAGAATGCATTTAAAACTCAACTATGTGAAATCCAACTCTGGGATATGATGGTATTCAATAATATACATATAGTTGGATTATGTAATATTAAGACCTAACTTCAAGGGAAGTTCAGGTCAATAAGAAATAAACTTCATATAGTTCAAATTAACCAATATGATAGCAATTGAACAATATCCTATTTCTAAAAAAAACACTTTTATTATTTATTTTGTAATGTAACTGCAACAAATATCTTTTTTTAAATGTTAATAAAATAAATTCTTATGCACTGGGCAACATGAAACTTCCTTATTTTGGAAATATTGTTTTTCTGATGAATATTTAAATACCAGTTCCTCACCTCCTTCTCAGGCTTGTGAAAGTGTTTGACAATCCCATTGATGGCTTCACCTACAGATTCTTGTATTTGGCCAGTGTTTAGCTCTACAAGAATAAAGGAATCTCTTCAGAACAAGTTCTGCTTATTCTTTGTTGAATTTTCAAATATGATTGTTTACAGAATACAGACTGTTAAGGAAATCTACTAAAAAGATGAATTAAAAAAATCAATAATTAGTATGGTGCAGCTGGTGGAGGCACTGCCTCACAATGCAAGAGACTCGGGTTCAATCCTGTCCTTGGACACCATCTGTGTTGACACTCTGTGCTGTATAGGTTCAATGGCATAGGTATAAAAACCTATTCAACGGTATAGGTTTCCTCTCATACTTCAAAGACATACGGGTTGGTAGGCTAATTGCTTTCATAAATTGCCCCTAGTGTGGAGGTGAGTGGTGACATCTTGTGGGAATTGAGAAAGTGGGGAATAGAAGAATGGGATTAATGCAGGAATTGTGTAAATGGGTGGTTGCTGGTCAGTGTAGATTTGGTGGGCTGTTTCTGTGCTGTGTCTCTCTGTGATGCCAAGAGTAAACAAGTCAGTGTAAGATTACACCCCTTCAAATGCACGTCAAGTTGAGTTTATTACCATATGCACAAGTACAGTGAGGTGCAAGTACTATGAAAATCTTGCTTGCAAAACCTTGCACAAAAATGCAGACAAATACCCCAAAACAAATTCTACATAGATTATACATAAATTATACATAACACTTCTAAAAAAGATCTGGACAAAAATCATTAGTGCAAAACATAATTAAAAAGGTCTAAGGTATGCAAACGATGGTCCGTTGTCAATGTACGATTAGGGTTCCAGTGGTGATCCCTAATAATGTATGCAACCTCCTTGAAGTAGCACCTCATGTTGATGCTTTTGATGGTGGGGAGACCTGTGCCCGTCTATCACTCTCTGTACCCTCTTGCTTTCCTGTGCATTGGAAATGCCATGCTGAAGCCAGTCAGGATAATTTCTATAGGACATCTGTAGTTTTTTTTTAAAATAGAGTATTTGGCGACATACTGAATCTCTTTAAATTTCAAAGAAAGTAGAGGCGCTGGGACGCCTCCTTTGAGATTACATTTTTGTATTAAGCTGGGGACAGGTCATATTAACTCCCAGTAATATGAAGCTGCTAACACTCTCCATCATCGACCCACCAATGAAAACTAGCACGTAATCTCCCGAAGTCCCAAAGTCAAGTTCCTTGGTCCTTCAGTCGGATGAAGGATCTCGACCCAAAACGTGACCCATTCCTTCTCTTCAGAGATGCTGCCTGCCTCCTGAGTTACTCCAGCATTTTGTGTCTATCCTTGACCTTGATGTTGAGGAGTGGTTGTTTTTACGTTGCCGCTCGCCCAGGTATTATATTCGGCCAGCTACTGTGATTCAGCCAACCACCATGGCATAATCAGTGAATTTACAGATGCCATTGGAGCAATGCTTACCCACATAGTCATGGGTTTTAGGAAGAGTAGGGTAAAGGGCCAGGCACCCCGATTTGAGGTGCAACCATTTGGATGGTCAGTGAGCAGGAGATGTTGTCACCGATCAGCACTCCAAAGGCTTGCAGGTTTGTATGTTAATTGACTTCTGTAAATTGTCCCTAGTGTGTAGGATAGAACTAGAGTACGAGTGATCACTGGGTGGCACAGTCTTGGTTGGTCAAAGGGTCTGTTTCCACGCTGTATCTCTAAAACTAAAAACTACTGAACCATTTTCCCCGTGATCGATGTAGCCTAGATCTTCCAACCTACCTCATTGGGGAACCTGGCTTTTCTTTTATGTACAGTGTATCTGTAACGGTAATGCTCTAATGCTGTCGCAATATATTCCACACTGGTATTTTTCTCTTTACATGGACCATTGTACTTGTGAATGGCTTGATTGTACTCGTGTATAGAATGATTTGACTGGATGGCACACAAACCAATACCAGTATAACTGACGAAGGAAGTGGAATCTTTAGTGACTATTTTTGGTTCACTTTGTATTTGTTTTCTCTCTCTAGCCACTGGTAAATTAATACTGGCAAATTGTTCAACCAATCATTTCCCTATATTTATACTAAGATTTTGAAGTCAATTATTCACCACAGATGAACCTAATGACTCTAGACTGAGCCATTGCTGGATATTCTGTAGAATCCACAACAAGCAAACAATTAAAAATAGATGCAGGAGTAGGCCATGTGACCCTTTGAGCCAGCACCATCATTCAACATGATCATGGCAGATTATCCAAAATTAGTACCCTGTTCCTGCTTTCTCATCATATCCCTTGACTCCGTTGTTGTTGTTGCTGCATATCCAATTGAAATTAAAAAATACCCTTCCTTTCACAGTGCTTTACTTCCACTACCGCCTTTTTAGATACGTCTGCTTCACTTACTTGGTCTATTGGCAGGAGTTATATTGACAAATCTCCTTATCATACTTGGGGATTGCTGCATCGGGGGAGTACGACAGTGACGCTCATCCGTTTCCAGAGTGGCAGATGCAAGCTCGCCAACGAGAATCCTTTCCAGACTCCCATCATCTACTCCTTTTCCGAGCCACCTGCCGCATGGAAATCTGGCAACAGAATAAATAGAATGGACCACATTATGTTGCAGAACTGAAAAAATCTATGCATATAAATTATTATTTTTCCCTTCAGTTTCTCTCCTTTTAAACCTATCTATTAATAGGAACTCCTCAGGTTCCTATTAAATCTCTCTCCTCTCACCTTAAACCTATATCCCCTTATTCTTGATCCCCCTAATCTGGGTAAAAGACTGTGGATTTACGGCATCTATTCCCCTCATGATCCTCTATAAGATCACTTCTATAAGATCACCTCTATAAGATCATCCCTCATGCTCCTGCGCTCCAAGGAATGAAGCCCTCGCCTGCACAACCTCCCTATAGCTCAGGCCCTCAAGCCCTGGCAATATCCTTGTAAATCTTCTCTGCATTCTTTCCAGCTCAACAATATCCTGAGCCAAAATTGAGCACAATCTTCCAAAAGTGGCCTTGCCAACATCTTGTACAACTGGAACATAACTTTCCAACTTCTATACTCAATACCCCGACAGATGAAGGCAAAATATAGAAATACTTCTTGACCACCCTAGTTACCTGTGATGCCACTTTCAAAGAACTATGTACCTGCACTCCCTAGATCCCTCTGCTCTACAACACCCCCCAGGGACCTGCCATTCACTGTGAAGATCCTGCTCTGGTTTAGCTTCCCAAATGTAACACCTTGCTCACATCTGCATTAAACTACATTAACCATTCCTCAGACCACTTGGCAAATTGATTAAGATCCTGCTATAATACTGACTGGGAAGGGAAGAGATTAACGGGCAGGTGTCACATTTTCTGCATTGCAAAATGCCAGAAATTGTGGAGTGGTATCAGGGGATGAAGAGTCAATGAGTGAGTGACAAAGGAGTGATCCTTTTAAAATGCTAAACATGGAGGGGAATGCAAGTCCTGTAATGGAATCGCATCAGATTCAGCATATCAAACTGAAGTGGCATTCTGGAGTTTTGTTCAATTTACTGGAGGCAGCTGGAGGCGGCAGGCATCTTGTCTCGAAGGTAGACACAAAAATCTGGAGTAACCCAGCGGGACTGGCAGCATCTCTGGAGAGAAGGAATGGGTGACTTTTCGGGTCGAGACCCTTCTTCAGACTTGACTCGAAACGTCACCCATTCCTTCTCTCCAGAGATGCTGCCTGTCCCGCTGAGTTACTCCAGCGTTAATGTCAATCTTTGGTTTGAACTAACATGTGCAGTTCCTTCCGACTGATACCTTCCCTCCCTGCACTACATGTTCGAAGAGGAAGCAGAGATGACAGAATCCACTTTCTGAGCAAAGAGAAAGGAATCACCTGAATAATCATATTCACTTTTTGCTTGCACACCTTTAATCTTAAATAATACACCAAAACCCATTGCAAAATACTGTACATACCTGTATGCGTGCCCCGTTATTTCATTCCGAACCACAACACTGTCCACAAGCCATTTGGCGTACAACCCTGAGTTATCATGGCCAATCAACACTGTTGTAAGTTTTCCCAAGTTCTGACACTACGCAGAGAAAAAGCAAGAGAATATCAGATGGTATTTATAGTTCAATCAAAAAAGGAAACAAGTCATTTTTGGCTATAACATGAAAAAGAGCATTTTATTGGAATTAATTAATGGATTCCAATTATTTCAATGAGAGAGGCCTATTGGGTTAAGCAGATGAACGCAGGACGTGGTTAGGAATGTGCAACAGGAACGTTAAGATTAAAGAGGATACAACAAAATCTTAAATATATAAAGGTAAAAAGGGTAACTAGAGCCAATAGTTACCCTCAGGAACCAAGGTGACCCTCTTTGTGTCGAGCAGTAGAAGTTGGCCAAAGTCCGCAATGAGTATTTCTCCTGTTTTTACCATGGAGAAAGACATGATGACTAAGGAACTTGGACAGTTAATGGAAATGTGTTGAGGACAGTTACTGTAACATTTGTGCCTCGATTTAAGAAGTGATGCAAAGAAAAACCTGTGAATATAGACCAGCAAGCCTAACATCTGTGGTGGGACAGTTGGTAGAGAGAATTCTGAGGGATAAAACATATATGGATTGGATAGACAGGGGTTGATCAAGGATAGTCAGCATGGTTTGGTGCCGCTGAGCCCGGCCCCTGCTCGCTCCCTGGAACGGAGAGGAGAGAGTTGGAGTCCGGCAGAGGGCAGGCACGCAGACCAGTTGTGGGGGCAGTGCAGGGCCTCGACGGTGGAATGGGCCGCTGGAGGCCCTGCAGCAGCCGGGGTCTCAGCTAGACCGGACACCGCTCCAAGAGGCCTAGCTTGTGGACCGGACACTGCCTGCAGTGGCACAGAGTGATGGAGCAATGGTAGATGACACCAACAGCTACGCTTGGCCAGGCGACCCTGGAACGCTGCCAGGACAACAGGCGTTCATTGTCAAATTAAGAACTCTACACATACATCAAATGGGACTTGAAAATGGCACCAAATCTGGCGACTTTGTATACTGTCTCAGTGTACTGCTACTATACACTTGTACTGTATCTAAGATGTTTGTCTAAAATGTATCTACGTGACAAAGCATTGTGATACTTGTACTGAAGTGTGTACAAAAATGAGTTTCACTGTACCTCAGTACGTGTGACACAAAGGTACCATTGAACGATTGAAGGCATAGTCATAAAGCCATGGCAGCGTGGAAACAGGCCCTCTAGCCCAACTTGCCCACACCAACCAGCATGCTTAGTAAGTATGGAGATGACACTAAAATAGGTGGTATCGTAGACAGTGATAACGGTCATTTAGAAGACTGAGGGGGGATCTTACAGAAACTTACAAAATTCTTAAGCGGTTAGATAGGCTAGATGCAGGAAGATTGTTCCCGATGTTGGGGAGGTCCAGAACAAGGGGTCACAGTCTAAGGATAAGGGGGAATTCCTTTAGGACCGAGATGAGGAAAACATTTTTCACACAGAGAGTGGTGAGTCTCTGGAATTCTCTGCCACAGAAGGTAGTTGAGGCCAGTTCATTGGCTATATTTAAGAGGGAGTTAGATGTGGCCCTTGTGGCTAAAGGGATCAGGGTGTATGGAGAGAAGGCAGGTACAGGATACTGAGTTGGATGATCAGCCATGATCATATTGAATGGCGGTGCAGGCTCGAAGGGCCGAATGGCCTACTCCTGCACCTATTTTCTATGTCTATGTTTCTATGTCATCAGGAATTACAGTAGGATCTTGATCAGTTGCCCAAGTGGGCCGAGGAATGGCTAATGCATGAATTTCAGTGGGAGATGTTGTATTTTGGGTGGCACTGTGCTGCTCCGGTTTCCTCTCACATTCCAAAGATGTGCAGATTTGTACATTAATTAGCTTCTATAAATTGTCCCCAGTGTGTAGGATAACTCGAGTGTATGGGTGATTGTTGGTTAATGTGGACCCAGTGGGACGAATGGCCTGTTTCCACACTGCATCTTGGAACTAAACTAAAGTCAAACCAGGGCAGCATTTTCACAGTGAATGGCAGGGCTCAGCGGAACGTTGTGGAGCAAAGGGATCCAGGGCGACATGCTCATACTTCCTTGAAACCGGCATTGCAGGTAGATAGAGCGGTGAAGGCAGATGTTGGCAGGGAACTAAGGATAGAACTTGGAATTTTATGTTACAGTTGTGAAAGACATTAGCGAGGCTGCACTTGGAAAATTGCGTTTGTTTTGGTCACCCTGCTGTCGTAAAGATGCCATTAAACTGGAAAGAGTGCAGAGAGGATTTACGAGGATTTTGACAGGACTCAAGGGCCTAAGCTATATTGAGACGTTGAGCAGGCTAGCATTTTACTCCTTGGAGCACAGGAGACAAAGGAGAGATCTTATAGAAGTGCGAAAAATCGTGAGGGGGATAGAGTGAATGCATATTTATTTTTTCCAGGGCAGGAAAATCAAAGTTTAAGGTGAGAGGGGAAAAATTTAATAGGGACCTGTGGGCAATTTTTCAACACAAAGGGTGCTGGGTAGATGGAACAAATAGCAGGAGGAAGTAATTGAGCCAAATACTATAACAACATTTAAAAGGTATTTTAATACAAAAATGCCTTTTTGTGCATTGAAGGATGTAGGCTAAATGTAGACTAAATGCAAAATCTTAACATCTAGGAAGTTGTTGATCTTCAATTTGAATGAACCCAACAGCCCAAAGAGCCTATAAGACTGGCGAATTCCAGATTCACCACCCTTTAAGAAATTCCATGCCTAAATGCCCTAACCACTCATTCTGAGACAATAACCCACATATAGATTTATTAGTCTTAAAGCTATTAGTCTTCATTAATTTCGATACATTAGTCTGGCGAAGCATCCTCCCTGTGTCTACTTTACCAAGTTCAATAAGAATTTATGTTTCAATAAGATCTAATTTTTACGAACTATTGAGAATATGGGCTTGGTCTATCAATCTTGTGTTATACAGCCAACCTGCCATCCCTTGAACCGGTCCAGATGTACTCTCTTTATTGCTTTTCCCCCCAGAAGGTGAAAATCTGCAATGTGAACAGTTTCAGAGAGCAAGCAAAACAAAGTAGAGCTGCTGCCTTACAGTGCCAGAGACTCGGGTTCCATCCTGATTACTGGTGCTGTCAGCACGGAGTTTGTACGTTCTCCCTGTTACCTGCGTGGGTTTTCTACAAGATCTTCAGATTCCTACCACACTCCAAAGACGTACAGGTTTGTCGGCTAATTGGCTTGGCATAAATGTAAAATCGTCCCGTATCTGTAGGATAATGTTAATGTGCGGGGATCGCAGGTCGGTGCGGACTCGGTGGGCCGAAGGTCCTGCTTCCGCGCTGTGTTGTGTACTCACCTCAAATGTCATTTCAAGGATACTTTTGGGTATTTGTAAGATACCAGTCTCTCCCAACTCTCCTGAGATACAGATCCAGGGATTTGCTGTGAACATGGAGCCACCTAACTTCTTACTGGGTATGACCAACACATGGTATGGAATCACTGTAAATAAGAAATGCACAATTCAGAATTAAAGGATGTTTAGGAAGAGGAGGAGACATTTCTTTAGTTGGAGAGTGGTGAATCTGTGGAATTCTTTGCCACAGAAGGCTGCAGAGTCCAAGTCAGTGGATATTTTTAAGACCGAGATAGATAGATTTGTGATTAGTACAGGTGTCAGAGGTTATGGGGAGAAGGCAGGAGAATGGGTTAGGAGGGAGAGATTGACCAGCCATGATTGAATGGCATAGACTCGAGGGCCGAATGGCCTAATTCTACTCTTATCACTTATGACCTTATAATATACATAAAACAACCTGCATAGAGTTACCTTTAAATTGCATTGTGCAAGAAATGGACAATGTTTCTTTCTGCTTTTATCTGGATAATGGCCCAAGATGTGCAGCCACTATAATAACAGGTTTAATGACACTCAACGTATTAACTTGGAAATCTCCCAGCAACTGGTAGCATGGAAGATTCTTTCATAGCATAAAATTGCCCTCAGCATTTTAAAGATTTTCAGAATTTGTGAAATTACCTGTCAATTAAAATAGCTATTAGAAATCCAGGCTGACATTTACCAAGCAACTATTTAATAACGAGATTTACAGTCCTGCAATAAACTACTTCAGCATAAAATGGAGCATTTCAAATAGCCGAGTCTCATTCCTAAAGATATTAAGTAGTTTTTAAGAGGTTTTGGATTTCCATCCTTGGCTGTTTTTCAGTTATTCCAATCTTTCATTTGTTCGATTTCTTCCTGCAATAAATTTGTTATTGAAAATTAATTTTCATTTTAATGTCCTTCATCCACATTGACTGAAGAGAGGAAACGTTTCCTCCATCATTTTCTAAAGTCCCAGACTCACTGTTTTTGTTGCCTTAAAACTTAAAAAGTTATCAACTTGGAGCTTCAGGCCAAAAAAAAATTAATAGAAAAGCCAAAATGGGGGTGGGGGGGGGGGGGGGGGGGGGGTGTATGTCAAAATGCTTCAGTCCAGCAAATCAAGGATAGACAATGGAGTTAAAAAATCATCCTCATGGGCTTCAGATGTTTTGAGTCCCTTGCAATGTTGTTATTAGATTAAGAATAACATTTTACCATAAAATTGGGGCTGAATCTTTGTCATCGGATAAATGTGAGAAATAAGAACTTTCCAAGCACCTCATCTTAGTAAAAAGGAAGAGAATTTACATTTTTGAAGATGGATGGCAGCAAGTATTAGAAACTTTCAAAACTAAACTGCTGGTAATATCCCACAGCAATAAACTAATTCCTACACCATTCACAGGTGAGGGATGGTGCAAGAGGTGAAAATCCTCTGTGAATTCCAGTTGATCTGAACTTTGAGTAAACCCAATGATGATTTCTTTTGCTTCAAATTTAAACATGATTTTGTTTAGCAACACGATATTTTTTATTCTCGGGTTGCAGATCACATGAACTGCAATGATTTTAAAAACACTGAAGTTATACGTAACTTTTGTCACGAAGGTAAGAATCACAATATAAATGCACATCAAGAAATATGAACATGTGCTTATATAAAATTGTGGAAAAACGCTTTAGTTGCAATAACTGTTAAAATCCTCAAACATCCAATGGTTTTGCCATTTTAGCACACCCACATTCACTTACTGATTGTTGTAAATGCATTTGTAAAGCAGAAGTAATCCACTGCATTGAATGAAAGGAGGTGGTACAGGAATTGTTCCTTCTCATCATCACAGCGAAGGAAGGCATAACGTTTATAAAGTTTTCTAAAATTAAAAGATAAATTCAAGTAAGAATATCTTCATAAGAAAGATAATTTAAAAGTTCAACCAAACATCAACAATATGTTAGGATGTCTCTTGATACTATTAAAGGTCATATTATGCAATTAAATGTAAGGGCAGTATGCACAGAGATTTTGATACACAAGGTGAACGATTGTTTAAAGGAAGGCAGTACAGACACTCCTCGACTTATGTACGGGTTACATTCCGTAAACGACACAAACTGCTGGAGTAACTTAGCAGGTCAGCCAGCATCCCCGGAGAACAAGGACAGGGAACATTTTATGTCAGGACCCTTCTTCAGACTGAATTGTTTCACCTTAAATCTAAGTGCCGATACAGCTGATCTACACCAGCAAGATCTGTTGGGGCGCCACTGAAAACAAAGAGGGATCAACATGACTCTAATGAGTACTTTTGTAACTTTGTCGGTGCCAGAAACATAGCGACTCTTTGTGTACTTTGTGTATTGTATGTAAAAGCAAAGAATTTCATTGTACCTAAGTACATGTGACAATAAGGTATCATTGAGTCATTGAATTCTTCAGACAGCTTCTTGAATCAGCTTCCGTGTATTAACCAGCATCTGCAGTTCCTTGTTTCTACAGACATGAATATTTGGTATTTTTCCTTAATGCAAGCCTCCTCTGCCACAAATTGAATTGCCACATGGCAGAAAATGGCTGTAACACCTTAGCAACTGGCAAATCCATCCCACTAGTCTCCCAAATGCTTGTTTGCATGCAGGTGCTGTACACAAGCTGTGAGTTTGTAAGATGGGCAGGAACCTGTACTCAAATTAATTAATTCCAAGCCACCAATATCGTGATTAAGACTTCGGATATGCCTGTTATTAAGGCCGAAACAATGTAGTTTTCCTTTTGAGACAGAGATGACAGCTGCGTAGGAATGTTTTCTAACCAGCACTCCTGCAGAATGTAGTCATATTACAATCTGATCACATTCAGGTATTGGTCTGTATAAAAGAAAATGATTGTGACCATGAGATGTAGTCCCCAAAGAATCCTTCAATAACTACAAGGGCAGAACAACCATTCCTTGTATAATGTGTAAGATGGAAATGCAGATGCTGGTTTAAACCGAAGATAGACTCAAAAAGCTGGAGTAACTCAGTGGGACGGGTAGCATTTCTGGAGAGAAGGAAAGGTACTTCATCAACCATCATTTCAGCAATTTAGTTAGCAATAACCAACTAAGTAAGTATACTTAGAAATTAACTGATTGATGTTTAGAAAATTTGGAATTCATAAAAGGTGCACACATGCAAATGAGAAAAGTTATAGTCAATGAATATGTATTCAGATTGCCATTCTATAATATTACTGGGAACTTGCCTATTTTTATCCATCTCGACATTTCCACTATAGAACAGATTGAATAAAGTCAACACTGGTACACTTCTTAACCCAGCATATAACCTCGCATCATCACCCTCTTCCTTCCCAGGATAAGGGATGGAGGGGGTTTAAATAGATTCATTTTGGTAACCAGCACCTTTAACCCAGCTATTAAATCAAGAAGACCTACTTCATTTTAACAAAATTCTCACAATTCTCAGAGTGGAATCAAAACTTGAAT
This sequence comes from Okamejei kenojei, assembly GCA_035221665.1. NCBI lineage: Eukaryota > Metazoa > Chordata > Chondrichthyes > Rajiformes > Rajidae > Okamejei > Okamejei kenojei. The sequence continues at coordinate 25,619,928 of CM069148.1, read as the reverse complement.
TACCGGAGTATATAGTCGAAGCTTATGTGAGATTTTTATTGTAAGTGTAAACTTGGCTGTGAAAATAGAATATCAGAGTTTAAGTTTCCCTTCAGCATAGAAATCATGTGGCTAGATTCTAATTTGCAATTATAATACGCTATATTTCTTACTTTGTTAACTCATGATCTGAAAGCAGCTGCTTGAGATGTCTAGACAGCAGTTTCTTTTCCATAGAAAGTCTCACCCAAGCTCGAGCTTTGCCCACGTCAGTTTTGATCTCACCAATATTCTGTATATGCCTGGAATAGAAACAAATTCAGACAATAAGGAAACCCATTCCAGCCCAAGTTGACTTCATGGCACAGTTTTATGATCTGAATGGGTTCCATTAGGTATTCATCATTGTAGATTTTATAAAAATAGATCAATTACTGGAGAAGAGGAACTGCTTATAAATAATCTAGCAATTGCAGGCTGCCCGGCAAAGCATTTTTTTTCTTTTTATGACAAGGAATTATGGCAAGAAATGCCAATTTAGCTACACAACTGCCACAGCATATATTAACCAATTTGATTTGTTTCCTGAGACCTAGGAAAAACCACATGGTCAGGGGGAGAACGTGCAAACTTCGTACACAGAGCACGCGTAGTCCGGATCGAACCAAGGTCTCTGGTGCTGTGGTTATCTTCTCCCAGCTAACAATGATCTATTCTACCTTTTCCTTGAGCTAATTTCCCTTGTCCTGTTTTCACACCTTAGAATTTCTTATCTATCTTATCTATGTACCTCCCTCTCCCCTGACAACAGTCTGAAATGACAGCGGATCAATTGCATCCTTTCCAGGACAATAAAGAATGGGCAGCAAAAAGCTTGCTTTTTTTTTGGGGGTGGCACACAGCTCATAGTCCTGCTGCCTGATAGCACCCAAGACCCACATTTAATCCTGACCTCAGGTGCTGTCCGTGTGGAGTTCACACATTCTCCATGTGACTGCATGGGTTCCCTCCGGTTTGCTCCGGTTTCCTTTCGCATCCCAAAGATGTGCAGGTTTGTAGGTTAATTGATCTCGGCAAATTCCCTCTCATGTGCAATGAGTGGATGTGAAAATGGGACAATATGGAACTAGAGCGAATGGGCGATCGATGGTTGGCGTGGATTCTAAACTAAAACTAAAAAACTCAACGAGGAAAGGATTGGCAAATTTAAATGACAAAATAATTTAATGTCACATTTGGTTATGTACAATATACAGCACGGCAAATAAACAAATGTTTTGATTTATTAAATACAGTCCTTTAGACTGAACTGCCCATTAGATGGCATTGCATAGCTATCTTAGATTGGTTTAGATATTATTGTCAAGCGTACAGAGGAATAATTTAAAGCTCTTGTTTGTGTGCCATCAATTCAAAGACTATGTATGATTACAATCAAACCGTTTAAAGTACAAGAATGAAGGGTAGAACATTTGGTGCAAGATAAAGTCCAATTAAAGTAGTTTAAAGAACTCCAATGAGGTGGGTGTGAGGTCAGAATCACACTCCAGCTGATGAGAGGACCGTTCAGTTGCCTGATAACGGGGGGAGGCGGGGGAACTATCCCAAAATCTACGGTTATGAGTTTTCAAACCTCTGCATCTCTTGCCTGATGCGAGAAGGTCAAAAGAGAGAGTAACTAGGGTGAGACTGGTCCTTGATTATGCTGTTAGCCTTGCCACAGTTAAGCGTGAAATGTACACAAAGAGAAAAAAAAATCTGGGCTATCAGTTTAATTGGTCTAAGAATGAATAAGATCCAAAAACTGGTCCAGTATTTCTAATTTTTGTTCTCCTCTTCTCGGATACATAATTCCTGTCAATGATTGGTAAACATTTTTTTACAGATGACAGTATAGGGCAAGTTATTAAAATGTTACCAGAGGTAGTTCATGCAGGAAAGCTATGTGGTCCAGCACTTGAATCGCCATTGCATTGAGGCTGTGGGTAAAGTGCTGGGGATTAATCTAAATGGGTACTTGGTGGGTCAGCATGGACATGGTGGGCCAAAAGAGCTTGCTTTTGTGTTGTATGACTCCATAACTTACTCCCAAAAAAATAATAATTTAAAAAACCCAGCAGGTGATGATAATAAACACACCTCATATCCCGTGTGAGAGAGATCTTCAAGGGAGGCATGCAAGAACTATCAATTTTCCTCCTATCTTGATCGTGGATGAATCCTTTGAATAAAGACAAAATAAGAAATAAGCTAATTGCAACTTTAACATATCTACAGCTTCATTTCCGCACCGCACATCCTAGATTAGTTGACACTAGCCATGTGGATTTATTTCAGTGAGCATGTTATTGTGGTGATTTTTAAAGGGTATTTTGAGAACATGATCCTGTTCAAACAAAGAATTTGGAAACACCAGTCTTGCATTTCCAAAACCGAACATCAACTGTCAGATTGTCCCAAAAACCTCCTTGGTTCACCCATGCATCGTTTATTAGACGTATACTATTATCCTTACCAAAAGAAAAGAAAATATATCATCCAATACATCTGTGCATCTTTCTCTTTTAGATGGTTAAGGACACCATTGGGTCCATCTTAATTTTTCCATCCAGAGAAATGCCTTGCTGAATTATGTCAAAGTGTTCAATAGAATTTTTTTTTTCCCCAGCGACTCCACTTTAATTCTGATCTCTAGCGCAGTTTGCATGTATTTTTTGTTAAATATTTTTATTAGACGCAAGTTCATATTAAAAGAATATACTTGTCACATACATTCGTAATAGTATTAATATTAACAATTATGTTTTATTTGTATTTCTATACATTTTTTTTATTTTTTTATTGCAGATAGGAAAAAATAGAGAAAAATAAAGTAAAAATAGAAAATCAAAAAAGAGTGGAGTATTAAACAGGTTATCTATCATTGGAGATATATCCATGATTTGTTATATATGATTCTTCATCTATTCCTTTATTCAGGCTTCAGTCAGGCTCTCGCACCGAGCCATTTTGACCCTTTAAATATTCAATAAATGGAGACCACATCCCTCTGAAAAGATCCAACTTGTCCAGTAGGACAAGCCTTAATCTTTCCAGATGAAGTGTCTCCGACATTCCTGTAATCCACATTTTTGGTTGTGGGGGATGTAGGACCTTTCCAGAATTTCAATATTAATTTTTTCCCAATTATTAAACTGTAATCAATAAAAATTATTTGATTTGTTGTTATTAATTGATCTGTTTCTAATATTCCCAATATTATTAATTTTGAGTCAGGGATCAGATTCATATTAACAACATTCGAAATTATCTTAAATATTTCTGTCAAAATTTAGTAATTTTTATACAATTTGTAAATGAGTGCGTTAAGTTAGCTACTAAGTGCTGACATTTATCACATATGGTGGATACATTTGAAAAAATACTATGTAATTTGGATTTTGAATAATGTAATCTATGTAATATTTTAAATTGTATAAGAGAATGTCTAGCATTTAATGAACAATGGTGTATATGTTGTAAACTTTCATCCCATACTTCTGGTCTGATTAATTGACCCAATTCGTTTTCCCATGATTGCCTATATATTTCTGTCATTGGAACATCGTTTTCCAATAAAATGTTATAAATATATGTTATCAATTTTTCTGTATTCGGGTGTTTATTTAGACATTCATCTAAAATTCCTGTTTTTTTTGTTCTGATTTCTTGTGTGTTTGTTCATAGTCTCTAATTTGTAAATATTTAAAGTAATCTTTTGAATGTAATCCATACATTTGTTGTAATTCTTGAAATGACATGAAGGAGTTTTCCCTATAGAGATCGATTTCCACCTTTGTCCATGATTGAAGGTTTAAATGTAACGTTATTTACAATGGTTAGGGCTAGTGGTATACATTTCAATTTTAATGTTTTCTTTATTTGTTTCCAGATACGTATCCCACTTTCTATTATAGGATTTTCACTATAGATTTTCATACCTAGTTTAATATTAGCGAATAAAATCGAGCTAATTTCAAAAGGCAAACAATCTTCTTTTTCAATTTTTAACCAGATTGGTTGTTTATCTGTCTCTACTAACCAAAAATTCATATTTTTAATATTAACTGCCCAGTAATAAAACAAAGTTTGGCAGTGCCAGACCTACAATAGAATTCTTGCACGGAAATTTACTCTGGGCAAAATATATATATTCAAAGATTTGAAAACATCTTACCTGGGCTGCTGGTGGTTCCAAGCAAAGCTTCATTTTTCTCTTTACTCTCCTGGTAATGTAACAGATGAGACCAGAGGGCTGATTTACCCTATCAGAAAATATAGGGTGGACAATGTAACATTTGGCATTGGTACAGTGCACTTCAATCAACAGGACAACTTTCCAATAGAAAATATGGTTAAAAAAAAAAAAATCAGAAGACTACAACTTGAAGAAACGTATGCTGGTGGAAACAAGGTGGTGCATTCATTTCCTGTACAGATGTGCTGTCTGCATCATCATCACATTAGGTAGACACAAAATGCTGGAGTAACTCAGCGGGTGAGGCAGCATCTTTGGAGAGAAGGAATGGGTGACGTTTTCAGACCCTTCTTCAGTCTGAAAACGTTGCCCATTCCTTCTCTCCAGAGATGCCGTCTCACCTGCTGAGTTACTCCAGCATTTTGTGTACCTTCAATTTAAACAAGCATCTGCAGTTCTTTCTTACTCATCATCACATTAACCATATAACCATATAACAATTACAGCACGGAAACAGGCCCTCTCGGCCCTTGCAGTCCGTGCCGACCATTTGTTTTCCCCTAGTCCCATCTACCTGCACTCAGACCATACCCCTCCATTCCATTCACGTCCATATACCTATCCACTTTACTCTTAAATGTTAAAATCGATCCTGCCTCCACCACTTCTGCTGGAAGCTGATTCCACACAGCCACCACCCTCTGTGTAAAGAAGATCCCCCTCACGTTACCCCGAAACCTCTGTCCCTTAATTCTCATGTCACATTACCAACACGACTCTCTTGCAATTATGTATAGGTTGTCTATGGAACTCATAGCACTCTCACTTCTGGATACTGCCTCTCTTGGCTTGCATAGCCAGTGATTTGTTCAAAAGATATCAATATTTAATAACACATTGACCACTCAGGGGTAGGGGCAGCAGAGGAAGTGATTGTTTTAACACCACGCATTTCAGATATACCGTACGTATAAAAGGACTGCAAAATAGTCGCTGATTAACTAAAATACAACCAAGATGGCATCAATAATTGCCATAGACAGGAATACCTTATTACCTTATAATGCACCCTGCCAAAAATTCACAACAAGTAAAAGCAGCAGAACGTCTAACAGCTCAACTCCGTGTGTTTGGGCTCAGTGGCAGCTGAAAGCTGAGACCAAATGACATGGTGCTGCAGAAGTTTGTTCACAGCGGGGCTGCACATCGCAACATTAACTTTGCGAGTCATGACTAACAGAGAAGTAATTATTTCACAATAAGTGTTTTTGGAACTGGATCACTTGCGCACAGCAAGGTCCAGGATGAGTTAATGCAAGGCGGCAGTGGCACAGTGGTAGAGCTGGTGCCTCACAGCACCAGAGACTAGAGGTTCGATCCTGACCTCAGGTGCTGTCTGTTAGCACGCTCTCCCTGTGAACATGCGCGGTTTCCTCTCAGTGCTCCGGTTTCCTTCCACATCCCAAAGACGTATGGATTTGAAGGATAAATGGCCTCTGTGAATTATAGGGAGGATAGAGGGAGAGCGAAAATGGGATAACATAGAACAAATGTGACTGGGAGTTGAAGTTGGTACTATCACAGCATTTAAGAAACATTTAGATAGGTACATGGATAGGATAGGTTTAAAGGGATATGGGCCAAACGCAGACAGGTTGGACTAGTGTAGATGGGATATGTTGGTCGATGCGGGCAAGTTGGGCAGAAGAAGAGCCTGTTTCCACGCTATATCACTCTATAATTCACACTTGTAGCATTTAACCTCTACTTAGGCAGCTATCATAGATCTCAAATAGAATTGTAGATTAGAGAAAAAAAAAGACAGTACAAATTACAGCCAATCGACCCAAGATGTTAAATGGATAATGGTTAACAATGCAATGTGATTCTGTTTCACCTACTTTGAACGCAACATTTTCACCAAGACTTCGCTTCATGTTTAAGGCAAATCATTATTATGTTTAAAGCAGTGATTTTCAAAAAGTGAGCTGCACAGCAAGTCCATTCTTGCTCAAGCACAATAAAACATCCATCCTCTGCTGGATAGAAAGAGCTACTGCACATGAACAAAGTCTACACGGATAATGAGGAATTTAGTAGAACACCATCTACTGGTACTCATTCACCAGCAACAATCTGGTGACCAAAGATTGCTTGATATGCAAGCATTTTCCAATAATCAGAGATATAGGAAGGCAATTTCAACAAGACCCAAAATAAAATATCCCATGCCAAGCAGCATTGCAACCAAGGGAAAATTTAAATCCTCAGAGAAGAGAACATCATCATTCTGAAGAAGGGTCCTGACCCGAAACATCACACAGATGATGGCAGTAATTAGAAGGCTAGATCAATATTACAAGCAGCTTATAATAAAGCCAATGAGCTCCTGTATAATAGGAAGTCTCTTTTTAGGTTTAAGTATTTGAAAATCTGCTGCAGTTAAATATAAACTCAATGTTGTAATAGAAAGCCAGCAAAATCCTAGAAGCTTTCCTAATCTCTGTTAATTTTTTGTCTTGTTCCAACACACACTGAGTTTCTACTTGACCCTGCAACGGTATTGGAACCACTTCGCCAGCAATTAAAGACAAGACAAAGCGGTGGGATTAACATCAGAAAAGTGCAAGAAAATTCACAGCTACAAGTCATCTTTGATTCATTATCACATCACTGTATGCTAAAACTAACTTGTAATACTTCTAACAATAACATAAGGAGAGATATTATCCATGTCATGGACAGTGGTCCAGAATAACCTCTTCAATATGCAGCACACACACACACTGATCATATGTGTAAATAAATTAGTGGTCAAAAGTGCAAAGGAAGAATATAAGGTCGGGGATTATTTATGGGTTATGAAATCATGCGATGGTAGCAACCATTAATTCAAAATAAGAACCAGTCCTCAGAATATCTTTCTAATGTACTTTAAAAGCAGTATTCAATTTCAAATTATAAGGACAGCTTTGCAAACAGGCTGCCAACTCACAGGACCGTGATAGACCATTGTGATGGCGATGAAGGAAGCTTCCAGGCCAGACTTGTTTGTCACTTGGCACGTCAAACGATGCCATTGGCATATTTGTCTATTGACAATTGGGGTATCTGTGTAATCAAGAGACTTGGCCCTCAAAACACTAATTTTGGGCATCTGAGTTCTCTGCCCTCAGAAGCTTTTAGAATATTCATATGAATAACTGTGTCCCAGCAAAGCCGTTTGGAATCTACAATATGGTATCATTGTAAATATGTAGTTTTGCAAACTTGCCTACACCCAAAATGGTAATTGTAGCTAGCGAAACTGTAGTCAATTGTTTATTGCTGTCTTTGTGTGCCATTGAAATTGTAGTTAATCCTTTATTACAGACACACGGAACTACAGATGCTGGTTAGTAAATTGTTTGTTTATTGCTGTCTTTGTGTTTGAAACATATAAACTTGATATATTTTGAGTTTGGGATTCTACCAAAAAGGTCTCCAAGAGAATGTTTCCTTCTCTTAATGAATAAAGACTTTTATAGTAACCAGCTTCAGCTTCCAAGTGACTGAGTTCAAATGGTTACAATATACCCAAAGACACCCTTATTGCATCCTACTAACTGGGCACCCTGCGATTTGTCTGCTATTTCCCTTAACAGCGTGTAGTTTTAATTTATGGTTTCCTCAAACTACACAGGGGCGTGGAAATGAAATCGACCCATCAGTAAAAGAATTCCACGTAATTGAAAAACTAAAATTCCTTGGTCAATCACTGTAAATCTGCATTCCTAAATTAGCTCTTAGATAGCCTAACAACTATTGGTACAGATCAATGTAGCTTTTAAATTAACATATGCAACATCACGCAAGATCATATCATGATAAAGTATCATTGGATCAACAAATATTTCACGCAGAATCGAGTCCTATTCCATGTATCGGGTTATTTCGAAATAGGTCTCATTAGTGAACAGTACAATAATTATATATTATAACCATATCTTGGTTACTTACTTGCTTGACCTGTAGTCCATGGCTCCATATTCTCTCCAACAAATCACAGAGGCTGGCTATTAATGTATTTTCCTCCACTCCTGTGAGTGTCACCTCCCCATGACCCAATTCCACAGCTTCACGCCCCATTTTCTCCACTAACATGCGCTTTGTCTGCAACAGAGACATTTTGTAGATCAATAAACAACAACTCAAGCTAACAATAGCGGACAAATAGAAAAGAATAACTGAGAACTTCTAATTCTTAAGAGCGGTTATTTACAGTCTTGGATGACGGATGAGTGCATGCAACCAAATTCGCAGATGATGCAAAGGTACATGTCTTGGTAAATTGGAGTTTGGAAGAACAACAGATGATCTTCATTAAACAAACATTTAGGGTCTAAAGAAAACTGATGGTATTGAAACCAAGAGAATAAGGGATCATCAAGTACTAGGGACATAGCTTGGGAATATGGAGCAGCACATATAACAAAATTAGAATTTCTTCGCTCAGAGCATCATGAATCTTTGGCATCTCATGCTCCAGAGCCTTGGAGGCAGAATCATTGAAAATATTGCAGCTAGAGTGAGAAATACTGGAACCAAAAAGGGCAGGGTTCAAGAAAATGATGTTGAAGCCAAAAACTGGATCAGCCTTTCTCTAACTGAATGAAGGAGGTTGCTCGAATGGCTGCATGACCTATTCTTTCTGTCTGAAGTAGGGTCTCAACCCAAAACATAACCCATTCCTTCTATCCAGAGTTGCTGCCTGTTCCGCTGAGTTACTCCAGAATTTTTGCGTCAACCTACTCTTCCAACTGTTTTAAATTTGTTATTTTGTACTTCGGCGGGTTTGTTGATTTACAAACACAAATATTCCACTTTTGATAAACATGCCTTTTCAGTAAAGGAAACTGCTTGAGTTTTGGTCACAATCAGGTTGGGGAAGAGGAAGGAAGCATAGTTTCCACATTTAATTACTATCCTGTGATCACCATTGAAACGCATGCACAGGCACAATAGAGCTGTGCTACAAAAATTATAATCTGACAGCATTCAAAATCTAGGTTTGCATGTGAAAAACTTTGATTTGGGAGAACTGTTAAAAAGGTTACCGTTCCCCCAGACACAGTCAGTGCTTTCTAATGGGAAGGGGAAAACATTGCAACAAGAGTGTATCTACTTTGTTACGACATTCCTTCAGCAGACCCTCAACAAACTTCCAGTTGGTATGTGCAATTACTGATGGCGAGAGGTTGGATAACTTGGGCTGACGCACACCTGTGCCAAGACTCCGAGCTTCCTGGATGTATTTCTGCAATCAAACAAAAATGTACATGTAATATAAATAAACATGAACAAAACCAGCAGTTCACATATTTTAATTCAACAGATCTCCATTCGGAGAAAAGATGATATTTTGTTTTAAAGGTGAAATGGACCAACATGATGATATGGAGGAAAGTTTAAGACTTCATATAATCAGCAATCCAAATATTTTTCATAATACACATCTACAATATAACATGCTAGCTAAATAACAGTAATGATTTTGTTCCAGAATAGTACTTCAAAAATCTGAAAAATCCTCAAACTGAAAAGTAATTTTAACCATCTCTTATGAGAAATACCAGAACAATTTCTTCAAAAATCTTGATTATTACCTTTAGATTCCGCAACAGGTTTTCAAGGTGCCAGTCTACACACTGATATGAGAGCTGTGAGAACACATAATTATTATGATGGATTTGATAAAATTCCTCATGGTAGGCTCATCCAGAAGACTGAGATTAAGTGGGATTATGTGATTAGGTTTTTTGGATTAAGAACTAGTTAAACTCATAGAAGACAGAGGTTGAGGTGGAAGGGTGTTATTCTAACTGGAGGAGTGGATTTCAGCAGGGATCTGAGCTCAGACCCTCAAGTCCTGGCAACATCCTCACAAATCTCCTCTGCACCCTTTCCAGTTTAACAACATATTCCCTGCAGTAGGATGACCATAACTAAACATACTATTCTAAATGTGGCCTCACCAATGTCTTGTACAACTGTGACATAATATTCCAACTTCTATATTCAATAAGTAGACACAAAATGCTGGAGTAGCTCAGCGGGACAGGCAGCGTCTCTGGAGAGAAGGAATGGGTGACGTTTTAGGTCTTGACCCTTGAAAGGTCTCGACCCAAAACGTCACCCATTCCTTCTCTCCCGAGATGTTGCCTGCCCCGCTGAGTTACTCCAGCATTTTGTGTCTACCTTCGATTTAAACCAGCATCTGCAGTTCTTTCCCACACATTCTATACTCAATACTCTGACTTATGAAAGCCAATGTACTGAAAGCCTTCTTGATCGCCCTATCTACCTGTGACACCACTTTCAAGAAACTATGTACCTATACTCGGACATCCGTCTGCCCTACAACACTCCCCTGAGCCCTGCCATTCACTGTGAAGGTTCTGCCCTGGTTTGACTTCTCAAAATACAACACTTCTGTATTAAACTCAATTAACCATTCCTCAGCCCACTGACCCAACTGATCAAGATCCTGCTGCAATTGTTGATAACATGTGAAGCAAACTCGAATGCCTGAAGAAGTATGGCCAAATATTGTCACAAATTGAAAGTGAAAGGCTATAATTGAAAAGACTAACCTCTCTTTGATCATTATCCAAGTGTAGGTGTTCGGTGTGCTGTTTTTGCCTGTCCTTTCGCCTCCACTGGGCTGGCGCACTTCTCTTCACCCATCTTTTAAATGATTAAGCACATTATAGGAATGAAACAAGACACACAATTGTACGCTTAATTTAAATTAATGTAGAAAATACTCAGCAATTGTATTATTGCTCCACCCTCATGCATCCCCTGGCCTCTGACCTTGTCCAAACCTTTCATTGCAAACTCTTGGGTAATTCTGACCATTTCAAAAATAAATTGGGAAGCACGGTGGAGCAGCAGTAGAGTTGCTGCCTTACAGCTCCAGGGACCCGGGTTCGATCCCGACTACAGGTGCTGTCTGTACAGAGTTTGTACGTTCCCCCCGTGACCTACATGGGCTTTCCCCAAGATCGTCGGTTTCCTCCCACACTCCAAAGATGTACAGGTTTGTAGGTTAATTGGTTTGGTATTAAAATTACCCTAGTGTGTCCCTAATTGTCCCTAGTGTGTGTAGGATAGTGTTAATGTGCCGGGATCGCTGGTCAGCACGGACTTGCTGTATCTCGAAAACGAAAAAAATTCTACGCTACTTGCTTCGGCTACAAACTTAACAATATTCTTAAAGCCAACAACAAAAATGTCAGAGAATTAGGAAAAATACTCACTACCCTGAAAATAGACACAAAGGGCTTGAGTATACCCTGAGGTGGCAAAACAGCAATATGTTTTTTAAATTTAACTTGACCAACAGTTTTGTATTCTATACAGTCGCACAGGGCGACTTGAGCCTGCTCCGGTTCTATGAGTTGCAATGTGGCCATTAAGACCAATGCACAAAGCAGATTCTGGAGGTGTCTGACAGAGCAAGCAAGTCCAAGGGTTCGGAGTGCTCTCACTACCACACAGAATGATGCTTCTCCACTTTGAGCAGTCATGGGTCAGTGTTTCTAAGGGGCCAGTGAGGAGGTTACATTTCTTCAATGTAAATTTGGCCAATCCTTCAATCTTTTCCTCTTTAAGGAAGATAAGATCTTCTCAGTATAATACAATTTTTTGAATACTGGGATTTATAGTAAAGCATGTTGTATCAACAGACTTGGAAAATAATGTGATTGAGCAGAGACAAGATAGATTTACAATCATGTTTGAAACTCATGTTTCTCTGACTGTTATTTAGTTCATCTTCTCTGACGATCTCCTCTCCAGATCCATATGCAAGTCAATTTCATTTCAGTTTTATCTAGCCCAGTGAAATCTGTCAATTCTATCTTTTCTCCCTTGTCTAGCCATAACCACTAATCTTCCCAAGCTGTTGTTTACTTTTCCAGATCCCAACCATCTCCTTCTCATCTGAGACTGAGGCTTCAACACTATTTTCTATCTACTGATCAGCTCGCCGTACACATTTCATCAAATTCCCTATATTCTTAGTTCATTAACAAAATTAACTTAGTTCATTAACAAAAAAATACAAATATGCCACACGTAGAACTGTAGATGACAACCACAACACTCAATATCTCCACAGCCATTTCTTTCAACAGATCCTTGGGATTTATCAGTTTTTAGGCTTATTGGTCTCTCTAGTTTCATTTATTTACTCATACCCCTTTACTTCCTGGTTTCCACAGGGACTTTACTTCCTCTGCTATTTTCTTTGATACAAATTAAATCCGAGCCATCTAATGCAAACTCATGCATGCAGGGCCGGCCCTAGGCCGATTGGACCGATTTTTCCAAATTGGACCCCGCGCCCAAGGGGGGCCCGCGTTAATTTTCCGTATTTCATATGGAAATACAAATTTGTTTTGTTAAATAAAGATTTAAAAAAAAACATTTTACAAAACTTACATGGTTTTGTACATGGAATACAAGCGCTGTACGGTCATCAGACGCAAACGATGTGTTAACCACTGTAGTGTTAACAGCCAGATGTGTTAACAGCTAGTAGTTAACAAATAGTTATCCAATGCGTCATCAATGCATTGATCCACATTCCTCAGTAAATGTGTAATTGTGTTTTAGACGAAGTATTAATGACGCTGCGTTCCTTTGAATACAATTCACGCGGCGTCATTAACACTTCTTCAAAACATAATTATATTTTACTGAGGAATGTAGATTGATGCATTGATGACACATTGAGAATTTATTAAAACTCACCGTCATGAGTGAGAACTTCTTCTTGGTTACATTCTTGGTCTGCATGTTAGTCATTCAATTTACCTACCGATCCACATTGTGTCTCTCCGTCTTTCACTCTCTCCCTCCCTCTCTCTCTCTCTCTCTCTTTCCCTCTCTCTCTCTCGCGCTCTCTCTCCCGTTCCCCACCTCTCTCTCTAGCTCTCTCGGCATTCCCGGAATCATTGACGTTTTGCGGTATACAAAAATGCTGGAGAAACTTAGCGGGTGAGACAGCATCTATGGAGCAAAGGAAATGTGTAACGTTTCGGGTCGAAACCCTTCTTCAGACCCGGCTATTTCCTTCGCTCCTTAGATGCTGCCTCAAGCCCTGTCCCACTGTGCGAGTTTACCTAAGAGCTTAAAATCTCTGTATAGCATCTCTATCCCCATCTTCAAATTCCCACTTTGAAATAAAATACAGTTTTCGACTTAAACATTTCGCAGCAGGATCGCGATTAGTCGATTCCCACACATTTTCAATCATCGTTCAATTCAGTGTAATTTTCACACATGGTTGATGTCGTTTTTTTAAAGATACAGTACATTACAATAAATAGTGATGAATAGTAATACATGCAAACGCTTCAAGTTACGCTTCGTGTGTGGTGGTAGGGGCGGGGGGGGGGGGGGTAAAATACCATATATTTGCATTTAAATAGCGATCCTGCTGCGAAATATTTGTCGAAAGTTGTATTTTATTTCAAAGTAGGAATTGGGAGATAGGGACAGAGATGCTACACAGAGATTTTGATAGGAAGGAAACGTTACAGCAGCTGAGTAAAAGATCGGTCAAATGGTAGGTTCAATGAAGATCGGGCGAGGGGGAATTGGGGGTGGGCGAAAAGTATCTATAGTTTGGGACTTGCCTAAATGAGTACTGAGATGGATTATCATTCCACACCAAATTTCTTAGACAATAATACATTTTATGCAATTATCACAACATTTTGTTGGATACGGATAAACCTATGGTACATGCTCGTAAATTAGTAAAACAAATGTTCTTCTTTAAGTACTGTTGTTTCTGGGCTGGGATTTCTGATAACAAATAACCTACATTCTATATTTTGTCATAATGTGGCTGAAACAATGGCATATTTTGTGATATTTATTGAGATAGAAAGATACAACTGAGTTTGGGCAAGATATTACCTTGCAACATTCTGTATGTCTGATAGATATTCTGAAATGGAACTCAGAAATTATGGGAGGATTACATAAAACTACAATTCAAAGGTAATATACAGAGTATTCTTATTTCCAACATGAACATGCAATAGTGATATAGGACACCAGGTCCTACTACGATAAACTCACGAGCTACTAAGGTATAACTACGTGTTAAAAAGTATCAAACTTTTACATCCTGAGTGTGGACATTTACATGTGGATATTTTTCAACATGTTGCAAAATCTTCATGAGTTACCACGTTTCCCCAGTACCTGCCGAACTACTATCTACCTATTTGATGTCCCTCGGACTATCCTTGATCGGACTTTGCTGGCTTGACCTTGCACTAAATGTTATCCCTTTATCATGTGTCCACACACTGTAAATTGTAATTGTGTTGTCTTTCTGCTGACTGATTAGCACGCAACAAAATTCTTTTCACTGTACCTCGGTACACGTGACGATAAACTAAACTGGATTACAATATAGTAGGATAATTTCACTGTACAGTTGAAGATATCAGAAAGACTTACTTGTTACAGGCTGGTGAGGAGGAGAGCACATCTGGCTGTAGTTTTGGGAAGAATCCACATTCATATTTTCCCTGGCCGATCTTCATATCCAGTAGGTGAGGGTGTACTGCGGTGTGGTCAATTTTGGCAAGTCTCAGCTTAATAGCCTTCTCTGGAGAGCACAATTACATTAATGATTAAAAAATGCCTTATGTTTTCCATTATTCATTTGCAAAAAAGTGGAAAGCACTTTTCTTCTGCACAACGGATAAGCAGAAAATTAACCCTACAACACTTTATAGAATCAAAATGCAAGAATGGCAACTGTTTGTGAAGTCAGACTATATATATTATTCAATCATTTTTTCAACAGATTTTTTATTAGGTTAAAATTCTCCACATGCATTCATTTTTGTTGTGAATTATTAAGAACGGATTATCCATGCAAGATAGTGAAGGTCACCGGTGCATTTTTTAAAGGATCATATTCAAAATGTCAACACACAATGAAATAAACAAAGCCAGAAAAGGCCAAGGTTACATTCTGTGGAAGCTGGTTCTGAAAAATTTGGGGACCTTTGAGGTTAAATGTTGTGGAAAACAAAAACAAAATTATAACAGACTCAGCCTTCAGCTCTGAGATGCAGATAATCTTGGTGAATGCATCAAAAAGAAACATGTTCAATCTTGGCCTTGAGAAACAAGGCTAGAGAGGTGGAGAAGGCAATGGAAAAGGGAAAGTAAACTAGTAGGCGTCCGTGGTGGGAGCGCCCCGGAGAGCCGCAAGAGCGGAGGGAATGTACCCCGAGAGCTGTGGGGGTCCCGATCCACCCGCCGAACAACCGCACTGAGGACTGGAATGAGCCCTGGTAGGCCCGACTTTTAAATAACGGGGAGGTCATTTAAGACAGAGGTGAGAAAAAACTTTTTCACCCAGAGAGTTGTGAATTTATGGAATTCCCTGCCACAGAAGGCAGTGGAGGTCAAATCACTGGATGGATTTAAGAGAGAGTTGAATAGGGCTCTAAGGGCCAGTGGAGTCAAGGGATATGGGGAGAAGGCAGGCACGGGTTATTGATAGCGGACGATCAGCCATGATCACAATGAATGACGGTGCTGGCTCGAAGGACCGAATGGCCTCCTCCTGCACCTATTTTCTATGTTTCTATGTCTTGCCACACAGGCCTCCCAGGGGACTGTGGAGAAGCCAGGCGGCAAGGCCTGTCTGGGCCAATGGAGCCTCCACAGCGGCGGCGGGAGCCTCAGTGGCAACTGCAGCATCGGCGGCCGAGCATGAAGAGGGTAGGGGAAGACAATGGGGACCCAGCCTGGGGGGAGCGCAATGAAGAACAATGGGGACCCGGTGTGAGGGGGACCACCGTGAAGAACAATGGAGGACCTGGCGTGGGGGGAACGCCGTGAGGGACGGTGGGGGGAACGCCGTGAGGGACGGTGGGGGGACAAAGGGGGACCCGGTCTGGGAGTACTTTAGTGTTAGAATCCTCTGCCTAGGAGATAAGCCTGCGTTCGTTTGTCTGTTTGTTGTTCGTTTTGATTTAGGCGCTGTGCCAACAGTTGCTTGTCCTTTTCTTTTTTTTTCATTTTTAATTTCAATTTTTCGTGTACCTTGTTGTGTGTTGCAGACCATTTTCCCTCCGGGGATGAATAAAGTTTTATCGTATCGTATGAAAATGTGATTTTGGGGCATAAGGGAATGAAAACAAAACCAATGATGCTAACGGATGGGAGGTAGAGGAGAGAGATGACCCAGCCAGAATACTCAATCCCAACCTCTATCAATCACATGGGTTTGATTGATAGGAATGTCACAGGAGTCAGATTTGAGAGCTGAACACCCACTCCAATGCACAAAGATATCTGGCACTCTGGTCAAGCTCCGAGATACAGCTGTACTCTCAGAACTTGCGTTCAGGTGGATGCTAAAAGATCCTATACCTTTTTTTTAAAATGAAGAGCAAGAACATTTTTGGATGGCCCAGCCAATGATTTTCTCTTGAGCATTGCATCCCAAAAAGTAATTAAACTCATGGAAACACAAGAGATCGCAGATGCTGGAATCTTGGGCAAACTGTTGGAGAAACATCCGTGGAGGGAAATGGAGAGTCTTTCACCAGGACTGAAGAGTAGAGAGAAGACAGCCAGTATAAATGAGTGACGGGGAGGGTTTGGGCAAGAGCTGGCAAGCGATAAGTGAATTCAGGAGAGGTCAGGTTGCAGAGGAAAGAGCAGAGATAGCGACAGAGGCCGAGAGGGGCTGGAGAAATAGGAGGGCGACAGATTATGGACTTTGATGAAAGAGTGAAACCAAATAGGTTAGGATGGTGGGCCAATGGGAATAGTGTGGGGAGGGGAAATTAACAGTGACAAGAGGCTGTGGGGTAGTTGGAAAGATGGGAGTGGGGGGGAAGGGAAGGAGGGGGAGAAAGGGGGGGAGAAAGGCGGGAGGAGAAAGGCGGGAGGAGAAAGGGGGGAGGAGAAAGGGGGGAGGAGAAAGGGGGGAGGAGAAAGGGGGGAGAAAGGGGGGGAGAAAGGGGGGAGAAAGGGGGGGAGAAAGGGGGGGTGAAAGGGGGGGAGAAAGGGGGGGAGAAAGGGGGGGGGGAGGAAAGGGGGGGGGGGGGGGGGGGGGGGGAAAGGGGGGGGGAAAGGGGGGGGGGAGAAAGGAGGGGGAGAGAATACCTGATTCCCCAAACGTGAGCAACAAGGAAATGTAGTGAAATAAAAGAAGATTCACAGTGTAAATAACAAGAAAACTTTTCTATATATAGGAATCGAAGAAGCAAAATTACAATAAAATTTTGATTTATCACGGATCGCAAAAAAATACAGATTTTTAAATTTTTTTATCCATTTGGGCTATATTTCAGAAGCATCCAAGTCATGATTTACTAAATGTAAAAACAAAGAACTGCAGATATGAATTATTATCCAATTTTATAACAAAAAGATAATATATTTTAATGTTTCGCTCCATATAATATTTTATTCCTTCGCTCCATAGGCGCTGCCTCACCTGCTCAGTTTCTCCAGCATTTTTGTCTAACTTCGATTTTCCAGCATCTGCAATTCCTTCTTAAATATATTTTAATGCCATCATTTTTCCCAATAGTTCAGTCATACATTTACTTTGGATAACTTGAAACCATATTCCAATCAATATTTTCTAACTCATACTTCATGTTCTCAAATTTTCCAATATAACCTCTCCCAAACAAGAATTTTACTTTAATGGATGAAGCCATTAAGAAACTACAGCTTTAGTTTAATATCATCTACTTGGAACATTAACTCTGATTTTCTCTTCAAGCTGCTTCCTGACTTGTTGAGCTTTCCAAAATGTTCTGGGTTTTTTTATTACAGTTTTACTATCCCTAGATGCAAGTGTTAAAGTTTCACTGATCATATTTAACATAAAGAGCTAATTATGAACTGGGAAATGGGAATTTTGAAATTATGATCCAAAGAGTGCAAAATGAAACTAAGCTAGATCTGGAAATGCAGCTTAACCAGTCCAGTAAAATAAATACTGTTCAACCCATCATGGCCATTCAGTCTCCGTATACAAAATCAAGTTTGGTCAACCCAGTCATAATTATGAAGATGCCAAATTGGAGTCATAATTTGGTACGGCAATTTCAACTCCAAACAAACTATGTTGCTAACAAAAATGCTGGATATCTGCTCATGATACCGGCACAGAAAAAGACCCTACAGCCCATAGTGTCCATGTCGAACACGATGCCACCCCTGCTAGCATGTGCTCACATGCTCCAAATTCTCCCATTTCCTGCATATTCATGCTTATCTAAAAGCTTCTTAAATGCCACCATCGCATCTGCCATTGCCACGACCACTGGCAGTGCATCCCAGGTACCCACCATTCTGTGTAAAAAAAACACATCTCCTTTACACATTACCATTCTCACCTTAAAGCTACGCTTTAATACTTCCAATTCTTTTAAGTACCTCTAGTACTTGACATTTTCATCCTGGGACAAGATATGGTCTGTTTTTTTCAAATTTATGCCTCCCATAAATGTTTTTTTGTTTTACATTAGGTCTCCCCCTCAACCTAACATCCCAGAGGAAAAAAAAAATCCAAGTTTGTTTATCCTTTCCTGAGACCTAGTACTCTCTAATCCAGGCACTTTCAGGGAGCTATAGACTTGATGCTGTACATTAATGCTGTCAAGAGTCTTGCCATTAGTGGTATACTTACCACTCAGATTCAACCTCCCAAAGTGCAGCACCTCACACTTGCTCAGATAAATAAAATACCCTTTGATTAAACTCCAGCTGCCATTATCCCACCCATTTCTGTACCAGATCTATATCCTGCAGTTTCCTGGAAAGATCAACATGCTGGAGTAACGCAGTGGGTTAGCCAACAACCCTGTCTGATACCACTAGTTAATCTCGCATTTTGTGCCTTTCTTTGGTAAACCAGCATCTGCAGTTCCACATTTTTACTACTTATTACCTGTATGCTAAATGTTTGTGGGAACAAAGATCAAACTGTGCTGATACTTTCAACGATAAGCACACTTGAATTTGCCAAATCTTTATACATTCTCAAACTAACAATAGCCATTTGAACAATAGAATTTAAGTACAAAATAGCACATTGTACTTCCCCTGGCAACAAATACCATCCTTATCAATGATGCCCAGATTTCCAAAAATTGAGTAGAAGCAAAAGCCCTTACCTGCTGCATCAATAGTCGTACACTTCTGGTACATGGATGTACGGAGTGTCGGTGTTCTAACATTCAAAGTCCTTATTTTGTCAACTCGGGTATCAAATACCCTAAGAATTTGGTCTTTTTCATCATCGTCGTGACACATTATTTTATTATCAATGAACGATGCAAACATTTGTGTTTCAAGAAACCTGGACAGAAATGGTAGGTAAGGCTCTGGCTGGTCTGAAAGAAAAGAAGCCTGCAAAGAAAGGAAAACAATAACAACATTCAATAATCAATTGGAAATGAAGTACTCGTTTTAAAAACTTGACAAATAACAATGGTCTAAACTTTGTCTGGAGTCGTCAGGCCCACTTCTAACTGACATACACTTGCGTAATTGGTACTGGCATTGGTTTATTATTGTCATGCGTACCGAGATACTGTGATAAGCTTTCATTGCGGGCTATCCAGTCAAATGGTGCTCCACATGAGTACGATCAAGCCATACACATGTACAACAGGTAGTGCATAGAGCTTAACTTACCTTATCAAAGTTCTGCATTTGTTCCCGGTTATTGAACCAGGATTCCTTGTCATGGCTAGGTTGAATTACAAACACCTCATAATCAGCAAACATCTGAGTAAAGCGATTGGCAAAGATCTCCCTGATCTGGATGTTAAGTTGATGAATCTTCAGTTCCTCCTCGTCACAATGAACTTTAAAATCTTTGTTACTTCCAGCTTCTACTCTTACTTCCAGCTGCAACAATAAAATCAGACAAGATCAGCACACCCAACAAATCAGATTGTGATGGAAAGAAAATTAACGGAGGTTGCCTCTCTGCTGTGCTCCGTCTCTCTGATACTGACAACATATTTGTCCAAAAATTACTATCCCTTTGCAGACCACAGAGTAGAAACTCAGAAGTTACAAAACGTTCCATGTATGTTACAGCCTTAAGACATCTGGTTAAAATAAGGCTCCCAAATGAAGATAGATATTTAATCCAAGTAGAAAATCTGTTTTATAGCAAAAGTCTATTTAAAAACACGAATCAGAACATCATCCTATTATCTGGACTGGTATTGAATAAGCTTATCTGCTTATTATTGAGAATACATGAAACAACTAATACTTAAAAAGTTCCATGTATGATGCCTTTGAACCTAGATTATTTTCATCAGCTCTCGGTGAAATATTTGATGTAAAACACTTTGGACCTAACAGATCAAGGGAAATCAACATTAATTGATGTAGGAAAGAGATGAAACAATAACTGGATGATTGTTAATGACATGAAAGCAGATAATTCAAATTTATTTTTTCATTCAATTAATCTGTGAAGTAAATTTAAAATGAATTAATCCTAAAATGATACCACAGTAGAACCATGTACGTTCAGTGTTTTGCATTTGGTTAAACTTGTAACATTTTATTGGCACAGTTACCAAATACTTCTGAAATTATCAATTTATTTTGTAGCTGTTAATAAAAGGCTGTGTTCGCTGTCCAGCAGGCTTATGATTAGGAGAAAACATATACGTAACGGAAACTGGCAACCTGCCAGTGCAATAGGAATTCACTTACCATCACCTGCACTAAATACAATATTCAGCCACTGGTTTTAATTAAAATTTATATCATGGTCAAATAATTGATTTAAAAACCTGTCGGGGGTTAAGGGCCCGCAACACATACCTTCAAGGTCAGCAGAGGAGCAGCAGGTGAAGGAGTGAGTGCGGGGATTGGCTGAGGAATTTAATTCGCAAATCAGTAAGTTAGCGAAGTAGTCGGATTTATAAATGTTCCCATTTATACAATATCAAAAGCATTCCGATAGTACTTAATCAAAAGTAAGTTTGAATTTGTGAACAATGTCTCTCACTTGTAAACTGCTTCATGTCCAGAAACAGAAGAAAAATAAAAAATTCTGGGTGTCAATATCAATTTACTTACAATTAAGAACATCAACTTGCATAGCTTTCTCTAATTGGTAAAGTCTAAATGCTCAGAAGGTGAAAATATTCAACACATATAAATAAATGCATCTTGCCGGTGCAATTTGTCCTCAAAGTCTTCGACAACTTACACAAAGTGTATTAATATGCATGTAAACCTTTCTTCCCCATCTTTCAATAACATTTTTGCACTGCTAATATTGATACAGAGAATTAAAACAAGTCTTCACATTACAATGAAACAGATGCAGGCATTAAAATTCTAATGATTCAACATAATAAGATTTTTCAGCTAAATCCATATAAGAATAAGCTCGAGGCTGAAGAACGGTCTCGACCCGAAACGTCGCCCATCTCCTTCGCTCCTTAGATGCTGCTGAGTTTCTCCAGCCTTTTGTGTACCCTCGATTTTGCAGCATCTGCAGTTCCTTCTTTAACAGCTTATTTTAGTAGTTCACCAGGGAATTGGCCCCATAGCAGAAGGGTCCTCATCGCAGGGGCTGGAAACTTAAAGTATCCCGAGCTAATTCTGCTATCACCATCATCTATTGCAACAAGTGAAGGCTCCCACTGATTGTCGCCGGAAGCTTACGTCCTTTTCAGGAAGGACGATGACAGCGATGTCAACATTTGTAACAAGATGGAAACTCGAAAGAAGAAGACCAGGGAATTTTTCAATGCTTCCCAGGTTTTCCAACTACACAGGGTTAGGAAACAACTTCAAACAGGACCTTTGAAAACAAAATAAATTCAACACAAACCTTCTCTAAACTGACTCCAGTCCTCTTCACAAGGGCCTGCAGTCTTACCATGGTCTCATTTTCCTTTAGTAATTCATAGGTGCTCAGTGCCAACCCAGCTACATTTCCATTCTTCTTATCGCAGACCACGTTGCTCTCTTTAAAATCTTTCAGCTTAGAGGTACTGTTACTGCAGTGCAAGTTCCCTTCAGGTGGAATCCCAAAAGCCATTAGGATTTCAGAGATTTCTTGAATCAATTCTAATTTGTTTGGAAACTGTGGCAAGTCTTCAGGCAGCTCAATGGAATGGTTGTCTATATCCACAAAGCACAGATTTGCCTGAAAATGTTAAATATATATTTAGAGATTTTAAAAGCATTTTTCTCTGTCAGAAATGCAAGCTATGATATTGCTGTACGATTATGTGACAATGACACCATCAATCCTCAATTTATGAAGAGAAAGGAACAAATCAATTAGGTCTTTCTGGTCTGCTACAGTATTATTCTATTTTCCTAAAACAAGGTCCTCAATGAAACAAAAGAATATCTTATTTTTAAAATAAAATCCGAAATCTATCTATCACTAAAACTCTGATCTTGTGCTCCTCCGGTTTCTGTGGTTTTTCTATTTGCGCAAAAACGATACAAGATAGCGCTACGACTTTTCACCACCTTACTCACCATTCTCCTGTGCTCAAGTGCAACAAGTTTTGTTCCGATCGATGGTATAGTTTCAAAGTTATTAAGGTTTAAAAAAACTTTAAAACCGTGCATGCGCAGATTGGTCCTCTCCTGCCATACCATCGCTGCACTGATTCGCCGGGTCGGCTGTCAGTCACGTGCGGCTCCCGCCTCGCACGACGTTGTCCAGCGTTGCACGGTCACAGCCAGTTGGCCGGAAGTGGCCACAGCCGCTGCTCCGGCACGCAAGGAGGGAACGGAGCAGCAAACTCGAGATCCTGGGGAGGTGAGGAGGGAGAGTGGGGGATTGAGGGAGAGCAGGGGGTAGGGAGGGAGAGGGGGAGAAAGTGGGGGGGGTGTGGAGGGAGAGTGGGGGAGGACGGGGATTAGAGGGAGTGGAGTGGGGGAGGTAGTGAGTGGGCAATAGAGGGAGAGAAGGGCAGTGGGGGAGGTGAGGAGTGTGGGAGGTGGGGGTAGAGGGATAGGAGGGGAGTAGGGAGGGGAGATGAGTTATGGAGGGAGTGAGGGAGTGGCTAAGGGTAGGGGAAAGGAGAGGGAGGGAGAGGTACACAAGGACGGAAAGGAGCGGCACCCTCGAGATCCTGGGGAGGTGTGGAGGGAGAGTGGGGGAGGAGGGGGAATAGAGGGAGAAGAGTGGTGGAGGTAGGGAGTGGGGAATAGAGGGAGAGGAGGGATAGTGGGGGAGATGGGGAGGTGAGGAGTGGGGGATGGAGGGAAAGGAGAGGGGTAGGGGGAGAGAAGAGTTATGGAGGGAGGGAGGGAGTAACTGAGGGTAGGGGAAAGGTGAGGGAGGGAGGGATTGGGGAGGGGAGGAGGGAAAAGAAGAGGGAGGGTGAAGAGGTGGGGAGGGGAATTGAGCTGTGCCTGCGCAGTTGGGGGCAATGCGTGAGGGGTGGAATATTGAGTTTGGGGGAGCAGACCCAACGGGTCTGCACTTAGTCTAGTTTGTACATATAGATTGAGATGATGGCAGGACTGAGGATTTTTCCTTCAATCACTGCAGTCTTTTTTTCCCCCAATAAGTGCCTTTTAGATCCAAATTCCAGTCATCAGTTTGCTACCTACCCTAGATTGTTATTTCTGACAATATTTCACTGGGCCAACTAATTATTCTATTCAGGAAAAGACGAACGGAAATCCTGGCAGCAAGAAACTTAGCTTATTTATGGTCGCACAATTTAGAGAGACTCACCTCATGTGGTAACTCTAATTTGGACCGATCATC
Organism: Okamejei kenojei; assembly: GCA_035221665.1. Taxonomy (NCBI): domain Eukaryota; kingdom Metazoa; phylum Chordata; class Chondrichthyes; order Rajiformes; family Rajidae; genus Okamejei; species Okamejei kenojei. Next base: position 25,595,878 of record CM069148.1, on the reverse strand, counting down.
CTGTCCATTGGAATGTAAACCCATCAAGTAGGGAACAGGAGCATCTAAAAAATGAAGGAGTGATGCAGGGAGGATAGGAACATACACATGCTGCCATTGACAGGGAAAGAGTATTGCAGTGATACTTTCTGCTACTGTCATCAGTCTCTGGTAATCTGTTAGTCAAAAACAAAAAGCACACAAATACATTTAAATTAGATTTTTATGAACAATAGTCAACATCATTTTCAAGACAACATATTTTTTCTGGAAACACCATGGTCAATGACAACCCTTTCCACTTCCCATCTGCCAATTGGTGATATTCGATGTTCATGAAAAGACACTGAAATATGCAATGAGTGGCAATACATGTTCTTCGGATCGCTTTTAAAGTTATAAACATCTCAAGTTCCTAAAACAACAATATTAATATTGTTGTTATTCTAATATAGTATGCCATGATAAATATTCAATATTTGAATCAGTCTTACTGAATTTTCTCAGCCAGGAATCCATCCTGCACAAACACACAGATAAATGATGAGTGGCACACCCGAGTACATTAAATAATACACAAAAGATTACACAAACAAATTATAAAAATGTCAGCAAAGAAAGAAGTAAATCTCCAAAAATCCTAAAGAAAATTCCTGAATACAAGAAATCCCTGGTAACTTTTATTACGACTAGTATTGTTACACTACAGATCACATGATTATTTAACTTTAAGATCAATCCCATCTTTGTCATTTGCTAATATTTTTCCCAATAGCTGAATGGAGTAATGGGGCAGTAAGGGCGGGGAAACAAAGAGCTGCCAAGAATATTAAAAGTTTCAACATGCATTAGTCTGGTATCAATGCATTGGCATGTTTTGAATCTGTAGTGCACATCAAGATCAACAACCCAATCCCGACTAGCATTTAAAATTAAGTACGGCCTGTACTAATCTGTATCAGCTGACAACATTTCCAACTTGTTGAAACTTCAGGTTACAGACTATTCTGGAAATCATGATGTAACCCAGGATACAATCATGTATAAAATCATGAAAGGACCAGATCGGGTAGATGCACAGAATCTCTTGCCCAGAGTTGGGGAATCAAGGATCAGAGGACATAGATTCAAGGTGAAGAGGAAAAGAATTAATAGGAATCTGAGGGGTCATTTTTTCACACAAAGGGTGGTGAGTATATGGAACAAGCTGCCAGAGGAGGTTGTTGAGGCTGGGAGTATCCCAACATTTAAGAAACAGACAGACATGTACATGGATAGGACGTTTGGAGGAATATGAACTAAGCGCAGGCAGGTGGGACTAATGTAGCTGGGATATGTTGGTCGGTGTGGGTAAGTTGGTCTGAAGGGCCTGTTTCCACACTGCATCACTCTATGACATGTCTAAACTTAACAGTACTCCTGCTCAAAGGAAGATGATCGGGGGAATTTCTGTGGTCCAGCACCAGTCAGGTCCCAAGTGTGCCTGATGAGGGTGCTTCAATCTGTATAAGCATTCATTATTATAGCATTTTATAGGAAAATTCTTGTTCAGAAATCTTACTTTCTCATATCATGATATTTGGTTACAATTTTGCGTTAACATTTCCCAATCAACTTTATCATGTCAACCAAAACAATGGTGTTTCTGTAGAATGAGGTTCTGAAATTTAAATCCTAATTCCATCAAAGTACTTGCATTCTTAACTTGCATTCAGTTGAACATGGAAAATATTAACACTTTATTAAACCTCAGCTCAGATATAGAACGTCCATATTCAAACAGCATAATCATTCTTACGATTTTTAATGAATAATTCCTTCTTTTGAATTACTGCCCCGAACTGTCAAAAAGCCTTCAGATATCCTCCAAATACAAGTTGAATACAGATTTCCTGGCACCCTCGGTTCCAGAACCTTTCTGGATTATCTGTTTTGCCAAACCAACAGATGTCACGTGATAATTAAACAAATTTAGACCCCTGGCCCCTTCCCCATGTCTCCAAAGCACCATGGAGTGCTGGAAGCTTTAATAAAACAAACATAAAATGTAAACTGAATGTGAATGAAAGGCCTGCCGACACATCACCGGCTCCCACCGCCCCCCCGACTGTTTAGAGCCCCGGCTTCCAGCCCCACCCTAATTCACAAGGTGCACCAGCGAGGCCTTCTTCACCCACCGCAGTCTGGTGACACGGCTGTTGTTGCAGCTTAGGTTGTAGCCTCTGGAGACAGAATGAGCTGTCTTTGGGTTGCCACCACTGACAGAATGTGCTCGGTCACTGTGGGTCTCCCTCCCCCTCCCCCGTTTCTTGCTGCAGGCGTTGGCTTTGTCGGCAGCCCACACGACCGCTGCTGCCAGCTTCTCCCACTGCATTGTCCTGTCTGCCGTTTTCCACCCCCCCCCCCCCACTACTCCTCCCACCGCCGCTACCTCCTCCTTCTCCCCGGATGTCGCCGACAGACTCCACCTTGGAAGCGGCAGCAGGTGAGAGGGGAGGGAGCCCCACGGTGACCTAGCACATCCAGTCGTCAGCAGCGGCCTGAAGAAAGCGCGCCCTGTCGGGGGCTAGAAAGTGAGTCTCAACAACAGCCATGTGACTGAGGCGACTGAATCAGTCTGAGGAAAGATCATCCACCCATGTTCTCCAGAGATGCTGACCCGCTGAATTATATCAGCACTTTCTGTCATTTCACTTTCAAAACTAGACAGTGATGCCACTGGTCTGCACCAGCAAGCCCATATTCACCAGTTCACATGGCTGTTGTTGAGGCTCACGATGTGGCCCACAACAGGACCCGCTTTCTCCAGGCCACTGCCAACAACAGGACATGCTCGGTCACCATGGGGCTCCCTCCCCTCTCATCTGCTGCCGCTTCCAAGGTGCAGTATGTCCGTGACTCCGGGGGAGAAGGATGAGGTGGTGACTGTGGGGGAGGGGGGGAGGAGGATGAGGAGGATGAGGAGGTGGGGGGTTGGGGGTGGGGAAAGGAGGCCTACCGCACAGTGCGATGGGAGAAGCAGTCGGCAGTAGTTGAGCGGGGACCGGACAAAGCCACCGCTGACAGCCAGAAACAGCAGCAGGTAAGAGGGATGGAGCCCCATGGTGACCGAGCGTGTTCTGTTGGTAGCGGCCCTAAGAAACACTGTCCGCAGGGGCTACAACATGAGCCGCAATAACTGCCATGTCACTGGACTGTGCGGTGGGCTCACTAGTGCACCTTGCAAGTTAGGAGTAAGGTTCGAAGCCGGGGCTCTAAACAACCGAGGATATGGTGGGAGCTGGGGACGGGTTGGCAGGTCTGTCCGCTATATCCAACGTCTGTTATAAGGGGGTCGTTAAGACGAGGGTTTACTGTATTGTCTTTGAGAAACAGTTAGGAGAGAAGATCAGGAGCACAGTTGAAAGGGGGTTTTGGAAAAGTCTTTTAAAGGTGCCCAGTAAATTAGAGAAGGCTTGACAGGAATTTCAGAGATCCAAGGGGTGAGCAGAGAATTGAACAGAATAGTAGGAGGCGGAGTTAAGGGGTGATGCGTGGGGGCCAGGCAGAGTTGAAACGCGATAAATTTAAACATTGGGCCAGCAGTGATGGAATTAGACAAGGCCAAGGAGGGATTTAAATGTTTAGATGTGAACAAATCACTCTTTCACGACGGAGGTACAATAGCAGAAAGAGAGCTCACCACTCGCATTGCCATCTGTGGCGACCAGGAAATTTCAACTGAGCTCTTGTGATTTTTTCCAGATTATAGCAGTGGGTGGATCATCAGTTGCCGGAAAATGGGTGTTCAACCTGTACTGCTAACGAGGCTCTCTGAATGTCCAAGCGTGTTATACAAACTAATAAGCGGTGTGTAAAGAGTCAAGAGTGGGGACAATAGGTACTGTGGGGGCAATAGGTACTCGGTTCTTTTAATAGTGAACTTTGCTCATTTAATCCATTGGTCTTTTTTGAATATGCTGGCCACCGTCTACATATTCAGTTTTCACATACTTCATTCCAGATTGCAAAACAAGTTTAAAAAAACATTGTGGTGTACAAAACTGGGTCATTAACAGCAACAAACGTCAATACATCTGGTTCTGGTTGTATCTACCAGAACCAGAATACAATTTTAACAAGTGTCAATACACAACCTACCAAAGTGCAGACAGCAGAACCCGTGTTTGTCAATTTAACACCACCACAGATGTAAAAGCTAGATAAGCAATTATTTAGTGTTCTCATCTCAGGAAGATAATGTTAACATCTAGGTTTTCTAGAAAATTAGTCACCATGGTAGGTTTAAAATAAAATCTGTTTCTTAAAAAACATTGCAGTGCCACTTCATGAAGCTCATAGTTTAATTTAGAAAATGGTGTAAATCATTAGAATAATTTTGCAGATCGGTTCATGTATAATCAAGTTTCAGCATTCAAACAGGACAGGTTCAGGTTCTAGAGCAGGTTTCCCCCCCCCTCCCCCTCCCCAAATGTATCTAGTTTTGTGGAATAGTTGGAAAGAGACTGGAAAAATGCAACTTAAATAAATAATGAGTCCCTGTATGGAGGCAAGGGAGGAGGAACAGGGACAGGTGTTACACCCCCTGCGGTTGCTGGGGAAAGCACCTGGGGCGGGGCTGGTTTGGATGAGTGAACCAAAAAGAGTTGTAGAGGGAGCAGTCTCTACTGAAAATAGAAAATGGTGGGGATGGGTAAACATGACTGGAGGTGGGATTAGGTTGGAGGATGATGTATTGCGTCTAGTGACTGGTGGGGTGAAAAGTGAGGAGCAGGGGAATTTTATCCTTGTTCCGGATGGTCGGAAGGGGAGCAAGAGCAGAACCTTGGGATACAGAGGACTCACAGATGTGGGATCCATCTATGACAGCGGGGGAAGGGGGGGACCAGATTTACTGAAGAAAGAGGACAGCTCGGATGTCCAAGAATGGAAAGCTTTATCTTGGGAAACTGATTAGGTCTCTACGCAAAGAAGAATCTGCGGGCCTCGAGACCTTGCACCTCCTCCAACCTCATCTACTACATCTGATGTTCCCGATGTGACCTCCTTGCACATCGAGACCAAGCGTGGACTGAGCGATCATTTTGCCAGACACGTGCACAGTCCACCAAGGTCCAATTGATCTCCCGGTTGTTAACCATTTGAACACACCTTCCCATTCTGACCCTTATTTCCTGGGCCTCCTTCATTGCCAGAGTGCGGGCACATGCAAACTGGAGGAATAGCACCTCAGATTCCGCTTTGGTCGCTTACAATCCAAATGGTGTGAACATTAAATTCTCCAATTTTAGGTAACCTCTAACAACCCAGCCTCCCCTTCCCCTTTCTCCCCCATACCCACCCTTCTTCCTCTCCTGTGCCCTACCTGGACGCACCAATGCCCCCCCCCCCCCCCCCCCCCACATTATTCTCTCTGGCTTCACAATTATCAACTCTTCAATCCTTTTAGTCCACAATTTCTAACACATGGCTCCAACTGTGGTTCTCACCAGCACCTTGTGCAGCTATAATTTAACATCCCAACTTCTATACTCAATACCCTGATGAAGGTCTTCTTGACTACCTTATCTACCTGCGATGCCTCTTTTAAAGAACTATGTACTTGCACTCCTCGATCCCTTTGCTCTACAACACTCCCCAGAGCCTTGCTATTTACTGTGAAGGTTCTGCCGGGTTAGTCTTCTCAAAATGCAACACCTCACATTTACCTGCCTTAAACTCCATTAACCATTCTTCTGCCCACTTGCCCAACAGATCACGATCCTCCTGTAACCTTTGAGAACCATCCTCCCTATCTACAATATACCACTCACTCACTATAGTGAAACTTACAATCTGCAAACTTACAAATCAAGCCTTGTACGTACTTGTCGTGTACATTAAATGTTAACTGTAACTTTAAGAACTGAGTTCCAGAATGGTATGATTTGTGTCATGTGATATATTCATTACCTTATCAGTCGCGTGAATATGTGCGAGTATGCGCAGTGTACTCGCCACATAAAATAAAGCCGACCCACACTGGCAATGCCGTGTACTGAAAACCTGTGTTTTTTACTGTCTACATGCTACTGCCATAATATCTCACAGTACTCATCCAAATCATTGATGTAAACCACAAAACAATAAACGGCCCAACACTGATCCCTGAGGCACACCACGAGTCACAGGCATCCGGCCAGAAGGTCATAACATCATAAGGGATAAGGGTAGAATTAGGCCATTCAGCCCATCAAGTCTACTCCTCCATTAAATCATGGCTGATCTATCTCTCCTTCCTAACCCCATTCTCCTGCCTTCTCACCATAACCTCTGACACCAGAAACACAGCCTTCCACCATCACCCTCTGCACCCTTCCATTAAGCCAATTTTCTATCCAGTCCGCTTCGCTCTCCCTGGAGCCTGTGCAATCTAACTTTCCTGGGCAGCCGACTATGTTATTTAATTGTCAAATGTACTGACAACAGAATGCAGCAGTTTATTAGGCTCTAGTTTCTCATATTCCAAACATACATGGACTAATTCGCCACTGTTAATTGACCCGAATGTATTGTGAATGGTGGAATTTGGGTGGAGTTGATGAGAATTAAAAATGAGATTAATGAGCATTAGGTTGAATGGGAAGTTGATAGTCAATGCACAGAATGGTTTGTTTCCACTTCTTCGATTCGAAATTCTGGTCTCTCCTGTAAGTAGGAAGCTTTCTTACATTGGCACTTTACTAAAACGTAACCAGTTTATAAACACATATGGTATTAAAACTCAATATTTCCATGTATTTTTCTTGAATACATGTATCAACACAACTGCATAAACAAATTCAGAAGCATTTTCCAGTCTTGCTCCCAAAACGTATTACTTCAATACGTGTTCTTTTTTAAATATATGGAGCAATTTATAAAGAACACAATGTGCTGGAGTAACTCAGTGGATCAGAAAACATCCCTGGAGGACATAGCTAGGCAACATTTTGAGTCGGGACCAGTCTTCAGACCTGAAACTTTGCCCATCCATGTCCTCTGGAGATGCTGCCTGATCTGCTGAGTTACTCCAGCACTTTGTGTCCTTTGCAAGACTCCAGCATCTGTTGTTCCTTGTGTCTAGAGTAATTTATATCTACCTGTCCAGTATGCCAATCTGCTTATGTTCTGTTTTTAGTCCACTACATTCTTCTGTGCTTTTTCTACCTTTGCACTAACTGTAAATTTTGATCATCAATTTAAATCTGTAGAAGCAGTGGAACAGGAATACACTCTTTAACCTCTCTCTCACCTCTTCCAATATTCAACAAGACTATGACTCGCTTGTGGCCTAACTCCATATCGATTTATTCCTTTGGTTATAACTGGCCATGTAACAATTACCCATAAGAAATAATTGGTCAGAACATTAACTTTTTCTCACTTCACAATTGTTACCTTTAACTGAACGGTTATTGCTGTTAAGCGCTGGACTTCACAGCTCTCAGGAACCAGGTTCGCTTTCAATCTGGATTTCAGCGTGTGGAGTTTGCATATTCTCACCATGACCATATGGGTTTCTTCCAATGCTAATTTCGTCCCACATGCCTAAAATGTGCTGGTTAGTAGGCAACTATAAATCATCCCTGGCAACTAGCAACCCTAGATTTGTTTATGCAGGGGATAACCAAGAAAATCCAGGTGTGCAGAAAGGCGTTGATGGGCATGCGAGTAATAATATCACTGAAGACTAAAGGGGCTGTCCCACTTGGGCGACCTAATTGGCGAGTATAGAAGAGTTTTTAAAAAATGATGTTGAAGACCTCCTTCGACTATGTAAAAGACCTCCTTCTACTCCAGCTACGACTAACTTCGGGAAAATTGAACACTGAATAGTGGAGAGTGAAGACGACCTCCTTCAACCTCCCTTCCACCATGATGAAGACCATCTACGACTACCTTTGACTAAGCCTACGAGTAGAAAAAGTATCGATTCTTTCCATGGCGACCTTTTTTTAAACTCGCGGGCATTTTTTATCATATTGAAAAAAATGCTGCAACCTAGCTGAGGCCTCGAGTACGCGGAGACTACTCTCGAGCATGAAGGAGAATTATGAAGACCTTCAGCGACCTCGTGACGACCATGCTGCGAGTATGAGTCGAGGGCAAACTCGCCAGAATTCGCCAATTAGGTCGCCCAAGTGGGAGAGGCCCTTAAGTGGGAAATTAGGGACCTGGATTTGATCCTGATTATGGGCGCTGGCTGTGACTGCGTGGGTTTTCTCCAGGTGCTCCGGTTTCCTCCCACACTCCAAAGACATACAAGTTTGTAGGTTATTTGGCTTTGGGAAAATTGGGTGATCGCTGGTAGGCACGGACTCGGTGGGCCAAAGGGCTTGATTCTGCACTGTACCTCTAAACTAAAAGCTCAGAAACAGATAGATTTGACCTCAAGCAGATCCATGGTGTACAGAAAATTGCTGAGAAATGTTATTGCACACAGAAACAAACATTAAAATGAGAATATGTCAGGAATTCAAGCCAGTTCCTCATATTAAAAAAAATTATGTCATCTACAGAAACATCAGTAATCCCAGGTCTTGCCATGGTGACACACAAGCAATTTCATACTCTGATAAGCAATTTCAAAAAACTGCATGGTAATTGCAAACATGATGCCCAATATCCAAATGATAGCAGAAGCTGTTAAACCATATTTGAGTAGGCCTGAATAAGGAGAAATGCAAAAGGTGGCTGGGAAAACACAAACGGACTAATCAGGCAGCTATAAAGAAAGCAAAGACATTGAATGCAATATCTGCAATCATGAAAATCCCACGTTGGTTTTCAATGATGTAATCATCAAAATCTTAAGGTCTGCCGATTTACCTTCCAATCAGACAGGACTTATTCTTCCTGTTAAATCATGCTTTTTTTTAAAAATGAGCCCCATTCAGTTTTTTCAGCCCATATGCTTTCCTTAATATTGTAGCAGTGATATCTGTGAGGTGCTGCTGATTTATCCATGTTGCATGTCATGTTGGATAAACATGTCACAAACATAATAGACAGTTATTTCCGATGCAGAAATCCCCAATGAAATTGATGATCAATTCTGTACTAGCAAACCAATTACAGATTTTTTTTTTAAACAGGCACTATACATTTCAAATTTCCAACCCAGCAGCTATACACGCATCTCATCACTGAACATTACCAATGCCTACCTCACTTTCCAAAATGTATAACCTCATACATAACAATAATCCTGGCATTTTCCTAATTGCCTGAACAAATGCGATTATATTCAATGATGTCATATAGGGGGCCTATATGACATTAGCATGTCAGCTTTTTAGGGAAATATAAGAACTATGGATGTTGGAATCTTGAACAAAACACAAAGTGCTGGAGTAATTCAGTAGGTCATAAAAGATCTTTAGAGGGAATGGATAGCGGCCTTTTGGGTTGGGCTCCTTCTTCAGAGTTAGTCTGAAAATTACATTAATATACAGCAATCTCATTTGTAATTTGAATGGTAATAAAGCATAAGTGATATATATATATAAAACTCTTGATGTTGTTTATTAATTATAATACCTGCCTCTTACTCAAATTGTTAAATAGTTTGTTTAAATTTGAACTTTGGTACTTGCAAACTAGTAGACCTCTTAAAATCACAGGCTTTTAATTTGCTGCGATATTTAATATTATAACCATGCATTCAATGCTCTCAAAGAATTCAGCTCGTGTAGTACTTATTTAGCCAGCTGATGTTTGGTCAGTTGAACCAAGAGGGGAGAAACGTGGTTGCTATACCCAAGGGAGAGAGATTAGTGAAAATTAGTTGAAAATCACCATTGAGAAGTTTAAAAAAAAAGATAAAGATGAAATGGTAAAAAGCAGCTGTGGTCAATGAGAATGGGACAATTGACAATCTGCAGGTCAATCCAGAGTGTGACACAATTGTAGGCTCAAGTGCAAGTTCTAGGTGAACGTACTATCAAAAGAAGAGGAAGAGTTTAGGTTGGATATATTAGGTTGTTGCCCAGGTGTTAAATTAATTTGGTGGGGAGCTGGGCTCCCAATAAACTGGATGATGACAAAATGTAAGAACACTTTTTGGGTTCAAAACCATCCAAAATCCACAAAAGCAAGCTAGTGAGAAGATCTGGAAGGTGTACTGTACAGTGTATTAATTACCAGAAACATTTATAATCACATTAAATAGTGAAAAGGGTTTTCACCCAAAAATAAAATCTTAAATAACACAACTGCATCTGATCATTCAAAAGATTTCACCAGTTAATGTTACCCCATTTTATCCATGTTAAATCCTCTTAAGTAACCAGCAATTTGCTGCCATCTTTTCTTCTTCTTTATTTTAACATTGATGCAAGTATCCAAATTGGATCACATTACTTGAAATCTCTTGTAGTTGTCACTCATACTTCTATAAAGTGTAAAATCATTTCTTAAAACGCCAGACTTACGTTGGGAGTAGAGCAGGATTTGTATCTCCAGCAATGCACAGGTGAAGAGTTGGAGTACATTTTCCAGACCCAAGAGTTCAAACATTTCATGAATTGGAAAGTCAACTAGTGGTAACTCATTGGTGCCTGGCCTTTGGCAAACAATTGGGCCATAAACACCCAGAAATTTTAAAGATCTTCCTGCTGGTGGCAGTGGCACTTCATAGAGGATATTGTAAACATAACTTTCCAGTGGCAGCGGAGGTGGTTTTGGAGAAGTCACAGCTTGATGGAGTTGCTCAAGAACCTTCTTACAGGCGTGCATGAAAGGAAGAGGTGCAATCAAGCAAATGCATTTTGAGACATACAGCGTATCCTTGCTAATGTCATAGGAGTTGAAACGCTGTAGCTTTGTCACTCCGGTAGATAAGTCACTGCAATTGTCAGAGATATTCCCAGAGGAACTTATGCAGATTGTAGATGAGGTATGAAGGATGTCGTATTGATCTGCATTATGCATGTGATACAGTGTTTGCATTGCACTGCAGATCTGTTTACTTGCCACCTCTTCATAAAAGGTGAGGGCAAATCCATAAGTGCGAGAACCATCTTCACGTGTGATGATAAACGAATGGAACTGTGGACCTCGGTTATCAGACTGCGTTTTAAAGGATAGGCCTTTGGGCATGCAGAGCTTGAACAAAAAAGACAAATATTAGAGTTATATGCACTTTAAATGGGAACATATTACTTTAAATCAATGGCCTTCAAATTAGGTTCCACAGATTTCTGATTAAATTGATTCCCATTAAATCTTTCCCCTCTCACGTTAAACTCATATTCCCTAGTTCTTGATTCTCCCACTGGCTTAAAGACCATGTGCATCTACCCTATCTATTGCCCTCATGGGCTTATACATCTTTATTAGATCACCCCTCGTCCTCCTGCGCTCCAAGGAATAAAGTCCTTGCTTGCCCAATCTCTCCCTGTAGCTCAGGCCATCAAGACCTGACACCATCTTTGTAAATGCAAGTGGCAAATTGTGTTTATGAATTTGAGTTCTTTGAAAAAGTACCAAAAAGGGTGATGGAGGCAAGGCCAGAGGCATTGTCCATATGGACTTCAGCAAGGCCTTTGATAAAGTTTTGCATGGTAGGCTGCTCTGGATATCTAGATTCCATCGGATCCAGAGAGAACTAGCTACGGATACAGAACTGGCTTCATGGAAATAAGCGGAGGGTGGTGGTTGAAGGCTGTTTTACAGACTGGAGGCCTGTGACTAGTGATGTGCCTCGGGGATCAGTGCTGGGCACATTGCAGTTTCTGGTTTATATCAACAATTTGGATGCGAATGTACTAGGCGTGATTAATAAGTTTGCAGATAACAGTAAAGTGGGTGGTATTGTAGACAGTGTAGATAGTTATCAAAAATTACAGCAGGATCTTGATCGGCTGGGCAACTGAAGTGAGGAATGGCTAATGGACTTTAATACAGATAAGTGGAGGTGTTGTGTTTTGGGAAGTTAAACCTGGACAGGATGTGCGCTGTGAATGGTTGGGCCCTGGGGGACTGTCATAGGGCACAATGATCAAGAAATATAGATACATAGATCCCTGAAATTGTCATCGCAGGTGGATAGGGTGGTAAAGAAGGCTTTGGTACATTAGGACGTTATGTTACAGTTGCACAAGACATTCTTGAGGCCACATTTGGATAACTGTGTTCAGTTTTGATCACCCTACAATAGGAAGTTTGTTGTTAAGCTAGAAAGAGCTTAAGCTGCTATGTTGTTTAGCTACAAAGAGTTCTGAAAGACAAACACCATTCATTTTGCATTGCCAACAAAATATAGACAATTAGTATTTCAAACACTTTCCAAAATTAAATTTCCATCAACAAGATATTATCCATTGCTCAATCAAAATAATTGCTGGTAAAAACAGTTCTAAGGGAACAAACTTTTTTTATAAAAAAAGTATTAACAATAGAAAATTAAAAATTGAGGTTAAAATGGTTTTGAATTAAGTTGCTTAAATTCGAATTACCTATTTTCCTTCTTTTTCTAGCACAATTACCCCAAGCTGTTCCATTCAACGTAGGTCAAATTGCAGGGCGTTGCTGATACAATGACAATGTTTAAAAGGAGTTTGAAAAGGCACTTGCATAGGAAAGACGTTGGGGGAGATGGGCCAAATGGGACTGGCGTAGATAGGCATAAACAAGGTGCGCCGAAGAAGCCATTTCTGTACTGTATACACTTGTGATTCGATAATGACATTTCAAAGAGAGAAAACTGAACCGATAGGAGCTGATTCAGTACTGAACCTGCAGTGTACACATCTTCGAAGTGCAATAGAAAAACAAGAAAAACAAAAAACAAAAACAAAAATCCTCAAGTGGGGACAAATTATTATTTTTGTTCTGCCTTATGGGCCTGCCCCACTTAGGCGACTGCAGGAGACTATGCAGTTGCCACATGGTCGTCACATGTCCGCGGGTGGTTGCCGGGGACTCGCCTTCATGGTTGTGAGGAGTTCCCGCATTCTGGGAACTATTTGAGGCCTTATTATGGTTGCCTTGAATTTTTCAACATGGTCAACAGTGGCAACTAGAATGAAGCCGCCATGGAGAGTAGCAAGAATTCTTGAGCCGTAGGTGAGTCGCCAGCAACTTGACAGTCGCCGGCAGTCCGCTGAAAAATCGCCTAAGTGGGACAGGCCTATAGCGAACCCTTTTGCAAGCGATTTTCTGTCATCCACCTCCTTCAGCCAGACCTACGTTCAAAGTCAATCGATATTTCATTATATAAACTGAAGGAGAACAAATTAAACTTTAAAGGAGAAAAACTTGGATTTACTTTTAAAACATATTATCCCATACAGATTCCTCACATTTTCGCTTCTAATGCCACTCCTTTGCATGGGTATCTCCAAAGCTTGGCTCAGGGAAATTGACTGGCCCACTGTTCAGTGGTGTCATCATCCACCATTAGTTTTCGAAAATGAATCGAATTACAGAGCAGCAAGTCTAACTTCAGTAATCGGGGTGATTAATCGGAAAAATCATTAGAAATGTTACAAATGTGCTTTTTAAAATTTACATGATTTGCTGACGGCATCTATCATAGAAATCAGTCGTGTCCCTTTATTTGATACCAAGAAATTTAAATTCACACTTGAACTGGGACTAAATTTAACGTGTTAATCCATATGTCAAAAATAATTGTGTCGGAAGGAACGGCAGATGCTGGTTTAAATCGAAGATAGACATAAAAAGCTGGAGGGTCAGGCAGCATCTCTCGAGAAAAGGAATAGGTGGCGTTTTGGGTCGAGACTGAGAGTCAGGGGATAGACAAACAAGAGGTATAGACCTTGATGTAGAGAAATATAGAACAAATGATTGAAAGATATTCAAAAAAAGTAACAATGATACAGGAAATAGGCCATTGTTGGCTGTTGTCTAGGTCAAAACAAGTGAAATTAATTCATCTAATCTGTCCCCTCAGTTCCATTTCAACTACTAATTACAATAACAGTTGATGGAGCTTTCAACCCTGCTCTGAGGTAAACTGACATACAAGATGTGTCCATTTCCAATTTTGCTACATTTTCATTCATGGTATCATCAGCTTTCAGCTCAAGCTTTCACGTGATACGGCCAAATCTGAAACTCACCACATGAACTAGTTCTGCAATTGCCACCCAAGATTCTGGAGGGAAAAACAAGTGGATCTATTCATTTTCTGGAAAAAGAAAGTCTTTGTTTGTTTGGATATCGACCAGTTTCACAGAACATGTTAGGCATACTAACCATCCCAACCGCATCCTGGTCAAAAGGGTTCCATTCCACATTTTCTGGATAGTGAGCCAACACTTTAGATTTAAAAGTTCGGCGCAATGGGCTCTGCTCATAGTTTTCACCTGAAACAAAATAAAACATACATATATTCTTAAAAAAGGTTTCTCCATCCCGGAAATGAACACCACAACACAGCAGTGACCAAAATCCAAGGGCAAACGGAATGAATCAAAATAAGGTCATCCTACAAAAATAAAAGCAGAATTATGGAAATGCTGGTCATAAAAAGTGATCGAGAAAGCACAAAAACGTTGCATATCAGACAATGTAAATTATTAAGGCCAAAATTGATAAGGCATTAAATGTACAGTTTTTGTCTAAGGAAAATGATTTGGACCTTGCATAACTGTAAAAAAAAATCAATTTTCATCCTTATTTGATTTCAAGTAGGGAAAAAGGTATGAAAAGATCAGAACACAACTGTGTTTAATGAATTTTTTCATGTAAATATGAATATGCTTCTCATCAGAAAACAGATCGGAATATGAATCAGGATTCCTTTTGAAAAGCTATTCTTCAAAAATTCAAATAGGTTAACAAATGAATAATAATACAAAGGTTTTTTTTTAATATTTCAATTGGGAGGGAAATTCTTACTTTTGGTCATTATTGTATTGCAGATGAGTAAAGGAGAAGCTCCAAGCAGTTCTACAATCTGTTAGATTTTGTTTGTCAGATACAGTACAGAAAGCTTGCTGTGCTTTTATGCATAAGATAGAGAAAACACACACACAGAGGCCATGTCCTTCCAGAAGAGTAAGATGCTTAATGAAAACACCACAGAATTAGAAAAAAAAAGCTGCACCCAAAGCTGTATCAAGGCGAGAAGCCCAGAATACAATCCCGTCACCTGCTAAGCATCATAGCTGTGAAAAGAAGGAACTGGAAAGTTAAAAGATCAAAAGGTCACTAAAGTCACAAGGATGACATAGGACCATCAGAAGGAATTTTACCTTCATCTGCACTTGAACTGACACGCCCAGCACCATCTCTGCCTTTAGAAGCCTGTAAGAACTGGCATAAGGCTAAATAACAAATAAAATAACAATTAATTACAAACTGATTTGTTCTTGGTACATATCAAGAGAAAATAAATTAATACATAAATATTAATTGACATTACCCGGCCAGTAAAAAAATGCATGGATAAAGAAAAATATTTCGAAAAATGCTTTGATAACCTACATATGTTTGTTATCCAGTTATATTAAATGCAGGGCAGCAGTTTACAACAAACCCACAGCTTTTAAATCATTTTAGTGGATGGAATAAAAAGAACTTCAGAATCAAATCATGGGATCCAAAGAGAAGAATATATTTTTAACTCTTAAAATCAAAATCAACTTTAAAAATATTGGATCAAATTAATTATCTTAGTATCTGACCGAAGTCAACTTGTTCACCAAAATGGCCAACAAAGTTATTCTATCACAAGATGTGCACAGATGATAAAAACAAAAATACAGAGGGAAAAAAAATCCAAAGATTAACTGATCCAATATGTTATGAGTTCTTTCCTCCTAAATTGAAAAAAAACAAACAGATGCTGAATACAAAGCTTTGTAAAACAAATACTTCACAATATAAAACTAATGGATAGACATCAGACAGATTCTGGCACTGCTAAAAGTTAGTACTCTAGAAAAATAAGAAAAGACTAAGCAATATCTTAAATTGGGAGATATTTATCTCCACTCATGATGCAACAATTTTAGGAATAAGCTAATGGCACAAAGACTATAATTTCCTCACTCCTCTCCTTTCCCTATTATAACATTTAACTTCTGCTGACTCATAATTTGAATCAATTCAATGGGGGCATTTGATACAACTATCTTTGAGTAGATGTACAGTGCTTCTAATTGCGGGGCTGCCAACATTGGATGAGAGTTGGGAGTGAGAAACTGTGAGAGACCAAGCCCAAGGGAGCGTAGCGACCGAGGTGGTGGGGGGAGGGTGTGGGAGGAGGGTGACCCCCCCCTCCCATTGGTATGGAGCTTTTTCCATTTTTCAGCTTGAAATTGTGCAATCTGGTGCATAATGCAGCGAGCCTTTTAACTTACAATTGAATGCAATATTTATGCTTTAAATTGGATTAGCTATGAATAAGGTTAGGCTAAATTACATTCCTAATTACATTCCACAGTAGAGCCAGGCTCTGATCAACAGGTGCAGCACATAAATGATCTTAGTATATTCATGTATGGAAATCAGATTATAAACAAACACTTGGCCCATGTTGACCAACCTGGGTCTCACTGCACACCTGGTACTACTCCTGACCCCGACTCCAGTTGCATACCTTCTCTCATTCCTGACCCCGAGTCCAGCCTTACACCTGGCCCCCTATTCCACCCTGATCATAACTGCTTACCTGCTTAAGTTCCCAGTGCTGAACACTCCCATTGTCCCAGCTTTGACTGCATACCTAGTACTATTCCAGACCTTGACTCTGGATGCACACTTGGCCTTGCTCTTAGCCCCTCTGCACTGACAATATATCTGACCCACACATAAAGCATACTCACTCAGCTGTATACGAATTCTGTTACCATTTCCTTCATTTTCCTAACAAACTGTCCTGAAGTCATTTTCACCCCCAATACTTTCAGTATTTTGCTGTCTTCCTCTCAGCTGGGACTTTCCCGAAATGCAAAGTCCAATAACTATATATTTAAGCAATATTATTCTTTTAAATGTGATCTTGAGAGTACATAATATTTTCTGTGGTATTCATAACACAACAATGATAAAAATATCCTTGTTTTCATTGCACCTACCAACATGCATACATTATTACACTACAATTAATACCTACCGAGGGCAAATTTTTGTCCCAATGCTCCCCATTCCCAATTACTTTTACACTGAAGTGATTGAAATCCAAGTGATGTTTAAATGGCATCAGAAAAATAAAACCTCCGGAATGGATGATATTCATTACGTGGTTGGTTGGAGTCAGTATCAGCACAACATCTACTGCACAGCCCTCAATCTTCATGTTCATCTTTCCAAAAACTCAAATTGGTGAGAACATGATTTTCAATGCTAAAAACCATGCCAACTATCCCTAATCAGTCCTGTCCTTCCCAAAAGCATGTAGATCCGTTCTCGGAATTCCGTCCAATAACTCACCCACCACTGATTTAAAACACATTGGTTTGTAGTCCCCAAGCTTTTTTTTTAAATAAAAGCACAACATTGACCACCATCCATTCTTCCAGGCACCTCACCCATGGCTACCTGTGGTACCAAGCACTTCAGGAGAGTCATCTACCTTCAATTCAAACCCTGTATTTTAAGACCTCCAGCACTTCCTCTTCTGTATTGTGGTTTCTCTTCATCACTATTAACTTCCCCAAGTTCCCGAGCATCCATGTCTTTCCACTTGGTAAATAAAGATTTAACACCTCGCCCACCTCCTGTGGCTTCCACATAGACACTCATGCTGGTCTTTAAGGGAACCGATTTTCTCTCTCTCGTTACTCACTTTACCCATAATATATTTTCAAATTTTATATTAGGGAGCTTTTAGTACAATCCCTTCAAGTGATCTCTCCCTTCTTATTTCTCAATTCCACTCATTTACTCTCGCTGGATGATTCCCTAGGAATATCCTCTCCTAGTACGACAGCAACATTCTCCCAAATCAAAAAAACACAACTGCCTTCCTCTCTTATATCCACCTTTATACCACCTGTAGCAGCTGTACCCTGGAACACTGAACTGCCAGCCCTGTCTCTTCCTTACCCATGTTTCTGTAATAACTATTATATCCAACCTATATTCCTATCCATGCCCCAAGTCATCTGCCTTGTTTGCCAGGCCTCTTGCATTGAAATTAATACAGTATAAACCACAAGTCTTTGTTTGCTCATAGCATTCACAGCACAAACATAGACCGTTCAGAAAAGGAGATCCATGTTCGGGTTTATGCTCCAGACGAGCTTCCTCACACCGTTCTTCAGCAAACCTCACTTCTCCTTCATTTATCTGGTTGTTTCCACACTAGGACATCTGATACCAAGTTCAACAAGTCACTCAATATATCAGTGAAGCAGATTCAGCCAAATTGCTTCTGGAAATCATTTGCAATAATCTTCTATTTAAATCGCTGATGACATGTCACCAAAGTTAAAATCTTTCCCTCTTCACAAATGCTGCCTGATCTGATGAATATTTGTGGCATTCACTCCTTTTCATTTTGAATTTAAGCCCTCTAGTTTAGATCTCACCTGCATGTGTATGCATCAGTTTAGAAATGAGATCACATAGCACTTATTTATTTTAGTGCTGCACATTTGAAAATGTACTCACCATGGAGTAAAATGTGATAATGACCATTTACTGGATTTAGCAGCTGAAGTGATATTCGCATCAGATGTGCATCAAATGACGCCATTCCCCTCGAAGCATTACCAGGGAAATTAGTCCACAATCCCAAGAATGACTGTTGTTGAACACTAAATAAACTAAACTTCTCATAAAGGCTCACTGAGCACCCAAGAAAAATAAAGTGATCGGTCTCAATGATTAATGGACAGCAGCTCTAACATCAACTATATTTAAATGCTTTGAAAGACTGGTAATAACGTACATCAGACCAGTCTTCCAGATAATCTCATCCCGTTGCAATATGTACACAGGAAAAATAGGTCTCTGGAGGAGGCCATCTCTCATATGTTACATTGTCACCTTGACAATAAAAGCACTTACATCAGGGTGCTATTCATTGACTGCAGCTTAGCCTTCAATACCACAATACTGAATAAGCTCATCCTTGGCCTTGGGGCCTTCATCTGCAACTGGCTTCCGGACTTCCCGACTGGCAGATCTCAGTCAGTTAGAATCGGTCATAACATTTCCTCCACCCTGATGCGCAACACTGCGTGTTGTGTGCTGTTGTGTGCTCAGTCCCTTGCTCCACTCTCTGTACACCCATGACTGTGTGCTCAAATACAATGCCAACTCGATCAGTAAATTTCGCGATCATATCCTTGTTGTCAGCCGGATCTACAACAACGATGAGACAATGTACAGTAAAAAGATCAAGAACCGAGTATCATAGTGTCAAGACAACAACCTAGACTTTACAATTAGCAATTCAAAAGAGTTGGCCAATGGAAGGGGAAGAGCACAAACCTGTCTTCATCAATAAAACTGCTGTAGAAATGGTTGGTAGCTTTAAAGTTCCTAACCCGATCCCTTCCCACTGATGCAGTGTTCAAGAAAGCAGAGCAGCACGTTTACTTTCTTAGGTGTCTTAGAAGATTTAGCACATCCATGATGATTCTCCTTAAATTCATAACTTCTAGGAACAGAAATATTCCATTCAGCCCATCAAGTCTACTCCATCATTCAATCATGGCTGATATATCTTTCTCTCTGAACCCCATTCTCCTGCCTTTTCCCCCATAACCCCCGACACCCTTAATAATCAAGAAAAAAATTCTACAGATGGGCTATGGAAAGTACCATGACTGGATCACCTCAACCGAGCTCCTGACTGCCTGAACCTGCACAGAGTATTGAATACTACCCCGTCCATCAAAGGCTTGTTATGTCCTTCCTTCCAGACCATCTTCATGTCGCATTACATCAGGGTGATGGGAAACATTGTTAAGGATGTCTTCCACTCCTGGCCATTCATTTTTCTCTCTAATACCTTCTGGGAGAAGATACAGGAGCTCAGAAGCCCAGACGTCCAGCTTCCGCCCCATTGCTTTCAAACTCCTGAATCAACAATTTCTACCACACCCCCCTTCCCAGAGGTGTGGCCACACATTCTAAAGAGGTTGTCTCACTACGGCAACCTAAATCTGCGAGTTTAGAAGAGTTTGCCCCCAAGTCAAACTCGCAGCATGGCCGACACGTGGTCCTAGGAGGTCCTATGAGGTCACTGGAACTCTCCTTCATGCTCGAGGGAAGTTCCCGCATACTCGCGACCTCAGCTAGGTCGCAGAAAAATTTTCAGCATGTTTAAAACTTGCATGAAAAAGTCGGCATGATTCTTTTTAACTCATAGTGCAGTGGAGTGGGGTCGCTATTTAGTTACAGGCAGTCGAGGGCAGCCGTAGGCAATCTCCTTCGCTGACCCGGCATTTTAATTGGCTCATTGGAGTTTTCAGGATAAAGAAAAAACGACCGGTAGGTAAAATGCCCGCTAAACTTTATTAAACTGGCTTCTTAAAAGTGTCTCCACTCCTTCTCCTCCCCCCCCCCCCCCCCCCGTGTTCTCCAAACGACTTACCGTACACTGTGCAGCCGTCTTTTACCTTCCTCTTCATCGCAGGTGTGAATTTCAGACAGCACTCCCCCGCTTTCCCTGGCCCCCGCCTTTGCGATGTGTTTGTGTGTGTGTGTGCGGTCGGTCGATCCAGCTCGCGGTTTCATCGTTGACGGTCGATCCAGCTTGAGTTTTCCAGGCGAGTGCCCTCAAGCTTGAAGGACGAAAACACCTTTCTGAACTGGCAGATTAGGTTGCCGCAGTGGGACAGCCCCTTAACTGTTAACTCGACCTCAGTTAATCCGTTCTTGCATTTAATATATTTCCACTACTTCAGATTGCACTATAATCTTTCACACTTCTGCTGTTTTGCTCTCAGTGTTGTATTTATCATCAGTTTATGTACACGGTTCACTCTGTGAGCTGTCAGCCCAGTGTATATGACAATAAACTAATCCGAATCTGAATGTAGTAGAGATACGACAGAACAAGGAGTTTGTTAATGTTAATGTCAGATTGGGCAGAATTCTATAGCAGCAACTTGATGTCCCTAAAGAAATACAGACCATGATTAAAACCGTGACAAATCCTCATTTGACGCCCACTTCCACTATATACAACTTGGCACCTGGCAGAATTCTCACAGTTATTCTTTGCCCAAAAAAAAAAATGTGGGGTTCAAATATTATTCATAATTTTCTTATATTTTGCATTATTTTATGCCAATCAGTGGAAAACTGAAATTAATATCAAGTACAAAGGAAGAAGTAGCATAAAAAGGCATGGGATTGAAGCACATTCTGTTTGTGAAACATTGCCAAACACTGAGATCATTTTTCATAATGCTATTATGTATTTACAGAACTAGACTGCAGAATGCTTCAAGCTGTCTTGTCAGACATCAATAATCCTCTGCAGTAATGTGAAAAATATGATACAAAGTGATCAGAAATCACTTTGTACGGGTACAGTAGATGAGGTTGGAGGAGACCCCATATTTCTTTGCATATCTTTCATTCATTGTCCCATATCTCTCTACATCATCGTCTATATCTATTTCCCTTACCCGTGACTTTCAGTCTGAAGAAGGGTCTCGACTTGAAACTTCACCCATTCCTCCTCTCCAGAGATATTGACTGACCCGCTGTGTTACTCCAGCTTTTTGTGTCTATCTTCAGTTTAAACCAGTATCTGCAGTTACTTCCGACACATTTCATTTCCACCCCAATAAGCTTCTACACAATGACTAATCTGATTATTTTTTTTGTTGATGTTCTCGGGAGATTTTTTTAACAAAATTGGCTTTCTTAAACTACAAAGTTTTTACAATGCCCTCAAAAGGGAAGGGACTTGAACTTTACTTCGCCTTCCATCACAGTGAGGAATGTGTAGGAGTCACTGTGGAGGGATGTTCATGTTCAAATGAGTTTTGGGTGATCTGTTGCTTTTTATTTGTATGACTGACTTGGCAAATACAATTGGCAAAGACATACTGACTATCCTTAGCCCATCCATTCCAATCAAAATCCTGGTAGAGCCTCTCAATAAGAATCCCCCCAACAACTCTCTCTCTACTGTCATCAATGTGTGTGTGAGCTACAAACAATGGCAGGTTCAAACATCGTCTCAC
Source organism: Okamejei kenojei (assembly GCA_035221665.1). NCBI lineage: Eukaryota > Metazoa > Chordata > Chondrichthyes > Rajiformes > Rajidae > Okamejei > Okamejei kenojei. The sequence goes on along the minus strand of CM069148.1, from coordinate 25,573,751 downwards.
AAGTGAATAGCATGCTGACACTTACATTAAAGACTTCTATTAACACTGTAGGTGCAAACGATAAATTTAAAGTAAACTAAAGGGTCACAAAGTGATACACAAAGATAAACTAAGCAAAATCTAGTGTTTTACTTCACTTTCGAGATAGTGTGGAAACAGGCCCTTCAGCCCACTGGGTCCGCACCGACCAGCGATCATCCGTACAAAGCACTGCTGTGCTACAGGTTGAGAAATCAGGAAAGGCAACATACATTTCAAACAAATAGTAGACAGATTCCAAATCGATTATTTTGGTATTATTGTGAAAACATTGCAAATTATGGACTGTTACAAATAAATTATTGCAGAATATTAAATTAAATCATGATTCTATAATTAAAATGAAGGGCACTTCCGATGTATAATACAAGAAGGGGGTGGGGTAGCTCTGTTGGTGAGGAATGAAATTCAGTCCCTTGCAAGGGGTGACATTGAAACAGGAGATGTGGAGTTAGTATGGATAGAACTAAGGAATTGTAAGGGTAAAAAGACCCCAGTGGGACTCATCTACAGGCCCCCAAACATTAGTCTGGATATAGGGTGCAAGTTGAATCAGGAGCTAAAATTGGCATGTAATAAAGGTAATGCTACGGTTGTTATGGGAGATTTCAACATGCAGGTAGACTGGGAAAATCAGGTTGGTACTGGACCCCAAGAAAGGGAGTTTGTGGAGTGCCTCCATGATGGATTCTTAGAGCAGCTTGTATTGGAGCCTACCAGGGAAAAGTAATTCTGGATTTAGTGTTGTGTAATGAACCGGATTCGATTAAGGAACTTGAGGTTAAGAATCCATTAGGAGGTAGTGACCGTAATATGGTCAAGTTTAATCTACGATTGGAGAGGGAGAATCAAGGGGACTATGGAGGCATGAGGGAGGAGCTGGCCAAAGTTGACTGGAAAGATACATTAGCAGGGATGACAGTGAAACAACAATGGCAGCTATTTCTGGGAATAATACAGAAGATGCAGGATCATTCCAAAGAGGAAGAAATATTCCAAGGGGAGAAAGGGGCGACCGTGGCTGACAAGGGACATCAGGGACAGCAAGAGGATTAGGTAATTTTTAAAGAGCAACAGAAGATAACTAAAAAGACAATACGGGGAGAAAAGATGAGGTACGAAGGTAAGCTAGCCAAGAATATAAAGGAGGATAGTAAAAGCTTCTTTAGTTATGTGAAGAGGAAAAAATTAGTTAAGTACAAAGTTGGACCCTTGAAGACTGAAAAAGGCAAATTTATTATGGGGAACAAGGAAATGGCAGATGAGTTGAACAGGTACTTTGGATCCGTCTTCTCTAAGGAGGACACAAACAATCTTCCTGATATACTAGTGGCCAGAGAATCTGGGGTGATGGAAGAACTGAAGGAAATCCACATTAGGCAGGAAATGGTGTAGGGTAGACTGATGGGACTGAAGGCTGATAAATCCCCAGGATCTGATGGTCTGCATCCCAGGGTACTTAAAGGGCCTGTCCCACTTTCCCGAGTTATTCATGAATTCTCCCGAGTTTTCAAACTCGCAGAATGTTCATAACGAGTCCGTAGGAGTCCGTGGATATATCGTAGCGGCCCGTTATGCCAGCCATAGGTACTCGGGGCATTAGGTAAGTTGGGATGTTTATTTGGCCTGATGAAAAATATCCACAAGTAAAAAAAATAGCCCCGAGTACCTACGGCTGCAATAACGAGCCGCTACGATATATCCACAGACTCCTACGGCCCGTTACAAACATTCTGCGAGTTTGAAAACTCAGGAGAATTCGTGAATAACTCGGGAAAGTGGGACAAGCCCTTAAGGAAGTGGCTCGAGAAATCGTGGATGCATTGGTGATAATTTTCCAATGTTCTATAGACTCAGGACTCAGGATTGGAGGGTAGCTAATGTTATCCCACTTTTTAAGAAAGGCGGGAGAGAGAAAACAGGGAATTATAGACCAGTTAGCCTGACATCGGTGGTGGGGAAGATGCTGGAGTCAATTACAAAAGATGAGATAGCTGCACATTTGAATAGCAGTAACAGGATCGGTCCGAGTCAGCATGGATTTACGAAGGGGAAATCATGCTTAACAAATCTTCTGGAATTTGTTTGAGGATGCAATTAGGAAAATGGACAAGGGAGGGCCAGTGGATGGAGTGCACCTGGACTGAAAGCATTTGATAAGGTCCCACATGGCAGACTAGTGTGCAAAATTAGGACACATGGTATTGGGGGTAGAGTGTTGACATGAATAGAAAATTGGTTGGCAGACGGGAAACAAAGAGTAGGGATTAACGGGTCCCTTTCAGAATGGCAGGCAGTGACTGGTGGGGTACCGCAAGGCTCGGTGCTGGGACCGCAGCTATTTACAATATACATCAATGATTTGGATGAAGGGATTCAAAGTAACATTAGCAAATTTGCAGATGACACAAAGCTGGGTGGCAGTGTGAACTGTGAGGAGGATGCTATGAGAATGCAGGGTGACTTGGACAGGTTGGGTGAGTGGGCATATGCAGTTTAATGTGGATAAATGTGAGGTTATCCACTTTGGTAGCAAAAACAGGAAGGCAGATTACTATCTAAATGATGTCAAGTTGGGAAAATGGAAAGTACAATGGGATCTGGAGGTCCTTGTTCATCAGTCAATGGAATTAAGCATGCATGTACAGCAAGCAGTGAAGAAAGCGAATGGCATGTTGGCCTTTATAACAAGAGGAGTTGAGTATAGGAGCAAAGAGGTCCTTCTGCAGTTGTATAGGGCCCTAGTGAGACCACACCTGGAGTATTGTGCGCAGTTTTGGTCCCCTAATTTGAGGAAGGACATTCTTGCTATTGAGGGAGTGCAGCATAAGTTTACAAGGTTAATTCCCGGGATGGCGGGACTGTCATATACTGAGAGAATGGAGCGGCTGGGCTCGTACACTCTGGAGTTTAGAAGGATGAGAGGGGATCTTATTGAAACATATAAGATTATTAAGGGTTTGGACACGCTAGAGACAGGAAACATGTTCCCGATGTTGGGGGAGTCCAGAAACAGGGGCCACAGTTTAAGAATAAGGGATAAGCCATTTAGAACGGAGACGAGGAAACACTTTTTCCTCACAGAGAGTTGTGAGTCTGTGGAATTCTCTGCCTCAGAGGGCAGTGGAGGCCGGTTTTCTGGTTGCTTTCAAGAGAGAGCTAGATAGGGCTCTTAAAGATAGCGGCCAGGGGATATGGGGAGAAGGTAAGAACGGGATACTGATGGGGATGATGAGCCATGATCACATTGAATGGTGGTGCTGGCTCGAAGGGCCGAATGGCCTACTCCTGCACCTATTGTCTATTATCACTCAAATGGGTAAGCAACAAAACAAGCATATCAAAAAGAGCATTTCATGTTCAATCAGCATAAAAGTAGAAATTCTGCAAGGAGCTGTTAATTACAATTGAAAACAAACTTGAATTAACATTGGAACTGCTCTCCCACTCAGTCAAGAAATTATGTCATTCAACCCACAGGCAGTCTTAGTTTTATATATAGTACGTCTCCTGCCATATCACATTGACCCAAATCTGCTGAACTCAAAGCTGAACTGTAGCCTGGCCTGATTCAAAAGATAACTCGGCAACCCAATTGTGTAGAAAAGCACACTATTAGATTAGAATTCAAAAACTACACTGAATAACAAGTACACTGAAAAACCGCAAAGAGGAAAACAGGTTTAGTCAGGTTAGGACACCAATTAAACAACAAATAATTTCCGCATTTTCCCAGCATGTGTTGTTTTCATGATATTACATTTGCAAAACTTATTACTCTCTATAAACCAGCCTTGCCTCAGATTATTGAACAATTATGAAAAATGCATTACTCATGGCTGTTCTCCTAAATCAGAATATAGCAAACCCTCAATATGGCAGACCATGGGGAGGGGGAGGGGGGGGGGGAAGGTGGTGGGAAAGAGGGGAGAAAAATGGTGTCCGTTATTGCTGACTAAATAAGAGATTACCAAGTAACAGAGCATCATTGTATAAGTAGCAGAAACAAAGAACTTCAAATACACAAAACGACATGAGGAGGAGTAACTCTGCAGGTCAGGCAGAATCTCTGTAGAACATGGAGAGTTGCCGTTTTGGGTCGGGACACTTCAGACACTTGGCCAGGTAATGAACCTGGAAACCAGGTAACTTGACGTCCCTGGCCTGGTGGCAGCCGGGAGAGTGGCAAGGATCAGCGGTGTCAGTGGTCACGGCCCGTGGGCGGCCAGAGTGCAGAGAGGGTCAGTGGTGGCGGCAGGCGTGGCCTGGAAGCAACCGTGGAGGTTGTGTGGGCTGGCGGTGGCGGCAGTCGGTCCGGACTGGAAGTAGCCGGGATGGTGGTGTGGGCAGTCGGTCCGGACTGGAAGTAGCCGGGATGGTGGTGGCGGCAGTCGGTCCGGACTGGAAGTAGCCGGGATGGTGGTGTGGGCAGTCGGTCCGGACTGGAAGTAGCCGGGATGGTGGTGGCGGCAGTCGGTCCGGACTGGAAGTAGCCGGGATGGTGGTGGCGGCAGTCGGTCCGGACTGGAAGTAGCCGGGATGGTGGTGCGGGCAGTCGGTCCGGACTGGAAGTAGCCGGGATGGTGGTGTGGGCAGTCGGTCCGGACTGGAAGTAGCCGGGATGGTGGTGTGGGCAGTCGGTCCGGACTGGAAGTAGCCGGGATGGTGGTGCGGGCAGTCGGTCCGGACTGGAAGTAGCCGGGATGGTGGTGTGGGCAGTCGGTCCGGACTGGAAGTAGCCGGGATGGTGGTGTGGGCAGTCGGTCCGGACTGGAAGTAGCCGGGATGGTGGTGTGGGCAGTCGGTCCGGACTGGAAGTAGCCGGGATGGTGGTGGCGGCAGTCGGTCCGGACTGGAAGTAGCCGGGATGGTGGTGTGGGCAGGCATCTGCAACCCAGTGAAGGTCGGTAGGTCCAGCATGGAAGCGGCGGTGAAGTTTGGTAGTTTTGTCTGCTATAACCAAAATCCGCTATAAAGAGGTCCATAGTAGCATATGTTTGCTGTATACATTGAGAAACTATTGCAGGGATATAAAATACAAAGTGCAAATGAAACAATGAAACCCAATTTTTTTTTTTTTTTAATGTAAATATCAATAATTTGGGGGTAAATAATGTTTATTCAATAAAATTGAGGTCACCCCATGATAAAATAGTCTGTTGAAGATTGATAACTGCAAAGTACCAGAACATCTGGAACAAATATCCTTTCATAAATCACCACTCCAACAACTCTACTGGGAAAGAGTCACATATCTCTAAAAATATAACAAACTGATACAAGCATTCGTTGTTAAGCAAGTTCGCAATTTCCAACATGTTTTGAGCATATTTGTTCCACCACATCAAATTACAATGACACGAGGATCTGCATATTTGCAAAGAGCCGCCCAAGCCTCCAGTTCAAATACAGACAAGAATATGAACCTGTAGACACATGAAGCTGCAGATGCTGGAATCTTAAACAAAAACAAAGTGTTGGAGGGACTGAATAGACGATGGCGCAGGTTGGGGATCATTCTTCGGGCTGAATGGATTCGGGGGGGGGGGGGAGAGAGAAATTTGGAAAAGAGATGTGAGGGCATGATAAAGCCTCGCAAGTGAAGGGGAGAATATTGCTATTGGAGATTATTGGCAGATGGGTGGAGTAAGTTATGAAGACTAGAGGTGGAAAGAAGACAAAAGTTTGTCAGATAAGGAATGAAGAGGAAGAGTAAAAATGAAAAGCTGGAGCGAGGGGAAAGTGGGGGATAAATGGAAATATGGGATTCAGGGGTGGGAGATGAACATATGGTGGATGAGATAGGAGCAGCGTGGCTTGGGTGGCGGATAATTGTGTGAGAAACAGGTGCTCACCAAGGTGCAGCTGGGCTGATATTATTTGAAATTGGAGAATTCAATGTTCATACCACTGAGCTGGAATTCCTCTTCCCATTCCAAGCTTTGTGTCGAGGGCCACCTCCGTTGCCAGAGAGGCCACATGCAAACTGGGGGACTAGCAAATTTATCCCGCTTGGGTGGCTTCCAACCTAATGGTATTTCAAGTAACACCCCACTCTGCCAACCCCAACCTCAGTACACACACATTTCTCCCACCAGCTTTACATTTCACTCCTCTTCTTTCCGTATTTGACACCCTTTCATATCCTTTTCGCCTTTAGTCTTTGTCGGTTACTTCACCCACCTGCCAGCTCCTTCCCCCACAACGCCACCCACTCAATTACATCCACTTGTCAAGCTTTGCCTCTCCCCCACCACCAGCCCCTCGTTCCATCTTTACAGCCCCTACTCCAATTATTCTGAAGAAGGGTCCCAACCTGAAAGAGTGTCTGTCCATTTCCTCTACAGGTATTGCCTGACCCATTGAGTTGCTTTTTTTCCCCACTCCATACTGACAACAAAATTAGTGGATGGAAGAGAATAAGAGGGGCTAATAAGGGAGGAGTTGTCATTTCTTTGTAAGTTCATCAAAATCGTAGTCACGTTCCAGAGAAAAACACAGTTCATCGGGGAGACTGAGATTGTCAGGGAGCCAGGTATTTGGAACTTCATAAGTTAAGGAAGAAGACTCACGGTAATTGGTCCTATACAGCACCTAAATAAAGCACTAAGACGAGAATAATGAGAGGATAACTACAATGCAAATCAAAAGATGGGCAGCTGTGGACAATGAGGAATGGGTAAGTGGAACTGAAATTCAATCGATCGACAATTCTATAATTAACAAGCCATAAAAGTATTAGCCATAAAAGTGCCAGCCAAAGGGACACCCTGAGGAACAAAAGGGAATTAGGAGGTTTGCCTCGCTGAACCAAAAGGCACAGGTAAATATAGACTACGAGGACCTACTGCAGGAATTAAAAAACAAATTTTAAATCAGCATCTCGGGAGTACTAATAGCCAGACTGCTGCCTAAACGGTGTTCAAACTGATTGAGACGTCAACAGATCGAGCAGGACTGAGGAAGGGTCTCGACCCGAAACCACCCATTCCTTCTACCCAGAGATGCTGCCTGTCCTGCTGAGTTATTCCAGCATTTTGGGTCTATCTTCGGTGTAAACCAGTATCTGTAGTTCCTTCCTAAACAGATCAAGCAGATTCATTCATGGATAAATGTGGGAAATGTACCATATCATTCGAATAAACAAGGAAACTTTGTTGATGGGAACAATGTTTCAGCAGAAAGAATACATAGAAGGTTGGCAAAGGATTGAAAATAGCAAGAAGAAGACCAGGGCTAAAAAAAAAGCTCTAATATAATAAAACAGGAAAAGCTAGGCCATGAATACAAAAGTTATATTATAAGAATACAAAAACCATGCACAAGAATAAAGAGAGTGGAAAAACAAAATGAAATGGCTTAAAATCTGCACAAATATATAAACTATCTTCATAATAAATGAGAACATGTTGTGCGGAACCAGATATAACGCGAATTATTAAGATCTAGTTAAAGAACATTGCAGAGTAAAGAGGGAAAAGGTGGGAGGATGGGTAGGATTTGATTGGGATAGTTAGATTTATTAGGACCATCTTGACAGTAAAATCTCCAATTTACCTCAGCCACTGGGAAAACAAAAACTGAACATGTTAAAATATTTAAAAAATATTGTTAGGTGGTCTGCAGGCCAACTCTTAGTCTATCTAATCTTTGAGTCAGTGGACTGGTCAACATTCAGGATTCTGCAGCCAACCTGAATGATTACACCACTGCCATGACGGACTTCATCAGCAAGTAAGTAGAGGAGTATGTGCCAATGAAGCCAATCTGCGTGTTCCCCAATGAGAAACTATGGATGAACTACATTCACAGGTGATGGTCAGGCCCACCGCAGATATGTCAAACAATCCTGAGGGAAAGCACGCTATGATCTTCGCAAAGCCATCAAGGATTCCAAGAGACAATGCAAAGACAAATTTGTGTCCCAGAATAATCATTCGGATACCCGCAAAATGTGGCATGGTGTGAATACTATCAGTGGCTGCAAACAGGTAACATAGTGATAGTGCCCTCCCGGCCCACCGATCGCTGACTGTATTGGAGGCCATGGCTGCAATGAGCCTATGTGGCCAACTGCAAGAGGAATTAAAGTGGTGCCCCTTGCATATGGACCCAGTGGCCTGTTCTATACGAACTGGGGGATGGTGTTTATGTATGATGATAGTCTTGCTGATCCGTATGAAAAAGTATTTTGCTGTACCTTGGTACACCTGATAATAAAGGTAGCATTTAACCACTGAAGAGGGGTCAAGGAAAAAGCATTCACGTCGCGGCCCCCGTTTCCACCAATCTTTCGACCACGACACACAAGAGGCACAAGAAGCCATTGTATGCAGATGCCGAGAAGTGTGTTCAGCTCTGGCTGAACAATTTCTAATCTTGTGATGTGGACTCGATAAGAAGACCATCCAAGACATCCAGCTCAATCCACGCCATTTAGCTAAGATTTAAGGGTACACAAAAGGTTGGAGAAACTCAGCGGGTGCAGCAGCATCTAAGGAGCGAAGGAGATAGGCAACGTTTCGGGCCGAAACCCTTCTTCAGACTGATGGGAGGTGGGGGGGGACGGGGAGAAGAAAGGAAAAAGGAGGAGGAGGAGCCGAGGGCTGAGGGAGAGGTGGGAAGGGGAGGAGACAGCCAGGGTTAACAGAATTGAGAGAATTCAATGTTCAAGCCAAGAGGATGCAGACTCCCCAAGCGGAATATGAGGTGCTGTTCCTCCAATTTGCGGTGTTGCTCACTCTGGCCATGGAGGAGGCCCAGGACAGAGAGGTCGGATACGGAATGGGAGGGGGAGTTGAAGTGCTGAGCCACCGGGAGATCGGGTTGGTTATTGCGGACTGAGCGGAGGTGTTCGGCGAAACGATCGCCAAGCCTCCGCTTGGTCTCACCGATATAGATCAGCTGGCATCTAGAGCAGCGGATGCAGTAGATGAGGTTGGAGGAGGTGCAGGTGAACCTCTGTCGGACCTGGAAGGACTGCTTGGGTCCCTGAAAGGAGTGGAGGGGGGAGGTGAAGGGACAAGTGTAGCATTTCTTGCGGTTGCAAGGGAAAGTGCCCGTGGAAGGGGTGGAGCGGGAGGGAAGGGAAGAATTGACAAGGGAGTTGCAGAGGGAGCGGACTTTGCGGAAGGCAGACAGGGGGGGAGATGGGAAGATGTGGCGAGTGGTGGGGTCACGTTGGAGGTGGCAAAACTGGCGAATGACTGTGTTGTATGTGCCGGCTGATGGGGTGAAAGGTGAGGACCAGGTAACAAGGACTCTGCCCTTGTTGCGAGTGGGGGAATGGGGAGAGATGGCAGTGTTGCGGGGTATGGAGGAGACCCTGGTGCGAGCTTCATCTATAGTGGGGGAGGGGAATCCCCGTTCTATGAAGAATGAGGACATTTGTGATGACCTGGTGTGGAACACCTCATCCTGGGAGCAGATGCGGCATAGACGGAGGAATTGGGAATAGGGGGGGGGATGGAGTCCTTACAGGAAGCAGGGTGGGAGGAAGAGTAGTTCAGGTAGCCGTGGGAGTCAGTTGGTTTGTAGTGGATGTCGGTCAGGAGTGTATCCCCTGCAATGGAGATGGTGAGGTCAAGGAGGATGGTAGGAAAGTGTCGGAAATGGTCCAGGTGAATTTGAGTGCCGGATGGAAGTTGGTGGTGAAATGGATGAAGTCAGTCAGTTGTGTGTGGGTGCAGAGGTGACACCAAAGCAGTGAGTGAGTCGATGGCAGTACGTTCGGGGGGGGAGAGATTGGAGTGAGACAGGGGAGTGGAGAAGTCGAGGCGGTTGATGTCCCGACGGCAGTTCTGGATAAAGAGTTCTAAAGCCGGAGGGCCACGAGGGGGCGTCCACGAGGAGGGGTTCGTTGGAGACAGGAAAAGGGATCATCAGTGGGGGGGGGGCGAGGACTTCTTCCCGTGGCAGAATGCTGTGAGGTAAGATTTAAGGTAGACAGATAGGCTGGAGAAACTCAGCGGGTGAGGCAGCATCTATGGAGCAAAGGAAATAGGCAATGTTTCGGGTCGAAACCCTTCTTCAATTCCCTTCTAAGATTTAAGCCATTCAGCAGCTCTGCAAACAGTAGAAACCTCCTGGTAAAGAGGGCAGTATCCAAAATCTACTCTGAACCTTCCATTAAAGCAGCAACCTCACTTCAACCCCAGATTAAGCTTCTCATGTTCTCCATTGAATTACAGTAAATTGGGACAATTTTTGACCCAAGATTCCAGTGAACCAGCTACCAAAAATATCAGTCCACTTTGAAACTCACTCATCACAGAAAAAGATCACATGATCTACTTTGCCCTTTCTACAATGCCATTTCACTTCAAATTCAAGAATAACTTCTTCTCAGCAACCATCAGGCTCTTGAATACGAATTGGACTTTTAACTATGGACTGTCTTTGATATAAGGACTTGGGGCTTTTTTGCCCTAGTATTGGTATTATTAATTTATTGATTTTTTTTTAATGTTATCTTTGAGTACTGCATTCACAGGCCTAAGTTAGAATGTCATTGTTCCGTTGTCAGTACATTTGACAATTAAATGCTCTCAACTCTTGGCCACCTGCCATACTACAACTCTAACCTCAGGCCTAAATCCAAGGTGGCCCATATCTAATCTGCAAAGTGTGGAAATGAAAATTGCAGTCTCATAACAGGAGGTTTCACTTGCTGCTTTAACCCATCTAATGCATATATTTAGTGCGTTAAAATCGAGGTCAAATCCTTCACACCATTTCAAATAGAGCGATTAACCAGAGAGTTCTGTCAAATATTTTGTCTTCAATCAATATTACCAAACAGATTATAGACACAAAATACTGGAGTAACTCAGCGGGACAGCATCTCTGGAGATAAGGAACACGTGATATTTCGGGTCGAGACCCTCTTCAGGAGAGAGGAAGGCTAGAAATATGGAAGGGTATGAAGTGAAAATGACTGATCAAGCAGATAATTATCAAGGAAGCGTAGAATGGTGCATTGTTAGCTGGGGGGAGGGGGGGGGGAAGGTGACAATGAGATTACTAAACAAATTATCTGGCTGTGATTACACAGCTATTTATGTGCTTTGTGTGCAAATGTATTGTTAAATTTCCACATGAAAGCGCAGATGATACTTCATTGGCACATGGATGGTTATGAGGCATTTCAACAGATTATGAAAGGTGCAAAAATGAATTCATTTTTCTCAAAAGTAATAATTTTTCAGTCCAAACACTGCTGCTTTGAACACAAATGAATATGCCATAACAGTTGATAGACATAAAATGCTGGAGTAACTCAGCGGGGCAGGCAGCATCTCTGGAGAGAAGAAATGGGTGATGTTTCGGGTTGAGACCCCTAACAGTTGCTGCTGAACTTGACAAGTTTCTTCAATGATTTGTTTTTGCTCCATTTCAACAATCTGCAGTCTCTTGTATCTGCAGGATTTTCATAATTGTATTTCTTCGTATTTTGACTTCTCTGTGGTCACGATGCAAAAATGTAATTCTTTTTAAAATACAAGAAATCACCAAATAAAAATCTTCATGAAACCTTCATAAGAACTAAAATCAAGAGTACTGCTGTGAGGAAATTAAGATTCCTCACAGATCATTTACACTCAGATTTTCGAGCAGAAATGTAACAAAGTCTCTTAAGCGCATTCATCAGATTTCTTGGCCGTTTCTTTCATTGATTTAAGAGATTTGAGAATTGTGGTTGAGTCTTTTTTCCTGCATGAATAATTTCATTGAATGAGACACAAAACCCAGAAAGATCAGCACAAAATTAAAATGCTGCACAATTCCAAGAATAAAACTAAGCAAACCGAGAACTGCCATAACAATTACTCCAGTTTCCTCCCACAGTCCAAAGATTGGCAGGTTTGTAGGTTAATTGGCTGCTGTAAAATTGGCCCTCGTGTGTAGAATAGAACTAGTGTATGGGTGATCACTGGTCATCGCAGGCTCAGTGGGTTGAATGGGCCTGTTTCCACGCTGTATCTTCTCTCGACTAAACTGCTCCCAAATCTAAACGGATGAACCATTTTAAATGTCAAATTTATGTTTTAATAATAATAATAAATATTTTATTGATCCCCTCAGGGAAATTCAGATGTCCAGAAGCCCCCAACCAACAAACCCACACATTCAAAACGAACGCAGACAGAAAATACATAAAATACAATGTTGACACTATCCGAGAGCAATAAATACTTAAAAATAATTAACTTTTTTTTTAATTAAAAATTTAACTTCCCAATTAATTAACATGGTTAAAAATGCTCCTCCTTGCCAGTTTGTCCAAATTTAAAAAGTGTCCAAATGTAGGTGATTCAAATGTAAACTGATCTTCAAACAACTGTACATAATAATACATAATCAGGATCAATAGATGTAGGACAGGAATCTCCCCTGTCCCGTGTGTTTACAATTAGGTCAGTGGTGTCGTTACTGCTGGCTGTGCTACCTAGTGTTTTAGTAAATTACAATGAAACTGCATTTCTTAATCTGCAGTAAAATGCCTTCGAGGTTGGGAGTGCAATCATAATGTAATATCCAACGTCAGGGTCCCTGTTCTTTTCTTTCTACCTTTCTTTGTTTAGGAGCTTAGCGCTGGTTTAGTCGCAACAGTTCACATAATAACCCGCCAATCAATCATTTCGAGAAGCAACCACCACAAATGACCAATTCACACCCCCCAGATCAATGGTTCACCCACCGTTTTCTTTAGGGGAGTAACAAAATTTCCCTCTTTTGATTTGAGTAACTTTGTGATTGAGAGAGATTATATATTTCACATTGTTGTTGTCAAGGGCAAACACCCCAGGTGGCCAAAACGTTGATCGGTGTCTCATGGTTCACAGTCAGAACATTAAGGTTTGGTTCTCTCAAATTTGGTGAAACGGGGAAGACAAAAATCCAGCAATTCCAGTCATACACACCCTGGCACATCTGGCAAAAGGAGTCAAAACAAATGGGCACCATTTTCATCCAACCTGTAGATTGGTTAATGCATGTGGACCAATCATAGTAGAATAGCATCACTAACCCCACCTTACTGTACGATTCATACTAACACCCACACTAGTCAGTCTTGGAAGCGGTAACGATGAACTAACAACCTGCTGTACCATTATATATATATAGGTACTGATTAAAGATGATCTTGAACTACAGATCGTGTAGATTACTTATTTACATAGTGTTAGAAGTGGGATACTACCTCTAATACTACCTCTACCGCATGCTCCCCCTGTCGGTCACCACGGGTGACCCCTGCTGCTTTCTCATTTCCGGGTTCACCACCTCCCTCTAATTTTTCTGGCGAAGGGGAGAGGGCTTGGTCCGTACTCGTTCGGGCCGTATTAGTAGACCGCCTGACAGATATGGCGAGTATGTTTAATTCTAGCTGCATGTGTGTTTAACTATATTCACTCTTTACGGGGAAGGATGTAGATTGGTTAATGCATGTGGACCAATCATAGTAGAATAGCATCACTAACCCCACCTTACTGTATGATTCATACTAACACCCACTTCCTACACTAGTCAGTCTTGGAAGCGGTAATGATGGACTAACAACCTGCTGTACCGTTATATATATAGGTACTGATTAAAGATGATCTTGAACTACAGATCGTGTAGATTACTTATTTACACAACCATTGGAATAGAATGTACTATTACTAATAGGAAGACATCTTTTGTTACTAACAGTAATTATTATTACTAGTAGTTACTATTATTACAAATAGTAATAGACTATTGGTGTATATTGAGAAACTGATCAGGTTCTGAAAAGGAAACTGAAAAGCTCCTTTAAATACCGGAAGCTAAAAAGGGAAAGTTAGCAAAGTTCATGTGTTCGTCACTGAAATAAATTATGTCAGGTAATAAAGAAAGAGATAACAAATACTTAAGTGACATTGATGGAAAAAGATAGAAACTGTCTGGAGTGAACGAGGAGCTGAAATAAATCTAGCTTCATGGGAACAAAAAACATTGATGAGTTGACTCTCCATTTAAGAAAGTGGCGGGGGGGAGGGGGAGAGGCGGAATTGTGGAAGGAGTTACTAAACAACTAGAATCCAAATGCTAGAGTTTTCGATTGACAAGGTTGTAACAGTGTACATAGAAAATGTTAGGGTTTAACTGTCAACATGGACTTGGGAAAGAAAATCATTCTGACACAACTGTTTCAGTTGCTTAAGTTGTAATTAGCTAAATAGATAAGGGGAAACAAGCAAAAGTAGTGCATTTGATCTTTTATAAGGCATTTTGATTACATGCCACATGAGGATATTAAAGATAATTAAGTTCTGGCGCATAGAAATGGGATAATATATTGTCATGGATAGGAATTGGTTTACAGACAAAACCAAAGAGTAAGAATTAAATGGTCATTTTCAGGTTGCGTTTTTGACTAATGAAGTGCTTCAAGAATCAGACCAGAGTCCTCAGCTGTGGACAGTCTATATTAATAGTTTGGATGTCCTCAACCTGAAATGTTACCTCTTCGTGTTCTCGAGAGATGCTGCCTGATCTGCTGAGTTACTCCACCACTGTTTCCTTCAATAGTTTGGATGATGGAACAAGTGAATATATATTAAACAGCGAGTGTTTGATGTCATAGAAGCATACAGCACGGAAACAGGCCCATCGGCCCAACTTGCCCCTGCTGAGAAAGATGCCCCATCCACGCTAGTACCACCTTACTGCATTTAGCCCATATCCCTAAACCTTTTCTATCCATGTAATGATCCATGTCAATCCTGACATTCTGATAATGACTTACCTTTTATCTTTAATCATCTATGTTATCATTTACCCAGAAATATCTTCTCCAACTATTCCATTTGGATTCTTATCTACAGCGTAGATACTAGCCCCAGCTCTATTCAAGTGAAGCCCACCCCTCAAATAACTTTCCTTTACTGGGGCCAATGCTTCATAGAATGAGGCCCATTTGTCCCACAGTAATCGTTGAACCATGCAGTCAAGTCCACGCATTCATAAAAAAATTAAAAGCCTATCTCATTGGTTTGAACAAGGTGATTCCTGCACACAAAACAGGTACCAAGAGCACTAAAAAAAAAAAACTTGTTCAATGCTGCTGAAAAATCATTCCAATTAAGATAAATTTGTAACCCACATAAATTAGAATCATTAATGTTCGCAAAAATATTCTTGTAGCCAAGAAAACCTGCTAGAATATTTTACTCTTTCCAAAATATTTAACATTTAACACTAATTCATCAATAAAATGGATCAGCAGAATAATTAAGCTTATTGACTGAATCCTTACAGACCAAGAGAGGTAGAGACATCATCCCCAACCTGTGCTAAATTAAGAAATCCGTATATGCAATTCTCTCGTCATTCATATGTACTGAGAAAAGACAAATCTTCAGTTCCTCTGGGAAAGACACTTATGCTTTGTTGAGCAAGATACCGTGTTTTTGTCTCCCTCCCGGGTTTCTAACTCCAAGCATACTAACCAATGTCACTATGTTACCTTAAATCATATTGCTTCCGTTTTGTTAGTTGTTTCTTGTGCGAATCATATCAAATAATTTGTGTAAATGTTATACTTCAATTCTAACAATACAATAAAAACTATTAGAAATAAGACTGTAAAGGCTTGAAATCAGAATCTGGGCACGGGGGGGGGGGGGGGGGGGGGGGGGGGGGGGGGGGGGGGGGGGGGATACAAAATGTTGCAACCAAAACAAGTATATGGGGGGGAGAAATAAAGAACCAAGCACAAACTTGGATTGGCTAAATTTGTTTTAGCTTCACACAATGGCTCAGTTCATTATGTACAACATCTACTAACATTAATTTTGATGCCTGTTTTGAGAAAAGCAAGGAGGCAGAATATCCACTTTACAATGGCTCTATTATGAATGAAGTTGTGAGGACATGGTCTCTTTGCTCAGATAGTCAAATGGCAGCACTCATGGCTACACTCTTACTTGATGAGTGACTAGGTAATATCGCAGTCCTGCTTCCTGTAAGGACTCCATCCCCTATTCCCAATTCCTCCGTCTACGCCGCATCTGCTCCCAGGATGAGGTGTTCCACACCAGGTCATCACAAATGGCCTCAATCTTCAGAGAACGGGGATTCCCCTCCCCCATTATAGATGAGGCTCGCACCAGGATCTCCTACATACCCTGCAACACTGCCCTCTCTCCCAATTCCCCCATTCGCAAACAGGGCAGAGTCCCCCTGGTCCTCACCTTTCACCCCACCAGCCGGCAAATACAACACATAGTCCTCCTCCAGTTTCGCCACCTCCAACGTGACCCCTCCACCGCCACATCTTCCCATCTCCCCCCTGTCTGCCTTCCGCAAAGACCGCTCCCTCCGCAACTCCCTTGTCAATTCTTCCCTTCCCTCCCGCTCTACCCCTTCCCAGGCACTTTCCCTTGCAACCGCAAGAAATGCTACACTTGTCCCTTCACCTCCCCCCTCCATTCCTTTCAGGGACCCAAGCAGTCCTTCCAGGTCCGACAGAGGTTCACCTGCACCTCCTCCAACCTCATCTACTGCATCCGCTGCTCCAGATGCCAGATGATCTATATCGGTGAGACCAAGCGGAGGCTTTGCGATCGTTTCGCCGAAGACCTCCGCTCGGTCCACATTAACCAACCCGACCTCCTGGTGGCTCAGCACTTCAATTCCCCCTCCCATTCCGTATCCGACCTCTCTGTCCTGTGCCTCCTCCACAGCCAGAGTGAGCAACACCGCAAGTTGGAGGAACAGCACCTCATATTCAGCTTGGGGAGTCTGCATCATTTGGGCTTGAACATTGAATTTTCTCAATTCTGTTAACCCTTGCTGTCTCCTCCTCTTCCCACCTCCCCCTCAGCCCTCAGGCCCTGGCATTCCCTCTATCTCTATCGCCCTCCCCCACCCTAGTCGCACCAGCTTCTCATTTTCACACCACAAACAGCTTACAATGGCTTGTTCCCTTTATCATTGATACTTTTTTGCATATCTTCCATTCATTGTTCTTTATCTCTCCACATCACCGTCTATATCTCTCGTTTCCCTGATCCCTGACCAGTCTGAAGAAGGATCTCGACCCGAAACGCCGCCTATCTCCTTCGCTCCTTAGATGCTGCTGCACCCGCTGAGTTTCTCCAGCCTTTTGTGTACCCAGTGACTAGGTAATGTCGGGTGACAAGAACTAGGAGTGTCAAAATTTATAAAGGATTAATACTATCAAATTATTTGGCCCAATTGGGGGTGAATTGATTTTCCAGAAATAAACAATTGTGTTTGCACACGCACAACCTTCAGGTTTGCACACCTGTTAGAGTTCATTATGAGAATACTATTTTTGGTGATGGAAAAATTAAGCAACTTGTATATCCCGAGGTTTACTTCTGAAAGCAAATGTACCCCTTGTCAAGCAGCATCCATGGATGAATGTTTTGACCCCTGATGTCGAACATTCCTTTCCACCCACAGATGCTGCCTGACCCACCAAGTTCCTCCAACAGGTTGTTTTTTATTATGTAGTTTGTAAGCTCCATGTTATAAAATCCATATTATTCAGTCATTTTATAAGCAAAAGAGGTATCATCTTTGAAACTAACAATGATCTCTACATGAATCTCTCAGAAAATATGTTCTAGTAACCAGAGAGATGGGGAACAGTTTTAAAAAAGATGGACAGATAATCATGTTTGGGGTGGGAACTCTAATCTCAAAGTAGCAAGTAACAAAACCACAGAAGCAAACTAACTGATTGGCAAACAATGGAGGAAATGAGTTTACAGGTCAACACAGGAAGTTGTGTGTAGATCAGTGAAAAAGGTAGAGTGAAACAGATATAGCAATAAGGTGTAGAATAATAAATTGACATCATGCTCAATTTATCTTGGGAATCTTGGGAAAGATTTTATGTAAAAGTCTCTTCACTATGCACGGCCTTGAAATGTATACTCGCTAACACTCTACATCTAACCTTCAAGTGCGAGGACTATGCTTTACTATACCCCTCACCGTTGACACCAAGCCTTCACATTCATTTTAATGTCAACATACAATACCCATTCATCATGGTGGCAAATTCCAGGAGCACATATCCATGTGCTGCCCCCATCACCCCTTCTGCAATATCCTACTGCACGCTACCAAAAGCCAAAGACTATTCTGTCATAATATCAAAACCAATAATACCAAACTCAACTCAAATTTTCTCATTGGTACCACTACATAGTTATTTAAATCAGTGCACCTTCTGTGCATGTTCAACAAAACAGTGGTAAAATAGTTAAATATAAAATTCAAGGTCCAAAGAACCCATTAGAAAAATCCAAGAGTTCTATTTAACAATTTAAATGACACAATTTTTATTAAAATTATTGTTAAGTAGCTCAGATAATGTCCCCCAAGTAGCATGAACACACTTTTGCTGTCTGGTAAAACTCGGGAGAAATACACATTACAAGGAGAGATGAGCCAATCATACAAGACAAGAACACAATTCCACTACTATGCAGGTATCGAGGAGTTTGAAAAAGCTGAGGCGATTATATTTATCTTATGCAACATTTATCACATGTACCTTACTGTTGTTACAGATCGAGATTTGAGTTAAGTGGGATTTTGTACAATAGTGTCACCGGCTCTGCTTTTCATGCCAACACATCCCACCCACAAGTTCCAATTCTCAGTATCCGCCGTCTGTCCTAGACTATTTTGAGTCTGAAAACCAAAAGGACCTAACCCCTCTTTATTTGTAGCATAACAATATAATTTTCCTGAAATATTTAGTGACTTTTCAAAATTATGATTTCCATTCTTAAACTGCTCATGCTCATCTTAACATAACCAAAAAACAAATTTACACCCAAGCCAAAACAGGTGACAAATTGAAGAATCAAAGTGATCAAAAAGCAGGAATTTTCATCCACACAGCAACTTTGCTATGATGAGTATTCTTCTAAGTGCTTTGCAACCAATGGATTACTTTTGAAGTGCAGACAGATCTTAAGAAAACATTGTCCCCAACAAGATCAGGAAGATCAACTAGATGATGAACATCCGCACAGTCAGCATCAGAGGTCAGATGGAACCCGGATCTCTGGCAACTTGAGGCAGCAGCTCTACCACTGTACCACCCTACATTGAAACACAAATGCTCGAGTGGACTCGACTGGGTGGAAGTAGATAGGATATTTTCTCTAATGCGGTAATCTAAAACTAGAATTTCCCCATTTAAGACACGGAATTATTTGTTTTCCCCTCTCAAAAAGGTCAAGGGTATTTGGAATTCTCTTTATCAAAGGGGCAATGGAAGCAGGGTATTCAAACATTTTCAAAAGAAGAAAGATTCATAGAAACATAGAAAATTGGTGCAGGAGGCCATTCGGCCCTTCAAGCCAGCACCGCCTTTCATTGTGATCATGGCTGAACATCCCCAATCAATAACCCGTGCCTGCTTTCTCCCCAAATCCCTTGATTCAACCAGCCCCTAGAGCCCTATCTAACTCTCTCTTAAATCCATCCAGTGATTTGGCCTCCACTGCCCTCTGTGGTAGGGAATTCCACAAATTCACAACTCTCCGAGTGAAAATGTTTTTTTCTCACCTCAGTCCTAACTGGCCTCCCCTTTATTCTAAGACTAAGGCCCCTGGTTCTGGACTCGCCCAACATTGGGAACATTTTTCCTGCATCTAGCTTGTCCAGTCCTTTTATAATTTTATACGTTTCAATAAGATCTCCCCCCTCCCCCATCCTTCTAAACTCCAGTGAATACAAGCCTAGTCTTTTCAATCTTCCCTCATATGACAGTCCTGCCATCCCAGGGATCAATCTCGTGAACCTACCCTGCACTGCCTCAATCACAAGGATGTCCCTCCTCAAATTAGGAGATCAAAACTGTACACAATACTCCAGATGTGGTCTTACCAGAGCCCTATACAACTGCAGAAGAACCTCTCTACTCCTATACTGAAATCCTCTTGTTATGAAGGCCAACATTCCATTAGCTTTCTTCACTGCCTGCTGTACCTGCACGCCAACTTTCAGTGACAGGTGTACAAGGACAAGATTAACACAAGAAAATGCAGGGTTGCGATTATGATCAGGGAAGCTTTCATTTTATTGAATAGCAGAGTAGGCCTGAGGAGCCAAGTGGCTGGTCATGGCCCTATTTTGTACTGCAGAAGTATGTTGACAGGACTATTGGAAATGGAGGTGTAACATTCAGAATGACATAGGGAACCTCAAAATGCTTCCTTCAGCAGCACACAAACGTCCAGAACAACAGCAGATGGAAAGCATCACCTCTCAAACTATTTAGCATGAAGCACCTCCTGTCCCAACTGTGGCATAGCCCTACATCTGCTCCAGGCACGTGCCATCAGGGTAGGCAAGGTAGGCACTGCCTACCCTGACTAAAATTATAACATGGTAATAAATAAATATAAATAGTAAAGGCATGGGAGAATTATGCCTATGTAAGAGATCGATCTCTTAGGTAGGCATAATTCTCCATGCCTTTCATCCGCAGCGCTTGTAACACGGGACTCTCTGTGCAACCCACGTGCCGTCAGCGCTGCCTGAAGCCGTCAATGACAAGCGGGGCTGAAGGCAGCAGAAAGTCCGCCTTTGCAGCACTGCGCATGCGCATCGGTCTACTGCGCATGCACAGAGCAAGTTTCTTGGCGGGGTTTTCAAATATGGTTTGTCAATATTTTAAGTACATTTTGTGTTTATTTTTTAAAATACTGTATTTCCCGGGTGTGTGGGGGGGGGGGGGGGGGGGGGGGTGGGGGAGAGCTCCTTTCACAGTGTTTGGGGAGTCTGGCCCGGGATAAGGTTGCGTGGAGGGCACGAATGTTATGAATGAGGGGATTGGGATAATGCCACTAGCGACGCTCCTTGCACGGAGGCGTGGAATGCCACCGCATTGAGGCCGGGGGAGGGGGGGGGGGGGGGAGGGAAGTAGCTCGGGTGGCTGAGCGGCCGCCGGGCCGGACAGCGGAACCAGCCACCACCTTATCTCCTTCTGCCGGTTCCTGCTCACCTCTGGCAGCTCTCCGTCTACAAACCACTCTCCTGCCGCTCGCTGGCCTCACTCATGTCCTTAAATTCCGACAGCGCGATTGAGGTTACTCGGCTGTGGGAATTTAAGGATTTGCTGCAGGAAGGCACTGACATGAGCGAAGTCGGCGAACGGCAGGTGACAGGTGTTCCGACGGAGAGCACTGCCAGAGGTGAGCGGGCCGGCAGGAGGCGCTGAAGTGATGGCCAGTTCTGCTCTCAGGTACCAGCGGCCGCCCGTAGCTCCCCGAGCTGCTTCTATCCCCAGCTGCAGTGCGGGGGCTTCGCGCCCGGAGAGCTGCGGCAGCGGTGAGTAAGTTTCTGCCATTATCCCCGACACCCTCCTTCTCAACATTCGTGCCCTCCCCACAACTTTACCCCTGACACAGACTCTCCACACGCTGTGAAAGGAACTGTTCCCCCAATTGGTCTAGGACTAGGAAGCCTTGGGCAAATTGAAATGTCACTGTTTTTCATTTATTTATTTAACGGGAGCGAACAATCTGCACATGCGCGGTTTATATAACCATATAACCATATAACAATTACAGCACGGAGACAGGCCCTCTCGGCCCTTCCAGTCCGTGCCGACCATTTGTTTTCCCCTAGTCCCATCTACCTGCACTCAGACCATACCCCTCCATTCCCTTCACGTCCATATACCTATCCACTTTACTTTTAAATGTTAAAATCGATCCTGCCTCCACCACCTCTGCTGGAAGCTCATTCCACACAGCCACCACCCTCTGAGTAAAGAAGTTCCCCCTCACGTTACCCCTAAACTTCTGTCCCTTAATTCTCGTGTCATGCCCTCTTGTTTGAATCTTCCCTACCCTCAATGGGAAAAGCTTATCCACGTCAACTCTGTCTATCCCTTTCATCATTTTAAAGACCTCAATCAAGTCCCCCCCTTAACCTTCTGCGCTCCAAAGAATAAAGACCTAACTTGTTCAACCTTTCTCTGTAACATAGTTGCTGGAACCCTGGCAACATTCTAGTAAATCTCCTCTGTACTCTCTCTATTTTGTTGACATCCTTCCTATAACTAGGCGACCAAAATTGTACACCATACCCCAGAATTGGTCTTACCAATGCCTTGTACAATTTTAACATTACTTCCCTACTCCTATATTCAATGCTCTGATTTATAAAGTCCAGCACACCAAAGGCTTTCTTTACCACCCTATCTACATGCAATTCCACCTTCAGGGAACTATGCACAGTTATTCCTAGATCCCTCTGTTCCACAGCATTCCTCAATTCCCTACCATTTACCATGTACGTCCTATTTTGATTTGTCCTGCCAAGATGTAGCACTTCACACTTATCAGCATTAAACTCCATCTGCCATCTTTCAGCCCACTTTTCCAAATGGCCCAAATCTCTCTGTAGACTTTGAGAATCTACTTCATTATCCACAATACCACCTATCTTAGTATCATCTGCATACTTACTTATCCAATTTTCCACCCCATCATCCAGATCATTGATGTACATGACAAACAAACAGTGGACCCAACACAGATCCCTGAGGCACCCCACTGGTCACCGGCTTCCAACCTGACAAACAGCCATCCACCATTACTCTCTGACATCTCCCATTCAGCCACTGTTGAATCCATCTTGCTACTCCGCCATTAACACCCAAAGATTGAACCTTCTGAACCAACCTTCCATGGGGAACCTTGTCAAAGGCCTTACTGAAATCCATATAGACAACATCCACTGCTTTACCCTCATCAATTTCCCTAGTTACCGCTTCAAAAACAATTCAAAAATTTCATATTTTTTATAGCGGACTGAGTGCCTACCCTGAGTAATTACTCACGGCACGTGCCTGATCTGCTCCCAGTCCCACAAAAACTGGAGGCAAGTTGTATTTGATTTCAATATGTTGCCAGACTACCAAACATATTTTTCTAAATGATCTGATATTCCAACGTCACTTTTACTATCAATGGATAATTATGTAACCAATTAATAACGTGAAAAAACCCCGATTTACCTGTTGCTCTTGGACTCCTTTAAGTCTGTCATTCCTTAAACAATAATCAGTGTTTTGCTAAAAGTTCGCCAGATAAGTGGAAGCAGCTACAAAGTTGCTAAGTTTAAGCATTTCTACTAATCAGAAATAGTGATCCAAACTTTCCATTATAGCTCAAGACCTCAAAGCTATTCTTTCCAGCTGACAAACATATAGTAGTAGATACAAAAGTTGGTTTCAGCCTCTCAGATGAGTGATGGGCAGGAAAACTGAACGCACAGTTAATACTCTTAATCAATCGTGCTTTTCGCCACAAAATGCAATAATAGACACAATGAGCCTAAATAAGGTGGCAACACGCAGTGGTTTGGATTTTTACTGGCATTTTAAACTTGACGATGAATGAGCTCCAATCTTGCATCTTGAGCCTCACTATTTTCTTGGCCATGTCCAGGAATGAATGGTACACGGTGCAAAATGCAGCAAGAGGCTGCTGAGATTTACCACGAGTTCAGCTGTTGAATCTGTTCCAAGATTGTTTAATTGCGTGGCAATATTTCTGCTAAAGTAGAAAGGACCAGATAAATAATTTTTAAGTGTGCATTTTCCTTATTGTTTTCATTGGTTGTGATTTTAGGATAAAAAAAAAATAATTGTTCATATTTTGAATTGGTCTGGAAGTTTATCACCTTTCCACAAGAGTTTGATCGCTGGAGGTTGTTCGAGCCTGCAGCACAATTGTCACCTTTTGTCATCACATTTCAGTGATCATTACAGAAAGATTTAATATCCACAGACAAATGTTGAAGACAAACCTGAATGCCATTCATTCCACCTATTCTTCAACTTTAGCAACTACTTTCAATGCAAAAACCTTGTAAAATGTTGTGGCCTCTGAATAAAGTGCAACTCTGATTACTGCTGAACATTCTTCTGATAACAAGAAATTAATTTGATATGTGTGGTGCTTAATTTCCTCAAAATTTCCCAAGGATTTTAAACTAATTTTACATTTACTTTTAATGTTTTACTCCCTCCTATCTCTACACCCAACTTGGTGCATATCGGTTATTAATTTAAACCATACAACTATCCAAATATTTTAAATGTGTACATGGTTAAATAATTCATACCTGCGGATTTTATTGCCCAAAATTGAGTGCTCGTTCTTCAATCATGTTGGTGCTGAGCCAGCTTGGTGACATCACTGTTGGTGGATGTAACTGGTCCCAAGGGATTGTGCCGTACAGAAATGCGTGCATGCGCAAGAGCAAAAAAAAAAATAGCACCCATGTCTCTGAACCTACAAAATCTTCGTGGCATGCTTCCACAATGTCCAGAGATACAGTTGTCTTTTGGTATCAACAAAATCTCCAGCGCAGTGAGATTGCTTAATTCGATCCAAAATACAATGTTCACTGAAACGTGATGACAAAAGGTGACAATTGTGCTGGAGGCTCGAACAACCTCCAGCGATCAAACTCTTCTGGGTTTGGGAATAGGAGGGATTCAAACATTCAAAATTAGGGAGAGAGGTGAAAGTTTAAAATAAATCCTCCATTGTGTTTTCTGCTTAATCACTGTACTGAACAACTTCCAATATAAATAATGCAAATGGAAATTAAAAATTTCTAGGCCTCCTCCAATAATTTCATTTTGCAACTGCATCTTTAATAGAACCAAAACCACCACACTGGATGATAGAGTAAACCCTCGTTATTACGGACGCCTTTATTACGTATTTTAATTATAGTGGATGGACCTACCAAACTTCACCGCCAGGCCAGTCTGGTGACGCTGGCCCGCACCACCTCCCTGGCCGCTTCCAGGCCAGACCTACTGCAGTCACCGCTAGCCCATACAGCTTCCTCCACCGCTTGTAAGCCACGCCTGCCGCCACCACCACCAACCCTACCCGCACTCCGGCCATGATCAATGAGTCCTTCGATCCTCACCTCAACTCACTTGGAGTCCAGGCACTGTTCCCGATCAGGAGTCTGAAGAAGGGTCTCGACCCCAAAGTCACTTATCCACGTTCTTCAGAGATGCTGCCTGACCCGCTGAGTTACTCCAGCACTTTGTGTCCTTTTGTCTTTTAACCAGCATCTGCAGTTCTTTGTTTCTTACTTATACAATAATACTCTATTACACAGTAATCCCTTAATCGGTTATAGCATACAAATCAGCCATAAGAGAGACCACTCAACCCCCCCCCCCCCCCCCCCCCCCCCCCCCCCCCCCCCCCCCCCCCCCCCCCCCCAACACCCACCCACGGTCCGTTATAACAAGGGTTTGCTCTACTAAGTTTTTCTTTTGTGCCTCCTTACTCCATTCCTTCCCAAACTTTATTCTTTCTATTTTTCCTACCATGGCCATTGTCACTGCATTTGCTCGGTAGTTCTCTAGCTAAGACAGGGAGCAATTTCCCACATTACTATAATCAAATTCAAATACCAGCTAAGTCCTTTTGTTACCTTCAACCTCTCTACCTCAGGGCACCATATATTACATTCATTGTAGACTTTAAAGTTCTGCATAGTGCTACCAAATTCTGAACATAAAAAGCACAAAATTAGTATTTTTCCCAAATACTTTTGGTATTTTGTTGAACTGTCAAACATTCCATGTTCAAGAAGGAACTGCAGATGCTAGAAAGTGGACAAAAGTGCTGGAGAAACTCAGCGGGTGAGGCAGCATTTATGGAGCGAAGGAAATAGGCAACGTTTCGGGCCCAAAACCCTTCTTCAGATGGTTCATTCTATTTTAAGCACATCTCTGCACCAAAAATGAGAAGAGGTCATTATTTTGGCAAAGTATTGACATCCTCAGACCTGCTTCTTGGCACATTGCAAGAAAGCAGCAGCAGTAACATTACACAGTTAAGGACAATGACACAATCACCAACTGCTCAGTACAAAATTACTAGATTTGAACTGCAAGAGATGGTATATAAAAACAGAAGGCATCAGCTGCAAGTTCAAGATTAACAAATCATTTTCACCACTGACCGACAATGGTAAATTTCAGCATTCCCAAACTCAGAAAACCTTTTTTCTTAAAAAAAGGATAAATTAAACGGCAAAATATGACAAAACAAGACTAGATTTAGCAGATTGCAGCTCAAAATGTTTGACACTCTGTTTTCATCATCGAGACAAGTAGCAAGCTCAAATGTGCTGAAATCTGGGTGGTAAAAATCTTTGCTTCTTAATTTGTCTTTAATTTTCTTTCCTGTTCCCTTGAGGGAACAGGTGCTGTAAGTCAGTGCTGTCGCAGAACGGTAACAACCATTTTGGTCACAGGTTGCATGCTACCAGTGTCATTCGAGCTTGAAACCCAAGACTATCAAAAGGGTGCTGCAGCCTTCTGCAATGGAAAATGCACCAAAGGGGACAAAGTCCATGGGAATGGAGCCCCGATGGCTAGAAAAATGCAAACAGTTGGGGAACTTTAGGAGAAAGTGACTTTGGTGGTGGGAGAAGGGAAAGGGATTTGATTCACACTGTAACTGATCTTTGAAAAATCTTCATTATAGTGGATGCAAGTACCACCAAACAATATGATTTGAGGCGGGTCACCATGCTCTTATTATTGTATCAATGTGATGGATGTCCTTTTGAAGCAGATAGGAACCTCATAAGCAGGAGTTTGAAGATGTCCTTGAATGCCCCAGCCAGTTGGTTTGCACAGGTTCACTATCTGGGATGGATACTGGCAGGGATTCGCCCTCTTGAGGATGCTTTGACATTGATCTCAGGGACAGAGAACAGAGGGTCGTCAGGGGCAGTGTAGGCTCATGCTGGTGTGTCATTGTTCTCCCTTTCAAAGCACGCATCAAACGCATTGAGCTTATCTGGAAGCGATCTGTCGATGCTACTTATGCTACCCGGTTTCACCTTGCAGAAGGAATACAATCAAAAAGCATTATGTACATTTCAGACATATTGACCAAAATCCATCAGCACCACAAATCCTTCTCGAATGCTCATAACTTTATTTATGTTCATAAGTGACAAGAGCAAAATTAGGCCATTTGGCCCATCATGTCCACACCACCATTTAATCATGACTGATCTATCTTCCCTCTCAACTCCATTCTCTTGCCTTCTCCCCATAACCCCCGACACCCTTACTAGTCATAAATAATTTTGTTATCAGCAGCTCAGCATTTCTTAATGCTTCAAAATATCTTGCCTTAATATATAGAAACTACTAATACCAGCATACGCTTCAATCTTTGAGAGAGACTGGACTTACTAAATGAAGTTCACTTGAAAATATCAGAACTTCAGTATTTTTTTAATGAACTTCAGGAGGAAAGAAAAACAAGAGAAAAGCAACAACAAAAAAATAGAAAGATTATATACCAGAAAACTAATATTTTGCAGCAATGTTAAAATGTTTGGAAAGCAACCTTGCATGATAGCGGGGAACCAAGCCATTTACAACCGAATGCCTAATCTAGAAGCCACATGGGAGAGGAAAGAAAGACTCAAAACTCTGGGCGAGGCGACACTCATTCCAGAATCAATTGTCTTTGTTTTGAGTTTAGTTTCTCTTTGTTGTGGAAGTATTACAACACATTAAGCCAAGGAATGTTTTTCATCTTTCTTATTAAAATAGCATTCCATTCATAGCAATTGAACCATGTTCAGCATAATCCAAGTCGCCAAACCAAGACAACGTATAATAATATCGAAGCTGAACCATTCCTCTCTTAAAGAGTTTCCAGTATCAGTTCCCATTTCAGGACTTCCCTCCCCCACATCTCAGCTTCCTCTGCACTGCTTCCTGTTTTCCACCTACAGTTAATTTAGAAATTAGAAAGTAATTTCCCTGCAGGAGGTCTTTTAAAATGATTGGGGAGAAGAAAAGAAAATAGAGAAGAGAAAATATACCCTTTTCATTGGTTAACATTGTTACTTTTAAATGTATGCCATTCTTCCCTTTCTGGTGGTTTTTAATTGATTTTTATGGCAGCAATTGGCTAACATTAGACAGGTATATTGAAAGATTGCAATGGAAAAGTTAAATGAGCACCAAGGAGACTTGGCACCTGATCTCCTGAAAGCATTGTGATTCATTCTCCCACTTGCTGGTAAGACCACACCTGGGTTATTGTACACAGTTCTAGTCCTCATGCTATCAGAAGGATGTGTTCAAGCTAGAGAGGATACAGAAAAGATTCAAAACGTCATTGGTGGGCTTGAGTTATACAGAGAAAGGAACATGTTGAGCCTGTTTTTTCCTGGAGCGAAGGAGGTTGAAGGGTGACCTGTATGGTCACAGTCTTGAACCCACGGTAGGGCAATCCAAAACTAGAGGATAGAGCAGGGGTGGGGAACCTGCAGCATTAAGGCCGCATGCGGCCTTCTAGGCCATTAAGTACGGCCTTTTGAATGAATCCAAATTTTGTAGAACAAATCCTTTTATTTTTCATTAATGTTTTTATTCATCTTTTATTATTTTAATTTTAATCTTAAAAAGAACGTATTTAAAATACCAAAGAGTAAAAGAAGATTCGACGAAATAATCTTCCCCGACTGACGGCCACAATTAAAACATTATTAAGTCATGAGGGCTATTTTGGAGTTGGATGATGAGGCATTCAGTGTGGATTTGCCGTATCATTGTAAAGTGCATTGGCTATCGCAGGGACTTGTGTTAGCAACATTTTTATTTTTGCGAGAATAGATAGTTAAATTTCATAAAGAACAGAATCAGCGACGTGAATTATTGAAAGAAGATTTCTATAGAAATGCTGCATTTCTGTGTGATATAATTTCAAAGCAAAATGACTTGAATGTTTCTTTGCAAGGTAAAAATAAGTCTATATATATATATATACCAATAATCCAATAATTTCGAAAAAAGCTACATTTTTTCAAAACTCTTCTTCAAAATGAAATTTCAAATGAACATTTTCCCCAGTTAGCGAAGGTCATTGATGAGCAGGAGGATTCATGCGCATCATTTGAAGAATACGCAGCTGTTATAGACTTATTAATTAAAGAATACAATGAAAGGTTCACTGACTTTGCGAATCATGACATCACACTCAAATTAGCATTTCAACCTCACCTAGTTGATATCTCCAAGGATCCTAAAGAACTACAGATGGAATTGATTGAGCTCTCAGAAAATGACATTTTAAAGTCCTTATTTGACAATAAGAAAGATCCGATTGAAATATGAAAACTGCAACAGAATGCCCAACGGCAACATTTCGGCAACATGCACGGAAATGCTTTCTTGCTTTTCAACCACTCATTGCTGCGAATCTACCTTCTCCTACCTAACCCAAATCAAGACACTCTTAAGGTCATAAAATGACAGATACCCATCTAGAACATCAGCTGAAACTGCGTACCTCCATGTTGTAACCAAATATTCAAACGCTTTCCAACAAAAAGCAGTCACAACAAAGTCATTAAAAGATTAGTTAACTTTAGAATTAACAAAATGTTTATTTTCTTGAAGTTAGTACATAGTTAGATTTTTACAAAATAATATACATTTTGAAGTATATCTAATTAAAGTTTCTTGGATGTGGCCTTATTAGATTACAGCTAAATCAATGCGGCATTCCAACATGAAAAGGTCCCCAACCCCTGGGCTAGAGGTTTAGGGTGAGAAGGGAGAGCTTCTGTAAATTTTCCCTAGCATGTAGGATAGGTCTAGTGTACAGGTGATCGCTGCTCGGTGCAGACCCGGTAGGCCCCATTTCCACGCTGTATCTCTAAACCAAACTAAAACCAAACTTAGCTCACCAAGACAACTTGGTTGGTACAGATAGGTTGGGCAGAGGGCTTGTTTTCATGTTATGTTACTCCAAGACTCTATGTGGAGTAGATATGAACAAAGGATCACTCACAGTGTCCATTCTCAGGTCAAACAAAAACATGATGGATCCTGCATCTACAGGAATGAGGGGGCACCTTCTCTTTACTGGTTGTGGATCACAATCTCTCCAAGCATTCAATTCTTACTCTTATGGAGTTTTAACCAAAGCAAATCAAAACAGGCAAGTACTTACTAAGGAAATAAATTATTACAAATGCAAATATGGGCACAGTATACTGACATATACAGATGATAGACACAAAATGCTGGAGTAACTCAGCAGGAAAGGACAGAAAGGTCAGTGTGGGAATGGGAATTAAAGTGTTTAGCAACCAGGAGATCAGGTAGATCCAGGCGGACTGAGTGAAGGTGTTCAGTGAAACGATTGCCCAGTCTACGTTTGGTCCTGCTGATGTACCACATATTAAACAATGGATACAGTCGATGAAGTTGGAGGAGACATCATATTTTGTTTTTTTGCATATCTTTCATTCATTGTGCTTTATCTCTCAACATCATCGTCTATCTCTCTCATTTCCCTTTCCCACGACTTTCAATCTGAAGAAGGGTCTCGACCCAAAACGTCACCCATTCCTTCTCTCCAGAGATGTTGCCTGTCCCACCGAGTTACTTCAGCATTTTGTATCTATTTTCGGTTTAAACCAGCATCGTCAGTTCTGTCATACGCACTCTCTTGTTAACAATGATGATGACACTCGTCATTGTACTGCCGATGACTAAATGTAAAACTTTCACCACCTTTGTCCTGATGCTGTGATTTCATGCAAAATGCAGTCTAAGACTCCCATGGTTACCTCTTTTAACTATACACAACTTTGCAGCACTTCCAAATGGGCCTGCCCCAACACTGGTACATGATGTACCTGAAAATTGTGAAAAGAGTTTGAAATGATAAAAGGTTTTTTTTTAATCTAGTTTGTTTATCGGACAAGTTCAAAATCCCCAACTACTATATTGGAATTTGAATTCAGGTTGCTGGATTTTTAGTTCAGCTCTCTGCACTGCTAATTCTTAGAAGGTACTTGTTTTCTGTACTCCAATTCCATTAACAAAGTATTACCTCCAAATTAAGACTATTTAATGCCTTTAACAATGTACTGTATGCCAATTTATACTCCAACAGTGGTGTTTATTAAAATAGCAGACTTGTCATTGAGTTACAACTTTATGCTACAAATTATACCACGCTTTAAGTGCGCTTCTAAATAACTGGAACAGCAGTTATAATATCTGAAACCAAATGACAGAAGTTTTCCCTCAGATGCAAAAATATCCTGAAGCTCAAACCATAAAAATCTTTGTGGAATTTTGAGTTCAATTTTAAGAATAAGATTTACATCCACTATTTGTACCAAAATAACCTGTAACATAATAATATGGTACGAAGTGAATACACATTCAGAGGGAAATAACCCTAACCCCATCTCAGGACTGAACGACTATAGACTGCACTAATATTGTTGCTCTATGTACCTTAGATTTTTGTACTAGCATCATCTGGTTTACCGAGAACAAATGATTATTGTATGGTGCAGGGAGGAACTGCAGATGCTGGTTTACAGCGAAAATAGACGCAAAATGCTGAAAACTCAGCCGGACAGGCAGCATCTCCGGAGAGAAGGAATGGGTGACGTTTCGGATCGGTCTGAAGAAGGGTCGCGAACCAAAACGTTCATCCATTCCTTCTGTCCGGAGAAGCTGCCCGTCCCGCTGAGTTGCTCCAGCATTTTGTGTCTATCTTTGATTAGTGTATTTGTTGTGATAGCGTTTAATGTGCCTGCAAAGCTGCAGCAGGAATTTCATTGTTCCGCTTCATACCCGGTTTATCTGAGAGCCCTGAAATGTTCCGATGCACATTATATAAAACAATGCATGAAAACCAGTTCCAATCCAGCAACTGTGTCATTAAAATAAAATTATTAATACGATTTAGCCATTAGTATTCTGGAATACCGTGTGCAACCGCATTCGCTTTACACCAATGCCCCTGGTATGATTGGTCCTGCAGCTTCCCCAGAGAAACATACAGCAGTTGCTGCCTTTCCTGTAGAGAGTTTCAGTTGCAATGACATCATCCTTTTGGAGCCTCGCTTGAAAGGAACTGATGTGGAAGGACCCCAAGGACAATTCGAAAGCAGATGATTCAAGTCCACTTCCAACCTTCCAAAAGGCACTCTGCATTGTTTATAAGATCACCCAGACCGTACAATCCAGCAACGAAAAGTACAGCGAGCCGTGCAAAAATAAATAATGGTTCCAAGAACTTGATCATATCAAAATACTGCACATGAACTGTGCCACGACTTAGCCGGAATTAATTAAAAAAAACAGACATTTCCAAACATACAGAAGAAATTAATGCATTGCCAATCTGTAAACAACTCTACGGCTCTTTCCGATAAAATTGCAGCATTTAACCGTTCAAGAACTATTTTTTTGCCACAAAATAATAGTTAATTGGGAAGATCGTATGCCTCCACAGTATTTATAAAGTAGTACCAGCAATTTAAAGAGTGCAGCATGTTCCTTTAGCTCACTGAAGGCAAAGTGGTGGAAGAAAATCCTGGAAAAATTATGCATTGAAGGTTGAATGCATGTAATAGTAGGTGGATTTTAACGACATCCCTTCAAAATATTTACCTATAAAATCTACGAATTATAAAATGATGCACGATATAAACTGGTAAAAATGGACAGGGCATACCACAAACCAAATACAATGATCGAACGCAAATATACACCCAAAATATTAATCGTGAGACGGTGAAGCTGCACCAACGTAAAAGTAGCATCCCTGAAAGACAGATATATGTCGGCAATAACATGACTTTCTTACACCGCGCAGGACTTTGATCAAATTGCTTCAATTTACAAAAGCAAATTGCATCTTAAAACATGTCATCGGAATTCTCTTACAAATGTTAATACTACATTTAATACAAAGAGGAAATTGAAAACCAGTGGTTGTCATGTCTGTATCTTCACATGCAAACATCAACCTGCAAATTAATACATTCATAGTTATGTGCTGCTGGTTAACGCAGTTGTCAGTTTTTCTTTCAGATTATAGGAATGCAAGCGAGAATTATGTACACACTATTTAAAAACGCAAATAACAGCACTTCTGTAAAATTGTTATGCACCAGTGAATATTTGCATGACTGCAAGAGTTGCTCAACATTACAGAACTTGAAATATCAAACCCAAAGTGATGCTGTACATTTCAGAATCTGTTATTCAATTAAACAGTGGACAAAGCAAACTCCATTTCCAGAGCGCGAACTGTCAAAAGGCAGCTCTACATCATCACTTCCTGCAAGAGTGAATATGGCAACAACGCTGGTATTTTTGGACCCAAATACCTACCGAACCATTCTTTTTACACTTACAAATCACTCTGATTCTGATTTACTTCGTCAAATTGTTCCTGTGCGTACAATGAGCCAAGAGGCCGGGAGATTTAAAGTTTGCGCTTTGCTCGGCTCCAATCACAGGAGTGACTGGTGACATTGTGAATTTAAAAAAACACTCACCCGAGAGCTCGTCCGGCTCCAACCCGGTCTCCACGTCCAGACCAGATACGACGAAGTAAT
Organism: Okamejei kenojei; assembly: GCA_035221665.1. Taxonomy (NCBI): domain Eukaryota; kingdom Metazoa; phylum Chordata; class Chondrichthyes; order Rajiformes; family Rajidae; genus Okamejei; species Okamejei kenojei. The sequence goes on along the minus strand of CM069148.1, from coordinate 25,540,226 downwards.
CTGCAAAGCGGCAACCGGCGGTGTTGGCAGTCATGGTGCGCGCCGGCCGCCGCTGGGCTGCGAGTCCCCGCGGCCGCTCGCACAGTGTCCCTGCTCCTCAACCCGGCTTCGCAGTCGATGCTTCTTCCATCGCAGCTCGCACTGCAACGCCTAGCACGGAACAGCGCTGCATGCCGGGCTACAGGCACCCCTTAAAGGAGCAACTCACCACTCAGCTGCCGTGAGACCCCGCCTCACAAAGGCAGCCACTGAGAACTACACTGCCTCTCTCCCTCCCTCCTCCTCCTCACTCTATCTCTCCTACTCCCTCCTCCGCACCACTCTTTCTCCAACTCCCTCCTCTCCAACCCCCTCCTACTCCTACTCTTTCTCCAACTCCCTCCTCTCCAACCCCCATCCTACTCCCTCCTCCTCAATCTCAAGACAGTACTTTTCTATACATGCAAAACACAAACTTCAGGTGAAAATATAACGCAAATGTATGTGTCTTTTTCACAGCTGGAGGAACGTTGGTAAAAGTGGATTTGTTCGCCTACAATAATTTAATTGTAGCACAGTAAAAAAAAAACTGGAAGAAAATGTATTTCTATTTTGCGTTGAATATTGAAGCAAAACGGGATTAGATAATGTAGCTTCCAGGGTATAGTATTGTGTTCTGTGCATGATGGACCAAAATTATGAGTAAAAGTCAACGTTCCCCAAGGAACGGACTTTATTTTATATATTTTGCTGATTTATTGAGATGGATGTACATGTAAATGTATTTTGATATTGTTAGCCCAGCTACACCTATTATTTTGAATCAATATCTACCAATTATATTTAGTTTTAAACATAATAAAATGTTCCACGACATTTAGCAAAAACATTATTGAATACAATTTGACACAGAAACATATTAAGGTAAATTAGAACAAATGACAAAGAGTTTGATCAAAGGGGTGGATAAGAAATGAAATGTGGGGACATTTGTGAATGCAGAGCCTTGGCACCAAAAGCACATCCAGCAATCCTGCAAAAATGAACACTGAAGATGCTCAAGAGGCCAAAATTAGATGATCAACCAATCTCTATAGAGAAATCTCAAAGAAAGATATACAATGCCAAGAGAGGGTGGAACAGGTCAAATGGGGTTTAATAACCATGACTACAACTGGTGGCTTATTCAATGTTGCGGAGATGGCAAATATAGCAATTAACAGAGTGGTTTCAAGCTGTTTGTGGCAAAGGGCATTAAGGAGTAACTGTTCCCATGGTTAAAACCATACCTTGCACAAAGAAAGTGACTGTGGCTGTTGAGCGTGAATCGTTCAAATCTGATAACATCACAGCAAGAGTTCTTCCGGATAGATTCCCAGGCCCAACCATTCTCAACAATGAGTCTTCCTTTCATCCTCAGCGCAGATACAGAGGAGTAAATACTCTTGCAACTCCAGAAAAAATGAAGCAATCTACCCTGCTGTAAAACTGAACATTTAACCTTGGGCTGATAGGTGGTGAATAAAATAAGGCAGATCCAAAAATTTTTTTTAAAAAACAGAAAATGCTTTAAAAGCAGTATGTTGGACACTATCTTTGGTGAGGGAGAAAGAATTAACATTTCTGGTCGAAGGCCTTTCATCTAAAGTTTCTGACGAAAGGTCTTGACCTGAAACATTAACCATGTTTATCTCTCTCCATAGTTGCTGCATGAGTATTTCTTGGATTTAACCTATTTGTTTATAGAAATGAGAGTGTAATCCCACCATGAAACAATAATGGAGAGTCGCTGGAGGCGATCGCAACAATTTGCAACACCATAATTAGTGAGAAAAATGTATCTGTAATATTATAATTAAATTACTTTCATTAAGCCTATTTGGTTAATTAAATCAAGTTATCATTTATCATCCATGCAAACACATGTTTTACCCAAAAAGCACTATTTGTTCTTATATTCCTCCATTCCCATCCTTCGCCCAAATGGTCTAACAAAACTTCAATGTTAGCATAATTTGTACCTTAGCAATTAATTTTGCAAGTGAATTTCATAGTCTCATGATCTTGGTCATTACCTTCCAGTTGCTCGATTTTAGCAGGCAGCTAGAGAATGGACATAAAATTAGCTCTGACCTGCTCCACTCAGATCATTTATCACTGACACCACCCAGTAATATCAATCGCATTGAGCTTTCAGAATATAATTATTGCAAAATTCCTTATATTGAATCAAATCTCACCATTTTACCCGAAAATTAAGAATGTGTTAGTTTTCTTATTTTTCAATTTAAGGTTTGCTTTAGGTTAGAGATATAAAGGAAACATGTCCATCAGCCCACCACATCCACACCAACCATTGATCACCCGATCACATTAGTTCCATGTTATCCCACTTTGAGCATCCAACACATTTGGGGCAATTTACAGAAGCAAATTAACCTACAAACCTGCACTTCTTTGGAATGTGTGATGAAACTGGATCACATGGATAAAACCCATGCGGTCACAGGGAGAATGTACAAACTCTACACAGACAGCACCTGTAGTCAGGATTGAACCCGGGTCTCTGGCGCTGTGTCACTGTGCCTCCCTTCAATTAAAGTATTTAGACTTTCATACCGCTCCATCTTTGCCCTTTTGATTTTGACCATTTCACACTGGGTCACTCATCACTACATCAGACAATGTTTGTCTGCTCTAAGATCTTATTTTGTTCCGTGTTCGGTTTGTAGAGAAATAAACCTAACTAATCTTTCAGGTGAATATCACATAAAAACGAATTTGTGCGAATTCGGACAAGTGACTGAATAAACAAAGGTCTGACATTCATTGTATCCTCACGATTCTGTTTTCTCCTACAGTAACCCTGTCAATGAGGAACATTAAAACTATATTTTCTGATTAGTGAATTACTCTGAGTGATAGGCGAGGGCTATCAGACACCAGGAATTGACGTTTGATGATAAAACACAATTGGTATTATATCAAAGGTCAATTTGTGTTCATTGTAACAAATTATCTAATCTCATTGGAATTCTATTAGCAAGTAGAAAAGCAAAGCAGTAGATCCTCTTTTTCAAATAATGCACATGTTTGTGTGCTACCATATTATTGCTGTCACATGCTTGCACTACATGCGCATTAAATCCTCATCTTGAAATGAAGTCATTATGTTACAATGTGAGTGTTTCTTCTGAGGGCACATAGTTCCAGAAAAAGTATTGAGACAGATGACCAATCAATTTAACTTTTGTTATTGGTCAGATCAGTGGGATTAGACTTGATGATTCTTCTTCAAAGAATATTGTGTCATATTTAACACCACAAACAGCTTTCAAATTTTCTAGACTCAGACAGTGTGACACCTATTCAGTATGGCAGTAAAATATAGACACACAAGACTGCAGGAAAATTAATTGAGTCATAGTCATACAGCACAGAAAGAGATCCTTCAGCCCAACCTGCGTATGCCAACCAAGATGCCCCATCTATTCTAGTCCCATTTAATGGAGTCATAGAGCGTGCAAACAGGATGCTGGAACCTTGAGCAAAACACAAAGTGCTGGAGGAACTCAATCGTTCAGGCAGCATCTGTGGAGAGAGTGGACATATGATGTTTTGGGTCCAAACGCCCATTTTCCCACTTTTGACTCATATCCCACTAAACCTTTCCTTCCAAGTGTCTCTTAAATACCACCCTCTGAGTGAAAAAGTTGCCCCTCAGATTCCTATTAAATATTTCCTCTAACACCTTAAACCTATGTCCTCCAATTCCTTAACCTGGGTAAAAGACTCGGTGCATTCACCTTGTCAATTCCCCTCATGATTTTACAGACATCTATAAGATCTCCAGTTAGCATCCTGCATTCCAAGGAAAGAAGTCCAAGCTTGCCCAATCTCTAGCTCAGGCCGAGTCCTGGCGACATCCTCATAAATTCTCTCTGTACTCTTTCCAGCTTAGTGACAAGAGAAATAAGAATATAGCGTGACGGAGGGTGTGCGAGTTGGGAGATGGTAGGGGCAATTTACAGAGGCCAATTAAACTACAAACTCATACTTCTTTGGGACGTGGAAGGAAACCCAATGGGTCACAGGGAGGATGTGCAAACTCCACACAGACAGCACTCATAATCAGAATCAAACCCATTTCTCTGGTGCCATGAGGCACAAATTCCACCACTGTAACACTGTGCCATTTTGTTGAGATTAATCAGCCTTATGTAAGCACAGCAACTGATTTAGGGATCCTTATCTACTTAGTTACTCACTAATAGAATTTTGTGAACTATCAGACATGTTTATTTATGTAATTTGTATTTATACATTGGAACTTGTTTAATATGTTTCACAGATTCATTATAGACAATAGTGCAGGAGTCGGCCAATTCAGCCCTTCGAGCCAGCACCGCCATTCAGTGATCATGGCTGATCATCCAGTACCCCGTTCCTGCCTTCTCCCCATATCCCATAACTCACTATCTTTAAGAGTTCTATCTAACTCTCTATTGAAAGCATCCAGAGTATTGACCTCCACTGCCTTCTGAGGCAGAGAATTCCACAGATTCACAACCCTCTATGTGAATAAGCTTCTAGTGTCTTGACTTTGCATGTTGGATGACGTTGGCCAATGCAACATTGAACATGGAATAAACTTAATTCAACCGGCCTGCATAATGGAGTGGAGTACCAGGATTACTTGGTTAACTTTACTTTTCTTCTCAAGATATCAATATTTTCTTCACCTGAAACTGAATATTCTGGACACTTCTATAAATACCAGCATATATTTCTTATGGTTACTTGAATATAATGAAATACAATTGAAATAAGAGATTTAATTAGTTTTTTTTCAGCTGTTCAGCAGAGGTAGAAATGCACAGGTTTTATAGCAATTTACTTATGATGTCATGTGAAGATGCCATCTAGCCCATGTGGGAAAAGCTATCCTTCCACAGAGCAATCGTATCAGCCCCATTCCCTTCTCATTTTCTGGATCCTTGCAACATTCTCTCTCAATATTCTCATTTCATACACATAATCATACTCATACAGTAGCCATGTGGGGTGGGAGATTGCAACCTTCATGTGGTCCACCCTGTTTTGACAAATGCAATCAACCAATCCAAATGCACAATCCAATAGAACAAGTTGTTCTACAACTTTAGGCTGTGCACACCATACGCAAGAAGAAGTAACCCTGTAACTTAACCGGCACATCCTTGCGACTTGTGAGGATCTGCAGTACCCAGAGGAAACCCATACAGTCACAGAGAGAATATGCAAGTCCCCAAAGACAACGTCCAAGGTTAGGAATGAACCCAAGCCCCTGGAACTGTGAAGCAACAGCACTAACCACTGCACACTGTTTTACCCTAAACGACAATTTTTTCTTTTTTTTTTACTATTGTTTTTCTTATAGACTTTGTGGAAAATAAAAAGCAAATTGATGGCGCTAACAAACAAAGTTATGTTTCTGAAGGAGACAGGGGAACAACATTGTGACAGAAATACCTAGATTTCAATGTCTCCATAGAAACAATGGAATTTAAGGAGATAAATCTTTGGAGGGGGCTATTTTTATTCTTTAACAGTTGTTTGTTAAAATTATCTTACGTGGTGACAGTTGGAAATGTGTATCAGGTTTTGCAGTAAGCATCACCCAGTGAAAACATTCAAGGAATGCCAGTCTTCATCTTCACTGAGGGTATTTACTGACAACTAAATACTCCCTCATAAATAACACCAGCTGAATAGAACACCACTGCATGATATGAAGATGTCCAAAATTATTTTCCAGTTGAATAGAACTGTTCCTCAAAATATTGGTCTAATTGAAATCTAATTAAAAGGTGGGAAATGAAAATGAAAAGCTTCCTGAATAAATCCAAGGCTACCCTCTCCTCTATTTTGCTTGTGTGTTGCTTGAGTCTTTTGCTGAAACCATAAGGAGGATTCAGGCCTGGGAGATATGTTGAGCCTAGGTATTCAGATCAATGACTTGCAGTACATGGGCAGGATTGTGCCTTCATATCCAATGGCAGCCCACAAACTGATGAGCCTCTCATCTAATTGAAACTGGCCTCAGGAATCAAAGCAAGTGCTGTATTCCTTGGCAACTGAGACAGCTGACCTTTGTTCCTTTAACAAGGGATTTGGTGCAGACGAGCTAGGCTTGCACCGAGAACTGGAAGGACCATTTTGATAAGGTGAAGCATAAAACTGGGATTGTGCGAGTGTCCTTCCCTCTTGATTACATGAAGGAACCTCATTTTCAAGTGTGTTTGCAATGTCTGGCATAATCTGCTCCTACACCTGAGGCAGCTTTCATGTTAATACAAAATAAAAAAGACTATTTTTTCAAAAACCCCACTAACCATTCCTCAGCCTGCTTGCTCAATTATCTATGATAGCATACTTTAGTGTTATCGTTGGTTTTTAAGTTGTAATTTGTTACTAATCTTCCATAGTGTCTGGAGAAGAACCACACACTTTAGCAAGTAAAACATTACATTTGTTCAACTTGTTCTCAAAAAGATATCAACCTTTTTTGTTACCAGGATGCAATAGCTGACATAATTCACTTCTTTACTTCATAGTTATGCCATCAAATGAGTGCTGAAGAGGGATAAATACATGTACTTCGGAAGAACAATATACATTTAGTATTTTCAACTAAACAGTTCCATTAGATAAGTTAAAGAAAATGATCAGCGAGTGATCAGAAATATAAATCCTTGTAATTTACCCCATGGTTGGAAAACAAAGAGAAAATAGCATATCTAGTACTCCAGTTATGTGCAACTCATTTTGGAATTGAACTTTGAAGTTTTTTAGCCCCAATTGTTCAGGGAGTATTCCTGGGCTGTTTGTTTACCCAGTTTGCAACCGGGAGATCCAGTACGCCTTAGCCAACCAATCGCAGGTGTCCAGTGAACCTCGGAGAGTCTCGACAAGCTTTTTGAAAGAGATGCCCGGTGAAAGGAAGCAATGTATAGGCTTATATTTTTTGCTGCATTCTGATCGAGAATTGTAAAGTTGATTACGGAAATAGCGACTCTCTGCAGATAATACCGGGTATTCAGTATTTAATGTAAAAATCACTTCAAAACAAGTATGCAGAAAGGTTATTGGATAGGATAATCTCTTTTTAAACAAATCCTATCATTCACCCACAAGCGTTTGCTTCCCATCTCCCATAAATAAACAAGCTTGAACTAGAAATTCACCTCATTATAACCTTTATAACGTTGGATTTTTGGAGTCACGTGCCACCTAGTGGGCAGTTTTTTAATTATCAGTACAGAAGACAAATTATAATACATTTTTAAGAAATGTACAGTTGTATACAGTGCACTTTTACTTATTCTGTAGGATCATACATGTGAAAATTTACAGTGTGTAGCCATACCTGGGAGAAAAAAGATAGTACATTGGGGTTGAATGCAGAAATAACAATAAATAATCTAGACCATCCTTTCCAATAAAGATTTGCATCAGGAAATTCTATTGTGATATCATGTAATTGTTTTAGGTTCAAAAACATGTATGATACAAATAATAATACATCAATAATGAGAATTTATTGCAGTTCTTAATACTGTTGAAAGTGTATGCCACTTTTAAAAAATAACCTTTTAACAACCCTTCATAAATGTTTCCACAATATTGAACCACAAAAACAGGACAAAAAAGTTAAAGAGATTCTTCCCTCAATGTAATGGTAAACGTGAACGCAGCAGTAGTTCCACTTTTCACTCTACACTTCCAAAATTCTGCTCCATTGTCTACAATCCACACTGTATTTTGCTTTTAGTTTGTGGCCAAGGACAAGTAAGGGAATTTGGGATAGACCTGCAATATTAGCAAGTGCTTCACTCAGTTTAGAATTTTATTGTGTAATGTAGCCATATCAATAATAAAAGCAAGCTATCTTCATTATATTATAACTCAGACAATGCCAATGCCGAGGAAGTAAAAGCAAGGTGATGGTTTTATGAATAAATAATGAATTTAAGTCATATTTTTAAAATGTGCATTTTCATAAAAAATTTTACTGATCTATCAAATTCCAAATATACTCTTTACTTCAACCCACTTAGTGGACATCCACTTAAAGATGAATTCTGATCCAAGTTATGAGTTGTAAGATTGTAATACAGCTAAGAGAACTTTTGCTTCAGTTTTTTCTGGAAAAACACTGGAAGGAGGGAGACAACTGCCAAGAACATGAGGACAAAGACTGAATTCCAAGAGACAGCTTCTCCTGCTGTTGTAAGTTGGTAAAGAGTTGTGCCAGCTTTGATAGCCACAAATGATGGGGGTGCTACACCTAAAGGGAAACAGAAAAAAAAGTTTAATATTCGCTTCAATGGCTATTGTATATAATATCTATAAGTGGTCTCATTTTGACCACTTCCTGTCTGCGCTGTATATTGATTTTAGAAAGAACGCTACCATATATCGCTATGGTTTTTGGCCATCTTACTCACAGTCCTCCTCCACTGAGGCAGCCCCGAGGATTTTTCCAATCGATGCAAAATAAAAAAGTCATGAGTGTTTAAAAAAACCTTGAGATCCTCTCGCCCGTAACGCCCCTTCTGGGGGGGGGGGGGGGCAGGACAATAAAACCCCAGATGCCTGGATGTGAGTCAGTCCCTCTGGAAGATTGCGAGAGAGAGTCCACAACTGTGATTCTAAGCTGTGTATCAACTGAACTGTGAGTCTGCAATGTACTTGCAATAAATGATTTGTTAGCCCATAATGACAATGCAATGAGTTGTTTGGCAATTTGGTGGCCTGCACTTTGCTTGAAATGCTATGAAATTGAATTTGGTGGCCTGCACTCTGCTTGAAATGTTATGAAATTGAATTCGGTGGCCTGCACTCTGCTTGAAATGCTATGAAATTGAATTTGGTGGCCTGCACGCTGCTTGAAATGCTATGAAATGGAATTTGGTGGCCTGCACTCTGCTTGAAATGGAATTTCAAGGAATAGCCGTGAGTGAACTGTCAGCCCACCAGCCCAGAGTGACTGATCTGCCAGTCCACCAGCCCTGAGTAACTGAGCTGCCTCCCCACCAGCCCTGATTGACAGCTGTCAGCCCACCAGCCCAGAGTGACTGAGCTGCCAGCCCACCAGCCCCGAGTGACTGCGCTGCCAGCCCACCAGCCCTGAGTGACTGAGCTGCCAGCCCAATAATCCATTTAGCCCACAATGTCCATACTAGCTCTCTGGAAACCAGTCCCTTCAGCCCACAACACCCATGCTAGCGCTCCAGAAAGCCCTCCCCCCCTCCACTGGCCACCAATATTGGAATTGGTGGGGAGGTGGAATATTGCGTTGGGGGACCAGCCCTCCCGTGTGAACATGGGGCCCAACGGGTCCCACTTAGTCTAGTCTCTTATTATGAGAACTCTGATAAATAAGCTTATTTGAAAATATTATTTGAATTACAAGTACACCATGACTTTCCAAGCCTCCAGGTCTGTGCTGGGTTCGCTAATCTCAACCGGGGCAAGGAGAAGAGTGCAGTAATTAAGTTCGTATACCTGGACAAGCAACAAAAGAATATTACTCCAACGCTTGATCACTAATCAACGACTGAAGAGTGCATTAAACATTTGGCATGATTAAGATTAGGCCCAGTCTCTATTCAGTTTCGCAGGGTGGTGTCCTTTGCCCAAGTGCCTATGTATAGCCCATACATACGAGTGAGCGTTTGGGAGATTGGTGGGGTGGATTTGTGACTGGGTGGGGCTGCAGGCATCTTGTGCCATGATGGGATAGGTTTGTGGCCACATTTCCGATTTGTTCGGGTTGTGTACTCTGGGGAGGACCTGTCTGGTCCGCATCTATAGTGGGAGAAACAGAATTAACTTTTTTGGGAACCTGCGATGGTATCTGTGATTCTACTCACCAAAACTTCTTCCCTTCCCTAGTTCCAAAGTATTTTAAATATAAAATCTATTAGCTCACACATACAGACATGGAATTTATTCTGGCACTTTTAAAATTACTTTTCCCATCGTCGTTATGGTTTTCTAAAGAACAATTTATTTGAAATTTCAACAGGACTTATTGATCCATATTACAATAAATCCTGCATGCCAGAGCATTAATTTGTTTGCGACTTCTAAACTGGAATCATAACATGTATTAGTGTGAAAACCAAAATGTATCTGAAAAAACATTCACTCAAGTGTCTGTGCTATTGTGTCAGGTAATTAGTAGGAACCCTTGCCAACTGGCAGCAATAAAATGGTGATTCCATTGCCCCTTTGGCTCAATGCAAAGCAATGCACAATGGTAAGAGAAAGCCATTGCTGGGGATGACCAGCAAACGTTTCATGTGTTGATAAGCTGCCCAGATCCCATGGTCTCTCTCATCACCTCCAGTTGAATATGATGGAAGTTGCAGCCTTCCCCTCTGTGCTTGGCTGCACAGCTCTCCCCAGCCCAGAGATTTTCTTGCGGTAACAAAAATTCATGAGTGGCCACGCACCAGCCTCATGTCTCGGCACTGAACAACTGCGCCGTTTGCCCCATCCTGTCCAACACCAGTATCCCACAGACATCTATTGCATTCTGTTTCAGTGGCTCATTCTTCGTCAAAACACAACAGAATGAAATGAATTTAAGTTTCATTGTCTGCTGCAAAGCAAATAGGAAGATTAGCACTCAAGTTGGTTCCCTCCAGGTTCACAGCACAGTGGTGCTGTCAAAAACACATCTATATATAATGCGATGACAACTTTTAGCGCCAATTCCATTAGTGCTCTCAATTCTGTATGCCAAGTGTTGAATAAGATACAAGTTCACTTCCAACAGAGGGAGTGCACCCTCAATTCACCAGACTAGAAAGTTGGGGGCTGTGAGGAGAGATTAAGCAGATTGGACCTATATTCCCCACTTTCAAAGTCATGTTCTATTTGAAACTTACAGAATTGTCATAGGGTTTGACAAGGTGGTTGCAAGGATGATACTTTCTTGGCTGGGGTTTCTTCAACCAAGGGTCAGCTATTCAGCACTGATACAAGAAGAAACCCCTTCACCCAGAGGGATGTGAATCATTGGAATTCTCGACCCAAGAGAGCAGGCTTAGATATTGAGTCTATGTTAGAGCAAGTTCTTTTGAATTTGGGATATTAAGGAAATCAAAAGACATGGGGGGAATTGACACAAGGTAAGACCACCTATGATCTTATTTAATAGGAAAGCAGGAAGTCGAGGAAGTATGCTACTCTTACCACACGTTACCAGTTTCATTGCTTGTCCAGGTAGGACCAACTGAAAGCTATGACAAAAACAAAAAAATCAATAAATAACACACTTACCTAAGAATGTGCCAATGAAAAAGACACCAAGTGGTACATTTATTACAGGACTCGTGATGTTAATGAACCAGTTCGGCAGGAAAGGAGTAATTCTTAAAAATATTATATAATTTATAAGATGATCCCTGTGCTTGTCGACCTGCAAAAATGAATTAAAAGCATTTGCTAATTAGGTGCATTTTAAATGATTTGCAGTCCACTGCTTTCAGCCATGAATATTTCTCTAGCATTCACTTTAGGCTAAGTACATTAGTAGTTACATAATATATAGAAAATATATTAATAATATTGTGAGAATGTACGGACAGCAACAGACCACTACATTTCGTGCAAAGTCCTTCTTCATACTCAGTGGTACTGGTGTTTCTAGGAAGCTAAATCTTTTAGGGAGAACTGATAGAAACTACTTCCAGTATCTAGGACAGAGGTTCCCAACCTTTTTCGTCCCGTTTACCCCTGGCAACTTTAATAGCACGTCAATGTTATTTCACTTATTTATGAACAACTAACGATGAACAGATACCAGTACCAAACACAGTCAATGTGAAAAAAATATGTACAAATTCAGACTCATCAAATTTACCCCCTGGGTAGGCTAAAATTTACCCCAGGTTGGGAACCCGTGATCTAGGATGTAGATGCCAACCAAGGCAATTTTGCATCCAGTTGGCTAGCTCACCCTGGATCCTATGCAATCTAACCTACTGGATCAGTCACCAGGTGGACCTTTGTCAAAAGTCCATGTGCATCTATCAGCCTGCCATTGTCAATCCTCCTGGTCAACGACATGAGAAAAAAAAACTGAACTCTGGTAGACGCCAGATCGTTAGAGACATTAACATAGAAATAAATCAATATTTGAAAGGTGGAGAGTTATGGGGAAGTGACACAGAAAACCATAGCTAGGACTTCATATTCCAGCTGTCCAGGACATTGGTGGAGTCACTCTTGGAGTGCCACTGTGCCATGCTGGGGTGGGGCATGTGATTGGGATAGAGGAGGTGTGGAGGGAATCCGTAGGTAAGTTGCCGGCATTGGAAGACGGGTTGTGGGGAGACTGAATGAGCTGGAACTTTTATCCTGGAATGAAGAAGAGTGAGGGGCCTAATAGAGGTCTATAAAATTATGAGATGCACAGAAAGGTTGGACAGTCAGACATTTCAGGTTTAAGGAGAAAGGGGTAGAGGGCAAAGATTTAGATGAGATCTGATGGCCAGGTTTTTCCACTTGGCCCTCAGATCTCATCTATATTTCAAGACTTCTCATTATGTTTCTGATTTTCAGACTCTGATTTTCTGATTTTCAGACAAAGAGTGTTTTGCTTTTTAACTTGACATGCAAAATTCTTATGAGCATAATAAAATGTTTCTTTAGCTGGCAATCTTGTAACTACTGGTGGGAAAATGACGGCCCAAGTAGAGCAGCAAAAATAATTTGGTGCAGACGAACAAATACAAAAGATGATTAACCAGATGGTGAACATGCTACTCCGGAAATACAATTTATTAAGTGCTATGAACTGCATCCTTCCATCATCTCTAAAATTGTGCTTCATTTTTAAACATTGTTTTAAACTGCACATTCATCCATGCATTCCATGTAAATTCCCAGTAAAACTAGGTTAAAAAAAAGTTACCTGTTGTGCCCATTTTGTTACTTTCTCCGTTAGATATTTATAAACAATTGGTCGACCAACTAAATACGAGAGCATGTAGCAGAATGAAGCCCCAAGACCGGAACACTGGAATTATTGAAGAAAAAAATATCCACATTGTTGTAAAACAAAAGATTTCCCTCACAAATAATGGTCATTAAGGACTTCAACTTGTTTGCACTATGGCAGGGGTCTCCAAACTATGGCCCGCAGCAAGATCAGCGCAGGACGGAGCGTGTGTCCGTTAGGCGTCCAGTTGTTTCGGGTCGGGGGCGCACGGCAGCCCGGAGCTGCTCTTAGTGTTGTTACCGGGTAGGTGCCTCGAATTGTCATAGCCGAGACATCACAGGGCCGCCGTGAAGAAGGGTGCAATGTGGGGTGGGGGGATTGTTCGGCGGCGGCGGTCAAAATGGGTTGTCGGCACATTATAAAGTGTGATCGCTCCTCTCTGCCCGCCCTCTGTCTCAGACCTCTCACTCTCTCAGTCCTCTCTTTGTCTCTGCCCTCTCTCTGGCCCCTTTGTCTCTGCCCTCTCTCACTCTCTCTGCCTCCCCTCTCTCTCTCTCTCTCTCTGCCCCCCCCTCCACCCTCTCTCTCTCTCTCTATCTCTTTGCCCTCTCTCTCTCTGCCCTCTCCCTTGCTCTCTCTTGCTCTCTCGCCCTCTCATTATATTTATTTAACTGACAGTTCTTTATTTTTTCCTATGGCCCCGAAAAATTTGCCAAATATATAATGTGGCCCTCATGCTGAAAAGCTTGGAGGCCCCTGCACTGTGGCAAGCATTTCTTTAAGTTATTCCTTTATTTTGTGCAAACAAACTCAAAGCTTATTCATCTCTGCCAGTTAGTTACTCAAGATTAAAAACTTAAAAGTTACATGTGTAAATTCAAAGTTAACAGAAGTTCAAGGTTTAAAAAAAGTTACCTTCAAATGCAATCCAAGAATCAAGAGAAATACATAACATTATTTTGTTAAGTGATAAATATCAATCGCTAATTCACAATTTTCAATTATTCACATTAGTTTAGTTTAGAGATACTGTGTGGTAACAGGCCCTTTGGCCCACCGAGTCCATGCTGACCAGTCCGTCGCAAATTCCTGCCATTTTCATCAACAGGGCAAGAGCTTCAAAGGTTTTGAATTGAATTCTCAAGATAACATGTTAAAATGTAACAGTTAAATCAAGAATATTAAATAAAAGGTTTAGGATTTAGAAAATCGGAACTTACTTTTGGCTCACAAGCTGCTTTTATACCTGCACTGAAACCCACACTGGTACTGTGCATAACTCATTGTTAACTTGTCTGACATATATGTACTCCAAATCCACCCTACTTGATTATCTTAACTATTTGCTCAGTTCAAGGGCCATTATAAAAGGAAGAATAAAAATACCACTATTACCAGCAAAATCTACGTCATGATTTGCTTTAATGCCAATGTAAAAACCATACAGGAACACTGATAAAAGTAAATAAATACTTTATTGGAATATTACAAACATCAAGAAATTATCCTATCAAAATATGTTGCCACTTTTGACGAGGGGTCTTGGACCCCCGCGTCTCCCAAGTTATCAACATTTTATGGTGTCTTCCTTCTGCTAGTTTTAGTTTAGTGTAAATTAGTTTATTATTGTCATATGTACCGAGCTTTGTCAAAGCTTTTTGTTGCGTGCAATCCTGTCATCAAAAAGACTATACATAATTAGTCAAACCATCCATTGTGTACAGATACGGGATAAAGGGTATAACATTTAGTGCACGATAAAGTCTGTAAAAGATAGTTCAAAGATATAGTTTTTTGTGTGTAAATCAGCATCTGTGGTTCCCTTGTGTCCACCTAAAGATATTGACGTATATTAACGAATCTGGGATTTGCGTAAGAAGAAACTGCAGATGCTAGTTTAAACTGAAGATAGACACAAAAAGCTGGAGTAACTCAGCGGGACAGGCAGCATCTCTGCAGAGAAGGAATGGGTGACGTTTCGGGTCGAGATCCTTCTTCAGATCTCTCCAGAGATGCTGCCTGTCCCTCTGAGTTACTCCAGCTTTTTGCATCTATCTGGGATTTATGTAAATGGGCGAAAATATCTGAGGTCCCCACCTGATTTAAAAAGACATCCATAATAGAGGGGCAAAAGAAGAGCAAGCTGACATGCTTCAATGACTACTGACTGAATGTCCATGGTGATGAAGTGCATTGTAAAATTGGTTACAACACATATTGACTCCTGCATTTGCAATTTGTCTACTGACACAACAGATCAATGAGGGATGAGATATCGCTGGCTCTCCACAATGCACTGGGCCATTTGGACAATAAGTACAATTACTTCACTGTTCATTGACTACAGCTCAACAAAAATGGGCAACACAGTGCCACAACTGGTAGAGCTGCTGCCTCGCAGCGCCAGACACCCAGGTTTGATCCACGTGGAGTTTGCACGTTCTCCCTGTGACCACATGGGTTTTCTCCTACATTCCAAGCACATGCAGGTTCGTAGGTTAACTGGTCTCTGTAAATTGTCCCTAATGTGTAGGGATTGGATGAGAAAGTGGGATAATGGGCCTAGTGTGAATAGGTGATCGATGGTTGACGTTGACTTTGATGCTGAAGGACTTGTTTTCATGCTGCATCTCTAAACAAAACTAAATCAACACCCCCTCAAAACTTATCATGAAACTCAGTGAAATGCGTCTCTACTTATTCCTTTGCAGTTGGATACTCAAGTTCCTCATCTACACACCACAATCAGTACGAATCGGCAAAAACACTTCCATCAGCACAGTTGCACCTCAAGGCTACGTGCTCACTCCCTTGCTCTACTCTCTACCCATTACTGTGTAATTAGATAGCGCCCCAACACAATCCTTAAATACACCGATAATGCCACCCTTGTTGGACAAACGATGAGTCAAAGGGTGCAGTCGGGAGATTGATAAGGTGTTTCAAAAGGGGAAAGCCAGGGATCCATGAAACTGTCTTTATTGACGGGACAACAGTAGAGAGAGTCAACACCTTTAAGTTCCTGGGCATGCATATCTCTGATGATCCGTCTTGTGCCCAGCGCATTGATGCAATCAAAAGGAAAGCTCATCAACATCTCTATTTCTTTAGAAGATTGTGGAGATTCTGTATGTCACCAAATGCTCTATTTAACCTACGAGTGTGTGGTAGAGAGCAGACTGACTGGTTACATCATGGCCTAGTTTGGTAACTTGATTGCCCAAGAATGAAGGAAGTAGTAGAAAATGTGGACATCACTGACCTCCCCACTATCTAAAGGGGCTGTCCCACTGCGGCGACCTAAATCTGCGAGTTTAGAAGAGTTTTCCCTCGACTCAAACTCGCAGCATGGTCGACACGTGGTCCTAGGAGGTCCTATGAGGTCACTGGAACTCTCCTTCATGCGCAAGGGAAGTTCCCGCATACTCGCGGCCTCAGCTAGGTCGCGGAAAATTTTCAGCATGTTGAAAATTTTTCCGCAAGTAAAAATTGGTCGGCATGGTTCTTTTGAACTCGTAGGGCAGCCGTAGGCAATCTCCTTCGCTGACCGGGCATTTTAATTGGCTCATTGGAGTTTTCAGGACTAAAGAAAACCAACCGGTAGGTTAAATGCCCGCTAAACTTTATAATACTTCTTAAAAGTGTCTCCACTCATTGTCCCCCTTTCTCCCCCCATTCTCTCCCCCCGCGCTCTCTAAAGGACTTGCCGTAACTGTGCAGCTGTCTTTTACCTTCCTGTTCATCGCGGGAGTGCATTTCAGACAGCGCTCCCCCGCTTTCCCTGGCCCCCGCCTTGTGTGCGAGCGTGCGTGCGTGTGTGTGTGTGTGTGTGTGTGTGTGTGTGTGTGTGTGTGTGTGTGTGTGTGTGTGTGTGTGTGTGTGTGTGTGTGTGTGTGTGTGGGGCCAGTGCCCTCGAGCTTGAAGGTCGAAGACACTATTCTGAACTCGTGGATTAGGTTGCCGCAGTGGGACAGCCTCTTTAGGGCGAAACAGGCGGCACTGCCTTAAAGAAGGCATCTAATACCACTAACGACACATACCACCATGTCCATCTCACAACTACCATCAGGGAAAAAAGCACAGGGGCTTTTAAGATTTAAGAACAGCTTCTTCCCAGAAACTGCACAACGCTATTGTACTTCAACCAATGAACAGCAGGGTTTAGGAACATAGAATTTCTTAAATGGTTCAGATAAACTAGTTAAAATGGATATTAATCTACTGAACAGAATTGTTATCCAGTATTCCAAATCAACAATAAATATTTATTTTATCAAATTCAACTTACCAGGCAGACGAGGAAAAGCGCCAATGGGAAAGGGTACAGAAATCCAGAGAGGATGCTAAGAAATATGGAACCTGGTATGGCAAAGGTCTGTAAACTGGAAAGAATGTCAAGGATTGTTTCTTTAAAAAATTGCAATAAGCCTTGAAACATTCTGATAACATGATCATCCTGCTTGTACATTTGTAACTCTGTTATGTAACTGGCAATAATTCTTAAATCTTTCCATATAACTAGCTATCACAGAAGGTCTCCGTATTCCTTTAACACAAATGCATTTATTTTTGTTTTATAATTATAACAATTATTTCATCAATGTTCAATCAGGTAAAACCACCATGCACATTCTGTTCAGTTTTGTTCACCCTACTATAGAAAAGATGCAATTAAGCTGGAAATAATGATCATAAACCCAAGAATATTTATGAGCATGTTGCCATGACTCAAGGTCCCGAGCTATAGGGAGAGATTGGGCAGCCTTGGACTTTATTTCTTGGCGTGCAGGAGACTGTGGGGTGATCTTAAAGAGGTGTATAAAATCACAAAGGTGGATATACAGAGTATTTTTTCCAGGTTAGGCAAATTAAGAACTTTAAAATGAGAGGCAAAAGGTTTTAATAGGAATCTGAGGGGCAACCTTTTCACATAGAGTGTACATGGAATGAACTGCCAGAGCAAATGTTGAGGTTGGTGCAATAATAACATTTAGAAGACATTTGGACAGGTACATAGATAGGAAAGGTTTAGAAGGATATGGCCCAGGCATCTGTAAATGGTTCCAGCTTGGATGAGACATTTTATACAGCGTGCTGTTTGTATGAAGGGCCTATTTCCGTGCTGTATGACTCTCTGACAAAGTCAAAGTGGATGCAATTAAATTAAAACATTTAATAAAATGAGTGGAGACAGAAGGGTGTATATTGTGCAAGTTCACCCTACTGTAAATGTCGGTGTGATTACTGTCCAACTCGGTGTCATCCCCAATGCCACAGTGCATGTATTGTATAACAGCAATCCCCATTAGCTCAGGCTTATTACACTGGGTATTTGACATTCGGAGCTGGACCAGCAGAAGTCTTTGCCAATTCCATCTTGGAGACAAGTTCTGTACTCTCCCATCATTTGTCAAACATGGTTTACATAACTGATTCCATTCCTTTCTCTAACCACTCTGTAGGACTGAAGTGAATGAGATGTACTGTAATGCTTCCCTCGTCCCACACCCACCTCATTCTTGCACAGTTTAATATCTGCTTTTAACTTTTTCCAAAACCACCCTTTCAAAGGGTTTGCCATTATTACTTCATTTTCTTGCAAAGAATTGCAAGGGTGACTTTTTCATCCAACAGCCACAGAGACTAACATCTGCATCAAAATCAGGAACTTGTATATTGCTTAAAACCTTGCATTCTACCATGGTATGTTAGATTATAGCATATTGCGCGTCCAAAAGACCAGGAGAATGATAGATGTACATTCTAATGTCCCACCGTTCTACTTTAGAGACATTGTGCTAACTGCACATGAAAGGATACAAAATATATGTTGTGAAGAATGCAACTAACACTTGTACATAGTAAGCGTCCTTGTATTTGGAAAGAACTTTCCCCAATGCCTTGGCATCATCCATGTCCTTAGGAATTACAATGGTTTTTCGCTCCTCTCTATGAAGATCCAAAAAGCAGAACGATTAATCAATTATTTGAGTTCTAATTTACAGATACATCGTGGAAACAGGCCCTTCAGGACACCATGTCTATGCCGAACCTCGATCACCCGTACACTAGTTCTATGTTATCCCACTTTCGCATTCCACGCACTCGGGATAATTTACAGAATCTAATTTACCTACAAATCTGCACATCTTTGGAATGTGGGAGGAAACCGGAGCATTTGTAGAAAACCCATGTAGTCACAGACAGAATGTACAAACTCTACACAGACAGCACCCGTAGTCAGGAGCGGTCCTGGGTCTCCAAGGCAGCAGCTCTACTGCTGCACCACTGTACTGCCCCAAAGGTAAGAAACTTCCAAACTGCCAGCATTCTGACCTTATTAACCAATATAATTTAAGGTTACATTTAATTGATGGTTGATTATTTATTATGATAAATGACCACCTGGATCCTAAAGGAATTTAAGAGTGGAAGGTTAGGGAGGGGAAAACTCACTGCTGCCCTCAATACAATAAAAACCTAGCATTCTATAAGTGAGTTAATCAAACAAAAAACCTGCACCTTAGCAGAGGACGGAAGTGCTGAATAGCTTTTTCACAGAAACAATGAGCTGGAGAGTCACTGAGCTGCACCATTGCATGAATCTTTCACATAATCACTTTTAACAAAAACATTCAAAGGAGATTAACAAAGGGAGAAAGAAAAGGCAAAATAAAAAAATCATTATCGGACCACAATGAATAGAATAAGGAGACCAAAAATGTGTTTAAAAAAAAAAGACAAGTTCTGGGAAAGCTTTTAAAACACGAGATAAAAAAGGAGAAACAAGGAACTGCAGATGTTGATTTACAAAAAAAGACAAAGTGCTGAACTAACATATTAGTCAAGCAGCAGCTCTGGAAAACATGGATAGTTGATGTTTTGGGTCAAGAGGGGAGGGGGGGTGGGGTCAAGAGTTCAGGAAGGGGGGGGGCATTTTTATTTTAACAGAATTAAGAGGTTGTCATTAAAAGTTTAGGAAGAAAGAATACAGTGGCTTGCAAAAGTTTTCATACCCCTTGAACTTTTCCACATTTTGTCACGTTACAACCACAAACGTAAATGTATTTTATTGGGATTTTATGTGATAGACCAACACAGAGTGGCACATAATTGTGAAGTGGAAGGAAAATGATACACGGTTTTCAAATTTTTTTTACAAATAAAAAACTGAAAAGTGTGGTGTGCAAAAGTATTCAGCCCCTTTTACTCTGATACCCCTAAATAAAATCCAGTGCAACCAATTGCCTTCAGAAGTCACCTAATTAGTAAATAGAGTCCACTTGTGTGTAATCTAATCTCAGTATAAATACAGCTGTTCTGTGAAGGCCTCAGAGGTGACTCCAATCTGTTGCCTAGAATGGAGTCATAAGCCAATTGATAACTCAATGTAAATCCTGAATACGGGAGGCGTTGGAGTGTTCGGGAGAGACAGCAAGAGCTGAGTTGGAGGGTGGATGTTTTTCTTCCTATTTCTTTCATTAGTAGTAGGATTAGTATTAGTAGAATTAGATTAGTGTTAAGTAAGGAGGGGTTCTAGAGGCCCATGGCTTCAGGGAATGGTGGGGCTAAGGGTGGTGGGTGGCAGATTGTAGGGAAGGAAAAGGGGGGATCTAAGAGAGAGGCATCAAGCGAAAGACCGAAATGTCAGAGATGACGGAAATAAAGTTAGGAGAATTAGAAGTATTGAAGAATTTGTCGTGCTGTTTAAAGTTAAAGGAGCAAATCAAGGAGATGCAGGATTTAGAGCAGTGAATCCATTAAAAATTACCACTGCTTTGGAGAGTCAGATAGGCAAGGATTTTTCAGGCCAAGATTCTGTATAATGGGATGTTAAGAGTTTGTTGCAAAGACAGAAAGCAGTTTAATGATGCTAGGGGTGTGGGGAAATTGGTGTCAAGGTGGAGAGTTTGGTCCCTAGAGGATGACAGCAGGGAATAAAGGGAGTGGTGTATGGGATGTATGCTGGCTTGTCTGAGAAGGAGATTTTAGAAAACGTTTTTATTTAAGGGGGCCCAGGTAAACTGATGTTGTTGAGATTTTAAGAGTAGGAATGGAGTCGGGGACCCGCGGTCCTGCTTATGTTCAAAGATGGATTACTGCCTCAGAGAGTGTTTCTTGGGAGTTATGGCGTATCAAGTGAGGGAGTACATTAAACCTCCGTTGCGCTGCTATAACTGTCAGAGGTTTGGACATGTTGCTGGGTCTTGTCGGGGTAGAAGAAAGTGCGCAAAGTGCGGTGGAGATCATGCCAATACAAAATTGCAAGGCAGAGGATCCTAAGTGCCCAAACTGTGATGGGGATCATGCAGCATGGTTTCATGGTTGTGAGCGTGTTGTTCAGGCGAAGCGAGTGCAGGAAGTGAAGGATCAGAACAATGTGTCATATGCAGAGGCAGTTCAAAGAGTGGCTGGAGAATGCGGAGATGTGAGCGCTGGGACTAGAGTGGTGCTAGGAAGCCAGATCACTGTGCCAAACTTGCCATCGGCTTTTCCATCTGACATGTTGATTTTTAATAAGGAGTCATTTCTGTCTTTTGTTTCTGATGTGTTGGTAGGAGCTAAGAAAGCAGCTAACCGGTCAGATATCTCAGGTTAGTGGTGGGGGCAGCTGAAAGGTTCCTTAGTGTAAAGCAGTTGCCAGAAAAGTTGCATCAATACATGACGGAGAGTCAGTGTATGGAGAGGTCACAGTTGTCGAGAGCTAGCAGTATGGAGTATGTCAGTAATGTGGATGATGATGATCCTCATTAACATCATAATGTTTTATATACTTCAATGGAATGCCCGGAGCCTGATTGGAAATGGTCAAGAATTAAAGAGATTTGTTGATGAATTTAAAAGAAGCACCACAATTAATATGTATCCAAGAGGACATGGTTAAAGTCCTGTCTAGATTTTGTAATCCCAGGTTATGATTGTGTGCGATTAGATAGGTCTGATAGATCAGGTGGGGGTTGTGCAACTTTTGTTATGACTGGGTTGCAGTATAGGAAAGTTGACATTAATTCTAATCTTGAGGTTTTGGCTGTGGAGGTTTGGAGCAGTCAGAATTCTATTACTGTGATAAATTATTATAACCCCTGTCAACCCTTGATATTGTCAGATTTGATGAGATAATGGAGAAGGTAAGGGTCCCGTTATATGGATTGGGGATTTTAATGCACATATCCTTTATGGGGTAGTGATCATAGGGATAAAAATGGTGTTATTGTTGAAGAATTTCTAGATAAAGTATAGTTGGTATTGTTAAATGATGGAAGGCCGTTCTAGGTATAATATTGTGAGAAACACCTGCAGTCACATAGATTTATCAATTGCTTCATCTAACTTAGCAAGAATGGGTTGAATGGGATGTAATGGATAGATATACATGGGGTAGTGATCATTATCCAATTTTATGTAGGTTTGGTAGGGATTTGAGGAGAGAAGTGGAAAAGAAAATTCCTAGATATAACTTTTCTCAGGCCAAATGGGATAAATTCCAAGAGAAGGCTCAAAGTTTAGTTGGAGAGGTTAATAGTGAGGGTTCTGTAGATAGTTGGAATACTTTATTGTCTCATGATTCATGAGGAGCTTGTTGTACTATTCCTGTGAAGCAGGAACCTAGATCCCGTATGTTGTTCCTTGGTGGAATAAAGAATGTGATGAAGCTGTAAGGAACAGGAATATAGCTATCGAAAATTAAGAAAGTATCCAATTGTGGTTCATGCAATGGAGTACAAGCGGCTAAGGGCAGTTAGCAAGACGAGTTGTAAAGGATGCAAAGAGGAATAGTTGGAGGAAGTTTTGTGGTACGTTAGGCCCTGAAACTTCAGTAAGGCATTTGTGGTCAGCTGTGCGTAGAATGTCAGGAGTATATAAAAGGAGTTTGTTACCAGTGTTGCAGAAGGGTGAGATGGTAGCAGTTTCCAATAGGGAAAAAGCAGACATGTGTGTTGACAGTTTTCAAGCAGTGCATAGATCAGAGAGCATGGGAGTGGAGAGGTGTAGAAAGAGAATCGAGCTGATGGCAGTTAATCAGTGGAAGCTGGAGAGGAGTTTAGAAAATGATAATACCTTTAATCTGTTTTTTTACCATAAAAGAGTTGAAGGATGCAATTATGTCCGGGGGCAAATACCTCCCCGGGGAGAGATAGGTTGTCGTATGAGTTATTTAAACATCTGGATGATATTGTACTTTGATGAAATTTAGCTTTGTTTTAATACTGTGTGGGCAGAGGGTAATTTGCCAAAGGAATGGAAACATGCAGTCGTGGTCCCTATTTTAAAGCCGGGCAAAGAGGCATCTGACCTAGCTCTTATCGACCTATAGCGCTCACAGCAGTGCTCTGTAAAATTATGGAGAGGATGGTAACCAACAGACTAGTTTATTTTTTAGAAACTAGAGGATTATTTGTTGATGTACAGAAATGGTTTTAGGAATGGAAGGTCTACAATGGAGTCTGTATCAGTTTTGGATCAGGATATTAAAAGGGCATTTAGAAGCAAGGAAATAGTAGTGAGTGTATTCCTTGATATTGAGAAGGCATATGATTCTTTTGTGGAAGGAGGGATTAATGATTAAAATTTTTGACTTGGGAGTCAGGGGACGAATGTTCAACTGGATTAAGGATTTTCTATTGAATATAGAAACAATACAAGTAATGGTGGTAGTGTCACATCAGAGACTGTAGAGATAGAGAATGGAACCCCGCAGGGAAGTGTTATCAGTCCAGTTTTATTTAATATCATGATAAATGACATATTTTGTAAATTAGAGAGAGGATTTGGTCTGTCTTTGTTTGCAGATGACGGGGCCATCTGGAAAAAAGAGGTCGTAATGTAGAGTTTGTTTTTAAAACAGATTCAAAGAGTGTTAGTGTCTGTAGAGGAAGGGGGGAACCATGGGGCTTTAAAATCTCTGCCTCTAAGACTAAATATATGGTATTTGGTTTTTAAAAGAAAGTTACCTAAGATAGGGTTGTATATGTATGGGTCTCTATTGGAGAAGGTAAAGGTTTTTAAGTTTTTGGGTGTTTGGTTTGAAGAGCGTATGGACTTGGGCTGTGCATGTGGGGTAAAATTGTGTTGAAATGTGAAAAAGTTCTGAATGTTATGAGAAGTCTGGTTGGGTGTGAGTGGGGGGCTGACAGGGAGACAATGCTGCTAATTTATCAGGCCATGATCAGATCTTCTCTTGACTACGGGTGTTTTGTGTATGGGTCTGCGTCTAAACTGTTCTGGCTAGGCTAGATGTGTTGCAGGCAAAGGCTTTGAGGCTTTGCTGTGGAGCCTTCAGAACTTCCCCAGTCCCTGCCCTGATTGTTGAAATGGGAGAAATGCCCTTATGGTTAAGGCGCATTAAGCTAGGGTTACATTACTGGGCTAAACTTTGTGGGTGTAATGATACCTTCCCAGCAAGGTGTTTGTTGCAAGAGGTTGATGATGGTAACAAATATAACACATTTTTTGTCATTATAAATCAGTGGGCTAGGAAGCTGGGTTTGGAACAAGGGGGTATTATAGAGCATACAATATGGTTACCTGTGCCTTATTGGGTTCTTCCTGAACTGTTTATTGAGCTTGCTTTTCTTCAGGAAAAAGATAAGCGCGAGGTGACTCCAAGAATAGTGGAATATCTTAATTCAATCAGTGAGAGCACTTTGATTGTTTTTACAGATGGATCTAAAGATCCAGTTAGTGGGAGAGCTGGGTTTGGCGTGTATGTGGAGCAGCTTGGGTTGAAGATTGGCCGACGCATTTCTGATGGAAGCTCTGTTCTCACGACTGAATTAATGGCAATCAATGGGCTCTATGGTGGATTGAGGAAGCCAGTTTTAGAGAAGTCATTATTTGTTCTGATTCTGCAGCTGCTCTTGAAACTTTAAGAGTAGGGAAATCTAACGCCGTCCTGACATTCTAAATGAAATCTTGAGTGTGTTTTCTAGAATTGGGTTTGTGTGTAACATCACGTTTTGCTGGTTCCCGGGCATGCTGGGGTGAGGGGGAATGAGCAGGTGGACCTCATAGCAAAGGAGAGTTTAAGAAGAGAAATAGATATCCATGTATTATTGGGGAGAGTGGAACTGAGAGAGTAAATAATTAAAGAGGGCTTAACAAAAGAATGGCAAGAGGATGGGGAAAAGGAAGTCGGGGTAGACACTACTTTTCGGTACAAGCTGAAGTTAGAAAAATATGTTTCTGTACATCTCTGTCCCGTAGGGACTCAGTTAGACTGTGTAGATTGAGGTTGGGACATTGTGGGTTAAATTACTGTTTGTGCATTGTAGGGAAAACATGTTTCTGGCTTGTGTGAATGTGGGAGTAAAGGAGACAGTTAAGCATGTTTTCCTAGAATGTAAAAAGTATAGGGTAGCAAGAAAGGCATTGTTTGCTAGACTGACAGGACTTGGAGTTGAGGCTTTTTCTGTTTTATCTTTGTTTGGGCACAGTGAGAAACATCAGCTGATATCCAGGGCTGTTCTTCAATTCCTGCATGTTACAGGACTGTATGTAAGAATTAGTTCAAATTTTGACCTGTGGAGGGCAGTAATACGCTTAGCAGCGTCTACACTGCCGGAATCCTATAAGAAGAAGAAGAAGGCCTCAGAGGTTTGTTAGAGAACATTAGTGAACAAACAGCATCATGAAGCCCAAGGAACACACCAGACAGGTCAGGGATAAAGTTATGGAGAAGTTTAAAGCAGGGCTAGGTTATAAAAAAATATCCCAAGCTTTGAACATCTCACGGAGCACTGTTCAATCCATCATCCGAAAATGGAAAGAGTATGGCACAACAGCAAACCTACCAAGACATGGCCGTCCACCTAAACTGACAGGCTGGGCAAGGAGAGCTTAGATCAGAGAAGCAGCCAAGAGGCCCATGGTAACTCTGGAGGAGCTGCAGAGATCCACAGCTCAGGTGGGAGAATCTGTCCACAGGTCAACCATTAGTCGTGCACCCCTTAAATCGGGCCTTTATGGAAGAGTGGCAAGAAGAAAGCCATTGTTGAAACAACGGCATAAGAACGCCATGTGGGGGACACAGCAAACATGTGGAGGAAGGTGCTCTGGTCTGATGAGACCAAAATTGAAGTTTTTGGTCTAAATGCAAAACGCTATGTGTGGCGGAAAACTAACACTGCACATCACCCTGAACACACCATCCCCACTGTGAAACATGGTGGTGGCAGCATCATGCTATGGGGATGCTTTTCTTCAGCAGGTTCAGGGAAGCTGGTCAGAGTTGATGGGAAGATGGATGGAGCCAAATACAGGGCAATCTTGGAAGAAAACCTGTTAGAGTCTGCAAAAGACTTGAGACTGGGGTGGAGGTTCACCTTCCAGCAGGACAACGACCCTAAACATACAGCCAGAGCTACAATGGAATGGTTTAGATCAAAGCATATTCATGTGTTAGAATGGCCCAGTCAAGATCCGGACCTAAATCCAATTGAGAATCTCTGGCAAGACTTGAAAATTGCTATTCACAGACGCTCTCCATCCAATCTGACTGAGCTTGAGCTATTTTGCAAAGAAGAATGGGCAAACATTTCAGTCCCTAGATGTGCAAAGCTGGTAGAGACATACCCCAAAAGACTTGCAGCTGTAATTGCAGCGAAAGGTGGTTCTACAAAGTATTGACTCAGGGGGGCAGAATACCTTTGCACGCCACACTTTTCAGTTTTTTATTTGTAATACAATTTGGAAACCATGTATCATTTTCCTTCCACTTCACAATTATGCACCACTTTGTGTTGGTCTATCACATAAAATCCCCAAAAAATACATTTACGTTTGTGGTTGTAACGTGACAAAATGTGGAAAAGTTCAAGGGGTATTAAAACTTTTGCAAGCCACTGTAGGTATAGAGTGAATGAAAAAACAGATTTTGTGGTCTGCTAGTCAAGGGCAGGTATGGAAATCTGGAGAATTTGCAAGGATTATTGTGGAGAATGGGTACAGGCATGTTTTTAGCTGGATTTGAAAATGATAATAGGGAATAAAAATCAATATTTCAGAAGCCCAAGGATGATTAATTAAGTGAATTCAACTTTTTTCGATTTTCAAAACTTAATTTTCAGTATATGTGCAATGAAGTGCTAAACCCATACTGGGAATATCAAAACATGAAAATCAAATGTTCATGACTAGAACATTTGTTCTGAGACATTTGATAAGGTTCTGCATTGTAGGCTGCTCTGGAAGGTGAGATTGCGTGGGATCCAGGGGGAGCAAGCCAACTGGATAGAGAAATGGCTTCACTGAAGGAAGTAAAGGGTGATGGAGGAAGAAAAAAAAAAGACACAAAGTGCTAGAGTAACTCAGTGGGTCGGGCAGCTTCTCTGGAGAACATGGATAAGTGATGTTTCTGGTAGAGACCCTTCGTCAGACTAGGAGGGATGTGCTTTCAGAAGTGGTGAGACTGGAGTGCGTAAGGGGAGCGGTGAAGTCAAGGTGGTTAATGTCACGCTGGCAGTTGGAAATAAAAAGGACCAGGGGGTGTCCATGAGGCTGTGTGATGGTGGAAGGTTGTTTTTCAGACCAGAGACCTGTGATGTGGTGTGCCTCGGTGCTTGGCCCATTGCTGTTTGTGGTTTATACCGATAATTTGGTCGAGAATATACAAGGCATGATTAGTTAGTTTGCAGATGATACTTCACCGGGTGGTATTGTAGACAGCAAAGATGTTTATCAAATTTTGTTTGGGAACACCGAATGCAGTAGATAGACAATAGACAATAGGTGCAGGAGTAGGCCATTCGGCCCTTCGAGCCAGCACCGCCATTCAATGTGATCATGGCTGATCATCCACAATTCCTGCCTTCTCCCCATATCCCCTGTCTCCGCTATGTGATGAGGTTCCAGGTTCTTGATCAGTTCAGCAAGTAGGATGAGTTATGGTTAATGGAGTTTAATGCTGATAATGTGCGAGGTGTTGCATTTTGGGAAGTCGAATCAGGCCAGGACGTCACAGTGGCAGGGGCCTGGGGAGTGTTGTAGAGCGGAGGATCTCAGAGTGCAATTACATAGTTGCTTGAAAGTGGTTTCACAGGCAGATAGGATGGTCAAAAAGGTACATTGCCCTTCATCTGTCTGGGCATTGAATACAGAAGTTGAGATGTTATGTTACAGTTGTACAAGACACTGATGAGGCTGTATTGTGTCAGTTGTGATCACGCTACTATAGGAAGGATGTTGTTAAGCTAGAAAGAGCGAAGAGAAGGTTTACAGGATATTGCCAGGACTTGAGAGCCTGAGCTAAAAGGAGAGGTTGGGCAAGCTCGGACTTTATTCATTGGAGTGTAGAAGGCTGAGGGGTGATCTTTTAGAGGTATATACGATCATGAGGGGAATAGAGGGGGTGAACGCACAGTCTTTTACACAGAGTAGGAGAATCTTGAATCAGAGAACATAGGTTTAAAGTGAGAAGGGATAAATATAATAGAAATCTGAGGGGCAACATTTCCACACAGAGACTGATGGGTATATGAATTTAGTTCCAGAAGAAATAGTGGAGGCAGTTACCATAACAACATTTAAAAGGCATTTGAACCAGTACATGGATAGGAAACCTTTTAAAGAGATATGGGTCAAACACTGGCAGGTGCGACTAGCGTAATTAGGGCATCATGGTCAGCATGGGCAAGTTGGGCTGTAGGGCCTGTTTCCGTGCTGCTAGACTTTAAAACTGTTAAAAAAGAGCAGTGAAATCCACATGTATACATTCCGACATTATTTCACATAACTTTAAATGTTCTAATTATACTCTAGTCAGCTATTTTCAAATGCGACTAGGTGACAATTAAGTTAATTAATGGCAGTCGCATCATAACCTTGTGTGCTTGCCCTGATTCAACATTCAAGGATGTAATCAGAAATGGGATCCTAATTCAGATAACAGCACCACTGCCATCACAGCCCACGGAGATCACTAACCTAACACTATCAGGAGTCAATGAGAGATATCTCCAGCCTAAAATGAAGTAATGAATCATGAAAGAAACTTGAACATGTTACTTGAACCTTTAATCATATCTTTTGAGGGCAGAGGTACAAGATGTGAAGAGTTTGCAGAGCCAGGTGATGATCCTTTACGCACTGTTTTTACACTTGAAGAAATGGTCAATTTGCATTTTACAGTTATTGTTTAAATTGTAGTACAAAGATTCCAGCGGCAGAAGATAAACTTGATGCCATACAAACAAGGCAAGCTATCCCATTAACATTACATGGCAATTTAATCTTTGAGATGTATCATGTTGTGCAGCACACCAAAGCATTCAGTGCCAAGGCATTATCATACGATTGGGTATTAACTACACCTGAAGCTCATTCAAGCAAGACGCATGCTCATCTATGGATCACATGCTCATCTACGGACTGCTGGGATTACTGGATAGATGTGAGGAGGAGGGATAGGGACAACATTAAGCAAAATAATCTGTCTCGATATTCCAGTTCAGTATGTCATAGCGACTGAAGTTCTACCCTAGAGAGGACACAATAAACAGAAATTGTATCCTTATTCTGGTGAATGGTAAAGGTAACACGGAATAACCTGAAGACAAAGTTATTACTCTAGTGAGCCTCAATAGAATGATAAAATAAACACAGATCCATCAATAATTTGATAGTGCAGAATTGTCATTGTTCTTTCTAATGAATCATCAGAATAACACAAGCAATGCCGAGAAATATTTTGTGTTTTAACATGATCAATTCGGATACTGTTAACATGACCATTTTTCTTCCTTGCAAATTTATAGATACTTACTCGTCAAGCTCTGGGAAATTCCTGTACACCAAGTACATAATAAAAGCGGCTGAGAGGAATGTTGAAAAAAGAATGAAGAGAGACATTCGGGTTGAAACCCCTTCTGGTGTTTGCTCTTAAATAAAAACAAAAAACACTATGATTAGGAAAAAAAACATTGAACCATTAAAAAAAATGGCATAAGATGGATACATGTCTAGTTTTGGGTCAAAGACTTTGATACACATCCATTGATGCATCCCTTGGACAGCCTTCTATCAATTTACCATGAACATCTTGTCAGATCAGGAAGGTCCATAGGGATCCTGAAGACAAACAGTGAGTCTTTGAGCAGCCACAAGGCCTCTCAAAGACTGCAACAGTGACATGTGCAAACAAAACCAAATATCTCTCTGGAAACCTTTGAGAGATGGCCAAGCCTCTGCCCTGTGGCAAACCTGTTCAAATGTTTTTTGTTGAAAGTATATTTATAAAATTATGAATGCAAATCTCTTGTAAATATTTGTGTTGGTTAATTGGCTTCAGTAAAACAAAGTGTAAATTGTTCCTAGTGTGTCGGATAGTACTAGTATACGGCTGATCGCTGGTCCGCATGGACTCGGTGGGCCAAAGGACCTGAATCTGTGCTGTATCTCTAAACTAAACTCCTTTGAAGAGTGTAATCTACAACAATACACTACTCCCTGTGCTCTACACTAGATACGTGCTCAAATCTTGAACCTACAATCTTCTCTGCCAGGCATAACAACATTGTTGATGATACGTAAACTTTTCATCTCATTTCCCTTGACCAAATTTCTTTAAAAACATTACTTTATGAATTAATAAATGAATGAATGAATGAATGGACTGAATACGTTTATTGGCCAAGTATGTACACACACAAGGAATTTCCCTTGGTGCTCCGCTCGCGAGTAACAACACGACATACAGTAACAATTAAGAATGACACAAAAAACATTAATAATAAAACATACTAGTTTAAACATGTGAATGAAATAAAATACCAGAGCCGAATGAGGCTACAGACTTTTGGTTATTGAGTAGAGCTACTACTCGTGGAAAAAAGCTGTTTTTCTGTCTGGCAGTGGCAGCTTTGACAGTCCAGTCGCCTTCCAGAGGGAAGTGATTCAAAGAGTTTGAGGCCAGGGTGAGAATGGTCAGAAATGATCTTACCCGCTCGCTTCCTGGCCCTTGCAGTGTACAGTTCATCAATGGATGGAAGGTTGCAGCCAACAACTCTCTCAGCCAGCATTCTAGATCGGACGATTCGCTGCACCCAGCCTCCGTATGTCATGCTGGTGGCCGAGCCAAACCAGACCATGATGGAGGTGAGGACAGACTCTACGATGGCAGTATAGAAATGGACCATCATTGCCTGCGGCAGATTGTGTTCCCAGCAGCTACCGCAGGAAGAGTACATCCTCGAGGGCCTTTTTTGACTGTGGAGTCAACAGTGGCCCCCCATTTCATTTACTTGGGCTGGACGATGGTTCCAAGTAGAGACTTAAATGACTCCACAGAATGAGCGACTGTGGGTGTTGTTGATGGAGGGGGGGTGAGGTGGGGGATGGGAGGTGAGCCATTCTTCCTAAGTCCAACTATCAATTCAGATTAAGGCATTGAGCTCCACGTTGTTACGAAGCACCAGGACGGCAGCTGGGTGGGTTCATGGGTTTCTTCCTGTCTGTCATCCCCAGGTTTCTCCCATCCTGAATCAGTCCAATCAGTGTTATGTCATCCGCAAACTTGAAAAGCTTGACATCTGAGGAAGTGCAGTCGTGTGTAGTGACAGTAAAGAGAGAGAGAGTACACAGCCTTGCGGGTGTGCATGACACTTATTGTGAAGGGTTTCCTGGGGTCTGAGATTGCTTTCTTCCCCCAGCTCGTCCACATGCTGCTTCCTGTCTGCTCCAGGAAGTTGGTGTCCACTGAAGAGGGTTCAGTCACAGTCTTTATTATTATTGATAGATATGTTCACATAGTCTCTTTCACATTGAAATTAAGGCAATTATTTACATAAAATAGTTGGGTAAATTCTCCTAGTTTGAGCGATGAGAGAAGACCATTTTTAATCTTTAGTGTAGATTAAATTCTATTAATTGAATAACTAAATACTACCAAATACACAATTTTTGTTTGCAAGCTGGGTGTCACACTATGGCATGTTATTCCATGTCCGTTTAAAGGGACCCTTGTGACCAAGTATGTTGACAGAAACACTGTAACCTGCCATATGCTAACAGCGCAATAACATTGAAAGAAAACACCTCAATAGTGCAAAGAAAATCTAATGATGAGAATATAATTAATAACAGTTATGTATTTCTCTCCATTGAAACCGTAGCAACAAAAAATAATCTTATAGGTTACAGGGGTGGGAGAGATATTACTGAGGCAGGGAGATCATGGGAAAATGGTTTTTGACAACAGATAAGGATGATTATAGAAGGCAAACAATGCGCCAACTATAAGACCACAATAGGGCTAGTTCAGCAAGCAGAATATTCGAGGTAGGATGTAGCTGCTTATCATGAGATAGGATCAATTTGAAACTTACGAAAAAGGCAGAATTTCCTGGGGTACATTTCAACAGGCAAAGTAGTTTCTCATTGAGAGGTAACAAAACAATGATATAGAGCGGCACAGTATTTATCTGAGGCGGGTGGATCAATTATAATATATCACATAGCAGAAATATGAGATGCTATCTCTTAAACCAGTTTATCTGCAGTGTTAAGTGAAGTGTTCATTACATGTGATTTGCTGATAAACTTGAGCTTAAGTGCAGCAACAGGAACAGGGCCCAAAACCCACAATGCCAAAAAACTCATCTCACCTGCCAGCACATTCAAGATCCATATCTTCCAATCCCTGCATACCGATGACCAAGCTATAAAGATTGTGAAACCCACAATCTTAATCTAACTAACCTCCACCACACACCCTCTGTAAAAAGTGAAACTTTGCCCGTTCACATTGAATCTTCGCCGTCTTGTCTTTTTTGTCCATCCTAGAAAGAAAAAGGTTCTGACTTCTATCATTCTATGTCTCTCGTTATGTATAATACTTTATTATCAGGCTTCCCCTCACTTTTGGTATTCGAGAGAAAACAAATCGATTTGATCCAGCCTCTGCTTTATAGCTATAACCCCAAACATCCAGGCACATTGGTAATTCTGTTTTGAGCCACTCTCCTACCCCCTCCATTCTCCAAATCCTTCCCTGTACTTCAATACTCCAAATGCGGTCCAACCAAGTCCACTAACCAAGCGACATCGTGACATCCTGACTCTTATACCAATGCGCCAACCAATGAAGGCGAACGTACCATATGCCTCTTAACTACTTTATCGGGGTCAAGATAGAGCGTTCACGTCGAGGGCGCGACATAGTTTCCATCCCACCAATCTTCACCAATCCACCCTCCAATTGCTTTCCACGCACACCCTGCTCGAGACGCACATCAAGGAGTGACAAGATAGTACACCATTGTGAATGAGAGAATGCCGAGAAGTTCTTTTATCAAGCTCTGGCTGAACAACTTCTAATCCACTGTGTGAGGACTTGAAAAGAAGAAGAACAACTACATATCTACTTAGGGCAATCACTGTGGTGCTGTTTCAGGGCGGTTTATGGACCTGGAACCCCAAGATCCCTCTGCACAATCAATACTATGGTGCTTTGCCATCAACCATAAACCTCCCCCCCCCCCTTACATTATACTCCCTCCCAATTTGGGACATGCAAATTTGGGGGGGGGGGGGGGGGGGGGGGGGAAAGAGGCATGATAATATAGATAGAAATCACCCTGCAGTTTAAGAGTTATGGGCCTGTCCCACTTAGGCATTTTATAGGCGACTTAGCTTTCCGCCAATCTTCATGGTCGCCCCAGGGTCTGCATCACTGTATGGTCCAGGATATAGTTCCCCTCCTCTAATAATCGCGCCCAAAGAGTCCGTAAGCGTCTTTCCTTGGTTGACTGCTGATTTGCAACATGATGAAAAACCCTCTGAGACAGTTGAACGACAGTGGGCGGTTTGACGCTAATGAGCGTAGCTTCATCACCTGCCGAGGTGCTGTCGTAGTTGTCGCCAGTTCACATAGGTTTCGAGTTTAACATAGGTGTCACCAGGTCTTAGGTGTATCTGTCGGTGCTGACATCGTATATATTTTTTTGTTTGCCGTAATGAATCTTCTATTTCAAATATGTGCCAATGGGCAGACTAGTCGCCGGTATTTTCAGCACCCTACGCTTAGCAACATGAGTACAGCGGGCAGTCGCCTAAAAATAGCCTAAGTGAGACAGGCCCTTTCAGTCAAAATCTGAAATATCAGTATTACTGTTGAATAAATGAAACTACACTGCCATGAGAGAGGTGCTGGTTAAAGTTGATTGGAAGGGGACTCTAGCAGCAGGAATGACAGTAAGGCAGGAATGTCAGGAGTTTCTGGGAAGTAATATGGATCTTTTCACCACCAAGAAAAAGAAACAATAAAGGGAGCATTAGGCAATTGTGTCTGACAAAGGAAGTCCAAGACACCATCAAAGCAAAAGGGAAGTCTAAGATTACCAGGAAGATAGCAGATTGGGAAGCCTTTAAAAATCAATGGAGGGCAACTAAAATCAATAAGGATAGGATGAAATATGAACCAGCTAATAATATAAAACTCCAAAGACATACAAATTTGTAGGTAAATTGGCTTGGTAAATGGAAAAATTGCCCCTAGTGTGTGTAGGATAGTGTTAATATCGATCCTGGTAGCGAAAGACCCGCTCGCCGAAGCGCCCGTTTCCGCCTCCCGCGCTGTACCTCTAAACTAAAAACTAAAGAGGACACAATACTTTTTTCAGATAGGGCACAGAGAGTAGGAGGTAGAATTGGACATTGGACCGTGGTAAAATGACATAGGAGAAGTAGTAAAGGGGACACTGAAATGGTGGATGAACCAAATACTTTTTTTGTATCAGTCTTCAAAGAAGATGACCCAAGCAACATGCCATAAATGCAAGACAGTCAGGGGACAGAAGTGAGTTCAGTCGCTATTACAGAGGAGAAGGTGCTAGGGAAGTTGAAAGGTGTGTTGGTGGATAAGGACGTACCTTTAGAAAGGAGATGAAGAGGAATTTCTTCAGTCAGTGGGTTGTAAATCTGTGGAATTTATTTCCCCAGATGGCTGGATCTGGATATTTTGTCATTGGGTATTTTTAAAGCAGAGATGGCTAGATTCTTGATCAGAAAAGGTGTCAAACGTTATGGGAAGGTAGGAGAATGCGGCTGAGAGGGAAAGATAGAATTAAGCCTTGGATTGAAATGATGGATTGGACTTGATGGGCAGAATGACCTAAACCTGCTCCTAGAATTTATGAAGTCACATGGACCAGATGGACTACACCCCAGGGTTCTGAAAGAGAAAAAGCTGTGACGTTGTGGAGGCTTATTAGTTAGTGATAATATTCATTATATAATTATATGCCTCTACTCTGGATTGCCTGCAGCCTACAGCATTTCACTGTGCATATGACAATTAAGAAACAACTACATTTTCCACGAATCCGCATAGAGCCAGAAATGGTTGTGCTAGATCTGAAGGCTTAAGAAAAAAAAAATAATCGCAAAATGTAAACTCCACTGTTAAGAAGAGAGTAAGATCAGAGTAAAGAAATTATAGGCCGGTACATTAAAATTCCAGTGGTTGGTATATTTTATAGTCCATTATTAAGGATAGTTTTCGGAGGCACTTTGGAAGACACATGATAAAAGAGACTGAAGTCAGCAAGTTTGATTAAGGGCGATCTTGCTGACAAATCTATTGTAATTCTCTTTGAGGAAGAAACAAGCAGGATAGCAACAGGAAAGATTGGTGACGCACGTGGTTTTAACGTGGACTTTCACAAGGCCTTTGAAAAGGCGCCGCACATGAGGATGCTAAAGATAAGACCCCATGGTATTAGAAGGCTTGACATTAGGGAAACAGCGAGAAACAGGCCCCCCAACGGGGGGGGGGGGGGGGGGGGGGGGGGGGGGGGGGGGGGGGGGGGGGGGGGGGGGGGGGGGGGGGGGGGGGGGGGGGGGGGGGGGGGGGGGGGGGTTCGGAGGCGAGACGGTGACGAACTTGGGGGGACGGCTGGCGGGGCGATGGAGGGGGGGGGGTTACACATCTTCACCAACGCCTGTCATCGTATCACTGAGTGTCGTCGCAAACGTAAAGCCACAACACCGGTTCCGCTCCACCTCCCCCTCCCCCCCTCTTCACCTTTAACGTCCTCGCTGCCGCTCCGGCCGCTCGCGTCGTCCACAGGCTCCGCTGTCCGTGGGCTGACATCGTTCAGGACCGAGCCCGATTGCCGTCCCACCTCATCGGCTCTCCTTCTCGCCATGTTTATCCCGAGTTAAGGCCGAACCTGGGAAGAAGCGGTGGAGGATGAGCAGGAACCGGCGGCTGCCCGGCGCTGTTGCCGCCTCTCTCTCTCTCTCTCTCTCACCCAATAGGATCTGCGCTCTCACCCCCCGCGAGTGCAGCAGGAGGCAAGAGGGACGCACGCGCAACCAAGTGGGGGCAGTGGCGCCGCCGTGGCCGGGCGGGCGGTTGCACTGGCAGCCAGCACACTCACTCCACCCCAAGCTCCTCGAGTATCGTATCTTTGCTCCACCCTCCTCTCAACCCGTTTTGAATTGCCATCCAACTACACCAAGGTCGTGGCATTTTCAAATTCAGTATCAAAATATCGTCAATGCTGTACGTTAAGAATTAGAAATGCTTCAATCAGGACAGCTCGACGATAAAAGTATAGATAAGTATAACTTAAATCAGGATCAAGGAAAATAAGACAAGCAATAAATTTTTAAAAAGCCATCCATAAATCTTTTAAAAATATTCACACAGAAAGTGAAGTAAGAAGAAGTGGGACCAGTCATTCATCACTTAAAGCCACTTACATTCATAAATAGGAGTAATGGACCATTTGGTCCTATTTGCATCCTTTGCCATTTATTAAGGCCTCATCACTTACTTTTCCTGTCCTATCTCCCCGCCCCCCCCCCACCTCACACACAATCTTTTGGTTCTTCGATGTCAGGGATTTATTTTTCTCCAATTAAATGAATATTGATAACAACACTATCCATAGTTCCTCAGGCTGGGAAACTATTGTAGGGGATAACCGTTCTGAGGAGCGCACCAACAGTCTATGGCAGTGGACCTAGCTCTGAGACGCAGAGGGGTAGGGTAAAGTCAG
Organism: Okamejei kenojei; assembly: GCA_035221665.1. Classification (NCBI taxonomy): domain Eukaryota; kingdom Metazoa; phylum Chordata; class Chondrichthyes; order Rajiformes; family Rajidae; genus Okamejei; species Okamejei kenojei. The sequence continues at coordinate 25,503,251 of CM069148.1, read as the reverse complement.
GCAGAGCCATAGTGATAGGGTACTTAATAGTTGGGGGACAAACAGGAGATTTTTATGGCAGCAAACGGGACTCCAAGATGGTGTGTTGCCTCCCTGGTGCCAGGGTGCCAGATGTCTCGGACCAGCTGCAGAACACTCTCAAGGAGGAGAATTAGCAGCCAAAAGTCATTGTGTACATCTTCACAAATGACATGGGAAGGAAAAGGGATGAGATCTTGCACATGAATATCAGGAGTTAGGCTAAAGGCTAAAATGCTGGGCCTGGAGGAAGCTCATATCTGGATTACCAGTGCCACATGCTAGTGAGGGTTGCAATCGGAGAATAGGACAGATAAGTGCGTGGCTGAAGAGTTGGCGCAGGGAACAGGGATTCCGATTTTTGGACCATTAAGATCTCTTCTGGGGCAGAGGTGACCCGTGCAAGAGGGATGGGTTGCACATGAACTGGAGGGAAACAAACCTTCTTGCAGAGAGATTTGCTGGTGCTACTCGGGAGGATTTAAACTAGAGTGCCAGGTTAGCAAATGGAATGGCTATTAAGAAAGTGAAGGTTATGATAAGTGTAGGAGCCATTTATGTTTAGGCTAGTTACTGTTGGCATATTATATTATTTTGTCTAGATATTTCTAGCAGTATTATTTTGGACAGTTGGGGGCGGTCATTTGATGATAGAGGGGAATAACATATGGGCTTAGGGGATAGGGAGTGATTCAGCCCAGGCAAGAGGTGAGGGTACACAGTTCCACCTGATTAGGGAGAGAACAGCATCAGTTACAGCTTGTATGAGAATAAGGAGAAGCTTGTACGTTCATCTCTTTGTTTGTACAACTACTTCAATGAAGAATAAATTAAACTGGAAATAATGACTGGAAGATGTGTTCTTTTTAATCTGCATAAGATCACTCCTACTTACCTGTGTAGTAATGGCGTTGGACATTGGAAAAGAAAAATAATTGCCATTACAATAAGTAAGGGAGAGATTCATGAAGGGCAGGCAGGGAGAGATTCATGAAGGGCTGAACAGTGGTAACTTCAATGCAAGGAGTATTGTAGGTAAAGTGGATGAACTTAGAGCCTGGATCAGCTTGGAATTACGATGCTGTGTCCATCACAGAATCTTGGTTGTGAGAGGAACATGATTTTCGAGGCTTAATTAGCTTAATGTGCCAGGGTTTCAATGTTTCAGATGAGATAGAGAGGTGGGTAAAAGACGTGGAGGAGTTGCTTTGCTAATCAGGGAGAATATCTCAGCAGTACTCAGAATATATTGGAGGGTATGTCTGCTGAGGCAATATGGGTTGAGTGCAAAAGTAAGAAAGGAACAATTACTCTATTGGGATTCAATAATAGGCCACCCAATAGCCACCGATCAGATATGTAGACGGAAAAAAAAGAAAGTTAGTTGTAGTGGGTGATTTTAACTTCCTTAATATTGATTTCTGACTTCTTCTGGGCAAGAGTATTAGAAGGGGCAGAATTTGTGAGGTGCTTCCAAGGTTTCCTACACATATATTGGATGCTCCAACTTGAAGTAGGGCCCATACCTGGACCTTGTATAGGGAACAACTGGCTAGGTGATGGTGTTTGGGGGATAGTGATCACAATTCCATAAGTTATAAGAATGGTATTGAATAGGGTAAGTCTGGATGATGGGGGAAGATTTCTTAATTGGGAAAGTAGCAGATGAACAGCATGTAACATGATAAGCCTTGTAGCTTGATATCAGTTGTTTGAAAACTGGGAATTCATTGTAATGGGGGTAATAAAAAGAGAGACATTTAGAAAAATAAATTTGATTAGTCAATATGCATAATGAAAGGGGAATATTGTTTGACAAATGCATGACTTGTTGAGGATGGAACTAATGGACAAGGGTGTTAGATTTTTAAATAAAAGTGACATTTGATAAGTGCCATAAAAGGCCTGCAAAGATGCCACATGATGAAGATAATATTTGAGCAAAAATGTAGTAATGTACAGGTCATCCTCAGGTGACAAATGTCGAACTTACCTACATCTGGTAGATACAAACATCGAATACAAGTCAACCACCGGCACAATGTAAATTCTCTGACGGCAGATTCCCCACAAATTAGAGGGTGAATGAAACACTAGATTGGAAGACAATTCAAGTTTCCTCCTGTTGTCAATCTTGTGAGGCCATATTGAAAGCAGTCCAAGCACAAACTGCAGGAGGAATTTGAGTGGATTAGTAATAACCCAGTTGCATGCTAAGGCTAGATGTCCTTCCCACATTGAGAGCAGTGTTTGTGATACTTAACAAATGGCGCACATGTACTGCACTGTGTAATTCTAATCAAATTTGCCATCCCATTCCTCCCAAAACCCAAAGTGATACATGTGATGGTAGAGCTTCTAAGAAAAGGAAAACTACAACTGTTCTTCAACTTACAACATCTTCATCTCTCATTGCTAAGATCTGAGGTTCCCACCTGCTTTAAAAGTGTATCAATAATACCAGTGTCCAAGAAGAGTAAGATGCCTCAATTATTGCAAGTGAAGTGCTTTGAGAGGTTAGTTTTGGTGCATATCAACTTCCCGAAAACCAGGACCCACTACAATTTGCCTACCACCACAATAGATCTACAGGATGCAATCTGGTTGGCTCTCCACTCTGCAGTTGATCATTTGGACAATAAAAACATTTATCGGGTTGTTCATTGCCTACAGCTTGACATTAACACCGCCATCCCCTCCAAACTTGTTATGAAGTTTGGGGAGCTGGGTCTCTGCACATCCCTATTCAACTGCGCATCCCTGACTTCCTCATCACACACCGCAATCAGTACAAATTAGCAACAACACTTCTTCTTTGATAATCATCAGCAGAGCAGCACCTCTGGACTGTGTGTTCAGACCCTTGCTCCACTCTATGCCCATGACTGTGCAACACAGACCAACTCGATCTTTAAATTCACTGACATCTCCATTGTTGGATGAATTACAGATAATGGTGAGTCAGAGCATAGGAAGGAAATTGATCATCTGATTGAATTGTGCCAGAACAACACCTTGCTCTCAACATCAACAGGACCAAAGAGCTGATTACTGACTTTTGGAGGACGAGGATGCACAAACCTGTCTTCATCAAATGGAGGGCAGTGGAGAGAATCAAAAACGTCAAATACCTGGGCATGTATATCTCTGAAGATTTGTCCTGGGCCCAGAACATTGATGCAATCATAATGAAAGCCAAACAACGTATTTACTTTTTAAGGAGATTCTGTCTTCTATAGATGTACGGTTGAGAGCATATTGACTGGTTGCATCATCACAGCCTGGTTCGGCAACTCGAAGACCCAAGGACAAAGGAGATTAGAAAAGTGATGGACGCCACCCAATCCATCACAGGAACCGGCCTCCACAGCATCAAAGGGATCAATAGGAGGTACAGCCTCAAAAAGGCAGTCAGCATCATCAAGCACTCAGGACTTTCGGCTTTTTGCAATAATATTGTGTGTTTTTTATTAATGTATTGATTTTTTTCATTTATTATGCTATCGATGAATGCTGTGCTTAGAGGCCTGTTATACTGCTACAAGTAAGAATGTTATTGTTCCATTTTCAGTACATAAGAGTTAAACATTCTTGATCATCACAATTGAAGTTACAATGAATATAACTAAGCAATTTGAAAGGCAGTATTGGCAATGCATTGGGTTTAATTGTTCAACAGTAGGTACCATCATAAAGGACAACTCACATTCTTGGGAATTTTAAATGGTTTAATGCAAGCTGTCATCATTACAAAGCAGCGAAGTGGATTGATAAAATGAAGAAAGAAGGAACTGCAGATGCTGGTTTATACCAAAGAGAGACCCAAAGTGCTGGAGTAACTCAGCAGGCCAGGCAGCATATCTGGAGAAAAAGGATAGGTCAGAATCCTTCAGAAGGAAAAACTGTTGGTGATTTGGGTTGAAGATGAAATTCAACACTGATGGTGATGACCCAATCAACTTGATGATTATTCAAGAAACATCAAGAAGCTTTTCTTAATCAGAGCATGTACACATATTTGAATAAAAAGCATGGTAAACTGAATAATCCACTGCAAGTAGAGGGTGGGTTAACATGTTGGCAACATATTTAAAGCAAGAGAAAAGATGCACAACATTAAAGTGCAAGGGGAAGCAGAATGTGCTGACCATTCTGCAGCAAAAGCATTTCCTGATAATTTGGCTCAGGTGAAGGGTTTATTGTGCCAAACAAATGCTCCATGTGGACAAGACTGGGTTATTTTGGAATCATACATCCATATGTACAATGTATTGCAAGGAAGGAAAAGACTGTTTCAATACTTAAAGCAACAAAAGAGAAACTGTTCGGATTGCTTGGAGGAAACACGATGGAAACTGGGCCTTTGCTTGGTATATTATTGTCACGGGTACCAAGATGCAGTTTAAAAAAAAAGGTTTGCGTGCTATGCAATCAAATCAGATAATACGATACAGTTTGAAAGGAAATCAGGACAGAAGTCCTGCAACAACTCTAGAACCATCTCGGAAGCATCAATTACCTTTTTACCTATTATAAATTCCAACAACATTTCCAGTTTTGCACTAGAAATTCCTTTAGGTTCAATGGTTTGTCAGCCTTGAAAACAGACTTCATGCTCTTTATGATCAAGTTCACATTTTACAGCTCATTACCCAATGGTTCCTTGAAATATGTAAAAAAGGCTAAGCCATGTCATTAATACTGAGGTCATTAATACTGATGTCATAAAAACTACATATACAAATACAACAATAACATACAAATGACGGTATTGAAATGTCTTTAACAAAAGGAAACTATTCTGGATTTACAGAGAAAAGTGAGTTCAGCAATAATATGAAATCTAAAGAATTAAATATTAGAAAGATTGGAAAAATTAAAGAGAATAAATGACAAATCTATTAACAGTCTAGTCGCCCTGTTGCAGGAATGATGTGGAGGCTTTGGAGAGAATGCAGTAAATTACCAAAATGCTGCCTGGATTAGAGGGCCTCAGATACAAGGAGAGGTTGGCTGAATTTGATTGTTTTCTCTGGAACATTGGAGGTTAAGGGGAGGCTTAAAAGAAGTACTTCAAATTATTAGAGACAGATAGGGGAGATATTCAGAACCTTTCTCCCAGGGTGGAAATATCCAACTCATAGCTATAAGGTGAGAGGGGGAAAGTTTAATGGAGATGGGTGGTGCAAGTTTTTTTTACACAGTTGGTGTTGGGCGTCTCGAACGCATTGCCAGGCAATGATGGCGGAAGCAAATACGATAGTGGTGTTTCTGAGGCTTTTAGATAGGCACATGGATCTGCAAGGAATGGAGGGACGTGGATCATGTTCAGGCAGATGAGAGCAGTTTAATTTGACATCATATTCAGCACAAAAATTGTGAACCAAAGGTCTCGTCCCTATGCTGCAATATTCTATGTTCTAAAGATAATTATCTCAATAGGCAGACACAACAAACAGCGAAAGGTTGAATCTTGAGCAAAAAGCAGTGCTGAAGGAACCGCATGTCAGGCAGAATCTGTGGAAATCCCAAATGTTTATGCCTTTCTTGTTCATCACTCGTTCTCGAGTAAAGCCACAACATCTCGTTAATAGCGCTGTGATGTGTGCACAGGTGGTTGGTTCATGAGTTTTAAGACTTTTTTTTCCATCTTTGCTGAAAACTCCATTCTAGCTTCGAGCTGAGAGTGAGTGAAAGTGAAGCAAAAATAAAATTAACTTGTCTAAGTGTGAGAGTACTTCAGATGTGTTAAAAAAATGTCCTGAAAAGAACACATATTTTGACACATTGTTGTTGAACAGCGGTAAATGGTCATCAGTGTTATTGGGCAGAACAAGCCAAAGTACATTCTTTACTCATTCAAGTTTTGATAGAGAGCCGGGGAAAAGTTACATTTGACGGAAAGAATTGTGTGAAATGACAATAATTGAGAGAATAGAAATATACTGTGCCCTCCATAACGTTTGGGACAAAGACCCATCATTTATTTATTTGCCTCTGTACTCCACAATTTGTGATTTGTAATAGAAAAAAAAAAATCACATGGTTAAAGTGTACATTGTCAGATTTTAATGAAGGCCATTTTTATACATTTTGGTTTCACCATGTAGAAATTACAGCAGTTTATCACAGTTAAACAGTGTTTATACATAGGATTATTGCCTTGCTGTGGAATGAACCGCCGGCCAATGAGTTTTGAGGCATTTGTTTGAACTTGAGCAGATATGTCTATACACTTCAGAATTCATTATGCTACAACCATCAGCAGTTGTATCCTCAATGAAGATAAGTGAGCCAGTACCTTCAGCAGCCATCCATGCCCAGGCCATAACACCCCCACCACCGTGTTTCACAGATGAGGTGGTATGCTTTGGATCTTGGGCAGTTCCTTCTCTCCTCCATACTTTGCTCTTGCCATCACTCTGATATAAGTTAATCTTCGTTTCATCTGTTCACAAGACCCTTTTCCAGAACTGTGGTTGGTCTTTTAAGTATTTCTTGGCAACTTGTAATCTGACCATCCTATTTTTGCAGCTAACCAGTGGTTTGCATCTTGCAGTGTAGCCTCTGTATTTCTGTTCATGAAGTCTTCTGCAGACAGTGGTAATTGACAAATCCACACCTGACTCCTGAAGAGTGTTTCTGATCTGTCGGACAGGTGTTTGGGGATTTTTCTTTATTGTAGAGAGAATTCTTCTGTCATCAGCTGTGGTCTGCCAATCCCTTTGCCATTAGTAAGCTCACCAGTGCTCTCTTTCTTCTTAATGATGTTCCAAACAGTTGATTTTTGCAAGCCTAAGGTTTGGCTGATGTCTCTCCCAGTTTTAATCTTGTTTCTCAGTCTCATAATGGCTTCTTTGACTTTCATTGGCACAACTTTGGTCCTCATGTTGATAAACAGCAATATACGTTTCCAAAGGAGATGGAAAGACTAGGTGCTGCAAGCTCTATTATACCTGCATTAAGGAGGCATTTGAACAAACCTGAGCAATTACAAACATCTGTGAAGCCATGTGTCCCAAACATTATGGTGCCCTGAAATGGGGGGACTATGTATAAACACAGCTGTAATTTCTAAATGGTGAAACCAAAATGTATAACAATACCCTTTAATAAAATCTGACAATGTGCACTTTAATTACATGTGATTTTTTTCTATTACAAATCTCAAATTCTGGGGTACAAAGGCAAATAAATAAATGATGGGTCTTTGTCCCAAACATTATGGAGGGCACTGTAACTACATCCATCAAGCTAAATGTTCACTGCTCCTTCCATTCCACATTATCAAATGCAAATGTATGCAATACCACAAATGCATATCTAAAATATGCAACTTCTATCATTAAGAAGATGAAAGGCAGTTGTCACATGGTATCACCATCTTTGAGGTTCCCTCAAAATACATGTTCTATTTCCATAGATTACTGAGACAATTTTGTGTATTGCCAAATACTCTTTCAAACCAGTACAGGTGCACAGTAGAGAGTACACTCACCAGTTGCACCACTGCTTGGTTCCGTAACTTCAACATCCAGGAACAGAGGAGGCTCGATAAAGTGCTGGATAGTGCCCCAGAACATCATAGGCACTGTCTTCCTTATCACACTCCCTCTAAAAGACAGTTAACATCATCAAAGGCTCATCATCCTGACTATGCTTTCATCTCGCTCTTACTATTCAGAAGGTAGTATAAGAAAGTGAAAACCGTGACCAGGTTCAATTGCAGTTTCTGCCCAGCAACTATCAGGCTCTTGAACAGTGTACACTATCCACTTCCTCAGCAACTATAAACTACTATTCACTTTTGATCTATTGTGTTCTAGTAGTTAACTAGTATTACTGATTGTTAATTGATAGCATTATGGATTATTGTACATTTTATTTGTGTTTTTGTGCTAATGCACCTATAAAGCCACAACAAGCAAAAAATCCATAGCTCCGTTATCGGTAAATGGACAATTAAACATTCTTGAGAAGCATATCCTGTCCTGAAAATATTGGTCTGTTCTTTCATTGTCGCTGTGTCTAAATTCTGAAGCACCCGTTCCCCAAGTGTGAAAGTATTCTCGTCAGGACTGTGAAGGGGTGGAAGATTGCAACCTTCACGTGGTCCGCCCTGTTTCGACTAATGCAATCAATTCGACGTGCACAAACGGAAGATCAAATTGAACAAGTTGTCCGACAACTTTAGGCTGTGCACGCCACACGAAAGAAGAAGGACTGTGAAAGGTGAACAAACATCTGCTCTGCCAGGTCCACCACACAAAAGGATTCCGAGCCTGAAGAAGGGTCTCGACCCATTCCTTCTCTCCAGAAATGCTGTTACTCCCGCATTGTGTATCTATCTTCGGTGTAAACCAGCATCTGCAGTTCCTTCCTATGGCAGTATTCTTCGTCAGGGTTGTGAAATGTGTGCCAGCAAACACCAGCCCAAAGGATTGCCTGTTGATGGATGTTCACTGTTCGCGTCGTCCTCCAGCACCTGCGCAGGCGAACCAGTGGACTACATTTCCCTGGCGACCGCTCGGGGCCTCGGCGGATGTGGGTTGCTGCTGGCGGAAGCGGAAGGCGCTGAGTGAATGGGTCGGGCGGCTGGTGACGGGCCGCCTCGCGCCCATGTATCCGGCCTCGGCGCGCGACACTCTTCCTTTGGCGCCGGCGGCTGTTGAAACGCAGTTTCCATGTGCGCATCGCATCGCTGGGCCGCCAGCTGAGAGGCCGAGTCCACACGGGCAGCAGGGCCACGGGTTCGCACATTGTCGTAAATAAAATTAAAAAAGGAGAGGCGACGAGACATTTAAAAACAAATAAACATCGATTTTCCTCAAGAGCGCGACAGAGAAACTTCCCATGGATCCGAATAACATTATCGAGGCCCTGAGAGGGACCATGGACCCTGCGCTCAGGGAGGCCGCCGAGCGTCAGCTTAACGAGGTAACGAAACAATTGAAGGCCAGGCCCGGGCGACTGGCAGGTGACCGTGTGCGCTCAGGATGAAATCAAGGCCTGGGACCGGCCGAACAGGCCTCGGCGACAGTGCCAGCGCTGCGTGAGCCGCGGCAGACCTTTTGCAAGATGTTGCGTCTGTGTTGCCTCTCATGTTTTTAGAATCGACGATATTGTTAGTGGTAATACGTGGAATCAAAGTTAAACTTGTCGTTTAGGGATTTGTTCTCAGTCCAGGCTATCAATGTCGCGTTTTCTCGTTCACGTATCCAGGGATTATGAGCTTTAAGGCGGACACAGCATTCGTTCCTGAGTTTCGGCAATACAACTGTCCTACTTGCCTGTTAAGCATAGTTTTTGCCTGTTTTTAACGAATGTTTTCACCACGTGTATATTTCTTCTCTCGTTTATTGTCATTTCGCCAACTTCTTCCGTCAATGGAACTTTTCCTAGGCTCTCTGTCGACACTTAAACGAGTCTAGAATAACGCT